>OX276437.1:9267230-11760897 GCA_946251915.1 Abrostola triplasia
TATGTCTTTGCGACTTTGTGGGACACATTGGGCGACTGTTGAGGAACACGGATGTCATGCGAGTTGATGCTCGCGGTGCGTCGACTTGCGACAAATACCGCGACCTGCGTGATGTCGCAGGCGACGTCGGGAGACATCGTGGGGCACACGTAACAAGCCTCTGACATGACATTACACACCGTAAAAATCTCTCAGGTGTGCAGGTTTCCTCGTGATGTTTTCCTTCACCGTTTTTAGCAACTGATAACTAATTTATAATACGCACATGAAATTGAAAAGCCAATGGTGCGTGCCAGGGATTTAACCAACGGTCCAACGGTCATACGGTTATCATTGCTTACTGAATGTCTTAATGTATTACAACCTTTTCTATAATAAACATTATTTATTCCACAGTATGGTACTCGGTACTATGTTCCTTGGCGGCCATTTGATGTCGTCCGGTCAGATGACAGCTGGTGACGTCATGGCCTTCTTGGTGAACGCTCAGACAGTGCAGCGGTCCGTCGCTCAGCTGTCATTGTTGTTCGGCTCCGTTGTAAAGGGCGTAAGCGCCGGAGGACGAGTGTTCGAGGTTAGACCTTGTTGAAGTTAACTTAAGATTAATTTAAGAATATTAACATATGTGAAGTCGTATATTTATGTAGGTGTGTAAAGGAGTATTTATGCATGTTTAGTTGATCATTCAGAAATAAACTTTAAGACCAATACTATGGGGTCTATATTCGAAAAATCTGTCGTAGTGACTGAGTACCTCTAATAAAATCGTGTTAATTTCCAGTACATCAACAGAAAGCCTATAATGGACAGCTCGGGCACCAAGGTCATCAAGTACCACGAGTTCCACGGAGACATAGAGTTCAAGGACGTGACCTTCGCGTACCCGACCAGGCCTGATGCAGTGAGTAATAATAATAATTGTAATAATAGACCAAATCATTTTAGTACCCATTTTTCTCAATAGTCCCACACCTTCTGGGGACTTTTCATGGCTGTTCTTTTATAGAGCAGTTGTGTGTTGCCCTTAGCTGGTGTCCCATTCCCTTTTAGATTAAAGTTCTCAACGGGCCTCTGCGTGTTGGACCGGTGTCCCCACGTAAGCCTTTTAAAAGTCCGGGTATCTTCCGCATCACCGCATGGTTGATTGCCCGAGAAAAGAATATATTGAAATAATACATATTACTTTATTTTGTTATGTAATTTTATATATGGGCTGCTTTGTACTTTTATGTAACCTTATGTATGTGCTGCGTTATAATAGCCACATGTGTCGATTGATCAAGGTTAAGTTGCGCTCGCCGCGGCCAGTATGTAGATGGGTGACCACTGATCGTCTATCTTCCTTAATTGATTGGTTCAGTAGCTTAGCGATTAGACTGCTGCGCTAAGGGTTGCGGGTTCGATTCCCGCACGGGACAAAACTGTGATCCGAAGATGGTTGTCCCGAGTCTGGGTGTATGTGTATGTGATGTTCCATGTTTGTAAAACGCTCTCACGATACAGAAGAAATTCCTAGACTGGGTGGCGTTTTCTATACATATAATAAAATCGTAACGAAGTCAAAACTGTACATTGAAGATATTTGAAAAAAAATAAGTGCAATGGGATGTCTGAACGCTTCTGAAGCCAAAAATATAATTTTTAGAATTTTTGTCTGTTTGTCTGTTTGTCTGTATGTATGTGTTAGATTAACGTAAAAACTAATGAATAGAATCCGCTGAAAGTTTGCAAATATATTCTTTAGGGGCCGGCGCGTCGGTATGCTTAATATCATCACGGCATTTGCAAAGAGGGCTGAGCAATATTGCATTATGTCTTTGTTTTGTCTAATGTTTGCCGTAGAATGATAAAAAGACGAAACCAATAGTTGCATTATGCAGATTACTTACAGATGAACTTCTGAAGTAGAAATCATCACGCTATATCCACAAGGAACTGAGCAGTGAATCATGACATGTATAGAAACGTCTATTTTAAACATATTGCTATGTGTCATCGTAGCGTGGCGGTTTAACGATCGCCCTACGAGTTATGCATAGTGAGATCGATTCTTGCCGAAGGTTTTTCTTTTTGCGTTAGCTTTAATTTCTTTTTGTATGTTTTTGACTTAAATATCAATAAAAAGACAATTATAATATATATTTTAACATAATATTATTACCAACCATTTCCAGTAAATTATAGTTCTAAATTTTTACTTTTTTTCTACATTAGTAAGTTTGTAAATTCACCATTTCAAATAAGTGATGTCCAAACAATTCTGAAGCCAAAAGCAGACGCTTCACGTTGACAACAGATAGGTTGTTCCATACTCACCTGTGCTTTCTAGGACGTTTGAAACACACATCAATGTTGAATCGTGTTCCAGCGTCGAGTCAATTAAATACATTTGCAAATACGTAAACAAGGGTAGTGACCAGGCAACGTTCGCTTTGCAAAGCACTGATCGAGATGAAGTGACCAAGTACCAGTCTGGTCGCTACATTAGTACTTCAGAAGCAGTATGGCGAATGCTGGCGTTCTCTATACAAGATCGGCATCCAGAGGTCATGAATTCATGGACGTCTATTTTGAGAATGGCCAGCGCATTTTTTTTCGACCCCGCCAATGTATTAGAGCGATTGGAAAATCCCCGCCAAACAACACTCTTGGCATTTTTAAATTGATTAAGGGAAACTTGAAAAATGATGGACACCAGCGGGACTCAAACCCGCGACAGTCGCCGTACCGTGGCGCCGCTCTGCCAACTGAGCCACCGTGTCACTGCTCGCATCCATCAAATTTCAAGTTCCCTTTTAGTATTTACGTCTTGAGGGTGACGTTAGGTATTATCTGTTGGAATCTACGATTACCAATTCAGTGTTGTATATTTACAGCTACAAACCACTAAACCGATAATACCAACCCAAATTTATATGACTTTTGGTATTTTTCATGCATGTTGCCATGCTAGGCTTAAATTTTAAATTGATTAAGGGAAACTTGAAAAATGATGGACACGAGCGGGACTCGAACCCGCGACAGTCGCCATACCGTGGTGCCGCTCTGCCAACTGAGCCACCGTGTCACTGCTCGCATCCATCAAATTTCAAGTTCCCTTTTAGTATTTACGTCTTGAGGGTGACGTTAGGTATTATCTGTTGGAATCTACGATTACCAATTCAGTGTTGTATATTTACAGCTACAAACCACTAAACCGATAATACCAACCAAAATTTATATGACTTTTGGTATTTTTTATGCATGTTGCCATGCTAGGCTTAAATTTTAAATTGATTAAGGGAAACTTGAAAAATGATGGACACGAGCGGGACTCGAACCCGCGACAGTCGCCATACCGTGGTGCCGCTCTGCCAACTGAGCCACCGTGACACTGCTCGCATCCATCAAATTTCAAGTTCCCTTTTAGTATTTACGTCTTAAGGGTGATGTCAGGTATTATCTACGATTCCAACAGACGACTCTTGGCATTTTTACGTCTCTGTGAAGTTGATTTTTTTGCAAAGTCACTTACGTATGATGAGGTGCCGTCGTACTATACATACTACAAGCAAAGAGGTGTATTTAATCGACATCGACGTGGTCGTATTGTCCAAGGGTTTCCGGGAATCTTTATGGACACTGCATTGGGAAGGATTTACACTGTGCATCCAAATAATGCCGAGTGCTATTATTTGCGGCTATTGCTTCACATCGTATAGGGGCCAACGTCATTTGTATTCTTAAGGACAGTTGATGGTATGGAGTATCCGACATTTCGTGCAGCCTGCGTAGCACAAAATCTTCTTGACGGTGACCAACACTGGGACAACACTCTCCTGGAGGCTAGCGTTAGTGATAGCCCAAGTCGCCTATGACATTTGTTTGCCGTCATGTTGGTATTCTGCGGTATTGCAAACCCGGTTTTGTTGCGGGAAAAATATTGGCGTCATCTCTCTGAGGATATTTCATGGGCTTTAAGACATACTATTGAAGGAGACATCGGAGAAACTGATGAACGCATTTTGAACCACTGTCTCAGTTCTCATCAAGACGTAGTCATTGCCATCGGGGGCAATCCACTGTTGGAATACGGTTTACCGGCTCCGCAACCATTAAATAATCAAGAACGTGGAAACAGGAAGTATGTCGCCGAAACAAATTATGACCAAGACGCAATGACCACCATCGTGAATGACTACGTCACTAAATTTACCTCAGAGCAAGCACAGATTTACAATATTGTCCTTGAAAGGGTTCGGCTCGGCCAGGGTAAAATGTTTTTCTTGGATGCTCCTGGTGGAACAGGGAAAACATTTATTACCACTGGCATTCTTGCAGAGGTTAGGAAACAAATAACGGTGGCAAAATTGTCTTCCGGAATTACTACCTCTCTCTCCCTTAGATGACAAAATATAAGCGCTCGCCATACTCTAGATACACATCAATTCGAAGCAATAAAACGTCTGTTCTTGGAGAGTTACGCAATAGTTTTAAGAGAAATTTGCTGAAATGTAGTCATAATTATAGTAAAAATGTACAATACCACATAGTGAAAGTTTTAGACAGAACTAAGTAGGAACAACAATCATGTAATGGATCGGCACATTCCTGTTCGTCGAAGATTTTAGAGAAATATTTTCTGACTTAAATGCTCTGTAAAAACTTTCTTTATATAGTTCACTTTATACACTGGATATACATAAATATCAATAAATAGTAATATTTAGACGGGGTATATAGAATTCTGCTCATTATTTCACGTTCTTGGATAAGTTGGTAAAGATATGATTTAATAGTGTGATTCCCGCGTTACACATAACAACATAATATTTTTAATTTTATTGGTTTATATGCTTTAACTCTCTAGCAGAAAGTGGACTGTAGGCAACCATCGTCAAGTTAAAGGTCTGTGATCCACCTCAAAGTTATCCTTTTGTAGATAATCATCATAGACATAAATTTTCATTAACCGGGCACAAATTTAAAGTCGGTACTGCCACCGAGAATTAGTGGAAAAACCAATCACTCTTTCCGATCTGGTAAACAAACACACGGGACTCCCGCTCAGCAGTCGCATTTTACGAACACTAGACCAATAAGGCAGTCAAATTCTAAAACCAAACCTTAGGGTATCTGCCTAACAACCTTAGGTTAAGGGGCTCGCGATCCGCGTATGCTACACCATCTCTTTAAACAAATTCCGACTCGCCTCTTCGCGATTGGTCGCGCTCACCACGTAGGTACGGCCTACGTGCCTTATGTCCCTTAAAACCGCCTTTTCTGTTTGAGCATCGAACTGCCCAAGTTCGTCGCCCACAGGCCCAACCTATGGGTGACGGACATGAGCAGTTCGTTTAAATTTCGGCTACAATAAATTTCAAAACAAGCGCTTGGCGCATTTTGGCATACAAACTATCACCATTAGCACACGCAGAGGTAGACTTAATTAAGGCCTAGAAACCAGCTGATTTTTACACGGATTACTGTATGACGGTCGCTTCTGAATTACCAGTCCACACTCTCTGTAAATGTTGTCTGCTGAAGACAAAACTACAACCGTAGTTCAGAGAAATGCATGCTGTCAATGTAGTACATAGATACAGTAAAATAAAGATACATTTAAAATTTAAATTCCTTATAAGCCAACAAATCGTGTCAATAACTTTCCTGTAGTCACTCAATATTTACCGATCATACAAAATCGGTATAAAAAGTAAACTAGCCCCATCTTAATTTGAAATATACCTTTATCATTAAAATACTATGTATATTCCATTCGGTAAGTAATTTGTAGTGTTTTCCACTTACTTACAAAATCTGATTATAGTCTACTGGTGTTTTTACCTGAAATTCACGCGGACGAAGTCGCGGGCAACAGCTAGTCTTTTAATAAAAATAATTTCATCTGATGATATTTGTTTTTTACAGATAGTGTTAGAAAACTTTAACTTGAAGATACCCGCGGGCAAAACTGTCGCGATTGTCGGCACCTCCGGCAATGGCAAGTCGACGATCGCTGCTCTTTTAGAAAGGTCTGTAACACAAGATATACTTGGAAAAAGGTTATTTTACTAGAAGGCTGACACCCGACAAATATGTACACTATATTTGGATATAAGTGATATATAACACGTCTTTAAAACGAAATCGTGTTTGACATCTTCGATTGATATCATACCGTGGTTGACAACCAAATCTAGTTACTAATTTGTAACGGCAGCCCCTTACGATAGTCTATGGTTACTTATTTTCCAAATATTGTAGTCGGGAGTTTTCATATTTCATCCTTTTTCTTCATATTTTGCAACAATTGCATCCAGTCATTAAAATTGAAAATTCTGTCTTTGACATTTTCAGTCATCAACGAAATTTAGTGTATAACTTTACACAGTTGGCACCTTTGAATGTCAAAGTACACAATTTTTTCTTGCGGATTTTGATCCCGATTGCCTGATTTAATGCATGATTTCATAGTGGCGTTCTAAGGGGGAGGCTTTTGTTCATCAGTGGACGTCTTCGGGCTGATGATGATGATGCATTATTTGATCCCTAGGTTCTACGACGTGAACTCCGGCTCGGTGACGATCGACGGCATCGACGTGCGCGAGATGGATGGTCGCTGGCTGCGCGGGCGCGCGCTCGGCATCATCAGCCAGGAGCCCGTGCTGTTCGCCTCCAGCGTGCGGGAGAACATCCGCTACGGCCGGCCCGACGCTACTGATGCTGAGGTAATCTTGGGATGCTGTGATCTGTGCTTTACTTCGATCTGACGTATGTCGTAGTTATTTTTGTTGTTAAATTTGACGAAACTTACCGTCTGCCTCGCTGGTGTAGTGGTCACTAAGCGTGATTGGTGAGCACGAGGTCCTGGGTTCAAATCCCGGGTCGGGAAAAGTGATGCTAGGTTTTTCCATTAGGTAATTCTCAATACCAGCACGGAGTCTGGATTTGTGTCAGGCTGAAAACAATAGGCTCCCCCCTATTACATTGGGACTTAAAACATAACTGGCGAAATGAGGGTGTACTATATTATGTACACTAGGGTGTCCCAAGACATAAGGGCAAAAAAAATTTTCGCGAAATCGAATACGCATACCCTCTATTTTTATTCGAATTGACCTCATTGACTCAAATAATAAATATTATTGCGATTGGACAACGATAACCCGTGCCGACTTGATGCCAAACTTTTACCTGAAAATTTTTTCTGACTTACTGTAGGAGGAAATAAGAACTTATTTTTTATTACTTAATTAAAACTCCAATACACCCAAAATAGTATATTATTTGTTCATTTACATTAAAAATATTATTATTGTTCATATTTTCTTTTAAAAGTTTGTTTGTTAGTCAGGAAATTTTCCGGTGTTCTTGTACGCAACGTAATAAAAATTGATTTTGTTCCTGCTCAACAGTGATTCATCTATGAAAGTCTTGCATTAACTTAACCGCTCTTTCGGCTACATCGTTTACTACTCTCAGTGCTGCTTAACTTCGTGGGCTCTCAGGGCTTCAGGGCTTCTTGAAAAGAAGCATTATTTGACATTCATGTAGAAAAGTCTTTAATTCTAGGCGGTTGAACCCTTGATTGAAGTATCATTTCGATGGGATTTATCGTTTTCCATGAGGTTTTTCTTTCTCTTTGGTTAAATTTTGAACCATTTGAACTTTAGTTTCTTGGTCCACATCATTATGAAACAGTGATAATACCTGTTATAGAAACTTTGTTAGTTAAACGCCACATAGCTTGAGTAATCTTATGCAAGGCTGCTTTTGAGATCGTTTTATCAATTTCTCGTAAGACCTCATTGATTTCAAAAAGCACAAGGCGTGTGCAATCAATCAATCAAACAAATTATCAAATTGTTGACAGTCTTGAAGGCGCTGGTTAAAAACGTCTTGTGTCTTTTGTGAATTTTTTGTAAGTCCTTCCAAACTTGATATACTTACCTAAGTTTACAAGTTTTTTTACACAACAAGGCAAATATTTAGTAGGAATACGCGCCTTTTCCCAATAAATAATGCACTCGAATAGTGAAATTCGTGCTTTCAATAACAGTTAAATTCACTTCACGGATATAGCTACTAATATTATAAACGCGAAAGTATGGATGTTTGTTACTCTTTTACGTAAAAACTACTGAATGGATTTTAATGAAATTTCATATGGAGGTAGCTGACACCCTGGATTAACGCATATGCTACTTTTTATCCCGAAAAAATATAGCGGGTAATTGCGGGGCGCAGCTAGTTGTAAAATAATAAAACTGCTAGAATTTGTCCATTAGACGGAAGTTTTGTTTTACGTCACCTATTTGAAAATATACCACTTTTAGTACTGCGTAATTGCACTGACGTGTTGACTGGTTGAAGACAATGCGAGTTCTATAACTAAATAACAAATATTCACAAGCACATCGACACCTTAGGTCGCGTCAGCCTTAGAGAGTAAGTACTGACATGTATCGATGCAAGTCGGCACGGGTTACCGAGGTCCTACCGTCTTAAAATTTTATTTATAATTGTTTTGACTTAAAAGTAAAAAAATAAGAGGGTATGCGTTAAAAAAAAATGACTTTGATTTTTTTGGGACACCCTAATGTACACCTCTGCCTACCCCTGCGGGGAATACAGGCGTGATAGTTATTGTTATGGTGAAATATGTGATTTCTGCCTACCCTTCTGGGAAACAGCCGTGATTTTATGTATCAGGGAAAGGGGACCTGGTTTATGTCTCAGTTTTTAATATCATTGTATGGTTCAAGTGAGTAATTAAAAAAAAATGCGAAATTTGCGTCGGTTAATACACTGCCACTTTGGAAACAACCTAAAAATAGTATTGTTTCAAGCGCCAAAAAAGTGCTCTGATTTTAATGAATCCGGCATCATTCGACGGAGAAAAATTTGCTGATTCCGAATATATATTATATATTCGGAATCAGCAAATTTTCAAATTTCGCATTTTTTTTTAATTACTCACTTGAACCATACAATGATATTAAAAACTGAGACATAAACCAGGTCCCCTTTCCCTGATAAATAATCCAATAACAGTTAAAGCGTTTATCCTGTTACTAAATTTTTGTTCAGACGTAATTTGAATCATTTTGACTTCCACCAATTACACGGTGTGATGTCGCTTAAAGCATTTGTCCGTCACCCGAATACGACATGGAGCGTCGCTTAAGCCCTTTCAGCTGCGTCTATTTTCCACTCAGGGTGCTACTTTAACCAAGTAGTATTTTGTTTCTGATATTTTGTTTAGTCGGTAAATCATTTAGTCATTCAGTTATTTTTGTAGATGTTGTGTTGTGTGTATTTATTCAATATAAGCACCTAAGATTTCTTGTGATTTGAATATATCTAGGTTGTTTTAACAGCCATTGATAGTCTTAGATGCAACATCAAACGTTACAATTTCAATATCATTGTCACATAAGTAAATTAGCCTGCCAGTCATTTCAGTCTAAATTGGTAGTTGAGATAAATAGCTTGCTACTTTTAATTGTGGGCTACATCACTTCATACTATTTGGCTTACTCTGAAAATATACTGCGTCGTCACTTAAATCTTTTTTCCATGCTCTGGACTTAAGGCAGTTCGTATTAAGCGACATTTATCTTTGTAATTAAAGGTCCGATTTATTTGGTATTAGCATCAATAACTCCTTGTTTTAATTGGATTTCAATCAAGTTTATCCCATTCAAATAGCTTAAGAAGTTTTTTTGCTATGATTTTTTTTCCAAAATTTCAAACTTTAAATGGCTCTCCTGTAAAGTTGCAAAAATGTCGCTTAAACCAAATAGCCTTTCACCCCTCGGTATGTATTTATAGACATTCTAACTTCATATTACAGGTATACTACGCAGCTAAAACGGCCAACGCCCACGACTTCATCCTGGGCTTCCCTGAGGGGTACGAGACCCTCGTGGGCGAGAGAGGGATGGCGCTCAGTGGGGGACAGAAACAGAGGATAGCCATCGCCCGCGCAGTGCTCAAAAACCCGCCCGTCATCATCCTGGATGAAGCTACCAGGTTTGTGATGACTGTTAGTGGCTCATAGCTGGTGACCTGATTGGCGCAGTGAGTAAGTGATTGGACTGCTGCGCTAAGGGTTGCGGGCTCGTATCCCGCACGGGACAAAAATTGTGTGATCCGCAGATGTTTGTCTCGAGTCTGGGTGTTTGTGTGTGTGATATTTCATGTTTATGGAACGCACCCACGATGCAAGAGAAATTCTTTGTGTGGGGCGACGTATCATAAAATAATACATACCTATATGTTCTTTGTTGGATGCCATTAAAGAGATGTTATACATACTAATGGGTAGGTAAAAGTGTTAAGGACTCTTATTCAGGAGTTTCTTGGTGACTGCCTCGTTGGTGTAGAGATTGCTAAGTAAGACTGCACGAGATCCTGGGTTCGAATCTTAGCTTGGGCAAAGTGTTACTTGGTTTTTTCATTATGTGATTCTCAGTAGCAGCACGGAGTCTGGATCTGTGTCTGCTTAAAGGCAATGGGCTCGCCCATTACCTAAGAGACAAAACCTGTTACAGATTCTAATTTATTTCAACGTATTATTTATGTAGACGTCATCCCTATTGTGCCATAAAAATAGCTGTTCGCCTGCCTTCATCATCACTATCTTTTTCAGCGCGCTCGACTCAGCGAGCGAGAAAGTGGTCCAGACAGCGCTAGAGACAGCGGCTAAGGGTCGCACGGTGCTGGTGATAGCTCACCGACTGTCTACCATCATGAACGCTGACCTTATAGTGGTGCTCAACAAGGGGAAAATAGTTGAGGTACGTACCTTATGTAGCTCGGCTGGTAGCTACGAGGTTAAGCCGTGCACGACGCGGTCAGTCTTGTGATGGGTGACCATTTTTACATGACCCTCCGTGTTTCGGAAGGCTCGTTAAGCCGTTGGTCCTGCGCCTGATCTCTCTCCGGTCGTGTCTCTACTGTCCCATTGGACTATGAGAGTGAGGGAATAGGGAGTGCACCTGTGTTTGCGCGCATACTTGTAAACTATACTATGTCCTGCGTAGTTGGCTAGTCCCTGTTGAGATAAGCCGCTGTGACTGAAATTCGCCTGTCTTATCCAGGTTCCTTCTGCTCCTGCATTTGACGACCTAATTGGCGGAGCGGCTACGCGATTGAACTGCTGCTCTAAGGGTTATAGGTTCTATTCCCGCACAGGACAAAAAATGTTGCGATCCACACATGTTTGTTTCGAGTCTGGGTGTTTGTGTATGTGATTATTCATGTTAGTGGAACGCACCCACGACACAGGAGAAATCCTAGTCTGAGACGAGGTTTTTTTTTTAGGAGCCTGTAATGTCCTACTGCAAGGCAAAGGCCTTCCTACTCTCTTCCCATTTGTCTCTGACAAAGGCTGTTACTGACCAGTCCTCCATAAAGGAGTCCAGTTCATCTCGCCATTCCGTTTGGGTCTGCCTCGTGACGTCTACCTTGTTGAGGGGTCCATTGGGATGTACATTCGGCCTATTGATCGTCTACCATGCGGTAGACGAGATTAAAAAAATATATTATCATGCCATATACTTCTCTATATGAAAAGAAGCCTTTGCCCTGCAGTGGGTCAGTAATAGGCTATTATTATTATATTATCATTACAGCTATCCTGTTCAGGTTTCTTTTCCTAATATCTGCTCCTGCATATTTCCTTTCAGATGGGCACCCACGATCAGTTGAAGAAACAGAAGGGATTCTACTGGAACCTTATAAAGCAGCAGGACCAAGCCACAGACTCCTCAAAGTCATTATGAAATGACGGCTAAACACTGCAGTGTTATTTTAGTGAAATTTATTAGCTTTACTACACTGGCACTTAGTGGCACCACATGGTACTATTAACAATAGATTTGTAATATTATAGTACCGCCCGTATCATTACGCCTATCAGCCTTAAGGAATAAGCAGCGTTGATTTTGTTACCCTATAAATTTTTTATACTTTTAATAAAAGATGCTCCTGCGCATATGCGCTTAAAATATTCTTGAACCTCATGTAATGAGGTTAGTTAAGTTGATTCTAATTGACTAATTATAATTAATTGACTTTGACTTACTATGTCTCTTTCTGACTTTGTACAATAGAAAAGGATGCGAAAATCTAGCTTTATTAATTTGAATACGCAATAGGGTTTATTTTCAAAAAAATACCAGGGCTCAAAACTAAAAAAATCATAAAAATCTTCTGTCCATTTTCAAAGACATTAGTTAGAAAGAGATGTAGAAATGAGTAAAGTGAAGCAAAACCAGTCCCAATATAAACATAACATCACTCTTGTATACCCCGAAGGGGTAGGCAGAGCACATGGTACACCCACATTTCGCCAGTTATGTTATAGGTCCCAATGTAATAGGGGGCGAGCTTGCCACTGCAAGCACCAATATAATTATGGTAATTAGTGAAAACTGTGGCTTGATGAGTCTAGCTTTGTTTTAAGTGGTTTATTAAAGCAATAATAGATTTTAAGGGTCCGTTAATAAATGTGTGAATAGTCTTTAAGGGAGTATTCTGTTTAGTTATGTGTTCTTGGGGTTTAAAGACATAGCCTAGATATAATATTAGCCTTTTGTTTTGCATGACAAGGAACGAGTGTAAATGATAATGGTCGCTCATTAGTTTGTTTGTTTAGGGACGATTTTTCCTTCCGTACTAGAAGCACTTATTAGGATACGATTTTTTCTTCCATATAAGGTAGAAACAATTACTATCTTCCTCCCGCAAATTCGTCCGATTTCATAAGTTCACCTTTTTTACAACATTTTTCATTGATGCTCCACCCCTATTGGTTGTAGCGTGATGTTCTATAGCCTATAACCCTCTTCGGTAATTTACTATCTAACACAAAAAGAAAATTCAAAATCGGATCAGTAGTATCGGAGATTACCCTGAACATCCAAACTTACAAACTTTACTTCTTTATAAAATTAGTCCAGATATTACAATTTGCTAAAACCTTTCCAAGACAAACTATGAAATGTTGCAATTTTTTTTTATAAACCTTTACAGACAGGGTTACCGTGCTAAAAATCTGTGTTGCCCTTGATAAAAAAGAGGATGGATTGATAAAATCTATAATGGTGGCACCACACTTGGCGTACCTATTTGTACAAGTATTTGCGATATTTACGAGTACAAAAATGAACCTTATTGCTTTCAACTTACGGTGCTTTTTGCATACGCCAAGTGAAGTGCCAGCATAATAAATGAAAGAGGCTTTTTACAACTGTATTCGTCGTATCAGAAAGTTTTTTTTCATAATATTTGCTACCAGAAGTGCTCGTGATTAGATATAAGGATATTTATTTGTAATAGTAATAGTGACGTTACTATATAATATAGAGTTAGTACAAACTCCTGATAACTTCTTACCCCTTTACTAATAAACGATGTTAACATGTTATAACTACTTGTTAAGTCTATTGACATATCTTTTCTTTGACATGCAAACGACAGTGACAGTTATAATTTAACCAATTGTCCAACACTGACAATTTTATAAGTAGGGACGTTAAAGTTTGTCTTTACAACTTTTCATAAGGCTAGTTTCACAGCGGTCCGGGAGACCCGTACGGGTAGCGCCCGCAGTGCTCTGAAACAAGGGTTCAGTACAATACGGTTGCTAGGAGAAGGGTAGAATTGTTGTGTGGGTTCTGCACGGAGCGGGTCACTGTGACACAATGTTCCAGCTTCTCACGTGTGTCTCCGCCCCGGGAGTCCGTACGCGCGGCCCATACGGTCTCCCAGACAGCTGTGTCACCAGCCTGCTTCAGTTAAATAGTGTCAAATAGAATAAAACTATTGTTTATTTTTTGTATGGACACTGTAATTTGTATTTACGACTTTATTAACGAGTCTTAGGAAGTTATTGGTATTTGTAACTAACCCTGTATTTATATCGCAATAATGTATTTTATTAGGAAGAATTTTATAACCGTTTAAGGAGTGATTTGTTTGTTAACAAACCGTTTTAAAGAAGAGGTTTTGCATTAACTTCCACCTTTTTTTAACAGTTTTATTACTTCTTAATTATAATGGTTTATTATCAGAAAGGTTATAAGAGAGTGCGGATATAATACTGCAATTCAAATAGTGTATTCTTGGTTGGAGGATATAAATATATTCGTCACTGTATAGAATATGCTTTGTAAAGTGTTGCCATTTGCGAGTGACAAGAAAGAAATGTTACCATCTATAATTTTTATTCTAAAAATTTTTTTTCCTTATCAATGTGAAACGTTTTTTTTATACTATTCGTATATGACCAGATATTAGTTTATGGGACGTCTTTTCTAATGTTCCTTATTTCTTGTATGAGCTGCGCCTTTAGCTGTGTTCCTAGCTTGACTGATAGGCGCTTTAACCTGCTCATAAAAAAGACAATTATATAAGTCGATATTATTTTTGCTTGTTGCCCATGCTAAGCATACATAAACATAAGATCACGCCTGTATTCCCCGAAGGGGTAGGCAGAGGTGCACATTTAGTACACCCACATTTCGCCAGTTATGTTTTAGGTCCCAATGTAATAGGGGGCGAGCCTATTGCCATCAACCGGGCACAAATCCAGACTCCGTGCTGCTACTGAGAATTACCTAATGGAAAAACCCAGTAACACTTTGCCCGACCCGGGATTCGAACCCAGGACCTCGTGCTCAGCAGTCGCACTTAGCGACCACTAGACCAACGAGGCAGTCAAAACACATCTAAATGACGAATTGTGTGGTACCTTGTAGGTTGGTTAGATAACGAAATGCTATTTCGTCGCTAGGAATCTTAATGATGACAAATATATAACGTGGTAATAGATGCAATTATACGTGGAAAAGATATTAAGAGAAAATAAAATATTGTTACATGACTTTTTGTATGTTTTATGCACGTTGCCATGCTAGGCTTAAATTTTAAATTGATTAAGGGAAAGTTGAAAAATGATGGACACTGATGTCACCCTTAAGACGTAAATACTAAAAGGGAACTTGAAATTTGATGGATGCGAGCAGTGACACGGTGGCTCAGTTGGCAGAGCGGCGCCACGGTACGGCGACTGTCGCAGGTTCGAGTCCCGCTCGTGTCCATCATTTTTCAAGTTTCCCTTAATCAATTTAAAAAATAAAATATTGTTACCAATGTCTTTCTTTCTTGATCTACCCCTTACCATAAACTCTTAACGCAGGACTCTTACCATAGTGAGAGGGAGAAGCTGTTATATAGTGTAGTGTGGCGCCATACTAACCAGTAGGATTTTTAGTCTTGTAAAGATATCTATGAGATATTGTCAATTAAAACATGTGTGTTAGGCGTCTTAGTACCGCAGATTTAGTCATTGCTTTTCCAAGAAGTGTTGTTGAGCTGTAATGAGATAATAACAAACAAATCGCGCTTATCGGAGGTGCATCTCCCTTCAGTCATCATTAAATATCTAAGTGTGGTGGTAACTTACAGACGCCTCTGTGGTTGGCGGACTACACAGGGATATCTATATGCTCCAATGATAACATACATATACATACATAGGTAGAGAAAAGACAAGATCCAAGGAAATTTATTATTTATTGCATACATGATCACCGAAATATTATTTACATTAAATGATTTTAGTAACACTGATGACTTTATTTACAAATTTACTAATAGTAAGACTAATTTACTATTTAATTTATTATATTTTGTTATATTTACAAGAGATTAACAAACTTACGGAATCAAACTTTCAAATCTTATATTTAAGTATACTTGTGGTATATTACACGGTTATTCTAAGCTCTATGGTTTTACCATAGACTTATGGTAATGGCATATTTATTGGTAAATTATATATATTGACAATAAAACAAGACGTCTGAATATTCCAAGTTATAATAGTAGATACCTATTAAAAAAATAGTGCATACACACTTTTGATTGGTAATTACATCTTTTTTTATTTTTAAATTTTGTATGTTTACCGGTTTCATAAATGGAATGTTTTAACTTTAATCATGGTAGTTTTTCTTTGGAGTTCATATTTGTTTAACCTAATAGTTACCTCAGATGTCTGTTTATCACGTAAATATTACAGAGCTGCTTAAAACCGAATTATCTTATATTTATACCTAAGAATTTACAATTAATATTTTACGAATCAAAAATTTAAGAGCTTTTTTATATTTCTGAAATATTTAAAATTAAAAGTATAGCAATATTATGCCATAAGAAATTATTTTTGTCAATCAAATTAAATATGGCACAAAATAATATAATATTTTCTATAACCATTCAAGTACAAGTTTACATAATACGTATTTTTTAATTGACCTCATTCCGAAATCTGTTTCATTTGGAAATATAAGGGAGGGAATGTGAAAAAAAAATACCTACCTAGTTTTAAAAATAATATTATGTGTAATCTATAATTAATTTTGATTACAAATCATTAAATAACCATATATGTTTGGGCCACATTCTGTGTCGGTGAGTGTATTTTGACGTCAACCCCAAATCTTACGTTTACCACTGGTTTAGAGTTTACAGTAACCCTACATTGTGCAACTCAGCTGAATAATTAATTTTAGAGTTCATACTGCACTGCAGGCGGCTGCGACTGCGATGCGGGTACCCGCAGCCGCACAGTGCGCATAGAAATTAATATTACGTACATAATTGTGCTTGCGAGCAGCCGTCCGCCTGCCCGCAGTGCGACTACCCGCACAGTGCAAACACTTCAACAAAGAGTTCAACTCAACAAAGATTATGTTTAATGGCTTTTATTTGTGGTCACTTAAAGCCGCGGCTTTGAAGTAAAAAGGATAATCCACCTTTCAATACTGCAATAATATTGTATTTAAATTAACATAAGCAAAAATTAAATAATTATCTAAGTGATACTAGTTATACGTCATCATTCAAGTTATAAATTATTTACATATTAATAAAATCAAAGAGTATCTAAGTATGTACAAGTACCAGAGTTTGTTCATAACTTTTGAGCATTATTTTAATGACAGAATTTTCGCTTAATTTTACAAACACTTTTATTTACCTTTCGAGAATAATAATTATCTTCATATTTATGAATTTTTACGTTGGTATTATTCTATATTATAATTATCAATATAACTCCACTGTAAGGGTGCGTTCACATACGTAAATAGTGTCTCATCTTCTTGTACTAAGAAAAGTGAATCTCGAGACGTACGCGCATTGAATCTGCAACTAATACTCGCAGTGCATTTATGTAAAAGCGCCCTTACTGTATACATATTAGAGTTCTTATTTGGTAAGCTCCAAAATACCAGAAACAATGTCAAAGATTAAGTTTCTGGTAAATACTTAGGTACCAAAACGTTCATGGATTATTCTTATCCTCAAAAACCTGCAATAGTTAGTACTAAGAATGGTTTCAACTGTACAATATATGCCTATGATAAATACATTCTAAATAAGTAACTAGGTTACGTCATATATTTGTTAGTAGGTACTTTAACTAGATGTTACAATCAACTTAAGTTACAAGTCAATGTATGGTTTTAAATAATTTTCTACGTTGGCACTGTATGAGGTCTGTTGCAGTAGGAAATCATACTTATTGATGTATGAAGCTTCTCAAATCCACTGTTCAAATCATTCTATAAGTAAAAGGGTTTGTATGAAAATTTGTCTGTCAAACTGCTAGTAGAAGATTCTTGGGTAGGTATATGATACTGTATGCAACTGAAGTGTACCCTTAAAGCCGACAGCTGATAGTAGGTACTCTGATTGTCTTCAGTAGGATTCTTAAAAGAAATCTTATATATTCATTCAACATTCGTTGAAGACGAACGTTGCAACAGATTTTCATGTCAGATTGACAGAAATTTAATTCTTGATATCAGGGTTGGAAATTAAACTTGACAGTTAAGGACCATCCAAAACCTTTTTCATGGACTGTGGAAGTACATATATTAATTAATTATAAGCATGCACATGCCTACTTATTGTTCCAGAAATAACAGGTAAAATTATATAAAAAATCTCCGCCAAACTACTTAGTCCATCTCATATAAGAAGCTTACATTGAACCATACAGGTTTGATTAAAGTAATGAGCGGTACAGCGATCATTCCCTGTCTCATACAGTGCCATTGTTCGTCACGGCGCACTACCGTCATCGGAGGCCGAAGTGCAGCAGCACTGACGTCAGCAGCAGCAGGCAGGTGCCGCTCGACGTGATGCCGTGGATAGCGCTCGTGTTGCGACGCAGGATAGCTGCCATCTTGTTGCCTGGAATTTGTATAGGATGGTTTAAAAAAAATTATAAACAATACTCCTACCCCAGGAACTTCTTTTTGTATCATGGTTGCATTTACAGACTTCTAATATTATGTTTGCGAATACTTCGATACGTCAATATTTACTGATAACACCAACAGGCACTTCCTAGTAAGTGAGGCAAATGAACCAAGAACACAGTCCTAACGTTTAAATACCGCACTAGCGGGGTAATTTTTAAATTTTTGTATCCTTGTGGTTTGTCCTATAAAAAAAGGAAATTTGTTTTTTTATGCTAAAGTCGGTTATTATGCACTAAATGACGCCATATACCACCAGTGCCACTTATGAGGACAGGCTTACCGATTCCATATGAGAAATGCATTGCAAACTTGTCAAAATGTATTCAAAAGCGATATACCTATTTGCAAAATTTAGGTTCATTCATTCACCCATCAGGAATATATCACACCATAATAAAGCTTGCGGCCTGCAAATAAGGACCTATATTTTGTGTGTCTAAGCAAAATGGTCTACTTACTGCCTTCAGAAACGAAGACGTGTATGGACGCGGGCTCCGTGTTACTAGCGCTGCAGGTGTAGTTCCCGGAGTCTTTGAGCGTGGCGCCGCGCACCGTGAGCCGGGACTGCGTGCGCGCACCGGGCTCCGTCTCCACCGTGATGCCGCCGCGCGTCGCGTCGTAGTTGATCATTCGGTCGTTGTGGTACCAGAACACGTACTGCGGCGGCGTTGGACTCTGGAAAAGGCGTTTAGAGAAGTTATTGTTGTGTAGTTAAAGTTGTTGACACTGGATTGTCTTATGTACTGAATTATCTAATTAGTGATAGTCGAGTGGTATGACATGGACTGCCAAGTCAAAGGTCGTAAGTTCTAAGGTGTGTAAAGCCATGTCAGAGGTCTGCAGGCGGTTTAAACTCTGAACAGGTTGTTCATCAACCATACGACAAGAAGAAGAATTACCTACAATTAGAAAAAGGCGCTAAGTAATAGCTGTACTGATTGACGGTTAAGCTTCGCTTGTCACGGTTGGTTTGATGTTTGACTAAAATGGTATCTCTGTTTGTTACGTCAATGCGACTGAATCACTGAAGGAATCGTAATATTTTTTTCCATATAAATGAGAGAAATTGGGCAAAAACTGGTTATTATGATAAGTAGGTAGCTACCTACTACAACAGAAATCTCTCACTCTACTTTGTAACATTTGAAATGTATTCCATAAGATTTACTATTAACGCTTTTAATTCACACATTTACATTAGCTTATTTATTTATTGAAAATGTATGTACACATGCAACATAACAGATAACACATAAACATAACATTACGCCTGTATTCCCCGAAGGGGTAGGCAAGATGAACATTTACTACACCCACATTTCGCCAGTTATGTTTTTAGGTCCCAATGTAATAGGGGGCGAGCCTATTGCCATCAACCAACAAATCCAGACTCCGTGCTGCCACTGAGAATTACCTAATGGAAAAACCCAGTAACACTTTATGATTCGAACCCAGGACCTCGTGCTCAGCAGTTGCGCTTAGCGACCACTAGACGAACGAGGCAGTCAACAAACATAAAGATTATGATTACAGGTTCGTTTTGAATCGAAATCTACCTATAATAGGGCACTAACGAATGAACACGAGAGTACAATCAATAACGTAAATAACTCATTAGCTAACCAGTAATCAAATATTGGAATCAGTCTGTTAAACACCTATTCAGTCGTACCGATATAGATTGGGATGTGACCACAACATACATACTCATATGTTCCTACCTAGGTATTTATAAACCGCTCCGATTGATACACCGCCAATTAATTTCACAGTGACTGATCACTGTCATGCGTGTTCCGTTATTAGCTGGCAGATTAACCACGGAAATATAGGAACAGTTATTGTGGGATAATTGTGTATCTGTCCAACATAATAGTGGTGGTTTAACCTAAAGACAAGCTAGACATAGCCTAGGGTACCAAGGAGCGTGCGCGGTAGGTTATAATCGAAATCATTTTCGACCAAACACCGATGGGGGTGGGTGCAACTAGGTGCTTGCCTAGGATTCTAGGGCGCCGATTGCTATGAGTGAGAGCCTAGTAATAGGCTAGGTATCCTAGTTTAGTCTTTACTGCCTCATTAAGGAATATTTAACAAGGTATCCATAATTAAAGTACCATACGACTGTCAACTTTGTCTTTTATTTAACTTGCATTTTTATGTATATATTGTTTAATTTTATGTTAGAAAAAACATAAACATTTAATATCTATATGTATTATATATATTCAAGATTTAGACTTTGCTCAATATGTGCATCAAGTGATCACAATATATTATCATGTAAATATAATATTATTGATGAATGACAAACAAACAAAAGAAGAAGAAATTCCAATTCCAAACCCACCAGAAACAAGCAAGAATCAGTAAACGTATCTAAAGAGCAACCTCTGCGGAGATTAGGTACACAAACGACTGACCTGCAAACATACATGGTGTGTAATAAAAGTGGTGGCTTTTTACGAGCATCGCAAGACCTCGTAAAACACGTCACTCGGCTGTAAACATTGTACAGCCTTTCTCAGCCAAATGTGTGTCGCAGATTGAAAACACCCCTTTTGTGATTGATACCAGTGCTTTTCCTTATCTTCACAAACGAATTTTGGTTAACATTGAATGATAAACGAACTATTTTGGGACAAGGTTTATTCTCGGGATTTAGGCTTTTATAAGTTTTATATTTTTTCATGTTGTGACTAAAATAACGCAGAAAGGTATTAATTAAAGCATACAACTATTATTATGTTAGGTACCAGACTTTATTACTATCTCAATCCACGGCAAAGATCCCAGCGTATACAGATAAGAAATAAGTATTAAACACTTCGATCGAAGATTGAACACCAAGACGTTTTCTTATACGACTTTTTACTATTTAAGAAGTTGTTTTAAGCTGCTTATGTTGCTGTTGACTGTATATAATATTATGACATTGAAAATTATTGCATTGGTACTGATTGCACCCTGTACATACGAATCCAATCAGCACGCGTCACGACTCTCGAATCATCATCATCAACAGCCTGTTGTGTGTACCTTGGGAGAGGCCTATGTCCAACAGTGGACTGCAACGGGTTACAAGTATACCTACATATTATATTTAAAAGTCAATTACAGTACAAACTAGACATTCTGAACTAAGTTTTCGTTCGAATATAATCCTCACAGCTTAAGCAAAGTTAGTATTAGTAGCAACATTAATTGCAATCTCGCCGCGTTTGGCCTAGATATGGGAAATTGGACTATCAATACTGACTACTGGAGCAATTAAGGCCACACATCTCATTGAGCTTAGAGGCAATGCAATGAAAAGCAAAAAGTTATCGTGTGGGTACTGAATACATACATACATACATAAAGTCACGCCTGTTTCCCTGAGGGGTAGGCAGAGACCACGGATACTGAATATTCTCTAATATTAATTATATTCTATTTGTTGATACCTACACACGTGCATGTATGTGATAAGACGACCTGATGGGCGTAGAGGGTTCGATTCCCGCACGGGACAAAGATTTGTGTACTTCGCAGGTATTTGACCCAAGTCTGGGTGCTTGTGTATGTGGTATTTCAAGGTTGTGAAACACACCCACGATGTAGAAAAAATTCTAAGTGTGGGGCGATGTTTTTATTAAAAATAAAAGAATTCTAGAGTATGTACCTAATTATGTGGTGGTGAATATTTTATACTGCCTATACTTATAGCATTATAAATTCATTAGTTTAAAACCGAACCATTTTTTAAAGCCAGTGTTCTTAGTCAAGGGCACCATTCTTGAAAAATTAATCGGTACCTCGCTTTCATAGCAGTCAGTTTTTTCCTACTCCAGACATTGATTTGGACAAACTACCAAGACGTATAAAATTACCCTTAAGTATTTTTTTTTTTATTGGGACAAGCCCACCACTCGTGCCCATCATTGCGACTCCTGTAAGCCAGGATCTACAATGATAACCAATGAGAACCACCGAGGCAATGAAGCTCGAGGCATCCCAGAGAAATGACTCGACTGTCTTGGAACCCGCAACGAAATTAATCATAAAGAAAATATAGGAGGAGTAGGAATAAAAATTTAGTTCCTCATTTACCCTTAAGTATACTTACCAAAGATATATCTTACTAACATTCTGTGTTAAAACATAAAACACTTCTTATCTAGGGTTCAAACACTATAGATTGTACACCCAAGCCAACATTGCAGCCAAGATTAGGTACATCGGGCACAGCAACGAGCAGATGAAACCACTTCAAATGTAGATAAGCAACATCTCTCTTAATGTCGACTTTAAACTAAAATAGCCGACCATCTGGCGGCCAATCGATAGAACCCCGCCGCAAACATGGCCTGGCTCTTAATTACAGAGGCGATACCTACCTCTAGTATTAAGCCCTCGTTAAGAAAAATAAAGTTCAAAAAGAAAAGTTAAAAGTGTATTTTTTTGTAAAACATGCAATTAGTCGAGTTTTATGATTCCCGCTGAATTTATATGGGTGGAATTCTTTTAGGTTTATAAAACGTTGAGCTTTAAGATTGGATTCTCGGATATTTTGGAGTCTTATTGGAGCAAGCCTGATAAATGGAGTTTAATGCAGCTCCTACTACATCATCATCATCTTCATCAGCCGGAAGACGTCCACTGAAGAACAAAGGCCTCCCCTTTCGAATGCCACAATGAAAGATAACTTGCCATTTACATCCACCGGTTGCGAATTCTGGTGGTATCGTCGGTCCACCTGGTGGGAGGCCTGCCAACGCTGCGTCTTAGTTCATGGGTCTTATTTCATGGGCACCATGTGGGCGTATGGACTCCTAATAACGAAGATACTACTTCGGGAATCATAGGTGTGATGTATAATGTGAATATATGAGCCAAGATGTATACTAATTATAATAGAAATAATTATAACATAACCCTTCCTTCGCAGTAGGGAAAATGTGAAATATAACAACATTGATTAAAATAATAAACTTCTTGAAGCTTGATTACCCGTATCAAAATTTTTATTCTTTTTCCCGGAAACTTTTACGGAGTCACAAATTGCTTTATTAAAACAATATAAAGGGGTAAAATAAATTACCTTTCCAATAAAATAACATCTGTATTCTCCAAAGGGGTAGGCAGGGGAGTACACCCACATTTAACCAGTTATGTCTTAGGTCTTAAAAGGCGAACTAATTCCCATTTACCGAGCACAAATCCAGACTCCTGGCTACGATGAGAGTTACCTAATGGAACAACCTAATACCACTTCCCTTTGCACCGATCCGGAAATTGAACCCAGGACCTTATGCTCAGCAGTCTTGCTTTGCGACCGCTAGGCTAACGAGGCAGTTAATTGGTAATATTGCGAAAATGATTGAACACGAATCGGTAGAGAAAATCCACGTACTTGCAATAAAACATAGTTACCTTTTCAACGATGCAGATGAGGTGTATGACGCTGCCGAGGTCCACGTGGTGCTCTCCGGAGCCGAGGATGAAGGCCTCTGGCACCACTATCTGAAGACGCACGTAGTGGGACACGATGCCGGTGCGGGTTGACACCTGGAATTCAGAGAAGGTTATAATGTTAAGGGTAGACACAATAGTAAACAATGGTCATGTATCTTAAGTCACTGGACAGTGGAAGGGTCTACAGCTGTCCAGGAGACTCCTGCAGGCTCCCTGAATGGAGACACACGTGAGACGCTAGAACATTGTGTCACAGCGGCGCGGATTGGTCCGTACGCGACCCGCTCCAGGTAGAGCCCACACAACGCTACCCGCGTTCCTGCCACCGTATCGTACTGAACCCTCGTTTCAGAGCTCTGCGGGCGCTACCCGTACATGTCGCACGCACTGCTGCGAAACCAGCCTTATGTTCAATAATGGACGAGAGTCATGGGCTTGTTCCGAGAAAAGAGGTTACTCAGCCAGCTGTATGAAGATATAAAATTCATTAAGAAGACTTGTACTTTGTAATTTACAAGTACATACTTGAAAATGAAAGTAAACATGCTTGACATCGATTTTTGGAGCATAGTAGAATATGCTAGCTATATCAAACAATGTAACATTTCGGAAGTCTTCAACATGATAGGAAGTTGAAGAACATTTTCGGCAAAGTTATATATACCTTGCTACTCATTAGCAATTTCTCAAGATATTGGCTTTACCTTATACTTATAAACGTAAATATTGATAGAGAAAGAATGATATTTGACCTTTACCAGTAACGGCGGCATATCCATATCATAAAGCTAAGATATCGCCAGAATCTAGACGATTTTCTTGTAAAATAGTCATACTCACGCCACGTCCATAAGCTAGGTAATGTAATAAAATCCTATACGATCCTCTGTCAACTAATGGCTGTAATTCATAATACTACATCTTCTTTTGAGCTCCAAACGTAACAATAAAAACGTCTACCTATTAAATGTGTTTTACGTAAATCGTTCATGTTCTCAAGACAAAGCTATATTAAAAGCCGTCAAACTGAAAGGAGAGCGAAACATAAACGTCTCGGTGTCGTTAATAGGCGATACAATCCCAAAAATTGTGCTCTCACAACAAAAATATTCTCGTATTCAGATTTATTAGACCGCGCGTCTGTTAGGCGAAATGCCTCGAATTTAACTCAAATACGCAAACAGAGACAAAGCAGCTCTGTCTAAATACCTATTGTATTGTACCCGCAAAGTATACGTTCTGTTTTACGACCTGCTTCTACCCTATAGTAGGGTAGCAATGATATAATACGTTTTAGTATAATATCACGACGGAGTTTTGGAAATTTAGGGCTCATCTTTAGAGCTGCGGTGCGTAGGCGAAATGATTTTGATAGAGGTGTTACAGCGCGTTTTGTGGGTACTGTTTGATGTGATATTTCTCTTTGTTCGTCCCAACAGCTCTGCAAGACTGAACACGAAGAATGTTTGGTTCAGGTTCTCATTAGTATTTACCGTTCATTGTAACTATCTATAGTAGAAGAATATAGAGTTGTCCAATGACCTGATTTACACTTTAAAATGAACATTCTAATACAACATCAATCAGACTGTCGTGTTCTTAAAACTGGGGGCAAATGAAGATATACGTAGGTAAGCAGTGTTTGCAGTCAATTATAGTATCGTATCATCAATTAATACTACATATTTAGTCCCCCTTCCTTCTATAATAAGCTGTTGGTCTTGCGGCTCATCTTTATAGTTCCCTCTTTCGTGTAGTATAGAGAATAGAGGGACACGAACGCAGTGCACTCTAACTGTGTTTATGTATAACTGTACATACTTATGTGTCTTCTAATATCTGCGTAGTTGGCTAGTTTAAATTGGACATTATTTAACACTTAGGACTATTCCTTACCGTTTGATCACCTCATGTACCTAATAGAGTAAAAATTACAATGATAAAATACGTCCTGCTCTTAAACAAAACGTACACTGATAACTCAAAGCTGTAGCCTCAGTTCACGCCTACAACAAAAGTATCTCCATATATATATGATGAGTATTCAAATGCGCCACCACATTAACATTCAGAATGAGTAAGCAAGAACAGGCCGAGTCTCGCTCAGACTTGTCCCGCCGTTCCTCTTCACACAAACCCCCTACAGATTCCGAAATCCTTTCGATGCGTAAGTTTTCAAATCATTTTCGTTATGTAAATCGCTGGCGATATCATCTGCATACGGTGTTCGTTTTAAAAGATCCAGCATCTCAATGCCTCAGATCTTGTTATTTTTATTGTTTCGACGGAATAACAAGACGGGGGAGTTAATCCTATGTATAGGGAAAATCAAACGGAGCTGTTTCGCTTTTGTTTTTGACTGACTTTTTGGGAGATAACTGGTTGGTATTTGATATGAAATTAAAAAAAAAATATTGACATAAAAAGAGGTAGATACAGTTATATGAAACCCGGACACCCGTGCTAGGTTTATAACCTGTGTTACAGGAAATGTTTAGTATTTACTACTATGGCTGGGTTGCACCAACTTACTTTAACATTAACAAACATGTTAAAGTACGGGTTAAGCAAAAAGTGAGTTTAAAAATACTTTCGCCTCTGATTTGGGGTACATAAGATCTCATTTCACTGGAAACCCTACTAACTTTAACTGTACCAAGAAATACGACGGTGCAAGTTAACATTACTGTTACCGTCAAATTTGACATAAAGCATAACTTTAACCACTTCTACCGTGTATATATAGTAGATGCCCTTTTGAACAAAATTGAAATGTTACTATCATTTAAAATGTTAATTAAAAAGCAGCAACTATAATACAAAATATTTCGTTAAATTTTCAGATGCTGAACGTTCAAATATCTTGCAATTTCAATCCAAAGTTTCACAGAAAATACTTGATAAAACTCGCAAACTTTAATCTTTTCTGCTATGCTAAATATTAATTAAGCGAGACACCTTTTACTATCTTTTGTACGTTCTTTCATTCGAGTTAAAACTGTGCGCTTACTTCTGTACTTCTGAAAGTGGAAACATCTGCAAGTTAGGAGTGTAATAGCCAGTTACAGTCGCAACGGGCGCGCTTTTATAAAATTATGCATGAATGTGGAGCAAGCAAAACGACTACGTATGTTATTATACGCCTGTATTCTCAGAGGTTAGGCAAAGGTAAGCTTTTATTACTAACTTCCAGCCCGCGACTTCGTCCGCGTGGATTTTAAATGTTTTATAGCCTAACCTTCCTCGATACATGGTCTATCCAACACAAATGCCCTGATGAGTGGTGCAATACTGCGATCCCCAAGCCGCTTGCCAAGTGTGAGGATTATGGCAACCCCCCTTGCCTGAGGGGAAGGCCTTTGTTCAACGGTGGACGCGTTTCGGCTAATGATGATGCTGGCTTAATAAAAAGTATTTTATATGTCCTTGAACTTTAACACAGTAAGAAAGAGAAGTTTATTCTAAATTCTCAAAACAAACAAATAGAATAACCCACAAACTCCAAACAAATTCAGTATCAACGTCCCTACAACCATATTCTAACCCACAATTCTCAAGACCAGCGTTTCTCAAATTGTGTCCACATTTCTTTGGCTGTAATAGTTTTATTTTGCGGCCAGTAGCTTTGTTGAAACGTGTGCGTAAATATAGTGTACAAGTAACAATGTGTTGTAGCAGTGAGCCTACAAAACAATCAGGGCTACGTGATGCGACTGAACATGGCGGCCAAATAGAATGGACACAGTACAGGGGAGACAGAAGGGTAAGCGTTCGGGTTGAAATTAAAGCGCTAGTGTAAAAAAGTCGATAGAAAGGTATAAAAAAACGTGTGCGTCTCGGGACGCTCGACAGAAATGATAACTTCAACTAATCTAATGACGTATGCGTGAGAGAAAGAGAAGCCAGTTTAAACTCCCATAAGAAGTTATCACTTCTAAAATGGCGTAATTGTCAAAATTGTGAAAACGTGTTGTTATAAATGGTGTGTGTCAATACGTGTCGTTTTTTTGTCTTTTATAGTCAAGTAAATCGTCCGTTGATATTGTTGGACTATGTGATAAAAATGTTGAGGCCTTTGTTCAACAATGGATGCTTTCCGGCTAATGATGATGGAATCCGTTATGTAATAAACATTATTTTAGTTTCACCGGGAAAGCAAAGTTAAGAAAATCATTGTTGGACATAAGCGTGTTTATTTAGTAAACATTTTTTTTTCTAAACTTTAGTACATTTAAACCAAACATTGTTGGTAATTGCATTTTGGCCATCAATCTTAAGTTTAATGACACTAAAGAGCGATAGTAGTAATGTTAAAATAAATTATAGTTCCTACTTGAAGGACGTTGTCGAGTGTACCTACTGAAGTTAAATTTTACTTTGGCATGTTTGTCATTTAACGACGTTGCTGACGCGATAGCTTCGTCTTGTTGTGGGGCCACTTGTATTGAATGTTGTTAGTTTCAAGGAGAATATTAATTTCGGGGAGACCAGCTTATGTAGCCCGGTTACATGAGGTCAATGCCGGGTAAAACGGGTCAATGTGGAAGGAAGTACATAGAGGTCCTTCTGCCTTTTGAGAAATACACGTGTGAGAGTGCATGATTTTTAACCTGTTTTTAGAGTTCGACTGCTGAGCCTGGTCCTGGGTACGAATCCCGGGTCGAGCAAAGTGTTACTGGGTTTTTTCATTAGGTAATTCTCAGTAGCAGCACAGAGTCTGGATTCAATGGGCTCGCCCCCTATTACATTGAACTGGCGAAATGTGGGTGTACTATATGTATACCTCTGCCTATCCATTCGGGGAATGAAGGCGTGGTGTATTGTAAGTATGTTTTAGAGTTCCGTACTTCAAAAAGAAAAACGGAATTCATATAGGATTACTTTGTTGTCTATCTGTCTATCATCCCCTTCTCAAGAACGCATGAAGGTATAATGTTGAAATTAACACAAAATACCCGGTCCGCTGATGTCTGCTGTCCCTAGAAGCAGTGAAAAAACTAAACTTCTACGCCAATGCAATCTAAATCTACGAGCAATTATGCTGATTACAATTTCCACTCTCAAAACCACCCACAAAATTGTTCATTTACTTTAATTTTAAAGAACCTTATTAAAATTGTAGTAATAGTTTTCTTTGATGTTGCATAGTTCATTAAAAATATTAAAAAGTAAAAACGTATATGATAATGACGCCACTACGGTACCACGGCGCTACGGTGCTACGCGGTAGCTACGCCTCGTAGCGCAGGTTGCTTGGCTAACATAGTTAGTTACGTAGTTATAACTTACGGGGTAATTGGCGACGTGACGAGCACTGTAATTGAGTGGAGGTTGCGGGTTTGATTGCCGGGTAACATACGTTTGGCTTACAAATATTCGACAAGATTTTCATATATATCACACTAATATTATTAAGGCGAAAGTTTGTATGTTCGTTTGTTGCCTCACCACGCTCAAACGGCTAGACCGATTTTGATGAAATTTCATATGGAGGTAGCTCACACCCTGGGTTAACACACTTTTTATCCCGAAAACATGTAGCGGGTAACACCGCGGGGCGCAGCTAGATTATAATCGCTTATATGGAGTTTCATACAAAGAATACTGCCTGTCTCCAACGGTGACGATCCCTTTCTAATTTGATTATGTATGCTACGAAATTATCCGGCCACTAACGTTGTATATAAAATAAAAATACTTTGACTTTTTTTTACTTAAACATATGGGTTTAAGTGTTAAATAGGCGAATTAACTTTAACAAAAGACCAAATAATTTAACATTATCCAGTATCAAGTGTTCACTGAAAAATAACTTGATGTCAGTTGAAAAGGTCATTTTAAACCTGACTAAAGCTAAACAGTTTCAAGCTAAACAGTTTCAAGGGATACTCTAGTATCCCTTGAAACTGAAGCCGCAGAGTATTTACGTAAAAACTAAATTAATTTAACTCAAATACCTCATTAATCTAAAAATATAACAAGTGTTCATCGGAGGCGGGTCGCTTTGGTTCCAAGTATCTACAGTCTTATAACTATACAAAAAAACTGATATCTTCGACAGAATATTAATTTTTGTAATTAACTTTATTAATTAACTACATCATGAAGGCCTAGTGGCTAACATACCGGTTTGTATGCACAAGGTTGCAGGTTCAAACCCGGGCAAAAATCAATGTATATATGCAATGTGACTTTAGCAACTTTATAAATACTTTCTTATTTGATACTTTGTTTTTTTTTTTTTAATAAAAACGTCGCCCCACACTAGGAATTTCTCCTGAATCGTGGGTGCGTTTCACAAACATGAAATATCACAAACACAAACACCCAGACTCGGGACAAACATCTGTGGTTCGCACAAAGTTTTGCCCCGTGCGGGAATCGAACCCGTTGCGGGTTAGCGCAGCAGTCCAATCGCTTAGCCACTGCGCTAATCGGGTCGTCTTTATAAATACTTTCTTGTTTCATCAAAATCCGTCCAGCGGTTTAGTCGTGAAGGTAAGAGTAAGTAACAGACAGACAGAGTTACCTTCACATATATAATATTAGTATGGATACACACACTATTATAAGGAAAGTACCAGTCAAATAGGTCTAGGTCTACAGTAATACCGGTGTAGCACCCTGGCCTACGCCGCTCGACGCTGCGAGGCTACGTTGCTACGCGGCTACGAGGCTACAGCTGCGGTTCCTCGCTCGCACTAAACGTTATTAGTCACCGCTAAACTGTAGTTATAGTTTACGGTTTGACAAGCAGTTAGCACTGTTCCCACTACACAACTTAACTAGTTTACTTTCTACTAATATTACTTATACAATTATATTATAATAGCTACGCCCCGCGTTGTCACCCGCTACATTTTATCGGGATAAAAAGTAGCTTATCTGTTAATCCAGGGTGTCAGCTACCTCCATATGAAATTACATCAAAATTGATATAGTTGTTTAAGCGTGAAGAGGTAACAAACATACTCATAAACTTTCGCCTTTTTAATATTAGTGTGGTTACATTATTAATGTATACTGTTGACCAATGAGCGTATATGAAGTATCAAATAAGTAATTGGGTAAATTTGTCACATGGTTTGGTTTAAACTCAGACGAGGATAGAGAGATACACACATTTCCTTAGGCTAGAACTGATTTTTACATCTCAAATGTGGACTGCCACGTTGGTCTAGTGGTAGCTAAGCGCGACGGTTGAGCACGAGGTCCTGGGTTCAAATCCCGGGTCGGGCAAAGTGTTACTGGGTTTTTCTATTAGGTAATTCTCAGTAGCAGCACGGAGTCTGGATTTGTGCCCGGTTGATGGCAATAGGCTCGCCCCATATTACATTGGGACCTAAAACATAACTGGCGAAATGTGGGTGTACTATATGTGCACCTCTGCCTACCACTTCGGGGAATACAGGCGTGATGTTATGTTATGTTATGTTTAAATGTGGGGAAAGGTAATTGATGTAAGCAAGAGCCATCAAACAGCCACATTGAAACTGATATCTCGGTAATTTCGTGCTTCGGCTTTCTCCCCTCGCCGTTGAATGTGCTATAACATACTCCAAGCATAATGCGTAACCATCCCATACATATAATATATAATTTCCAACAACATCCGCTAATCCTCTTAACGTGGTGATTATCATAACATCGCCGGAGGATTATGCGTTATATTTACGAAGCTACCTCCGGCAGGCTTATCCCCTTCGGTGTACATCCACGAGATCACGTGACGACGTATCCAACATGCACGGCAAAGCCCCGAAGGCCGGGATTTATTAAAATCAACCCTGTTTCATAACAAGCCGGTTGAAACACAAAAAATCACAAGAAAATCTGATTTCAACCCGTTTTGCGCCGATCTTAATTGATTTCCCGAACATTTTCAACGCCAAAGCGGATGAATCCGCGCGTGAAATATAACAAAGGGTAATCCAATTTCGTGTCGATAATTTTTTTTAACGTGGACGACAAGGGCCCCTTTAATTTGGGCGTTAATTAAAATTTTCGCGTCGCACGTAGGTAGAGGATTACTTTGCGATTTCTATAAATTTCATTCGGCACGAACAATATTTTGGCCGAATGTTTCACGTGTTAAAATCGCAATCAGTCACTGTGTTTGCAGGGTTTATTGGTATTTTTTTCAATTCACACGTTCGCAATTCTGAGGGCTTCGACATTTATAATTGCATCGTCATAGGGCATTGTGTGCGACGGGCGGACTGGGAATTTAATATGTTGCGAACTTTCCACTCATCGGAAATATTTCTTTGTAATTTACATTTAATAAAGTTAAAGTAAATTTCGATTAAAGTCGATATGAGACCTGTTATTAACGACGTAAATGATAAATGATTTTATTTTTGCATATAGGTTTTACAAAACACTTTTTTTACACGTCATTTTTTTTTAAACTAGATCGCATTGGTAATATCGGTGAATGTACTCTTTATTGGAGTATTTATTATGTGCCATAGATGTAGATTAGTAACATATAATAAAGTAAAGTAATCATTATTGTTTTTTATTGAGTGTATATTGATAAGAACTACTCGGTATATTAGATCTATGGTATACATACAATTGTGCAGGTAAAAAAGTGTCACATCAATCCGTACGTTTTGGACATACAGTATTTTAAAATTAAGGCAAAGGGTATGTAATTTTTCTAAATTCACATACATTAACAATAATTCAAATTCAAATTCAAAATGTTTTTATTTCATATAAACCTATTACAGGCGCTTATGAAACGTTAGGATGCTAGTTGCACGGTTCCAAAATGTCATTCCAATGGAGAAGAACCGGCAAGAAACTCCAGAGGTTACTCATTTAAAAAGAAAGATGGTACAAATTTGTAAATTTACATATGTAGTTTCATTATGCGACAACAAAGCAAACTAATAGTGATAGAAGGGAAAAAAATAACAAATTGGGCCAAAAACCCACGGTGCAATTAAAACTACTAGCTATCACTATTCATTACATTGTGGTCACATTTACAATATTGATGAAGACCTGGAATCAATTATATAAAATAAATTGCCCGAAAACTGGGCAGAGGTAGAGGACCTACGAAAGTAAAGGAGAAGATAAGGGTCTTCAAAACATTAAGCCTAATTTTACTATAATAACTTTCGTGAGTGTTATCTATATTTATGTTCTTTCCCTAATATCGACGTGAGTATAACCGGTAATAGTAGATAATATTAAAAATAATAATTATCTTAGTTATTTAATTTTTAAGGGGGAGGCCCTTAGAACAAACTTCAGTGACAGGTTTAGTTTAATCAGTTGTTTTATCTAAGAGAGCCAACGTTTGGCTATTTACCCTCTTCATAAAACAATGTTAAAATGTATTTTAAGTAAACCACTTCTTGAGAGTCTATTGACATCTCTATTGTTTGATATGCAAACGACAGTGACAGGTATAATTTAGTTTGTTTAACATTGAAAGTAACTATGAGGACTAAAATTTGGATATTTAGTTAGCAATACCAAGCTGTCGTTCATTGTGGCGTTCTAAGGGGGAGGCCTTTGTTTAACAGTGGACGTCTTCCGGCTGATGATGATGATGATGACCCAGTCTGATAATATTACCTTTTTTTTTATTCAGCCAAAGATGCAGGTTTTAACGTCTTAGTATTAACAAGAAGTTTTTTCTGAACTGACTTAGGTTAGTGGAGTGTCCGGCGTTCGCCGTAAAGTTATTAGCACCGAGATTATTAGGTTTGTAAGTAACTCTATACCTATATAAGTAACGATGTAGGTACCTACAGAGTTTCTTGGGTAAGGTGATAAAGTGTTTCAAGGTTACACTTGCTTGTGTTTATCCGGGACCATGGTAACCGATAAAATAAGGGCGCACGAGTGGCTAGCGTCAATGAAAACATATGTCATAGTCATATGATACGTCATTAAAGTTTTGATTGATGATGAGCCTATTACTATTTCAGAGTAAAGACAGGCTCATCACATTTTTCTGAAACGTCGCCCCACACTAGGAATTTCTCCTGTGTCGTGGGCGCGTTTTACAAACATGAAATATCACATTTACAAACACTCGAGACAAACATCTGCGGATCACAATTTTTTTGTCTCGTACAGAATCAAACCCGCAAGCTTTAGCTAAGTCCAATCTCTTAGCCACTGCCTATCAGGTCGTCCGTTCAATAAAAATATATTTTGAATTAGAAATATCTTTTTCAAAAACTATTCAGTATTCGTGGAAGGCCCCATTTCATTCGAGGAAACTGATTGAACTCAACATTGATACAACAACCACGAGTACGCCGACTATAGTATACTAAATACTGGGAATTTAAACCATCATATCCAGGAATATTGTTATTCAATATTCTTTTACATACCTACTGCGAAGACAGTAAAAAGTAGGTAAGGTTGGTGAAGAGGTAGAGGGACCCACATTTTAGTTATGTTTTCGGTCCTAATGTGATAGGGGGCAAGTCTAATGCCATTTTATTTAATTAAAATAATAAGGTATTATCATCTTCACGCCTATATTTTCCGAACAGGTAGTACCGTTTCATTGCATACATTTTTGTATGTAAAAACGGACTATCGAGTTCTTATAATAGAGACGGTGACTACAAATATCGTAGATTTTAATTAAAATCTAAAATAGCATTTCGAGGGGATGGGAAACCTGAAGAAATTAATAAAATCCAGGAAAAAATTGAGGAAATACAGCGATTTGAAGTTTGTTAAGGGCATCTCTATTCCTCTCCCGCAAAATGCTAAATATACGGGGCACACATTATACATTAGGTAGATACACAAATAATATTATCTATAGCAAAACTACTTCCAATACTCCACAGAGCTAACTTCACGAATAGCACGTATACTTGTCTTCATTTGCATTCGATCTTATCAGGTAATGCAGTGAAACTTAAATGTATTAAGAAACAAACATAACATAACATCACGCCTGTATTCCCCGAAGAGGTGGTAGACAGAGGTGCACATATAGTACACCCATAACGTTAGTTACATTTTTTTAGGTCCCAATGTAAAAGGGGGCGAGCGTATTGCCGTCAACCGGGCACAAATCCAGACTCCGTGTTGCTACTGAGTATGACTTAATGAAAAACCCAGTAACACTTTGCCCGACCCGGGATTCGAACCCAGGATCACTAGACTAACGACAGGAACAAACAATACAGCCATTTAGTATACATTAACAGCCGTACATGCCCCAGACGCTTATAGCTACTATTGTCTAAATTGCTTCAGCTAAATTTAATTTCACCTCAAAACCATTCGGGGAATAGCCTTAGACTACTCCTGTACCATTTCCTATTATTTTAATTGTGAAGTAACATTGTTAATTAGTTTTATCTGTAGCTGTAAGAGGAGTGAATGTTGTTTAAATATCATTCAAATATTAGATATAGACTAGGTTTAAGTTTTGTAGTAAAATTAATCTTATTTACATGACTTTTTGCATTTTTTATGCATGTTGCCATGCTAGGCTTAAATTTTAAATTGATTAAGGGAAACTTGAAAAATGATGGACACGAGCGGGACTCGAACCCGCGACAGTCGCCGTACCGTGGCGCCGCTCTGCCAACTGAGCCACCGTGTCACTGCTCGCATCCTAATAATACACGCATAGTAATCTTATTTCCTGATTGAAGACCAGCCTCCTTACTATGAATTCTTAAAGCAGGACAGTATACGATGTGAAACCGAGACGCCGCTATGTGCAGTGAATTGCGGCGTCTCGCTTCCACAACGTTAACTGTCCAGCTTTAAGGGTTCATGGTAAGGGGGCTGATCATGACGTGTGGGGAAGGAGGTAGACGCTAAAACAAAAGAAGAGTTACCGGTCTGGAATTATTTGCGAGAGTTGACGCAGTTAAATTAAAAATTGGCATTATCTTTTAACAATAGTAATAATAATAACAGCCCATAACTTTCACGGCAAAGGCCTCTTCTTGTATAGAGGAGAATTGAGCATTGATCACCACGCTAGCTCACTGCGGGTTGGTAATTTCAGATAATCAAATCCAGGTTTCCTCACGATGTTTTCCGTCACCGTTAGTCAGTGGTGTTTTAGAATAGTAGAATGTATTAGGACATTGAACAAGTCACATGAATATTTGCCTGAGTTTGAATCGTCAAACACTAGTCCAACAGGACTAAATAATGTATAATAGTCGTTACATATTTTGGTAGTTATCTTTTACTATTTCAATTCGACATCCAATCTTATCCAAAGAACATCTCGGAAAACCAACTTAACTCCCTCCAAATAAAATTGGCTCACCCATTAACATAGAGAACAATTATACTAGTCAGATAATACAACTGGAGCAAGGATTACACAGAAAACTTTTAGGACATGGTCGTCCATCCAAAGTATTTTCTTTCATACAAACAAACGCAGTTTTCTTTCGTAATACCAGGCTGCACCCGCTGGCGCCGATGTTCAGTTGTCCGAGTTAGTCTCGAAGTTTCAAAGTCACCTGTTCTCCAATTTCATTAAAAGGTTTCGGTATTTTAGTTGAAAGCTAGATACAGCCGAAGTTTTTTGCATTGATGTTTGGAAAATACGTGATAGCTTACTTGATAGTGACAACGAACGACGAGAAAATGTTACACTAATTGTTCTCTTCGCATTGGTTAGGTAACAGGATTTGCGCCAGACATTGATACTTGGGCTCTGTGGTGTACCTTGGGGTAGGCTTATTGGGCTAATGATGATGATTGATCAAGTTCCAATCATCATAGTAAAGGCAAAACTATCATAACTTGAAATTATTGTATTCTAAATTGATAAAGGAAACTTGAAAAATGATGGACACGAGTGGGACTCGAACCCGCGACTTTCGCCGTACCGTGGCGCTGCGCTGCTCTGCTAACCAGGCCACCGTGTCAATGTCAATATTATTGTTTGCCAAATAGGTAGGTTTATGTACTATAGGATTTCGGCAAATAGGAAACATGAACTATACTACCTCTTTGAGGATAACGCGCGTGCTTAATCATTCAATAAAAAAAAAATGTCACGTGCTGTATTTTTATGTGTTTCGTAATTAAGGGCCGAAAATTCAATTGTTTTAACCAGTAAACTGTCAGTAATGATCGGAAAATGATTAAGATTATTATATTAAACGTTTATTAATTCACTGACTGCAATCATTTCAAATACAGGTTGGTCCAAAATGTGATCAAACCTTCACCATTTGGGATACAGGTGGGCAACATTGTGAACAGACTTACCATTTGAAATACAGCGTGATTCAAATTGTGAACACGTGTTGAATGGCGATGTCTACGAGAATGGATGTAAATCAGGCTTTGTAAAATGCGCACCTCGTACTTTGAAAGGAAAATTTATTGGTTCATAGACGTCTTAACCTAGATATTGCTGAATATTTGTAATAATTCGTTTAACTACCAGACAAAGTTGATCGTTTAAATTGTCCATAACCAATCATTTATTTATTTAAATAAATAAATACAACACAACTTTTCTGTAAACCGACTGGGGATAAATAGTAACTTACTTGACATTCGTATGTACCGTTGTCCCGCTTCTGAACGAACTTGATTTGAAGCGTCCAGTCTTCTGACCCTTCGCCGTGTAAAACCTGTAAAGAAAGGATATCTCATAATATATACATAAGTACATAATTTTCGGCCAAAGAATTAGCATTGCCATTCAACGTGGCAATGCCGCCAGCTTTTTGGGCACCCTACCAGTCGACAGCGATGAGGAGGAATACTTTGATGCATAAATTTTTACTTTAATTTTTTACTTTTGTATATATTTATTTTTTAACTTGTGTAAATAAGTGTAAATAACCTTGCACATAATAATGCTATATACAATGTTAAGTATACATAAATGTAAATGTCTATTGTAGGACCTAATTGGCACAGTAGCGGTTGAACTGCCGCGCTAAAGGTTGCGGGCTCGATTCCCGCACGGAACTAAAATTTGTTCGATCCGCAGATATTTGTCTCGAGTCTGGGTGTTCGTGTATGTGATATTTCATGTTGGTGAACCGCACCCAGGATACAGGAGAAATTTCTAGTTTAGGGCGACGTTTAAAAAAAAAAATTGTCTTCTGGTACAATAAAAAATCTTATGGCCATATATGCTCTGTCTGCTGCGTCAGACTAATAACTATATGAACCTATTCGTAACGGTTGTGTTATTTTATCCGCCATTACCCTCCGTTTATAACACAAACAAATGAATTATCAAAACTTATGGACCTAATTAAAATACACGCTCCACTGCCTCGATGCGAAAGTAAAATTTTGCGAAATCAACTGTCAATACGATGTTCAAATGAATCAGGCACTTTTTAACGATGCGAAAAAGTCGTGAAAAACTAAGGAACGAATAATTATTGAGGAGAAATTAATTAAAAAGAAGGAAAGAATTAAAAATGGAAATTCAGCAACTTTTACATTGAATAAAAGTTGATTGACGGCCGTGTTTTCTGCCAGATAAGATATCTTGGTATCTATTAAATGCCTAGAAGTCACGTTTTTTTTTATAGAAACCTTTTTCTAAAGTTATATTTCATTGAAGATCTTATCAATAGTCCTTCGTTAGCTGTTTTCAAGGGAAGAATAAAATATCATTTCATATCAGGTTAAGTCATAGTGTGTTTATATAATACGAATATAAGACTAGTCAATGTTATTCTAATCCCTGCCAAAATTCCTTGTTGGCTGTTGTTTATATGTATGTATTATATTCTGTGTTTAGTACGATATGTTTTTTATTTGTTTATTTTGTATATCTTAAAGTTAATAATTGTTATATACTGATTTTTTTAATATTTAGTTGTGCACTTTATCTGACCTTATTAAAAAATCTACACAAAATTTAATGTTACCTATGTACTTTATTGTGTGCAATAAAGAAGTAAGAATCTTATTCTTAGTGCCGGCTGGAGATAATTGTCACATAGAGGTCACAACGCGCAGCCGCGCCGTGGTGAAGAGATTAGTCTGTCAACAAGCATGGTAGCAAGGTTGACCGCCGGGAGTACCGGACGTACTTAGGTACAACTAATTATCCCAATTAGTTGTGAAGGCTTTTCACTTGCAGCCCAACTGACAAATTTAAGGTTAGCAATTAAAGTGAAGATTAATGAAAAATCTATCATTATAATGAAATATCTGTCTAACAATTTGCTATAGTTATCATTATTGATATTGATTATATTTTATATAAAATTATTGCTACTGCTGAGCATGAGGTTTTGGGTTTCAATTCCGAGTCTGGCAAAGACTAACTTGAGTTTGACTATGTTTAATTTATTTGCTGTTTGTTTGTATTCTGTGTATATTATTTGTAAGGTATGAAATAAACATTTTATTAATTATAGGTATTATTATTAGGTAAGTCTCAGTAGCAGCAAGTACCTGGAATTGTGCTTGGTTGACACCAATAGGCTCGCCCCTAATTACATTGGGACCCATAACAATACTGGAGAAATGTGGGTATACTACACCTCTGCATACTCCTACGGAGAATACGGGCGTGATGTTATGTTTATTTTTTATTTTTCAAGTAATAAGCTTAGAAACATCGATATCATAAAACTGATAAAAACCACGATAAAATCCATATACATAGTTTTATTTCAAAAAATTAAATAAGCTTCTATTAAAAAAATTCTTCATGGATAATCACAACCTATTTTGTAAGTACTTTAAGAGGGGTTATAAGCACAGATAGAACTGACTTGCACTTGGCTTTATAGGACACAGAACTGTTAGTAACGGTGATAAAAATCACCAGTGTTCAGTGTTGATGGAACACGTAAAAACGTGTTCCATCAACACTCAAATCATGACGATACCAGTCAGTAATTCACCTCACACCCTACCCCACTGTTTAAGTACATACCCTATTAGCCCCTGATTTCAGCAAATTGTACTTCACGGTACATTAGCTATTACCCTCTCTATTTCGAAACGTATCATACCCACAAATGCTATGTCCGAACTTAAATTTATCTACCTCTACCAGAGGATATTCGGCTACCCGAAATTTCCCGAACCGGGTTTGAATTCTAGACGGCTGACGCAGCAGAAATATGAAACGGAGCGTCAATGACGAAGTGGAGCCGAATTTAGCCGAAAACTGCCGAAACAACAGCACTGCTCATAATGGGTAATATGATATTTTTTTGGTTATAAATGAGATTTTATGTCGGCGTCGATATGAAAAGTGTGTCAGCGGTTTTTCAAGCAATTTTGCTTCTTTTTGTATTTTTTCTTTCTAACTTGTATCATCTATTTTGTTGGTTTTTATCATTTTCTTATAGGTTCCTCGTATAGGGCGATCCTTTCAGCCCTTTCTCATCACTGGGCAAGTGGGCACAAATCCAGACACCATGGTGCTATAGAGAGTTACCTAATAGACTATAAAGAACCTAACGATATTGCCCGACTTGTGAAACAAATCCAGGTCCTTATGCGCAGCTGCTGTCAAGCTTTGACTACAAGCCTAACAAGATAGTCAGTATTTAATTTTAACTTGATATGATCAACATGTTTCAAGCACAGATGACCGATGGACTTCCAAGTCAGAGGTCGCAAGTTCAAATTCCGGCACGCTCCTATGTCTTTCGAATTCATGTGCGTACTATAAATAAGTTATCAGTTGCTAAAAACGGTGAAGGAAAACATCATGAGAAACCGGCACACCTGAGAAATATTCCAACGGTGTGTAAAGCCATGTCAGAGGCCTACAGGCGGTTTAAACTCTTACGCCAGATTGTTTATTATACGATAAGAAGAAGTAGATCATGTTGTTTCAATGTAATAACGTCGTTACGAATTAATTATTTATTACGTAATCACAAATTTAAAAAAAAACATAACATCACGCCTGTATTCCCCGAAGGGGTAGGCAGAGGTACACATATAGTACACCCACATTTCGCCAGTTATGCTTTAGGTCCCAATGTAATAGGGGGCGAGCCTATTGTCATCAACCGGGCACAAATCCCGACTCCGTGCTGCTACTAAGAATTACCTAATGGAAAAACCCAGTAACACTTTGCCCGACCCAGGATTCGAACCCAGGACCTCGTGCTCAGCAGTCGCGCTTAGCAACCACTAGACCAATGAGGCAGTCACAAATTTATCTCTTGAATATTAAAAGAAGTAGCTTATAAAATGTTCAAAAATTAATTTGAGATATACTACTGATTATCGAGGAAAGAGCACATCGTGTTGAAAACTGAATTTAAACCCTCAAATTCTTTGCGTTGCAGTAGAACAATCATTAAAAGCTGGTGTTATGAACGAGAATACTTTCTGGCAGTTTGTACAATAATGAAAGTACAACGAAATACCACCGTGATGCCAATTATGTCATACAATTAACATTAATTAATTATACGCTTTATGAACATCTGTTATTTATATACGACTAGCTGTCGACCGCATTTTTGCACGCATTCAGAAATAAATGCTTCACATACCCGGTTAAAAAGCAACTTGTATCGTGTATTCCAGGTTTTTAACTATCCGTATATCGAGTTTCATTTGAATCTGCTTAGTGGTTAACGAGATTCATTATCAAAAAAAATTACAAACTCATTTTTTAAATTAGTAGTACCTTTGCAGTACTATAATCTTTTAACATATAAAGAAAATACGCATTGCGTCTTTCTCAGCAGCACAACACCGGTCACACTGCAGTCTCAATTACGTCAAAAATTGCATTCCCAACATTTGTCATAGCGATAAGAATCGTACGTTGCTTGACATAGATTTGGCTGAGTCCGCCTGTATTCTCATTTATGCCGTGTCGGATGAAATTGCATCTGCGTTTATTACGCTGTTAGGGTCACGTGGGACGTACAGAGACGTCAGCTTTTACGTCACAATACATAAATGTAGGAGTGACGTCACAAATACACAGGTCGTGTGAACTTTTGGACGTGTATTTTGACTGTTTGCGAAATGTGAAGTCAAATATAGCTGTTTACTATGCTATATTTTCTAACGAGGGCTGTAAACGTAGGAGCTAATTGTGCATGTAATTTGGTTTTTAGGTCAGATTTTATACAGATTTTAAAAATTTTCTACACCAGTTCAGAATTGGTAATGAGAACTGGTAAACAGCAATAGTAATCATTTATTTCAGCCACACTAGGCATGTCTTGAAATGGGATTGAATGGAGATTTGTAAAGAAAATAAGGTCTTGGTCCAGCACTAGACATCGAATAAGCCAGTAAAAGTAATACCTATAGAACCGTACTGACTATACTGAAACTTGCAATGAATAGAAACAATTGACGGTACGAAAACTTTGACTTTTAAGCGTCGAACTCATTGACTGGCACTCGGAGCTCGCTTCATTCGAAAATAATTACTCTCACGCCTCAACTTCCGAAATTTCAATGATGGCCGAATTATCCGTAATTCCTACACATTCGCGCTCAAATTGAACCGCTGTGTGGTCGTTGGATCACATATTCGTTAGCATTTGAGGGCGTTAATTTTGCGGCCGACCAATTTCAGTACAATTTAGTGTTCATTGACAATAGACCGACCGCGCCAACGTACCCACTGCCCATGCGCCTAATTATGCAGCAATTAGAATTTATACAAACCTAAGTGTTTCATTTAATCTACGTGTACTTCTATTGGATTCGGCGTGGAGTTTTGTGGTAGTGCCAATTGGAATTCATTTATATTTGCATTCATATTGTGTATGGGATGGTCACGTGACGAGGCGACCGGTTGACGACGTTGGTGACTCGGTGCACCCCGGCCGCAGCCTCAGGGTTAGATCCATAAGTAGATGAAAAGGTTTAGTGATAAAAGACATGACGGAGTGCAAAGTAATGAAGACGACATCCAGGATAGAACGAAGTGGAAGAAGAACGTAGAAATGTTAACCCCACACCATGTAGCTGGGAAAAGAGAGAGAGCATTCATATTCCCGTACCTCGGAAAGCATTTAATAATCAATCACATTATGCATCATCTATATGATTTAGGTACAGGTTTTAATATCTCCTGCATAGGTGGCTACACTCAGTTAACTGCTACATAATCTCCAATAACTGTTTGATAGTTACTTTTAACTTTATGTGAAGCAATTATAATGTACGAGTAAAGGGTCGTAAAAGTAGATAATAATCAAACTACTGACTCTAAGGTCCTAACTCACCCATTTAGCAAAAAGCACTCATAGCCGAGTGGTATAATTTCTGGACTGCCAAGTCAAAGGTCGCCAGTTCAAACCCCAGCACGCACCAACGTCATGTGCGTATTATAAATAATTTATCAGTTGTTAAAAATGGTGAAGAAAAACATCGCGAGGAAACCGGCACACCTGAGAGATTCTCCAATGGTGTGTAAAGCCATGTCAGAGGTCTACAGACGGTTTAAACTCTGACACCAGGCTGTTCATCAACTATACGATAAGAAAAAGACCGGATAGCAAAACATTTCTCTAAAATGCAAGTATGGATAACAAGTATCAAGTTCGTGTACATGAACAATACAACATAGGGGAGCCTTGAAACAGTTGGAACCGTATTCACTAGCTGTGCCCGCCAACTTCCCTTGTTTGTGACTTCCATTGAAACTCGCAAGTTCCTAACTCCTGTATTTGAAGATAAGAACTTGATACATGCTAGTTTGTGCGAATGGATGCAAAAACAATTGACAATTTAATATAGGGTACAGTTCGGTGTAAATAGGTCGCGTTATTTTATAGGGTTCGGTGGTTTTGCGCTAGGGGTTGCGGGTCGATTCCCGCACGGGACAAAATTTTGTGTGATTGGAGGATGTTTGTCTCGAGTCTGTGTTTGTGCATGTGATATTTGAGGTTACACTGGTAGAAAATGCCTAAGGCATTAAGTATGCCTTGTACACTTTTGTATAAACATTAAATAAATATTTCGTGTTTGTGGAATGCACCCACTATAACAGAGATTTTGAAGTTGCGTGGCGACGTTTTTTTAAATAACTAAAGAAAGAAGATAATTATTTTACTAAACTAAAGAGGCATTCCAATCTTTTTTTTAAAACACAAAGTTAGTAAATATTGCTTTTATTTTCACAAAGTGTAGTAAGTCTCTAAGGCCTCTGCTCTTGCAATGAAAAATTACACATATTGTATTTTTTTAATATTGAAATTTGGAACAATTTCAATTTTATTATTTTTTTATTTGTGCCAAATACTTACTTTACAATAAATATGCGTTCAAACTGAGCGATAAAACGATTGTTAAAAAGTATGACAAAAATATCAATCCACCACTTTTCCTTTTACGTGAGAAATTCGCGATTTAAACTGGCGAGTTCGAAAACCAATCTAACCAATGACCACTCACCTGGAACCTCTCATCGTTGGTGTACGTGAACTTGCCAGAGCTCAGGATATGCCAGTCACGCTTCCTGATCCATGACACTTGCTGAAATTGAAACAAATGACGCGTTAGCACTTTGTTATTGAAAACTTTTGAGGCAATCGTGTAAACAGCAAACAGATGATTTGTGCAATTAAAAATGCACCTAAACTGGTTGTTATTAAGATTTAAATTTGGTTGGTTTTTTCGCAAACGATATGATTAGTGCAATTAAAAATGTACCTTAATTGTTTATTCATAAGATTTAAAATGTAGTGAACCATATTTAAAAAATGAGTTAGCTTTTCGCATCAGCGTTATCTTTTGTTGTTCTATTATTTCATTTGATAGCAAAAAGAGCAATTACGATATGATTAATTGCTGGTAAATTACTTGTATCGCGGGCTAAAGTTATATAACCTGAGGTAAAGTACGCGTCAATGTCATCGTGACTTTGTAACTGCTAATCAGATTTAACACTTTATTACTTAGTTAAAGTTTACTACTTTAGACCGCAGTACTAACTGGGTTTACTCGTGACCCGACCCGGCTTTATAAAGCCATTCTTTTGTAGCTTGGGAATTAGTTATATTACAAGCTTTTATTCAATGTTTGTTAGTTTGTATGTTTAGGTCAAATGCAGGCTAAATTAAACCATTTTCTCTCATCATTTTCTCTCATCTCATCTCATTCTTTAGGGTTGAGAATTTTATATATGCTCTGATGCTATGCCTAAGGTTGGCTCCAGACAAGGGTACTTAACGGTCACCAGCCTCCAAAGTAAAGTCAAGTCAAGGCAAAAAAATAGACGAATACAATGAGTATGTATGGAAATGACGCATGACAAAGATAGTCGTAATAATATTATGTCATTCATCATTCAATTATACTAGGACCCTAGTATACACAGAACATAATAGGAGGTTCCTCGCTCTGGAGCCCTAACCATCGGTAGCTTGGACCCTGTTCCCGCTGCTGGTTGGGCCCAATTTTTTTCAATATATATGTTTTTTTATGTATCCTATTCGGTGTCCCACAGCTGGGCAAAGGCCTCCCCATTATTCCTACACAAAACCCTATAATATAGATATATAATTTAAAAATGTAATTTATAAGAAGTGTGTTTAAATAAAGAAAATAATAACAACCTTTATTGCAGACCATTTGATCCATGTAACACAGAAGGTTCATAGTTTTATATACGCATTTATTTAATTGTGGTAGCCTGTTCTAATAATAGTGTTACTTACGCCTCTTTCACTCAAGTGTCCCACAAGGCAGTGTAGGTAAGCTGTGCCTCCCAGTTGAGCGGTTATGTTGCTGACCGTGTTGTTGGCTGTCACATCAGCAGCTGGTTGTACGCCTGCACGCCAGCCGCGAGCTCTCGACGTGCCATGGTGTCCTGGTACAAATAATTTTATCAATGTGTTATTTTATAAAAATATTAATTGGTTGCTTAGTACAATTATCACTAACTAGCTGACCCGACAGACGTAGTTCTGTGTTACATAAGCATCATTATTTAATTTGAACTGAAATAACTTGTTAACAAATATATCAGAAACATAATAGATATTGATTATTGTAATGCTTTTTGATAAACAACATTGTTAGTTTTTCTGGTGCCTAAATAAATAATGGTTTTCCGACATTGCAATAGGCGACATACAATGGACCATGTAAAAATATGGATTTCCAAGATTGATACCACATAAGTACTTAATGACTGCCCTTGCGATTTATCTATCGGCATTGCAAATGCAAGCCGCACTGGAAATACCCGAACTCGAATGGCATGTCATTCAGATTCATAGAAATTCGTGGAATGTCTACATTTGATTTTTGTACTTTCCTTTCAAAATTACGTTTTTCATTAAAGTCTTCACTGCAAGCCAGCTTACGATGGTGTGACCAAGGGAAACTTAGATACATTTTTATGGCTGCGCTCCGCGTTTTATTTTCACCCGCGTTTAATTTGCATTTCAGTAAACTCCATTAGACTTCTGTTATCCTAGTACCCCAACATTATAAAACACGGCCGCTGCGGGCAATTTTTTAAATGCAAACCAAGCCAATTGATTGATCTCTATTATATTTCTGTTATCCTAGTACCTATTACGTGAGCTGTATTGGCGGAGCTCCAAGCGAATTTGTTCAAAAAACTATTTTCTGATAATTTGTTTTTTGCCCACGGGAACTGGATAAAAAGTATCCTATGTCCTTCTCCTGGCTCTAAACTACCTCCCTACCAATTTTCAGCTAAATCGGTTCAGCCGTTCTTGAGTTATAAGTGGAGTAACTAACACGACTTTCTTTTATATATATAGATATGTACACCGCGACTGCCCTAAACTATAATTTTCCTTATTATTCTTTTGTCCATCCAAAGGTTGTCTGGAAGAAATCGCCTTGTGCGATAAGACCGCCCGTTGTACATAATTTTAAGTCTGCATTCTTTTACTCCTTGTAAATTGGTGTACAATAAAGTATATATAAATAAATAAATAAATTATCCTAGCCTATGATTGTATCGCTGGTCTAGTGGTCGCTAAGCGTATTTGATGGGTTTGAATCCTGGGTCGGGCAAAGTGCTACTGAATTTTTCCATTTCTCAGCAGTAGAACAGAGGCTGAATTTAGTGCCCAGTTGATGGCAATCAGCTCACCGTACTACATCGGGACCACATGAATATCATTGGCATTTTTTGGAGAACGTTTTATCAAAAGTAAAGATACGCAGGCGCAGGTCGCTCATTTATTACAGGACTATTTCTCATTAATGACAGTAATGGTAAGATTATGGTAATGAAGTCCGATTTAATCAGTATAAGGAGTCATTAAATATACTATTAGGGATTCTGTGATCAATTCACTAACGCAGACTACCTATCAATTAGCATTACGTACGTAGGTAGGTTACTTATCTTTTTGAACAGGCATGAAAGGCAGTACATCCATACATACATAAAGTCACGTCTGGGGTAGCCAGAGTCCACGGATTTCCATTTGCTACGATCCTGGCATACTTCTTTTGCTTCATTCACACCCATCACATTCCTCATACACGCTCTTCGGTTGAGGGTACTCCTCACTTGCCCTTTTTGCGAAACATCTCCGATTTGGTCTAGGTATGTTCGCCTAAAGTCAGTACTGTGTTATAAATGTTCCCAACTGCTTCTTATTATGAATCACGTTAAGAAACATGTGATAATTAGGCTTAATGAGTAGGTATTATAAATGCGACTGTTGCTATATTTTTATTACTATTGCAAGCTTATCTTGCAATGTATGTATGTATCTGAGTTTGTTTAGGTCAAATCTTGCAATCGAAATTAGAACCACTTCTTGACATCCTATTGAAATGAAATGTTGCATACATATGTAGGTTTGGTGACAATACAATATTATGGTACTTTTGAGCTGGTCTCATCATGGAGTCGAAGGTGGTCATAGGAAGACTGTAACGAAATGACGCAACCTCATGGTATTTGAGCTTGTTTGATTCGTCTTTACTATTACTGTGAGCCTAGCTGATTTAAAAGCTTGGGTTTAAAAATATATTTTTAATATAACCTTATTTTTATTTAAATGTTCCACAATTTGAATATCTCGTGCCAGCATCAAGACTCGGGACAAATGTCTTGTGTGGTCCGCAACCACACAAATATTAATTGTTTCGTGGTATAGACCCCCACAACCCTTAGCGCAAAGGTCCTATTACATCGGTAGTCCTATTACCTACTAGGTTCTTGGCCCAATGACTAAGTCCTAATAGGACTTAGGTTTACGCCAGATAAGGGGAATCGCAAATCAAATTCAAAGTCAAATAGCTACATTATAAAATTCTTGTTCCAAGACGGTACCAACTAAATAAGAACCTTTAAAATGGCCATAGATTCTCTTCCTATCACATTAGAGTGGTACTGGCTAGTGATAGTGCGACATCACTTATCTCTCTACCAGCCTATGTACATTCCATTTAAAATAACTTACGTATGTCTCCGGTGGAGGACGTGAAGAGTGGCAGCATGCACAGTATGGCTGCCGCAAGCTGAATGCCCATGCCACCAGCCTGTCGCCATCTCATCTGCAACAAACACAACCAAATATTTATTCACCCACTTACAACGTTCTTAAGCGTAAACCTTTCGATATTCATTCTTAAAAAAACACAATTTAAACCTTGGACTAAATTATACCCGTCATTGTCGATCGCATTATTTATTTATTATTATTTATAATTATTAAGTACAGAAAAATAATAGACTTATGTTAATACATTGGTCCACAAAACTGTTTTGAACAGTTTGTTAGCATGTCAAAGAATAGAGATGCTCATAGACTTAATACAGGGTTTAGATAATGCCGGTATGATCCTCGTTTATGAATAAGAGCGTTACAGTTTATTCAATTGATTATGATTCGTATTCCGTAGGGCTAAGGTAGAAGATGTATCAAAATCATCTTGCATTACAAAAACACCTATTTGCAGCAGTTGCCCCAATGTAGGGCAAAGGCGTCTTCTCGTACAGAGAAGGATTGAGCATTGATCACCACGCTAGCTCACTGCGGGTTGGCGATTTCAGATAATTAAATCCAGGTTTCCTCACGATGTTTTCTGTCACCGTTAGTCAGTGGTGTCTTACAATAACTAAGTATTTATAGCATTGAAAAAGTCACACCAATACTTGTCCTATACCTGCAACCTTGTGCATACAAATCCGGTATGTTAACCTCTAGGCTCTAGGCCACCGCGACATTAGCTGTCTGTACCTACTCTTACAATAATTATAACTCCATTGAATCACCGACCTATCGTCCTGTAACAGACATCAAAAGCTTCCTAAAAAAGGTAATGATAGTCCAATATAATAGACAAGTTCGTAAACAAGTAACATCAATAATATTACATTTGTCTGATCAAAGCATCTTGTTGGATCGAATATCCTTGTTTACTCTCGGATTACGTACTATCAACGGAGCTTCATACCTAGCAATCGATACCTTTAATCTTAGGCGAGGAGCTAGCGGCTAAGTTGAAAATATCATTGTTAAGATTTATTTGTTGATATGGATTTTATCCCTACTGTCGCTGGTCTTGGCCAGTTTGTGTTATAACTAGCATAAAAACCGTTAAACTGTGTTTAATACTACAAAATCGATGAAAATTTTATATTATGTCCTCATAAAACAGCACATTACGATAGACGAAGAGATATCACCCCCCACCCCCCCCCCCTTCAACGGTGGACTCTCTATTCGCTCACATTTATACCGAAAGAACAGCATTCAATACGACTGACGAGAGACTACTATTGATACAAAATGTAATTCCTCTACAATTCTGTTGAACTGTTGGTCTACACAGAGAAAAGTACCAATATCCCCAGGGCGGTATCTTTAACTAACTCCAAAATCAGTTTCCGCCCCATTTCTTGTAGCCAATCAGTTGCCAAGGACAGCCTGGTATGATAGAGGGAAGGAATGGGAAAGTTGATACAGATAGAAAAAAAAAACGATTTTTTAACAGACATTTTTATTTGATAGGACATAGAAAGTCTTTAAACTAGGTAGTAAATTATTATAGTATAAGAATGAAACCAAAAATGCAAATGGAATTCCGTGGTGGTGTCTGCCTACCCCTCTGGGAAATATGCGTGACTTTGTGTATTTATGTATGAATCCTGTAGGTATGGCTAATTCTATTTTGAAGTGACTATTATTAATTTTTGTAATGTATAGACAACTAAAACAATATAATATAATTGTGAGATTTGCTTATACACGGTCGGTATCCCCCATTCCACGTATTTTGTAGAAAGACAACCATTTAAATATAATTTATAATTAACCATTTAAATTAATAGTACGCACATAACTTCGAAAAGACATTGGTGCGTGCAGGGATTGAAACTTTGGCTTGGCAGTCCAACCGTCATACCACTCTGCATCACAGCACTCTGCTATCAGTGCTTGGGATTACATACATTTCAAGGTATAGCCATAAAACCCTTTCCTAGCTACAAAAGAGTACAATCGATCAAATCTTATTGCACGTGCATGTTGCTACTAATACTTTGGGTATAAAACGCTCGCGCGCGTGTATGTGTGTGTGTGTGTGTGTGTGTGTGTGTGTGTGTGTGTGTGTGTGTGTGTGTGTGTGTGTGTGTGTGCGTGCGTGCGTGTATGTGTGCGTGCGTGTATGTGTGTGTGTGTGTGTGTGTGTGTGTGTGTGTGTGTGTGTGTGTGTGTGTGTGTGTGTGTGTGTGTGTGTGTGTGTGTGTGTGCGTGCGTGCGTGCGTGTGTGTGTGTATCTACAGTACACGCCTCTGACCACCCTTTCGAGGAATACAGACAAATATACAAATATTTAACGAGGATTTCGGTTCCAATTATGTTCTAAGACTGGTGTTATGCCCACATAGAATTGATTATCTTCTATCCTAGAATAATCCGGTTATCTTCGAACCAAATTACATTTGGATTCAATCGCTGTTTTCCCGTAAAATTGCAAATTACTTAGGCCTAACCACGAAGCTGATTGAAGAAGGTCCACTAAGTATTTTGGGTTAAGAGGAGCTAAAGTTCAACATAACATAATATCACGCCTGCATTCCCCAATGGAGTATGCAGAGGTGCACATATAGTACACCTACATATCGCCAGTTATGTTTTTGGGTCTAATGTTAAAGGGAGCGAGCCTATTGCGATCAACCGGGCACAAGCCTAGACTCAGTGCTGCCACTGAGAATAACCTATTAAAAAAACCCAGTAACACTTGACCTGGCCCGGGATATGAACCCAGGACTTCGTGCTCACCAGTGCTTAGCGACCACTAGACCAACGAGGCAGTCTTTTCAAGTTCAGTTGGTGTATAATCTTGCCTTTTTTTTTATTTTACCCGAAGACCTTAACGCAGCAGTCCGGTTAGATCGTCAAGCGAGTTTTAAAATTAAAAATAAGTTATTTCCATACTATTTTCTTGAACAAGACTTCTGGTCGTTTCTTCTCTGTATTCCAATGAAGGGACAGATTCTTGACAAGGACAGTAGATAGGATTTGTCAACTTATCCGATTGCCGATCATTTGATTGATTAAGTGCCGAAGTATTCTGAAGGATTTCATTCCTATTCCTTTTCAGGTTAGATAAATCCCAATGATTTTAAATACGACGGTGATAAATTCTTTTATGGTAAGCAAAGGTTTTGGGTTCAAAAGTAATCTCATTTTAGGAAGAACTTTATTTTTAATTAATTACCTACATAAAAAACATAACATCACGCCTGTATTCCCCGAAGGGGTAGGCTGAGGTGCGCATATTGTACACCCACATTCGCTAGTTATGTTTTTCGGTCCCAATGTAATAGGGGGCGAGCCTATTGCCATCAATGGGCACAAATCCAGACTCCGAGCTGCTACTGAGAATTACCTAATGGAAAAACCCAATAACACTTTGCCCGACCCGGGATTCGAACCCAGGACCTCGTGCTCAGCAGTCGCGCTTAGCGACCACTAGACCAACGAGGCAGTCAGTCTAAAGTACCAGTAGCGAAATAAAATAAACATTAAGATATCAAAATGTGGATACAGAATAAACACAGATTCTTTACTCTATTCCGATCCGGAGCTCGACCTTAAACAAGTTTTTACATTAAATTATTTAGCACATTTCTATTGAAAGCTAGTTATTTTCTAATGAGAATGTTTACTAGAGATAAACATACAACCGACAAAACAAATTAAACTTCTATCTTGTGACGTAATTCTACAAAAGTCCAATGTGGAAAAGTTTTAAAAGCGTATCTCTTTGAGCCACGAACGATGGCCGACTCCGGTTCTGTCGCAAGACAACTGCACGGAACAAATCACAAGTTTGATGAGTTCTACCTTCTACGTCAATTTTATTAAAGGATTGAGCAGTATTTATTTCTTTACCTTTCTTATCTTTTACCGGTAAAAGAAATTGGGAAGTATTTTGGCCGCATGGTAAATGTGACTTAACGTTATAGAGATTGGATTAAGTCTTGTGTTTCTGTGAACTTATAGAAATCGACATCATTGTGTACTGTGTAGGGATAATGTTCACCAATTTATATTCACCCCGTTAGACAAGTGGGAAAACGGTTGACGAATTGAAATAGAATAGAATGAAAAATGTAATGGGTTTGACATAATTATGTACTTTTCATTCTATTCGATTTCGCTATTTTTTTCGTATAAGGTATACTTCTAGGCACATTATTTGATGTACTATGTAGTTCCCTATTGTGTGTAACGCAATACGTAACTTAAAAAAATCACAACTATACAAGTAGTTATAAAAAGTCTCCATATTTCTTTAAGCTAAGTTTCAAGTTTATTGCGCTTAAATATTATATTTAACATCACATTTACATAGCCTTATTTATCCAACTAGCTGTTTATTTATCACTTCGTTGATCGTTATTTATGTGGCGTAAATATAAAATAAGGTAAATCAACACCTGGATTATTATAAAAACCTGTATTAAAGCTAGATTTACTGTTTATTATCCAAATACACAACGTTAGTGTGGACTTAAATTATGTCTTTGTTTAGATAACGTTGTAAAGCCGTGGGCAGACGTCGCTAGGTATGCGGCTAAATACCTTTACACGGCTCACTCCGTGCGACAGAAATGAGCGAGCATTCGCAGCGCGCGGTAGCGAATTTACCGTCGCGTTGCCTTATTGCGAGGCGAGTGGCTTGTGGACGAGGAATTTCGTTTTGAAAACAACGAGAGCTCTTTATACTCGTACATATCTACTACAGCTGGGTACTATTGACCGTGTCATTTGTGTTTAATCTTGTTCTAGCTACGTCCACACTTCCATCCTCATAATTTTATACACGTAAATTTTCTAAAGAGCTGTAACCACACACTTATACTAATATGTACCTAATAACAATAGATATTAAATAAATTCTTGCTAACATTACATAAACAATGGTCAACGATGTAATAAATATACAGAGCTAGTTGGATATGTCTGAAATAAAGTAATATTAGTCCCCAGAAGAAACAGGACTAAGTATTGTGAAATATGGATACCAGATAAAATGATTTGGTCTATTGTGTTGGGATGTTTCATAGGCACATCTTAATAATGGAGTTCGAGCAAATGAAATCCAAATTTTGTCAGACAGGTTGTGCTGCTGGTTAAGTGGTTAGTTTGTAGCGCCGTTTCTTGTACCCAGCACTAGATAGCGGTGACGGGCGGGCGTTTGGGGGCTGTCTTGATGTTATTTAACGTTCAAAAAGTAAATCATTATTCATTTAAAATAAACTATATTTAGAGTTTATTTTAAATGAACGATTTTTATCTTTATCTTTTACTAAATTGAATGTATTTTACTATGAACTATATATATATTATACATACAAGGGTAAAGGCGTGAAGTTTCAGTCACACTGCTTTTTCCATAACGTTTCTCGTTCTCATTCACGGCGAACATTCGCGCACATGTCTCCCAACGTGTGGACTCTATCTTACCATACAAATATAACGTATATTGTACGGCTTCTAGATAATGTTGTTTATTTTAGTTCCATATGTTTTAGAGGATAAATACTGGCTCATTTGTGTGACAATTTGTGTTACCTTTGGGATTGTTTATGTTATTCTGGCGACACGTTTCGGTGGCTCTGGGATTAGACTGCTTGCTGTGGGTTGTGGGGCGATCACGTGGGATAATAATTATACATGTTTATTTGATCGGTAGATGTTGTTTTTTAGAGTCAGTAGGTACGTATTTTTATTTTTTTAGAAGCAGTGGACGGTTTAGTATGGGGCTACGATCGGCTGAACTAGAATTTAAGGATGACAGATTGATTGATTGAAAAAGCGAGTAAAGTGGTGAAGTTACAGAAGACGCTGCTGCCCATCTTCTGGATTTTCCCTTAGTCGCCTCTTACGAAACCCACGGGAGGAAAGGGGGTGGTCAATTCTAGGCCGGATACCACAAAGCACGTCATATTTCTTTAATACTAGTGAATACGATAAAATACGAGTACTTAACATTGGGCACTATCCAATGAGAATAGTAGTTAGAACCTCTTTTGAAACCCACTATATCCGCTGTGTGTCAATTTTACCCTCAACTTTACAATCAGAAAAGTTAAATATTAGTTACTTTGTCGAATCGTTATTTGTTAAACTGTTGTAGTAACTTTTAACTAGTTCTGTGGTTTGCATTGAACTGCTCGGCGGAGTTGTGATAGCGAGGTTTTACTTTTAAATGTTATATTAAGTATATTTGAATATTTTTTTAGTTTGTATTCCCGGTTTCGTGGTGAGTTGTTCGGGTGAATGAAATACTGTGTTGATTCAACTTTAAGTAAACGATACGATATTTTGCTTTGAACTTTTTTATATCATATTAACGAGTCTTATAAATACAATATTAACAATACCTTGATTATAACAATAAAAGAAAACCATTGATACTACTTTGTTACAGGGAGATATAAGAGAACTCCCCTTATCTTATTTTTCTAAGCTGAAGAATATAGGCACCATGCCATCCTCTCGTTATCTCCTAAAGGTACAAACGTGAAAAGTGACGGCTTGATTGGCGCAGAGTACAAGACATACTTTTCTGGAAACACTACCAATAGATACCTATTAAACACCAATACTAAACAAGTGAGCCCCCTGATCTTCCAAAAGTACATCCTCAGTACAACACATACTTTTAATGAAACACTACTCTTAATAGCATAATACATACCGACTTTAATGTAAAAGCATTTACTATTACTTAACTAGCCGATGGTAAGAACGCTAATACCTTTTTTTAAACGTCGCGCCACACTAGGTATTTCTCCTGTATCGCCTGTATGCATTACACAAATATAAAATATCACATACACCTGCGGATAGCACAATTTTTTGTCTCATGCGGTAATTGAACCCGCATCCCTTGGCGCGGCAGGCGAATTGCAAAGCCACTGCGCCAATCAGATCGTCAATACACCACAGAAAACAGAAATGCGCAAATAGTCCATAGTAATGCGCAATTCCACTTTACTCTTACATCGGAATTACAGAAGCTCGAACAATTCAACTCACGCCAATAAATATAACTTATTATATTCGTAACCGCAATAAAAATAAATCTGCCGTTATACCAGACGTTTATAATAGAAAATCATTGAAATAAATTACAGGTTTTCAACGCCGGCCAACGCTTACCGTGTTATTTATTAACAGAGCGAGCCTACGAGTGTACTGCGGTAATCGGACCGCGAAAACGGCAAGTTTGTTGGACTGTGGTTTGCTAGGTCAGTTGAATTTCGTTGGAACCTTAACTACGTAGAAATACGGGTTGGTTATTAAACTTAGGGTTAGAGGTATTGTTGAAAGAGAAAGATGAGGAACAATTTAACATCAAACTTTTATAATATTAGTCGTGCCTAACTAGATAGGCTATTTAGACACGATGGTTTTTTCTAGAATCATCCTACTATGTTAGCCATTATGCTTAGACAATCTCACCATAGGACAGAGTTATGCATAGATTTTAAATACCACGTAGTTCCTACGAATTATGTTATAATAATTTGATAAATGATAAATGATAAACCTTAGAAGTGATATTTGTCAATAAAAGTATTAAAATGTATTTAAGGGCCAGCTAGTTGCCCTTATTTGGCACTATTTGGAAACTCTAACATAAGAAGAATCCAGGTTAAAAGATCTAACCTAATATAATATTTTACTAGACCTGGAAATCGAATGCAAGACCTTAACTTTAGCGGTTTTGTATGGATTGTGATGGTCGAAAATCTCCATTATATTCCAATTAAAACCTGATTCTAACAGCCTGGCACAAAACAAAAAAAAACATTAAATTGCTACATGTTATTTTTAACGTTATAACACAACTACGTTATATAAAGCTGCTATTTATAACTTTAGGTAGTGACCACTCTATTTAATGGTCAAACCGTCCCATCGAGCGATTAGGTAAGCTTTGATCACTCAAATGTGTTCAACCGTGAAAATTATGGACTATATAATAGGTACAAATAATGTCCCATCCGCTGGGGATTCCTCTTTATTTGGGTCAAATGAATATGTATTCTGGAATATGTTTTTTACTTGATCTAAGTGGACATAAACGAGCATGTATGAAGAATGAGATGGCAGTGGAGTTGGAAGAAATCTTTAGGTAAAAATAGTTAGACAGTTTTGATGTCGAGCTCTCATTGGTCTTTTGAAAAAAGGCGTGGCTTAATAAGAGTCATGATAATTTAATGTAGTGCTTATAAATACAGTGAAAAGTACAGAAAATCTTACTTGTTCTTAAGTTATTTAATTAACCATTAGATTAGAGGCATAATGTTATCCTGTAATTCCTGAATCGACAATGAGTGGTTAAGTTTTTACAAAGAAATAAAAACGTTTGTGTTTCTATGGCAACGAGTTTAAAGCCTCGAGTTGTATTTCTGATCCGTCAAGCCGCTTATCATGACTGTCATAAGTAATACACAGTATATTACGTTGCTATATAACATTATGTTTATTAAAAGATACTGATATGACTGACGGCATTAATAAAATATGTCTAAGATTCACGTCTCAAATGAGGAAATGGCGTGTCAGATTACACGTGTTTATTAATTATTTATTTCAATCCTACTCATTGCAGGAAAAACATTTTTCCTTTTACACCTTTGTATGACGCGGAGTTGACTCTAATAGCTGGTTTTTAACAGTTTATTTTTAAAAATTCTCGTTCATAATTTGTATTCAAACTAGTTTCATTTAACATAACGGCTGACCTGCAATGAGCTAGCGTGGTGTTCGATGCTCAATCCTTCATCTAGAGAAGAGGCGTTTGCCTTGCAGTGCATGCCATGAAGGCAGGTCAGCTATTTAATAATTGTTCATCTGTATTTTTGTAACTCGTATTGGCAAATTACAATAAGGAATTTGCAAAGAGAAAACGAATTTGTCCAGTTGACAAGAGACACAAAAATAAAAAAGAATGGAAGATTAAAAATGGAGGACGAGGATAATCCGAAAGAGTAGGCAGAGGGTTTTTACTTTATTATGAGTCTATACTTCCTTCATTCTATAATTCATAAGACTCATGTTGTAGACGTCCAAGATATTGCCAGTCAGCGGGTACATACTGAGTTAAACGCCTCCATTGCGATGTTTTTTGAAAGTAAAAACTTTCAAAAAACATCGCCCCGTATTCAAACTTTTCCTGTATCGTTGATGCGTTTCACAAACAACCCAGACTCGTGACAAACATCTGCGGATCATACAAATATTTGTCTCGTATAGGAATCGAACTCGCAACCCTTAGCGCAGCAGCCTAATAGCTTAGCCACAGCGCCAATCAGGTCGTTAAGGCCTCACAACACGTCATCCCAAACCGTATTCGTAATTTGGTTCCTCACGGATTGCCTTAATTAATCATTGTTTGAAGTCAAATCAAATTGAATAATTAAGCTTTAAAATACGTACTACATTCGTATAAGACACGCTTCACGCTCCAATGCCGTCAACATAATATATCATGTGTATTCCGGCGGTATAATCAAGAGCCGTTGTCAACTAGATCCTGTTTAAACTCAAGACGATTTTAGTAGACTTAGATTACAAGAGCCTTTGTGACTAAGGAGTTCGCGAAAGTGCTGAAATTCAATTTGAACCATTTTGATCCTCGCATTGGACCGCCCGCGATTCGATTTTGATGACAGAGTTCGCTTCTGAGGTAGAAATATATTAGGTACCGGTTTTCGTTCGCGATTTCCTTTCCAGTTTGCGCAGGTGTCTGTTGCAGTGAGATTGTAAAAGGATGGCGGCTCAAGATAGATTGGTTATCGAGTTTCTTTTTGCTTGATGCCGCTACTGTTCATTATTGACTTTTAGGTGAATTTCGTGAAAATACACTTATTGCGAATATCTTGAGTCACTGAAAGGTACTTTAAATTTTCAAGTGGGTTGGATGTATTTACCGTGATACTCTTATACACGATTCAGGAGATAATTATTTTGTTTTTGATTTACTTTATTTTGTCAAGTATTTTTGTTAGCATGATTAAGGTGAAAAGTGATTAAATTGATTGAATCGTGGATTCGATTACTGCTTGTTTTTTTTGCAGAAAGCAAATAGTTATCCGGAGTTCATATTTAGTCACCAAAATTGCCTGCCTACCTATATGACACTGTTAAATTCCTCTGTAATCGATCGTCTGTAAGTGATAATTCATGTTTGCTATGACCTAAAATAACTATTGAAAAAGTAACTGATTAAGGCAACGATTACAAATAATCTAGATACATAAAATGTAGTTCTATTTAAATATAAAACTTTAGATATAACAGATGAATCAAATTTAAGCAATTATTACAAAATGGTGGTCGTTAAATGAACTCAACTCATTATAAAGTCATAGAACAATCTTTAAAAAGATGAAACTTTTATCCTGCAGCTTTGTTCGCAACTTATAAAATTAAAATAATTGCTCTATGCTAAATTTACCTTATGTTGGTAGGTATAATACTAACAGCCTATTACTGTCCCACTGCAGGGCAAAGGCCTCTTCTCGTATAGATGAGGATTTTGCATTGATCACCACGCTAGCTCACTGCTGGTTGGCGATTTCAGATAATTAAATCAAGGTTTCCTCACGATGTCTTACGTCACCGGTTACGTCGTCAGTGGTGTCTTAGAATAATTAAGAAGGTATTTATAACATTGAAAAAGTCACATTGAAACTTGTCCGGGTTAGAACCTGCAACCGCGAATTTAAGCGAATGTGGCAAAGGGGTTCCAGCGCGACTCGAACCTTGACTTAGCACATCGCTGACTATCATAGAAACGAATGGTTAGATCAAAATAGATTATTTACGGACGGTTTTTACATAACATAACATCACGCCTGTATTCCCCAAAGGGGTAGGCAGAGGTGCACATACAGTACACCCACATTTCGCCAGTTATGTTTTTAGGTCCCAATGTAATAGGGGGCGAGCCTATTGACATCAACCGGGCACAAATCCAGACTCCGTGCTGCCACTGAGAATTGCCTAATAGAAAAACCCAGTAACACTGTGCCCGGACCGGGATTCGAACCCAGGACCTCGTGCTCAGCAGTCGCGCTTAGCAACCACTAGACCAACGAGGCAAGTTTTTATATACTACTAATAAGACGTTTTATTCAATACCTTCTTATAGACGGTCTAAATAAATTGTTCTGAGAACTGGTTTCTTGACACGCAAGTTAGGTGGACCGAGTGATCCAATTAATTTTATTCCAAGTAAAAACCACTGAACAAAATACAAAATCAAATCGCCTCCGGCCCTTCACTCAGGAATGAACGGAAAATTCTTTTAAGAAACACTTGTATTATACCCGATATTTTTCCTTTTAACAAACTATGAATTTTAAAAGTGTAATCTGGGATATGACGTCATAAAAAATGGAGGCGTAGTCTAGGCTGTAATATTAAGAGCTCGGATTAGGTTTGTGAAGAATGCGAATTATTTAGTAGCTTTAGTCGTAATCGGGGATTTTGTATTGTGGAATGACTTGACCTAATTTTAAAACTAAAATGGAACATTGAGAACGAATAAATAGATAGAATAGACATTTAGACTATGTAAGGCAACGCACCCCTACGCCCTAGAATGGATTTTAATCTTATGAGCTCTCATTGGTCTAGTAGTCGCTAAGTGCGACTGCTGAGCCCTGGGTTCGAATATGCCTAAATTCAGTCTTCTTTCAATCTTCGAAACGCATGTACACACGTGTATAAGAGTCCGACTTACCCCTGCACATCTATTCAACACGGATTACTAGATACCCGACTGGGAACCTCATGAATATGGTAAATAATAAAAAGGCTAAATAGATGACTCTAAAAAGGAACCCCAAAAGAAACATTCCCCTAGTCCCACTACACCGCTATAATAGAGCACTATTACTGACCGGTTATTTTTCACCGAAACAACAGGATACAAACATTTCTCACAAACTTCTAGTAATCCTTGGCTTTCCTAACTGGCGGACAAATGTGCACGGCTCCGAGATCGATTGCCCTTGGCTTTTATTTCACCACTTAGATCAAAGTTAAGGGGAGGACCGATTACTTTATTCACTTATCTTGTCATAGAGTAGTGATTACGGCAGATTTGACGTGGCTTTGATGTTAGTGGATTTAGGAGAGTAAGTTTTGTGAAGAATAAAATAATCAGCTTAACATAAGTTGTTTCCTATTTTAGCTTCGTAGTATGTGCAGATCAAAAATCCCGGCACGGACCAATGTCTTTTCTTTATAAATTAGTTATCAATTGCGTTATAAATTAATTAAAAACGGTATAGGAAAACCTCGTGAGGAAACTGGCACACCTGAGTGATTTTTCAACTGTGTGTCAGAGGCCTACAGGCGGTTCTTACTCTGACACCAGGTTGTTCATCAACCATACGATAAGAAGAAGAACCTCCTCCTTCGTCATAGTGATAGGAGCAGATGATTGGGATTGCCACTGTGCTGCCTAATAATTTTTTTTGACAGTATCTTTAAATCGGGGCGACCCTTCATTCATTGGGAAAATACTAGGTAAAAAAAACTGTGGCATCACGAAATTCGATTGATCCCTTTAAAGAAAGCTATTTCATGGCTAGAAAACTTGGCTTCAAGCATACATTAGTCAACGCCACCTACATAATAGGCATATCTTCTCAAAAGCAGCACAACACAAATGGTGTCGTTATCCCAACCATTACGTGCTTACCCTTAAATGTATTTATTTCTATTGATTCGGGTTAGCTCTCTTGACTGATTCCCAGGACAATATTAATTCGGTCCACGTATTAGCGTTAAACCGAACGACGCGGAGACGACAACGTGACGTGATTAAACACGGATCGTGTAAAGATTTAAAATACAAAGGCATAAATAACGCTCGAACTTCGAGGTGATTTAGACTTTTGAAGTATTAGTCACTGTTAGTATTTAGTATTATTTTTTTGTGGATGGATTGATTCTGCAACATTGTGGTCCATTTAGCATGTTTGGGTATGGATAATAATAATGAAAAAATTTAAATTCTCAACGGGCCTCTGCGTGTTGGACATGTGTCCCCACGTAAGCCTTTAAAAGACCGGGTATCTTCCACATGGTGGACAGCTCGAGTAATATTTTATAGTAAGGTTAAATAAGAGGTGTGTTTACAATTTATTTACACTGAGACAGTTAGTTTATTATAGACGATCTGGATGGCGCAGTGACTAAGCTATCGGACTGCTGCGCTAAGGGGTTCGAAGCACAGATGTTTGTCCCGAGTCTGGGTGTTTGTGTATGTAGTATTTCATATTTGTGAAACGCACCCACGACACAGGAGACATTCCTAGTGTGGGGAGATGCTATTTTTAAAGAAAAAAAAGAAAGACTGAGTACCAATTTTTTTTTCTTTCTTCTAAAATAAAGCATATTACAGTTTTGAATTTCGAATTCTATAGCTGCTTTTGCGTAGAAGCGCGGGCGCGTGTGTTTTTTTTTTCATTTAAACGTAAAGGTCAACCAACGTCGCCTTTACTCGTGTTCCTATCTCCCTATAATATTAAGTAGCAACGCATGAAGGAAACACGGTAAAAGGGCAGGTAATTTTTTATGTAAAACCAAAACCAGCCAGATACCGAATAAAGAAATACTACGCCTATTCTTTCCAACTTGACCTTTCAGAAATTGGGGCGGTAAAACACTTTTCCTTTTTATTAAAGCAATAAATACCCTTTCTGTGTCGTAATAAAAATTTAATTCGAGCCTGAACACCTTCTATCATTGTGCCGTATAAGGGACTTGGGTATCAAAAGGCTATTGTGTTTTAAATTGGCTATCAAGTACGAATTCTGTCAATAGGTACCTACGAAGATATTGTATTAAATAGTAAAGTGCTGGCATTTGAAATCATCTCACTTCACATTTATTTTCATATTTTATTTCGAAAACTTTTAGTGTTATTTTTAGAAACAGGGTAATCAGCAGTGCCTCGTTGGTGTGGTCGCTAAGCGCAACTTACTAAGCTGTTATTTTTAGTCACAACTCAGTAACGGAATAACGGTGTAGAAAAATCCTAATGAACTTGGATTTAATAGACAGAAACCAAATCAGTATGCAAGTTTCTTCTCTGAATTAGAAGTAGCCTTTACTCTTTACTGGATGAACTTACGTTTATAGGTCCATTTTAGAACTGCATCCGTATAAAAATTATACAATTTAAAGCGACATAATAGTCAAACAACGATTTTGCATTGTCTAAATAATTAAGATTAATGTTCGGTCATTCTGCACGCTTCCGAAATCCTGACAAATTGCGCTTCTGATGAATAACCAACGTTCAGCGATAAACACGATGCATGCAGCCAATCCAGCAGGTGAAACAGTGTGTTCACACGTTTTATTTATGGATATATTCGACGCCGTCTGCAGGAACATTTGAAATTGTAATTTGCAGCAAAGGGAGACGTAGGCGACTTTTTGTTCTGGAATAGTTAGTTGGAAGTCATTCGTGTTTCGAACATTTTTATTCACAAGGAATAGGTGATATAAAGACGACCTGATTGGCGCAGAGGCTAAGCATTGGACTGCTGCGTTAAGAATCCTTAACGCGAGTTCGAACGCGCATGGGTCAAATAATTATGTGATCCGCAGATGTTTGTCGTGAGTCTGGATGTGTTTGTATGTGGTAATGTTTGTGAACTACGATACAGAAGAAATTTCTAAGGTAAGGCGACGATTTTTTTAAATTAAATACATGGGACTCGTGATGAGTGCCGAAATTTGGGAGTATGGACCTCTGACGAAGAATACACCGCTGCCTACCCCATCAGGGATTCCAAGCGTGATGGCATGTTATGTATATTGTTGGTTTTTAGGAGGCAGACTCAAATAGTAGTATAATTACTTTTTAATAGTATAGTTACTTTTGAACTAGAGCCAATTACATAAACTCATTAACCGTCGATATCTTAATCCAAACTTTTAATTCTTCGGTTCAGTAGGTGGTTCAAAGATGCTTATTGCTAAATCAACCATTTAACAAATTATTCTTCTCATCGTATTGTTGACGAATAACCTGGGGTCAGAGTTTAAACTGCCTGTAGGCTTCTGATATGGCTCTACACACCGTTAAAAAATCTCTCAGGTGTGCCGGTTACATCACAATGTTTTCCTTCACCGTTTTATGTAATAAATAAATTTGTAATACGCACATGAATTTAAAAATACATTGATGCGTGCCAGGATTGAATTGCGATCTTAGACTTGGCAGTCCAACGATCACACCACTCGGCTATCAGTGCATTATACTAATTGATATCATACGACGTCACTTGTTTTTGTTTATGACTAACTTATAGCTGTTTGTCTTCTCTCTAGAAGTTTCTTCTGTGTGGGCGTGGTGCGCAATAGATCACGTATTCCAAAAACAATATAATATATTGTATGGAATATATTATATTGTATTATATTATATGGAATGTAGGTGCTTAATATTTAGCAATAATTTACTATGCCGACAGGGTCGTTCCTCTAAAACTGTAGGTTAGAATGTGATGGGCATTTGCAGGTATAGTCGAACATTATAAACTCCGCAATAATAATGTCCACTCTGGTCAACAATTGTATTGGACCAGTACCCATACAAATTTAGTCATAATTTTTTACTTCATCAAAAAAAAAATCATCATCAACAGCCTAGTGTCAACTGCGGTGAGTCCTTGAAACATAAATACCTACTAATCTTCATTAATAACTAGCTTTTGCCCGCTGCTCCGCACGCGTTAAGTAGTTTATATCCTTTCTCGGGTTTTATTTATTTATTTTCAACAGGTACACCAACAGCATCCATATCACACTTTGTAACTTATAAATATTTAACACATTAAACATTGTACATGACAAATTTCATCCAAATCCGTCCAGCGGTTTAGTCGTGAAGGTGTAACAGACAGAGTTACTTTTACATTTATAATATTAGTATAGAAGTTTGGATAACTAAACTTACGATTAATCTACTGTTTAACTTGCACAGTACGAATCCTATTCCATCAATCCACAAATCAACATTACCAAGGGATGTTTGTCGTTCGAATTGCTTTTAAATGCAACCATTGTGCCTGTCGATGGGCACGTGACAAATGAACATCGGTCCACGTAATGAAGGACCTAAGAGTAGGTCATTAGCTTTAGAATGTTCTAGAATTGTAGAACGTTCCAGTAAATGCAGGCATACATTGACTTAACATAGAGTACATAATTTCCCACCCGTATTCCATTTTGCTTTGTAATAGGGGTGGGTCTGGTACCATTGGGCCCAAATCCATTCATCGTGTTGCTACTAAGAATTACATAATGGAAAAACCTAAAAACTCCTTGAGCGGAAATCGAACCCAGGACACAAGTCCCTAACACAAAACTACTAAGCATGTTAGTTTTATAGGTAAAGCTAAATTACAAAAAGTAGGTATGTATATCAATGTAGAAGTCAACTATGAAACTCATTCAGTTTGTTAATATTATGTCAACACTGAGTATGTAGGCAATTATGAGAGATTAAGGATATAGGACATCTCGTTGGTCTAGTGATCGCTAAGCGCGACTACTGAACATGCGGTCCCGTTCGAAGCCCGGGTCGGGCAAAGTGATACTGAGTTTTTCCATTAGATATTTCTCAGTAGCAGCACGGAGTCTGGATTTGTGCCCGGTTGATTGCAATCGGCTCGCCCCCTATTACATTAGGACTCACATAACAGGCGAAATGTGGGTGTTTGTGGGTGGATGTTTCATGTTTTTAATGTCTGGATATATGACACACTTAAATATCGCAATCTCTCTGAAAAATGCATTGATCAATACTATTCCTTTCTTCCCTGTACTGCACTGTTATATTCTTACTGTGTATTTTTGGTACATTTTCCTTCATACCACAGCGATTTCTGCTAACACTATTTCTCATACTGTCGTTCAAAATACACTTTACATACGACGCAATGCATTTCTAGCGCTTTTATCCTACTTTTCATGCTTCTACCGTCACACCAAACATTAATATCCGTATACAAGCGTAGTGTGTTATCGTGTTGGCTCTAAGGACCAAATTCATATTATTTTGGTCCTTTTACACTAGATTGGTTGTTCATGCCGAGGCAACCATCATGTGACGTTTTCTGTGGGTTATAATTATGTATATTCTTAGCTATTACAAGAAACCTCTGTCTTTGGGTATTAAAAGAGCCTCCTCGAGCTTCGATAATAAATTGATTGTCAGGCACACTAAGCAGTCAGCGGAATCACCAAATTTTGTACTAGCTTATACCCTATTTCGGCAATTACTATTGTTGTTATTAGTCAATATTGTCACGATAAAAGAAAACATGGCTAACATCAATACTTCAGTAAATGTTTTATAGCCGTCCTGTGGACTATCTAACACAAAACATTTCCAATTCTATTCAGTAGTTCCTAAGATTAGTGCGTTCAACCAAACAAACAAACTCTTCAGCTTTAAAATATTAGCATAGATTTATCAAACTTATTTTTTTTGGCAAAATTTGTTTATGCAAGGCCCACAATATTTTCCAATGTGTGTAGTATGTGTGTCTCTCTAGTAACAGGATAAACAAGCGTTACAAATAAATATAACTTGATTGATTTGACGTTGAGTAATTCAGGTAAACTGATCGAATTCGTGCTGTTTACATGAATGCGCCTCGTGTTTGTATTGAATGGATTGTATGGAACGATTCGATTCGGCCACAATGAAGTAGAAATGCCGGTCCAGCTACACTGATATCGATACATTCTCCCGATGATAATAAAAGAAAGAACAATGGACGCGATTCCATTATTTATTGATGCCGTTTTAATTCTGATACTGTTTTAAAATAAGTCGTGAATGCATTGATACGAATGATTTTCTTGGAAGTTGGTACACAAAGACCATAAAACATACACTAACTTTTTGTCTCATTTCCTAGCCAATTTAAAGCGGCCTGTAATTAGAACTATTATTAAAATTGTGATCAGCAGTGCATAGGAATATAGCTTTTAAAGACACTGCGTTGGCAGGCCTCCCCACCAGGGATGCAATTGGGAAGCTGACGTGTTCTAAGGGGGGAGGCCTTTGTTCAACAGTGGACGTCTTCCGGCTGATGATGATGATGGTAGCGTTTATTCATTCGTCGTTTTATTTTCAATTAATATTGTTGTATCTAGAAATAAATTCCTGGAAGACTCCTGAAACTGGAGGACTTCTTTCTTTGGTGTTTTTTCTTCTTCGATCCTTCAGTTTACCTAACAGGGTGAATACGTAATTATATGGTTTACAATTATTTCCATGAAACCCTACCTGGCACAAACTTTCCAAATGCAATATCAGCGATTTAACTTTTCACATAATACTAACCTAGTTATTCTGGAACCAAGTTAATTTTAATAGAAGCATAATCCCAAAATATTCACTTATCGCAGAAGTATAACAATACACATTACTGCGCAACCGTTCCGAGCCAATACCGCACAAATTAAACGAATCGTTTACGATTTTAATGAAGTCTTCCGAAACACCGGAATTTATCGGAAACGAGTGGGCGTTATACCGGTTTTTGGCATAACATTAAACTTCAGACGGTTTTAATGTGCAATTTAACTTTTTGAAAGTGCTCCGAAGCGGAGCGGCGTCGTAGAGGATTTATATGATTACTTTTGCTTCCATTGATAAAATTGATCTGTTTTCAATGTGTGAGTTTTGTCGGATGACACTTTTGTTAGTTCTGCATCTGAGTTTGAAAATGTTCGGCAGAATTTGATTTGGTTAGCGATGGAGTTTAGTTTGTAACTGCTTTTTATGTCAATAAACTGAAAATTATTTTAACTGTGAGTATAACAGCGTTATGTTAATGTAAACATAATTAATGACATTTAATGATAAAATAATGTAATGAGACTGAGAGAGATGCATAGAGAATTAGCTTACCTACGAGGGTAAAGGTGATTTTTGTCCTGAATTTTGATTAGTACTGCATGTCTGATACACCCTGGGCGTTCAACAATAGCTCACATACATCATGAACTTACGGTTTCCGAGTTACGACCAAGAAAAAAAAAATAAAAAAAAAACATTCCAGATTGTGATAAGCTTTCAGTCTTTTTTCCTTAAACTGCCTCTCGCTAGGAATTTCTCTTGTCTCGTGTGTTCATTTCACAGCCATGAAATATCAGATACACAAACACCCAGACTCAGGACAAACATCTGCGGATCACACAGAATTTTGTATCGTGCGAGAATCCAAGCCACTCTTTAGCGCAGACGTACAATCGTTTAATCACTGCGCCAAGCAAGTCGACAAAAGTATAAATAGGTCTCAAACATAAAACTCTAAGAACTTTTAATTTACCAAGAATATGTAGTAGTCACATAAGAACGTACCTAAGATAAATCCTGGACCCAACAGTTACTTATAATCCCGATTATTCCCAAACCTAAAGCTGACCTAACGGCCCGGTCGTTCAGTAAGCCAAAAGATAAAATAAAGACTGGATATATAAACCAGGAGCTCTTTATAAATAATTCGTAACTCAAGGCACATCCCCTATATTGCTTACTCTGCCCTGTCTTTTATTAGCAACCATTTTGTCCTTATCATCTGCCCCCTGAGACTTATGACCATAATATATCCTAGATATGATTCGGGATAAAACAAAACGATCTTATAGTATACATTTCACGGTTGCCTGACTGTAGAGCGGCAGAGTCCATCATATTCTTTCGTATTTTAAATTTGCACGCTCAAATTCATTTTTGTTCATATCGTACATGATTGTGATCCGAAGATTATGGAGTACGAGATAGAACCCTTAATATTTTACGAAGACATATTGGAGAGAGCGATGTAGGGTATAAGTTATATGCAATGTTGTCCTAATCATAACGGATTTTGTAAATTTGAATTTTATTAAATAGAAAATTAACTCTGACGGAAGACGGGGGTTACGGTTCACAGTATTGGTGGTGAAGACACTGCTACCCATTTTCTGGATTTTTATTTAGTTGCCTTTTGCGACACCCACAGGAGGAAAGGTGGTGGTCAATTCTAAGCCGGATACCACTCGGCATTCTAGTCTACATTAACTACGGCGAGCAACAGCTGAATAAATTACTAAAAAGTCCAAAAATAAGTCAAATACCTGCCATGCTAATATTCTTTCTATAATGTGACTAACCTTTGAACTTTTCAGGGCAAACAACAGATTTTCTTGTATTAAATATAGAATACTACTTTACAAAGAGTAGAAAAAGAGCAACTGATGAAATAATAAAATACTCTCGGTGTAAAAATTTTAGGCTATGATTATTTTTAGGTTGGTTAAAAATACAAAAGAAGTTTTAATATCGATATAACGTTGGAACACCATTAAACTTTTCAAAGTCAAAGTTCTAGGCCAGTCATTAATGTGCTGTAAAAACTTTGATTTTAGAATTTTCGCTGATATTTTGTTGTTAGGCAGCAACTTTTTTATTTTTAACTTACACTGAAAACCCATTTCAGATCGTCAATCATTTTAATTTCGAATGATCAATCGATTAGTTTCTGCCTACGTAAATTTTTAAATCTTTTTGTGCGATTTTTCATTAATTTCGTTTTGTTTTTAAAAATAATCATGCTGACTGCAGAATATTTTTTTGTCTCGTGGAATGTGAACATGACTGTTATAAATCTATTTTTTGGATTCCAGAAAGGTTCGATCTTCTTCTTTTTCTTCGTGTTGTTTTTTGCTAAAAACATGTCCTTTACAAATAAAATTTTACGCAGCATAGTGACCTAAATGATAAAACATAACACTTCATTAGTTTAATAAACAGTTCTGGTATTAGGCCCATAATAGCTCAGTGCTACTAAATGCGATGATTGCTATTCTCCCCTTATTTCCGGATCCTAGCACCGTCTTAGGATTACAAACAAACGTGTCTTCATTATTCTCAATACAATTCTTTTACCGCTTCATCTTCTATCTTACGCCGACATTCGTTATCCCCGAGCGATGTCCACTGATTGAAGTTAATAAATAGATATCCAAGAGTAAATACGTGCTCTTCTGTTATTTACGATAAAAATATAGACAATGAAATTACTGACCCAGCTTTGTTAGGCATCCGTTCCGTTTTAGGGAGGATGTGTGTGTATCGATTCTGCGTATTGTTTAGTCTGAGGATTGGACATAGAGTATGGAATTATTTTGGGTAGACTAGTCTTCTAATGGATCAAAGGACCATTTTATTGTGATTGCTTGTTACTTTTATTTTTCCTATTATGTTCGTAAAAGCTAAGCTATTTTACTCAAAGACTGAGTCAAATAATTATTATTTGTATTCATATTTATAAAAAAGCATTTTAAAGAATTTTTTTACTAGTAAAATTTTTAATTGTGTTTTGTTACGTTTTACTTTAAATAAGCTTGAAATTTTAACTAGATCGCTGGGCTCTGCGACACAGTTTTTAGAATCGTTGTCGTTTTAGTTCACTTTTAGTAAGTAATTGCTCTTCCTGGACCATTTTTTTTATCATGCTCTGGATTTATGAAGCTCACAATTTAAATCATTCAAAGTAATGCTGGTGGTTTTAATGCGCACAGCAACACTTTCAGACGATTTGTATATTCATTTATTTCTTTGATTGAAACTTAAGCTTTTAGTAAAATTGGCATATAGAAAAAATAAAAACGTAACATCGCCTCTTGATTTCATCGAAGGGATAGGTAGAGGTGTGATGTAATGGTAATATATCCACATTCCGCTAGTTATGTTTTAGGTCCCAATTTAATAGCCGGTGAGCGTAGTGCCATCAGACTGAGAATTACCGTTTGGAGAAACCCAGTAACATTTTGTCTAGCCCGGGATCCAAATCCAGGACCTGCAGTCACACTCAGCAACCACTAGAATACGAGGCAGCAAGTACAACCTGCAATCAAGTTCATCTCTTAGAAGTGTCAAATAACAATAAGCTTTACATGGACGCAATATCCTACAGTAATATTTATAGTAAATCTTGGTATTTGGCTGTCATGGTTTGTTTTCTTAAATTACTAATACTTATGTAATAAAAATATTATAAGTAATGCCACATTTTCACTACGGACATGCGCTCGTGGAGCATCGACATGCGACAAGTCTCGCGACTGTCGGGCGACATCGCGCTGGACACGTAAATTCCGTGTTGAGCAACAGAGACGCGGGACAAATGTCGCATAGTCAAAAATTGGCATAAAAAGCAATAAAGTATATTGTAAAAGAGTACCTACAGTATTTATATACTACTTAATTTGCTAGTATCGGGTGTAGGTACAAACAAAGTCTAAAAGATATTTTATCAGCTTGGCCTTTTCATTCCTCTCCCTCTATTCTATTGTTAAACCATATCTTTGAAAGGCGTCAAGATCGTCGCGCGAGAGCTTTCTCAGCCGACCCTGACCCGTCTACCGCAGAAAACATTATTTTTAGTTCACACTACGATAGACTGCGTTGTTGGTCTATTGACTGTAAAACACGATAACTGAGCGTGAGTTCCTGGGTTCAATATCAGGGTAGGACTAAATGGTATTGAGTTTTTCAGTATGTAGATATAAAAAATGCGTTGTTGTTCCTACTTAATAAGAAAAACACTTAAAAAATAACCTTCATCTTAATTGTATTTTCCTTAACATTGTTTGTATAGCATTTTTCCTTAACATTAAATTTTTCTCATTACCTTAATTACCGTTAACAAAGCGTTTGATTGTTGTTTTTACATTAGAGTGAACTCGAAATAAATATTTCTATCCTCATTTTGGTTCCGGATACGCCCGTTATTGTCTGTTAAAATAATGTTGTATTTATTCCTTTTATCCGAAGGGGATGAAAATCAAAGAATCGGATCTCTTAGAGATTGGTCTTTAGGTACACCAACACTGATAGCTCTTATATTATAATACGAGGAAAAACAATAACCCATTTTTATTTGGATGAACAAAGGACCGGCCTTTTATGTGGGCTGAAATACTGTAAAACACGTCCCTATTTCGACGCGGAAACGTCATGTTTTGACCATTATTTCGTAAGTACTTGACCTATAAAATTTGTTGTTTTGGGTTTGTTTATTATGAATAAGAAAAATAAAATACAAGACCCGTACGTACTGCGGATAAAATAAGAATTGTACACGCTTAGGTGGATAAAAATGCGGGTTATATAATGATTTCTATTGCTATTGATTTCTGATAACTGAACATTTTAAGTAGCTAATAGTAATTGTACTGTAGTATGAATGCTGTGAGAAAGATTCAAAACGTCTGTTTTGCACACAACTGTTAGTGCATCTACCGTGATGTCTTTGCACTACCCAAAGGTTTGACTGGTAGAAAAAGCCTAAGGCATTAAGTTCGCCTTGTACACTTTTGTATAAAGAATAGATAAATAAAATAAAACGTCCGGAATATTTGGTTAATGTAAGTAATAATTATACTTCCCCATTATTAAAAAAAAGTTCAGTGTTGAACAATTGATTAAATTTACCTGTCACTCGTTTGCATGAGAAGAATAGAGATGTCAATAGACTGAAGAAGTTACCTTAAAACACATGTTAGCATCGTTTATAAGTAAAGGTTAGTTAATCTTTAATTCTCTATAAACTAACTTACTATCTAAGTATATTTACGTCTTTAAAAAAAAAGGGCAAGTCATCAACCGAAGAGCGTGTATGAGGAATGTGATGCGTGTGAATGAAGCAAATGGAAATCCGTGGTCTCTGCCTACCCCTCAGGGAAACAGGCGTGACTTTATGTATGTATGTATGTAGCATGTTATCTAACAGTAGCTAGTCTAACATATAACAGGCTTAAACTATTTTATATATAAATTAAATTAAATATTTATAGTGTAATATTTAGGTCAGTCATTAGTAACACACATATTGATCATAGTGGATGTTCCCGTGCTGCCTAGGGGATGAAACCACAACCGTTACAGGACAGCTGTATTGTTGTTAATAAATTACATTGTTCTGTTATCGACAGCCCTCTCAATATGTTTTGATACTAGCTGCGCTTCGCGGTGTTACCCGCAAATTTTTTTGGGATAGAAAGTAGCCTTTGTGTTAGTTTAGGGTGTCAGACGTGTGGCTAATGGTGACAGTCTAAAGGCCGTTGGCGCGTGAAAAAGTAACAACCATACAAATAAACTTACCCACTGACACCTTTACACTTGTGGAATTAATTCTTTTTTAACAATTTACTTTACGATATATTACATTTTTTTTTACTATCAACATTAAAATTAACAAATAAAAAGTCTAAAATGTTGCATTGAAGTATTCCTCCTTATCGCTGTCGACTGATGGTGGGTGCCCAAAAGGCTGGCGGTATTGCCAGGTTGAATGGCAACGCTAATTCTTCTAAATTGAAGCTTTTACAAAATACTAGTGCTCTCAAATCCAACCAATCATTTTGGTAATACCTGCAACGGTATTTATGATAGAGTAAAAATACGCAGTGAAATAACATCCAATACTTACCGAACTGTAATGGTCATAGTGTGAATTTACAAGCTGAAATAAACTACGAATATTTTGTGAACTAAAATAAAAATAAACGCCGCTATCGTTTGACACATAACTATAACTATTAAACAGTTTTAACATTTATTTTTATCAATCCCTATTACTGCGAACGTGAATGGATTTTCCATGTTTGTTGTGACGAATTAGGTTACGCCTCCATGACTCAGCGATTTTTTTTTTAACAGCGTGTGTTGTCCCACTGCAGGGCAAAGGCCTCCCTTTCATTCTTCCACTTTATTCGGTCGTGTGCTAAGGTTTACTCAACGATTACGGTTTAAAAATTACATTCGTTTTTTTTTTCATATTTTTGCTATTCGATTTTTTCGCGTCACTGGCATAGTCTAGTGACTTGTTTCTAATTAATTTCTTTTGTATCTTCTATTATTTGAATTCAATTGTTATTTTTTATGTGTAATTGTGTATTCTTCTGCTATGTGTGTGCTGACTAGGTACTCGATTATTATTTTATGGATTTCATTTGAAATAAATGTTTTATAATCATAATTGTCACAGTTGTTAGTTTAGGTGATGGCCTAGTTGTTGACATACCGGATTTGTATGCACAAGGTTGCAGGTTAAAACCCTGGCAAGTATAAATGTGACTTTTGATGGCAAAAGGCTCGCCCCCTATTACATTGGGACCTAAAAACATAACTAGCGAAATGTGGGTGTACTATGTGTGCACCGCTGCCTACCCCTTCAGGGAATACAGGCGTGATGGTATATTTTTTAGATCTATAACATAACTAGGGAAATGGTGGTACACTACAAACTAGGCGTGTTGTTGCGTTATGTTATTTTTGTTAAAACAACTTTCACCAATTGTGACAGGTGACAAATTTCGTGACGTAATTGTCACGTGACCATACGAATCTAACGAATATTTCCTGGAAACACGCTCGCGTGTAACAATTAACACGGATTAAACAATTATTTGGTATTGAATATCCATTTATTCCAGTTATTATGCCCTGTAATTGTTTTGATAGAACAGTGTGATAGGCGAAGAAATCCTCTTTATTAAATTTTGAACCCTGTTGCAGGCTGTTAATGTTGATATTTGAATGGCAACTGGTATAGAGTTTATGTATTTATCGACTCATTTTTTGAAGCTTTGATATCTAATACATTAAATGCAGTGTTTGTTTTGTTGTTCTATGTTATTGACGTAATTTGAAGAGTTTGTTTGAAATGAAAGCGGTTTTCTAGGATATACATACAGTAATGTTATTATTAGTGAGCTCAATCTGTGTGAATAATTTCAAATGAACTGTCATAGTACAAAGATTAAACACGTTTCGTGTTTTCTTTTATCCGGAGTATACTCAACTCAATTTTGCAGCTCATTATACCTATAGTATTCCAGTTCTGCTCTTCTGAGCCGGTTTGATCTCAGCAGGGTAAACTTCTTTACAAGAAAAAATAGAAATTTAGGAAAAAAAATGCATAGAAGTCAAAATTTTTTGATTATTTTTATAGATTCGATTGTCATGTAAAATGATACAAAATATACTTTTATAAAGGATATTTAAGTGAAAAAAAAGTTTGTTTGTTTAGTTGAACGCGCCATCTCAGATTGCTAGTATGAATTAAAAAAATATTTTGTGTTGGATGGTCTATTTATCGAGGTAGGCCTAGCTATAAAATCGGTCACATGCGGGAGCTAGTAAACATAGAAAGCCAAACATAATGATTTCTATCACTTACGTGAATATTAGACATTGAAACAAAACTAGGTTTACTGATTTTATCGCGGTTTTGATTGATTTTTTGTTGCGAGCATTCATGGTCACGGGCAGATTGAGGTGTTAAACGTCTAATTTGAACAATTACTATTAACTACCTTACATTTTAATTATTTTTAACAATCCCATTCATGCAAAATGAGCTCACTGTGTCATTCGGTCTTGCAGTTGTACGCTTGGGATTAACTTTAATAGAATAGAAAGCCAAAGCCAAATTATTATGACGAAGGTATAACTATATAAATTTAACTATAATTTCAAAAGCTAAACCTCAAAGACTACCGACTATCAGAGGCGGTGCGGACATTTTACCTACAAGTTACATTCCCGAGTCGCAGAAATACAACAATATTGTGGAATAGCTACGTTTGCTTTGTGTATGCAAACAAATGAGTACAGTTTCAGCTTTGTGCCGTGCAATGTAAACAGATATAGTGGTAAATTGTGGTGTCACTTATTCGGGCACCGAAATATATTTTAGGTATATTTACTCGTACGTAATACGGGACACAGTTGTTGGTAGATATGTATGTAGGTAACCTTCTATTTGCGTCGGCTTGGGCACGGCATTGGACATGGAATACAGATGGCTGAAAATACCTGTTTAGTAGAATCATTATTTGGATAATAATATTATTGTTAAGTACCTAATAAAATGGTTGCAATTCATCCCTACTAATATACCTAATATTATAAATGTGAAAGTCTGTCTGTTGCCTTCACGACTAAACCGATGGACGGATATTGATGAAATTTGTCATGTAAAAAGTTTAAGACCCGACAAAGAACATGGACTACTTAAAGCGGGCGAAGCCGCGGGCCCAAACGCGGGCGAAGCCGTGGGCAAAAGCTAGTATGTTATATTATGATCAACGTAAAATGTTTTGTCAAGCAAGTCATGGCATAGTGCATTGGACAATCAACAAGGACAAGTACTGACAGTACAGTAAACCATCTAAAATGCCCAGGTATCATCACTCGTAGAGGATATCTACTAGAACAAAAGTGAAGAGTATAATAAAGTATTATAGAAATGCGTAAAGTTTTGCTTTGAATTCAAATACGAAACTAAAAGAAAAATTTGAATTTTAATAAAGAGAGAGGAAAATAACAATTATTTTCAGCGATAAAAATCATTAGAAATATCATTCGAAAATTTAAAAAAAAGTAAAAATGCCTTCAAAAACAAGAACACAAAAGTAAAAAAATAAAACCTATTTTATTTACTTCACTTTACACAAGCGAAGTTGAAGTCGACTAAAAATATTAAATTGTGTTTCAGCACGAATTTACACCGTATCAAGCAACTAAACTAGTCTACAAAAATACTAAGAAATAGCCGATCTAAAAATAACAAACAGTGCGCTCCCTCTGCAAGTAAAGGACGTCTCTAAAATCAAAACACGGGGTCTGACATCGAAACATTCCTCTTTCAAAGCTATTAAAGCAGCGATGCGCATTTCCTTTACTTAGTTGCTCTTGTAAAAGGCCCCGCTCGGCATCCGGCTTATTCCAGCCATGGCACTAAGCCGTCTCAAAATGCAGATTATCCGACTAATATTATGGAAGTCTAACGTAATCTCCGATGCGACTCACAAATTCTACTTAAATACACTTTTATATTACCCATTTAAATCTACCGACGGTGTGTTTTTAATTTGTCCGGATTATAGGAGCTATACCAGCCATGGTTAACCTTAATTTTGGTGAGAGTAGTATAGTTAGTAATTTTTAATTTGATATGCTCTTAAAAAGTTCGCGTAATTATCTGAGTGGAAAAGATGCAGACTGAATACTTAATAGCGTAGTGTTTAGAATAATAAATAGTACGCTGCACCTTAAGTCTACAATATAATCTGTGGAATCTAAAGTCTTAGTTAGTTTCTTTAAAGAACTAAATACTCGGCCTCTTTGCTTGATGAGTTCTCTCGACACTGGCATGCAACAGTCCGTAGAGATTTAAAATAAATTCCAATTTAGCTTCTCAACTTGTTCTTAATTCAACTTTAAATTTAGAAGTCTGCAGCTCTTAGTCTAGAGACAGTTAAGACGACATCAGATTTGCAAAGTTATTCAGCAATGCCTCACTTCGAACCCGATGAGAGTAATTCATGAATTGTTAGTTGAATATTATTATTCATGCATATATATCCATAACGTTTGAATTTATTCATCAGTTAGTGAAGCGTTTCGAAGCCAGTATTAGTTTGACCTTTAATAGTTCCGAGTTGGTTGAATTATTTTTGCGTAATAATATGATATCATTCGTAAACTTTAAGTATTACCATACTTCTAAGTCATTATTATATTCATTGCTCGAAACAACTATGTATATGCCTGCACTAGCCTTTTTAAGGCTTCTGCAATCGCACATTTTTCCATTCATCTTAAGTCCCATGTAAAATGACGAGCATAATTCCATTTAACGGGCCAACGCCGGCTTTGTCAATTAAGGCTTTGCAGTGGCAAGGAAAAAATAAAACACATCATTTATATTATGAAGGCATAACTATATCTTATTAATTATATAATTACTAACTGTATACAAACTATAACACCCTATAACATAACTATATACCTACACCCATATTTCGCAAAAGGCGGCAAGAAACAATATTTTAATCTATCCCCCAAAAAGTTTTTCATCTATAATAATAGAATCACGGGGGTGATAGATCTATTTTAGTGTATTGACCTTTAACTGTGTTTGAATCAATAATGGGTGTCTCCGGGCTCTGGTAAGTAAAGCTTTTAGATTTATTTACTTGTAAGTATAAGTAAGTACTTGAGACATTTTGAAGTCAAAGATAGACGTCGCGTCGTCGTGTGAAACGTGATTAAGGGGCGAAAACGTTTATTTATAGAATAAATGTATATTAAGTATATCTGTACGCCTACATTTCTTATAGGGATAGACAGAAGCTTGTAATACCTACTTACTAGTAAAGAACTCGCCACTTATTAGGTAGGTAGATATAGTATTTATGAAGAGCGGTAGAATATGTGATAGTAAATCTTTAAAAAAGGAAGTGGGTATAAAGATAGGTATATGTATACAGACTTCTTCTGCCTACCCCTAAGGGGATCAGAGGCGCAATTGTATTCATATACTAACTGTCTGCCAAATTTCATCCAAACCCATTCAAGTATTTCACGTGATTGAGCAACAAACATCCATTTCACAAACATCTAAACTTTCACTTTGATAATATTACTAGGACTCTAGAAATCACGTAGATCTTAGAGATGAAAGCTTTTTCTAATATAATTAGGAACAGAAAAAGTTAATACAAATACTTTCTCTGACCTGCCAGCTGCCCCCTTACCATGAGCTCTTAAAGCAGGGCACTTTTGTCTGTGGAAGTAAACGCCACACTACCCTGCACGTAGCAGCGTCTCGCTTCCACTACGGAACATGTCCAGCGTTAAGAATTCATTGGTAAGGGGGCTGGTACGATTCAGTGGACAGAGACAGCAAACTAAGTTCACAGTATTTCGTTATCGGGTATACAAGTATGAAATTAATTCACAAACTTTGTCAGACCGTAGGTAAGTAAAACTTCTTTCGATGTGTATTTTATCTGTGAAAGAATTTTCTTTACATTATGGTAACTTAGTTGCTAGATTTCGGTATGAATAGACTTTCTTATTGGTTGCGAAAACTGTTAATTTAGTGATACGACTGACAAAGAATTTTTTTTTGTTGAGTTAAGAAAAGTTTTCTTTCCTTTTGTTCGGTGGAGTTGGTTGAGGTTAACGTACCGTATGAGTGTACATGGATACGGGTTCAATGTCTGGCTAGGGCCAATGTCATGTGCGATGTCTTGATTATCTACTTTTTAAATATTCTAAGTCTAGAGTCTGATAATATTGAGCTAGATAATTTTATTAAATAGGAGTAATTTAATATACCGAAATGTGTGTGTGTTATCTTTATTTACACACATTTTGGATTACACTTTACTTATCAAAAAAAGTATAATATAATGCGTTACAAATAGTACTGTATATACAAAAAGCAACAAAAAGGGTTTATTTAAAATTTACAAATTAACCTCTTTAGATTTAAAGGTCCATGGGTCGTTGTCAAACCCAGTTTAACGCGAATCTCCCCATAACCATTTCAAAAAGTGGACATTTTACCCGCGGTTAAAATATTTAACAGGCAACTAACTGGACCGTTGGAATTAGATAGTACACTATATCATCGTGAACCGAAACCATATTAATTTTACAGATCGGTAGGGAATTTATGTACACTGCAAAACCACTCTTATTGCTAGATAGATAAGATATCAATTTGTGAAAACTCGGTTCTGCAACTTCATACTCGTGGGAGATTGTTAGCGCAGCTTTATCTTAAAAGCTAGTTCTTTCTTACATTTCAAGGGGTTCAAGCTTTATAAATACGTTGATATCGGTTCAGCCGTTTAGTAGCAAATTGTGACAAACAATCTAACAGAGTAACTTTTGCATAAATAATACGTACTTAAGTTTAAGTTTTTGACATGAAAAACCAAATCATGTCCGACTAGGTCAAGAATTCTAGTCTCGTTTAACAGAAACTGACAAAAACTCAAAATAAATTGAAAAAAAAAACATGTAATTAATCCGTGACGATTTCGACCTAGTTAACGGCGATCCTTCTGCAGGACGCAAATGCCAGTTTAGTCCGAGGTATTTTTAATAATCCCGGAGGCTTTACGACACAACTTTTCACAAGGTGATTGATCACGTACAAAGTTAGATTACAAAAATGTCATATTTGGCCGTTAGCGAGTTGATGGTATATCTTTTTTTTTTTCAATATGGCCGCTTTTGTGAGCCTGTGTGACGATCTTGATAATGACGTCATGCCTCTTTGAGAATCGAAAAAGTTCGACAATTGTTGGAATGGTCCGAATTGGATTCGCTTGTGAGAAAAGTTATTTGACAGAAATATGGTCAGAAAATATATGATGTAAAGTAGTATTTGTATGGACATAATTTAATTTTATTTCTTTTTGGCATAAGTTCATCAAGATAACATTTTTATTGTTTATAAACTCATAAGATTACTAATGCGTAGAGACTTGTAATTAGCAATTTGCTTATCTTCATTACATTACAATATTACATTGTTATTAGTCTGTGTCTCGAAGAGTAAATATATAAATAAGACACGTATTCTTATATCTTTGTGTGATAAATACAAATGTATGTAATTAATTTATTTTTTATTATTAATATAATTATAACTGCATATTGATGATAATTTCACTGTTCAAAAATTATGTTACTGGTTATTTTCCCGTTATAAGTTTTATCATCCAGTTAACCTCCTTTTTGTAAAAAAAAATAACATCGTGCCTGTATTCCCCGAAGGCTGAGGTGAATAGTCAAGCCACATTAGGCCGATGATAAATATAATAGATCCTATTGTAAAAGGGGTGTACCTCAACCGGACACTAATCCAGAGTCCATAATGCTACTGAGAATTACCTAGTGAAAAACCCATTTATTCCAAATCCAGTATTTGAACTCAGGACCTGATGCTCAGCAACCTCGTATAGCCACCACAAGACCAACGAGACAGTCTATTAAGAATGAGTATTATTTAACATTTCGAGATAACAATCTCATATACTTAACAGCCTCCATCTGCACCGCTTTAACAAAATCCTCTTTTAACTATCCCCATAAAAGCAAGTCAAGTATCTAATCAAGAAGAATAGTTAGAACTAATAGACAGTTAAAATGGGCAGTTAACGAGTACATTGTTAAAGTTTTACTGTCTTTTTATATGCCAATGCGGGTTTACGACGTGGTCGAGGTCTCGTGGACCTCTGGGTATGAAGTGAGAGCAGAGAATCAATTTGATTTTTATTTTCGGCTGTAAATAAATATTATATTAGTTATGTTATTGGGACTTGGGAGTTTTTATACTTTGGAGTATTCTTTTATGAAATTGTAGGTAAGTTAAGTTATGTCTGTATTTTTTAAGGGGAAGGCAGGTTTCATGAATAGCCACAGTCCTATTTAATGGATGTCGAGCCTAATGCTATCAAGAGTATATTTATTAATATAACGTATGTTGTGGGCGTAGAGTGCCTGTTGTGTGGTTGCATGCTAGGATTTTATTATTAAAACTATAATTAATTTATAATAGTTATTAGAAATGTATGTTCTAAAGACTTACCTACCTATTGTAATGAAATGTTAATTATTAAGTCCTTCTTAATTACACTTAACTTGTTGGCTATTATGCAACTTTTTTGTAAAGCTATGTATGTATTATATACAAGTTGAAGGATTATTTGTAAGACCAAGCCTCTTTTGTTTATTAAAATCAACAAAGAAAGCACATAATTTTCAGGAGCTCGGCAATCTTGACTTTCTATTATTTTTTACCACTGGCAATTAAAACAACGCTCAGCTTTATGTAAAGTCGGATAAGCTTGTACCTAATTGTGGAAAAGAACAATAAAATCCGTCGGCAAGGTAATCCCGTGATCCGGGATTTATTTCCGGGATCCGAGATTTGAACGTTGATCGTGGGTCACTTTGTAATATTTCAACCGGCAACTTTATTTAGGTCAAACTGGTTAGATGCGTTTAAAGTAAAGTTGGGAACGTTTGTTAACTATATAGAGCTGGTATATATGTATCTAGAGCTGGTAGATTGAAGTGAATATGAATGGTGCGGGCTCAATAAACTGCGATAGACTCGGGGAGAATGCAAAGGCACGCACCAAAATTTTGCCAGTAAATAGAATGCAAGTGCCGGTGTGAAGTCTATTATTACCATTTCTATTGTATTTAGATGAGCTATATCATGACAATCATGTTTTTGAATTGAAACAAGATTAGACAGTAAGTTGATTGGTAGTGAAACTGATGCCCAGGGTGCGCCAGACGAACATTCTCATGTAGCGGATTATTTATAATTTTCTTTTAGACAGAAGTATTCGTGTGTTACACCTACATTCTAACCAAGCGATAGAAATTATGTTATAGGTCGAGTCTATTCCCCTTATCCGGGCATAAAAGTCCCTAACGGAAAAAACCCAGTTATACCTTGGCCCGACCCGGAGTTCAAATGGACCCCATGCTCAGTTGACGCGCTTTAACCATAGACCAACGACGTAGTCCATGCATCGGTCCCAATTTTCAAATTAGTCAGTCGTATATGATATACTAGGCCTTTGTTCAACAGTGGACGTCTTCCGGCTGATGATGATGATAAGATATACTAGCTTTTGCCCGCGGTTTCACCACCGTTAAGTAGTCTATGTCCTTTCTCGGGTCTTAAACTTTCTTCATGCCAAGTGTCATCAAAATTCGTCCACCGGTTTAGTCGTGAAGGTGTAACAGACAGACAGAGTTGCTGACAAATTTATAATATTAAGTATGGAATTACCTTTTTTATTACATTACATACTGGCAGGCGATAATTATATAGTAAGAAGTGTAGGGTTGTAATGTAAGCAAGTCATTTATTTTTTATCTTGTTCCTATTAATGTTTCTAGACACGCCATACTCACATTTGAGAGGGTTTTCAATTTAAACCGAAAAGTATAATATGCGAATGACTTAGAATATTACAAAGAAGTGTGTGAAGAAGCTTGATAATTCAATGGCATACAGAAAGGAAGACATTGTTATGTTAACACACGGTACCCAAAAATAGTACCTACTTCTCATCATCATCAGCCGGAAGACGTCCACTGTTGAACAAAGGCTTCCCCCTTAGAGCGCCACAATGAGCGACAGCTTGCCAATTACATCCACCGGTTGCCCGCAATTCTGACGATATCGTCGGTCTACCTGGTGGGAGGCCAACGCTGCGTCTTCCGGTTCGTGGTCGTCACTCGAGAACCTTTCTTCCCCAGCTTTAATAGCAGATTTAATATCAATATTTTGCCAATAAATTATTTGATTTCAAGCCTTGTTTAGGTGATAATTACTCCTGACCGAATTCCTGCCACGGCGGCCGACATCAACTGAGACCTGCCAACTATGCAGGAGTTACCACCATAAGTGTGCGAGAAAACACAGCAGCATGCTGGCTAGCAGCATACTCGCTATGCCTTGATTCTCAGTCTGATGGGCGATAAACCGTCACGCCCAGAGAGATAAGGCGTAATGCCAAAGGCTTACGTAATTTTTAGGCAATAAAATGCCTAAACTGTGAAAAACGGTAACCGCATCAGGTGTTGCTTAACCTTGCATATTGTTAAGTACTCTCACTGTCTCTCAAGATACAGGTTTACGTAGTTTAAGAGGCATGGTTCTCCATATTATGTACAGATATCAGTTTTTAGGTTTGTATTCATTGTGACTCTACTATAGGTATACTCATTAATATTGTCTTTATATAAAACATGTTTAAACTGTATTTTAAGAAATAAAGGCTGATGAAGATGTGCGGTATCCTATACCTATATCTACGAGCTGTGTGGTAATTCAGGATGCAGTAGACTAAATTGTATCTATATTACCCGTTATAGCGTCATAGAAATACAAACTTGAGCGTCGTGATGGCCCATGAATTGCCCACGTTTGTCTATGACTCACACAATGGCCCAATCTGCATACTATCGCTGCGATATTGTTGTATAGAGCTGAGGTAGTGGGTAAGTCAGACCGAATCCAGTGTTGCTAACATTTTATATCTCTTTGTTATAATAATTATAAAGGCTTGCTGGTTGTGAATAATTCGAGTATTTTTTATTTGTTTTGTTAGAGTTCCACTAAATTTTTGAAATTAGAATAACTGTTGTATTTTTTGTTTTATTCAGATATCACACAGTGTTGGATAAATTAATATTGCCTGCTTAGGTATTAAAACATGGCATTGAAAGTCCATGCCAACGAAAAAAGCGAAAGAAAGAGATTTTTTTTCTTTTTTTACACAATAGTGTTGTACACAAAATCTACACTTTATTGGTACATTCTCGCCAAATATACGTATGTAACTGAATCCTAATTGCACCCAAATTAAATGATTGTAAGTTTCATCTCAAAGGTTACCTAAAGCTTACCCTTAACACGTAAGGATACACGAGAAGATAATGACTAAAACACGATTAGCATCAGGCCCTACCCTTGAATTCTCATTACCATAAAAACAGAATCCAATGCCCGATTAGGAACCCACATTAATATACGCAAATGCATTTAATGAATTTAAATGAAAATTTCCATATGACCCGGTTTTTATCCTTCCTCAAATGCCCTTCGAGATATTTTAATATCTTGAGGAATCTATTAGGTATGGAATTTTAATAAGCGGCCGAATTTTTCTGCGGTTTGTGATCTCTGAAGACTGAGTATGTTATGATGAAATTTGTATATCACGCTTGTAGTTATTAATGGTGTTAGCAGTGAAATAATGCACTTTTCTGTCACAAGTTTGCAAGACATAATAATGTGACGTACTCGTTAGTATGCGCTTAATTATTATACATAGAGTCATAGATGTAGACATTTCTAAACGTTTTTTCTCTGCCTTAAATCTTGCTATATGTGCCAATGTATGTAAGTCTTCTTCTCATACAGATAGAACAATCGTTTATCATTACGCAAGCAATACTGCGGGTTGGCGATTTCAAAGAGATCCAAAATCCAAGTTTCTTTATCAGGTTTTACTTCACCGTTAGTCAGTAGTGTCAAAGAATATTCAAGTAATTTTACATCAATCATATTGATAGCTGGGTTTGTACGTGCAACCTTGTGCATATCATTCTGGTTTGTTAATCATTACGCGACTGCCTCGTTGGTCTAATGGTTGCTAAGCGCGACTGCTGAGCACGAGGTCCTGGTTTCGATCCCGGGGCGTTACTGGGTTTTTCAGCACGGAGTCTGGATTTGTGCCCGGTTGGTGACAATAGGCTCGCCCCTATTACATTGGGACCTAAACCATAACTGGCGAAATGTGGGTATACTATCTGTGCACCTCTGCCTACCCCTTCGGGGAATACCGGCGTAATGTTATGTTTTGTTAAACATTAGGCTACCGATAGTGCGTAGGGATGTGTGCAACATTTATTTCATAATCAAATGGGGGGTGTACCGGACTATATTCGCACTATCTGACGATGACATTGACCTCGGAAATCCGTTGTGATTAAACTATAAGTAGGTAAGTTAAATTAGATACGATTGACACATATGCGCATGACTACGCTTCTAGTGAAATTAAGAACATTTCGTCCGTGTTTTAAACGTATGCGACTATAAAAGTTTGACGAAATACTCTACAGGAATAATTATTAACAGTCTATTTAATATCCTACTGCAAGATGAAGGACTTAATTTTAAGGAAGAGTAAGGTGGTTAGCGATTATTGCTCTTAATGATGTTGATGAGTGGTGATTAAGTCCGTGTTTAAGACGCTTGAAAAGTGACGAAAATGTATACACCACACAGACCAGCAAGTAAAAAACACGAAGACGACGATTTGGGCTCAGAAGTAAAACTAACTACTAAGAAAACAATTCATCGACTTGACAACCATATAGGATTTACAGCTAGGAAGAGAGAGATGTATAGTAGGTATAGAGTTAGAATACTGCGCATACTTCATGCCTCTTTGAACACACCCGGTTTTTTTACCTTGGTCCAGTCGTTTGTATGGATCTCTATAGAATGCAGCAAGAGGGCTTAATATTACAATCATCATAATCAAGAAGACGTCGACTGTTGAACAAAGACCTCCTTAGAACGCCACAATGAACGACAACTTGCCAATTGCATTTGCCAGTTGCCCTCAACTTTGACGACATCGTCGGTCCACCTATTGGGAGGCCTGCCAACGCTGCGTATTCCGGTTCGTGGTCGCCACTCGAGAACCTTTCTTCCCCAGCGGTTATCGGTTCTTCAAGCGATAATGTTACAATATGATTGCCTAATATTGTATACAGAAACTTCTATGCTTAGCTTGCGCGTTCATCCATATCTTGCAAGTAATTTAGTCAACAAAAACACATGCATACATCAGCCGGCCTCAATGTACCAGTTAATGGGAACATTAATTGCAAAACGCTCGACCGCCCTCTGTCGGCGTGGTCTTAAGTAAATCTGCAGCCCAAGTTCCTAGTTTATGTGTTTAGTTCAGAGCTCCCTGTTAAATTGCTGAGTTAATGGTCTACGTACATGGTAAACTAGATGTTTTTGTCTAATGTTCTCAGTTTTAGGGGTGAACTTCTTTGTCAAACTTTATTTGTTCATAAAACTGTCCTGTTTTCAGTTTGAAAATAACAAAGAATTGAGTCAAAATACCACCAATGGTCACACGCTCCTAGCAAACTTTAATGTCTTAATTTTAGTATGTTCTTATCACAATATTTGTATTAAAACTACGATCTTTCATACAGTAGTAATAATAATATTTATTTGCCTGAAAACGTGGCACTTTGATCTATCAATATTCATGCAAAGTATGAACATAAATCTTAGCTAAACATGTTTGCACTGCATGAAATTTTTATATAAAACAGCACAAGAAAAGAAGCAAAAAGGACATTATTTATTTTCTAAAAATTCATTTGCTCTACAAAAGTTATATGACTAATTCGCCATTTTGTATAATCACTAACATAAATATCATCTGTATAGTAGTTATATGATAACGTAGATGAAATGCTGTACAGAACGGTATTTTGGGTAATTTTGAACCACGGTTTGAGTCTAGTCTATTATTTATTCAGGTTCTCTCAGCTTGTGCATACAATATACTATAATTAGGCATTGAATTTACAAATTACACAGGCCTACACCAGTGAATAACGAGTAACCAACTCATGCTAACACACATATCAAAAATATTGTCATTTTTCACAAAAAATAGACTGAAACGCAAAATGGCTGGCAGCGCTTGGAAGCGGAAGACCGAAGATTAAGCTCAGTGGCGTGATAGGAGAGGCCTGTGTCCAGCAGTGGACGGAGATAGGCTGAATGATGGTGATGATAAATCAAAACTATATCTTTAAAGTAGGAACATGGGGTCATCTGAAATTTATACTAATGATAAAATAATGGTGAACCTAAGTTTGATATTTTTTTATTAAAAAAAAACTGCCCCACACTAGGAATTTCTCCTGTGTCGTAGGTGCGTTTTACTGACATAAAATAACACATACACAAACACCCAGACTCCGGATAAACATCTGCGGTTCACACAATTTTATGTCCTGTGCGGGAATCGAACGCGCAACCCTTAGCGCAGCAGTCCAATCTCTTAACCACTGCGCCAATCAGGTCATTATAGTTTATATGTAGGGTATATAGTTCCAATTTATGTGTGTGGGTACGATTTCCAAAACCAATGTACTACATTGGTTACTTAAATCCTGGAAAAATACGATAAACTTCTCGCAGACTAAGTCACAGGCTTAATCTAGTAATTGACAGATTAAAATTATTTCCCGGACCGCAAACCTGTTTAACAATTTGTAAGCTTGTCCCAAGCCCCCTTGAGCGAGCCTGGCATATTCAAGTCTAATCAGAGTTTCGAGATACCTACATTAAGTAGATTTGTGTACTGTACTTGGGAGAATTAAGTAGTACTTACATAATTTATTGCGAAAATGTAGCTTTATATTAATCTGAGTGTAAAAATCTGAGTCTAGTCATACTCATTAGTCCAGCTAAGAAGAACTTATTAGACCCGCCTTCTATTGGTAGGTCTTTAATGTTTAACAGAACACTCCTGCAGCACCCACACTCTACAAGGATGAGGATATATTGAAACTGCGAATCACTTGGTGGTGTATACAAAAGCAAACGATATGACTAGGGTCATTAAGTGGCGGAAAATTTTATAACCGCGATGTAGAAATCGCACTTAATCCAACAACGCCATCTATTAGCAGCATTTTAAACAACTTTCCAAAATGGTACTAATTTCTTTGGAGAAACGTGGGTTAGTCCCTACTAATATTATAAACACGAAAGTTGCTATGTATCGATGGACGTTTGTTACTCTTTCACGTAAAAACTACTGAATGGATTTTAATGAAATTTCATATGGAGATAGCTGACACCCTAGATTAACACATCGGCTACTTTTTACCTACACATTTGAAAAATATATGCGTAATGTTAGGGTTATACAACAGCTTTATTTATTAAAGCAATGAATAGGCAACCCCTTAACTTTGAATGGGTGTTCTAAGGCGGGTGACTAAGGAGTTATGAATACCTTCAAATCACAAACTTGTGACATCACGTCGTTTCGGGTCAACAAACTCCATTCAACAAACTGACCCTTGTCGTTAGACAAGATTTAATATTTCTGAGATATTTGAACATTGCTAAATTATTTTACGAAAAATATCTTCTCAAATTGGTTTTCTCAAAACTGAAGAATGTGATTACAGTAAACGCTTGATCACAGTAGCATATGGAAATCCGAAGGTTCTGCCTGTCTCCAGGGAAGCCAGCGGGAAATAATGACTACACAAACCTTAATGTATGTCGGTATAGACCGCGTTTAAGAAGAAGTGATTCGAAAGAAAATTAAATTACAAGACAAAAGATCAGATACAGACCAATAACTGCGGATAACAGAAGCATGTCCCAAACAGTAATCAGATTCACAATTCCTAGCGCAGCAATACAACCAGCTGACTTAGCCAGATCACTAATCCAGTCCTCGTATCGTAAAGTGTAGGTACTATGTTTAAAAACGTGCATATTAAATATTATCAGGAGAATCTCTCAAAACCCCATTATTTTTACTTCACTGACTTGCAAGGGTTTAAATAAATATTCAGCTTCCCCACGGTATATAACACTGCGAGTGATCTGTCAAGCGAAAAATTACGGCGACGCTGTTTAGATATAAAAGACAAAATTCTTACACTAAATGTTCAGTACGAAGAGTTTTCTAAGGGTCCACGCATAAAGTTGGAGCGCCGGGACACTTTATTTTAAAGCTTATTTCGGGACGGCAGGATGTATAAATTATTTATTTAATGTGTAAGGGCTTGCCTACAAGCATATCTGACTAAAGACGTTATAAGGGTACTGACACATTGTGAAGTTGCGCGGCGTTTTGGGGGAATACACTGTCTTGTTCATAAGTCACGTAGCGATGAATTTTTTTAAGTATTTTGGAGCTTTAGACAAGCCTAAACGCTAGAAGCTTAGACCTGGAATATAATACTAAAAGTATGCTGTCGTATATTGCAATGTCAGTCTGTAATATGTCATCCTTTATATTGACCAATTTAACCATTCTATTCGATTTATAATTCGTCTAGAGGTTTTTACCTTATCTAGGGTGCTATAGAGTAATTCATTTGCATTGAAAACAGTTATCATCCAGTATCCAATGATTTAATATGACAATGTATTTGTCTCGAATGACTACGTGTGGCGTTGCCGTCAAGCGAGGCTCCTGACAGTGCCGCGAGCCCACACTAACTACAGCAGGTTCAGCAGGCGCCACTGACGCGCACGCTCCGCACGCTCAATCTAACTGCCAGTGAGACAGACGCATTCTTTTGTACTCTGACTGAATTATTAAACAAAGCATTGTATAAGATTTGTTATAGCTAATTACTGTGTACCGTATTCATACCTAGTGTTGGTTGCTTTGTTAATATTTTCTACAATCTACAATATCGCATTGGGTGTAATGATAATTGTATGAAGACAAATAAATAAATAGATTTGTGCGGAAACAAGTCGAAATATGTCCATTATGTACATATGAGAATCGTCTGACCAACACTGTCTGAAACGAGACCAACATTGTGGTATAAAATTACTTGAGTTACGCGTTACGCGACACGTTTTCCGTCAGATGTGGAATTACCCTAAAAAGTATTTGCTGAACAGTAAAAAGTTAAGTATTATTTAATTGTACAAGGCCAGTAATAAAAAGAAAGACCGTATTTCTTTTTATATTGTTATGGTTACGACCACATAATATGAAAGGTACATATTGTGAGGTAGAAATAAAAAAAATATAGAAAAAAATCTGTTGCTTTGACTGCCTCGTTAGAGGTTTGATCCACAATCGGGCAAAATATGATTGAGTTTTACCATTAGGTAATTCTTAGTAGCAGGACGGAGTCTAGTTTTGTGCCCAGTTAATGGCAATAGGCTCGCCCCATATTACATAACAGACTAGTCAAATGTGAAAGTAATATACAAGTCGATGATGATGTTGTGTTATGTTAAGAAGTCCATATTGATCTTAGGTGATGATATCGTACAGTTGATCGTTAACCGACGAGCGTGTGAGGAATGTGATGCGAGTGAATGAGGCGAAAAAAGTATGTCAGGATCTTAACAAATAAAAATCCGTGGTACCCCTCTAGGAAACAGGCGTGACTTTATGTATGTATGCATAATCGTTAGGATATCACGCAGTCAGATATACTACTAACTGCCTTGTCCGACTATTCTTATAGTTTATCTAACTCAATCCGACATTAAATAAATTTGAATAAAGAACAGAAAAACAAAACAAAATATGAGCTCAAATGAAAGGGACTCAAATAAATTAACATTGTAGCACTCGTTTATTTAATAACTTTAGTTGCGGGAGCAGAAAAGTTGAGCCCAACTGAGCCTAGTTGAGTCTGGGTGAGCTATTTGTTTTATTTTTAATTAACCTGTTACCTCTGTTGACTTTTATAACTCCTGTCGCGACGCTCTAGTTTTTTGTGTGTATTTCTACGTTAATATTATTATATATTATGGTACGTTAAAAATGTATTATTCAGATAAAGTTATTATGTACGTGATGGTATATTGTGTTACTATATATGCAACATTGGGACACACCTAACATTATAAACTTACAAAATAATTCTAATAAATAAATAAATTGTTTTTTACATATCTTATAACAATAAAATAAGTACCTACCCTTAATTATCCACTCTATGCTTGATAATCACAAACAAGTTGTAAAAAATCAGGCCATTTAAAAATGTTATTGTACTAAAAATTCAAATACTTATTACCTCAAACAAAATCGTTCTATAAAAAAGTAAATCAAATTCAAATAATTATTACAGGCATAAAAATGTAGCAATAATTTAAATTATGAAGGACTGTTTGTTACGAAACAAAATGAAGATGTTCTTTTTTTAAATCAAATTCATTCTGTCACGCCATGGCCGAAGTCCAACAAACACAATAGGCGGCGGTCGGCACACTTCAAAGGGAATCCGAACGTTTTTTTTCCGTACATTTTAAATTATTACATCGGTAAGGTCTTTTATTTAATGTCGCGAAGATTTTTTTACGTTGCGTAATAAAAACGTCTCTCGTATAACGTTTTTTTTCGGCGACAATTAATTCTTCTTAAATAGGAGTAACTGAGGTGGGCAGTCTAATTAGAATTAATGTAAATTATATCTAATAATTATGCTTTTCAATAAATAAGACGACGTTTCTTTGTGTAGGTTTCTTCCTACGTAAAATAAACAGCTTCATTACCCGAGGGCTAGGCGGAGTATCTTTTATATTATGGACGAAACGGAAATATTAATGTATAGTGAAGACTTATGTTTAGAAACCTACTATGTCTACCTCTTTGGAGATAACAGGCATGACTGAATATTAGGCTTAAGTTATCCGTTCCGTCCGTTCTCGGCTTGTGCTTTCTAGAATAAAAACTTTTTTAACATACCTCGCATTTTTTAAAACACTTTTATCAATAGAGTCGTTCTTTGTTAAAAGGCTAGAGAATTTGAGAAAGAATTATGTAACAAACACGCGCTCCTGACCCGCGAAAAACACAGCGTATTAACCATTAACATTTTCCACCCCAAGCTATTAGAGAGAGTTTACGATTGGCCTAATTAATACTCTACAGCGACCTTAATTTACACCAAAAATAAACAAAAGAAATAAGAATGAAATTAAAAGTAAACAGTTTTAGGCAGCTAAGCAAAAAATTATAAAACACTTTTAAATAATGGCAACCCTAGCACAAAATAGGGTCTAAACACACAAATACATTTCTTGTAGCAACACCTACAGTTCTTTGTAAATACCCAAGTTCCCATTAAAATTAATTTTGCAGCGGTGGCTGGTACTGAGGCAGTTAAAGTAGGTGCCTGCTTACACCCGGGTAATACAGGAATTAAGTTTGGAAAAAAGGAACAGTAAACGAATTTGCTGCGGACGAGTCGACGACGTCGCTATAATCGTTGGCTTTGGGCAATGAAACTGGCGGAATTAAATGGTGCGCGCATTTAAGCTGAAAAAAAAAGTTTTGTTTTTAAATGTGGTAGTATGTTTGTTGGTTTGCTTACCAGGAGAGGAGCAACAGATAGTAGTATTGTTTCTGATCTTCCATTAGTAGGGTTGAGGAAATGAGATAGGCAGTGACTCATAGTATCTAGCTAGAAGCCTACATAGGAAAAGCAAGGCTCATGATGAGGTTTTATAGGTTAAGTGCCATAATCTTAAACTTATTAGAGGAACCACGAAAGCGAAGCGACGGGCAATAGCTAGTATTGAGTAAGAAGAAATCGACCTCTATACGATGTTCGCTCATAAACCCGCTGACTTCATGGATACAACAACTAAAGGCGCTATTTGCCAGCAAAATGCTTTGCAAATTGGATCATTAAGAGCTTAAACCGACGGTTTAGAGTTGCTTAAAAACCTGTTTGCGTATCATCTACTTCACCCCGATAAATATCTTGGAAACTACCTTAGCTTAAATAAAAGAAAATAACGTCAGTTACACTGGTAAAGTGCTTGATTTTCAGTGGGAACTCTTAGACTATGTTTTGAGGTACTTGGTCCAAATTTTATAAATTTGATGATAGGCGCAAAGTTGCAAGTTTAAATCCAAGCAAGCATCAATTACTTCCATGTACACTTATACATATTTATACTTTACTAAATATTACTTCCATGTAGTAGGTATTAATTTTAGTTTAGCTACTCATATGTGGAATCGTAAAAAAAATCTATTAATGTCATGATACATGTAAATCCTATGACGGATTACAAGTCGCAAAACTTCGCATGTCGAACTAATATACCACATAAATAACCCGAATCATAATAAAAACATGTATAGTACCTACCACAAAAGCAATAATTCGAATCAATTCTCAACCATACTATCGAATAACCCATTGCAATTCGGTCTCCGTAATGACTTACATTAAGTGGATATCGCTCGTATTTATGTTATGAACTATGACGTAAACAGCCGTAACATGCCAAATTATCGCATAGTTTTCGGCCTAATCCCAAGTAAATAGAGCCTTATTCGTTATATAAACAGAAGACGCAAACAACTATAACCTTTGCCCTACCTTTGGACTTTCTTGGAATATTTTCGCTAGTGATAAAAATGTGAGAAGAAATACTACAGCCAGATTCGGCTATCTTTAGTATTTAAGTTTGTTCTACTATATTATAATTATGATTAGTAGTTATCTACTTTATATTTAGGTTAAGTAAAGTAATAAAATAGTGAGTAGGTACCTACACACTATTACTTACATGCAGATCTTGATCGAGAGCATTATCAGATTTTTTGTTCCTAGGATTCATTCAATTTTGATCATTAGTACACAAAGCTGTACAGCTTTACGTACTAGACTATCAATGATAGCTACTATATTTAGTGTACCTACAAAATAAATTGTTGCATCCAATAAACTATTTTTTTTAGTATTTGTTAGCGGGATCACATTATAGGTAAAGTCGGAATGAAAGTGAGTCAGAAGTGAGTTCCCGTCGTAGTGGTCCCAATCTAATTTCGTTGAAGGATTGTTATAGGTGTAATAGTATTGTGTAACAGACAAACGATCCGGCCTAATCAAGACATGATATATCATATTAGACACTCACAAATAGTAATTTGAACGCACGTATATTAGCTGTGCAATCTGCCAGATGAATACTTGTGAAGCCATCTATCATGGATATAACTGTATGTCTAGTAGGTATGATATTACTAGGACCGTTCTAATTACTTTCTCGTTGGTCCAGTGGGTTAATTTTCATAAGGCGGGCTATAAGGTTGAAAGCCTGTGCTGGCCAGAAAATAGCAGACACAAGGTAGTAAGCTGGCGATGTTACCACCTTGAGCTTCGGGAGTATGTGGTACTTGCGCCTGATCTCAAAATTACAATAGTAAGCATTTGTTTTATTCCATAGTAATGGGGCGAAGTATGTAAAGAATTCTGAAATGTTTAATTGTTTTTTCAGGTCATAAATTACCTTTATGACTTCTAGAAGATACAAGATCTTTGCTTTGACATTTATAAGAGGAAAGATCTTTATTTCTCCTTGTGGCCACTGACCTCGATCAGGTACCGACATAATTTGAAATCACGAAAGTCCTTCTCAGAATTCCAATCAAACGTGGAATGGGACAAACTAGGTATTATAGTTCCAGTTTGCGATTATATAAATGTATTTCCAAGAAGAGAAAGCTCTCCTTTTTACAGTCAGGATTTAATTAGTCCAGCTGCGAACCGCATTGGAGCCTATACCCAGCAGGGTATGTAGAAAGTTGTGGATGCGATTATAATGGTTAATCCAATCAAATATGCGGTGAGCCTATACTAACGCAAACATAGGTGCATTTCCTATTCCCTCACTCTCACAGTCCTATAGGACGGTAGCGGTATACCGACACGACTGGAGGGAAATAACCCGCAGGACCAACAGCTTCACGTGCTTTTCAAAGCTCGGAGTAGTCTCGCCATGTGAAAACGGTCACCCGTCACAAGACTGACCGCGTCGAGTATGGGCATGATCTACTGATCTGCATGGTAACCATGTTACTACGAGCCTCTTAAGTAGTGAGCCTATTGCCATTGCCAAAAGCCAAAGAGTCAGTCAGTTGTGTCTCAAATTAACTTAAAGAAATATTGTGAGTAATGTGATGCACTTAAGTTTACGAGTCAGCGTTTCAGAGCTACATTAAACCATAAACAAGGCAGGACTAGACCAAAATAGCGGCACACGAGTCAATGAAACCCGAAAGTATCCAGTGCTAAAACTAACGAAGCAAACTTCAACTTCGGCGAACTTCGGCGAACTTCGTCAAAGTTCGGCTCACTTTGGGGGAACTAAACAGTTTGGCAGCGGACTGCACCAAGGGAGAGACAGCAAAAACTTGCTAAACGTCTCCTGGGACGCTAGTGTATCATGGACGGAGTTTGCCTCGTTATATATGAAGGGACCAGGAAGCCGGTACTAGTGAATTTTGTACAAGACTTAGTTTGATGCTGTGATATATTATTATACTTGACTACGGCACTAGAGAGTAAGTGGACTGTGGGTTCGAAACATATACACGAAGTATAAGGACTTACAAGTACTTGAATATTATAATACCTATTATGAAAGATGAATGCGACCTGCAACATTTTATAGAGAGGCACGAGATGTTTTAGTAAAGAAAATGCCTGACATTTTAGTTTTGCACATAATCCGTGTATTAATATTCACATTGATAGAAGATGGTATGATCATTGTGACAAAGGTCACAAGTTCAAATTCAAGTTCGACACGCACCAATGTTTTCGAATTCATGTGCGCACTATAAATTAGTTATCAGTTGCAAATAATGGCGAAGGCAAATATTGTGAGGAAATTGGCATACCTTAAAGATTTTCCAACGGTGTGTAAAGCCATATCAGAGGCCTACAGGCGGTTTAAACTCTGACACCAGGTAGTTCATCAATCACCAAACGATAAGAAGAAGAGGAATAAAAAAAGTAAAGTCCAACTTTTTCCTCATTTATCGTTACCTAACAAACAGTACGATGCAAAGAGTCTTCAATCACCTCTTTGAATCGACTAAATTTGGTTGCTACAGGAAATAGACTTAACGCAGACACCGAATGGCTATGAAAAGTCATCAAGAGGCTGATTTCAAAGCGAAACGTGACATAGCCACGGTTTCATAATCAGCATTGGTCCTTTGATCCTTGGTCCTTACACATTACAGTTCAGTAATTATATAAAGACACTGGGTTGAGCCGTTTATTTACTGTGCCAAATACACGAATGTTTTTCCTTTAATCTTGTGGGATTTAGAAATATATTAGATTCGCTTTTGGTGGTCCGTTAGCGGTATTAACGGAGTATTTACACTAGTAATGGTTGTTAATGTTTTCTTGGAAGGACAGATTTCTTGAAAGTATTTTTATAATTTTGTCTTTTATAATAATCTCCACGGATATTTACCGCACCATTTTATACCTTGATAAGAGTGACTACAAAATATACCGAAAAGCTGTATTTTAGTTGTAAGCTTAGTTCTAAGCGCGGATTGGTCCTTTGGGGGTAACATAGCGCTTGGTATGGAAGGACCGCACAGATTTATGTCAACGATACGAACTGGGACCAATTATATTGTACGATTTCTTAGGACTAGCGTTTGGCTAGTTTACGCATTGGGTATACGACGAAATTCAGCTCTTTGTTTGTTCAATAGTTAGATGATCTGTTTGAAGAGTCTTAGGTACTAATACTATAACATAACATCACGCCTGTATTCCCTGTAATGGTATATAGTGGAGTATAGTACACCCGCCTTTCGCTAGTTATGCTAGGCATAATAAATGTTTTTCCTATTAAGACTTTACCCCTGACTAGGATTTTGAGTCAATTATTAGAACTATTTTTATTAATATATTTGTGTAATAAAATTTCGCACAAAGCATTGCCTGAAATGGCACAAAATACTTTTTCTAGATTTTAAGACCTTTTTAAACCTTAGTTACGAATAAACGATTTGATTTGATCTAACTTTCTAGGTATAGAATCTGGTTTAAAGGGGATGAAAGTGGACTACATTAATAATTACAAAAACACAAAGTTTTTCATTGACTTTGGGCTTGTGTTGATAAAAACATCAATTACATATCCAGGATTTTAAATGTATAGAACATGGAATAGTTTTATTGAATATTGGGCGCCAAAGTGGGCCTGTGTTTACTAAGCTGCCTGTTTGTGGTGGGAACTGTTTGCATGTCACTCGAATGAGGTTCGTATCGATTTGAAGGTGATTCTACCACGTATTTGCACGTACATCGATGCTTGTTTGGTCAATATATTTAGTTTATTTACGTTGTCTTATTAAATTTACTAATGCTAATGATTAGAATGATCGCCCTTTATGTTCGGCATGAGTTTTTGCATTTTATCGCGTTTTTAACGCAACATCTCATGGTAGACATGCATGTGAACCTTGAAATTAGAATATAATTCCTTTTTTTCTTTAAAAAAAATGACACCCACACTAGGAATTTCTCGTGTCGGGGGTGCGTTCCACAAATATGTAATATCACATGCTCAGGGACACACATCTGCGGATTACTCAAATTTTTGTCTCGTCCGGGAATCGAACCCTTAGCTTAATCTAAGCTAATGGCTTAGCCACTGCGCTAATCAGGTCATCGAATTCGATGGCGACTAGCACAAAGCCCACTGGGAAAATTTAGATTAGAATAATTACCTAGTAGTGAAAACGTATAGTTACTAGGTGTTTAAAATGACTAAAAAAACTCACCGTATACATATAAGAGAATCGAACCTTAACAACCTACTTTGGCTCCTTGACGACTACAAGCATTACCCAACTCAATACTCAATACGTATTCAATAAAACAAAGACATTATTTTTATGGCATTTGACCTATTTCCGCTTTAACTAGGGCAGTTACCTTTACCCAAGTACGCAGCAATAAAAACTTATTTGTAAGAGATCACCTACCTACATGCAAACTTAGTTTTTACAACGTTAAGCACGATTTTTTACTTTTATTTTACCTAGTTTCAGACTCGGTTGAAACTAAATTTCGCTGGCTAAACCAGTTTAATTGATTACAATATTCCCGTACAATGAGTTGTTTCAGTTGAGTCCGAAACTGTTTCGGTTTTCATCCCAAAAAAATTTAATGACACAGTTAAAACTTGTGATATTACATGAGTTTATACGAAATGGTTTTCATTGAAACTGATATCTAACATAATAATGTAATAATCCATACTCCAATTTAATACGAAAAATTATCTAACATAAGAAGGTTTAATAATTTTATTAAACCTACCAGCTATTAGCCACTGAAAAAATAATAAAATCTCTGCCAGTAACGTACCAAAACCTCCCTAAACTCCCACAAAACAATGCCATTCAATTTTTCCAAAAGACTGCTCACACCCGCTACGTTTCCCGGGCAATTACCATACTGAACCCCAATTGTACCAGTGTAGGGTCTGCCCTAATACTTTAAAGGTACCTTAATAAATAACTATCAAATAAAACGTAAGTGTTTGCGGTTACTGTGGCTTATCAATTCGACCGCATCGGTGGGTACTGTCGCCATGGTTCAAAATGTTTGAGGATATAAGGATTCGAGGCTGTGATTGTTCATATAGGTATGTACGCTTGTAATTTCTGGATATAGGCGTTGTTCTTTTGAAGTAGTCTAGTCTTATTGCAAGAAGAGACGCTCTCCAAGTGATGATACCTAGATATGTACGTAGGGCGCACCCTGGACGGTGAAACTCGCTACCATCCTAGTTGACAGACCAATCTTTAGACCACGAAATGATCTATTTCTATAAGACTTTTGGCTTATGCTAATACGAAGAAGCAGCAGAAAAAGTATCTCTTTTACCTATCATCAATAGCCCTCATGAATTGGCCTACATCGGGTTTTTCGTACAACTTATTTATTTGAAAAAGTACAGCCACATCGTAATACATATAATACTATAGATACCACTTTCTATGTCTAATTGCTTGCTTGCTTTTAATGTCACTAAATAATTCAGTTTTTTATCACCGTAACTTAGTTGTATCTTATAATATCTAAGACACCATTGACTAACAGTGTTAGCGTGTAGTCGGCAGGCAGTCATGCTACTCGATCTAACTTTTTGGTGAACATCTCATAGTAAGAAAATAAAGTTCGTAATCATTGTCACTCTACTGTTTGGCCACAACAGGCCTATAAAAGCGGTGAACTGCCGAAAAAGTCTATTAAGAATCGGCCGCCCTGACAATTGTATCGTAATGCTTATACATTTAACACTCGACTTCGCTCGGAACAGTATTTTAGATAGTTGGGAAATGAATACGCCCTTACTGATATGTAAGGATGAGTGCACACTGTCTCCTAGACAATATTAAATGGAACACACTGGTATAGTTTTTTTATAAACATCACTGCACATTAGGTATTTCTTCTTTGTAGTAAGTTTCACTCTTTATATTATGTCTAGTGTGGGAATCTAACCCACATCCTTTAGCAGTCTAATCTTTATGCTACTGAACTATCAGACTGTCAAATCAAGTGTATTGACGGAACTCCTAACTTTTTCATTACATACAAAATTCTCACACACGCGGATTGATAGTAAAGTCCATATTGATAATCTTAGTTAAAATAGTCATCGATTGTTTTCTAATAATGTTAAATGGAATTAGTAATTTATAACATGCCAGTGTTGATCGATCATTAATAGTGTTGTAATAATAAATTATGTTTTGATATTCCTCATTGTTTTATGTAAGGCGACGGTCAAATGATCATTATCAATAATACCAATTTACTTCCTAACATAAAGCAAGTGTATTTGTATTCTCTGGAGCTAATTGTTGCATTTACTATAATAACATTCGTGACTGTTATTAATATTATTTACTATGCCTATATGCCGGTTTTACTCACGTCAATATTTGGAAATACCCGTTAATAAGGGCTCCGTTTGAGTCCGAAACTTGTCGGTAATTCCGGAATATTGCCGTGAGTAAAACCGGCATAAATAGAAAATAATATAAATGCCGCATTACATAATTTTATTTTGAATTTACCAGAATCGTTATCCTTAGGAGCGGGGAAATCCACAAAATCAGGATATCAATAAAAATAAATGACAGTTACCGCGCTTAATAAAATATGATTTGATGATAAAACGAAGGAGAAGCACCAACAAATCTGAATATACGCAAAACAACAGATGTAACGAAACGATATGAAGTTATAACTTGTAAAAAACGTAGAGCGGGTCGTATTCCTTTTGGTTCGGTCATCAATCATGGCTGGAACAAACGAGCCCACAATAATTCCCTCAGTGTACACGCTCAGTCTGAAATATTATATTTGGATAACTTCGTATAAAGCGCGGAAAAACGGTAAATAGAAAAATATTTTGCCAAACATGAGTTTGGTATCGCTCGATGTCGACTGTCACGGCTGGTTGTACCACTATTTAGGCATTTGGCCTTGCGAAGAATTGTTATCGGTACCATTTGTTATTTAATGCCATGAATAAATGTATCGTTCCGTTTTTATACCTAGTTAGTCATGTATATCTTTAAAATATGACTAGACATCATGTTTCTATGGAAACACGAATTGATAAGGTTTCTTTTTTTATTAAATTGTGCCCGGTTAATGGTAATAGGCTTGCCTCCTGTAACATTAGAACTTATAATATAACTGGTAAAAATGGGTGTAGTTGTGCCTCTGTCGATCCTTCCAGTGAATACAGGTTTGATGTTACCTAATGTTTTTTTTTATTTACACACTTACTTTATATTATAACCATTACTTTTTCTCTTTTTTCTTTCATCAGTTAACAAATGCCACGACAAGAAGAGTTTATTTCTCAACAGCTTTTCGATTCACTCAGGGAACCATAAAAATATTTCTATCAAACAAACACGGAGTAAACAACCTGCGACAAGTTCGGAGGGCCAAAGGGTGGCCTCCTCATTCTCGGGGAAATATCTCCAACAAATTTCAAAGCAAACTTGTGTTATGAAGATTCTGTGTTATACAACATAAATATATTTAGAATATATTATATACTTGCATGACGTCACATCTGTTTCCGACAGGGCTAGGCAGAAACTGCGGGTGCCTTGACATTTGCACGTACTTTACTCATGTTCCTCGGATTGTGGATTGGGATGTATACAGAAAAGTTCTCCAATTATTGCTTTTTAAAAAGAGGGTCTGTTAAAAGATTTCTGGCTGATGATGATACGGGGCAAGCCCTATTGCCATCAACCCAGCACAAACCCAGGTTCAGGGCTACTACTGAGAATTACCTAACGGAAAAACCCAGTAACACTTTGCCCGACCCGGGATTCGAACCCAGGACCTCGTGCTGAGCAGTTGGACACCAAGGAAGCAGTCAGTTTTTTTAAATATTTTTGTACAGAATATCGAATTACTCCCCTGTGGTCAAGAGTAGTTATTAACACGAATGTCCTTCTCTGCATTGGGATAATTATAGACGGTTATCATTAGGTATGTTAATTGGGATACTGGTTTTTATTAAGGATGTAGGTATGAAGCTCCATTTCATTGTGACTGGATTGTACTGAAATATACTATTATCATGACCCGCTGCGTATTCGGATGCACTGTTTCTGATAACAGTATCCTGTGACTAAAGGCATAGAGTTGTCCCATTAATATTTAATGGGACACAATAAATATTAGAGCTTTATTATTTTGGAAATCAATAATAATTATTATAAGTTATTCTTTTTTTTATTAGTGCAAAAAGCTTCTCTTTTATTTAATAGAAACAAAGGAGACAAATCTATGTTTGTGTATTGACCTCATTATCATCATCATCATAAGCCTATTTATCTCCATCATAGGAGAGGCCTATATCCTGCAGTATTGACCTATATTGGATTTTCTTGAACTAGGAATATAAATATTCCTACTGCTATAGCAATATTCTTTTGCGACAAATTGCATTGCGGGGTCTAAGACAAATCGTTTTTACTGGACACCTCGAGCTTCATACCCTCGGTGGTTCCCAATGGTTATCATTTTAGATCCTGTCTTACATACTTACAATAGGGGCACGAGTTGTAGACTCATGGGTAGTAGTTCAATAATTGATGCATGCTAAAAATTATATACCTATATATAAATAAAAGTATTGTGATCTACTTTATTATATTACAACACTTATTTGTACCCACATTTCAGCAACTAAACATATTTTGTTTGTTTGTTACTAAATTATTTTGTTGCAATGTACTTACATTAGGTACAAATAAATACATTGAGAGATAATTAGGTACAAAAAAATACATCGAGAGATACTCTATGGATTTCTTTGTTCCTAATGTTAAACAGAGACTGGTCTTCTTCATTATCGATGTAACTACATTACTGTGGACAGTAGCATTAGTTAACGGTCGTTAATAGTATTATTACGATTTTATCATCATTTATCATTGTGATGTGACACAAAATTGGATTAAGTTATTGATACTAAAAGTGTTTTAAGATGGATGTCAGAAGTTTACTGGGTACGTATTTTTTGTAAGTGCCATAAATATTCACTAATTATGAATATCTTTAGGGCAGTATCATTCAGAAAGGTGAGCAGGTGTGTCATGCTTTTGCACAGCCACATACAATTATAATGACCTACATAAAATGGGGTGAGCCGGTGCCAAAGAAAGGTCATTAGTATTTAATACGTTCCTGCGTCCAAAGCCAGATCTATACGCAAATAAATATAATCTATTAAAAGAGCACCCAGTATTTAATTAGTCAGTTGTTGTAACTAGCCTAAGCTCAGATTTTTTTTAACAAATGGTAATAACCACGCCCCTTTTCGTATGAGACTTATCGATTTTTTGGCTTAATGTGGATAGGAATGCGTCATTTGCAGTTTATTGTCAGATACGCCTGAGAATAATCAAAGTCAGTCGCAAAATAAATTGATTAAGTTAAGCATATTTTGTGGTGTATGATGCCCAGGTATTCCCTTGTTACTCGAGCGTATGATATTGTATGTGTTTATGACGCACCCACGATGCTGCAAATTGGCAAGTTCATTGTTAATAAAGTTGAAATTGATAATTTTAAAATTAGCTTATGTCTCAAAATGATTAACTTCAACTATGTGCCGCTTGGCTTTTGAAATGTTAACTGCCCATTGTAAAGAAGGCTGGCCCAAACTCTTCTATTGTTATAATAGTTGACTGCCTCGTTGGCCTAGTGGTCACTAAGCGCGACTGCTGAGCACGAGGTCCTGGGTTCGAATCCCGGGTTGGGCAAAGTGTTACTGGGTTTTTCCATTAGGTAATTCTAAGTTGCAGCACGGAGTCGAAACGTGGGTGTACTATGTGAACCTCTGCCTACCCTTTCGGGGAATACAGGCGTGATGTTGTGTTAGGTTATGTAGTTTAATTTGTAAAAAGTTATTATAGGTAAGTAAAGTTTCATGTTCTAATTATTTTATTGGTTTTTAGGCATCGTACTTTTCTCATCATACGTCGTGACTTCCTTGGCAGTGTGTTCTGTGTACAAATACGATTACGCACGCTGTAATTATACTATCATATGCACTTCTTATCCTGGGAGTATCTCTAATAGACTATGTGATGTCGAAACATACGTAACCTTCATAATTCAAAGATCACAAAGGGACTCGGTTAACTCTCAGTTTTTTACTTCGACAAATTTTGATACACACGTTCGTGAAGTAAAGGCATTGAATAATTCATGGAATTATATTGATGGATCTGCATTCAGATACTACTATAATACCAAACTCTTAGATATATCTGGCAACAATATTACAGGACTACATAATGATGCATTCAAAGCTTTGAACCGTCTAGTATATCTGAACATATCAAAGAATGACATTGAGAAGCTCCAACCTAATGTCTTTACGAACACTGATCAAAGATTGAAAAATCTAGAAGAATTAGACTTATCTAATAACAAGTTGACCGAACTGGCAAGTGAACTAAGAGGATTGGAAAACTTGAATAAGTTGTCCTTACAGAATAATATGTTAAAAAATATAGCGGATGATGCTTTTATATTTTTGAAGAAATTATCGTATTTAAATTTAAAAAATAATCGTTTAACATTATTAAATTTAACCTTAATCAACTTAAAAATGTTAAGAACACTTGATGTCTCTAATAATAATTTATTGAAATTGTCTGGGTATGAAGTAAATCGATTAGGGAATTTAAGATATATTAACGCGTCACACAATGCCATGACGTCAGTTGACTCTAATTGTTTTAATCTGGCTTCTTCACTACAACAAGTAGATTTAAGTTACAATAATATTAAGATAAATATTGAAAGTACAATGTTTGCTAACAACAATTTACTTGAGTATTTAGATTTGTATAATAATCGCATAATAGGTTTACAAGAAAATTCTTTTCGCAATACCAATTTGAATTATTTTAATTTAACAAAAAATAATATAACAGGTGCATTAAGAGAAAATTCTTTAAATGGTTTACGCAAAATATCAGACCTTGATTTGTCAAAACAACGTGTAACGGAAGTACAGAATAAGGCTTTCGTCGATATGAAAAATCTTGTTAATCTCAATTTAAGCATGAATAACATTGGAATGATTGAAAATTCTAGTTTTGTAAATACTTCAATTATAATATTAGATTTATCTTTTAACAAAGTGTCTAATTTATATTTCCTGCAAAATTGTTTGGTTAATCTAACAGAGTTGTACATAAATAATAATATGTTAACTTTTGTACCGAAAAATACTTTTAGCAATCAAACGCAACTAAGGAGTCTGGATATTTCAATGAATAGAATAACTACAATAGAAGAATATGCTTTACCTTTAAATAATTTGCAATACTTTAAAGTGTTTGGCAATCATTTGACCGGGGATATGGGGAAAAATATTGTAAGCCCATCCAGGTATCTTAGGTCCCTTGATTTAAGTAATTCTAATTTAACCACAATTTTAGACTTCGCTTTCGTCAATCTGACAGTGATAGCTAGACTTAATATCTCAAACAGTCAAATAGAAACGATTCAATCAAACAACTTCATAGGAGTAGACAATCTGTATAGCCTTGATATATCACATAACAAAATAACAGATTTGACATTGGAGAACAGTAGTTTGGTAAACTTAAAAGCTCTGTATTTAAATGATAATAATATAGCAGATATATCACGACTTTTCGTAAATAAAAGCAAATTATTATACCTTAATTTGTCACATAACAATATAAGTAATGTTACCGGAGTTGGCGGAAATCTTCTTCCTAACCTAACAGTGTTATATTTATCTAACAACGAAATTAAAAATTTTAACAATCCTGATTCAAATTCCCTAACAACACTCATTGACCTAAGATTATCCTCAAACAAAATTGAGTATATTAACTTGAGTTATTTTAAAGAACTTATGTCACTAGATCTAAGCAATAACAACTTGTCAAGTATAAATAGCACAACATTCCAAAATAATGTGTTCTTACTATCACTAGATGTAAGCAGGAACAGTATTACAGATTTACTTCCAGGCACGTTTCAATACATGAAGAATCTTAAACTGTTGAATATCTCATCTAATTTCTTAACAACTCTACGGTTTGGTAGTCTAATGGGCCTCCACAAGACCGAGTACTTGGATTTATCGAGGAATAACATCGCAGTGTTAGACGTCGACGTTTTCCACGAATGTAATGAACTGAAAACTTTGATAATCGACTATAATCATATCAAAACGTTTGACGTTGAAAGACTCATACTTAAATCGGTAAGGAAATTGACGAGTTTAAGCTTAGGGGGTAATCCAATTTCATGTAAAGAAATAGTTCAAAACGTAAAGTTGACTAACGTTACGGTTTTTGCCGCGAGACAAGTTGAAATAACCTCCTTGGATAAAGTATATCACGAGGATAATGTGCATGGTATTAAATGTGGCGAAGAAGAAGTCTTTTCTACAAGTACTGTTCCTACAACACTGAAATTAAATTTGACGGAAACTAAAAATGATTCTGCGTCTTTATCTCCATTTAACATTGCACTAATCTGGTGTACAGCACTAACAATATTACTGATAATCTTTGGTACACTAGCTTACATAAAGCTGTATAAAAAGCGTCTATTAGTAGTAAGCAATAGTATGACTATGAAAATGAGAAATTCACTTGTACTGGAAGGTTCAGAATTTCAAAGTGATCTTTTAGACTAGAGATTTGGACTGTAAGTCCGCGATGTGATTCTTCATAATATTTGTTGCTGTTTATTGTGTTTGTTTAATTGTAAATTGTTATAATTAACCATACTTTGTACTACAATGTTAATAAAATTCGTTTTATGGTATTATCAATAAACTTAGAAATCAATTTCGTGTTTTAATTTCTTCTATTACACATGTTTCATCATCATTAAAAACTTTGTTTATTTGGTTATTTGCTCTGGTTATTACCGTTTGGCGGTGAAATTTATCATGTTTATCCAAGCAGACGGGATAGTATACATACTTAAAGTCACGCCTGTTTCCCTGAGGGGTAGGCAGAGACTACGGATTTCCATTTGATACTATAGTATAATTATACATATTCTAGACAGGATAGTATAATAATTAAATAGTACTATTAAAGTCTTTCGGCTAATGATGTTGATGATATAGACAAATTGCTAGTAGTAGTAGTGTATTGGATGTATCCTTTAACTTCCGCATAATCATATTAATGTAAAGTACATGTTCCACGTAAGTAGCTGGTACACCAACAACTATCAAATACACAGATCTTCAAGGAGTAGCTAATTCAATTACACTTCGTTAACTGCTTGTGCCTCAAGCATTAAACATACCATAAAGGATAACTAAATCCATCACCACCGTCTACGATATGTGTCAGAATTAGGCAGCTGTTATAACTAACTTGAGATCTTCGTACGAGTTTGCTTTGAAGTTTGCACGAGCTACCTTCCTGAAAATGGCGTGTCTTGCTCCAAGTTTTTCAAAACATGCTGGGTTTCCGTCCGTGTATTAATATTTTTAACAAAAGCCTTACGTAACTTTAGCATGTTTTGCTAAGTTTAAAAGGATAAATATCTTGTAACTAAGGTAAGTTTTATTTGACGTGGCAATGCCGCCAGTCTTTTGGGCACGTTCCCGGTTAACATCGAAGGGAATGAATTTTTTGATGCATGATAACTTTTTATTTTTGTTTATATTGTTTTTATTCAGTATTAGATTTAAGTTGTAAAATAGTTTTATTATTATAATTATTAAATTCTTTTATAATATGAGAAAGTCAGATTGCTGCATTTTATGCAACCGCTTCAGCAAAAACACACTTTCTGTATATACAGAATAAGGAATATATTAACTTGAGTGAATGAAGAATGATTTCTTAAAATAATATTATTACAAGAAATTATTATTATTTACATCAGTCTGTTGAATGATATCAACGCTTTTGAGCTGATCTCTTAAATGATAGAAAAAGCCTAAAATCGACACCCAGCCAAAAAACGGAGACAGACAGTCGCCCTTGTAACAAGGAGATCACTAAAGCGAAATTTCTATTGATTAGCTTGAATAAGCTGAATAACATTATGAACTGTAACATTTTGCGGTCCGTCGAATCTGAAGCACCTGATTTGGCTGGATACAAAATTAGGGTAGGCGATTCAACGGTGAAATTTTAATAACGATCCCGTCCTCAGTATACATTAGGGAATTTGTCGATTTAGTTTTATAACTTTGACAGAAATAATTTGTACCTATAGGACATTATATTCTCAGTCTTTCTGTTTATGCGTCTAATTAGATGAAAATGTATTTATAACTACCTACATTATGTATGTATAATAATAAGATTTAATTAATATGTTATAGAAGTCCGCTGTAATGTTAAAATTGTTTAAGCAACAACTACACCGTAAGTTTACATAATCAGCATGCTAGGTTGATATTCAAAGAATTAATAAAATTACACAACTAACACAAAAACTATAAACCTTGGATCAAATAATGATTATACCTGTCAGAGTCATTTGGATGTCAAGGAATTGAGATACCAATAAATTTAAGAAGAATTAAAGTTAATATAGGTACTATTCTCGAATGAATAAGAGGATTGGTGTGCAAGTAGACACATCCCAAGCAACAAACCGTTTTATTTATTTAGCATTCAATAGAAGATAAATTTAAAATACTTTAAGGACAATAACAGAAAATCTAGACAAACACAAATAAAAGTAGCAGCTGACGTTATACGGCTAAAATGAGAAATATCAAACAAATAAGAAAATCATCCAAATACATCTCCGATTCACGTAAATTGAACACAAACAAAACGTTTACGCTAAGTTCAGGCTTTATGTTGTGGCAACGGGAACTTGGCAGCGTGCCAGGACTAATACGGCCATATCTCGCAAAAGTTTAAGGTCAGACCCAAATTTATTGTATATCAACGGTTCATTGATTGTAGGTTGCGTGCGAATCCAATTGATTGGGGCACGAATGAACAACGATTACACAATTGTATTAGTACCTACGTTCATAGTTCAAATCATCATGCTGGCAGGCTTTTGGGCACGTTACCGGTTGACATCGATGGGGATGAATTTTTTGGGGCTTTTTAAATTTTTATTTTTGTATATATTGTTTTTATTCTGTATTAGATATAAGTTGTAAATAGTTGTAAAATAGTTATAAAAATCATCTTTGGTCTTTTCTTTTATAAAAAGACGTGATTATTTACATCACTAGTTACATATTCATATAGTTACATACACTAGTTAGTCTTAGTTATCAACTGCTTGGTAAAGAAACATTATTGCGTTACACCAATTTGGTTTCTGTTAGGTCACTTACTGCCTTATCTACTATCTCATTAGAAATTCCAATTCCAGAACAAATATATGAAGATTACGAGCATTTGAATCAACATTTGTGATAATTATGTACCAACTAGTGTAAAATGGGAATGATTAATGATGTTGAATTAGTGTACACATGCTTACGATAAAGAATAATTAAATTATTTTAGATGAAATAATAAACCTAACCCAAAAATGTTAAGTGTACCTAAGTTTGTGAATTATAGAAACTCATCCTGTATCATCATCATCATCATCATCAGCCGGAAGACGTCCACTGCTGAACAAAGACCTCCACCCTACTGCTTCGAAAATATGCATCACAAAACATTTAACAAAAAAATACGACTAATTAAAGAGACAACGCTTACCATTGTCATGTAATACTAATAGAATTAGTCTTATCATTTTGGTTACTTTTATGTGATACAGTGTGAGTATACGCCTTGTAAGGTACTAGTCTTACAGGCAGCGAGTTTGTCAAACAACTAGTTATTAGTTGACAATCAAAGAGTAGTAGTATACAAGTTATAATAGGTTCAGTACTGTCAAATCCTTGACCCCTGAGTTTATTTCGGCATTCTGAGGGCATAAGTCAGAAAATTCCAGCGCCTTCTAGTTTTAACACATGAGTTTTGTTGAGCATTTTTAACAACCTTTTTACAAAAAATTGATTGTTGATATTAAAATACCCGTTTAGCCATTGATGTCGTTGGCTTCTTGCCTCTCAGAAGAAAACAGGTCGCTTTCTTGAGCAGTACAACTAATGCCTTACGTCAATAGCGGTTGCGATATTACCGGCTCACCTACAGTATGTCACTGGTACTGGTGGCACTCTGGTTACACGTAATCTATGACACGAGCCGACTTTATTACAATTCTTACTTTGTATAACTTAGTAACTATGTTATAAAATATACCATGGAAAACTCAGGCTGTGACTGCTTTGAAAACTGATAATTGACTTAAACAACACACTATTCATTCATCACTAGTCATTTGATTGTCAATCTAAAACTATGTCAATATAAACAGAACGTGTGAATGTTATGTTTTGTTTATTTTTCTTCGTTGACACTTCGGGATCACTTACGGACGTGTCGGCGTGATATTTTTGCGAAATATGGATACAAAAATATATCTATGTGAGTATTTTTTATATTTTTTTATTGTTAATGGACCTGTATTTGTTGTGAACTAACTGATAGGTTTAGGAGGGTTTTTTGGTGCACGTAAAATGTGTATTAATTTCATTAACATTTAGTAGAGGAATATGTAGAAAATAATATTAAATAATAAAAGAAAATCGTGACCAGAATAACCATTTTGAACTCTATTTTCTTAGAAACAAGTAGGTATATATGATTAATATTCCTTGTAACGTTTACGTATTCTTCCAAACTTCAAACATCGTCAATGATAGACTGGATTCAATAATCACATACAACAAAAATGGATCTCAAGAAATTACTGAAAACATTACCTTCTACAGAAGTTGAGGAAACGTATTGTAAATAACGTGATACTTTAGATTTCACACAAACAATTCCGCTTGTCATTCACAGGTAACCATAAAGATTGTTTCATTATGATAAACTTAATAGCATCAACACCAATACGGTCCGCGCGATAATTTGTGATAACTATTTGATGATTTTTACGTAACACTACGAAAGCAACAATGTATACAGAGAACGCACTTATTCTGTAAATAGTGTTTACCTTGAGATAAACTCACTTATGTTTCTAGTCCAAGAAACACTGTTGTTACAGTTGACGCTATTATAATGTCTGCTATGGTATCTGTCATGACGTTGTGTTTAGAGTGATTTGAATAACTAAAGAGAATTCCTTGTTCTTAGCAAACCTGCGTAAACAATAGTATTTTATTTCATATCTAATGAGTAAGTAAAGACAAAATTGTATAAACATCAATATGTACTTTACATGGCTTTGTGTTTACAACTGTACAACAGTACTATTAAGGTTTAATTTACATTAACGTAAAATGTATAAACTTATTTTGGTCATAAAGACAGATGCCGTCTTTGAAAATAGTCGACTATTCCATTCTTTCACATATAAAATATGGTGTATTTAATCACTTTCAAGTGTTTTACTTGAAAAAAATTGTAGGACCCTAACAGATTCCAATATTAAAATGTGTTTTTTTTTTTCAGGTTTCATCACTTATTTAATAACGGCATCGCCATTGGTAGCATCGCTCTGCTCAATGAGAGATGATGGCCATTGTTTTTACACTGTTATTTGTGACAATCCTAGATCAATCCCCAATGAGCCTTCATGCAAAGAGTCCAATATCTTCATAACACTTACTATCAACAATTCTACCGCTCTTAACATTACAGCTAACTATTATACCTCACAATTTGACCCTTGGGTTCGTATTTTCAATGCTATTGGATACAACTGGACTTTTGTGGAGTCGAATGCTTTCCATAATTTTAAGAATGTTCTCTTCATCGATATATCTCAGAACAAAATCAAGAAAATAGGCTCAGCGTTCAAGGATTTGGAGCAACTGGACTCTTTGAATTTGTCTCGAAATCACCTTGAAGAAGTCGATCCTGACAGTTTTATTATATCGAATTATAATAACAGACTGTATCTGTTGGACTTATCTTACAACCTGCTATCTTATTTGCCTGAAAAATTATTTGAAAACTTGTTACATTTAAAAAAGTTATATTTACAGGGAAATCTAATGACAGTATTACAAGAGGAGTACTCGCAATACTTTAAAAAACTGAACTATTTAAACTTGTGTTGTAATAATATGAAATTATTTAATGTAACGCTAAAACATTCAGTATTGTTGAAAGAGTTGGATTTGTCCTATAATGATTTAAAAAAGGTTAATATATTTCCGTTAATAGCGTTAGAAACAATTACTCTATCGCATAACAAAATACAAGAATTCGTGTTTGATAAATTTGAAGAATCACCTTATCTTATAAAGGTTGATTTCAGTCATAATCAAATATCAAAACTGTTTAAGACGACAAATAAAGAAGTTCCCTCATATTTAAAACAACACTTAACACATTTAGATTTTGAAAACAACAATATAAGTTACATTTACAGTAACTTTTTTTTGATCTTTAAGTATATTAGTTACTTAAAACTAAGCTACAATGAAATAACAGAATTCAATCCAGGTACTTTCAGAAACGTGAAGGTTTTAAGAACACTGAATGTCTCCAATTGTAAATTAAAATTGAAAGAAGATACTTTTAAAGGGCTGGAACACACAGAGTTTATTGATGTATCAAAAAATAATATAACCTCAATAGATCCTAAGTTTTTCAGCGATTGTACAGCACTAAGGAGGATATATGCTGATTATAATAAAATAAAAGTTGTTAATATCGATAAATTCACAAAAACATTACCAAAACTAACCAAAATTACCTTGACGGGTAACCCACACCGTGCGTCATTGGTTGGTAATGGTGTATTGACTACAGCTTTGAATTTATTAATAAACATAGCCAATATATTTTTCTTAATGATTGTGTTTCTTGGAATCATTTGTTTGTTAATTTATATTAGCATTCATCGGAGGATCATTTTTGTTTGCATTTTTAAGTATACACGATGTTCGTTGATCAGACAGAAATGTTTATAATGTCTTCAAATGATTGTATCATTCATTGATCTAAAATAAAAGATTTTCCATTTACAATTTTATTTGTTTTTCTAAATATGTCTCAAGTATCATGTTAAGAAGAAGTGTATCAAGTTGTATTAATCATGCCAAAACTAACCTAATAGATGGAAGAAGGGTAAAGGTGGTGAGATAAATAGATATGAAAACCTGAAGAGAAAATTCTTATTCAACTTTGACTTCATCCAATCAACATGTAACTGAATTCAATTAGTCAAAATGGTTGGTCGCATCGTCAGAATAAAAATCTAAATATCTTTATTTAACTAAGCTTTATTATCCAATTTAACCAACGGTAAAAATCACTTTAAGAATTTTGAAGAAGGATTCGGCTGTTAGTTAAATTAAATGTAAAGCGAAACTTCTCAAATAAAATATATATTTGCGTTTTTGATTTCGCAGAATCACTATAATCAACTGTAAAATTTAGTCCCAAAAATATATGAAATGTTTAAAATGTAGAATGAAATTTATCAAATAAAATGTGAAAATCTAACATAATATTTGCTAATCAACTTTAAATATGAGCTCCAAAACATTTCAAGGAAAGTTTGTAACTTTCCATAAAATCTTCATAGGCCTGCCTAAAACCAATTAGTTAAACAAAAACTAGCAACCCTATATTCCTCAGCCATAAAAAAGAATTCCTTTTCGTTGAAATCGCACAGGAAATCACAGCAGCTGTCACAAGCTTAGTCGATTTAACACATTAGAGTGACTTCGCGCGTGACTCAACGAATGAAATTGACTATCGTAACAAAATGGCTTACGAGCCAGCCAAATAATCAACTTAATGCCGTAATGCACGCAACTATGATGTACGGCGGCGATCAGTGATGATTGGAGTGTGCACCAACGTTAACGTGAATGCTATTTGGTTGGAAAATATTAGGTTATTCGGGACAAAAGCGATAGCCAACAGGAGCCATCCATCACCTTGTTTAGTCGATAAATTTGACAAAATAGAATTGTGGTTTAGTACACCACTAACCGTAGGTTTTTGTTGTTTCCGATTTAGGTAATGAAGTAGATTGCAGTGTTATTGATGCTTATTATGATGACAAAGAACACAAAGACAAAGATAAAGTAACTGCGGTCTTACAAGAAGTTACATTGTTAACTGGACATTATTTTTAACGAGTACTCGACCAATCAGTTTCTTTCAATAATGCTGACTCATTATATGCAAATTAAAATAAGTTGGAAGAAAAGAACCGCGTATCAGTATTCAGTCTCGGTAAGAACAGTAAATTTAATAACTATTCAGTTTCATGATTTAGTTTGTCATTTGATTTTTCCATTAGGTAATTCTCAGTAACATCCCGGAGTCTGAATGTGTGCCTAGTGGATGACAATAAGCCTGCCAACTGGACCGGGACTGGGACCGGCGAATTCAGGGTGTAGTACACACCTCTACCTACTACTACTATCTACTACCCCTTCAGGCGTGATGTTTTGTTAAGGTGTTTTCAAAATTAATATACAAAGAATACTATACAAAGAACTAACTACCCATATATATATAAGTACACATACATATTTACCTACCATTCTTATTTTCGAATACAGTAATGTTTAAGAAAAATCATGTCAAGGATTCCTTTAATTTGTCTTGGTATGCGACAAGAAAACTATTGAAAGAACCTGATTGAATTTACACAAGGCCTTTGTATGAGTGCCAGATGTTTCGATGAAATAAAATGGTAATATTCCAATATTCACAGGTTTTTTTACGTTACGAAAATGGTTCGAGAGAAAAACATACTTAGTACCACTTTTTGTTGCCCTAGTACTATGGCAGGTAGTATTATGAAACGCAAAATTAAAATATCAGTGGTAAGTCAGACGAAAAAATTACCTACAATCTATCTAGCACTAAGTAATGACGACATAGAATATAATCACATGTTACATTGAAGTAGATAAATCTAGAAAAATATTGTTGCTAAAAATAAACGAGTTTGACAAAAAATCACGAGCGAAACTCCAATTTCAAGTCATCGTAATTGAAACACTCTTTCAGAATACTAAATTGAGGCTGAATAGCTCACTCAACCCATGAAATAACTAGTTAGAGTGGACGGAAATTAAATATATTGTAACGTAATAATATTTTGAAGGTTGATTAAAATGTGAATCTAATGGTTGGTATCTTGCGCACAATTTCTATTTATAATCTTAAAATTCTCAATCTAAGGTTTTAATTAAGAACTAAACTTTCTATGCTGCCAGTCCTCATAAGGTTTAGGTCACCAAGAGAGGATTAATTTTAGTCCGCTGCAATTTTTTCCCAGCAGATGCAATACCCAAACTTCTTCTTACCATAATTATGTTTGATGAAGAACCTGGTATCAGAGTTTAAGCCGCCTGTAGGCCTCAGACATGGCTTTACACACCCTCGAAAAATCTCTCAGGTGTGCCGGTTTCATCACGATGTTTTTTTGTCTTTTTTAGGAACTGATAACTAATTTATAATACGCACATGAATTTGTAAAGAAATTAGTGCGTGCCAGTGTTTAAACATGCCTATTTGCTTTGGTCCAATGGTCTTATCAGTGCTAAAATTATTGTTTTTCATATAAACCTTCTTTCATATCAAGTTTATTTTTAATGTCTAACAATTTTACATTCTTATTTATCAGTAAGAAGAACTTCATGAAAGTAAAAAGTGCTGACAAAGGGAATATAGAAATGTTTGGATAGAAACGTTTTTGCTATGCTTTCGATGTAACTCTGGTGCATACATAATGCTACATATTCATGCCTTTTTATGTGAAAACTTTGTTCGAAATAGAAGTTTGGATAATTTGGCTCAATAAAGGCATTAAGTTGGACGCAAGCGCTGCAAAATGTTTGCTAGTATACTTCTTCCTGTACGTATTGCAAGGAAACTGTAAAATACATTTGAAAATTGGTCCAAATAAGATTTTTGCAATGCAGATAATATCATACATAAATCTGAAGGCAACAAATCCTGAACATCGAAAATAGAATCATTTGGGAACGGTTTTTGACAATCAATGTTTTATTATATTTTTACGTTTCGTTTGGTTTCATGATATCTGTGATGGGTTTGTATTTTGTGAGTTCATTCAAAACCTACAGACTTAGGTGAAAATATTATACTTTTAGGATAGAACACAGACTGCATTAATGACCTTTAACACGTTGCAGAAGAATAATGTACGTACAAGTAACAGTTTTCAAAAGATTTTTCTCCAAGTGTCACAATAGATAGTACTTCTTAATAAAAAACGATCAACTAGATATCCAATTGTAAGTTACGAAAATCGAGACAAGTATTCAGTTATAACAACAACTTCTTATTGAACTTGCTCCAAATCAACAAGACGCAGTTCCTTCAGCAAATGGCCTTTGAAACTTCTGAATGTACGAATTAAGATCGGACCTTGTCTGTGAATTTGGAAAGTTTCCCACCAAAATCAACCATTGTCGTCCAAAGAAGCTGGCATAATATTTTTTATTGGAGTTTCCTGGTAGAACTCATCTATCTATATTTGCGAAGAAAGCTTACTTATAATTATAAGACGAGTTGGAAATTTGTTTTGGAACGTTGAAAACATTTTGGTGTTCATTATTATCGGTTTGGGTGTTAATAATGGGATCAGGGGCGTAATTTTGTTCTACGATAAAAGCAAATAACAGCAAAGTCGTCAAAATCATTTTATACTCCTACATTGTAACTGAAACTAGAACGTTACCATAAATAATATTACAAGCATCAACACAGGTTTACACCTCGTAGACCATTAGAGAGGGTGCGATCCAACGAATAACACCATCTCCCTCTTGCCTCGGGACAATCCATCCTAACACTACAGCACGTACTGATCAATTAATTGAAGGGCCTACAGCTACACATCGAAGAGCACTGTTAATCACATTAATGTGATTACTGATAAAACTCGCCCTTAATGCGTCATATCGGGGGCGGGGCTACATATACTAATCGTGTTTTAGTTGCTTTGGATTTTCGTTCAGGATAAGTAAGTGCTCTTAGATGCGAATTTGTATATGGTGTATTCATGTTGCTGGACCCTTTTAGTTCCTTATGCTTGGTAATAGCCTTCCCCATCTCTGGGGTGTTGTAAACGTTGACTAAGGGATTATGTAATGGGTAGCAGTATCTTTGTATAATAATAATATTTAAAACCAATTTGCTTAACAAGTGATTAACAGGGGGAGTATTTACTTTAGCAACCTAAAAGTCTTATTCGTTATTTGTAGGCTATGTTATACTGTTTACATGTATCAGCGATTGTGAACAAAGGAGTATTGAGTAAGATATTTTCTGTAAGAGGACAAGGGTAAGATTAAGACCGACAAGTGCCTCACATATTTGAAAAGGGCTAGGCTTTGACGTGACATAGTCTGCCCTTTTTCTCATGGGTAATCCATAATAAATCTCGCAATGCCCGGATAGGTTATGTCGTATTCTTGTCATTTTAAACAATGGTAAGTAGGTACAGACAGCCTATTAGTACTAGTAGATTTTTCAACGGTTCAAGAGTTTATTTAATTTGTAAACTATACTGCCTCGTTGGTCTTGTGGTTGCTAAACGCGACTGCTGAGCACGAGGTCCTGGGTTCGAATCCCGGGTCGGGTAAAGTGTTACTGGGATTTTCCATTAGGTAATTCTCAGTAGCAGCACGAAGTCTGGATTTGTGCCCGGTTGATGGCAATAGGCTTGCCCCCTATTACATTGGGACCTAAAACTTAACTGGCGAAATGTGGGTGTACTAATATATATGTGCACCTCTGCCTACCCCTTCGGGGAATACAGGCGTGCTGTTATGTTATATGGCAAAATCAACTAGCAGATTTTATAACATGCCAAAATATATTTAATCGTTTTTTATGCAATAATACGATTTTGTTGACTGAATCGTTCTTAACATGCTAGATTGGCATAAATAATTATACATTTTAGATGAAAATATTGTGGTATAAAATACAGATGACTATCAAGACTAAAGCATTGCTTGCTCTGATCAAATTGTATTCATATGAAGATATTATTTAGAATTAAAGGTCGCACCAATACATCACGCTCCCTCAAAACACGAACAGAATTGTCATATTTGGGTTAGAGGTCGGTCGAACTTTCTATAGAATCTGTCGAACATCGTGATTTATAGACATTGCTTGGATCTGTTTGGGATTTGATTTAGCATACGTTGTATTTACAACACGTAAATGATGGAAATATTTTTTTAAACATAAACACAACATAACATCGCACCTGTATTCCCCGAAGGTAAAGCAGAGGTGTATATATTATTACACCCATATTTCGCCAGATCCAAATGTAATAGAGGGCAAACCCATTGCCATCAACTGGGTACAAATCCAGACTCCGCACCGCTACTGAGAATGACCTAATGAAAAAACCCAAAAGCACTTTGCCTGACTTGGGATTCGAGCCCAGGACCTCATACTCAGCAGTCGCGCTTGGCAAAAACGAGGCAGTCATGTTTTATTTTGAAATACAGTCAACGCACAGTAATGTCTAGCTAAGAACATTAATAATGAAGAAACTGATACATATTGTAAAGAAGAAAACCGCGCCTGTACCCACTATTTCACCCAAAGCATCAGCATACGAAGCCTTAGTATTCCTACCGCTCCTAACGTTAGCGTCACATTCGTTTTTTTCTACCGGACCAAACTTAATAAAATTTGTCACAACGAACACCCGAATTCTAGCAAATTCTTTATAAGTCGCGTCCCGCCCTTCTCCAAACTTTCAGATGGACAGTTTTTCTTTCCTTTGATCCCACATTTATATGTTCTTTTCCAAGAGTTTTTTTCTTTTATTTTTATTTAAGTTTACCTCGTTTATAACATGCCTGTGTATTTTGGAGGAGCCTGAAATAGATGGTATCTCTTGTAAATGCCTGTGTGCGGTATTGTGGAAAATGTAATGAAATCATGTTCCAAATGGCTTTGGCGATTAATATGTACCTAGTTCTGGGTTTTTATGGTGATTTGAATGGTAATGTATGAATATTTCTTTACCGTCTGCGTACTTTAAATTGGCTTTGTCATCTCACTTTTGTTCAGTTGGTCTATTCAAATAGATGTCGTGCGTATTAAGGTAAGCTAACAACGTCATAATTTGAAGCAAAGATGAAATAGATAAATACTGATTATTAAATAAACTACTAAAATGAAATACATTCATTCAGACCGGTAAATGAAGACCATGCCATATCCTAAAGCATACAAATACAGATAGGTATGGTGAGTGCAAAACAAACCCAAAACCGTCGGCTTGACTTTTACACTCTTACGTAAATAAGTAAATTGGGGCATATTATGTATGTATATACACCTGAATGAATGCTTCCAATTTTGAATCACCCTAACGAATTTCCATTTTTAAACCAAATCACGGTTAAAACTCAATTACCGTTTCGAATGCCGAAAAGTTTGAACAATTTGAATTTCGCGAACCGGCTGATTCTAGGTTCAGCTAAAAGAGATTTAAATCACGTTCTTTAGAACTTATAAATGGCTGACACAATAAATTATACAGACTGGCCTTACAAACAGATGTGAGGTGCTAAATACAATAAAATTAGATGACCGAAACTGTTGTTGGCCGATGTAATTATGATTGATCATACAAATTCAAAAGGGCTGTGGTGTTGCTTTGGTCTACTAAATATTTTATCTGCTTTACCATCGGTGCTTTTGTTTTAAATTGTTTACATAAAACGATTTATATTTTTTTCTTGAATAATTGCTAGATTGTCATAAGTTTTCCCACGGCTCAGCCAGGAAAAAAATCCAAGTGTCGCTGGAAACATTTTCTGTTAAGTCTAATAAGGTGTCCCACTGCTAGGCCTGTCTCTCAAGTTACAAAATTATTCTTCACTTCTTATAATATTTGGCGTACAGAAAAGAGAATAATTATGTTATTAAATTTCGATGTACTAAATAGATTTTGGCAGGTTTCCTATATAGCAATTCATGGAATCGAATAACATTCTGTGATCCTATTAAATAACATTAAGTATTAGTTAGAAGCTCAACAGTGGTTTGATTAAAATCTATTTGTACACGGGTTCTCAGAATTGTTAAGGTTAACGTAGAGCTCAAGAAATCAATAGTTTTATTTTCAGTACATTGTAGTCAAGCGCTGGAGGCGAACCGTGGTACTTCTGGTGAACGGGGACACACAAGAGCTCTTGTGTAAGATGGTGCTTTGTTGGACAACGGGGGGATAATCTAAGAGAAAGAAAGATAGGAATCAATGCTGTTCCTTGCTGTTTGCTTTCCGTTTCATCCTGAACACAATTAAAAAGAAAACTGTATACTTTCGCGTCAATGCTTCTGCCGGCTCTGCTTCTAATGCTTATGATCTGATTAAATGTCATCAGACATATCGATTTTGGAAATTTTGTTTATGACCCGTATGGTGGATTTAATCGGCAAGCTGTCATTCATTATGGCGTTCTAAGGGGGAGGCCTTTGTTCAACAGTGGAATTCTTCCGGCTGATGATGATGACTTTTTTCTGACGATTGACTTCAATTGAATTGTACGTACTCGAAACTGTTGTATCTTCATATTGTATAGATCAATATTATATTTCTGCTGTTGTATTTTTCTCTTTTCCTACATAAATAGTTTAGCAACTGAAAGCCGACCTCAGCAATGTAGGAAAAGGTAGATTGTTAAAAGGCTAGGTCAATAATGAGCGGTTTTATCGCTGACAGCGAATTCTCGGCATCCTATAAAAATTCTTTATAAACTACTACACGTTACGCCCATTGCCTTGGCAATCCTGTTTGTGCCCAAAGAGATAAATTTCGTAAATATATAGATATTTAAAACAATACATTACAAAGGAAACTATTTAGAGTTTAAATATTTCGGTCGAATCGTTTGGGTCATGGGTACGAAAGAATCTCATGAATTTGTTACCTATATTACAATGTTACGAAGGGACGAAAAGTTACCCTACATATAGGTGTGTATATAGGGTGATGGGTGCTTGTGTTCCTATTGAAGTTGTACTGAACACCGTAATCAGTAGAATAGATATTATTATGAGAAAAGTTGAGTTTGCAAATGCGTCGTTTTTGTTTACTATTTTACGTCTACTTCAATATTGGGTTTTGTTAATGAGGTCAAGCTATGTTCAATGGTAAGTTTTCTTTCTAAATAATACGTTGTATGTTAGATATAATACGTTTTTTTTACTGTATGCATCATGTTTATATATCGCGGTAGGTTTTTATAGTAAAAAGAATTGGAACAATTCTCTTGAATCAACAGGGACAACTGCCATAAAACGATGAATAGTATTCATTATAATTTTCTGAAATCTAAATGGAAATCGGATTTCCAATATTTGTTGGGAAATTAATAAAATGTTGGCAAAGCCATTAGGGTCGTATCGACGGTTACCTGCAACACATTCAATATTCGCCGCCCGGTCCTTACACCCCATAAGGAAGAAATCACAAATAAGTAGAATACTTTTGTTAGGGATGTAAGGGGATGGAATCGGGGATAGGTTCTATGGAATTCTCTGAATAGAATCCTTAGGGATGTTTTGAAATTAAATATCGAGTTACAGAGTATTATGTTAATAGTTTGTAAGTATGTTATTTTCATAGCAACTTGTGTAGATAATCGTCGATTGCTATGAGTTTCTGGAAAGACAATTTAGTCGCGCTGTGGTTCAGAAAGAAACGTAACTTTATAAATAGAGTTATTGGAATTTTTGCCGTAGGTACTTGTTCTTTAGATTAATTTTCTGTTAATTGTGTATATTGAGAAAAATACATTAATAACAGTTATATCAATACGAACAATCTGATCGAATGAAATGCAAAATTCAGTTTTGTTTTAACATAACCTTGTGATTTTATGTAATTTATTAAAATTGTAGGTGTAGGTCCTTATTGTCAGTTGATGGATTTTTATTTTAATATTAATTACCGTAACGTAGTACAGCCTCAATTGGTATTTACCTGAAACAGAAAACAATAGAATGTAATAAATTGCACTGGGTCAGAATAGTATAGGCATTATATCGTGAATTTATCATATTGCAAACAATTTTATCTCATATCTACAATATATAGATATTCAAATAGTCTAGGAAAAACGGGTGATAATGTTCAAATTAATCCCTTGGATATTTATGTTTGGTGTTTAAAGATGGTGTTAAAAAACAGGTTTCGTGTTGATGTTTAGTTTATAACTTTATCATTTTTTTATGCGAGAAATCGGCATAGTTATCTTCTGAAATCAAAAGATAGATATTTTGAAAATTTTGTATTGATCATCATCATCATTCGGGCCCGGTTTTACCCACCACTGGGTTTAGACATCCCTGTTCTTCTGCCACTCTTCTCTTAACCTAGAATCTTTAGTCCAGGAGCTCTTCACTTCTGACTATAAATATCAACCCAGGGTCAGTCCTATCATCTTTGACCTTACTTCAGCGGCTATGCATTGCCATACTAAAAATAAAATGGTCTGACAAAAATGTCCCCTTGTATGTTACCTATTCATTTAAATAAATGACATATTTTCTCTCCAAGCATCAGGTCAACAGGCCTCATTTCATAATTTGACGAGTGCGAACTAAAAATGTTATGAATAACGAAACACGTGACCTCTGACCCATTTTGCATGGAAACACACGGCCAAAAAGTTTCGCGGCGCGACCGCAGCGAACTTTTTTAATGTTAATTGCTGGCTGTTTTATCAGGTGCTAGACGCCGTTTTTAATCCGTATTTTTTGAGTGAATATAGTGGAAAAGTTTTATATTTAATTGTTATTTACGGTGCAACATTTTGTGTCAAGGGAATAAATGATAAATACAGTGCATGTATAGTAATTTTTCTACGTTTAACAGTGAAATGTTGTAGTGCTGTTTTTTTGGCAAATAAAAATTTAATCCTGAAACAAAAATGCGATGTTAAAAATCTAGTTTTTGCGGTTAAAACCAAAGAAGTTAGTATAAAAACAGCTATTTTTATCTAGTTATTACAATAAAAAAATATCCAGTGACTCCCCATTCACTACCAGTATTGGAAATCAATCAAGAGTAATTTTGACTAATCTTTATTTGATAGGCAGTTTGTTAACTGGGACACTAATTACGCCCCACAGCCGTTAACTTCCCATTTGTCAGTTAAAGTTAACTATTGACTATGCGACGTTTATTTATTTATTGTTCATACAAAAGTGTATGAGGCGGACTTAACGCCTAGATATAATGATTTTATTTTCGATTTTGGTTGGGAAATACGTTTGTCCATCGATTTGGTATTTTTATGCCATCTTATAAAAATGTACTGATTTTAAAATGTTATGTAGAGATCAGTGATCCTATGACGGTTAGTAGTCATGCTGTAGAAAAGCCCGGTCACTAACTAGTTAGTTACTTAAAATGCTAACTGTAGCAGAGCTGACTGTTTAGGGTATACCTCACCATCAATTTGACGAGCGATTGGTGTAGTGGCCAGGCGATTAGACTGCTGCACTAATGGTTGTGGGTTGGATTCCCATGCGGGACAAAAATTTGTCCGAACCGCAGATGTTTTTCGTGAGTCTGAGTGTTTGTGTATGTGAATTTTCATGTTTATTAAATGCACCCACGTTACAGGAAAAAATTTATGTGTGGGGAGTTTTAAAAACAATTTTTTTTATCATCATTATCAGGCATGTCACGCTTCCTTAACTATAGTGCCTGCTTCGCGGACTGTGAATCTGTTTACTGAACATAAATTCCACGTTTAATTATAGCTGAAGCATCACTCAAATATACTCCTAAACATAGGAATAACGCTACGGACACGCTCCAAATTCGCTACCGTATAATTGAGACAACCCCATTTACTAATATTTACTCACACATTTGCAATTCGCTTTTAACGCTTTGAAATTCAAAGTATCGTGATGTAGTACCTATAACCGTGTCAACTACTCTAGAACATCATAAATATATAGTAGCATATTCTTGGGGTATGTGGCCATGGTGGCCTAGTCTTCTTGTCGTATGGTTGACGAACAACCTGGTGTCAGACTTTAAACCGCATGTAGGCCACTGACATGGCTTAAAAAAAAAATCTCACAGGTGTGCCAGTTTCCTCTTGATATTGCCTTCACTAGTTTTAGCAAAAATATAACATAGCATCACGCCTGTATTCCCCGAAGGGGTAGGCACAGGTGAACATAGTACCTACACTCACATTTCGCCAGTTTTGTTTTAGGTCCCAATGTAATAGGGGCGAGCCTATTGCCATCTGGGCACAAATCCAGACTTACTCTCGAGAATTACATAATGGAAAAACCCAGTAACACTTTGCCCGATCCGGGATTCAAACCCAGGACCGCGTACTCAGCAGTCGCGCTTAACAACCACTAAAGCAACGAGGCAATCAAATAGAAAAAAAAATATTTGTATTAAAGCCGATTACCACAAAACTAAAGAAAAGTTTAACACAAATACTTTAACAAAACTCACATTACCTAATCTTTAGAAATGTAAATTAATTAAATTCTGAGTAACATAACTTTGGGGTTAGTTAAAGTAATTTTTCCTTTCGAACAATGTTCACTGAAACATACCGTCGCATGCATTTGCATGTTCCAAATGAGCTGTGGGGCTGGCACGGCAAATTGCATGAATGCCTTTAATGATATGTCAGCCAAAAGTTTCCGGCTTTTAGACCTTTCACCACGGCGATGCAAACTCAGTAATGTGTTTCAATTGTTTGAATAACTGGTTATTGATTTGGTAAGAATAGGGCCAGAACAGCACCTTCCCACTTCGTCCCGTGGGTGTCGTATCAAGGAACTAAGGGAAATTCTAGAAGACGGGTAGCAGCGTCTTCTGTAACTTTACCACCAAAACTGCGATCCCCAAGCCGCTTGCCAAACGTGGGGATTATGGCAACACCCTCCCTTTAAAAGGGCAGGCCTTCGTTCAACAGTTGACCTCCTCCAGCTGATGATTATTTGTCTACACCTGTATATATATAAAAGGTTTCTATTCTATTACCAGGAAATTTTATCTGAGTGGTCTCCGCATCACTATTAGGTCGCCTGGTTGATAATTTCTTTAGAATCACGTCCGCCTTTGTAAAAGGATAAAATAAATGACTCCTACAAATACACAATAACAAGTATTCTGTGTCCTTGTTGAATATCAGCATTGCTACTGGTAATTTAGATGCAGGGTGAGACTGAGTTGGTCGGTTTGTTTCCTATTGATGTTCGTCGTCAGTTGATACATGCTTGTTCTATGTACACTAAATGTACCATTTCCCATGGGTGCCTATTAACAATTGTCGAGTCTTTAGTCGTATTTGATGACTCGCTTACTCATACGATTGAGATTCATACTTATACTTTATTCCTCCATGAATATATGAATTAAAGCAATATTAGCAACCTATTCCTCAAGCTACGTTGCTATACGTATAACATTATTCAATATCAAACAATTCAATGAATATTCCGCAAATAAAAGGAACTTTACAGATGGAAGTCCTTTAACCGCGGACAGAGGAGGCAACGACACGATTGTATCATAAATCACGGGACATGCAAGATGTGCACTGCTATAAATTATGGAGCTCAGGCCAGCGTTCAGTCTGCATTGAAAATATAAACTGCGGTATTGGAAAGAAAGGAGGCTTGGGAGCTCGATCCACTTCATTCTAGCGTCCATGAATTTAAAATAAGGAGATCACGTGACCTTATACGTTAGCAAAACCTGGTGGAGCACGTCAATTTCAAAACAGGAGCTGTCGAAACTAAATTCTGTCAAACTTCAGAGTCAGAAAAATGTTTGCGTTTCGCACAACAGTTCCTACGCATTATTGATTGTTTTCTACACGTTTAGGTGACCAACAGCTGAGAAATGGTCACCCATTCTACAATTGACTGCGGCAAGAGCTGCTTAACCTCGCAGATCTCGATTCTTTATGTAAATAGGAGTCCCTAGTGTTGTATTCTACAATCTGTTTTTGTCCAGAGTGATGCGAACATTACGTATTCTGTTCGCATGTCTCAAGTGAATAGAAAACTTACTTACATAGTGTAGTCGACCCAATAGCTACCCTTTTACTTTCAGCCGTGTCTACAAGTAGCAAGATAGAAGATGTATTCATTTGTCAGGGTCCAACGACATTAGTATTTGCATAAATGAACATAGCTTCGATCTTTTAACACACTGATGTATATAACTTGCAAAATTTGTCACCTTACTGGAAAAAGTCACTGACTCCTGAAACAGGCATTCTAACCAAGTTCTGGGGTCAGGGTTTCACTATTAAATCAGGGGCTCATAGCTAAGTGGCTGCCACGCAAATCAATCGATCTATGAGGTTAAACCGTGCTCATCGCGGTCAGTCATCAGATGGGTGGGCGTTTTTATAATGTCAAAAGCCTCCATGCTTCATAAGGTACGTTCAGCCGTTGGTCCTGTGCCTGATCTCCCTCCAGTCTTGTCGGTCTACCGTCCCATCAGACTATAAGAGAATGGAAATATGGAGTGCACCTGTGTTTGCGCGCATACATGTGCACTATAATATCTCCTGCGTAGTTGGCTAGTCTCAGCTGAGAACAGCCACCGTGACCTAAATTCGGTCAGGAGAACATTATATAATTATGAGTAATCAAGCTTATGCCAATAATTAAACTATTTATCTTTTTTAAGTAGTTTTTTAAGGTGTGAACTCTTATCACTCTGACTTAGGGGTCGTCCTGTCTTTGTAGACGAAAATCTTTCATAACGGTCATCAACCGACCCAGTGGTCTATGTAAACGAAGGGGCTTAGAACCAATATTTATTTAAGTTCAGACTATTGCTAGTTATATGGGAGACTGAACAACATTAAGCAAACAAATCTCTAACTTGGCGAAGCTATCGGGCATATATATAAATTTCGGGATAAAAAGTAGCCTATGTGTTAATCCAGGGTGTTAGCTACTCCATATGAAATTCCATCACAATCGGTCTAGCCCTTAGCCGTTTGAGCGTGTAGAGTAACAAACACACTCACAAACTTTTACCTTTATAATATTAGTGTGATATATATCGGGCACAATTATAGGAAATAGTGTATGATTAACTAAGAAAGTAATTGAGAAACTAAAACAATTGAATTCTCATAATGTCAGCGTGACATTTTCAATCCATCATTTAATTTAATTTTAATTAATTTCCAATGTCTTAATTGTGCATATTCACCCTCAAATCTCAAAGCCAACATGACTAAATCTCCCCAAAACTCAAAGCGGTACCAAAATGATATCCGCCCAAAAAAATGAAAATCGGTACCGGTACCCCCGTCTTCAGTACCAAGGCACCTAAACGATAAATTACCATGTTAAGCATACAGAAGCTTTCGGTACTGACACAGTTGGCCCGCCAGCAGTGATTGATCGCCCCCGAGCCATTTAACTGAAACCTACCAGACATCTTTATCGCTGACGTTTCGCGTTCCAGAAAACTTTGTCAACTCATGAATTATCTTTTTAAAAGTCACTCGTGTATGACAGCGTGTCGCTTCAGATTTTTTCATGTTGCGCCATCGTTACTGTGTAGATACTGTATTTGCATATAAACGGTATGGCAAGGAGTATAGTCATAGTGTATCAGGATTGGCTTATGACATGAAAACATTAGAGGTGAAATGTTAGCTTCCCATTTCTAAATACGTCTAGTTTTTACACCAACTAAAAGCTATTTATTAGTTTCAAAATTATACAACATACTTAAGCTTAACTTATTTACACTCTATAACCTAAGTTAAAAAAATAAATATAAAAAACTAAAAATTATGCATCAAAGTATTCCTCCTCATCGCTGTTAACTGGTAGGGTGCCCAAAAGGTTAGGTTTTTAAACTAAATGACAAAAATACAAAAGACCGTATCTTTATGTAGGTAAAACTGTCAAAGGTATGCATATTGCGTATAGTATTCTTAATGTATTGAAATATGAAGCCACACAATACACGAATAATATCTTAACTATTGCGTATAAAAAGGCATTGTTAAGTCGACGAAAAGGAGTCAGTACGTCCTGCAACTGCGAGATCATGTCCCTATTTATCAAATACCTACTTATACTTATAATGTACATATGTTTAAACGCAGATTATTTGATTTGCTATTAGACAAATGTTACAATTATGTAAATGATTACCTTAGTGATAAGAGTGTATAAAAGTTACTTATAGATATTTAAATATTTGTACACTAGAACTGGTAGAATATAATTTTATTATGAAACTAATAAAATATATACAACTAAATTGTACTATATTCTAACAAATAAATTATTTATTTTCTAATTCAATACGAAATTATAAACTTCTTGTCATTATTATGAAGGAACAGCATTATATAATAACATAGATAAAATCACAGTGGAATGCCTAGATGTAGATTCGAGCCGACATTTGGCCCTGAAATCCTGTCCGTAAACCACCCACGTATATTTTACTTACAGCCTCGAAATTATATTCGCCGTAATATTTGTGAAATCAAAGCAAAAGCTAGTATTTATGTAACATTAAAGCACTGTAGTTAACATTCCTTCAACTGGAGGTCAAGAATGTGTACAGTTCCCTAACAAAGGAAAGTTGCGTTCGTTCTGTTTACGTTCTGTGTACAACATTTTCAACCTTGTGACCTTTTATTAAAGTTGAAAATCCAATATCGGGGCGAAGAGATATTAAAAAGGTGCTGAGCTATACACTCGACAATTGTGAGGACATATTATGGTGTAGATCTGCGATATCATTCTGTTTAAAATAGCTTTCCTTTAACCTTACGCTATAACCTCTCACCAGGTAGCCAGAAGACAGGCACGTACATCTTCCCAATACTAGAAAAAGTCTGACGTTATTGGACTAGCTGGCTAGGCTAGTGATTGCCGAAAACAATTTAACATATCGCACGAACCCTTATGATCTGTAGCTTGGCAATTACGTTGGCGAACTTGACATCAGTGAAATGGGTCAAATAGGGAGTGGAAAGGGCATATTAATATTAAGTTGGTAAATACCTATTTAAATTAAGTTAAAATACTTATATAACGTATTCTCTTTTCGTATGTTCTAAAAAATAAGAAGATAATCTTTTACGAAAAAGGTTTTTATTATTATTTATTATTTCAGCCATGATCGTCCCGCTGCAGGGCAAAGGCCTCCAGGAAAAAGGTTTGTTAACTAAAAATCCTTAAAATCATATAACCGTAATCGCTTCGCATTCCAGGAATTGTCATCTAAAAATGGCTTCAAGACTGACCGTCGCATTGAGAAACGTTAATGATTACTTAAAGAAGACAACCTTTACTTAGTGAAAGTTTAAGTAACGCGATCGAAGCCGCGGGCAAAAGCTAATACCTTTTATATCCGGGAATTTTGCCAAGCAGACCAACAGGTTCCTCTTAAACAACATTTAATTTGACCCCCAAAGCCATATAACATACCTGTCAGTAGGCTGTCAGCCTGACATATTACTTCATTATGAAAAGATAACTTATTCCCCTACATTTAGGATTAATTAAATCAGTATGTTATACTGACTGCGCCTAATATTCAGTATATGTGTTGCTGCTGTGTTCTGACAACTGAGTGATACATTGCACTGGACTGTCTGATTGAGTGATAGCTTGTACCGACGTGGACTGTAGTCTGGATTAATGTTACATTATCGCCCATCATGGTGGTAGGAAGGAGGATATTTTGTATTTGGGGATTATCATCTGCAGGAGTGTTCTACCTACCTACATTTTTCCAGAATTCTAGAGAGATTAACTTGACGTTACAGGCGACAAGCCATTTTGCCATATTATCGATTTTGAAGTCTGTCTGGTATTAAGAGTATAAAACAATGAAATTAGATCCTGCAAAAAAGTTTCAATAACAATACTAATTTATTTTATAGTCCTTGAAAAAGTAACGTATTCGAATTCGATTTAGATATTTGGTTGCGTACGGCATTGCGGCAGGCGCAAACGAAGATAGCGTGACGAACTTAATGTCGACAGAAAGCTTTGGTCTACTCCTGTACTTGACCAAAAAAAAACTAGTTATAATAACATAGTGATACTTGACTGTTGGGCGAGTAGTCGCTAAGAACAATTGCTGAGCATAATGTTCCGGGGTTCCAGTCTAGGTTGGGCAAAGTGTTACTGAGGTTTCTATTATGAAATTCTCAGTAGCAGCACGCAGTCAAAATTCGTGCTTCGTTGATGGCAATACACTGTGTACCTTTTACATTTTGACTTAACTGGCATGAGTTTGTTTGGAGGATACGGTTTGATGTTATGTATATAAATATCTAATGATTAAATCGTTAAGCCACAAAAAACTTGCGTGCATAACCAATGGCACGAAATGCAGGTCAAACCTAGTTTTAACCACACAAATAGTGCGATAAACGGTTTAAAGGTGAACAAAACAAAAAAGCAGCGTTTGCCAGCCGCTGCCTCGCTGCGCTTGTTCCACCCGCTCAGCCGTGTGCGCTGCGCGCTGGTCGCAGGTTAATCCAATCTAACTTACCGTGTTCGTTTTTAGTAACAATAGTTTATAACACAGGTGGGTGAGGACTTTTGTGGGCTGTATCAAAATATCAGGTTCTACTCTTTGAGATTGTAAAGGTAAACAATAAAGTTAATTTATTTCTGTCATAAAAGTAAGTCTATATTTTACAGAATGATCTGGATAACACATAACTTTGTAATTCTAAGACCCATAGGTACTTGTATCAGTGTTGTCTGCTTCTATTTTTTTTCATATTTCAAACCACTTTTTTAAAACTAAGTAGGTACGAAAAAAAAAATTTTTAAAATACAGTACAATAATTAAGTTTGCCTGAAGTAGGCGAAATCTCTAAGGCTTCTTACGTAGTGATACAAGACGATGCTTATTGTATTTGGTTTGATAAAGTTCATTCAAAAACGATTTTTTTGCGAAGTTGGAATATGCTATCGTCATTATAACTTATATTAAACATGAATTTACAAATCATTTATTTAGGATAACAAGAAATACCTACTTTATGTTTAAGTGTGTCCTAACTTCACGAACATAAAATATCTGAGCACTTAAATTCAGATGAGGTTCAAACATGGAGTCAAAGCCATACGCATTGCGCGTTATGGGTTGTCCAAAACTATTCAGCCCCTATTATATTCTGCCAACGAACCACACACAATATAAAGCGTAAAACGTCACGCCATTCGAAACCACATCTCGTTTAACACCTCATGAAGGGAAAACGCTCTCAGACCTAAATATTTCGGGAGCTTGTTTGCGAGACTCCAATATCTCGTTAATATACCTTTGACATGTAAAAGGGATGAAGCTCTTTGAATTATGTATCGGTTTATCGACAGCACTTTATTACTTGGGTGGCTAATAATGAAGCGGGTTTCCGGGTCCCAGTAGTCATAAGCTGAATTTTGACAAGCAGATTGAAGCAGGAGCTGCATCAGAGCTTTGCGAAGAGATCTGGACGGAAAAGAAGACCGTGAAGAGAGCTAGACTGAGCAGTGTTCTGGAGGTAATTATCTAATGCAGACGACTGAAGGCAAAAAATGCAGTGCGCTCTCCTACTGTACCCTTTGTAACACCAGTGGGTAAAGACTAGGGAACCTTTATTCACATTCTAGTAAATCTTTTAGGGTTATTTATTGTGTATTCACCTAGCGAGGCGCGACTTAAAATATGAATGTTTATATCATACACCATATCTCAACAACATAATACCTACTATCAAAGTGTCTTCAATCATGTGCAGTACCATATATTAAATTGTCATAAAAGTTTAAGTACCCAATGAGCGATAATGCTGTCATTATCTCCAAATACTTATAGAAGCCAAATTACTGTGAATCTACATGATCAATGGTCGTTTCTTCTTTATATTTGAGGTCTTTGCCCTGCAGTTACTTCTAAAATACAAGGGGAATGTCTCTATAATTTTCTTCTATACCTTCACAGTACTCAATGTAGTCATGTCACGGCAAAAGTTGACACCTATCGTGTCTGCTGCCACCTGATACGAATTCAACAATAAAATACAACTGAAACATTGTCGACAAATACGTCTGTATCATGTTTGTTTGCACGGAGCAAAGGGTTCGTACAAGGGTCGTGACACAAAGGTTGAAAATGTCGGAATTTGTAGTTCAAAATTGTGTAGGCTTTTATATTAATGAGCTCTTTAAAGACGATTCTCCTCGGCTACATCAGGCTTAATTAGTTTGCGACTATCTTACATTGTTTCTTCTTCGAATAATTTAAAAATAATGTTTAGACAAGTTGTTAGGTGAACTGCTTGCGGCGTGGTATACGCTCCTGAAGGAATAATCTGCATACTTATTATAGAGCCGTGGTTTAGCTGTACCAAGATAATTTTATTTTACTCAATATGATAAACCTTCATATAGTAGGTATATGAAGTTGTTAGTCCTTTGTCGGATTTCTCTATAGTCTTATCAGTTAATTGGCTCACAGAACTATGAGTATTTAGATAGAAGAATAAAGAGTGTAAGAACCTATGCACTATGTAGTATTGTTATGGAATACTCGGTGTATTGGTATATACAGTCAGCAACTTAACTCCATAAGTAGCTGAACATTACTTTTTTAAATTAAGAACAACTTCTTATACATAATTATAGTAAAAAGTCTTCAATATTCTCATATCATCATTTGGTTATTTCTATAATTTGAAAAAATATCTTGGATCATTGTTTGTTTCTTTCAATTATAAGGTTTGTTAACATGTTAAGCTGTTTATGATGCTGGCTGTACCCAGTGTTTACGCATACACTTATGCCCTGTAATAACTTTTATAGATTGGTTAGCAACACCGTAAAACTGTGTAAAGGAAATAACACCTTATTTTGTTAGCTGGTAGTGACTAGATTGCAAAATCAGGAGAGCGGGCCTTATGGTGTACCCTCGGGGAGGCCTACGTCCAGCAGTGGACCGCAATAGGCTGATGTGATGTTATTCAGATTGCATCCACACTGACTAATCATTTCCTTTGCTGATAGACGATTTCAATAAACTAACATAACATCACGCCTGTATTCCCCGAAGGGGTAGGCAGAGGTGCACATATAGTACACCCACATTTCGCCAGTTGTGTTTTTAGGTCCCAATGTAATAGGGGGCGAGCCTATTGTCATCAACCGGGCACAAATCCAGATTCCGTGCTGCTACTGAGAATTACCTAACGGTAAAACCCAGTAACACTTTTCCCGACCCGGGATTCGAACCTAGGACCTCGTGCACAGCAGTCGCGCGTTTAATAAACTCCAATTCAAATATTTTCTTATAATTTTCCTATATTATTGTATTGACTATTAGCTGTCCAAAACTGTTTACATACGTATTAAATAATTAGTAAATACGTGTCTAAAACGAGTCAACAAGTTGTTCAAACTTCGTTGAACCCTGTCATTTCTAGGGGACACGTCCATACCAAAGTCAAACAACTGAAATTATTGAAATACTTCAGTTAACAGAGTTTGATAACTATTCACATAATACCACGTGTGTTCACGTAAGCGCCTGTAATTGGACTTTATAATGCCTTAGAACTATGTTTTTAATAAATTCGCGAAGAAAATAAAAACACTAAAAACTTTTCTAAGATCTCCTTTTAAAATGTTTTTCCAGTATCATTAGTGACTGCCTCGTTGGTCAGGTAGTCGTTAAGCGCGACTGCTGAGCATGAAGCGATAGGTTCGAAGCCCGGGTCGGGCAAAGTATTAATATTTTTTTCCTTTAGATAATTTTTAGTTGCAGCGCGGAGTCCCGATGAAAAGGGGGCCCTATTACATTGGGTATGGAACCTATAACATTACTGGTGAAATGTGGGTGTATTGCCATGGATACACCTCTGCATACCTTTGGAGAATACCGACGTGATGCGTTTTATAAAAACAAAAAAAAAACATAACATCACGCCTGTATTCCCCGAAGGGGTAGGCAGAGGTGCACATATAGTAACACCCACATTTAGCCAGTTATGTTTTTAGGTCCCAATGTAATAGGGGGCGAGCCTATTGCGTTTTATAGACATAAAATATTACATAGGTATGACCCGAACTGCACACAAATATTGTGTAAGTGTGAGTCTTACAATTTTTTTCTGTGCGGAAGTCGAAACCTTAGAATATAGAACAAACCAGAAGGCGTGACCGCGCAAAATAATGTAAGTATGCCACCTACTCCAAAATGGAGTAGTTGGAAATTTTGACATTTGACATTTCATTTTTAAAAAGCGCGCGCATCGCTAGAACGTTTTATACGCTGCGCATTTAATTCAATTATGCCGACCTGCGTAATGCTAATGACGAAAACTGCAGTCGGAAATATATAAAAATATAATAGGATCACATTTCATGTGTACGTTTCACATAAATACGTCTCTTTATTTAAATGTCGAATATTTTTTATTGTAATTATTTGACAATGAAACTAAGCGTCCATTTTGTCAGTGTTGCAAGTATTTAGGTGAAATATTACCCCGTGATTTGTTAATATTTTTATTTGTAAAAATGCTAAAAGGAGGAAGAATTATGTTTTATATGCGTAAGGTGTGGAGTTTGATTACCGGTCTGGGCAGTATAATTAGGTAGTAACACGGAGTCTATAATTATTTGTACTTATTCGGTCAATGGCAATAGTATTAGAATTAAAAACTATTACATTATAATATAACATTTGTTAATTAAAAATCTTTTTATACAAATCTTTAAAATCACAACCAAAACATCGCCATTTACCCCAGAAGCGGTATTCCACTTCTAGCCTAGCAACATTAAGCGGGTGTGAAGTGGCGGGAGGGAGGAGCGTACGCCATGTTGATGGACACAGTGCACGCAAAGGAAAAATGGTTGAACGCGGGGCCTGTGGTCGAAACCATCTTTGCACAGCAGTCCCTTCTATTAACAGCAACTGTTCTAATAGAGTCGTCTAACATTGTAATCACCAATATTATCGTAATAACTACTTCTTATATCTTATCAAAGTAGGCTATCATCAGAAATGCCGATACAAAGACGAAGTTGTTACTTCACAATGTTTCCTAAATCAAGTAATATTGTTTCCTACAAAAGATTTTTAGGCATATAGAGCCATCTTCTAAAAATACTATATTTCTAAAGAATTATAATTTGACTTTTCTTTTACAAATGTGGTACTTACCACCGGCGTTAGAATCGTTAATAATTAAGTAGGTTCGTAAACACAATAAGTAAAGATTTCACGAAGAAAACCTCTACTTAGTGGTAGTTTACGTAATCAATAAATATCTCTGATTTCGGCGGTAAGGTACTTATTTTTAGCGCGTCGGTGAGCTATAATAGGTAGGTAGGTAAAAGTGATTGGTATTCAAAGATATTAGATAACAGTTGTTACTACGATCCTGATTACCTAGTATTAAAAACATCATGAACGTACTGTCACAGGCGCGGCACAGTCAATATATAGCAGATGCTCAGAGGTTACAACCATGAGCCAATACAAAACGAACTATTCCTGTGACTGTTGAGTAATGACAGCAAAGCCAAAAGTATTAACCCGATAATATCGTTGTAGGTACAAGAACAAATAATCCATGAATACTAAATTAGATCGCTGTTATCTGTTGCTGTTAGTATTTATTGCTCCCTCTCGTTCATAACACTAAAATGGACCGTAGGTGTACCGAGAAGCACTTGTAGAAAAATAGCAGACCGTTATTTAGTAACAGGTATTTTCTGCTGATATTTTTGTGTAACAGTAACAGGTATAACAGGTATAACAGGTACTATATAATATAAATGTCGTTTTATCACCCTAGTCTAGTAAGCTAAGAATAACTCTAGTTCGTCAATTAAGTTCTGCACAATTTTATTCTTGACTGTATTTAGAACTGATGTCCCCAAAGCCTTAATTGGTTTATACGAAATAAAAACATTGTTACCCCCTTTGAAAATTTTGTAGTACATTTAAAATTTTCTTCGACCGTTTCATTTTAATTTGAATCGTTAAATGCTCCGTCGATATTCGGTGGCACGTATTTTACAGTACATTAGGTCTGAGGCCGCGGCGGTGTGCTCAAAATATAACCCAGCGAAAATGTATGGCCAAAATATTATTTGCAGCTTATTTTCATGTGATGTTAATTCAGCGAATATTGTGATGTAGGGTTATTTTGTTTCTTTATCGATGTCTAAAAAGGTTAGTTGTCCGTATTTTTTATTTTTATCAGGTACGTCGACAGCATTTATATCACACTTTGCATTCAATGCCATTTCTCTATTTAAGTTGCCCACTTTATATTATTTAGAACTAATTATTAATATTTGACTGCCTCGTTGGTCTAGTGGTTGCTTAGCGCGACTGCTGAGCACGAGGTCCTGGGTTCGAATCCCGGGTCGGGCAAAGTGTTACAGGGTTTTTCTATTAGGTAATTCTCAGTAGCAGCACGGAGTCTGGATTTGTGCCCGGTTGATGGCAATAGGCTCGCCCCCTATTACATTGGGACCTAAAACATAACTGGCGAAATGTGGGTGTACTATATGTGCACCTCTGCCTACCCCTTCGGGGAATACAGGCGTGATGTTATGTTATGTTTTGTGTTATGTCTAATTATTAAATTTAGAATAAAGATTATATTTAGATTTTTTGTGCAAAGGAGTAACCATAATATTCCATATCCGTTCTTCATCATCAGCTGGAAGACGTCCACTATTGAACAAAGGCCTCCCCCTTAAAATGCCACAATTAACGACATCATGCCATTTGCATCAACCGGTTGCCTGCAACCCTGACGATATCATCGGTCCACCTGGTGCGAGGCCTGTCCGCTCTTATTCTTCGAAAAAAATGGACACTATGAATATTGAGGTAGTATACCTACTGCCTACCTCAAGATTCATGGTGCCCCCTAAATTAACATCATTAGATCATCAGGTTCTGAACATATTTTCAATAATCATAATTAGGTTGTAGTGACATCTACACGTCGAAGGACGAGTGACGTTGCTAATTCTGCATCGCGCTAGCGAAGTAATCGCATTCGCTAGAATATACACAGCCGCCCCGAGTTGAGAAGAGGGGCGCCGCGGCCCACCAGGCACACCACCGCCTGGTTGGCAGATCTTCCCTTTTCGTTGGAGGAACTCCACGTCCCTTCCTCCACAAGGTGTTAACAATGTTATAATACAGAGATTTCAAGAGATTCCAACTTTTTGGACATATTACAGAATAGGCTTAGATTTTAGAACAGCTAATTGTCAATGCTGTATTAAACTTTAATGGGAATAATGTGATTCTGTTCAGTTAGCCGATACTAGTAAGCCAGTCATCGCCATAACGGATATTACCCAATACAGAATGTTTAGCTCGCAGAGTTAGTTTGTACTGGAACCAGTCCAAGCAAGTATAATTAACTTTAGGCAAGAGCCTTTTATTGGCAGTATACTATTGGCACAGCGGCTGCGTAGACTCCTGCAATGAGGGAGTTCGATCCCGGTACGAGACCTACATTTGTGTAATCAGGAGATGTGGGCCTGAAGTATGGGTGCTCTGTTCTGATATTTTATATTATCTTTTAAACATCTTTTTGGTTAATAAAACCTCGGCCCACACTAATTATATCATTTATTTACTAAGGTCTTCCTACAGCTTGACCGTACAAATTTCTATAGTGAAACATACTTAGGTATCTTAAGGCTTAGGCACTAGTCAATTATAGACTAATCAACATTCTTTTAATCGAGCTATTTATACACTGTAAAATGAATAATATCTTTATATCGTCGGTGCGTTTCATAAATGATCACACGGTTTTGTGGGGCTTCGTTATCCTATGAACAACGCTGTAAAATAATAAATAAATTAATAAATAATAAACATGAAATATCATACACGCAAACACCCAGACTCGGTACAAACATCTGTGGAGCGCTCAAATTTTCATCCTATACCGGCATCGAAGCCGCAACCCTTAGCGCAGCAGTCCAATCACTTAGCCACTGTGCCATATCCAAGATCTTGCTACGATACATGAAATATTTTTAACAGGATTGACTGCGGTTGGCAAAACAATCGCTTAGCCCGACTGTTGAACATAAAATTCCCGGTTGAGCAAACTGTTATTGGATTTTTCCAAGTAGGTAATTCTCAGTAGCATGGAGTCTGAATTGAACTGAAGGCAATGGGCTCGCCCCTAATACTGGTATAACATAACTGGCGAAATATTGGTGTACGATACACCTCTACCTACTCTTTCAGGGAATACTGGCGTAATGTTATGATAGATACAAGAAAATATTCAGTGGAATTCAAAACATTTACTAACCCATTTTTGTAGTCAGCTGAATGGCAAACAAAACAAATATAGTAGAAGAAATAATTTAGTTGTTAGAACATAGCACAATTTTTTATTGTATTATCATTATTTTGCATTAATCGAAACGTACGTTATGATTTATGAGTCAAATCAACGCATAGTTTACGATAATAGGCCTTCGACGTGATAATGTGTGACGTGCCTCCTATAACCGCATCTAACTGCGCATCCGTCAGCGCAAATGTCAAGAACCGATAGCAAACGAGTAGGAACGAAGGCACCCGATTACCGATTGAGCTTCGATAATCGGACAGTCGGTCTAGACAGGGTTGCTAGCAAGCTAAATAAATTCACAGAACGGGAAATTGGGATAAGGAGGAAGAGGCCAACGTAAATTATGAAAATATTTAAATAACAAGTTGAAAAATACTTTACAGATTTTTCCGATTCTTTTTTTTAATGTGTGCCAGAGACAAAATGTTGCTAGCTCGCGGTAGCAAAAGCCTTGTTATCGAAAAAGTTACGTGCATGCACGGGTAATTTTAAATAGCGGCTGGCTACCCCAGATGTCATTCAGTCGAAAACAAATACTAGACAAACAGAGTGCTTTTTAAGTCCCAAAGTTTATATTTAGGTAAAAAATGAGTGAGCATAATAAATTAGTTGTGGCCAACAATAATTCAGAAGTCGATACATCAAAAAACAATAGTGGTAAAAAATATGAAGAAAATTATGATTTAGAAGAGATAAGTAAACTTGTACTTATAAATGGTGAGTAGATATATTATAATTAATGAGTTTACATAGTATTAAACCTTGGTGATCCTCATTCATCATTTGTGTGAGAATATCATTGAACATTTTGTGTTTTGTATTTATTCTGATGACAGCTGATTGCTCGTCATAGCGCTATGCAAAGAATAGAGGCGTAAAATAAATTTTAAAAGCGAAAGAGACTCCGTTATTTTTGTATTGATACATCTTTCTTTGAGTAAAGTATAATTATAGCTACAGAGTAATACATAATTAAAAAAAAAGAACTATGTAATTTATTATATAAATCAGTATCAGTGAATCGATATCAGTACAGTATTTATTATTATGATTAATTACGCCAATAAATAATGTTTCGATTTAACATACATCGATATTGAATTAACAACTTGATTATGCGATCGAAAACTAAAAAAATAGCCGTGAAATATCATAGACATAAGTTATTTTATTAACGATAATGTAATATTATATTCATACTGTGGATAGTTTCAATTTCAATGATGTCTATATTAGACATTGCTTCATGCGATAAGCCGATTTTTCACACTATACGATATTATTCGAAAGTAGCTCTACATGCACGTGAAACAAATTGATATTTGTCTTTATTTTTTTACTCTAATTTCTCTATAAAAGTAACAGTTACACGGCTAAACCACATGACCGATATTGATAAAATTTGGCATGGAGATGGACACTGAGAAACGATATATCTATTTTTTATTGAAGTAGTAGTTGCTGTCCAGGCTATGCCAAATGTAAAGCTAGTTAAGTAAATAAAACAGTTATATATATATTTACTAAGCTATTATTATTTATACGGCGGAAACATTTTTGTTAAAGTCACTCCACCCTAGAAACAACCATGAAATATCACATACACAAACACCCAGACTCGAGACAAACCTCTGTAGATCGCACAAATGTATACCCCGGAATCGAACTCGCAACCCTTAATGCAGAAGTCCAATCGCTTACCCGCTGCATCGATCAGGTCGTCATCACATAGTTTAAACTTGTATCGCTAGTTTTACCAACAAGACCAGTTTTGTTCATTTTTTTATAAATGACGTAAGATCCATAATTAGCCAAGTCCTGTGTGTTTTTTTAAGCCTTTTTTAACTGACACAAAAAAAGAACCTTGAATTGTATTTCTAAGCTTACGCATTGATATATATACCGTTTATACGTGCCTTGAATATACTCATTTAGATTTTTTAAATCCATAACAGCATTAATGGTCATGCACTTGGGCAGACAGTGACCATGAATGCTGTAAATGATTTGAAATATCGGGTTAAGGAATATGAAAAAAAAACTGTGATAAAATCCGCTAGTATAGTTTTATTTCAATGCTTTTAGGTTTTAAAATACTTCTCACCAAAATATTATATTGATAATTATAAATAATAGGATCTTATCGCGGTTTATTAATTGTTTTTTTGACTAAAAATTCAATCAAAAATCGTAGTTTTATTCAATGTCTAATATTCGCGTGATAGAAATCATTATAATTATAATATTATGATGATTATTAAATAATATTTTGGAATTAAAATAGTTGAAAAGAGTTTTATTCTCTTCAATGGTCTATGGCTATCATATAAGTGTACATTAAAAGCGTGAAGGTTTGGTAGAAGAGTTTGTCACGTGTTTCTATTTGTTGCTTGGACTTATTAACATTAATTCGTCCTCTAGTCCATGTGCTAAGGGCAATAGAGTATAGAAAATATGAGGAACGTATTCTGTAAATTGTTTCCAGCTCGGAAAGTAGCATTGATAGCTGAGTGGTATGGTCGTTGGACAGCCAAGTCCAAGGCCGCAAGTTCCAACCTCGGCACGCACCAATGTCTTTTCGAATTCATGTGCGTACTGTAAAATAGTTAGTTGCTAAAACGGTGAAGGAAAACATCGTTAGGAAACCGGCACACGTGAGAGATTCAACGGTGTGTAAAGCCATGTTAGAGGCCTACTGGCAGTGTATACTCTGACACCAGGTTGTTCCTCGATCATAATATTATATGATTAGACACTATATCCTCAAAAAAAAAAATGTCGCGAAGAAACCCGTCAACTCATTAAACGGTTAGTGTATTGAATTGGTAGAATAGTAACGTCTTAATTTGCTATTAACATAGAAATCTATGACGGGTTAATAGACATAGAATTTCTAAATCTATAGGCGGTATAGATATATGGGCGTTTACACAGCCCATAAAAAGTATGTCAATAGATTGGTGATGTCAAATACCCAATCTTCTCTTACCGATATAAAGCAGAAGATAATTATGACTTAGCGACACGAGGCGAGAGCCAACTATGACGTCTACTTAGTAATAAACCGCCAGTATCTGTCTAGGAGATATACAAGCTTTGGGTGACATTATTTAGAGGCATAATATAAATTAAACGAAGTGAAAAGCTGCTTTGAACTAAGGGGCGTTTTCCTACTTTAAGATTAGCGAGACAATGTGGGCGTACTAGAGTCAACACAAGTTTGCTTCTACGTAACTGCAATAATATGCTGAAACAACATTACGCAATGTTTTGACCGGTGTATAGGTTAGGTGACGCACGTATGACAGGTCGTTGAGCTCATAAAATATGTTCAAAGCATGAATACGTACATAATGATTCATTTATGCAATACGTCACAAGCCCGCTCATACTGGAATAACATTGACACTTTTGAAGCAGTACTCCTTACCACAGGATTTCCGACCGCCTCGTTGGTTTAGTGATGATTCCCGGATCGGGTAGTGCTATTAAGTTTTTCCATGAGATAGTTCTCAGTAGCTGCACGGATTTTATATTGTAACACACCTATATAATAATTAATAATAACGCCTATAACTGTCCCACTGCAGGGTCAAGGCCTCTTTTCGTGTAGAGAAGGATTGAGCATTGATCACCACGCTAGCTCACTGCGGGTTGGCGATTTCAGATAATTAAATCCAGGTTTCCTCACGATGTCTTCCGTTGCCGTTAGTCAGTGGGTTCTTAGAATATCTATTAAAGTATTTATGACCTTGAAAAAGTCACATTGATACTTCGGTATCTAACGCTTCTACTAATGGAATTTCTTAAAAGTTTTTTTTTTGTTATTGTAATACACTCCTGATCTGTTTAGACCTGTAACTAAAAGTCACTACAAGTTTTTTATTTTAGCAAAACGAAAGTGAATGTTTGCACATGCCTATTTCCTGGGCAATACACGTGTTTTTGCCAGTTGTTCATGGCAACAACAGCCATAATATACAGCAACATTTATGAGCCTCGAAAAACGGTGAAAGTCATTTTCAATGTATTATGAAACAAAACAAGTCTACATACTTCTGTTTCTGTCATTCGCATCAACGTCACACTGTTTCCGTGTATCGAACACATTGTATTAATATTACTGTTTTGATGAAATATAAATGTTACTTGAAGCACGTTTGAAGAAGGCCAGACATGTGAAACTTATATTCCATTTACAAAGAAAAGAAAATCGAGAAAAAATATTACGTAGAATGTTCTGTTGAAATAACATAATGGCAATTTTGTACATAATTTCGTGAGAAATGTCGTAAGGGCAAAATTTGTTATTTTCGATACTTTTACGGCTTTGTAAATGATTGGTAAAGATTTTGTGGGAGGCTTAAGTCTAATCGCCTATATTCCTAATTAGTAAATTTGATAAGCGGAGAAATCAAATCCAACAAATCAGATACCATGAAAATCGGTCCACCAGTTCTCGAGTTATAATCGTTGTATAAAACCTGGCTTTGTTTTACATATTAATATACATAGATGTAATTATGTGTTACGGACAACCATAAATAAACATAACATCACGCTTGTAGGTATTCCCCGAAGAGAGGCAGAGGTGACTGTAGAATACACCCACATTTCGCCAGTTATGTTATGGGTCCCAATGTAATAGGGGCGAGCCTATTGCCATCCACCGGGCACAAATCCAGACTCCATGCTGCTACTGAGAATTACCTAATAGGAAAACCCAGTAACACTTTGCCCGACCCGGGATTCAAACTCGGGACTTGAGTCCAGACAACCAAATCCATTGAAACATAACTCTGGGAACAAATATATCCGAGCTATGCAAATTATCTGCCCAGTACTGGGAATCCGGGATTTTGCCTACAGTGGGAATGATCGACGACTCGGATGTTTGTGTCGTTGGATAAGGCTCGGAATGAGGTAATTATGGGAATCAAATTATACAAAATTCACGGTGTGGACATAAATGTAACAATTGTGTATTTCCCGCATATTTTCCGTAGCAGTAGGTAGAATTCTGTTGCGCTTTAATGTTATTATTTTCAAAAACAGATCATCCATGTAATCAGGATAATGTCAAGCTGCAAACTGTCTACGCGGAAACTCAATATTTAAAAATAAATCGGAATCAAGCTTAAGAACTTACTAAGGATTGTGCGACCCGGAGAAGTTTGTCCCGAGACTAGGTGATTGTACGAGGGTCAAACTGAAAGTTCTTAGAACTGGCCACTTATAAACAATATAATAAAAAAATAATTCTAAAATTTGAAAATAGAACTCTTTGCCAATATTACTGAGTATATATTTCATTAATTTGTCATTTGTTTTACGATTTGGCGGCAAATTGAAAATTGTCTGTGTCACGTCAACATGAATTTAACACGAGAAAATTTTCGTGCAATGATTTTTTATGACTTTCGATGTCATTTAAGTCAACAAGAAAGTTATGATAGACTACGATTGGCCTTTCACGATGAAGCCCCATCTCGTGCGACAGTTTACAACTGGTTTAATGAGTTTAAACGTGGTCGCACTAATCTCACTGATGATTTACGTGAAGGACGGCCTTCTACGGCGATGACTGAAGATAACATCTGTGTTGTGCGGCGTATGATAGAGACTGACAAAAGAGTGACCTATCAGCAGATTCGGACAAGCTTAGGCATCGGTATGAGTCAAGTGCACAAAATCCTCCACGAACATTTAGCAGTCAGGAAGCTTTGCGCCCGGTGGATACCTCATAATTTGACTGAGGCTCAAAAACTCCATCGTGTGGATTGGTGCCGTAAAATGATTGAAAGATTTAACGGAGGTGACTCAAATGCTGTGTTCGACATACTAACAGGTGACGAAAGCTGGATTTACTGTTATGATCCTGAAACCAAAAGACAATCTGCTCAGTGGGTGTTTCCTTTCGAGAGGTTGCCAACTAAAGTGAAGAGAGATCGAAGTGCGGGAAAAAAAATGGTGGCCTCGTTCTTTGGAAGGATAGGTCATTTCGCAATAATTGTGTTAGAGGATCAAAAAACAGTTTCTGCAGAATGGTACACTACCAATTGTTTGCCACTTGTCTTGGAAAAAGTTCGAGAGAAACGACCTCGCAGTAGGATCCTCCTTCACCACGACAACGCCTCGTCGCACACCGCTAAGCGAACGATCGACTATTTGGCGACATCAAACGTTGAATTACTGGGTCACCCGCCGTATAGCCCCGACCTCGCCCCTTGTGATTTTTATTTATTTCCAAAAATTAAAGAAAAACTTAAAGGAAAGCGGTTTATGAATGCTGAAGAAGCGGTGGCTGCGTATCGCGATGCCATTGAAGAGAACCCTAAAGACGAGTGGGCAAAGTGCTTTTCCCAGTGGTTCCATCGCATGCAGCGGTGTATTGACGTGAATGGACAATATTTTGAAACGATATAATAAAACTAATAACTGGCTAATGTAATCAGTTTTTGATTTTCTAAGAACTTTCAGTTTGACCCTCGTATAAGTTTGTGATATTTCATGTTTGTGAAACGCACCTACGATACAGACGACCTGATTAGCGCAGTGGCTAAGCGATTGGACTGCTGCACTAAGGGTTGCGGGTTCGATTCCCGCACGGGGCAAAACTTTGTGCGAACCACAGATGTTTGTTCCGAGTCTGGGTGTTTGTATAAGTTTGTGATATTTCATGTTTGTGAAACGCACCTACGATACAGGAGAAATTCCTAGTGTGGGGCGACGTTTTTAAAAAAAAAAAAAAAAAACACTAGAGATATTTCCGGAGACAGGCGGTGTTGCTTTAAATAGGGGGTTATTTAGCCATCAGATAAAACCCTTCCTTACACAACATGACACTGCATAAATCATTGATGTATGATTATATAATGGACGCAGGTGTATGTGTGTGCGCGATATAATAGACGCAGGCGCCAATGATGATAATTATAGGTATCTAAAACCTTCCAAGCATCTCAATTTCACCGCTCATAATACAATTTAAAACGAGCTAGCAACAAATTTTTCTTTAGACCCAAAACAAGAAAATGTACCTACAATATAAAAACTTCGACATAACAAAGTTCAATAACCTCTGAATATTAATGATCAGCGCCCAATTTAAGTACTTTCTAACACCATTCTTCATCAAACCATTAACTAAGTAGGTCCACCCAATTGGTTTGAAAAAGAATTTCACATTAAAAATACTTTTAATAATACAGTCACGCTACGTTGTTACTTACTTGAATTGAATCCAATAATAAAGCGTCTATAATTTTGATAGTACATAGTTTTAGTAAAGTAATAGCGCTAGCTTATAAATCCTACTGTGGGGCAAAGAGTTCTTCTCAAACAGAGAAGTCGAGTGAGTGAAATAGGTACGTAAATATTGACAAAGAAAATTTAATATTGCTATCAAACAAAAAAATACAAAAATACCCCTCTAATTATACATACATAAGGTCACGACTCTAATTATGGATACTGTCTTTTATTATTCCACGGCTACGCATAGAAAAATTTCTCCATTGTCACTGACAACACTACAAACAACATTTATATTTCAATTGGTAACACAAGCAGACACAATCGTCTCGATTTAAAAGACAAATGCCTAAATTATATTTCTTTATGGAACCTACAACTCCGTAACCTACAGTGAAGCGGGTCATCAACCTTGCAACGCTACACGAACAGCTCATGCAACATATCTCGCAACACAACACTAGAAATTACAGCAATTAGATGTCAATAAAAACAGTTGTAACTAAGCTATTAGCGGAATACGTTTATCCGAGCCGAGAACGGCACTTCCAGTGAAATAGTGTTGCAGCTAGAAACCTAGTGTTCTGTACGTAAATCGGAATAAATAACGTATCCCCGCGCAGCATCGTTTGGCCTAAATTCCTATCTGTTACACAACGGTTGCGGGTGCGCGGTTGCAGTAACAGCGGTGATTAAAAAAATAAAGAAAGATAATTGCTATAACTTTGCCCTGCTGAGTTTTTATCTGTTCCGAAAATTAAATTGTCTAGTACGTTTCAAATCGGTAGAATGAGAAGCACACTGCACAGATCTTCAACCAGATTTCGCTTCTGCAACATTTCTTTTTCCATCTTCCCTTTTTAATGTCCTAATTATATTAATGTTTCATGCTTGTTCAAAAAGTCACATTTCATATATTATGTATTTTCTATACTAACATTATTGCCAACATAATTCAGATTAGACTAAACACAAGCTAAATGTTTAAATGACCACCTTACCATAAAAATAGACAGCACGAAAAACGTTCACAAAACCAAGTAATACATTTCTTGAACCTCTTACGAAAATAAAACCCAATACGCAATATTAGTTAAATAGTAAAGTAGTTCAATACCTAATTTATGTTCTCGAAGTTTTTATTGGATTCTAAATGTTACTCTTTTTGTAGAGCAAATTAATTGCAGAGTTCCTCGAATCTGTCAAACGGACCCATGTTTTTATGCGGATATCAAAACGTAACCATTAGTGAAATCCATTCATAGTTCAAACAATTCCGTCTGACTTTCCACGAAGTTTCCTAGTCACCCGTTCAAGCTTGCTATTTGTTCTAAAAGTGCTTTCACATTAGTTGGGTTTGTACTCGAGGACACAGAAATCACTTTTTTCGATTTCAATGACGAATTAGTATGTGCTATTGAAAAAGATAATAGTCTTTTTTACCTATACTTAAAAAATCTAAAGGAAATGTATCACTTACTTTTCATCAATAAAATCTCAAAATAATAATAATTCTAATATAGATGAATAAGTAGGTTTTACATGTTGCTAAAAGGCCTTAAAAGAGACTGCACCAAGATCCTTAATCATTAAAATTCTAAAAAATATTATTTTTGGTAGTCTCTCTTGAGGCCTTGATTTTTAGCAACATCTAAAACTAACATATTTATCTATTTAAACATTGCGTAACCCTTTAAATGATTATGACAAATTCAAGCGTGTCTACCCCTGATTTTCCAGTCCGCTGTAACTGTGACCACACCCTAAGGCCTGGCACACATTGCGGATCGAGTCGCCAATTTGTGGAGAAACATTAATTACTACCAGCTTGTATTTTAAATTCTTGTGTGGAACACAGATGTTTTGTTTTAATTGTTCTCCGTTTTTGGTTTGATATTTTACTTTATTTATATAGTTTTAGACGTATTTGGTGTTTTGTTAACTTGTGTCCTGTGCCTCTAATAGTGGAAATGTTAGTTGGGAAGCAATACGGAAATGGTTGCAAAAAATTGAGCGAGTTCGAAGGTCAGTCTTAGCCAATTTTGGCCTAACTAAGTATAGTAACTTACTAGAACTATTAAGAATAATATTAAGTTAAGTTTCTACCTAGTTATACTTGGTTTAAAATCGTGTTAGGATCGTTTTAATGGTTAAATATTTATATTATGTAAAAAAAATATAGTTATATTAAATTACACAATAATTAATAATAATCTAAGTCGTCAAAATATAAAGATATATTTATTTGTATAAACCCGTTAATTCAACTGACCTGTCAAATAAAGTTAGTTTACTAAAATAAATGGCTGCAGTACAATTTCCAGCAACTTGAAATAGTGATTGGCAAACGATTTTAAAATTAACTTTAAGTTCTGTCAACTGACAAACATTTGAAACAGAAATAGTGTTAAAGAGTTTTCAATGCTTTTAACAACTGCATTAATACCACGAGATTTGACAACTTACTTAGTTGATTAACCTTTCAAAATCCGAGTAGATATGAGTGGTGTCGGATTTTTGACGTTGAAAATAATGCGCGAAAATTTTGGTACGTTTTTTAAGATATTTAGGACTGAAGCCATTTTCAAATATATTCTTAGACAGTTGTTTCTGTGTATTTCATAAGGTAACAACACGCAGATAGTTACTTCTTAGTTTTATAATAGGAAGGTACTACTTACTTCATAATAAACGTAGTTTAAATAAAAATCGATTCCAAAAGTCTAATTTAACGCCAAACTTATTTGGGAGCGTTCTGTTATAGATTAAAATAAAACTCAATTGAAAGGCTTCGATGACACGCCTCGCCTGATAGAACTATTGTCGCGTCTGCCAACACTAAGGGTGCCTCCCAACATTGTCTGCGAATAACTGGGACGCTATCTACTGACATCCTGACTTCACTCCCCAGCTTTTAAAGTTACCCCCACATCTATTTGTTTGAAGTTTGCACCGAGAATGATGAATACCGTTGGAATTTTAAACACTCCACTATACCTTATTGGGGATTTGAATTTCAAATTGCGTGTGTTCCACATTCGGATGCAGTTTCTCGCTTGCCAGGACTGATGATGTGTTTTATGATGATGCTAATGGGATTTCGTACGTGCCATGTGTTTTTTACGAGTCATCGCTTTTTATGTGATCGTAACACGGACGAGTTTTAATGAAATACTGTTACCGCCTTGTAACTGATAAAAATGTCAAGTTGAATTATGCCTGTCACTGTCATTCGAATGTCAACTGAGATGTCATTAAACGTAAGAAATATTTAAGTTGAGACAGGTCATTGTTTATAAGTAAGAGAGTGATTTGGAGGCCATCTTCAACTCACCCTCTTACTTTGCATTTGTGTTATGGACACCACATTACCATACATTCTGCTTATCGTATGGTTGATGAACAACCTGGTGTCGGAGTTTAAGCCACCTATAGGCCTCCGACTTTATACGCCGTTGACAGCAATTGTTAATTATAAAAATAACTAATTAATTTATTATACGCACATGAATTCAAAGAGACATTTGTGCGTGCAGGGATTCAAACCGGTATCTCTGAAGTCCTAACCGACGACAGCTAGGACCCTGTTCCCGATGTCAGTTGGCGACAATGTATTTTATTGTTCTTGTTTTTGTACTTAATAATGAATATTGAAAATATAATTTATAAATTAGTATTTTAGATAAAGGAAATTATAATATAACTCAATAAGCCTTGAATAACACCAACGATCCCAATAAGTATGCTAATAACGGCGAACAACCAATAATAATAATATTTTATCAGGCCATGTTCATAAAGTAATTAATACTGAATAATCCTTTGAAAGCTAACATTAAATTATAATATTAATTACTGTTACTGGCGGTACCAAGGTATTCTTGATACTGTATTTATCCGTAAATATTCGATCACGTCTGTTAGCGTTGAAGGTAAAGGTGCCTTCCCTTAGCAGGAATGTTAACATAACATCACGCCTGTATTCCTCGAATGAGTACGCAGAGGTGCACATACGGTACACCCACATTTCGCCAGTTATGTTTTTAGGTCCCAATGTGGGAAGAGCCTATTGCCATCAACCGGGCACAAATGCAGACTCCGTGCTGTCACTGTTAATTACCTAATGGAAGAACCCAGTAACACTTTGCCCGGCCCGGGATTCGAACCCAGGACCTCGTGCTCAGCAGTCGCGCTTAGCAACCACTAGACCAACGAGACAGTCAATAGCAGGAACATATACGTAATTATCATATAATTATGATTAACGCTAAAACAAATTTCAATGAAATTTGGTACACAGATAGTTCATAACCTAGATTTACACAAGCTACTCACATTCCTGACGTTGAAATTTTAGACGAGAAGACGTTTTAATTTTCAACGCGGACGAAGTCACGAGCAATACCTAGTATCACATAAAAAGTCATAGGTAAATGAAAAAAAGAGAATATTGACAAGCAAAAAGATACAAAAGGTAAAGGTATCGCTTTTGGATATATAAAAAAATTGGAGCCGTGCCGAGTTTGGCCGTCGACGTCGACGTCACCTGTCACGTCAGCGTGAACGTGGAGCGTGCCACAGACATGCAACTAGTTTGGTTTAGACCCGCCACGCTCAAAATGAAGATGTATTTTTAGAACCGCTTCTACGAGAATCCACTATCGTAGTTCCGTTACAAAAAAGTTCCTCTGTTTTCGATAACAACATTTTGTAGGAGGCACTCAATGTTTCTAACCTATGTAACCTTTTAAACAGTGTATCGTTTTACTTGAATGATTGCCTAGATTGATCATGTGGCGCATTGAGCAGTAAGCCTCTATTAAAAAAAAAATGGAGCATAACATCACGCCTGTATTCCCCGAAGGGGTAGGCAGAGGTGCACATATAGTACACTCACATTTCGCCAGTTATGTTTTAGGTCCCAATGTAATAGGGGGCGAGCCTATTGCCATCAACCGGGCACAAATCCAGACTCCGTGCTGCTACTGAGAATTACCTAATGGAAAAACCCAGTAACACTTTGCCCGACCCGGGATTCGAACCCAGGACCTCGTGCTCAGCAGTCGCGCTTAGCAGCCAGTAGACCAACGAGGCAGTCCAAAAAAAAATAGAGACTTATTATTATTACCTTGGGACTTAAAATATAATTGGCGTAATGTGGGTGTACTTACTATACACCTCTGGCTACCCTTCGGGATATACAGGCGTGATGTTATGTCAGTTTCGTTTCTTATAATGTATCTCATCACCAGCTTACAATCCACTGCGGGATGTATTCATTTACACGCCATTTTACTAAGTTCTAGGTAGCTCTTAGTCACCTTGCTATTATCTTTCTGATACATAACATTATATAAAGGTCCCCTATGTTCCAAACACCACAAATTTCTATTGGTTGAAATTCTGGCGTAACTCTTACCTCACGCAGGCTCATCACGTACATCATCTTCAAACATGATCTTGATATTTTCGTAAAACCAAACAAAAATATTAGCCATTTCTGAAGGGTCAATTAGCGTGACGCATTATTTACCTTCGCTTTTGTTAACACACAATAGGTCTTGTTTATTGTTTTATATCGACACGTAATTATCTCGTCACACTTATTGTCCATCATCTATAAAAATAAAACAAAGCGTAGTTCAATCAAGTCAAAATCATTGAACTCCGTTCTCCCAAAAGGCTATTCAATGGACTTGCAGATAGCTTTTGAGCTGTGATCCAGATTTGTTACTGGGTGTCTGAGCTGTATAATGTCTATGAAACACTATTTTTTAGTTTGTTATCACAGCAAAATGTATCCTCAGCCATTGAAATAAAACTAGTTAAACGGATTGCTTTTGTTGTTTGGTTCCGACCTTTTGAATCCAAAAGCACTCATGGTCACGGGTACACAAGATGTTTAATAATTAATATTCACTCAGCCTTGAACATTCTACTCCTAGGTATAAGCCTCCCTAGCTATGCCAGTAGCTGCGGACCTATCAGAAGCTTATTTCACCCAGGGTCCCTCAATACTTAGACGAAATTTTCTCAAAATCTTAAGGGCCCTCAGATTGTAAATAAAGTACGTGTATCTATAGTACTGAAGCCTCGGACAATGAGACAAGGAATCAATATATTGTTGTAGACACTATCGATTGCTTATCGTACCATGTAAGTCGCTTGAGAGGGTTGATTGAGAGAAATGGGTTGCTGTGCCGTTCGTGTATTAAGAGATGAATGCCGTCATTCAACTGTTAACGTGTGTGATTTGACCTCATTTATAAATGAGATATTATATTCTAAAGTAATTTATTTATATATATTTGTTGAGGACTGAGGACTGAGGATTGATACTTGGGTCGCTGAATTTGTTTTGATGTTTTCTCTAAAAGGTAGTTATTTTAGTAATGCATGAACTATTTAATTCGAAATGAAACTAAATACTTGTAACATCGTCTGTTAAAAGCTATTTACTAAATGCTGAAACATTCGTATTTATGGCACAAAGATAAAATGCATACAAACTTACAAAGATAAAGCGCGCAGCTATTAATTGTTAAACAAGGCTTAAAACCCTTTTTATCCTGAAACAATGGCCTCACCAGAAAAAATCGTGCGGCGACCACAAAAAGTTCATTCGAAAAACACCAACGCTACTTTATATAGAGTGCCCCATAAATTAAATACCGAAACTTTCGCGAAAACATTTTTAAATTGTTGAAAAACACCGGCTTTTGCCCTCAGGCGGGCCGTTGTCAAGTAGACCCTTTATCTCACAGTTTTATATCTCAATTTCCTCTTTTTTAGACAGGATTAGGGCTGTGTATCTATACATAAATGCTGCTAAATTGGGATGCGGAAGGCCTTAAAAATTCAGTGGAATTGGCGGAAGAAATTTTATTTGTAGTTTTTTTTTAGTTTGTAGAAAATGTTTCTTTAATGTCGACTTTGTTATTGGACGATGCTTAAAATGGATCGACAAGTTACTTTTTTTTGGTTAACGTGACATTTTTGAAAGGTACTTGGTCACGTCATCATCGTCAGCTGGAAGACGTCCACGGTTGAACAAAGGCCTCCTTAGAACGCCACAATGAATGACAACTTGCCATATGCATCCACCGGTTGCCCGCAACTGTCGATATCGTCGGTCCACGTGGTGGGAGGCCTGCCAACGTTGTGTCTTTCATTGATGCATGTTATTAAGTTCTTCTATAGTTGTTATGTAATCAGATGGTGTCCCCTATGAACTGTTAAATGTCCAGCAGTCTACTGCAATAGGCTGATGTGATGTGATGTAAACGTACCTATTTTCTGAACAGCTTTCCAAACGCTCCGAAGCTTCGAATAAAATCGACAATCGATATTATTTTCAGGTTTTCATCTGAACATTAATCTTCTATTCATGACCATAACTTTATGGATCTGAGTCTAATCTATTGAGAGTGGGTTTTACTTAACGTAATAGGATTCTGGATTGTATTGTTCGTTTCTTTGGTGCCGATGAAATATTATTTGTTTGCAGCTTAAATTATTTACTGTTTTCTCCCTATTTTGTTCATATTTTGTATTTAATGGAGTTTAAAACAAATTTTGAATACATAACGTAACATCACGCCTGTATTCCCCGAAGGGGTAGGCATAATTGTGTAGTACAGCCAGTATCTTAAGTAGCTTCACGTGTTAAGAAACTTTACGTTACATAATTATTGAACAGATGATTGTTTTTTCAATTATAATTGTTTCAAATTATAGAAATGTCCAAATGATGGACTTTTTACAAAGAAGTTGTTTTTCAATGGTGTGTTAAAAAAAATAAATGTTTTGCTACTTATGATCACACATCGGCAATTATGTTATTGGTCTCAATGTAATATAGGGCGTGCCTATTGCCATGAACCTGGCACAAGTCTAGACTTTGTGCTCCGAGAATTGGAATGGAAAAATCCAATAACACTTGCCCGACCAAGGATTATAACCCTGGCCTCATGCTCAGCAGTCGCGCTAAAGGACCACTAAATCGTCGATACATGGTCATGCTTTGTGGTCTCACATATCATCACGCTATCGTGAATAGTATAGCAGTTGGTCAGGCTTGAATATCTTTGCTTCACCGATTTCGATTGGACTGCTGCGCTTGGCGTTGCGGGTTCGATTCCCGCATGGAACGAAAATCTATGTGATCCCTTCCACGATATAGAAGAAATTCCTTGTGTGGGGCAATATTAAAAAGAAACTAATTCTCAAAATGTTTCTATACCTACATGATATTATATATAAACTAATAACAATGCTCATAACATATCAGTGTCATAATTCAATGGCAGTTACATTTTTTGCTATTTTTATTTAAGAACTTTGAAATCAGGAAGAGAAAGCCACCTCTTTCACAAAATAACTTCACAAATCCCGAATCATCTACTAGAAGAAGTAACGACATAAACCTCTCACTTTTATTGTCTATACGCATAAAGTGTATTGCCAGTAAAAGTACAGAGTGCCCAGGAATTTCGGACAGCCCTACAAGTAGCTTGATACCAATCTGACCCGCGGATGCAAAGTTAATGGTACGCACGCCTCAGTAACTGTATTTGCACAGACCCTATAAAACGTTACACTTTACACACTAAAAGATTTATAAAACCACTAAATAAAATAAATGGACACGGTATCCCTGATAGGAAGAATCTATTGTTACCCTTATTTCAGGCAAATATTATGACAGTACAATGTTATGGATACGGTAATTTTATAGAATATTGAATCTAGAACATTGGTTTTAACATGTATGAAAAACGTGAAAAAATTGTCCATGCCCATTTTGTCACAAGATAGATTCAGGGATTTTTTTTTAAACGTCGCCCCACATTAGGAATTTCTCCTGTGTCGTGGGTGCGTTTCACAAACATGAAATATCACATACACAAACACCCAGACTCGGGACAAACATCTATGGTTCGCACAAAGTTTTGCCCCGTGCGGGAATCGAACCCGCAACCCTTAGCGCAGCAGTCCAATAGCTTAGCAGCTGCGCCAAAGAAAATATTACATTTATTATGTGAGGCTTGATTAGAGGGGACTAGTTCAGAAAAAAATCACGATATACTTCGGATTTATTTTAACATTCAACGAAAAAAAAATAAGTCATGACGTCATGATATCTGTATCATGACGCCTTCAACAAAAAGTTAATATAACTTTTTGTTGAAGGCGCAATGTTTAAACCGAAAAGCACCAAGACTAGTGACGAGCGATTCTGACGACTAATATACTACGTAAGGGGTCTGTGACGTACCTTGAGAGAGACTTATGTCCAGCAGCGAACTGCAATGGCCTGATAATGATTACTCGTATAAGAAGTAAGGTTTATGGGTAGATTTACATTCAAAAAATTTTCGTCATGTCTTCTCCTTTAAACAGATTAAAATCATTCAAAAGCTGCATAATTACGCTAAATGACACTAGGTACGTGTCTCTCAGATCGTGATTCAATGTATGTAAGTGCAAATTTAACGCGGATGTAACCATGGGGCACTCTTTGTACATAAATAATAACATAACATAACATCACGCCTGTATTTCCCGAAGTGGTAGGCAGAAGTGCACATGTAGTACACCCACATTTCGCCAGCTATGTTTTAGGTTCCAATGTAATAGGGTGCGAGCCTATTGCCATCATCCGGGCACAAATCCAGACTCCGTGCTGCTACTGAGAATTACCTAATGGAAAAACCCAATAACACTTTGTCTGACCCGGGATTCGAACCCAGGACCTCGTGCTCAGCAGTCGCGCTTAGCGACCACTAGACCAACGAGGCAGTCTAACATAAATAATAAAGAAACTAATCCAATATAACGTTGTCCTAATGTTGGCGTAACTTCAAAAAGCGCAGTGCGTTGTGACTGTTGTCCCGACAAATTAGGAACGCCAATAAACTTCGCTTAAGTGTTTTATGTATGTATGAGAATTGGATCTTTTCCTTGTATAAGTTTTTCGTTTTTCCTAGTAGGCAAAAGTACAATCAGATAGGCTTTTAATCAATCAGTGTTATTACTCGATCAGCATTGATAGCCGAGTGGTATGACCATTAGACTGCCAAGTCATTTGTCGCAAGTTCAAAACCCAGCACGCAGCAGTTTCTTTTCTAATTCTTTTTTTTTTTTTTTTTTTTTAAAAACGTGCGTACTATAAATTAGTTATCAGTGGCTAAAACCGGTGAAGGAAATCGTCAGGAAACCGGCACACCTGAGAAATTCGACGGTGTGTAAAGGCATGTCAGAGCTCTACAGGCGGTTTAAACTCTGACACCAGGTTGTTCATCAACCATACGATAAGAAGAAGATTATTCTATGTAGCAGGAAAGCTTCAAATGATTTATTAAGTGCGAAGCATCCTACCGCTACTTTATTTGCGTAAATAATATATCTGTGTTTTTCCCGATAATTAAATAGCCTGTGTTTAGCCTATCTGTAACTTTAAAAATGGCTATCAATTATTTTTTTAATTTTAGTATTAGAAGCAATATCAATCTATCGTGCGCTTTGCAATAATCCTGTGAGTTCTATGGCTTTAGCAAAGGCTTCAACTGGCCCCAAATTAAGTATACGGCGTAAAGTCTACAAGTTAAAGCAATTAGTTGTAAGCTTTGTAACTTATAATGCAAGTTCCACTAAATAATAAAAAGTTGAAAACATTGCCCATCTTTTCTTGGACAATCATGTAAAAGCCTATTTCAGAATGTCTTAATTAATATCAAGCAGTAAGATAGAATTAACCGTCAAGTAGTTGGGATTTAATTTGGAACTTACTTAAACATTTAAAAAAGCCCTTACATACATTTTCGTCCGATGGTATCTGAATATACCAGTTAAGTAACAACAACAGTTATCGATAAAAACAACCTGTATTTAATAAAAAAGGTGTATTAAAGATAAACCAGTTCAAAAGCTGAAGCAATTGCAATAACTAGTCAAAATATCTTCACCAAAACACTAGCCTAAACTATAATCAAGTCACTTCTATAACGTGCTCAGACAACGTATTCCAATAAAACTGTCTACTTCATCATAAGTCAATCGAGTAAGTCTCAATACACGCTCCAATATGGAGCCAATCACTTAGACAATTAATACACGATAATAATAGAAAATCACTTGGAATACACGACAGAACGACGAACAGATTGACGGCAAGACGATCCGACATCTTAGTAGTTCCTGGCCACTAAGGAAATCCATGTGTCAAATATAATCCACGTCGCACTATCGACGGGCAGACGTTTACTTGACCACATACCTACCAACTGCTTCTAACTCTAATAACTAATACACTACCGCAATCAGAGAAATTTGATGATTACTTTAACCAACATTAAGTAAATATTTTGTTCTTGGAATCTTTACTTAGTGTTTGGTTTAAGTTTTTTTTTTTAGCCATGATTGTCCCACTGGACAAAGGCCTCCCTTTTCTTTCTCCATTCCTCTCGGCTGTGAGCTGCGATAGACCATTTCTCTTTAAAGCCACGTATCGTCTGATCATCGTCCAGATGTTGGCTAGAGCAGTTTAAGTTATCATTTAATATCTCTAAGCGCGGCAGTGCCGGCGTTTAGGTTAAGATCTATAATTCTATATGCTTTTACACTTAAACAATAAGTATAAAATTATATAGTTACCTATATTAGATATAAATAGTAGGTATAGTGAAAAATGTTACTGAGTTTTCCAGTAGGTGAAAAATCTTGCTCCCTATTACCATTGGGACTTATTTATATCTGGGCAACATGTAGGTGTCCTGCACACCTCTGCCTACCCCTTCGGGGAATACAGGCGTGATGTTATGTTATGTAAACAAATCTTTATGTACTCGTCAAAATTGCTCTGAGCAAAAGTGAGTCCACATTGACTTACGAACAACTTACATGACAAGTCAACCAAATTTACATGACTTAATTTTTATTCTCCTAAGATTGAGACTAAGAAAAGTCTGAGTGCGCCTTATAGATCTCGGCTTAACTTTTATATTTCTTCCAATAGAAAGTATGCAAACTATTTTACTTTTCATAAACTCCTAGTACACTCAAACGGGGGTATAAAGTTTGGAGCAAATCTGTTGGTTGTTTTCTGAATACCAGAGTCTATTGATCCGTAAACTTTGGCAGTTTTATATTTGGCAGCTGGGTACGTTGTTGTGGAAAGAAAATGAATTACAGTGGCGATTGCTGATAAAACAATGTTTTTGTGTCCATTCAATCGTGTGTCGGTTTATACGAAAGTAAAATAAATCATTTAAAATTTGGTGGTTACGTTTTTGTTTTTGGGAAAAAAAATCTGGAACTGATGCTTGGTGCTTTTGTTGCCGAGGCTAACTAGCCATTTAGTCAGGTTGGTTATTTAATTTGATAGCTTCATAACTTTTTATAAAACATAACGCCAGTATTCTCTAAAAGGGTAGGCAGAGGTGGACATTTATTAAACTCCCATTTCGTCAATCATGTTACAAGTTCCAATGTAATAGGGGGAGAACCTGTTGCCATTAACGGGGCACAAATCTAGACTCTATGCTGCTACTGAGAATTACCTAATAACCAAGTAGAAAATTGTCTGACCTGGGATCCGAACCCAGGACGCGCTTAGCGACTACTAGACCAATGAGGCAGTCAGTTCCATGATGGGATATAATCATGGCACTATAAGCGTCTAACACTTAGTAATACCTATTAACAAGTTCTCCAGTCCGTTCCTAGTCAATGAAGGACATGTCCTGCCCCAGGATAGACTCAAACAGCTTCTGTATTCACCATTAAGGTTTTACTTAAGAAAACCAATTCGTACCGCAAAAGTGTCTTCATCGATTTCATTATCGACCTGTCCTTATTGCCTTCACCACGGTGTGTTCTAACGAGCCATTACCACGACCAAACATTCTGTAACTCGGACATAATTAACAATTGATTAATTACGATGATGTGTCAGTATTTGGACTTAATTGGAGATATCATTAATTAACCTGCATTTCAATGTGTAAATGACAGGTGTGTTGTTATAATACTTCAGTATCAATCAATATAACAATTGACTGCCTCGTTAATCTCGTGGTTGCTAAGCGCGGCTGCGGAACAGGTCCTGGGTTCGAATCCCGGGTCTGGCAAAGTGTTACTGGGTATTTCCATTAGGTAATTCTCAGTAGCAGCACGGAGTCTGGATTTGGGCTCGGTTGATGGCAATAGGCTCGCCCCCTATTACATTGGGACCTAAAACATAACTGGCGAAATGTGGGTGTACTAAATAAGCACCTCTGCCTAGTCCTTCGGGGAATACAGGCGTGATGTTATGCATGTTTTGCTTACAAGTGTATAGAATAATATTACACGGATACCATTTGCGTATGATTAATTCTAAAGCTGTGAATATTCTTCGTTAGGGTGTGGTCTCAGTTTGAGCGGGAATGGTTTTACTTACTGTATACCGGTTTTAGTCACGTGTTTATTTGACGATGCGAAACTACTTTTGGAATCAATCAGAGCCCTTATTCTTATTCATGTGCTGGTGATGCGGTGTTTGCGAGCCGAAGTAGGGATGGGAATATTTTTCTACGTAAATAAATTAAAAAAAGGTTTTTATAAGAAATATACGGGTCGTTTCTTTAAGATTATGAAGTTGCAAAAATGACCCAAGAAATTCTGCCACTAGATTTTAATAGCCACCTTTTTAACCTGCAAATAACACTTTCTACTTATATATTTTTTGTTAAATGTCTTATCATCATCAGCCTATCTCAATTCACTGCTGGACATAGGCCTCTCCTATGGCAACTTTTACTCTCCTAGTGATGTTGTAGTACTGTATTAATCAGGCGAACTCTATACCTGATTCATTTGAAGATACAATATCACTACAGCCCACAATATAATTACATGAATACAAACCGATAATGAATTCTAAAGCTATACGACGAACATTGATCTTGCCAATACGAATACAACAGGAGTTTTGTTCAATAATTGATGCACATTGCACCTTTATTGATGACTAGCTGCGCCCCGCGGTGTTATCCGCTACAATATTTTCGAGATAAAAAGTAGCTTATGTGTTAATCGAGGGTTTCAGCTACCTCTATATGAAATTTCATTAAAATCCATTTGGTAGTTTTTACGAGAAAGAGTAACATCCATCCATACGTACATACTTTCGCGTTTATATTGTCCTTACTTTGTGGTATATAAATATGTTATGTCTATTTTATAACACATTATGTGTAGTTATAAGACTGGACTGCCTCGTTTATCTAGTGGTTGCTAAGCGCGACTGCTTAGCACGAGGTCCTGGGTTCGATTCCGGGGTCGGGCAAAGTGTAACTGGGTTTTTCCATTAGGTCATTCTCAGTAGCAGTACGGAGCCTGGATTTGTGCCCGGTTGATGGTAATAGGCTCGCCCTCTATTACATTGAGACCTAAAACATAACTGGCGAAATGTGGGTGTACTATATGTGCACCTCTGCCTACCCCTTTGGGGAATACACAATACGTGATGTTATGTTATGTATTTATAAGACAATCGAACCTTATATTATCGAGTAAGGGAGATATTTTTGTTAAAGGAATATTTTACCAAATGTAGGTAACTGATATATAATACTAACTTTCCACTGAAGTGTTAAAAATCAACGATTCTCTCTTAATGTTTTATTTCATCAATTGATTATATATCATCATCAGCCGGAAGACGTCCACTGTTGCACAAAGGCCTCCCCCTTAGAACGCCACAATGACCGACAGCCAGCCATTTGCATCAACTTTTGCCCGATTACTCATAGATAAATAAAACAAATAATATACACCCCAAACGGGACGCTGCAATCATTGTAGCTATATTTTATTTATTTTATTTTCCTTTATTGGCCAACCAACAATTGTTTACACTGATAACATTTAAAGTAAGTATATAATATCCAAGGTTAGTGTAACAATTAATTATAGGTTAGCACCGCATGCCCCATAAACAAATAAGATGTGCCACAAGCACTGAATTATTATTAAACATTAATATTTGGGTACTTAACTAAAACTAAAATTAATAGGTATAACAAGCATTACGTGATGAGATTTACAGCACGAAAAGCAAACAGGAACACATCGAAACTGTACATAATAGCGAGATTGGCATCCGAATTAAAAATCTATTTAAAATCAAAATTAAAATCGAAATTAAAAGTCAAATTAAAATCACAATTAATATTAAAATCAAAATTAATTAAAATCCGAATCATAAGTCGTTTAAAATCACAATTAATATTAAAATCTAAATTACAATCACAAATTAAAATCTAAATGAAAAGTAAAATTAATATCACAATCAGTATTAAAATCAAAATTAAAATCGAAACCAAAAGTCAAGTTAAAATCATAATTAATATTAAAATCAAAATCAATTAAAATCCGAATCAAAAGTCTAATTATGATCACAATTAATATTAAAATCAAAATTAAAATTTAAGTTAACATTAGAATAAAAGTAAAAACAAGCAAAAACAAATCAAAATTAAATTAAAATTAAACAATTGATATAGTTGTTCTATGAAACTTGGCATATGAGTCAAAATGCACGTCTATAAGATCACTGCTGTTATTCAATAATTTGCAAAGACGAGGAACGACAGAGTTTGCACCTAGTATAGTTCTGCGGAGTGGAGGGTGTAAAGGAGTTATAGGAGCACGAGGGATTCTGGCAGGAGCACGAAACTGAAACTTTGATAGTAGTAGAGGACAATCAATTTTGCACCGGAGTAGCTTATAAACAAAGGAAGAGTCAATGATTGTTCTACGTTTCTCAAGTGAGACCATCTTAAAATAAGATAGTCGGGATTCATAGGATCGTATCCTTTTAGCATTTCCGCTAGCATAGGCTAGATGCCAGAGGAATCTCTTTTGTATTCGCTCCAGACGAAGAATGTGCGTAGAGTAATGAGGTCTCCAAATCGTACTGCAGTATTCTAAGATACTACGAACGATGCAGTTGTACAATAAAATCTTCGTCCGATTACGCTTAAAACCAGCAACATTCCTTATGACAAAACCTAGCATTCTAGAAGCCTTTTTGATGACACCCTCGACATGAGGTACAAATGTCAAGGCGCTGTCGAAAACAACTCCCAAGTCCCTTGTTTGATCCACCTCTTGGATAACGTTAGGGCCCACGCGATATACACTAGCAGTTGCTTTCTTTTTTCGAGTGTATTTCACGTGGTAGCACTTTTTTATATTTAAGCTCATTTCATTATCACCACACCATTTAACCAACGAGTCTACATCCCTCTGAAGTAGTGTACAATCGTTTTCAGATTCGATTATCCGTGAGAATTTAAGATCGTCTGCATACATAAAACAATCTGAGAATCTCAGGCAGTGCGGGATATCATTAACAAACATAATAAATAGAACTGGTCCAACATGTGAGCCCTGGGGGACCCCTGATGATGTTTTGTAGGTTCCCGATTGGAAACCATTAACTGCGACAAAGAAGGAACGATTTTCGAGATAAGACCTAAGCCAGTCGTAAAGTGTACCGGTGATTCCATACGCAGATAACTTCGATAGAAGTATATGGTGAGGCACGCGGTCAAAGGCTTTGCTAAAGTCTGTGTAAATCACGTCAATCTGCTTGCCGCAGTCAATGGCATCCGATAGCATTTCTGTGAAAGTCGCCAGATTAGTGCAAGTAGACCTAGACCCTACGAATCCATGCTGAGAAAAGCTCAAATACAATTTGAAATGTGCCTGAATGTAAGGACAAACTAAGGATTCGAAAACCTTAGCAAAGGTTGTTAAGATAGAGATCGGTCTATAATTTTTAATGTCATCCTTTTGATCACTTTTATAAATTGGAATAACCTTTGCTTTTTTCCATAAATCAGGGAAAACACCTGAGCTAAGAGACTTGTTAAATATTATTGCTAAAGGGGATACCAAAGCGGGAGCACATTTATAAATAAATATTGGCGGAATACCATCAGGCCCAGCACCTTTACGAATATCCAATAATTTAAGCTTGTTCAACAGGCTATCGCGATCAATCACAGGTGCTGTTAGTGGTAGACTGTTATTCTTCATATTATGAAGAAAATCGGACTCAGGTTCACTATGGGTCGCTGTCGCGCTACTAAAAGCGGAGGAAAAATTTGACGCGAACATTTCACAAATTTCTGGACCATCTGATGTAAATACGGTTCCATTAGTCATTGTGGCTGGATAAGAGCTAGAGCCACCTTTTTTATCTTTAATGTATGCCCAGAAGCGGTTCGGATTTTTAGGTATTTCATTTTCAATGTCTCTAATATACTCATTATAACTATCAGTTGCTAATTTGGAACACCGTTTGCCTAATAATTTGAGCTCGATTTCATCCCTAGGGTTCTTATAGACTTTGAAGCGAGATCTTATTTTTTCTTTTTCTTTTAAAGCTCTTATTAAGCTTTTATTAAACCAAGGAGGATATTTTTTATATTTAAAAGTAGGTTTAGAGGGTACGTGCATATGTATAATATGCAGGAGCCTGTCATAAAACATTCGAAGCATTTCGTTAACATCCGCCATTTTTTCAAACAGTTGTTCCCAGTTTATATCGTTTAGATTCTCGCAAATTTTCGTGTAAGCAAGTTTATTATAATTTATTTTTGTAGTCTGAGGATTATATGGAAGTCGGGTTTCTTCACTCGCTGTAATCAGGATTTCGATAGGAGGGTGATGGACATCAATGGTGCTGAGGGAATTTAGGGCCGCAGTAACGCTACCGGTGGGTACATTACTTAATACAAGGTCTAATATTCGGCCAGACACATTCAGGATGCTATTAAGTTGTGACAATTTATGCATGTGAATAAAGTCAGTTAGTACATTAGCAATGCCAGGAGGAGTATAATTTTTTTCTGCGTCATATACCAAATTCCATTGTATATTACCCAAATTAAAGTCACCGACAATACAGGCGCACAAGTTTGTCTGTTCAAGAACCACGTTACAGCGGTCCAAAAAATTGTCCAAACTACTACGTAACACAGGGGGTGGTAAATAAACTGCGCACACAGCTATTCGACGAATAGATTTTAAAAACGGTACCTCTATAGTTATCCAAAGATCCTCACATTGACTTTCCCACTGAACCATACGTTTTGAGTTAATTGTTTTTAATACAGCGATCAAAACGCCACCCCCGTCCTTTTTCCTACCATCTCTATCTCTTCTATATACTATATACCGATCGTCAAAAAGCTCCGCGCTCAAAACACTATTATTCAGCCATGTTTCAGTTAAAATCACAATATCATAGTTCTCTAAAGACAATTGACGACAAAAATTATGAGTCTTCGTGCGTAGACCTCTTGTGTTTTGGTAATAAATATTAATATTATGAGCTGAGAATTTTAACTATAATTGATACCAAAGCTGCGACTACAATAAATTAATGTTAATGAAAGTTAAAAATTATTTTAACTTATTTAAAGTGTCCATGTTTCTAACCATGATATGATCCGAGTCTTCTACTTTACGCATAAAAATCTTACCACCTCGAATCCACACAAATTTATAACCAAGTTCTTTGGCTTTGATCCTTGCGGCAGCGTGCAGAGCCCTGTATGTGGGAGACAGATGTTCAGTCACGAAGATTGGTGTTTTTGGCCCAGAATAGCCGAGATGCACGCTGTTCAGTTTATTATCCTTATTGTTCTTATTAAAATTAACAATAGCCGCTAGGAATTGGTCACGAAGTCGAGGGGTAGCCAGCTGTACAACTATTGAACGTGGTCTAGTATTATTAGGGTTTAGTTTGGCAACCCTAGTACAATGCAAGATATCTCTGTTTTCCACAACACACGCGGCCACTTTAGAAATTTCTGACACAATATCAAGGAGATTTTCGTGCTTCTTCTCAGGTACGCATTGAATTTCAATGTTGCTAGATCGAGTTTGTTGTTCCAGCTGATCCACACGAACACTTAGTGACTTCACAATGTTGCTGACTTCAAGGTTCTCCTTCCGCAGTTCCATAATGGTCTCCTGAGATGACGCATGCTCCTTTAGTAGGTCCTCATACTGACTGTTCAAGAATTTCATCGAGTCATCCATAGCAGAAATTTTCGCATTGATCGGCTGCAACTCTCTATGTAGTATTGTATTGATGGTTTCATTTAGTTTAGACAACATCATCGACAATTCAGTCTTCATAACTTCCTGGATAATTTCACGAACATCATCTCGCGATAGTACATTTTCAGTAGTCTCCTGAAGTGGGGACCCAAGAGCTTGCCTTTTGTTCCCTCTGGTGGTCGAAACATTACGCAGAGTAGCTTTTTCGTGCTTATTTGTCGGAGATGTGTCATCAGCCATGTTTAATTGTTATTAGTGAAAAAGCGCAAAATTAATTCGAAAATATATGAATTATGGCAAAAACTAAGCAGTTGCTTCTAAAAAACAGAAGCACATCAATAAAAAGGCAAGCGTCAATAAAATAAAAATGCAAAAAGAAAAGCTGGTATTCAGATTTGAACTTGTGTTCCCATCAATGTGATGTCGCACCAAACTTCTGTTAGCTATCTCGACACACGGAGTAGTGGCGAAATACGCGATCACTATCTCGTACCTGTGTATTGGTGGGCGGGGCAATTGTAGCAATTGTGGATTTGTAACCATATATGGTAGCGCACCGAGCCGTTTCGTGTGTTCTGACTCACCGCCGACCGACGAATAGGAGCAGCGCGCGTAGTGTGACTCACTGTTGTTTGGTGCTTTGTTTCTTCGTTCAAGTTTTAAACTGCTTATTTCTTCGAAATTAATGAAGTTCTCGTGGATATTATTTCACCACAACGTGTAGTAACCAGTGAACTATTCTATTGGCGCAAAACTGTACCGATAAAGCTAATAAATAAACAGAAAATATGTATTCTTAGCGGAGCGACTCGCAACACGTCTTACTGCTAGCGCGCGACCGAGCGAAAAGGATGACATTTAAAATTAATGGTGTATACATATACATTGTTGTCCTAGCTACTTATCTATGTATATAGTTGCAACAAGCCGTTAGAGCGCAGGTGTTCTAGTGTAACACGGACCCCATTAACAAATGATTAATTCTGAAGCTATGTCTCTGTACGAGGGTGGGGTGGCAGTGAAGACGATAAATGGTCACTTGACGATGGTATGTTTTGTTTCATCTTATACAGCATTGATAACCGAGTTGTATGGCCGTTGGACTGCCAAGTCAAAGTTCGCAGGTATAAACACCAGCACGCACCAATGTCTTTTCGAATTCATGTGCGTATTATAATATTAGTTATCAGTTGCTTAAAACGGTGAAGGAAAACATCGTAAAGAAACCGACACGCCAGAGATTTTTCAACGGTATGTAAAGCCATCTAAGAGGCCTACAGGCTTAAACTCTGACACCAGGTTGTTCGTCAACCATGCGATAAGAAAACAGACGCTAGAGCTAGTTCGTAAGTCATTAATACATATAATGTGCGCAAAAATAATAAAAAAGCAACGTACATATTATTAAAATAAATGTCTCAGCGCTCACTGGAACCCCACCCTATTCAGTATAAATGGGACCTAATTCAACAGGGAGTACACCATCTTATAACTATTTCATGAATGCCTGTTTTGGAAGCACAAAGTACTGTGTTGTATAACTGGTATAGCGTGATTATCGCGCCTTCGCTAATCCATTGCCGGTTTTATGGGAATCCTGAATAATTTAGTTTATATTTACAGAGTATTAGTCATGGAATACGTGTGTTTTGGTGTAATTTACGATATTCAATGTTGATTGAGTTAGTTAAATAACTCTAGGCTTACGTGGTGATTTGATTATCAGGTGAGATTGTTTATTTATTTGCGACATGATCGTTGTGGTTGATTTGGTAGGTTAAAGGTGAATTCATATGTCAAATAGAAGTCACCTTTGTACATTATAACTTAGTTAGTTACCAAAATTAGTGAAGCGCGAAGAGGCGGTAAACAATTATCGGCATTTACTCTTTCTATTTTGGCTCAGTGTATTAATAAATCATAGATTTTAAATAGGTACCAAGTATAAATAATGTCTATTTGTTTACTTAAAGCCTCATTCATTTTGGCAATTTTAAACCTTCTTGATGCTATATCCATTTCCACATTTTTCTGGATAATGAATATGTGTTAATCCAAGGTGTCAGCTACCTCCTTACCAAATTTTATCAAAATTGGTCCAGCGAAAATTTGTGAGTGTGTTTATTACTTCTTCACGATTAAACTAGCTGGCCCAATTTTGATATAATTATGAATACTGACACCATGGATTAACACAGCCTACTTTTTATACCGAAAAAATGTAGCGAGTAACTCCGCGGGGCTCAGTTCAGCAGTTATAAATAAAAAATCAAACAATTACATCGACCAACGTTAACGAAACCACTTATGTATTACTCATAACATGCATCCAATCAAATTGTCAAAAAAACTTCAAGGAAACCCAAGACAGTTGACGTTTCTCACCATTAAAAAGCAATCCACTTCTAGAAATACCCTTATAATGGCCATTTATGTCTTATTTACCCACCATTAAGATCAAACAAGACTGGCGAACCTCTACTATGAAGCCATTGTTTTCAAATTACATAAATCTGTTCATAAATCATAATTACGGTAGCTTCTACGTAATTTTATCTAAAATTTACACAGAGATAAATTGGCCAATTCAACTTGAGCCGTCGCTTGAACTCCCTGTGGGATTTAAGAGCTCAAAGTAAACTGGATATTAATCATTCATCAAGGACTTCACATCAAAAGTACTTGTTTAATATAATATTCTCAGTACTATAGTGTTAGTAGTTGGAATAATTACATTATTTTGTGATTTTCATGTTCTGTAATGCAATTCAAAGTTTTAGGGTCTAATCTAATTTAGTGTTTAGTGAAACATTCAGATCAGATAGTATGGAGAATGTATCCACAGTTAAACAAGGTACGTAATTTTTTTTTGACGTAAAGACTAATTTGTTGTTATAACATATAACATAACATAACATCACGCCTGTACTCCTCGAAGGGGTAGGCAAAGGTGCACATATAGTACACCCACATTTCGCCAGTTATGTTTTAGGTCCCAATGTAATAGGGGGCGAACCTATTGCCATCAACCGGGCACAAATCCAAACTCCGGGCTGCTACTGAGAATTACCTAATGGTAAAACCCAGTAACACTTTGCCCGACCCGGGAATCGAACCCAGGACCTCGTGCTCAGCAGTCGCACTTAGCAACCACTAGACCAACGAGGCAGTTTGTTGTTATAAGTGCAAATATAATGATAGAGTAGTGAAAATTCGCTCCAACATTAATTAGTCAGCGCAGCAGAAAGCATTAAACTCATTACGCGACTTCTTCTTATCGTATGGTTGATAAACAACCGGGTGTCAGAGTTTAAACCGCCTGTAGGTCTTTGACATGACTTTACACACCGATAAAAAAATCTTTCATCTGTGCCGGTTTCTTCACAACGTTTGCCTTCGCCGTTTTTAGCAACTGATAACTTACGATTATTTATAGTACGCACATGAATTCGAAAATACATTGGTGTGTACCAGGGTTTGAACTTGCGACGGTCATACCATGAGTCCAACGGTTCATACCATTCGTCTATCACTGCTTACAGAGCATTTATCGTCTTTTCTAACTGAGAAAACTGACCGTCAATTTTTTAAATCAACATTAGTTATTTGTATTTAAACGGACCATTATATGATCTGACTCATATCCCTTTTAGGCATCAAAACAATAATTAATGTTATAACTAGATATACAAGAATGGCTACATCAATGCGTTATTAGTTATCTTAACTAATACTTTATTTCCATCATCATCATCAGCCGGAAGACATCCACTGTTGAACAAAGACCTCCCCCTTAAGTAAAGGGAGAGGTTGCCATAATCCCCACGCTTGGCAAGCGGCTTGGGGATCGCAGTATTGGTGGTGAAGTTACAGAAGACGCTGCTGCCCATCTTCTGGATTTTCCCTTAGTCGCCTCTTGCGACACCCACGGGAGGAAAGGGGGTGATCAATTCTAGGACGGATACCACACGGCATAGATAATATTTTATTTGCATACTTATTATTTCATTAATATAATCTAGATTTCCTCTTTAATCACAGACAGACCCCTGATAGATAAGAGAGACATACCGTCACAATGTTATCACTCCATTATGTTAGACGTTACGTTGTTTGCGTTAAATCTAAAACATTTACCTAGAACTAATTTGTTTTATGCGTCTTTTCTTATTTATTTTATGTAATTTTTCTTCATAGTTCTTTCAAATATAAAATTTGTCTACAATTTTTCCATTAAAATCGTAATTTTTTAACCTGTTCTAGATATCTCTTTGACTATAAATAGATGAACGTATGATGTACCTATGTACGTCTGTACATGTTGCATCAACTCATAGACTACTCAAAGATTTATTAGTTAAGAAAATATGTTCTACAAACAATAACTTAAAACTCCTTCATCATCATCATCAGCCGGAAGACGTTCACTGTTGAACAAAGGCCTCCCTTTTAGAACTCATTGCTAGCTTGATTTTATATATTATTTTTAAGCAACCCTTGCTTTGTCCCTTTGTGTTCCGCTAACGAGTCCATAGAACCATTGCTGAGTAATCTGCACGATACAACAATTATTCTACCGGTAGCGTACCGTTGACGATCCGTAACGATGCTCTGAGAATCGTCGACGATCGTGCGATACGTTGGCAAATAAAATCCAATTGTTATTCTCCTTTTTTCGATATTGAAGGTATTTTAAGAAACATCAGTATCTTGATTACAGTGATTACTGTTTATCACTGATATCGAATATTTTGAAGATACCATAAAGCTTTTGACAGTTCTTCTGCAGTTCATTGGCAAAAGAACCGTCGTAGACGAGACTTTTTATAACCATTTTTTGCCTAATTTTCCGCTCTTCGAATGCAAGGAGTTAAAATGGTAGGTGAAAAAGGTGACCTACGTGAAAATATGTTCTAGAACTGCTTCCTTGAAATGTAATTAATCCAGCTGCTTACCAACTACATACAGTCGAAATTTTGAACGTAAAGGAAAACTAGAACTCTCCAGATGCTAATTACACAAGCGTTCAAACGCTTGGCTTTTGAGATAAGACGGTAATTATAATTTCCAGAGCCAGTTACACCAATGCAAGAAATAAACAGAGCGTACGAGTCATGCAAATTTGGGTGGTTCCACGTGAAGTTGTTGTTTGTTAGTTTCTTCGGGTGTATAGCTAGTATCCTAGTCACAAACACCACCTCATACTTACTCCCGATAGCGGAATGTGACCTCAGCATGAATCTTAGACAAAAGGGGTTATTGACCGCTATGCCTTATTTTGGTAAGTTACTTAAGTTTTTGTAATTAATTATTATTGTTAGTGCAGCAGCCACGCACACACTTAGGTCAAAGCCAAGGATGACTTAATGACTTTGCCTCATAATTAATTACTAAGCAGACTGAGCTTTAGACATAATCGTAATTAATCATTTGCCTATTCCGAGCAAGATAATAGGTATATGTAATGGATATGGTATGTAGTCTAACAATATATTTGGTTACATAAGACATAGATAAAACTAAATACAGTAAAATATTATGACAATTTACCGTATCGTGATTATTCTTTTCCTTGAGAAAAGTATTTTACAATGGGCTGTTTTGAATCTACAAACGCCCGTTGGATTACGTGAATAAGTTACTATATAGTATTATTACTATATAGTAAAGTACCTTGTTTAAATTATTAGAAGAATGATAAATCCACTTATCCATTCCAATGTTCCAGGTATGTTTGTATCAACAATCATCACCGGCTTCCTAATCGACACGTTTGGGAGGATCATGTTCTTGAAGATTGGTTTCGGTGGCATATTCCTGTTCACACTGTTATCTGCTTCGAGTCAGACGTACGAAATGCTTGCTGCTGCTAAACTCTGCGAAGGTATACTGTGAGTTACACAAGTTTTTTTTTGTAGGATACCTTTGCACCTCGCGATTTGACACGACTGCCCATTAAAAGGAGTGGGATGTTTTAAAGGTTTATGTTTGTGAGTTTCTTTATTCCACCATAACTTCTGAATGACTGCTTCGATTTTGATGTATGACGTTAGAATGCACTTAAATTGTCGTCTCAAAGTTTATAAAAAATAATAATTATAGGTTAAAAATACATGACTGCCATGTCAAAAGACGAACTAAAATAAAAAAAAAGCTCCTTCGCAGTCGGGGGTATGTTCTATGGAACACTGTCTTATCTAAGAGGTTCCCCGACTGCAATGGAACTTGTTTTTTATTTTCTTTTTAGTTTGTTTTTTGACATGACTGACGATTTTTATTAATTCTATTTTTTTTCTATTGGACCGGTTCCATGAACGATTCTCTAAAACGAACTATTGTAGGTTTCCAAACAAAAGTCGTCAAGTCCTGCAACATGTTTTCTATACCATAAAATTTGTTTAGATAGAGAAGTTAGATGCTTTCTTGAAAACTCGTGGATCCGCAAAACTGCACTGACGTACCTGAAAATAAAGAAAACAACTTTTAAAATGGCATTTTCAACTATGTTTGTTTAGCTCGCTCGCTTTTAGTTCCGTGAAACTGTTTGATTGCAATTTTAGTTTTTTTAGTTCATATCTGTACACACAAATTCAATCATCATCATCATCAGCCAGAAGACGTCCACAGTTGAACAAAGGCCTCCCCCTAAGAACGCCGCAATGAACGACAGCTTCCCAATTGCATCCACCGGTTGCCCGCAATTCTGACGATATCGTCGGTTCACCTGGTGGGAGGCCTGCCAACGTTGCGTCTTCCAATGAAATTATACAGTTTAACTTCAAACTGTTCATTGTTAGATTATAGTGTGGTCACCATTGTTCCTATTGCTCTCAAACATCATACCACAGAATAATTCGTCCATTTGACGACCTGTTTAGCGCAGAGGCTAAGCGATTGGACTGCTGCGCTAGGGGTTGCGGGTTCGATTCCCGCACGGGGCAAAACTTTGTGCGAACCACAGATGTTTGTCCCGAGTCTGGGTGTTTGTGTATGTGATATTTCATGTTTGTGAAACGCACCCACGACACAGGAGAAATTCCTAGTGTGGGGCGACGTTTTTATAAAAAAAAAAAAAAAAAAAAAAAATTAAAAGCCTTTAAGGACCCTCAGGACCTTCGAGGGTAAGCAAGCGTAAAGATTAAATACGAAGTCCACCCTTGCACCTTATAATTCGCATCAGTCTGACGGATTCACTAGACCGTTGAGATAAGTTGCTGACGCAGTGTTTTTCTTTCGTTTCACTGTGTTAAGCGGAATTTTTAAATGGAAAGTTTATTTAACAGACAACTAGACTCGAGTTTAAAGTAAATTCAAAATGGAAATTTTGATAAGAATATCGTTTTAAGCAGCGTTTTTAATGTTGCTGGAAAAATATTAGATTTGCTTATTATTTAAGAGTTTGTTTCCAGAACAGTGCTGCTTTTAATTATGTCGTTAAGACCAACCACGATTGTGAGGTAATACAATTTATTTTTGGTTTTATGGAATTCATGGAGACTTTACTAATTCAATTCGGACTAAGCTCTCAATTCATCTATCCTTTTCCATGTACTCGATTAAACAAGTTTGTATATAATAGAATGGGTAACAGACTAACTCGTTCGTGAATAAAACACTTATTGATTTAGGTAAGGTAAAGAGTATATTATAGGAAATTCCAATCATTTCGACTCACTGTAATTTTCCAGCGGTTTACTCAGCAAAAAAGCGAGTCAATGCCATTCTATAGACACGTAAGTCCATACATTATGCTGTACTGTATCAATAGACTAAACTTCCAATACAATATCGCTATTGCTCCTGCATGCGCATCCAAAACTGTAAATAATACAGTATTTGTACAGTACACTTGGCTGCGAGTTGGTAGCGTGCCCAAAATACTGACAGCATTATTACCTTGGCTAGGACTATAGTCATCTATTGCAACTATGTGGATGCATGATAAATTGGTTTTCTCAAAATCTAATATCAATACATTTCATGTGCTTCAATCAATCAAATTGTTTGTTATATTTCTGTTAGAAATTATATATGCTATGACTATACAAATGGCTATTAGCATTTGATGCTTGCTCCTCTTCTGTACAATGTACAGTAATCTTAGTGCATACTATATACTGCAGCCCGCACTGTTTCACTGCAGGGTAAAGGCTTCTCTTCTCTTCCACTTGCCTCTTTCTCCCGCTGTTTGGCAGCAATCTTTGAAATAGACGACCAGTTCGTCATGTTCTCTTATTAATTTATAAGATATATGTATTTACTAAACAAATCAACCGTCAAAGTTTTAAGTATTTTTGAGCACATTTTATGAAGCTCTTACAACAGGTAAAACATTTTTTCTCGTAAGAACATACTTGAACAGTTCACTTAAAGAAAATTGATCGCTGGTCTAACTTATAATTCAATTAGCCAATTGTATGTTTTTCGTATAATTCATTGTCGTGTACTTGTATGTTCTTTATTCGCCTATGTTTAGGAGAAGTACGTCACATTTTCTTCGTAGGCATAAAATATTATTTCATATTATTTCTGGCGTCAATTCTGCACACACTATCTGTCTAAGAATTTTTCTTGATTTGTTTTTGAAGGGGCGTTGTAAGGGGGAGGCCTTTGTTCAACAGTGGACGTCTTCCGGCTGATGATGATGTGTTTGAAGAACGCATTTTTTTTAACGTTTGGGGTTGCAATACAACTGCTTCCATCTTAATTATCATATAATAGTGTAAAGTGTTTATATTCGTCAAACTTTTACAGCCTATTAACAAGATAATTTGTTTTCGAAGCAGTAATACCCAATTGGGGTTACCTGACAACCAATTAAAATAATTTTATTCCTTTAATACCTAAAATTGTTGCGTTCTAAGAGAGAGGCCTTTGTTTAACAGTGGACGTCTTCCGACTGATGATGATCTGGCTGGAGGCTCTTGCAGTCTCGCCTTTGTCTGGTTACCTCCAATAAGACCCCTCTTGGGGTCGTCGAAATAAACTATTTCGAAAAAAAAAGACTGATGATGATGATGAGGAGGAAGATCTAAAGTACCGGCTGCACTCGCAATGACGAAAACTTGTTTTAACGTGTAACTTGTTTATAGATTCGCAACATCATTAGCAGCCATATCAGCATTAACATCAGAGTTCTGCCACACCTCAGTGAGAGATCGCGTGATGTTATTCCAGTCCTCATATTCAGCTCTAGCTCAGATTCTAAGTCCAGCTATGGCGTGGGGAATGCTGGTTCGTGATTGGAAGTATAGTTTTTTTGAAGGGCATTTTGGTAAGCATTATACATTGTGTAATGAACATTGTGCCTTAAAATGTATTAACATTATAGACGTAGAAGTTTAATTAATTTCTTGCTAACCTTGTACTTGGAATTAGGTATTCAATAACAAGGATGTTTGGAGTATCTCCAGCTTACAAACAAAGTTCTGTAGGTCTGATAATTATGACAAAAGCCTTTTAGTTTACTGGTTTTTAACCAACTTCAAAAAAGGAGGAGATTATGTTTCCTCATGATCTTTTGCATCCAGGTCCAATTTAATTATTTATCAGATCTTACTTTGTTTCTAGTCCAAGAATTTGCTTTCGCTTTAAGTAATCCACCTCTTCCAAGACTACTTACTCTATTTTAATCTTGTTTTTATAAAATTCCACATTGTTGTTTATCATACATAATGGTGTATTATTTTACTTGCAGTACTTAACGTTTGGAATTTTTACCTTTTCGCTATGTCATTCTGGTCGCTCGCCGCGTTCCTATTGTACTCAACATTGCCAGAAAGTCCAAAATACTTGGTGACCCAAAAAAGATATGAAGAAGCAAGAAATATTTTAATCAAAATTTATACGGAAAACAGCAGAAAGCCCGCTGACACGTTTCCGGTGAGATAATAGAGGTCTATGTCACATGTTTTAATTTAAATATCGCGATGAACGCAGAATATGAACTCCAATAGGTCCATATTGCATTATAAATATTCTGCACTTCAACTCGAATGATAATTTTATTGACACAAATGTATAAAAAAACATTTCAATCATTTTTGATAAATAATAGACACTCCTGCCGACTCTTTTAGTAAATACAGTTATGACACCATCGTATGTATACTCCAAAGAGTTCTCGGCTTACCTTAGCCGTATGAATATAACTTGCAAGATTTCATTGCAATTACGAATCAAATACTAACTAAAATTAAATAAATAAATACAAAATGAACTAACACAATTTTTTGTACTCAGCTCCCAAACATATTCGAAAAAGAAATGAAAGAAGATGATCCAGAAAATACCAAAGAAAGAAGAAAAGTTAAATTTAGTAAAAGAATAATAACAGGTCTTAAAAACATGAAGCCTCTTATACGAAGACCGTTACTTGGGTATTTATCACTGATTGGCATCATGCAGTGTATTGTTATGGGAATGTACGTAAGTTCCAATTATTTCTCCACTATGGCTTCTATTTCATACATTTTCGTAGGTGTAAAACATATGGGAATTTCTACTCTAGTAAGTATTAGTACCTATAAATTACAACAAGAGTAGAAAAGTTGATAGATTGGCTGGAGGCTTTTTAGGTCGTCAATAGACCGATTAAGCAGGCAGAGTGCTTTCAGAGCCACCGCGTGAGTAAGCATCGAAAAGCTAGCAAGTGCTTATAGAAGTTGGCATGTAGTTGTAATAAATTTATGCAAAACTAATCAATAGAGTGACTGCAAAAAGCATTACAGGTATCTGATAAAAGGATGCCTGGTTTTAATAAAGTGTTTAGATCTAAATCAATGTGATATTTTTGTCGAGGCTGTTTTTATTTAACCACTCACAATATCACAGCAATTTAATGCCTTAACCGCATAGTTTAAATTGTTTGTGTGTGCACTTCTATCTCATTGATCGTTACAAAGTCTTCCCAATTGTGTGTCTACTTCAGCAAAAATCCGTGCAAACTATGAAAAAGATTTTGGACTAGTATTTCAGCTAGATTTATTTTTTATTCCCACTACAGGTTTTCGCCAGACTCAAAGGGCTATTTCGCCTGATTCAACCCATTTGACGTCGTTCACGATTTTTTTTCGTTTATGCCTCCATCAAAGCGCTTAAGGTTTAGAAAATCCAATCCCCTACCTGTCTACCAAGAGCATTGAACTATCACCAAAGAAGTCGAGGTCAGACTTAAAAATTAAAATCCAAGTTAAATTATACGGAACAACTCATACGATTTTATGTTTGTACTAAAATCGTCTCTATTACCTTTAACACAAGGAAATAGCGTGATTATAATGATAACGGCGGTTTTCATTTGAAATCACTTGATAGCATCAAGCAGATAAATAACGGCCGCTTTTTCCAGACACAACGTGATCAGGCTGTGGTTCCCACAATTATCAACAATTGTCGAACATTACAAACTGGATACAAGTCAAAATTTATGTAGTTTGCTGGATTCCTACACAAGCACATTGAAAATGAAGAGCTTTTCAAATTTAACATCAGAAGTCTGTATACCGGTGAGTTCATATTTTTCTATTCCCAAAATACCTCTACATGATAGGTATATTGAAGCAAATAGAAAAACGCATCCGAAAATATTAAAGCACCAATCACTCAACTTTACCAATCGCTTTCCCCGTTAACCATTTCACCGTGAACTTCAAATTCAATAACTTACAAATAACTATAAAAACAATATGGCTATCAAAACTTAAGCGAAAACAGCTTGAAACTTATCTCCTTCGAATATGATGGCAGTGATATATGGCTGAATAAACTTTGGCCTGCAGTTTCACCCACTTCGAAATCGATGATAGGTGCCCCAAAGGACTGAAATTGAGTGCTGGCGAAAAATATCTTACTTAGTTTCTGTCATGATTTATCTTTGGATTCTCGATCCTTTATAATAGTGAAATGGGTCAATAAGAGATTTAATTAGGTATTTAGATTTTTTAAACATTATAACGTTTGTAAATTTATAAAGGAAACTTGAAAAATGATGGTCACGAGCGGGACTTGAACCCACCGTACCATGGCGCTGCTCTAACCAACTGAGCCACCGTCGCTACTCGCATCCGCGGAGCGCAGGTCGCGGGTTTAAGTCCCCATCGTATCCATCATTTTTCAAGTTACCGTTATCAATTTAGATTCAAGCTTAGCATGAGCAACATGCAAAAATGACACCAAAAGTCCCTAATTTCCTTTACATTTAATTTTAGTTAAATCAAGTGAAGAATCTAGTATTTTGAAACTGTAGAAGTGCCTTAAATTCTTTTGGCATTTAAAGGCGTATTATTTTTCTTTAATGTTTCATATAATTGTTGAATGCAAGAAGTAAGAATGAAGGAGATGGCTAATTGTTTCCAGAAACCATTAAACGTTATCAGAGAAATGTATTATGTCATTTGTTGAAAAACTTCCTAAGAAAAGCAGAATGAGTAAAAATGATAATAAGAGTCAACAGCTTCAATTATTTCACTGAATTTGTATTTCCTTCTCATATTTGGCTTGTTGTATGGCCCTCTTTTATTAACAAAGCGATATGTAACTTTAAAGCTAACCCTTCCAATTAAGCCAAATGTGCTTTTGTTAATGGCTTTCCCGCAATTCGACGTGGTTGAGTTTTGAAACTAAGCCCTTAGTGTTGTGGTTTAAGTTGGGACCACAATTGTTCCTATTTTTTATCATAGCCTTTATTAATGTAGGTCCCAGCAAAAACATATTGGGGAAGTAAACCACTTTCGGTTTCAGACTAAATAGTAACTTTAATAATAAATTAAACTCTATTTTGTGTTAAATGTGTTTTGTAGTATAAAACGTATAACAAATGGTAAATTTTGAACAGTGGCTTTTAATAGGCTTTTGCATTATTAATTTCGAATAAATGTAGGGGAAATTTTTATTTGATTTATTGTAATTGTGCCTTGATGAGGCCAGTGGTGGCTGTAAAAAGGCTGTACGATTGAGGAAGCTCCCTTAGGATTTAGACTGCGAGTAACAACATTGTATTGATACTTTTTGCCCCGTCATGGTTTTTAATAAGGGCCGTATGAATACTAAAATCCTACCTCACATGGTAGAGGCACTTAGGCTACTTTATCTTTTAGAGAACATACAAAAGGTCGGCCAAACTATGGCTGTAACATAATGGTATTCTATTAGTAGCATGATAACATGATAGCCTACTGTTAATTACGTAATTAAGTCTCGGAGTTCTCCAATTATCTTAATTTCAAACATAGTTTTGATCATATTGGTACAATCAAAGAGACTCCATACTCAATTGATGTTAAGTGCACCTTTATCAGTTCTGCTACCAATCGACTGGTCGATATTTTGACTATTGTTATTGTATCCTTTTCGCGACACTATTGTACTACTAGAGGAGTTAATATAGCTTTAATGACATTACAAGAATGCTTCTCGTTAGAAATCAAAACAAAAACTTAACATTCAAGAGAAAAGTGAAAAAACAAATTTTCTATGAGAATCGTCCCCAATGAGCCAAGCTACAGATTATATCAAACACATTTTGAAGTAGACAGTCACATAATTATTTTTTCTATTCCAGCACGTCAGCGGCGCAGAGACATACATCAACAGTATTATCATTGGCCTTATATGCATACTTCCTTATTTCATAAGCGGTGTAATCGTGAATAAAGTGGGAAAGAAAGTCCTACTGTTTGTCGGAGGCCTTATTTGTTTTGGGTCTTTACTTGGATTGAGGTGGGCCAGTTCAAAGGCAATGATGGTGGTGTTATTTTCTATGAATATTGCAATGACGCAGACGATGAAGAGTTTGACTCAAGTAGTGTTAATTGACGTGGTTCCGACGACTATGAGGTAAGCTGTGATAACAAGTATCCAAATGTTAATAGATCCATGATCAATGATGGGAGAATTATCATGGAACAAGTATGGTAGTAGACTACCATAACTATACAAACAATAGAATACATAGAATATAATGCATGGATCCACCACAAATGGGAATAAAAGCGTGTCAAAAAATCTGTTAAAATTTCAACTCGTGTTTAAAATGTTATTCATCCCATTCATAGTCAAAGTCCACATGTTCAATTGCTTTTTACGTTCCGCAATATGCACAGTGATTGGAAGCTATTTTTCTGAGATCGGAATCGCGGCATCAATTACTGCATTTGAATCGATATGAATGTCGTCTTATTGCCTGTTTTTATTTCATGTCTTCCTAGTTTTATTTATTGGATGCTTGTCTTGTTTCGTCCACTCAATTGTATTTCATTATTCCATGTTTTCTATCTTTATGTAGCTGATATTAAGGTTTATTTTTCTTTGACCAGGGCTTTGGCTCTGTCTCTGGTGATGATGACCGCTCGAATGGGCACGTTAGTCGGCAACGTCGCCTTCCCCATATTGCTGGCTAAAGGATGTTCAATACCGTTCTACGCTATGGCTTCAATGATGTCGTGTAAGTTATTAAACTTTAATATAGGATTAAAAATATCTTCTCGAGATAGACAAGGTTCATGAGATTAACGAGTAGCTCCCATATGTTGAAGATTTTTTCTCAGAAAAGCACTTACAAGTGGAACCGAGTTAACTCGACTGCTTTTAGCTATTTTTAATCATAAATAAAGTGCTCGAGTTATTAATGTCATAAGCTAAGCAAGTCAAGTAATCGTTGTTTCCTCATCTTTTAATTATTATTATAATCATTAGATATTATCAAGATCGGTAATAATCTTGAACATCCCAAATATCCGATAAACTTGAAAAATATTAAAGGAAATTAATCCGTATTTTTTGGCAAAAGTGTAATCGGTTTTTAATTATCAGCATACGAGGGTTTTTCCATTTTTCGATATTAATTATGAGAGGCTTAATATTGCCAAATTTACTGCGTGTAACATTTCTTCGGATTACATTGTCAACCATTTTTAATATACCAACTCTAGCGATTCACAAGCCATTTAGTTTAAGGCTTAAATTCTCAAAAAAGCTTAAAGTTTTAAAGTGTAAGTTACTGTGTGCATCGTAGTATTATGTCCCATTTTCCAAACTGAGTGCACCGCATACCGGTTAGGGAGACCGTCTCGGTTCCAATTACGTATAAATATGAATTGGATCACCGCGTCTCCAACCAAATGTCTAATTTTAAAGATTGAAAAATGCAGCCATTGGAAATTCTTGAGTAATTTTATTTGGTGGTGTCGCCAGTTAGTTCAGCAGCTAGTAACTATCTTCAAGAAATGTAGGTATACAGGGTGCAGTTTTGAAGATGAAAAATATTTCGGGAGGTAATTATGTTAGTGATCCTCGACCCGAATCAACAATAAAATCAGTAGGTATTTTTTTTCTTATTTGCCGAAATCGATATGTGTAAACCACCTTTATTTAAAAGCGGCTAGTCGCTACTCGCCCTATAACAACGCACACAAACAGTTCATTGATCGGCAGCGCCCCGCCCTCCCGCCCGCACCTCGCTAGCCGCGCCCAGGCGGCCATCGATCTATCGATTTAGTGTAATTCATGTCGCCGGCGTGTGCATGCGCGTGCAATATCCGCCCGCCGTTGCGTTTTCGGTTACGTACGGTAATAGCTAGTGGTAATAAAAATGACTGTTTGGAGTGCATCACTCTACAGTGTGGCGGCTACTGAAGAAATAACTGCAACATCCATTGCATTACCGCAAGGTACAGGACCTCTACACAGCTGATAACGCCGCGCGAGTTACGTTTTGTCGCTGGTTGCTGGAACACCAATACGCCAACATCCTATGGACGGACGAGTGTTTATTTACTCAAGTTGGCGTCTAAATGTTCATAACGAACACCAGTGGACTCGCCGCGAGCATAACCCACGAGTGACTAAGCACCAGTGTTACACAATTGCGTGAAAAAGTGATCAGTGCTTTCCACACTTTAAAAACGAATGTGTTTGTGCTACGTAAGCTAAAAGATCATCAGCCACGTCGTGCTAGACTGAGCCTGGAGTGTTAACACTTTAAACAATACCTCCAATTAACGTAAGTAGGTAATTTATTTATTTTATTTGTACATAGACAATAATTTGTAAATACGTTGTTAGCCGAATCAATCTACGCCAAACATACCTACATCTCAGGCAAGATAAATCACTTAAACTTTACCTACAGCGCGCCGACTGCGCCGCCCGCCGCCGCCAACTACCTACAGTCGCATGCCGCCGCTTTATTATTAAGTACCTAATACCCGCGCGCGCGTCCACTATGCAGCAACGGATTACGAACGACGTCCTACAACTTACATACCTACAACAACATTTGTGCGTGTCAGTTACGGTCTCAGTCATAAAGCAAAACTAAGGTCAAGATAAATAAACATTACTTTAGGTTAGCTATGTTTCGTCTTTAACTTGCAATCAATTTAATGTGAAACTATTCACAATTGTGTAGCAGGGATACGAATATTGCTTACGTGCTATGTAAGGTTTATTTATCTCGACCTAACATTTTACTCATCAGCTGATAGGTAACTAACGAGGCAACATGAACTTTTCTTTTATAAAAATGACTAGCACGCGCGCAAAACGCGCGCATGCGCGGTACTGCTTACCTACTTACGTTGTCCGCGTTGTTGCTATAGCCCCCTGCCGAGAGAGGCCCTGCGTGTGCGTTGCGCACCGCGACCCGCGCCCGACGACCGAGCCAGAGCCCCAGAGGCCTACCGACCGTCCGATGGTACGAACACGTATATTCTTCGCGCTTCTACGTTACATGTATCCCGTGTCTTTTTTGTACCCGATTGTCGCTTAAAAGTGGTATATTAAATGTGAAGCCCGAACTTTATTTGTGATACCACCCCAAAGCAACTATTGCGCTTACATTTCGTTATTACGTAGAATAAGTGGGCGGAGCCTCGTACAGGTCGATGCACTCTCGCAGCTGTGTGCGTGAGTGGCATGATGCGTTTGACAGATCGCAACGCGCGATTCTGTTTCAAGATGTTTGCGTAGGGGGTTATTCTGAATAACAGCTAAACTTAAAAAATTAAAATAAAATGTACTATTGATTATTGACCAAGTATCGTATTTTTATATGATTATTTGTGACTTATATTACAACCTCCCGAAATGTTTTGCATCTTCAAAACTGCACCCTGTATAAGTATGAGAATAAGCTGTTACTTTTCAATGCTGAAGGAAAGAGGATAGAAATTTACGGTCTATTCATAAATAAAATATTTTGGTCATTTATTTTTTATACATTTTTAATCGTCATGCTCGTACTCTGTCAGGAAGATAAACGTATGCTATCCCATCCATATTATGTTAAAAATGATAAGTCCTATTTGTATGTGATAGGGGGAGTAGACATTATCAGTCATAGTGTCTAAAAATTTCAAGAAAGTTACATTGGTATTTGATATTTGCCAAGGTTTGAACCCATAACCCAGTACGTGTAGATCTGGTACATGAACCATATTTATAATGTAATATTACCTATCTAATAATATTATTTCTTCCAGGTGTGGTCATCCTATCGCTGTTCCTGCCGATAGAAAAACAATAGATTTTTTAAAAAATATTAAAAGTTGTTGACGTTATCTCGATATTCGTTTGTAGTTTTATTTATTCCTCGGAGACCGCATACTGTTACATTTTGCAGATCCTCACAGAATCCGATTGCCGGCGATATGATTGTCTTTATTGGCGATTGCTGACGACGTGCAATCAACGCGCGACTGGTTCCTGCAAATTTCCTTTTTACATCTACATAACAAATAAAATCTCTATGCTTTTTTCTTTGGGTAGTTATAATAGGTAAAGAAATAAGTGAATGAAGCAATGTTAAAAAAGTAGGCTTTGGTGTTTCTTGCGGAACGTTATTCTCTAAAGGAATTACACAAAAAACAAACGAATCACATAAGAAAACATTTTGGAAACATACAACATGTATTTTTTTTAATGACTTTATTTAGTTTATATTTGAAAAGTTGAGGACGAATTTCAGTCATTGTACTGTACGCAAAACATGTTTAATACCCACTTTTAATATTTCAAACTTATTGTATAAGTTTTTGGTTCAAAACTAAACAAATCTGAATGAAAGAAAATATTCTATTTGAAATCAAAGTTGTAACAGCTGCGTTAAATATTATATTTTACTATTATTAGTTTTCCATCAAACATGTCTGCCCGCCATCTCACTTAAAATTGCTAATTCATTGAAGTCTGTTTATCTAACAGAGATTGATGACATTATTTGCTATACTGTGACGCATAAACTCCAAACGAATAACGTCACACTAAAATGAAGTAACGTGTCATGCATGACGCAGAAAAGAGGCAAAGAGTGGTGGAGACATTCTTCATCGTGCAAATTTCTGCGCAAATTACCTCGACAAAAATTCCCGGGAAATTCACGTTTGTCGAGATTTAAAATCAACGCTAATGAAACCACAGATAAAATATACAGTCGAGTATTTTTGCAAAACACCGTACGGCACCAAATATGTTTGGTGTGAAATATACGCTGTTCCTTTAAAGGGGCGAACACATGGAACAAAATTAACAGCGTAAATAATTGGTTGTGTGTTTTATTTTTTATTTATTCATACGGTAGCGGTTGAGATTTGTACATCGTTTAGTACATAATATAATGCGTAGACATAATAAAGGCGGTTACAAGCTACACGATAACACTGGCATCAAATAAAAAAATAGTTGAAGATTGTTGTGTATGAATACTATGCATCATATGCATGTGGGCGTGGATGAGTCCACCATCCTATCCTCTTCAAAATTATAAGCCATTTCATCTCTAAGAGACTCCTAGTTTAAAATATTAATGGCAATCCTCTATCGCTCAGCTCTAGTCTTACCAGCATTAAAAGGTCTTCATCATCATCATTATATATATAATCTTCCCCGTGGAGTGGCGGGGGGGGGGGGGTAGGTCAGCGGCTTAGGGGTCGTAGTATTGGGGCCGTTACAGAAGACGCTGCTGCCCATCTTCTGAATTTTCCCTTAGTCGCCTCTTACGACACCCACGGAAGGAAAATGGGTGGTCAATTCTAGGCCGGATACCACTCGGCTAAAAAAGGTCTTACTCTAATAAAAATACCTTAATTTTATGTAGTTTTTATTTCAAGTTTAATTCTTGCTTGTAAAAACAAAGTACCAATCTACCCAAGTACAATAAAAGTAATGTAATGTCGTTATTCCGTTTAAACAACAGAAGCACAAAATGTCTCCCTAGCGACACGGCAGTTGTTAAAGTTGATTGAAGTCGAACCACAGTAAATCATGACAACTAGAATCTTGATATAACTGAATCCTTTATGAAACTTGATTGAAGTAATAAACACTTGGTAGAGTGGTCTGGTGATTAGACTGCGCTAGCGGTTGTAGGTCCCCGCTATGGGTCAAATATTCGATCTGAGATGCTTAGCAATTTAGATTGAACTGAATGACAAAATTCTATTTGAGTTAGGTGCACTTTAGACAGTCAACATTTTACTATCCTTGTTGATGTTGAATGACCAGGCTTCACTACAGCAAAACTTGCTTCCATATGGCAATGATGATGAAGAAAACGTAGAAATACTTGATAATATTGTGCACTCAGCCTAAACGTAAAAAACAGTAGCACAAATCAAACCAGAAACTAATGAATAAGATAACAATCATTATCTTAAGTCTACTCATCAACTTTCTTAAATTGAACTTCCGCTCCCAATTAACATAATAAAAAATAGTACAACAATCATAAATTAAACAAATAGGGGGATCAAAATTCATTTGTGGCATTACAAGGTCTTTAACATTTAAGATAAATTAGTTACGTCCTATTAAGTCAAATGAGATAGCGTTACAGCGCAGTATCAGCTGAAATGATAACCAGTTAAAACATTACTGAGAGACAACTATTTCTATCTAAAGAAAATAAAAGATATTTCAAAATGAGTGACCTGGATTTACCAGCTTTGGCTGAAAGAGAAAGAGGTGAGTGAAATTATTAATATAATATAATCTAGTAAACAATTAATTTTAATCTGAAAGAATGACAAGATTTTTGGTCCCAAATTATGAAATTGATTGTGCAAATTATAGACACTTAATCAGGCTAATATTACTAAATAAACTAGACTACTTTATACAGATCTTGCTTTAAAAGTTCAAAATATTACATAGAAGCAGATCCAGCGGATTTTTCCTGGAACTAATCAGTAAGCTGGAATGTTTTAACAAGCTAAATAACATTCTGTCCAATTACCTAAATTTGTTTAAATCTGTTTTTTACTATTGCTTGATCTATTTGTTGATTTTATCCAGTGGCCTAATTCTGCATTTACTAATACTTAAACCTATAATATTCTCCTAACCGAATTTCGGTCACGGCGGCCTGTCTGAGACTAGCCAACTATACAGGAGATATTATAGTGCACAAGTATGCGCGCAAACACAGGTGCACTCTCATCGGTCTCGACATGTGGCCCATCACAAGACCGACCGCGATGAGCACGGCTTAACCTCGCAGATCGACAGTCTGCGTGGCTGCTTCGTTGCTACAAGCCCCTCAAACCTTAAACCTATACTAAAATACCTATACTAAAATACCCATACTAAAATACCTAAACCATAATTTATGATGGTTACTAAACTAAAAAGTTATTAAGTGGTAATTTAACAAATGTTTTACTAGGCAACTGAGTAACCTATATTAATTAAGTTAACAGAAAGGTATGTACTAGATGCAGTTATTGTGAAACTGTATTTGTTATTCAAACAATGCATGATCTAGTTTACAGCTATCTTGCCAAAGTGTAGATAGATGGAAATTAAACAGCAATTCAATGTTTCTTTGGGAGTAGATACCCAACCCATCAGGGGTTTACATTAAAATGAAGTTTGTTTCGCAGCTCATCCATGTTTGGTTTGACCGGAAAACTATAAAAATATACCTCGTTTTTCTAGTGGGATGGGCAACAACAGAATGTCCCATGCAACAACCCTTTCTCGCCCCATTTGTTTTCGTACCGGTCATGCAGCTTACATGACTTTTATATCTACCGAGCTCCTATACTTACTTTAGGCCACTGAATTTTGATATGCTCCAGAAGGGTCCTAAAATAATAAAAACAAATGTAGCAACAAATTGAAAAATGTAGACGCCACGAATTGCTTTCTCTTGTATCTCTAAATTTAGATATATCAAAGTGTCGAAATAAGAAGCGCCTGCAGATGTACGAGTCCAATAGGGAAACTTATTATAGACACAACCGAGACTTTTAGACGTGTGATTTTGAGATATATTTTTATATAGCCTTTTACATTATTCAGACGTCTGATGGACGCTAATAACTTTAGAGATTTATAAAAAAAATACATTTAATTCAATTGCATTCATTTAATCATATTTTCTGGCGTCTAGTGAGCTGGCGATACTGAGAGTGACATCCCAAGTTTATTCCCAAGTCATGCATTGTTATTGGGTTCTCTGTTATACTCTTTGTAGCAGCCCGAATGAATTACTTGGGATTTATTATGTACACAACAATTTGCTAACCTCTTCGTTTAGGGAATATAGATATGATGATAGTAGTTGAGGGATATTCATTGCGTAATGTTATCATGCTAGAAATTGTGGTGTATAACGAAAGCGGTATTGGTTATTGCAAGTTCTGTACCAACATTTTCAGTCGCAGCCTGGGATTTCATGTCCCAATAATTTCATTCGAGCTATACCATAAAAGATATACGAAGAAAATAGCATTCCCAATGTCTTTGCCTGAAGCAATGCGTTAGACCACGATATACGAGGTACTCATAATTCATTCAGAATGTGAAACCTACACACTCCAATAAATTTAAGCCTAGCCTTGTGAAATACATCGGTAATCTGCGTTGCGAAACATATTGAGGTATTGCGCTCCAGAGCCCGTCGGTATACTGTGTGTTGGATTCTAATTGCTACGATCAGAACACGTTGCTTAACAAAGAAAAAAGTATGTGTACCTTTTTCCAAAATTTCCAAATTATCATTTTTTTATTCGCTCTCTGGCTCACTTGTCATTAGTTACTGATTGTTACATTAAAACTAATACAAAGTAACACGGAATAAAGGTACTTTCTGTTGTATCATGGGGCAATCGAATCGAAAACATCCTTCTTTTATACTTTTGTTTTGTGTTCTTTAAAGTGTTCTTCAAGATTTAATTTAAATATTGTAAACCACTTAATAATAATAATGTCCTCCTAGTCTATTTCGACTTTGACAAACCCTTTGCTCCATCGCCTATTATGAGCCCTTATGTGGCTTGCCAGCAATAGAAACGAATGGCGATCTACCGTACATCGAAGCATAAATACTTCTGAACACAAGCGATTGACCACTCTCGAAAAGAAACGGCTGGCCAAAAAACCTAGACCAAAGACCACCTACAACTATGAATATAATGACGTCGGCCCGTTATATAATTATTACTCAATCTGTAAACGGGTCTTTAAGTCCAAATTTCTAGAAATGCTGCTACCACTTATGATGAGAAGACATGAGTGAACAAACTAAAGTGCCTCTGTCTCTTAGTTTTCTTGGCGATATTTATCAATGGATTAAATTAACTACTATTTTCTAAAATGGGCTGAGTAGGTCAAGAAATGGTGATGGAATGTGCCTCCACGGACGGCCTTCCGTTTCTTATCTAATTCACTCTTAATGACTTGCCAAAGACTTTATCATAAATATATAATAATATTAGAACATACACGCAATAATAATATTGTGTGTAATACTATATAATATTAGAACATACACGCAATAATAATATTGTGCAATATTTATGAAGCGATAAGAAAAGCTAAAACATAATATTAGTTTTTGATTCATGGATATGACGGGCTGTTATCTTGAAACATTGTAGATGTGATTCAAATTTCAGTAATTGAATAATTCATATTGTAGAGCTCAAGTCGAGGTATGTTATTGAACCGACAATATAAAGCAATAAGTATCTAAATTATAGCTAATTAGTTATCAAGATCTAAGTAATTTAAATGTTTCAAAGGTCACAAGACTTCATGATTTCTCTACTCTAACATTGCTTTATTTTTTTATTGCATTTTGTACCTGTAAATATTAAAATCCCATCAGCTTGACTTCCTTGCTTTGGAATTGAAGTATTTTTTTACTTACACGAAATTTAAAATTGTTGATCAAAGAGCAAATTTCTTAAAAGAGATACGACTAATTATGTTTCTAAACAGTGTCACACAACCATCTTAATAGGATTATCACTAAGTATGTTTACTAATGAACGTCCAGTATTAAGTTATTAAGGCATTAGTCAAAGTCTCGCTGTTGGACAAGCTTAGAACTGCAGCTGAGAGGATTAGCCAAGCGTGTACGGAGAAGTGAAAAGCACTGAACGTTAAGTTTTCTCAGTATTCTGGTGTTTTAACCTAGATGCTTTACGAATTTTATCTCTATCGTAAGTCAGTATTACTGACTTGTAGACTTACCAACTTAGGCTACCACGTTCTTAAAATCACACACTTGAAATGTGGAATCGGAAAAATTTTAGGTAGGTAATAGTTTGGTATTTACTACATTAGAAACGATATAATGTATAATCGTTGAATCTACGTGCGTATGTCTGTTTGTTTTTGAGTGAATAAAAAACCTTTTTGTACCAGTGTTGAGTTCAAATTGCCTTTGAATGCTTTGACTTATATTATATCTTAGACAAATTTTGTAGCAAGGGACTCTTTAGATCATTCTCTCAATTTTGGTCTACTGGGGTTAGTTAGAGTCTACCGTAGCTGCATTTAAAACGGCCAACATGTTTCATACTTTTATATTGTCACAAAATAACTTCCCACCGTGATTCTTTAACAGGCAAGTAATCCGCTTCCAATGCTTCATCAATAACATCATCTCTGACACTATGGGCAGTGGCACCCTTAACATCCTTCTTGAGTTTTTTAGTATACACATCTTTATAAATACTGTGCCAATCTACTTCATTATTTTTATTCATCCTTGGAAAATCTCTTCTCAATAGTCGTGACCACAAGTTTTCTTCTTTAACAACTTTACTCAGTTTTTTACAAGACTCTGATATGTTCAAAATGTCACTGAGAGGCAAACCAAGTAAAATTTGGAACAACACATCATTAGGCAGACCAGGTAAACTGTTATAAGGTACACTGTGATAATGAAGTATACTATTTTTCATGGGAGATACAATTTGCTCTCTTAAAGTAACGTACAGCTCCGGGAAACTGGAAAATTCACACGGTATACCCAACGAAGATGTAATTAAGTATTGATGTATTGGCAAACATAACGAATGGGTTTCTTTGCTAATATCAATGAACGAATTGATCAGAATCGTATCATCCAGGGAGCAGACGATTATCTTTGCAGGCGTGTCTTGGAATGTAGTCAAAACAACAGTCAGTTCATAAGCTTTTACTCCTTGCCTTCTTTTAGCTAATATGCAATCAACTACATCAATTTCTACGTTCCCTTTCAATACAAAATCATTTTCCTTCATCACAATGAGGATTAAAGCGAAGAACAAGTCTCGTTTCAAAGTTTCGGGCTTGATTAACGTCTTTATCAATGCGTTCAGTGTTTGTTCGAACTGGGGCGAGATTGGTCTATTACTGTTCAAAGTATTACTACACCACGGATCCATTGTCTTTCCTCTTAGTTATGGACGTTTTATTTTATTGCCTATTTAAAATTTCCTCAAAATTTTTTACGCTTGGTGATGTGAATGTCATTATGACGTTTAAAATTACTTTTGACATACATTTTTTTCTACGACATTTGAGTTTTAGGAATATTTGTTTTATTATCTGTTTAAAATTAAAATCAGTAAAAAAATGTATCTGTCTATGAAAATAGGCGCGAAAAAATTACTTGTTTTAATTTTTTTTTTAATATTATTATACACTAACGATAGCTGAGTTGACAGAGCTGCGCCACGGTACGGCGCGGCGTTGGTCGCGGGTTTAAGTCCCGCTCGCGTCCATCATTTTTCAGCAGCATTCTAAAATGGCACGAAAAGTCGTATAAAAATATTCAAAATAAAACTTACACTGAGAAAAACGAAACTTAAAATCACAGAATCAAATGAAGAATTATATTTAAGATTACGTAAATGAAGAACTTTAGTTTAGTTTGAAATATTTATAATTTAAGTTCCTCAAAATGTTGTGTGTAATCTGGAAAACAAAGGCTTTTAGAATTTTATGTCTTTCTTTGTTTCCTTTCTTCTTCAGTGACAAAGAAAGTTATAGTTATCTCACCGAAAAGGTACCTACTAAACATTCTTACACATTAATTGCAAATACTTGTCCATTATTTATTTTACTTAGGTTCACAGTTTGTTTTCTTTTACTCTGACTGAATCACACGTGTATACTTTGTTGGATACTAATTGCTACAATTATCTTAATAATGTGTGGCTGCTCCGACACTTTGTATGTCTTTAAGTAATGATTATTATTTAACCTACTCAAACAGAAGTGGTATTCCATTACACAAATGACTAGGGGTGTATTGTTGAACAATTTAATGTAGCCTCAATTTTCTTTACTGACTGCCTCATTGGTCTAGTGGTAGCTAAGCGCGACTGCTAAGCACGAGGTCCTGGGTTCGAATCCCGGGTCGGGCAAAATGTTACTGCGTTTTTCCATTAGGTAATTCTCAGTGGTAGCACGGAGTCTGGATTTGTGCCCGGTTAATGGCAATAGGCTCGCCCCCTATTACATTGGGACATAAAACATAACTGGCGAAATGTGGGTGTACTATATGTGCACCTCTGCCTACCCCTTCGGGGAATACAGGCGTGATGTTATGTTTATGTCAATTTTCTTTATTTTTAGCTAAAGCTCGGGAAGAATTGAAAACGCCGATGAAAGAGATAGATTTGGCGCTTAAAGCATGTAAATTTGGAAAGTTTCATATTAAGTTGATGCTCACAGCGTTTACGGGATTTGTGGCAGGAATCCTAGCTAGTTCCTCAACAGCCTACCTGCTTCCTAGTGCAGAATGTGATCTACATATGAACTTATTGCAGAAGGGTCTACTCAATGCGATGCCATATATAGGTGAGTTTAAAATTCTTTTATCACGTCTACTGTAACTGCAGCAAATTGATTGCATAAATTAATATTAAAACTTTAAGAATAGTAATCGTATGTTGATTGCAAAGAATTTTTGTCGGAATACTATTAAATAAAATTGCTCATCGATCCAAAGGTTCCTTGAAAAAGTTCGTCAAGCTCATTTCCTGAATCTCCCGCAAAATATCAAGATAATCTTCAAACTATAGTCAAAAACACTATATCAATAGATATTGCTGAACAAATCATAAAAGTCAACTAAGAGGAATGACTGAATTTATGGCGGTAAGACACAGTGCTTACTAATGGAAAACCACCTGGACATAAATTTATAGCAAAAGGGACATGCCCCAATGGGCCGCACGTCGAAGGAATATCAGTAAAGCGAAACTAACTACAACGAAAAGCGGTCAATGTAAATATACGACCATACGTAAGAGAGAATTAAATTTCCGGCATGACTAGTTTTAATGCTGTTAGATAAAACACAGATTATAAGGGCGAAATTAAACAAATATTGATAAGCTTGATAAGATACCTACTACATGATTCAGTGGTATACGTTATTCTTACGTAATTTTACGCAGGAACGATGTGACATCGATCTATAGTAATGCGACGATGTGACGCGTGAATCTGCATGTATAACTAACTCCACGTTGTTTGCTTAAGTCGCCTGTCTGATGCGGATACGATGTAATAGATGTTTTTAAGTAGAATAATTATAATTTCTTTGGACTTTACACTATTTCAAATAACAGTAGACATTTTAGGATTTTTTATTTACGGTTGAACGGACTGGTTCTACCATTTTGATTTCTATTGCATTGTGATGTGAAAAATAACAGTTGCAGTATACAGATTCTACTGTATTTTTTAATTAACATCCTTCTGTCTAACGCATAAAACTCAAAGTAGGTTAAATAAATTGTAAACAGGTTTGTTTCTCGTCAAAACCAATGGATTTTGGAAAGTCTTCTCCTGGAAAATTATTTTCTGATTTTATTTCTTCATCTTATCTTTTGGGACTAATATGGACTACAAATAAATTATTTGTTTTTTCAGGCATGCTGTTGTCATCGATTGTCGCTGGATTTCTAACGGATGCATTTGGAAGAAGAATATTTTTAATAGTAGGCTTCTGTGGCCTATTTGTATTCACGTTTATTTCTGGTTGTAGTCAGACGTATGAATTGCTCGTGACGGCTAAATTCTTTGAGGGTTTGTTGTAAGTATAAACCTCTTTGCGCTTATTTAATTAAGTATAGTTTTATGTTAGGATGTTTAGTGTTTTTTCGTATATGACCTAATTGCTGCCATGGCTAACCGATTGAACTGCTGAGCTAGAGTTGCGGGTTTGATTCCCGCAAGGGACAAAAAATTATGTGATGCACAGATTTTTGTCCCGAGTCTGTGGTTATGTATCTGTGTTGTGTGTGGTGAAACGACCCAACATACAGGAGAAATTCATATATTGAGGCGACGTTATAAAAAAGATAGGCTTTCCTTCTGTAACAAACACGCGGATGGTTATAAAATTATTAAGCATGCATAAATTCTTAACGAAATAACATTTAAAGTTCATTATGGATACCTATCCTTAATCTTTTCACTTGAAGTATCTTGTACTTAAATATCATTTTTTTCAGGATCATTAATCAACACAACAACAAAACATGATTAATTAACTTTATAAATTAAGTTTCAGACCTTGTCAACCATGCTTAGATCACAGAGATCTAAGCATGATTGACAAGGTCAAGTTAGCTTTAATAATACTTGCTGTGTTCCTATATTTTTTTAAAACTACGAACGCTTTGGACTAGTGAAAGAAAGACAGGACATTACGGTTAAAAACTCTTTTGTTGAAATAAAATTAATGTCTAGGCTAAGTTTCCCTAGATTTATGTCTTGAACCTTTTATTCAGACATTTTTCTTGGCCTTTTTTTAGTCTGAGATTCCAGTCTTGGAATTCATAGCATTGTTTCGACACAAAAGAATAATGTTTTGGGCCTTGTATAATTATTACGTCACAAAGGAAAGTTCTGGAACTTGAGTGCTCCCCAGACACTTCTATTTTGGTCAGTTTTAAAAGTGGGGTAACTGTACGCGATCTTATTTCCTTCGTTCGGTAATCATCCATCGATTTTTCCGAAAAAAGTCTTAATCTTTCACAGGTTTCTATTCATCAATCATATATAATATCAAACCTAGATATACGAAGGGTTATGTCAGATTTCGACTATTATAGAATAGATTCTATTAAGTCTGCCTCGTTGGTCTAGTGGTCGCTAAGCGCGACTGTTGAGCACGAGTTCCTGGGTTCGAATCCCGCGTCGGGCAAATTGTTACTGGGTTTTTCCATTAGGTAATTCTCAGTGGCTGCACGGAGTCTGGATTTGTGCCCGGTAGATGGCAATAGGCTCCCCCCCTATTACATTGGGACCTAAAACATAACTGGCGAAATGTGGGTGTACTATACATATGTGCACCTCTGTCTACCCCTTCGGGGAATACAGGCGTGATGTTATGTTTTATGTTTTCTATTAAATATGAGGCACACCTTTCCATTAACCACACATCCAGATATCGATCACACTGATACAAAAAATGGCTAAAATCCGAAACCCAATAACACTTCACTGGACCTAGAACTTGAACCTCGCCCCTCATAAGACCAACAAGGCAGTAAATATAATTATTTTCGTCCTTTTCCTTACAGATTCGCCACATCCTTCAGTGCGTGCATAACGTTATCTGCAGAGTTATGTCATCATGGTATAAGGGATCGCGTATTGTTATTCCAGTCTTCTTGCATTTCGGTTGCTCACATAATAATAGCATTAATATCATGGGCAGTCCTCACCAATGAATGGAAGTATTCTTTCTTTGGTGGAAAATTCGGTAAGCAACCTTTGCAGGCCAAGTTTTTAAGTTAGGTTAGAAAAGTGGTTTTAGAAGCATTAAAAACTTATTTATACATAATAATACATAAAGTCACGCCTGTTTCCCTGAGGGGTAGGCAGAGACCACGGATTTCCATTTGCTACGATCCTGGCATACTCCTTATTTATCGTATGGAATTAAAGCAAATATTGATGAGTATGACAATTGTTAATCTGCACAAGGCTTGAAAGTAGAAATTGAATCATGCTTCACACTAATATTATAAATGCGAAAGTTTGTGAGTGTGTTTGTATGTTGTTACCTCTTCACGCTCAAACGGGTAAACCGATTTTATGAAATTTTATATAGTGGTAGCTGACACCCTAGCTTAACTAACACACAGGCTACTTTTTATCCCGAAAAAATGTAGCGGGTAACACCTTGGGGCGCAGCTAGTTGATAATATACCTAGACAAGTGTCAAAATGCTAGACATATAACAACCGATTTTATTTTTAACAGCCTGTGTTGTCCCACTGCAGGGCAAAGGCCTCCCTTTCCTTCTTACAATTAATTTACTATCTGCAAAATTGTGTATATTAAAACTACTGAATAAACTAGTTCCTAAGTCAGTTTCTAAAGCCGTTTCGACAAATTATTAAAGCCCGACTAAAATTGTAGAAACAAAAACAGAAAGTCTACAACATAATACACTTCAAGCTAAGTTCCTTACCATGTTTACGTTTACTCATTTAATCCTCCAAAAAAGGTTCACAACTCAAAAAAGAGGATTTTCGCCTTAACATTTTCTGAATTGCCCGTAATTGTCCTACGTTTCTCTAGAGTTACGCGTAATACAGACATTTTGTTTCCAGTACTCAACACATGGAATTTTTATCTTTACATCATGTCGTTATGGCCCCTCGCTGCCGGTCTTATGTACTTACTGCTCCTACCTGAAAGCCCCAAATATTTGCTGACGCAGAAAAAGTATGACGAAGCGAGAGAGATCCTGATTAAAATATATAGAGAGAACACGGGCAAGCCAGCGGATACCTATCCGGTAAGGTTTTTAATTGGCTATTAGGTACATGCTTCTTTGTCTTTTGTTTTTAAGATTGTAACCTTATTTGATGATCTTAGCTTTGAAGTTTTCGCTGATTTTTGTTTGGTGTTTTATTTTTTTATTTTCCTATAATTTTATTATACTTGATACCTCGTTGGTCTAGTGGTTGTTAAGCGCGACTGCTGAGCACGAGGTCCTGGGTTCGAATCCCGGGTCGGGCAAAGTGTTACTAGGTTTTTCCATTAGGTAATCCTTAGTAGCAGCACGGAGTCTGGATTTGTGCCCGGTTGATGGCAATAGGCTCGCCCCCTAAAAACTAAAAACATAACTGGCGAAATGTGCGTGTACTGTATGTGCACCTCTGCTTACCCCTTTGGGGAATACAGGCGTGATGTTATGTTATGTTAATTTTATTATAAGAAAATAACAAAATAAAACATTGTCGCCTTATGGATCTGAAGTGTTAGGTAAATAAAGACTCGGTGTCATATTGTCATCGTTTGTGACATGTACACAAAGCAGAAAGAGCGATACTGTTGGCTTATGCAGCAACTAAATTAACTAATTTACGAGTAAGTATGATACATTCAACGTTGCTTTATTAAAAATTGATTCTACACGATTTTGTTACAAATAAAAAATCTATTTGTTTTGTAGATAAACTCATATCAATGGAAAATCGTAAAAATATTATTTTATATAGATATAATATAGCTGTGAGTTAAATTCCAAATATTAATTAATTCAAGATAACATTCAGTACTAAATCACTTGGGAACCTAAATTATTATTCAGCCCAATTGTTATCTAGCAGTCGCAGAATTAAAATATTGAATAACTTTGAAAATCTAATATACATAACAATGCTTTACTTTCTCAAAATAATCCATCAAAATAACGAAAAATTCATGCAAATCAGATCAGTAATTTTTGAGAAAACCGCAGAATTACAGACATACGGACGGGTCAAATATAGAACACTCTTCTTACCTGACTGCGCGATGATAAGAAGGATAATGTGTTTTTCGAAGTCGGTTGAAATAAATATTTTACTTAATATAATTATTATTGCACCAATCAATGTAAGATCAGAAAGCCTTATACCATAGTCAAGAGTGTAATTATTTTTTTCTTTTTTATCCTTGATTTCCAATTCGAAAACATTATTCAGTTTGCACTCAGTTTTTATATAAAAGCTGTTTTATTAGGTCACAGAATATTGCTCTTTATTTTATGAATATAGAAAGGATTTCAACTACACGATGTATAAATGAAAAGATACGTTTTGTAAGGTATGTATTAATAATGTATCATAAAGGGATTTTACTTCTGAGAATCCATTTAAATATTGTTTTAGTTTGCTTTTAGTACTCCAAAATGTATTAAATTTGACGAAATAACGGTTTTCTAATTAATTACTTTGTTTACATGATATCAAATTTAATAAAACGAAAATATTAAATTACCTTGAGATAGTTTTTACATTTTAAATATAACAGAAAATTTCGTCTGGTTTCCCCGATAGGGTAGGCAGAGCTTTAGATATTTTTAGTGTACTAATTTTTCGGTGTTTTATCGGTCCCACGTTATGGGTGGCGAACTTATTGCCATTAACCGAATACAATGCAGATTTATTTCGCGACAATCACACTTTGCTCGCCCCGAATGGAACCTAGGATATCACGCTCAGGGCCGCGCTCCGCAACCGATCACGATATGGGACGGCACACCGACACGACCGGAGAGAGATCAGACGTAGACCATCGGCTTGCGTGTCTTCCGAAGCACGGAGGGGTCTCGACATGCAAAAACGGTCACCCATCATGTGACTAACCGCAGCGAGCACGGCTTAACCTCGTAGATTGACAGATTTGCGCGGTAGGCTCAGCTACGAGCCCCTTTACAAAATATTACTCGCATGTAACACATAATTTACCAAATACATATAAAACCTCATATTCAATAACGCTGGTGGATATTACCACGGAAATAACTAGCAATTATAACCTACCTATTATGTCACAATAAAAGGAATATTCCGAAGGTCGATTGTGAACAACACTAAGGTGACAGAACCCAGAAAAACCGTGGTTATGTGTGGCTTTCTTCAAGACTGCGAAAGAAAAGTTAAAGGCATTTAACTCAGAGAGACTAAGACATCTATTTTAACTTTTTCGTGACAAGCCCAAAATATTTTACTTCTGGAAACGCAACATCAATAAATACCTTTTTTTTAATGTCCCGTTGGAGAATCGAGAATAACATTTGGCGTGGACTACATTATTGAATATTTAGAAGCCAAATAATAAATCAGTAGAGATGATTGTCCTAACCTGTATTTGTCCAATGTCTTCACTGTTTACTGCAAAACCAATTGCGAGCTCATTTCGCTAAAATGGAAACTCTGAAGTATTTTTTGTATGCCATGTTGTGTCCATTTATAGAAATTATACCGCAATTCACTCGAATCATCAACTTGAGTTATGATGTCAATAAATATGTGGAAGCAGTCATTATACCAAAATAATGTGCTTAGTATTATTTATAGAATATCACTGGTCTTTGGTCTCGTGGATTTTTGGCGGCAAGCATGCAATGCCGAGAGAAACGCCGGTTCAATCTTTACGAGTGACTAAAAACTCTTTAGGATTTTGTTTTGGATAAAAATGTTGTACATATCAGATGTTCAACATTTTTTGTAGACGGTTCCTTTCTGTCACCGGAAAAGTGGTGGAATAAGGGTGAAGATTCCGACGTGGGTCCAGTAAATGGCACTAAGTTCATCACCGAATGCCAATTCGCGGTACCTCAGTCCAGAATTGTGCCTGGTAGATGGCATAATACCACTCTATAACGGGTTTTTGACTTTTGTACTTTCTCCTCACGTCATCTACTATTGTAGCATCGCCATTTGTTTCTTATGTGACATTAAATTATTATCTTATCTTCTAGTACTTCAACCTCTGGAAAGACAAAAGGATATACACCATAGATGAGACTCCCGAGCACAAAGTGGAGACAAGTATACGACACCAGTTAGTGGTAGGTCTTTACAACTTGAAGCCGATGTTCCAGAAGCCACTAAGTGGGCACTTGGCTATGACCTGCTTAACCAACTTCATTGTTATGTGTATGTAAGTATTGTTAAGTATATATTTTGATCTCTCTTTAAGTACCTTTCTGACAAATGCAACATCAACAAAAATAGCAGAACCTAATTACCATGTTTTTTTATATAAATGGCCAAAATTAGGAGGAATTGGTAGCTCAAAGGAGAGGTTTATCCAACAATGAAATACAAATTCGTTAAAGATATATTTGATTTCGATTCGTAAAAGAATAATCATCATCATCATCATCAGCCGGAAGACGTCCACTGTTGAACAAAGGTTCTCCCCCTTAGAACGTACTAAGAATAATAAGTACCATCAATTATTTATAGTAACATATATGCATAGTGGAGTCAAAAAAATCTTCTTTCTACACACACACACATAACAGCACGCCTGTATTCCCCGAAGGGGTTGGCAGAGGTGCACATATAGTACACCCACATTTCGCCAGTTATGTTTTTAGATCCCAATGTAATAGGGGGCGAGCCTATTGCCATCAACCGGGCACAAATCCAGACTCCGTGCTGCTACTGAGAATTACCTAATGGAAAAACCCAGTAACACTTTGCCCGACCCGGGATTCGAACCCAGGACCTCGTGCTCAGCAGTCGCGCTTAGCAACCACTAGACCAACGAGGCAGTCAAAATCTTCTTTCTATAATTCTCTTCTAGAGAATCACTGGCACATAAGCGAAGTAATGGGTGGATGATATACTAATACAGTTGTGTGGAGTACTAAATAAGTGCAATTCTACTTTCAGGTATAACGTATTTAGGCTATGGTTCCCACAAATGTCAACGATAGTAGAACATCACCCGCCTCAAGATGGACAGGACTTGTGCATGGTCCTAGATGAGTATACATCGGGTTTGAAAGCAATCGTTAGTAATGCTACAGAAATTTGTGTGCCGGTAAGTTTCTATGAATTAGTTTCTTTTTACTATAGTGGAATATGAAGTGAGTGGGTCAGATAAAGGTGAATAAAGAGACGTAGATAAGGTGCAAAATATCTATTTGTGTCTTTTATTTTGTAGATTTTAGTTGGGCAATGATACCTACATTATCATCAGCCTATCACAGTCCACAGCTGGACATAGGCCTCTTCAATAGCATGCCACTAAGCTCGATCTTCAGCCATATCTACATAGTCAGTTGCTAGCAAAATAACTGTGGGCGTTGCTTAAAAAGGTTTTTTAGAAAACACAAGTCGATTAATTTCCCTGTTTATGTTCAATGTTAGGTAAACATTACTTTCGTTTTCTAACTTTCGAAATTCGACTTTTGCAAACATTAAAATTCCATAGTCAATTACAGCTAAAATCAAAAAAGTCAATGCCACAAGGCCAACTTAAATCTGGATTAATTAAATACGATCTTGATAAGCTCATTTATAGCAGATCAAACATTACTGATAAAAAACTTCCGTCCCATCCTGTGTCGCCCTCGGCTTGACAATCGAATCTGGGTCGGTAATTGACGGCTAAAGTGACGGTTGATGCGACCAAATTACAAGTGATAAATTAATACCATTTAAAATAGAGAACTGTTGACCTAATTCTCTTTGGGGTGCGTTGGTTCCGGGTCAATCTGTTTAAGACTACCTAGAGTAATCATGGAGTTGCCTTCTTCGAAATGTTCTTTTATCTAGATTAGGTACGTAGGTATCTTGGATGTTGTAGTTAGGATTATCTATATATATCTAGCTTGTTAACTTATAATAATTATATATATATATTTTTTTATTAATTTTACACATCACAGACATTTTGTCCGTGCTCTTTTGATTCTAAGTTTAATTTTTATGATAAATTAATTTTCTTGTCAACAAAATGCTCCCACTGTAAAGTGAAGTTGAAGATCGCACTTTTCTAGTGAGGCGGGAGTAATTACTTTCCAAGGCATATTTTTGAATTTGTCTTATCTTTGTTTTCTATATTGTGTCAGATGTTGTTTATTTTCTTTTTCTCCTTCTACTGTTACATAAGTAATATATATATATTGTACTTATGTAAGTGTGTATGTTCCCCGAAGGGGTAAGCGGAGGGGAACATAATTATAGTCACCCATATTTCGCCAGTTATGTTATGGGTTGCAATGTATGACGCGAGCCTGTTGCCATCAACTGGGTCCAAATGATTAAATCAACCGAAATTTATAATATTATTCAATTGTTGTATCTGTTCAAAGGTATCATACATAATTATCTACCTATGTACAGAACAGTATACACATAATTTTAGAATCTAGACCAATGTAAAAAGAACGTGAATAATTACTATCAAACGTTTCCCGAGCATTATTAATAGCATCATTAGCAACTTCGTACGTCATTGGCTAACATAATTGAATAATCATTAAATTAGAAGTTAAATTAGAAATGTAAGCAGTTTAATGTAAAATTAATTGGCGACATGCAAAAAAATCTTGTAAATCGGGATTGGTCCGTTTTAGTGATTATAGAAACACGTCTCCCTTAAGACGTGAAACAAAAACGGAACTTATATTTTGCTGGCCATGGGCAGCGGCTCGGTAAGTCACTTTAAAGAGCTGCACCACGGATCGGCAAAAGTCATCGTTTCAAATCCCCCTCGTATCCATCATTTTTAACATTACCTGAATTTATTTGTTCTGCAATGTAAATAAAGCTATACTGCTACTTTTATTCCTGACTGATGTTGATAAAAAAACATATAGAATTATTTTTTTAAAGTGTCTCGCTAATTACATACGCAATACGCCAACAGCCAAAGTTCACGCAGCACCAACCTACTCCCGAACTTTTTAACTGAAAGTAGACGCCACTAGAATTATGATGAGTTTTTTAGCAGAAAGTTTTTCTGCGCTCTACATAATTATACGCACGACGAGGCTAGAGTTACGTTGGCTGCCACAATTCAACAACGAATAAAAATAGTACAGTTTTAAAATAAATATGTTTGAAAACTGATTATTTGTCTGAAACATTTTTGTTTTAAAGAAACCCCTAGTTAGGAAGTAAAAGTACTTGGATCCTGTGCTAATTGGATTTATCTTGTCTTATTTTATGCGATAGGAATAATATAAAGTTTAATTTTAATTTTATTACAGTATTCTTAAGAAAAATTACCAAGGCATCGCCATTCACTTGCAAAAAACATAAAGTCATCAAGGTAGAAAAATGTACTTGATTTTCAGATGTTTTCAGGCACACGTCAGATACAATCAGCTCATTTATATTTTGTCTCTATCTACACGTTGCTTACAGTATAGTCACTTTGCATTTCCGTCCACAACTCCTTCTCAACAATGTTAACGATTGCTACAACACTAGGAAGTATCCTTGACCTAAATCTACATATCCAAATTATTCCATCTCACGATCGGGTAGACGTTTACTATTTATTAGTTACTATCTATTCAAGTTACTCTTTGCACGCAAATACTACAAAGGAACTATGGTGTATTGAAATCGTTTCGTAACAAACAACCGTTATTTTACTAGCTACAGCCATAAATTTGGGGGGAACAGTTAGAATATTGATTTTGCTATTACCATATTTAGTTTGAACATGAATTGACTTACAAAATAAACAATTCAAGGTCTACCAGCGTGCGTAGTAATAAATTATGGGTAAGGAATTGAAACAATCCTGTTGGTATAGCTGATAGGTATTTTGATTTAGCTAGTTAGGATTCAATTTATTATGAGCGAACGATGTAAAGAGAAGCTTAAACGATTAAAAGCCTAATGATAAATTTATTCGATTTGTTTGACCAGGAGGTTTTGTGGTGGCAAAACTATTGTCAAACATAATCTTGGGCAAGATTTGCAGGTCGAATAATAAAGGCTATTGAGTTTATTGGTAGAAAATTAGCAGTCCAATAATTAATACCAATTCAGTTTTACAATTGTAGCAACAGTAGGATTCGTAAAAAATATTTTACGCACTTTCTGTCGAAACATTATAAAATACTTTTGTGGTTCAGCTAATCTCTAATTCAAGTCAGAACCACTATAACCTACGACCTTTATCCCAAAAACCCAATTAGGTCTAATAACAAGTTAAATTGGCAATAGTGAAAACGTTAAGCCTAGATAATGAACAGCTGGCTAATTAGTTTAATCGATAGATTTTGTCACACATAAATCACTTTAAATGTGCATTTCCGATAACAGAATAAGTAATTAACGACAAAATTGTATCAAACCTTTGTAAAAGCGATAATTCTTTTTGGGTACCTAATCTTTCAAACAAAGCATGGATACAAGCGGTTCTATTATCACCTAAAGTTACTTTCCAAGAGGCTTCTATTTTTAACGCCAAGTTTCGGGCGAAAATTTCTTATTTCACTTAAGTTGGAACAATGTACTAACGCAAAAGGGGTTAATTTCGTATCCCCCAGAATGATTAAAGAATAATTGAACAAAGTCCTGCTCCAGTTGCTTTCAAAATTAAAACTCAGAGTGAAGAAATTACTGTTTAATATGTAACTAAGTCCTATTTAAATAGAAAGGGCTTATATAGATCGCTGAGTTTTAAACTGGTTCAGGAAAAAATTAGAACATTTAAAAATATAAAGAGATGCTTTGATAAATAAGGCATATTTATAAAAAAGTGTCTGTAAGAAAAAGGAACACTATGACTACCCTCATCTTGAGAAATATTAAGAGAATTACTCACTAAAATGAGACGTAGTTTAAATTAAATTACCTAGCACTAACAAATTTTGTTTCCAGAGAAAAAGCGGCCACGAAACCTACATTAACAGCATCATACTCGGTTGCGTCTGCGTCGTCCCGTACTTTATCACGGGTATTCTAGTCAATAAAGTTGGCAAGAAGCCACTCTTCATTGTCGCCGGCTTGATATCCGTGGGAGCGTCGCTCGGCGTACGATGGGCTAGTAGCAAGATCGCGATAGTGTGTCTAATCTCCGTATGCGTATCGATTGCTCAAACAATGTTGAGCTTGAATCAAGCGATGACGATTGAGATGTTTCCGACAACTACAAGGTAAGCCATTATATGTATCAGTTTTCTTGAGCCTTAGATAAGCAGTAAGATGCTTGACGAATAGAAATAGAATAGAATGAAAATATATGTTATAGATTAAAAAGTCGAAACATTAAGTCTCTCCATACTTAATTTTTTAAGACCCTCATACACTATTCAATTTCTATTCGTCAAGTGATTTCAACATCTTTATCGGTTTCCTTAGCTTAAGACTAAAGGGTGTTAAGTCAGATTAGATTTATAGATTACTAGCATTTGCCCGCGGCTTAGCTCGCGTTACATAGCCTATGTCCTTTCTCGGGTCGTTAACTTTCTACATGCCAAATTTTAACAAAATCCGTCTAGCGGTTTAGTCGTGAAGGCGTAAGAGACAGACAGACAGAATTACTTTCTCATGTTTGATATTATATATGGGGATTTGACATAAATAGAATTTGAATTCTAACGAAATTGTATACCTGCTGTTACTCAAGAAGATCGAAGGCCTTTTTTATACACCAGATATAAGCAGTCGTGCAGACGGTATTTTATCTGGTACACCGACACGTGACTGTGTGTCTCAGTTGAGGTACGAAAATCCCATAACAAAACATTTCAATGACAACACGAGACACGAGCAAGTCTATTTCAAGCCTATTGTCAATCTTGTAAGTGTAAAATATGGAACAATAGGCTAGATATTGGTCCTTTGTTCTATTCTGAAGGGTCGGCTAAATTGAATAAGCCTCAATGGCTTCAAAATAGGCTCAATATAGGCCAGATAGCATCTGTTCTGTTCATGTTTTGCAAAACGATTCCACACAACAGTTTTGATACAAATTAAGATAATATTAAGCAATATTAATTTCTCCTAAGTTTCAAAGTTATTTCGTTCGCAGATCCGTTTTAATTATCTTATTAAATAATTTATCGTTGAATTTATATAATTTATTGTGTTTATTTACAATGAATTGTTATATTCCAATGATTAAGATTACTTTAGCGTTAATCTGAGTTAAATGTTCAAATTTAAATTGCAGATGGTACCATAAAGTTGTTTATTTTGATTAATTTACAGAAGGCCTTTAATAAAGTTACTTTTGTATTTGTTTCTCGAATCAGTGACATTGCTAAAGTTTTACTTTATCTTCTCTTCGTGGTTATTTTACGAATAGACTAATTCTCATTGCTGGAAAGAGCATGGGTCAGTAGAATTACCAATAATATTGTAGCTAAATAGCAATTGAAGTAACTGAAAAAAAAAGGATTTCTGATCTTAATTATTTTTGGTTAGTAGATCTAGATATCTGCAGTTTTGATATAAAGAGTAGACAGTTAGATACTAGCGTTCATACAGATATTCTCGGTGTATACACTGAGTGTACCGAGTGCCGTAGACTAAATTTACCATAAGAATCAGAATCGTTTATTTGCTTGAAATATGCTGAATATTACAAAATATATTGATTTGTTTCATCTGACGTCGGCAGTTTTATTTCATTGATTGGTTTCTCTCTAGTTTGGGAATTTCTCATGTCGAGGTGACGAAATTGACCTGTCAACTGACTGCCCTGTGTCAAACCTTAGTTTTCACGTCACATCTCTCTCTGTTGGCCGATTGAGAGCAATTTAATAGCAGTGTATCTATTATTTCCCGAATGTGCACGATTTTAACTTAAGTGTTTTCATTGAAATAAAATACGCTTTACGTGTTATTTCGCTTTGCCGCTTGAATTTTAATGTCTAGTGCTATTTGCAGCGCTCGTAGTATCCAATATCATAATCATTTTCTACGTGACTTTTGTATAGACTAAATATAGACAGCTATTACTTTAGGAATATTAGATTACAATTGTGAAATATAAAGGCTATGGCTAGTTGCGATAGTAGCTATTGAGCGAATTGCTTTGTAGTCTGTAGCATGAATACCCTCAATCTTGTTAAAAGGGGTTGGTAGAGATGACAAAGGGAAAATACACAAGAATTTAATGATAGATATTCTCCTATAATCTTGAGGCAGTCAGAATGATTTTAATCGTTGTTTTGAAGCGATCACGTGACAAAATATACATTTTAAATGGCAATTCAAACTAGAATTTTAATATATATTTTATTATACATTAATATTATAAGGCGGAAAAGTTTGTTTATTTAAATTCGCTAATCTAAAAACTGCTGGTTTGAATTTAGAAAATATTTGTGTGTTGGATAATCAATTTATATGGATTAATTCATTTTTGGACATTTAAATTGGTTTATGTATCTGCCTACAGCCCTACAGGTACCTAATAAATATTATAATATTTATTAATATTTCCAGGTCTTTCGCCATTTCCTTGATAATGGTAAGCGGGCGAATTGGAAGCTTATCGGGCAATATCGTATTCCCTATGATGCTAAAAATTAGTTGTGTGATTCCATTCTACACACTGTCTGGACTCATGGTTCGTAAGTATATTATATAATATTTTCTTCCACATTCCGAAGAGCACATTTCAAGTAAGAATTGTAGAGTATATTATTATTTTTTTTTTTAAATCGTCTCCCCACACTAGGAATTTCTCCTGTATCGTGGGTGCGTTTCACAAACATGAAATATCACAAACACCCAGACTCGGAACAAACATCTGTGGTTCGCACAAAGTTTTGCCCCGTGCGGGAATCGAACCCGCAACCCTTAGCGCAGCAGTCCAATAGCTTAGCCACTGCGCTAATCAGGTCGTCAATATTCACTAACAAACACACACACATTGATCTCAAAACTGTTTTCTGTGTTCTACTTATATTATGTTATTGTAATTTTTTTTTTACGATCTTTAACTTTAAATATTTACAACAAAACAATAAAAACTTGGTCTTACTTTCACCGGTTTAACGAAAATATGTTTAATGTTTGCTGAAACTCACAAGGAATTGGCAAGCTGTCGTTCTTTGTGGCGTTCTAAGAGGGAGGCCTGTTCAGCAGTGGACGTCTTCCGGCTGATGATGATGTTTGCTGCAACTCTGGTCTCCAAGATACAAGCTATGCTTAGTTTGGAGACTACTGTTCATAATTTTCAATGCCTGGTACAATTTTAGATCCATAAACATAAATAACATAACATCACGCCTGTATTCCCCGAAGGGGTAGGCAGTACACAGTTAAATAGTACACCCACATTTCACCAGTTATGTTTTAAGTCCCAATGTAATAGGGGGCGAGCCTATTGCCATCAACCAGGCACAAATCCAGACTCTGTGCTGCTACTGAGAATTACCTAATGGAAAAACCCAGTAATACTTTATCCGACGCGGGATTCGGACCTAGGAATTCGTGCTTAGCAGTCACTAGACCAACGAGGCATTTTAGATTCAATTTCTAACTAAGTGATTGTAACATATATAGAACCAATAAATGTATTCTTATTCTTAGTTTAAATTAATAAGAAATCTTCTAATTTTAAAGTTTTTTGTTTAGTTTTCCCATGTTTATAATGAATCCTTATTTCCTTACAGTCGTCATAGCCATCGCTGTGTTCCTACCAATCAAGAAGTAATATCAAAAGAATAAATATACTCGAGGGAGACTTGTCAAATAGAAAAACAATATTGAAGTAGAAATGGAAAGAAAATTTGTTTGTACATATTAAATCATCTTTATAGTAAAGACTTTTATTATGTTATTTATATTAGATGTGTTGTTGTATTGTCAATATGAATCTTTTATGACATCTTAGGTAAATAAAATATAGGTAAAATATATGGACTTGTTTTTCTTTTCCGTATGGAAATTACTTTGTGAGCCCGCATTCAACGTAGCTATGTATTTTCAAATCTATCAGTGCACAAAAATTCACCCGCATCTGTTCAGACGTTAAGGTCTATATACCTAAATATACTTAGATGATGTCTATTTATGAATTTAATATCAGAGATTTGAACGTTAGAATAATTCCAAGACTGTTATAATCTCATTAAACTATAATTGTTCTAAGTAAAAAATCTTTAAACCTAAATGAAAAATTATAAACATTACCAACGCCTTCATTTAATGATCTCAACACTTATAAAAGCTACATTTTAATCAGAAAACTCTAGAAAACATCTTTATTACGCCTAACAATATTCCTTTATGAAACAGAAACAATTGTTTGAAACACAAAGGAGATCTGAACAGCGTTGTTAATATTAATCAGATAATAAACATCTAACCGTTTTCATAACTGGTTGAATATTATTAGATTCTTAAATAAAAAAAATAAGTCACTCTTTTTGTTCTTTGTGCTGGCTTAAGTTATTCGAATTTTGAACAGTACGTGGCCAGTTACACACGTGATTGTTTGTCACGAATATTATTCTTTATAATAGCACTATTAATCGCCCGCGAACTCGTCTGCTCGGATTTTTTTTTTGGTGTAATGGACCGCCCCTTTTATAGGCCAAAAGCAATCGGGACATTCGAATGATATCATTCGTTTTCCGAGAACAATATTTTTTTCTTGATAAAAAGTACCCATGTACTTTCTACACTACTGATAACATAATAAATATATATATCATATATATACTTTAAACATTTACATTAATAATAATGTTCTCCCGAGCGAATTTTCGTCAAGGCGGCCTGCCTCAGCTGAAACTAGCGAACTTCGCAAGAGATATAGTGCCCAAGTATGCGCGCAAACACAGGTGCACTACCTATTCCCTCACTCTCATAGTCCGACGGAGACCAACACGACCGGAGAGAGATCAGGCGCAGGACCAACAGCTTAACGTGCCTTCGGAAGCACCAACGAAATCTACAATACAACGTACGTAAGTACATTACCTTTTTCATTAAGGCACTTTCAGGTCTTATTAAGTTTATATGTGGTCTAGGTTTTCAAACTAGCTTTTATAAAAAACGCTCAAAGTAAACAAAGGACACAGTTCTTTTTGAATTCCAGACCTTTCTTAGGAACAAAAGAAATCACAGGATATTGAGTCTATGTAGGGCAACCCCTTGAATGGCTTATATACTTATGAGCTCTGCCATTCTGGTTTAGTGGTCGCTAAGTGCGACTGGTGAGCACGAGGTCTTGAATTCGAAACCTGGGCCAAGCAATGTGTTACTGGGTTTTCAATGTTTGTTTTGTATGTGTGTGCACAAATGGTTGTTGCCAATTTTCTCAAAAATGGGTTGACCGATTTTCATGCGGTTTTCGGTAACGGGTAAATGGTTTATTAGAGATGATTCTTAGCTATCAATTATAATTTAAATAAAAAAATAATTTTGTTTTTATATTCCACTGTACTCTGACAAGGTGTCACAAAATAAATAAACCTCCGATAGTAAAGAGAAAATATCTCAATTACTTCGACGACAATGCTCCATTTTCCAAATGAAACAATTGCATGGCAGACAAAAGAAGCCTAGGAATTAAAATATAGAATAAATTAATTCAGTAGAGCGCGTTTGCACCTGCCTTGCTAATTAGGTCGACGTTAATGCTGGCTTGTTTTAAGGCCTAAGCATTCGTGGGCGTGTCACTATGACTTGCAGAAAACATATGGGTTTACTAATGACTACAGAAATAAAACAAAGCATATAAATGTACCTAGTTTACGAATCCCTACTAATAATATTATAAACGCGAAAGTTTGTAAGTATGGATGAATGTTTGTTACTCTTTCACGTAAAAACTACTAAATGGACTTTAATGAAATTTCATATGGTGGTAGCTGATACCCTGTATTAACACATAGGTTACTTTTTATCCCGAAAAAATGAAGCGGTAAAAACCGCGGGGCGCAGCTAGTATCTAAAAATTTAACCTTAATAGCAATTCGCTGCTTGACATAAGACTTTCTAAGTTACGCTAAAAACCTAATCCTTTAAGTCCATTTGGTTCTAGTGTTAAATGTGTACAAACATCAATATTTCAGTGACACGTGTTGTTAATTATAAGTGTGTTCTAGTAGTTTTCATACCTTGTTGAGAATGATCGATGTGGAGGACTTTTAACGCTGTAAGCGTTAACGTGACAGAATTAATTGTATAAGTACCTGAAACAATAGAAAAACACGAAATTAGTCTCCTCTTTCGTTTTAAAACGATTTAAACTCTAGTGGATTGATATAAAGTACGTTTCAGTATGACACAGTGATAACAAACGGCTGGTAATTTTTTTTTTTTTTAAGAACAATCTGTTACATAGTAAAATGTTTTAAATATTCTCAGATCGTTATTTTTGGACTCTTATGTAAGAGACTATAATTTGAATTTATGTATATTTCTTAGTACATAGGTACATACATATAGGTACATAAAGTCACGCCTGTTTCCCTGAGGGGTAGGCAGAGACCACGGACTTCCATTTGCTACGATCCTGGCATACTTATTTTGCTTCATTCACACGCATCACATTCCTCATACACGCTCTTCGGTTGAGTTATATTTCTTAGTAAAGTTTCTTAACTTGTTTACCTACTTCTGTTGCTGACGGTACACTGTATTAGCCTGTTGAAGGGACATTAAGAACTCTTCATTGTACTCTTAATTTATGTAACTACATTTCGGCAGGCTCTCTCCCTTAGATTAGGAGGAAACCCAGGACCTCGTGCTCAATAGTCAAGCTTAGCGACCACTACAGAAACGAAGCAGTCTGCATCAAAAAAGTTGCTAAAAAAATTGTAAAATGTTTTGTAAATTTTCTCAGTTGTCAGTCATATTTACTTCAATATCGTATTAATATGTCTCATATTATTTGGAGTATTGAAATATTACTCTAATCATCCTTTTAATTCCACTCGATTGGAAAAAGACTTATTGCTATGTCTTTAAAGTGACGTGACGAGGAATAGCTTGGTGTTAGTGTTAAAACTTAGCGCCAGGAATTAATAGGTGCGTCCAACAAACTACTATACTTCTCCGTAACGCGCCTCCATTCTGTGTTGGCATTGATTTATGTGGATATATACGTGATATATATAAGGTTTTTAAGCAGACTTGAAAGAGTAACCTTTGTAGTTTCCTGCCGGTTCTTCTCCATTGGAATGACATTTTGGAACCGTGCAACTAGCAGCCTAAGGTTTCATAAGCGCCTCTAATAGGTTTACATGAAATAAAAACAATTTGAATTTGACAGGTTTTTTACCCGGTTGATGGCAAAAGGCCCGATCCCTATTACATGGAAACCTAGAACATAACTGGCAAAATATGGGTGTTCTATAATAATGTTCTCCTGACCGAATTTCGGTCATAGTGTAGCGGCCTGTCTCTTCTGAGACTAACAAACTAGGCAGGAGAAGCTCTACCTATTCCCTCACTCTCATAGAGCGATGGGACGGCAGACCGACACGACCGGAGTGAGATCAGGCGCATGACTAACAGCCTAACGTTCCTTCAAAAGTAGGCGGACGTATCTAGCACTCCGAGGAATACAGAATTGACCACCCCCTTTCCTCCCGTGGGCATCGTAAGAGGCGACTAAGGGAAAATCCAGCAGATGGGCAGCAGCGTCTTCTGTAACTACACCACCAATACTGCGATCCCCAAGCCGCTTGCCAAGCGTGGGGATTATGGCAACCCCCGCCCACTCCAAGGGGGAGATTTGTTCATCAGTGGACGTGTTCTGGCTGATGCTTATACATTCTTATATTAGGTATGTGGTAAACGGGTACATAACCATAATATATACCATACCATAATGTTAATTCACCGCCAACAGTAATAGGATAAGGGGAGGGTGGCATCGAATAACAACGGATAAATTAAAAGCCATGAATGAATTTTCGTAAAGGGTTTTTTAATTACATTTTTAAAATTGCCGTTGAGGGTTTAGCCTGTGTCGCAGTTGTGTTTATACATAATATCATATTAATTGTATACTTTACATGTTTTACACCGAACATGGAACACACGATTTAAAAACCTTTTGTAACATATCATAACATCACGCCTATATTCCCCAATGGAGTAGGCAGAGGTGCACATTTAATAGGGGTCCCAATGTAATAGGGGGCGAGCCTATTGCCTTCAACAGGGCACTCGAGCTATACCACACTGTGAGAACCCACCACAACAGATGGTTGTCCTTATTTTTTCCGAATCTGTTATTTTATTAAGTCCTACAAAAGGTTAAAGTGTTTAATGGGTATTTTCATTATGTGATTCTCAGTAACAGCACGGAGTCTGGACTTGTCCCCGGTTGATGGCAGTACGCTTTCCTACTATTACATTGGAACCTAAAAACATAACTGGCAAAATGTGGGTGTACTATAGGTGCACCTCTGCCTACCCCTTCGGGGAATACAGTTGTGATGTTATCTTATGTTTAAAGCAAAAAATCATGCTTAAATAAACGTGATTCTAAGTATGAAGCCAGAAATCTAAACACTGTTTCGTCGTCCTTTTGCTGCAGCTCCACGTTAAAAGCATTTTAGAAAACGATCTGCTAAAGATACGTCTAGCAACCCTACCCCAGACCTACTGCTGAATATTCCATATATTGGTTTTGTAAATGTACGGTGCGGTACGCTTGGGGTTTATTGCTTCAGCAATTTACAAATCGATCGGTTGTCAGAATAATACCGGCTCAATTCAGTATTCTAGTATATTATACCAAATTGGCTATCTATCTCTAGTTTCAGAGTGTGTGGTGAAGGCGTTTTGCTAACACTCTAATGTTATAAGTTTGTATGTTTGTTACTTCTTCTCGCTCAAACGATTGGACTGATTTTGAACAATTTGGTATTAAGCTTATACCCAGGATATACAATCATATTGGCTACTTTTTAATACCTGAAAAAATGCACCGCGTAATACCGTGTCGGGCAACCAGTGGATCCAATTGGCAAGTTGTCGTTCATAGTGGCGTTCTAAGGGGGAGGCCATTATTTAATAGAGGACGTCTTCTGGCTGATGATGATGATGAATACCGGAACAATTTTTTTTTAGTTTTGTTTGATGTTTCCTATTCCTTAATGTTATTATCAAATTCGAAAGTGTCTCAGTCTATTTGTGTCCTCATCACGACAAAACCACTGAACAGATCGTAATAAAATTTGATGCGAATATAGCTTAATCTTAAGGAGACTACTGTATCCCGTAAAAGACGACCTAGAAATGCGGGGCGAAGTAGTAGACGTAAACTAATTCACTTTAAAGTTTCGTTGGATACTTCTCGATTTCGTGTTCTATTAAAGCTAGCAGCGTTGTATATCCGTAAAACTTAATTATTGCTGTTATATATAAGATTATGATTTCATCCCAATATTACAATATAAATTAATATCTGTATAAATAAAGTAAACAATATTAAGAGCAAAATCAAGTTCTTTTGTTTACAATTTATATTTTAAAATAACCTAAGCTCTCCCTCCATTCCTCCGTACTTACATCTTCTAAAGCATAATGATTTCTATCACTTACGCGAATATTAGACATTGAAAAAATATATTTATAATAATAATTATCTTCTTAGGCATTTAACCTACAAACCCACACATCTACAAATCTGCGTCTTCAGTACCAAGACTCCGTCCCTCTTTACATGATACAGAAACCGTTCTCTCTATCAGTACTTCATTTACTATCAGTACCACTACTTCCACCCCCTTTTCTCATCCAATTTCAACAAAATATAGGCTACCCACCATTATTCCCACAAAGCTACCGAAGTTGAGAATAGGAATTCCACAGTTGCATGTACAGTAAAAAATTCAGCTCTCAGAACATCTTGCTGGGAACAACATCAAACTGGGTTTCATAATTCAGTAGGAAACAACAAACTACAGTGCCGGAGTCCGGAAATACTGGACTAAAGTTCCCAAAGCATGTCCGAGCGCTATTTATAAATAACTTAATAGAAACTAGACTCGATAGAAGTGGACAGTGTACAGCCTGTCTTTCTGTAACTTTAACACTGTTTGTAGAAATAGTAAGAAGATAACAACACGTCTGTGTTACTGCTGCATGTAGAAATAAATGGGACTTCTACAGAGTTAGTCTTTTTAGGTCCCGGGACTTCCCTTGTTCGTGCAGTGACCACCGGGGTGGTTTTGTTAAGGTTGTTATCCCATACGCCCCGGTCCATCACAGGGGGCAGGTTCCTTTTGAAGGGTGACCCCGAAAAATAAAATAAAAGTGCCATTTACTTTTTTTTTGTTTACGGGTTTCAGGTGATGTCGGTTTTTACCTTTACCTACACCCCCCACATTTCACTAATTATGTTATTACTCTCAATATAATAGGGGGCGAGCCTATTGCCATCAACCAATAAAAAATTCGGACTCAGTACTTACAGTTACTTAATGTATAACACTTTTCCCGACCCGGTATTCTCACCTAGGACACTCAGCAGTCGCACTCAGCCACCACTACTCCAACGAGGCAGTAGTAATAGATGTTTAAATAATAAATGGAGCTATTGTGCTTCTCAAAAGCATTAATTTATACAAGACAATGCTTATGACCACTGCTGGTAGATTTGACTCGGTATTTTCTAAGGTAACTTTATAGTTGAGGTTTAAAGATGGCGGTATTAATACCTATTATATTATTCTGACCTTTGAAGTTCCACAAAATAGAAAATAGACTTTCATGATTATAAGCAATAGAATTACCTACCTATATTTTACTAGAGGTAATTTAAGAGCCCTAATTAATGAAATGCTATCCTTTTTTATGTTTAATAGTGTGGTCTATAATCAGCAATGGGATATTAACAGTTAAAGATGATGATGAAGCAAAGTGTGGATAATAAATTAAAAACAACGCGTTTACCCAATTGCGACTAAAAGAGTTAAAATGAGTTTTGGGCTACCGTAAGTTGATGCAAATGTAAAAAAACAAAATTCAGCATCAGAAATAGTAGATTTTTTTAAATACACTTGATTAAAGAACAACTTCTTATATAGGTAGTAAAAAGTCATTCTATAAATCTATATTTCTATAATTAAACAATAACTTGAATTGATATTTATTTCATCCAATTATTTGACATAAAGTTTTTTAATATATTAAACTACTTAAGATGCTGACTGTACCTAATATATAATGGTACTATTAGGGTACTATACCAATCAATCAACTTATGTATACTCAATAAACACACCAATACGTTAATGAGACTTTCGCATGACATAATACGCCCACCGCACCTTGTTACTCGTTAATTCTCTTTACAAACAATGTAAAACATTTACAGACTGAAAACTGAACTGAACCGCAAATTAAAAGGGGGTTAAAGTGAGTAACTAACTTAATTGTATCTCGTCTAGTTTGTGACGTCTCTGTTGTATCTTGGATTCGAAAGTAAGTCTTAAGGGTATAGCAATAAGAGCTATGTTATTACATGACGTTTAATTTGATTCTAGCATGTTGCCCATGCTAAGCTTTTGTTCAATTGTCTAAAGTTCAAATTGACAAAATGACGTTCGCATTCCATTTGTGTCCATCATTTTCCAAATGTCCTTCATCAATTTGAAGTATGTTTTTGGTATTTTCTGGTAAGAAATTCCTAGTGTTAGGTAAAAATTGGCACACATTTACGATTTTTTCAAAAAAGTTAAGATGACAAAATTAGACACCAGCTGTATTTATCGACTTTCTCTTCTGCCTCGATTATGTGGCTTTTCTGGTAGAGTAATTCCTAAATACTATTCGGATGCATAAAACCCTTTAGTAAAAGGCTGTTAACTAAAAGGGCCATTAAGCTAGTACGTTGCTACATAGTCAAGCCATTCTTCGGAAAGCACGTTAAGCCGTTAGTCCTGCGCCTGATCTCTCCGGTTGTGTCGGTCTACAGTCCTAACTATGTGAATAAGGGAATAGAGAGTACACCTGTGTTTGCGCGCATACTTGTGAACTAAAATATCTCCTGCGTAGTTGGGTCTCCGATGGGCCAGGCTTCCGTGACCGAAATTCGGTGAGGAGAACATTATTTATTTATTTATTTAAACCTTAAAGCTATCATTACAGGTGAGTACTATCCAACGCGATAGCTAGGCACTTATGACTTTATTCCCTATATAGTATAGTAGGTATAGTACTCAGTTAGACTGGTCCTGATAACCAATTGCTTGATAACATAAATCAACATTCAACTATCATACATACACTACCCAATGTTAGTATTGCTACGTAAATTGGAGTACTATCGTCTAGTTTGTAGTGTGCAGTGCGCCGCGTCAAATCAATATACCAAGCAATTGACTTTAAGGGCGTGTTCACACTAAGCGGTATCGGGTTCAAATCGCACACTCGTGTTGCATTAGATTACTGGTGTTGGTAAGCTTTTGCTTCAAGGATTCTATTGTTTAGTATTTTTCTTTACGAATTCCTTTTAGATTCGGATTTTATCGTGATTGCCCAATACTTGACAGATCGGATTTATATACATAATTATTAAAGTGACTGTTCTAGCCCTCCTTTTCTGACCCTGTTCAGACACTACTGACTGAAGAATATCATGAGAAAACTCGTGTCTAATGTTCTGAAATATTTAAGCTTTTATCGTAAAAATTTACACGTGTAAAGTTGGCATACATACAATTTATATGGGAAAGGCAAAAACTATTTTAATTTAAATAAATTACTTTACTTTAGGTATAATTTGGACCACTAGGCGACCATTGAAGTTTTAATAAAAATAAATATTATTAGTAGAAACAATGTGCAGTGTGAGTAAACCTTTACCTTGTGGCATTTTGCAGCTGTGACATCGTTTATTCAATGACAATGCGATTGTTTTTTAATGGAACTTAATGGTGCTCTCATAGGTCAGTATGGTACTTATAACAAACATTGATTAGCTTTTCTGATATTGATTCTATGATATAATACGATCTATGCTTGGGATTCGCGAATCAGTGTGTCTACCAACTGCGTTTTTAACTTACTGTCGAAAACGTTAACTATTTCTATGGCAATGACAACGCCCCCTGGAAACAACGCAATAATTTCAAAGCTGTAGTATGGAGCAAAAATACAGTTTTCAGAGTTAGAGACTAAACTGTAAAGCCCCCTTACCATGTACTCTTAAAACAGGATAGTTTATGAAAGCGAGACACCGTGGTATGGGGGATGGCATCATTTATTAAGATTGCAAAGTGCTCACATGTTTGATAGAAGGGTGAAATAAAAGCTGTTATAATGTTTATATCACTTACGCCAGTATTACACATTGAAATAAAACTAGGTTTACGGATTTTATCGCGGTTTTTTAATTGATTTTTGGTCCCGACGTTTCGAATCCTTTACAACATTCATGGTCACGGGCTGACTGAGGTGTTAAACGTCTAATTTGAACTATTACTATCCTACATTTTAATTATTATTAACAATCCAATTTACGCAAAATGAGCTATAGGTATAATTGCATTCGTAGATCATTTTCGTACATACGCAGTTTTGACTCACTTTTGCTACATACGCAGTTTTGCCTCACAATGTCCAAGTAAGATTAGTAATGTACACAGCAGTCCTAACTGAGTTAACTTGGCTCTGTGTATAACAGCGCATGACTATGTAGTGGCGACTACCACGTGACACGCAGCGACTCATCACTGCTCTAATGATGTTAAGAAATGCTGGCATTAGTATAAAGTTTGCGTGTGTGTACACAATGGCCAATCGTGTGATCGTGCTTATGTTTTGAGATGGTCTTAGAAATCTCTTTATGTTGCGTTGGGATGTTTGTTGTAGTAACTAGTAATGTAAAAACATATTTAAATACGATTGACGACCGTAATAGTGCAGTGGCTAAGCGATTGGACTGGTGCGCTAATGGTTGCGGGTTCGATTCCCGCACGGGGCAAAACTTTGTGCGAACCAGATGTTTGTCCCGAGTCTGGGTGTTTGTGTATGTGATATTTCATGTTTGTGAAACGCACTCACGACACAGGAGAGATTCCTAGTGTAGGGCGACGTTTTTTTTTTTAAAAAAAAAACAAATTTAAATATCGGTAAAAAATAATCAGACTAATACCTAATAAAAATGTGAAAGTTTATGAGTATGTTTGTTACATCTTCACGCTCAAACGGCTCGACCGATTTTGTTATAATTTGGTATGGAGGTAGCTGACACCCTGGATTAATAAATAGGCTACTTGACATTCAGAAAAAATGCTGCATGTGACACCGTGGAGCGCAGCTAGTGTTGCTAGATATTTACGCTGTTTTGCCTCACATTTGCTTCAACAAAGGCCACGCAAAGTTTTGTAATGTACACAACAAAGTCCTAACAGAATTAACTTGACTCAGCGTCTAACAGCGCATAACTATAATGTGGCGACGGTCACGTGACACGCTGCCACTCCATGCTGCTCTAATGACGTTAAGAATATACGAGATGAAATAAGATGCTGGCGAGTGTAAAGTAAGCGTGTACACAATGGCCCATAGTCGTAATGTTTTAAGATGTGGCTAGAAATAGTTATATTAATGGTAGTGTTTGTTAAAGGTTAAAATAATTAGTTTGTTAGTTTAACCCCAGTTTGTATTGTTTTCAAAGAAGAGTATTTAAATTATTTTATAAAAATACTGTTCAAATTACAGCTTTGAACTCTTTTGAACAATGTTATTCTAAGTCCACGAATCAAACTTAAAAATAAATAAAATATTAGAATATACGTCACCCCTGTATTCCCCAATGAAGTAGGCAGAGGTGCACATATAGTACACCCCACATTTCGCCAGCTCTATTATAGGTCCCAATGTAATAGGGGGCCAGCTTATTTCCTTCAACCAGACATTCAGAATCCGTGCTGCTACTAAGCCTTACCTAATGGAAAAACCCAATAGCACTGCCCGACCCAGGATTTGAACCCAGGACCTCATACTCAGCAGTCACGCTTAACGACTAGACAGACCAAAAAGGCAGTCAAATTAAAATAATTTATTTGATTAAATATAAATTCCTTTATTACATTTCCTACCAATATCCATCAGGCATTTCTACATTCCTATCAGTATCTTAGGCATGTATTATGGTGTACGCTTTGTTGGTTGTCCTTAAATTATAAAAAAATAAATCAGCAATGCAAATCATACAAAAATAATCTTCTAACCTTAGAAGTTGCATAGAGTACGTTCTCACGACACAATTGCTGCACTCGCCCGACTTGAACGTAGTTCAGTAAAGTGTTGAATAGACTTTAATAACACAGAACTCTCGCTACATTTGTCAAGCACCGCATTAGTGAGACATTCACGGCATTGAAAACTTATGATGAGTTATTTGTGCGATTTGCCGATGTATTATTTGTAAGTGGAGCATATTTGTAAGTTTGCTGAGGTTCGAGTCGACCTGTTAACACGTTGACTGTATGTAGACACAATAGATAAACAGTTAACTTGTACCATAACCTTCGGTATAACTGTTGAACAGCCAAGTCAAAGGACGCAAATTTAAAAACCGGTACGCACCAGGATTTTCGCATTCATGTGATTATTAAAAATAAAACATCAGTTGCTCAAAACGGTGAAGGAAAACATTGTAAGGAAACCGGCACATATTCTGACAATTTTTCCAACGGTGTGTTTAGTAGGGTTCTGACAAACCATGTCATAAGCCTACAGGCGGTTGAAACTAACACCAGGCTGTTCTTCAACCATACGACTAGAAGAAGAAGTCGTTCTAGCAACTTTAAAATTATCCTAAATTATCTTAGACGAAGCCTAGAAGCTGCTTAAAACTAAATTCCTTTTCATGTTAAAGCAATTTAAAGATAGTACACACAGTAGATAATTCAGTTTTCGACAAACAACCGAGACAGACAGTTTGCAAGCGATTGCCGAGACTGGATCGCTCCGTAATCGTACGTTTGTAATTAAACTCCAACTTGAGCTAGCAAGTTGTTCACAATGATTGGTTTGGCTGCAAATTGAGCTTGTAACATGATAATTTTCAATCGGATATTTAAACTTCTTTCTAATGATATTGTAATATGCACGGCGAGCGATTAGGGGAGTCCGATTGTTTTTTTTTGTAGCGAATTAAGTTCTTTTTTTAAAACGTCGCCCTACTCTAGGACTTTCTCCTGTATTGTGGGTGCGTTCCACAAACATGAAAATTATCATGTGATATCCGAGTCTGGAATATGTATATACACATTCCATACTTGGGACAAACATCTGCGGATCGCCCAAATATTTTTCCCGGGTGGGTCCCGAACCCTAACCCCTAGCGCCAGTCCAATCACTTAGCCACTGCGCCAATCAGGTTGTTAAATTTGTTTGTTTTTTGTATTATCAGCCACTTAGCTATCTGGTAGTGACGCTGACCATACCATTGCGACATAGCAATCGTGTTTTTTTAAATATGTTTTTAATTGTTTAATGTTTAGTTTAGTCTTCAGTAAGCTTATCAAACATACTTCCATATCCATAAACGAGTGGTTAATTAATGCCTTGTATATTATAATTTAGTCATAGAAAAAGTTTTCCATTTCAGTAAAAAAAAACTTTTTTGCTCTGCAGTGTGATACAAAACCTGGACCGAACTCATTGAGGAACAAGTAAACATTTGCCAATTATATCTAGATTTGACATTATTTACGTGTATACATTCAAGATGTTCCACATTAAACACAGCACAGTTTGCTCTTGCCATCTCTATTGAAGAACACACGAAGCAGTTGCTAGAGCTTGGCAAATATTCTACACGTTTAGAGCAACTTGACTATGTTGTAACTTGAATATGTCGTTTGAACACTAGCAATCATTTATAAGAGGCTCTTAGGTATCTGCCAAGTTAAGCAGAGATTGCCGCGGTCTGTTTTGTGATGGGTGACCATTGGTGGTGGTCTGGCGCCGGATTTTAGGAGGTTTTTTGTGCCATCTGACTATATCTGTGAGGAAATAAATAGTGAATGTGTTTGCGCACTAGTGCTGTGAACATAATTGGACCAAACACAACATTAGAGCCCATCAAAGTAGGTAATTTCAGGGGTCGCCGTCGTTGAAACTGACAAGGACTATATGATACTAGCTTTTGCCCGCGGCTTTGCCCGCGTTAAGTAACCTATTTCCTTTCTCGGGTCGTTTTACATGCCAAATTTCATCAAAATCCGTCCAGCGGTTTCGTCGTGAAGGCGTAAGAGACAGCCAGAGTTACTTTCACATTTATAATATATATATAAGTATGGAAAAATGGATATATTATATACATACATGACCGTATATTACTCCCCAGAAATAGTTTTAAAAAATAGACATTTAAATAACTGGCTTTATTATCTTAAAAAAATAAATATTGAATATAGACTTGTGTTTTTAAAAATACTATTTTTTCTCGAAGTTTTTATATAACTCGAATATACTTTTGAATTAGAATTCAATATTCAAATAAAGTTACTGAATTTCAGATAGTCTAATAGCAAGCACTTTTTTAGCGACATTTATCTACTACTGACGTATTGTAGTTCACATAACATCACGACTGTATTCCCCGAAGGGGTAGGCAGAGGTGCACATATAGTACACCCACATTTCGCCAGTTATGTTTTTAGGTCCCAATGTAATAGGGGGCGAGCCTATTGGCATCAATCGGACACAAATCCAGACTCCGTGCTGCCACTAAGAATTACCTAATGGAAAAACCCAGTAACACTTTTCCCGACCCGAGATTCGAACCCAGGACCTCGTGCGTGCGTGACCACTAGACCAACGAGGCAGTATTTTAGTTCAATAAACAAGCGACTCAACCAGCAGCCGTAACCATGATTAATATGAATAATGTTTCGCGTATGAATCAATTCATTTGTATCTATATTCTAGTAGCTTAGTAAACACTTAGTGCATGAATATTAAAGGTATTTTGTAGATTAAGCCAATAAACAGTGATATTATTCTCAAGTTAACATACACGAATGTTACGCGTTATGCTGTGTCCCTATGTCAAGGAAAATAAGGCAGTAATGCCAGCCTCGTTAAAAAAAAACTCCTTGTATCCTCTTGATATGCAGAGTAGTAAATTAAAAAAAAAAATATTAATCCGGTTGTACTCAATTGTTTATTCAGACATTCTTGAATAGCCATATGTTTATTCAAGAATGTCCGAATAAACATCTGACTGCAAATAAAGTTAAGAGTAAACATTAGAGTAATTTCTAGTATGATGTCTATGTTATTGTATAAAATCTATTTTGTCCGACTGTATATCGATATCACACTAACATTATAAAAGCGAAATTTTGTGAGAGTGTGTTGTATGTTTGTTACCTCTTCACGCTTAAACGGCTAGACCGATTTTAATGAAATTTCATATGGATTAACAAAGCTACTTTTTATCCCGAAAAAATGTAGCGGGTAACACCGCGAGGCGCAGCTAGTTTCACGTAGAACTGGAAGAAGCAGGATATACCACATTTAAAAACAAAGTTAATACAGGTAACACAGTTTGTCTCTTGACGCTCAAACGCCGAGTTGGACAGTAGAAATTGTATTTAAGCTTTGATAAATACTGAAAGCTACGTAATATAGTTTGGTAACTCAAAACTAGTGCTCAGACCAAAATTCAGGTTCCTTTGAGATCATAAATTATTAATGTCCGAAGTCCTTTGATGTATTATGTATTTTGTCGTCTTATTGATACTAACGTAGGTATTGGAAATTTTGAGTAGCTATCTATTTGTGGTAACTTTCTATTGAAGAGTAAGGTCCTTTTTACCCGAATGCAGCTAAACTCTAAAGGAGGATAATGTATCACACTAATATTAAAAAGGCGAAAGTTTGTGAGTGTGCTTGTATGTTTGTTAACTCTTCACGCTCAAATAGCTAGACCAATTTTGATGAAATTTCAATGGAGGTAGCTGACACCCTGGATGAACATATAGGTTACTTTTATCCCGAAAAAATGTAGCGGGTAATACCGCGGGGCGCAGCTAGTTTGACATATTAATGGGTGAATTTACTTAGCTTTACTGGATTTTTATTAACTGAGGGTACAAGTGACTTACTAAACATCCTAAGATTACATTACTTTAATTTATTAACTTTTTTCCTAATTATGGTCATGGTGGCCTAGTGGTTAACATACCGGATTAGTATGCACATGGATGCAGGTTCAAACCCGGGCAAGTATCAACGTGACTTTTTCAATGTTATAAATACTTTCTTAGTTATTATAAGACACCACTGACTAAAGGTGACGGAAAACATCGTGAGGAAACCTGGATTAAATTATCTAAAATCGCTAACCCGCAGTGAGCTAGCGTGGTGATCAATGCTCAATTCTTCTCTATAAGAGAAGAGGCCCTTGCCCTGCAGTGGGACAGTTATAAGCTGTTATTATTATTATTATTTATTTCCTAATTATAATTTTTATTATTAATATTCAGCTATATTTTAGCGATATCAGTATCAACCTCATTAGCCGCGAAAAAAATCGTTTAGATTATTATTTTCTGCAGACAAGTAAACTTTTTAGATAGAACCTATAATTTTAAATTCACTTAATGCATAAGCTGTATACATTACAATTATACCCATCACTTACGTATACTACAGTTAGAATAGAATAGAATAGTTATCAACACCACTCACGTTTGGTTAACGCAATTACGGCGTCCGAGGATTTGCCTCTAAACTGCATAATTGCAATGCGTATGTGCTATTTTGAACTATTGATTCCAAACATTGCTACACAGTGATCTAATCGGTATTAACAGTCAGACAGCTTTTGCAGTTCAACGGAACAATAGCTTCGATGCAGTTATTGCAGTCAAAGTAATTTTTTCTGGCGTGCAGTATAATAAAAACAAATTGTCAAAATGAGATTAAAATCTGAATATGATATTGGCTACGAAAGCGTAGGCAACGTAGCGGGCCAGCTACGCCGTAGCAACTACGTAGCCAATTTCCGCGACACATCACAACCCTATTTTATCCCAATTTAAAAATAAAACACCAAGACTTAAGATCGAATGATGAACCGCTAAAGGTTTGCGTCATTCAAATAACCCTATAGTGGCCTCGTTAGAGATATGAAGGGATAACGGAAAATATATAGAAGGACACAGAAGGACCCTTATTAAAGATATATTGGGGTACCGCATAGACTATACGCCGTCGGACTTGATCTATGGCCTTTGGTCCCATCTTTTACAGATTGCATTTTTAGGGGCCGTCACCGAAAGTTTATTATTGAAGATTTATATTGCCTCAGGTGGCGGACAAAAATGTTGATTTGAAAAGTTTATCAAGGCCCGAATATCAGGAATGATTCCGATGTAATTTAGTTGAACGTTTGGATTTATTTGGATAGTGTTGATAAATTATGTTAATTTAGCATCTCTGGCATATATATAACGTCTTTTTTGTCTTGCTGTTATATACGTCTGACTGCCTCGTTGGTGTAGTGGTCGCTGAGCGCGACTGCAGAGCATCAGGTCCTAGGTCGAATCCCGGGTCGGGCAAAGTGTTACAGGGTTTTTTCAAATTATGTTGACACTATATAAAACGAAAGACATAACATCACGCATGTATTTCCCGAAGGGGTAGGCAGAGGTGCATAAATAGCACACCCATATTTCGCCAGTTATGTTTTAGGTCTCAGTAATAGGCGGCAAACAAAAGAACCTAGCAATTACTCTATTATTTAATTACCCATCCCTTGTTCACTACCCAGGCCTTAACTATCTGCTTGTATTGCCCACCACAATGTTGAATGAGGCGGATTAGAAGCCGCAACCGCGCGTTCTCGAGTAAACAAGCACCCTTTATCAATTGACCCACACTACCGTTATAACTACCTCTAGATAACTTTACAGTCTGTACGATAATTAGGAATATAATCATCATCATCAAAATGTCGTAGTAGAAGCCGCTGTAAATGCTAGTCGAATCGTGATGAGCTCGGTTCGAGTCCGATGATATAAATAAGGCTAAAAACGGTGAAGTAAAACATTATGAGGAATTTTTTACCCCTTAATCCAGAGTGTCAGCTACCTCCATAAAAAATTTCATCAAAATCGGTCAAGCCGTTTGAGCTTAAAGAGGTACCAAAAATACAAACAGACTCACAAACATTCGACTTTATAATATTAGTGTGATTTGCAAAATTCAGATTCAAAATAATATACCTCTACCTAGCCACAATTTTATGAAAAAGAAAAACATTATTTATCAAAGAACCTTTTAATATTACTCGTACACGTGTACTCTACTAACACCAATATAAGGTTTACAATGCTGCAGAAATCTATCTAAATTTAAATCTGAGATTGTTTTTCAATCCTCCGATCAAATGTCACGGAGTTCATTGTGCCTAGAGAACTTAAATCGAAATACGTAAAGGTGAGATTTCTAGCAATCAATCTACGAGTATAAATGTATCAGTGAAATGAGATTTATTACATTTAGAATCAATCAATCATAATACTGCCGATCAAAGAATTTACTTACGTTATCAGTAATTGACAGATATGAATTTTTCTGTAATTTTAGATAGATAAATTATATTAATATATTTAATAGCTACGCGGGACAATATGTGTGATCCGCAGATTTTGTCCCGAGTCTGGGTGTTAGTGTATGTGATATTTCATGTTTGTGAAACGCACGTGTGAAGTGTCGTTTTTTTACAAGCTTTTATTTAACTTGCAATATTTGTATGTATGTATGGTTGTATGTATGTATGTATATGTGTGAGTTTGTTTAGGTCAAATCTTGCAATCTAAATAAGAACCACTTTTTGAAATCCGATTGAAATGAAATTTTGCATATTTAAATAGGTTTGGTGACAATACAATATTATGGTACTTTTAATTTAAAAGGTTGCGTTAAAAATATATTTTTAATAATAACTTTTTTTTAATACTATCTGTACTACTCATATATAAGTACGCTGCTGCCTAACGGTTGTGCCGTGCCGTCAACAACAACGTACGTGATGAAATATGATAGTTTTACAAGCTTTTATTGAATAAAAGGTGAAGAATGATTTCCAAAAACATTTTCTGTGATAAATATCCCAGGATTTGTCTTTCAATACCTTCAAACTATCCATTGACAATGACATTTTTCTCAGAAAAATCTGTTAGCTACACCAATATTTTCCCAACACATCCTCGAAAACGTATCCTCTGAAGAATATATGAAATATTCTTTCTATACAGCGATAAATGTGTCCTCTACACGTCTCCCAAGGGGCGCAACTTGAAGATATAATAAAAAATACGAGTGAGATTTCATATTTCCAAGACGCCTTGTTATGTCGATATGAAATCTTAACGGAGTCACTCTTCCCCGAAGGATAATAGAATTTTTGTGATCGCTATAGCTACTACAGAAGCTTTTTTATAACTTTATCGTGCGACTGCCTCGTTGGTCCAGTGGTTACTAAGCGTGACTGCTGAGTACGAGGTACTGCGCTCGAATCCTGAGTCCGGCAAAGTGTTGTTGGTTTTTTCCATTAAGAAATTCACGATAGCAGGCTGGATTTGTGCCCGGTTGATGGCAACAGACTCGTTCTTTTTACATTGGAACCTATACTCGTAACATAACTGGAGAAAGTGAAAATTTCTATCACTAACGCGATTATTAGACATTGAAATTAAAAATACTTTGATGGATTTTATCGCGGTGTTAATCTGTACAAATTAGAAGTTTCACACCTCAATCTGCAGTGACCATGAATGCTGTAAAGGATTCGAAACGCCGGGACCAAAAAACAAAACAAAACCGCGGAGAAATCCGTAAAAATTGTTTTATTTAAATGACTGGCGAATGTTGGGTGTACTACACATCTTTGTCTACTACTTTGGGAGTACAAGCGTGATGTTATGTTTTTTTATCGTGCGTTTTATAGCCTGCGTGTATGACATTAATGTGTGCTAGTGTTAAGTTTTTATCACTGGCATGTTTGAGGCATGTTTTTCTGGTTATAGCCAAGTTATTATAGACTAGAACTCGTGTTTAAAATTAAGGTTATAAATTATATTTTTAATAACATTTTATAATCTTGTTCATCGTAATTTGATCTTTATGTGTGGACGTTATTGCGTACATATTTTATCTAACATTAACAAGAGGTCATGCAGTAATATAAAGTACTAGCTGGCAATTTTTTTTTATTAAATACACGATATAAATTATTTTTTTTATGTAGATCAAACATCAAGCCTTTTTTAACCTCCAAAGGAGGAGGGAGGGGGGTTTTCTTCTGCCTGGAAAGCTTCGCCTTTTACGACTAGCTTCCAGCAACAGAAATGAGTAACAATATTGCCTCTTTAAACCGAAAACTACCTCACAACCCTAACGAATAATCCCCGTACTCCCCAAATACCTAGGTAATGCGGACTAGGGTCACGTCATAATAATCTTGAAAAATGTCCCAAAGAATGACGTGAAAAACATATATCTTAGAAATCTCAGAGGAAGGTTTGGCCAAAAAACGTGAAGCACTACACAATGTGGGCTCGCAAGTTGAATAAGAAAAATAAGGACAAATAGATAAATAATACATGAATTGGTGCGGCTATTTGTCAGTATAACCATGAGTTATGTGGGTGTAAAACGAGATAAATATACTGATAAAATGGAGTAGCCGAGGTTTGTTAAGCAAACATAAATGGACTGGTTGCGGTTGTCAGACAATTGTGCAATTATAGTTCTTAAAGCATTTACATCATAAGGCAAGGTTTCGGATACGCAGATCTAAGGCCGACTGGTAGAGAATGCCTTTGGCATTAAGTCCGCCTTTGTACACTGACTTTGTACATAAAGTCTAATAAATAAATAGTCTTGGTAAACGTCGAGTGTTTACAGTATCGTATATCATTGTGGAGGGACGGATTAGCAATACGATTCCCTTTTGTCATCGGTAAGACGTCTCTAGAAGCGTTAAACCCGGTATGGCGAAATGTGGGTGTATTGTACAGTAGGGACTTGACTAATAGCAGTACCCTTAGCACATGGGACCCACATTTTACCGCCCACAAGGCCTATGTTGTAGGTGGTGAGTCTATTGCTATTTACCGAGCTATCACTGGGTTCGTCTCTTTTAGAGGTATGTCATTATTTTTACATGACTACCCAAAAAAGGAGTGAGTAATGTTTTCAAGGTTCGTGTTTGTATGAGTTTCCATCTTAACTTCTAAATGCCTGAACTGATTTTAATGTATGGGGTGTCAGCAGCGTCTTCTGTAACTTCACCACCAATACTGCGATCCTCAAGCCGCTTCCCATCGTGAGGATTATGGCAACGCCTCCCTTTATCTAAGGGTGAGGCTTTTGTTCAACAGTGGAGGTGTTCCAGCTTATGATACAAAGATTATTTATTATAATTATTTTCAGCAATTAGAGCCACAAATATTTTTTTAATTAAAAAGGTAAGTCTAACATTAGGTACGTATATTGGTTTCCAAGGACTACACTTGATACATATTAGTACAAAAGCGAATTACGACTATTTACGTCAAGCAACTCCCAGTTGTGTCATATTTTATTTGGTAATGTCAAAAGCAATTTAATTTATAATACAAACATGTTGGACATTATTATGATTGGCTAATGTTAGCGTGAGCAGATATATTAATTACTTTTTCTAACGCTTATAATTCAATGCGAAATTACCTGTCGCGGGAAAATGTGCAGGCGTTGTTGAAATATGGCTTAGGCTCTTTTGTATTCTAGAAACAGTTTAAAATTAATATGTAGGTACTATTGTTTAGTTAGCAAAAGAAGAAAAGAAACTTAATGACAAATCTTACATATAAAATTCTCGAGTCACAATGTTCGTTCCCGTACTCCTCCGAAACAGCTTGACCGATTCTCATGAAATTTTCTGAGTATATTGAGTAGGTCTGAGAATCGGCCAACATCTATTTTCCATACCCCGGGTCAGCTAGTATTAAAAAAAATACCTATATTAATTCAAGTTATAGTCTCAAGTTGTAATGTTTGTATAATATGCGCACGGTTGATGGCAATAGGCTCGCCCCCTATTACATTGGGAACTGGCGAAATTTTCTTGTACTTAAAATGTGCACCTCTGCCACTCTTTGGGGAGATACAGGCGTAATGTTGTGTTATAAAATTCATATTTAAGGGAATTTAAAGCATACATGCTGTTGTATTTACTTGATACTCGGTCATTATTATAAGACTCAATTTATTAAACTTAGATACCTACAAGCACGATGGTAAAACAATGTACTAAGTACCTATCTCACATACATATCTGAGACATATTAGCCACTTAAAAGATAATGTACTAAAGTTTTGGACACTGATATCGAAAAGAAATAAATAGTACGATTGTACGCGATTCCAATCATAAAAATAACTAGGTTTTGATTTAAGATTGCTTTAAAATTAATTTATAAGCAAAATAACATTGACATTGGTTAAAACAAAGGAAAATCGAAGCCCCTTGTTTTGCGTGAGAACCCTAACATGTGATTTGACTTTGAAACAGAAATTGACGAAAACAAACAAATAAAAGAGCGTAAAGTTTTCTTGTCAAAGCTCAACGAAATTACAGAGTTCTGATTTTATTTTTCATTCCACTGCATTGATATAAACAGCCCCTTATACGGTACGATTTGTCGTTACACGTTACGATTCGTCGCTGCACGACCATTGTGACGGATGCGCGGTGCACGTGGACGTTGTTATCAGACAATGAGAGTAAGGTAATAGGGAGTGCACCAGTGTTTGCGCGCATACTTTGTCTAAACTCTTGCGTAGTTGGCTAATCTCAGCTGAGATGGGCCACCGTGACCGAAATTCGCATTGAAGAACTATCATCGGACGAGATTGCATCAAAAGCTGATAAAATTAAAAATCGCATTGCATTAGCAGAATTATCTCTCTGCTGATCTATCCCGAATTCTTAACTATTATTATTACACACTGTAAATTTGTGATACATTATAAATATATAAAGAAATAGAAGATAGTGAAGCTCCTTGCGACCGACTGTCATGATTTTCTTCAGACTAATCGAAACGATATATCGCATCGCTCGTATATGGAGCGTTACCACAATAAAGGGTGACGAACTTGTGAAAAAGTAATGAATCGTCAACATTGAATAATGAACCACTAACTTTTTTAAAGGCACTTTATAAACGGATTGTTGATTAAATTGCTTTTCATTACTTTGGTTTTAAGTTAATGACGTATTTAATTTTGTGCCAAAATTTAATATAAGTTTATGACAATGGGTACTAGTTATATTTCACGTGATTATGAAACGTCGGGACCAAAAGGCTAATTAAACATAACATCACGCCTGTATTCCCCGAACGGGTAGGCAGAGGTGTACATATAAAGAATGGGTATAGAAATGTGGGTGTACTAACACCCACACTTCGCCAGTTATGTTTTTCGATCCCAATGTAATAGGGGCGAGCCTATTGCCATCAACCGGGCACAAATCCAGACTCCGTGCTGCTACTGAAAATTACCTTATGGAAAAACCCAGTAACACTGCCGGACTCGGTATTCGAACTTAGGTCCTCGTGCTCAGCAGTTGCGCCCAGCAACCACTAGACCAACGAGGCAGTTGTTGATTAATTAAAATCGCGATAAAATCCGTTAACATGTTTTTATTTCAATAAATGTTAAAACTTGCTGAAGTATATAAAACAATAAGCCCCAGTTTTTATAATATTAAATACATTGTCGGTAAATAAAGGGCTGAATGTAACACAGAGTTTTATATAAGGGTCTAACGTGGTCTCAGTTAGAGGGGATTATGATGAACAATGGTCTGCCCACTTGATCCCTAAAATGCCTTTTATGTCTGATATAACGTGGCTGTAGTTTTCCATGACAAATATTGTGTAATATTTGGTTCTGGATTAGGTGTTTTATGTATATTTATAAACTTTATATTATTGACTACTTTAATGACGCAGTAGCTAAGCGATTTGACTGCTGCGCTTGGGGTTGCGGGCACGATTCCCGCACGGGACAAAAATTTGTGAGCCGCAGATGTTTGTCCCAGGTCTGCGTGTTTGTGTATGTTATATTTAATGATTGTAAAACTCGCGACGTTTTTTTTAACAAAAATAATATGTGTGTATACATAAAATCACGCCTGAATCCCAGAAATGGTGCAGAGGTGCAACGTGTAGTACTCCCACATTTCGCCAGATGTATTATATTGCAAAACACGACTACTGAGCGTGGGGCACTTGATTTGATTCCCAGGTCAAGCAGTGTTATTGGATTTATCCATCAGTTAACTCTGCAGCACGGAGCCTAGATTTGTACCCAGTTAATGGCATTAGGCTCGCTGCTTATTACATTCAGACGTAAAGATATAGTTATAATAAGTTCAACGTGGCAATGCCGCCAGTCTTTTGGGCACCCTACCAGTCGACAGCGATGAGGAAGAATACTTTGATGCATATTTTTTAGTTTCATTTTTTTCTATTGTACCTATATATTTATTTTTAAGGAGTGTAAATCAGTTATAACTTATCTGACAAAATATGGTCATCATGGACATGGAAAACAGTATAACCCTGTTTACCACCAGCGTTATATCATGTTTTAAATAAATAAATAAGACACTTCCAAACTTTCCATTCTAAAACAATAAAACGGACACGAATTTGACACTAACCATTGGATGTGCGCCAAAGTGTGCCAAAGTGCCGTTAAATCATACTACGTTAGTCGAGGTTAACAATGTCCTAAAATCCTACAGCCCCCTTACCATGAAGTCATAAAGCAGGACAGTTTACATTGTGGAAGCGAGATGCCACATAACAATACACGTAGTGATGTCTCCCTTCCACGACGTAAACTGTCCTAAAAGGGAACTTGAAATTCGATAGATGCAGCAGCGACACGGTGGCTCAGTTGGTTAGAGCAGCGCCGCGGTATGGTGAAGGTCGAAGGTTCAAGTCCCGCTCGTGCACATCATTTTTCAAATTTCCTATATCAATTTAGTAAACTGTCCTGCTTTAAGAGTTTATGGTGAGGGGGTAGAAAAAACAAATGAAATCGGTAAATACTGGTGACGTATACAAGTGAGTGTGCGCTCCGTAAGCCCGGGATATATTTGATAGATGAATTCAGTACCAACTGAAGACCTTTAAGGGATAAAATAGAAAAATCTACGGTTAAAGATATTTATTTCTCAAAAGAATTACAAATTCACTTATAGAGAAAATTTAAATACGGGTTTACAATAATGTTTTCTTCCAGCAATGGAACCTGCCTCATCGATTCTTGTGATCGCCAAGCGCGACAGTTGAGCATGAGGTCCTGGGTTCGAATCCCGGGTCAAGTGATGTAATACTGGATTTTTCAAATTCTGTAATTCTTTGTAGCAATTTTTTATTATAACAGGTTTTTCTAACGTGTGTATTTGGAAATGCCCGACTAGTCAGTCTCAACCTGTCACCTCATCAAAAGGCTCCATTTGAAACCGAAACTAGTTGTTACTCCCGAATACACACGTTCAAAATTTCAGTACATATACATATAACCTACTCGCATTATGCAGTGAATTATCGTATACTAGCTGGGCCCCGCGGTGTTACCCGCTACATCATCGGGGAAATAAGTTGGCTATGTGTTAATCCAGGGTGCCAGCTACCGCCATATAAAATTTTATCTAAATCAGTCTAGCCGTTTGAGCGTGAAAGAGTAACAAACATCCATCCATACTTACAAACTATCGCGTTTATAATATTAGTTGGGATAAGTAGGGATTGGCTCTCGTTCGTTTAACTTTACAACTATTTCTGCATTCTACCATTGGAATATAAAAATTTAATGATGTGAGGAATTCCGATCCCCGAGCAATTAATTATTTACTACACCTATTTACAGAAACGTTTCGATATGAACGAGATTGCAATACTTTTACAATATTTAAGTTGAAATTTTATACCGAGTAATTGCAGATGTTTGTTAACTTTGGTTTGTTTTTAATTTTAAACCTAGTTTTCGAAATTATGATTTATACGTAGGTTATTTGACTTGGTAGGCGATGTTATTATTGTGTAATTTATGATATTTGTATGATTGCTGCGTGGTTTTACTTGCTCTTAAAGGATCAAGTTTGTGTAAATGGATTAGTATCTGTGTCTTCGCTCAGCGTAGCTGGCAAGTCTTAAATAGGACGCCATGACCGAAATTCAGTCAGGAGAACTTTTTTTTTTCTATTTACATTAGATTTGAAATAAGCTCCGTATATAATATTACCCTAATACCAATTTATTAACTTGTCCAATTTCCAAGTAAAACAAAATGCTTTTAAAACAGCTCTTAATATTGTACTTTGATGTAACCTTGAAAGTTGAACACTGAACAAAAGGTAATTACTCCGAAAGTACAAAGTAAGCTTAGGAACATTACATTCTTACAATACCTTAGTTCTTGACATAATAAATAGAAGTATTAAAATGGATCTCAAAAGAGAGATTGTTTCACAAACTGGAAAATCTTATAATGAGGCATGGATTGTCAAAATCAAAGGAGTGTTGCGTCCAACGCATGTTTTTCATAATGCGGGGATAATGGCCCACTGGGCTCAACTGATAGGCCCTGTCGCAGCAGGTCAGGGCTCAACAGTAATGTTCCCAAACCTGAGATCCAAAAGACTTAAGACCTTCTGAGAGCACTATACAATGTTAGTGCATACCTTTTTTTGTCACGGTGGAAAAATCTCATGAACTATCCCACCATCCATGGGAAAAGAGCGGCGGGGGCGTGTGAAACTGCTGGTTGTAAAACAACAGACCCTACCCACTAAAATTATATATAATGGTATAATGTTAATGCATGCCTACAAAAGAAATCCTTAAAGATTTCAGCATTTAAAGAATCTTTACAAGAGCACACAAAATTAGTCGTACGACGTAGCCTGGAAAGTCAGTTCAGTGCCAAACAACTAAGTAGCTTACCTCACTCAGCATAAACTACATCATGATGCTCCAAATGACACAATAGAAGCCAACAAGTGCTCAGAAACCAGCCAGTCCTATTGTATAATAGGAAATACACGAGGACTTGTCTACAAAAACAATAGAAAATAAGGCGTATCTCATGTCAAATAATTTACCTGTAGACTTCCAACATTGATTAATTACTCACCGCCAGGCTTCTAGTCATAATTTTAGGTTGAAGGTACAATTATAGATGACAGCTGACGTGAATAAAGTTTTTTGCCTAACTATTACCTACTGCGGTTCATGTTTATCGTTTCATAAATATGCCGTGAATAAACAGTTGGTTCTCGTCGATGTAAAATATTTATTAATTTTTGGGGTTTTATGTTTGTTGTCTCTAAATACTATTGTAGTTTTTGAAGCTTATTATTTACGCAGTTAAAATACAGTATAAATTGTTTTTATTTTTAACTGACAAAAATGTGCAAATATAACATATAATAATAATAATAATAATAAACGTTTATTTCAGGCAATATAAAACAATGCTAAACAAAGCTTACAGAGGCCCATATTATATATACCTTACAGACTAACATACATACAAAAATATAAACTTATAACTAAGTCACGTTTTCGCGACGTATAACGCACGTTCTGTGACTATCGGACGGAGGACGCCGGCGGCCGCGGAATTTCCTAAATACAACCCCTTTCGGCCACAGCTCCTCTTTCAGAATCGCCGATAGTCGATCGGTCGGGACGCGTACAACAAACGAGTTGAAGTTAACTGTGTTGCGCGATTCCAACTTCTCGACCAAAAACCGGAGCTTCGTTTTCTTCTCCAAGTACTCCACCACGTCGGAGGTCTTCGTGGTGAAGTGGAGACGGGACACATACACATGCGCCACAGGCACAGGGGCAGCATATGTTCTGACGGTGCGGTGCCACACAGGTTGTGACAAAGAGGCCTTTTCTTCTTTCTCTCGACCTTAGTAAAGCCCTCTTCATCCTGCTGTCGTGGTAGCGCCGCACTAGGAAGGCGTGCGTTGCGGGTGCTCCCGGTAGCCTTCTCGGTCCTCAATACATTGCTCGCTTTGGGTGGCTGGCGGGCAGCAGCCGCGGCGTAGTGACGTTGAGGCGTTGACGTCACGACGACAGGCGACACCTTCGTGGGGGGAGGCGCGGGGCGGGGCGCAGGCGACGGCTGTGTCTCAGGTGTCGCGCTCCTGAAACTTGCTGACACGACTTTGCATGCGCCTCGACGCGTGTTGATGTTGTTGACCTCCGGTGAACTACTTACGGCCAGCGAATTTCGCAATGATGTTACTTCGGCACGTAGCTCACTAATGGTGTCTTGCGAAGCCTCCAACTTCAACACTACCTCCGCCAGGCTGGCTTTCAGGGTTGTGATGTCCTTGAGCAACCTGGTCACATCTACGTGATCAAATGTCACTGGCGGCAACTTGTTTAAGTTTTTCGCCACAAACGACGGCACGTCATCAGGATCCGTTGTCTTCAGAAGATTGATGGTGTCCTGAAGACTCTTCTCACCCTTGTCGTCCTTACGGCGGGATGGCATTCTGTCGATCTGTCCGACCGACTTGTACAGCAGAGTTTTCGCAGATACTATCTCCTCTGCATTAAAATTGGACTTGCAGATCTGGATGATGCTGATCTCGTCCATGGCGTCGATGGCGTGTTGTAAAAACGCCAACACTTCATTAGCTATGAGTTGCTCGGAACTCAAAGCCATTGTAACGTGCGCGGCCTATGCCGCACAAATCGCGAATAAAAACGTTACACAAAGGTTAAGTCAATGCTTGTTTGAAGGCGGGCTGCTGGATCATAAATTGGCCAGCAATATAATAGTAGTTCAAATGCAGTTATAAATTCAACTCGATATCCTTACAATTCCGTAGTACTTACAATTACTGCAACTTTCCATCAAAACCTCACTGCAAGGCTCTTTTTAGGCCAACTGGCAGCAGAGCACCCAATACCGTTTTCAACGAAATTCGCAAAAAAGTAGTAAAAAAGTAAACTGTGTGCGAGTACAAATAGGGCCGATCCCAGGGGTCGCAAGCTGATGGAAATCGAATGGAAACATGACTAACACGTTTGCGATGAATGCGACGATTCTCTCAATTAAAATGGCGGCCACAATATGGCGGATTAGGGCTGTCAGGTGATGGACTTTATTAGGGAAGAAATATCAATATTTGTTTTTTGACACCACCTTCTTCTTATTGTATGGTTGATGAGCAACCTGATGTCAGAGTTTAAACCGCCGGTAGGACAGAGGCCTACACATCATTTAAAAAGTTCTTACGTGAGTATCGTTTATTACTGGAGCGATTTCAATAAAATTTGGACAGTAAGCCACATAATTTATGTACCTATGCAGATTTTAAAAATGACATTAAATGAACCTAAAATAAAAACACTGATACAATAAGTTATATAATTGGCTTTAAAGGTTCATACCGAATCAAAATTTCATTCCAAATTTAATATTTCATTAAAATAAAATCTACAAAATATACGGCGTGATCGCGGCAGACCCAGACGACGATGGCATGACGAGCTGCTTACGTTCAGGAGAGACTGGTCCACCTTAGGACATGACCAAATAAGGTGGAAGAAGGACAGGAAGACCTTTGCCCTGCAGTGGGACAACACAGGCTGTTAAAAAAAAAGTCTAAGAATTTTATTCATTCTATAAATTATAAATAAACTTTAACAAAGAACTATAAAAACGTGTGGGAGTATCGTTCATTAATAAGTCATTTTTACACCGTTACAGGAACTAAACCTACCAGTGTAACAAACGTGGTAGGTAAATAACATTTCACATTAGAAACACATCAGAATAGTATTAAACAAGCCAACTAATGCTTTATAGATGACGTGAACTTTAAAGCGTTTTTGTGTTCAAGTTGAGAATATTAAAATAAGCTATTAAAAAAAAACTAATTATATTATTATAAGAAGATTTTGTGGTAAGAAATTTGGTTGAACAATAGAAATTACAACAATCAATAAAAAGAAATTGTCATCATCATCATCATCATCAGCCGGAAGACGTCCACTGTTGAACAAAGGCCTCCCCTTTAAGTAAAGGGAGGGGTTGCCATAATCCCCACGCTTGGCAAGCGGCTTGGGGTCACAGTATTGGTGGTGAAGTTACAGAAAACGCTGCTGCCCATCTTCTGGATTTTCCCTTAATCGCCTCATACGACACCCACAGAAGGAAAGGGATGGTCAATTCTAGGCTGGATACCACACGGCAAATAAATTGTAACAACATATAAATGAAGTATATTCTATAATCCACCTGTTAATCAGTAAAATATACTTAATTATTTGGCAACCCTAAAATGCAAAAAAGTCTCGCAACGTGGCGCCCGAACATCCAGCCAGTATCGAATTCAATTCGAAACTCTCATTATTATGCATGTTTTTTGATTGAATCTATTCAATATTTTTTGTATTGTAAGTAACAGCGAACCTATTTGTTTACACAATTAGTCGAGATAGGGGTTTCTCTCGAATGCAAATAAAATGGTAGGTTTTCCAATATACAAAATGTTGCAATACTTAATATTTAAAATACATTATTTCCATAATATTAATGTTGTAATCCTTTTATGTTTTTATTTCTGGATACGAGATAAAAAATTAATTCTGTATACAAATATTGAATAAGGCCCGCCCGCACATTGATTAAAAACATGGTACAGCCAAAATTACCGAATACCTTTCAAGCGGGCGTGACGCAAGAGTGAATTAAAAGTATTAATTAAAAAGTTAAGTATTGTATACTTTGCTTACAATTTGACGTTGAGCCGTGTCAGTTCCCTGTTTAGACAGCTCAACATTTGCCTTTACCTTTGGCGTGAGGTAAAAAGCCGTAAAAGATAAATATCTCTCACAACATTAGAGAAAGGTAACAAGAAAATCTCGAGCAGAGGCTACAATTGGCAGATAGGCTGACGTAAACGTAAGTACGGTAATTGAATGGGAATTATTTTCAGGCCTGCGTTTCGCTAAACTTTTCAGGGGTTTGCGAGAGCTCTTATTCGCAGGGATCTCCAAAATCGGGTACAAATCTATACATCAAGCTACTTTCACCGTATTGGATAAAGGCTACCCTCTTACTCCTTGTATTTATCTTTCGCTTTATCAATTGGAATATCGAAATGATGTATTAATATTAAATAGATTTTTCTTTGGTTCGATCTTTTTCTTTCGGTTTTTTTATCTTTTAAGTGCTTCCGCGTATGACGTTTGAGCCACAAGTTATCCTGCCTTTTGATGGAAGTTCTGTTTCATATCGTCATTTGCGATTCAATGGTTCAGCGTAATAAGTCTTTCCTATATTTTGTCTTGATTCATGTGTATTAAGAGTGACAATATATTAAGTACCTACCTACCTTCTTCTTAAACACAATGGGCTGTCAACGTCTCAATCCCTGTTGATTGGTAGACCGGGTGTGCAAAAAATGAGGAGCGCATTGAATTAATTGTTTCAGAGAAAAGCAGACAGATTATGATTCTGATGGAGAAGATGTCCTCAGATGGAATTGGACCTACAATCTTACCGGCATCATTCAGAATCTTAATCTGCAAACTTTTCTCTAGCTTATCTGAGCCTAAAACAATTTACAGAACGCGTTCCTCGTAATATTTATGTTGCCTACTCAAATACCTTTGGCACATGCAATAAGGCCAATATCTACACCATGGAGTGACATTTATTATCTTTAGAGATATTACCCAACCAAATCTATCAGTGTCGAGATGTTGTTAAAAATTAGCCACATTGGATGGCACAGCGGAACCATTTGCACGTTTTTCGAAACAAAAGTCCATAATTTAATATCCCTTATTTCGTCAAGTTAACATCCATTTAATTTTGAAATATCTCACTTAAATATAAGCTTTTATGGTCATAAAAGCTTATATTTAAGTGAATCTATTCAGCCATGATACCCCGTACCCACGCCTAAACTTATTTAAAACTCGTAAACCAATATTGAAATTTCTTCGACTACGATTTCAAATGCCAGCGCTCACAGCGCAATAGAAAATCTAATATAAATAGGTAGTCTATGTACCTATGCATGTGTTTTATAACTTCACACAAGTGTTAAGAGCCAATTGAGGAGTAGCGTCCATTACGGCATCACTTCTATCGTACGTGTTTTATTTTTATTTCTGGATACCTTGCTTCGAGAGTGCGATATTGAGCTAATAATATATTTATAGTTGTAATTAATTGATCCTCAAATGTAATCTATTTGTGCTTTGAGCGTGTTGTTTAAACGTAGATATATCGATGAAAGAAGAATGACAAAACGAATATATGAGGCGAGTGTTAGTGGAGTATCGGAAAGGGGAAGACCTAGGCGAACATACCTAGACCAAATCGGAGATGTTCTGCAAAAAGGGCAAGTGAGGAGTACCCTCAACCGAAGAGCATGTATGAGGAATGTGATGCGTGTGAATGAAGCAAAAGAAGTATGCCAGGATCGTAGCAAATGGAAATCCGTGGTCTCTGCCTACCCCTCAGGGAAACAGGCGTGACTTTATGTATGTATGTATGTAGATATATCGTTCGTAACCTAAACTTTTTTGTTTTTCGATAATCTAAGGATATTGTATGTATTTGTGCCATTGTTTGCCAATCATTGGGCAAACATCTCGTCGCCTCTTGTGACATCGTCACTTTACCGGTGACAAACAAGTACTTTTTTTAATCAATAATATGAATTTCTTCTGTATCGTGAGTGCGGTCCACAAACATGAAATATAACTTACACAAACACTCAGACTCGGGACAAACATCTGTGGATCAAATTCAATTTTGTCCTGTGCTAGAATTGGACCTGCAACCCTTAGCACGGCAGTCCAATCACTTAGCTACAAACAAGTCGTCATTATTAATTCGTCCTCTCAAAGATCCTTTCAATAACAGTCCACAATACATGTTAACTACGTTGTACAGTACAGCTGCACGCATTGTTACTCTGCCTGCCTACCCGCTAAACACCGGAGCTTTTGCAAACTTCGCCAAAATTAATTAACACTGAGCACAAACTTCCGAAATGGATTGGTTCCAAATCTCTAAGCTGCCCCAAACCAGTAATTATTAATCGCTATTAAAAAGCTGCGGCTTAGACGAGTTGCCAGGTGAGCTTGATTAAAATTGCACGACGGATAAAGAAAATATTTTCGTTTAAATCAAACTTGATTGAAAGATTTTTCGGAAAATTGTTTATTGGAAATGTAGATTATTTGCGGTCCGTTCCAGTCAACTGGTACGCTTTAATTATTCCACAAAATATTCGGTTTCGAAGCAAATGTATGCTTACTTTTGTGTTATAAATAATGTTAAATACATTCGTCCGTACAATAAGTAGGTACTGTTTTGTATTAAATGTTAAATGAATGTGATTTTAATATTTGTAAAATGTTCCGAAATATTTGCTTTCTGCGAAACGCGTATTATTATTTATACTGCAGCTAAATTACAATGAAAATGCATAATTATATTAGGTCATGTGACAGAGTGATGGATCAAATAAGATAGGGACAGGTAATCCGGCTTTAAAATTATAAATCAGCCTGATATTTTGGAGGTAGGGGCTTCCTTCCCACGATTTTTGAACTAATTTTGTTTAAAACAGGTTTTCCAATGCCAATTTTCTTACTGACTGTTATGCTTGCTTGCTGGCATGTATTCCAAAAATAACTATAAATTGAATTGAAATATTTTAGGTCAAGGTGCTATACTGAATAAAACTGTATTTACATCTGTATTATGTACCACATTTGAGCAAATAAATTATATTATTATTATTGTAAAGTTAACCAAAAAGTTCAAGGTAATAACCAATACACGTCAAAATAATCAATCCTATAATAATGTAACCATGTAGTAACCACCAGCGATCGTTTTATTAAACCCAAAACAGATCAAAATCACGAAATACTAATCGTTTGATCCCTCACTATTATTACACCTTTTGGACATCCTGGAACCTTGTCCCACAAGGGTACAGGACAAATGACAAGGAATTTAATGAATGCGAGTCATTCTCCGCTCCCATCCTATTCGCGTGTCATTTGCTGGCCGGTCCCATTGCGTCCCTTTCAATGGCGGCCTTGTACCCCTTTTACTCCTTCACCCCCATAAACACGTGATCGTCTATCGAATTTCCCTCATAAATGATACATCGTAAACATACGTACGTACGTGATATTTATTTGTATGTTTGTATTAGGTTTTGGAGATCAAAGTTGAGATAGCGAGTTGTTTTTGATTTCAGTTTGTAATGTTGGGGTACAGTTTTGGAAGACTTGGGTTAGGAATATGGTCTGAAGGTTTGTCGAAGAATGTTGTATAATGGGTTTCTGATTTTAAACACCACTTATTCAAACAGTGTACCTATTTGGTAAGTAAATATACATAATAATAAATAAATATATAAATTAGATTACGCGAAATCGAGGATATCCTCAAAATAAAGCTGGTAAGAAGCTGATTAGTGGTAGTTGGGTTTCAGACATATCTTAGTCGAAAGATTCTGAATTTAATGTTTTAACTATGCTGTGAATATGAAACCCTGTGTTCGATTCTAGACACATCCTATTTCTTTTTTGCGTCTTCCTCAATATTTAATTTCCTCATGTAGTTTTTAACATGCGGATACACATTGCAATAAAATTTCATAAAAACATATTAAAAACAGACCAGTGTGTTATATCAACTCGTAAATCAAAATGCAAAAACGAAAAAGAGCTTAAAATAGTGTCAGACAATTCATCAAACGCCGGGAATAAATCTCAAAAATATAACAATTCGTGGCGAGTTGAAAATAAAGTGGAATGATAAAAAAATCTAACAAAATCGAGTTAGTCGCCGCCATCATGTATAATATAATAATAAGGCGTCCAACCATTTTTCATAATTCCCCGGACCGCGCGGTCCCACCCATAATTTACTTTTGTTTCAATTGTTACGAGTTTTAGAAGAAAAAAAAAAGATTCATTTGGCAGCTTCCTCCTTCTTTTGTTGTTGGTAACGTTGCCTCCAGATTTTGATGAGATTTCCTACATTTTCTTTGGGAATATTCGGAGAGGTTTCCTTGCGGGTCGTGCGGTTCTATTAAATTTTGAAAAAATTGGCATTTTATTGTCCGAACGAAGAGAATTGTAGATTAGTTTTGTCTTCCTGGAGATTATTAAGGTCGGAATGTGGTTAATAATTTAGAAGGTGCGTCCTTTTCTCCTTCATTTTAATTTCTACTTTAAGAATGTTCGTTGTCCCGAAATTGTTGGAGATAATGTAATCGCCAGTTTATTTTGTTTCTTTTAGAGTTAGATGAAGTAGACTGTTGAATATAATTCTACAGTATGTTACCATTCCACCTCAGTACTCACATGGATTCATGGTATACCCTAGTTTTTAATATTGCCAAGGATGGAGTTATCAAGGGTGGTGGTAGCGAGGTCGTGGGTCTTTCAGAGTGCTCTGGACATACTTAGCGACTTTACTCTACTTATAGAGAATCTTTACTTACCCCTCAGTATGTTACATATGAGGGGCTCATAGCTATGTGGCTACCACACAAATCAGTAAATCTGCGAGGTTAAGCTGTGCTGACCATTTTCACAGGTCGAGACTCCACAGTGCGGAAGGTATGCTAAGCCGTTGGTGTTGCGTATATCGTGTCTCTCTCCGGTCGTGTTGGACTACCCTCCCACGCACGACACACCTGTGATTTGCACGCATACTTGTGCACTATAATATCTCCTGCGTAGTTAGCAAGTCTCAGCTGAGATAAGCCTCCTTGACCAAAATTCGAAAAAAAAAATACTTGTGGTGGATATCAGCTGTATGCAATTACATAATAAACAACAATCAGCCGAGTCATAATGGGAGCAGAACCTCTTTAGACGTTCACAAGATGTCGCACAAAACATGAGCTCCCGTTGCAGTTTAACCTCCTACTAACGACGGGATTAACGTCAGCCAGCTAAACCAGGATAAAACAAATAAAATCGAAGAAATGAATGACCTGGATAAAGCTTGGATCTCGAGATTGTCTGCCATGCGTGACCGATAGGCTTTACGGGAGAATTATAGGGTATTAACGGCTTTTTGTCCCACATCAATTGTTAGTCAGCTGACTGATGGCTGACTTAATGGGGCTTTCGGCCTATAAGGAAAAGGATCTTATGTACACATGCATTATATTTATGTTCGTACCTATCGTCTAGTGATTGCTGTTAAGATTCATGAAGGTGATGCTTTTCTTTGGCAGTTTTCATGGTATAAGGTTGGCGTCTTGGGTAACTTCACCACAACCTGAAAGGAAGGCCTCTATTCAACAGTGAACGTCTTCCGGCTGATGATGATGATGATGTGTGATTATCGTCAGTAGAACGGAGTCTTGATATATGTAGTAAGCTTGCTCGCTATAACATTAGGTCTCATGACATAAATGCCGAAATGTGGGTGTACTATTATACCCATAACATATTAAGTGGCTGGATGCTTTATGGTGTGATAATAGGTATTATTTTATAAACTACAAACAAGTATAATTACAATTATGGCAAGAGGTAAAACAAAAAACAATTATTTAAAATTCGACATAAAAATACTTTTCGTGTTACTAAAAATAAGCCTTAATTAAACCATTTCGCTGAAACTACAATTCATTCGCCGCAAATCCAAACAATTTATAACAGCGACTAAATAATTTTGATCGTTTATGGAAATTTAAAAGGTTGAGTGACGCTGGCTTTCTTTGTACAGATGGAGCTTTCGGGTGCGACGTAAACAGTGATCAATCATAGCTCGCTGGTTGAGCGGTTAGGGTTGATGCGGGGACAATTTGTTAGGTCATATTTGGGTACAATCGACCAAGAAAATGGTCTACCAGTTTTGAAAAAAGTTTTAACGAGATCTAATTGTCACTAAGGTTGCCTTTACTGACGGTGTGATAAAAAACGTATTATCCGAGATATCTGACATTTGACGTCATGGTTTAGTTGTTATTTTGGGGAAAATCGACCTTGTTGTTTCATGACGTTTAAATAAACCTCCACCGTAGGGTGGTAGACCATATTTTTGGTCGACTGTACCGGCGCTAGTTGTGTTCTTAGAATATTATAAATACAATAATTTGAAACCACCTACCTAACATTCTGTTTTTAAAATTGTGTGGAGAAGTGATTTTTTTTCGAAAATTGCAGCTTTTAAGTCTAGCAAGTAACTTAGGGTGACTTTTAGATGTATTTTGTGATTGTTTTAAGATATTGACTAACATAATGATTTCTATCACTTACGCGAATATTAGACATTGAAATAAAACTAGGTTTACGGATTCTGCCCGTGACCATGAATGCTGTAAAGGATTCGAAACGTCGGGACCAAAAAACAATTAAAAAACCGCGATAAAATCCGTAAACCTAGTTTTATTTCAATATTGACTAACGGTGAAAATCATTGTGATGAAACTTGATTTCACCATAATATGATATCCTGACCCGCTGTGACATTTATCATGGTTGTTTGTTACTCGCGTGAATAAGGTAGTTTATTAAAGGACAGTTTATATAAATTATAATGATTTTTAAATCGTCAGTTGCCTAGATTAGAACCCACAAGCTTATACATACAAAAACAATCCGTTAACCACTAGACCAACACGACATAACAATCTAAAATAAACACTATCTGAAATATAACATCAGAAACGAGTTTCGAAGTAATAAATAATCTGCGGTATCACATTTTGACAGTCAGGTGTCAATATTAAATGTAATAACCATTTTAGCAGGCCGAAAATAAAATCAATTTAAGTAGACAACATAAAATGTAACTGCGAAACTTTATTTCATTTCGAAACGGAGTGTTTAATGTATTTTTGACATGTTTAAACAGTAACCGCGGATTAGGGTGCACCTTTATATCTCAAAGGTCATCGCGCAAGGGTCCTTAATTAAAAAGGGCCAGAAAAGTCCTTTATAAATGTTATAAACAATGGTACTTGTGGTCCCTGTTGACATTTAGAAAATGTTGATGTGTGTAATTATCTAAATATGTAAACTTAATGAGATAACCCTGGATGTGCTGGACTTAATGTTAAACAAGGTGTAAGTAGTACTTGTTTGTAGAATACCTAGATTCATCATCATAAGTCGGAAGACGTCCACTGTTGAACAAAAGTCTCCCTTTTAGGTAAGGGGAAGGGGGTTGCCATAATCTCCCCGCGGCTTGGGGATCAAAGTACTGGTGGTATAGTTACAGAAGACGCTGCCTTTCTTTTGCATTTTCCGTTAGTCGCCTCTTACGACACCCACGATAGGAAAGGGGGTGGTCAATTCTAGGCAGCGCCGTCTTCTGTAACTTCACCATCAATATTGCGTTCCCCAACCTGCTTGCCAAGCGTAGGGATTATGGCCACCCCTCCCCCTTTTGCTGGACAGATGACGTCGTAGCCATAGGCCAGACGACCTGATTGGCGCAGTGGCTGAGCAATTGGACTGCTGCGCTAAGGGTTGCGGGTTTGATTCCCACACGGGACAACAATTTGAGCGATCCGCAGATGTTTGTCCCTAGTCTGTACAGTCGTTTATGTGATATTTCATGTTTGTTAAGCGCACACACGATACAGGAGAAATTCCTAGTGTGGGGCGACGTTTTTTTTTTAATTTAGGTGGAACCACACGCGTGGACACTGGCACACACACAAGAATGAAAGTTTATCATGCCTTCAAGTTCATGAGAAAGTATAGAAGTTATTATGGTTCCAGATCACGTAGCGGCTTAACAAATTCGTATGGAAATAGATTTCTTGATGTAATTTCGTATTGAGGTGAATGTGCCTGCAATTTGCATATAGGATACTTTTCGCTCATGTTCCAAGATTTTTTTGTGGAGCGATGACCCATCTTCTTTCTTTGATTAACATATATATAGGAGTTATTTAGTTGTTATTCAAGAAGTTATTTGTAATGGATATCTTAGTATTATGTCGTTTGAAAAAAGAGGTGATTGACCTCTCCTTTGCCTTGTTAGTTGCGGTAAATCTCACCAATTGTAAAGGCGAAAGTATAGTGTGATTGTATGTTTGTTACCTCTTCACGATGAAACGGCTGTACCGATTTTGATAAAATTATGTATGAAGATAGCTGATATCCTGGATTAACACATTCGCTACGTTTATGCCGAAAAAATGTCGCAGGAAACGCCGCGGGCGCAGCTAGTAAAACATAATTATTATATAACTTTATGCCTGTATTTGCAGTAGAGGTAAGAAAACATGTATGTGGGGTACTCACACATATCGCAGAGTATATAAGTCACATGTGTTAGTGTGTAGGCGAATCTATTGTAATTCTAGCGATTACCAGACTTTTTTCCCATTAAACTAGGTATTGACGTAAATGAATTTAATGATAAATAAATAATAGTTTAAAAAAACTAAAAAACACGCTTTTTATCGAAAACCGAACTAAAAAATAGAAAATAAGTTTTAATCAATTTAAATTAAGAATAGTGTTAAAAATTTCAATAAATATAAATTAATAATAGTGTGAATAAAAACAAAAAATATTTTATTTAAAAAAGCGTGGGGTGCATGGTGTCAATAGTTATAAATATTTTATTGACAGATACGAGTAGAGTGATTATCACTTTGATAATATCTTAAAAAGCACCCCACGCTTTTTTTAAATAAAATATTTTTTGTTTTTATTCACACTATTATTAATTTATATTTATTGAAATTTTTAACACTATTCTTAATTTAAATTGATTAAAACTTATTTTCTATTTTTTAGTTCGGTTTTCGATAAAAAGCGTGTTTTTTAGTTTTTTTAAACTATTATTTATTTTCTATTTTTTATTAAGATGGTTAGCTACCACGAAGCTTTACCTTAACGCGAGCCGGTCTCGGCGCCCGCGACGGTTAGCTACCACGGAACTTTACCGTAGCGACTAGCGGCTTAGCAGAGGGCGTTGGAGTCGGGACACGCGCGCGACGCTTAGCTACCACGGAACTTTACCGTAGCGACTAGCGGCTTAGCAGAGGGCGTTGGAGTCGGGACACGCGCGCGACGCTTAGCTACCACGGAACTTTACCGTAGCGACTAGCGGCTTAGCAGAGGGCGTTTGTGTTGCGGGCTGTAATTATGCTATTTTTATTAATTAATACTTTTTATTAATTATATTATTAAATAATTTTATCAAATTAGTGTATTGTCATCGGTCCTCGATAAATCTACAAAGTTTGAACGAAATCTAGCCGTTTAAAGTGGGTCAAAATCGCGCCCAAAGAAGTCGGTTACAAACATACAAACAAACATACATACATACAAGTGAAGCTAATATAAAGCGTGTAAAAAAAATGTAATGCCTTGCCCCACGGACTCAAATCTTAGTACCTTGTTCTGCTAAAGGAGACTGCAAAGTAAAATGTTCGGAAACTGCGAAAGATAGAGTGTTTTGGAAGAAGAAACGGAAGGTCTTTGCCCAGCAGCAACATAAAAAAAGGGTATGAAAAAACTGACTGCCTTCGTTTGGTCTAGTGGTCGCTTAGCGCGACTGCTGAGCACGACGTCCTGGGTTCGAATCCCGGGTCGGGCAAAGTGTTACTGGGTTTTTACATTTGGTAATTCTCAGTGGCAGCACGGAGTCTGGATTTGTGCCCGGTTGATGGCAAAGTTGATGTTGGTATGTCTTACGGTCATAAGATATATTATAAACTCTTCCATTCGAAACTTATAGACGATTTGTAGGTTTAATATCACAGACTTTTATAACTCTACTTTAATATATATGCCGATAGATTGCCAATAAACGTATTGACATGGATGAATGAGCAATAAAATTTTATCTATTTGAAAAACATACAATATTTTGACGACCTGGTTGGCGCAGTGGCTAAGCGATTAGACTGCCGCGCTTGGGGTTGCGGGTTCGATTCCCGCACGGGACAAAAATTTGTGTGATCCGCAGATGTTTGTCCCAAGTCTGGGTGTTCGTGTATGTGCTATTTCATGTTTGTGAAACGCACCCACGATACAGGAGAAATTCCTAGTGTGGGGCGACGTTTTTAAAGAAAAATATATTTTCTGTCTGTAGCTTTGCATATTGTCTGACCTCTAAGGTTACATTTTTCATATAAAAATAAAGAGAATGTGTTCAAAATATGTTACATATAAATGGAACCATTTACACAGAAGTGTTGAATATTTCATATGTAAGTAAACATTGTGTTTTATTGTGAAACCTTAACATTTTATAGACCAGTATCGTGATTTTTATTTGTCTGGCTTTATTCGTCTATTTTGTACACATACATAACATCACGCTTCTATTCCCGGAAGGGGTAGCCAGAGGTGCACTTATAGTACACCCACATTTCGGCAGGTATGTTTTAGGCCCCAATGTAATAGGGGCGAGCCTATTGCCATCAACCGGGCCAAATCCAGACTCCGTGCTGCTACTAAAATTGACCTAATGGAAAAACCCAGTAACACTGCCCGGTCCGGGATTGGAACCTAAGACCTCGTGCTCAACAGTCGCGCTTAGCAAACGCTAGACCAACAGTCTATTTTGTATAAGTTACATATTATTCTATGACTGTCCCACTGCAGGGCAAAGGCATATTCTCATACAGAGACGGGATGAACATTTATTACCACGCTAGCTTCCTGCAGTCGAACCCTTGCGTCGCGCAGTCGGGTAAAACAGATCCCAAACTCATAAACTTAATGACTACATTAAGTCATATAGAGTAAGTATCCCTTAAAAAAAGTAAATAAAATCAACCCTTTAAGCGTTAACCTTTCAGAACAGACCCCCATTCGACCCCACAAGGTGCGTACACGTTATTAGGTACATTATTTGGAGGGGTGTGAAAAAAGATCAGATTTTCGTCACTCCACCTATAATATTACATTTCGGGTAATCCAAGCAACCCTTAACCCAAATATTTTCTAGCCCTCTTTGTGCCCTCCTAATGTCGGAGGGAGGGAGGAGTGATTTATCTACTATTCAAGGTACATTATGTGGTAGTTCGTATAATCTGATATCGTGTTGCTTAGTGATGAAATTCATAGACTTTTTACTTGTATAACGTGTGAATTTTAGATGACAATCTGTGATGAGAGTCACGTGTTATATTAGTAACTATGTTGTATTTATAATATTCAATTTTTTATATGAGGGCCACGTAGCTACGTGGTTACCTCACGGATCAATCGGATCAGTCTTGTGATGGGTGATCGTTTTCATATGTCGAGACCGCTCTGCGCTTCGGAAGGCACGCTAAGCCGTTGGTCCTGCGCCTGACCTCTCTCCGGTCGTGTCCGTCTACCGTCCCATCGGACTATGAGAGTGAGGGAATAAGGAGTGCACCAATGTTTGCGCGCACACTTGTGTACTATAATATCTTCTGCGTAGTTGCCTAGTCTCGCATGAGACTGGCCGCCGTGACAGATCTTCCGTCAGGAGATCATTATATATTGTTTATTTATTCATTTAATTATAGATTAACATACTATTTTACAAATATATACAACTTAATTCTAATACAAAATAAAAACAATATATACAAAAATAAAAAGTTAAAAAGCATCAAAGAATTCATCCCCATCGATGTCAACCGGTAACGTGCCCAAAAGACTGACTTGTTTATTTTATATTTATACCTTTCTTAGGAAGAATGTAACAAGCAGAGCTAAATGGAATGTTGTTATTTTTTCTAGTAATCTAATTTGGTCTACTAAATTTTTATACTATTTTAAGCTCAAGCTGTAAAATGATTATAGATCTATTAGGTGGTATTTTACTATGAGAAAATGAACAATTATATCTAATGTATAATGCTATTGTTGTTTATAATAAAAATAAAACATATGGCAGTTTAGAAGGATATTACGTAATATACTCACTAAATGTAAATTTTAACCCAAAACTGCAGACGGTTTTATTATTTTTATACAAACAAATACCATTATTATGAAAATAATACAAAGCGGATCTTATTTGTTAATTGTGTTGCCCAAATTATGAAACAAATATAAAACTATGAGGCGAATTAAGTGTGTCAAAAATACCTAGATTTTAGATAAATTAATTCCAAATTACTCTAACGGTGTAACAGACTAACAACCCGCAGTGAGCTAGCGTGTGCAATGCTCAATCCTTCTCTATACGAGAAGAGGCCTTTGCCCTGCAGTGGGACAGTTATAGGCTGTTATTATTATTTATTATTCATTCCAAATTAATTAAATTTAGCTTGGAGTTGATAATCCGGCCTTAGGCCTACAATTTAAGTAGGTACCTATAGCACAGCATAAAACGAAACAGTCTAATTACCCTCCATCGTGTACCTCATCAGAGGCACATCAGCGCGTGACGTCATCTCGGAATTGGAAGTAAGATTATCATATTTCTCGTACAAAAGCAACTTCATATCGACAATATTTTCCTTTATGGCCCTCCTTTGTGCTCACATGGGGCCCCATGCGGAGTTTTATCGGCGAACTTTTATTATCAAAACCTGTTTTTGTTAGTAATCATTGATTCTGATATCTTTTTTATGGGCTGCGACACTCGATTATTTTTCAGAATATTATAGGGTCGTGTTAAAATGAAAAATTCTGAACGTTATATTCTCACTTGTTGCGTGTCGAGATTGCTTGTTTTGCCAATTTCAGTTCGAGTTAAGTTATTGGCGAGCTTAGAAGCATTCTAGGCACGGAACTGAGCTGAAATGGTCCATTAAGCTTAAGTGTTTCTTTTTATTTCGGCTAAGTGGACCTTTTTGTACATAAAACTGTAAAAAAGTAATTTGATTTAACTTATTGGGCTACAGTAAAAGGTTTGTATCTAATTCGTAACAAGACATGAGATTGTCGTAAAATGTATTAAAAAATAAATAAGACTTAACAAACTAGATGCGCCCTGCGGTTTTACCCGCTACATTTTTTCGGAATAAAAATGCGAAAAGAGCCTGATAAACCAGGGTGTCAGCTACCTCCATATGAAATTTCCTCAAAATCGGTCCAGCCGTTTGAGCGTGAAGAGGTAACAAATATACAAACACATTCACAAACCTTTATAATATTAATGTGATTACCTTTACATGGCTCTAAAATAAAATAAAAATGAAACACTTTAGATTATATTTGAACTCATACAATACATATTATATATATACTTTAATAATATATACTTTAATAAAATAAAATAAATAAATTATAACAAAAACAAAAATATAATAAATCACGTGGCAAGGAAGGGTTAAACAAGTTTCACTAAGTCAGTCGTACAGCGTAGCAATTGTAGCCACGTTGCTACGGTAATTTATTGTAGCGCGTAGCGGTCGGCGTCATCTACGGCGTAGCTCTTCAACGCACATGTTGCCTAATGTATGTACGGTAGAGAAAGTTTTCTTAGGATAAGTACTCATACCTGGAGGCACGTGTATTATGTGTGTGTGTGTGTGTGTGTGTAAATGTATAATGTGATCTAGGGTTCCGCAGAGACAGACAACTTTAGCTACTTGAAGAGACTATTACTACATTCCCCTTAAGAACGTAATTTTGGAAAATATATGTAAAAAATGCAAGTACGCTGAAGTATTTTTTTTTACGAGAATCGAACCTACACCGCGTCCATGCACTATTAGCTTAAAATGATGCAGTGACGCGGTGTAGGTTCGATTCTCGTAAAAAAATATTTTATCATTCCTGCATTTTTTATTCAACTTTTTTTGTATTTTTAAAACACACTACGGATTCAAAATTATGTTATTAAAAGGAATGAAGGTTCTTAGAAAACATTAACGATTCTAAAAGTTAGAATAGGCAGAAAAAGCGAAAAACTTAAGTATCGATGTAAACAAAAAAGTCATTTGATTGTTTTTTTTTTGCATATAGAATACCCAAAGGTGTACAGTCGAGTTCCAAAAAAGTTGTAGGCAGATCCCCCATGAAAGGGTGAGGGTGAATATTTACCGACGACTTCCATCGAATGGGATTTCCCTGAATTACTTTTAAAGAAAAAAAGGACATTCAAACTGGAAACTGCAAGGGTAGGAATATACAATGACATCAACGTTAATGTTTGAGGGGCTCAGCTATATAGCTACTGTCGGTCGATGCTCGAGGTTAAGCAACGCTTGTTGCCGCCTGTCTTTTGATGGGTGACCTTCCATACAACAAAATATCTTTACATTAGACCTCACCTTTATTTCATTTTGAGTTTCTTTCTTCTTCTATATAGGTTTTGAATTTGAACTTGTCTTACTATGGGGTCCTTCATCATCATCAATATTAGACCGAAGACGTCGCCTGTCAACAAAGGCCCCCCTTAGGAAAGGGGTCAAGGGAAAGTGGCCTCTTACGACCCCCACCGGAGGAAAGGGGGTGGTCAATTCTAGGCTGGATACCACTCGGCAGAAGTCTTACTATGACTGTTAAATATTTCAGAAAACCAAAAACCTCTGACAAGTCAACCCTGAGAATAATGTCTGCCATTAATTGGGTAAGAAAAGTAAGAGGCAGAAAATACAGATATACACTCGCTACTCAACCTAGATTACTATCTAGGGCAACAGTATAAGGAGAGAACCTTAACATAATCCTATAATCACTCACTAAAGTGTAGACTTTATTTGCACAAAACTAGAGTCGACCCAAACCACACGCGTTACTATAAACACTCAACTTTCTCGATATCTAGGTCTTAGGATCCAACTATCCTAAGTAAATAATGAGCTATTGTTTCTGAATGTATCGATTCAGAAATCGATTTCAATTATTTACATAGGCGCACGCAATACAAAGGAAACAAAACGCAATCAGAAAAACGATTACACCATCACTGAAGTCTAGCGAACCCATTTATTGTATACTGGCTGCGCCCTGCGGTGTCACCCGTTAGTGCTAAACCGGAGGTCGTGAGCTCGATTTCCAGCTGAGACAAATCTTTGTGTGATGAGCAATATCATTCGTTCTGTGTCTGGGTGTAATTTATCTATATATGTATGTATTTACAAATATATAAGTATGTTTATTAGTTGTCTGGTTGCCAGAATACAGGCTCTGCCTAGTTTGGGATTGACCTAGTGTGAGCTGTCCCAAGAATGATTATATACCTATCAAATGCGTTACACTGGACATTAAACTCGTTAACACGTGAAAACAACATGCAAAAACATCTCGAATCGAACACACAGCTCGACTCGAGTTGCTTATCTAAATCCCAATTCAATCCGCAACGCGAACGCCCTAAAAAGTTCCACGTGAAAAATTCCAGGGGGCGAATTCTCAACACCCCAATATGAGCCGTATACTCCCCCATCAATTGAGTTTCCTCGTTTAGAATGCATAGAATGGTTACTGTTTATTCCCCACTATAATTGCCCGTTTGAATAGCTAAAGGCGTTTCGTAATGCCTTCCTTCCTCTTAACCCGCGGAAGGTGTGTGTATAATGGTGTTTGTGTCTCGCTTTGTAACGCGTTTTAAATTGTACCGTCTTCTAATGTTTCAGGGTTAAGTAACAGCTGTTACAATGTACGCTCTAATGTGGTAATGGAGCGCTCGCATTAACTTTGTTACGTTAAATGAAAAACTCGGAGTCAATTACGTGGAGTTGTGTTGATAGTTCAGACAAATGTGTTTTAGATCTGTGGATAGAGGTGTTTTGTTTCAAGTGCTGAGGAAATTCTTTTGACAGTGCTGTTAGTTTGTGTGTTTTTGACTAAAATGTTGGTTAAAACCACATGATAACATATCACCATAACGCTTTTATTCCTCAAAGGGGTAGGCAGAGGTGCCCAAAATTATAGTAGTACTCCCACATTTATTTATGTTTTAGGTTGTTTTTAACCTCTGATAGTGACATTTTGCCCACAGCCTTATTGTTATACTGCCTTTACTAAAGTAGGAAAACATCTAAATAACATCGCATGTTGTTAACAATGGAGCAGAACCAAGGTTTATCGATTTTTAACAACCCATTAACTTTGACCGGACCTTAAATCGGTGAGATAAATAGAAAAACCTTTTTCGATAGACGGCTGATTTATTTTGTTCTAGAAAGAAGCTAAGGGATCAAGGTTAACTATACATTGCGGAGATTCGGTTTAAAAAGAGAGATGGAAAGAAAGTTTTAATGAATTTACATTTCAGTAACGTATCTAATTGTTAGACTGCCTCGTTGGTCCAGTGGTTGCTAACGGCGAATGCTGAGCACGAAGTCTTAGGTTCGAATCCCGGGTCGGGCAAAGTGTTACTGGGCTTTTCCATTAGGTAATTCTTAGTAGCAGCACGGAGTCTAGATGCGTGACTTAGTGGTGGCAATAGGCTCGCCTCCTATTACATTGGAACCAAAAAACGTAACTGGCGAAATGTGGGTGTACTATATGTGCACCTCTGCCTACCCCTTCGGGGAATACAGGTATGATGTTATGTTATGTTGAAAAAATATATTTATATATCTTACTTACTATTTCAAAGAGGACGAGCTAATATATACCGAGGCTGGCCTAGAAAGTAATAACAACATGCGATATATTGATTTTGTTTCATTACGTCACAAATTGCGACGAGTAGGCTTTATTTATTAAACAAATAGAAGAATAACTAATACAGAACCTTATCTAGCATTCTTTTCTCCTCAAATAATTCTTCCAAAAACCGACCGCGGCAAGCGCTGTTTAACCTCGCAGTGTGTGTTTTGCGCGATTGTTATGTAGCTACTTTCCCTTAGAAAGATCCGGGCGTAATGACAAACGACCTACTTATACAGGGTGTAATTACCGCCTCATAGTTTAAACACTTCACAGCGCTCTACAGGAGCAATTCATGTCTCAATTAATATTTAATATCGTGACATGTCTACCAGCAATAATAATAACGTCGAAACTTTATGAGCAATGGTGTAAAATGCAATTTATTTTAACAAGGTGATTTATTTATGAATGGAAGTTTAACACTCATTTTACTAGCGTCGACTTCCGTCCGAAATTATTATTTTTTATTTTTATATTCAAATAGCGAAATAATTTTATTTATTTATGTTTGTTTGTTTGTGTCATGCATGCATACGTTTATTCTCACACCAATATGCCTACAATCACCTTTTAGATATCATAACATAACATCGCGCCTGTATTCCCCGAAGGGGTAGGCAGAGGTGCACATGTAGTACACCCAGATTTCGCCAGTTATGTTTTTTTAAGTACTAATGTAATAAGAAGAGAGCCTATTGCCATCAACCGTGCACAAATCCAGACTCCGTGCTGCTACTGAGAATTACCTAATGGAAAAACCTAGTAACACTTTGCCTTACCCAGGATTCGAACCCAGGACCTCGTGCTCAGCAGTCGCGCTTAGCAACCACTATACCAACGACGCGGTCCTTTTATTTAATAATTTTATTGCAACAATTTTCTTTTTGTTTTTCCGATGTCGCGGTACAGTCAGCGTCATAAGTAGCTGAACTTTTTTTTACCATACCGTTAATTAAAGAACATTTTCTTATAGAGTAAAAGACTTTGATTTAGATCATCATTTGGAAGTATCAATAATTTGAAAGAATAACTTGACTTAATGTTTGTTTCTTTCAGTTATTTGACCTCAGGTTTCATAACATGTTTAGCTACATAGTGTACGTAATAGCGAGTCAATTTAGATTAGAATTAAAATCGAAAGTAACAGGTGATATTCCGCGATCTCAGAGTATGTCTCATAATAAAAGATCTTTATTATAATGAGTTCAACAACCTCAATTCAGGTTGTTAGTTTTTTAAATTTCACTCGGTATTCCAAAATATTTTTCATAGAACCAAAACATCGATTGAACACCAACATTAATTATCGTTTAATTATTGAAAGACCAATGGCGTATCGAACGCAGTCACGAATACTTTATGGCGTTTTTACGGGGCCACCATTTTGTTTGTGTAGCATGTCAAGCTATACCCCGAAATCACAATGAGAAGGTGAAATATATATTATTTTCTACTATAATTATATCCTATTATTATTTTAAATCATGTTATAAAGGCTAGGCTCATATTTAAGTTTGTGAGTGTGTTTGAATGTTTGTTTCGTCTAAAATGCGGGGCCGATTTTGATAAAATCTGGTATGGAGGTAGCTGACACCTTGGATTAACATGTAGGATTATCCTGAAAAACTGCAGCGGGAGACATCACGAGGTGCAGCTATAATATATGTCAATATTATGAAAATGTTAAAGTTTTTTTGTTACGTTTTCAATTCAAGCCCCTTAACGAATTATCATAAAAATTTGCATACACGATGCCAGGAGTACAAAAAAGGACAGGAGGTTCTTTTATTTCTACTTATACCTCTTATTATCATTAAGTTAAGTGTAAGGGCCAGAAAGTACAAATTTCTATTAACTCCTTTAATAATAACACAAGCAAAGTCATGTGCAAAAGCTAGTGGTAAATATTTTTTGATTGGAATATTGTAGAGGAACTTCTCTTGAAACTGGTGGGCGTTAGTAACTTTATTTGTTAAACGTTTATGTAAACACTATCAATGTATACTGTATAGGTCAGTTTTATTAACTTACAAATTATATTATTAATAACCGCAATAGGCCCGCCCCCTATTACATTGGGACCTAAAAACATAACTGGCGAAATGTGGGTGTACTACATGTGCACCTCTGCCTACCCCTTTGGGGAATACAGGCGTGATGTGATGTTATATATTATTATTATTCTAGTTGGATATCCAGCGGGGTTGCCACACTTCACTGCACGTAGCGATGTCTCCCTTCTACGGCGGAAAATGACCTGCAATGCAAGTCCATAGAAACTCTGCTGAAAAGGATTTCTTGGAAATTCTGGATCCCGTAGTCTATTATGCAAAGTTTTACGTTTTATATGAACAATATTCTTTTCAGTATGGTATATTTTTTCCAAAACGTACTTCAGGCTTGGATAAAGGAGGTACTAGTCTTATTATACGTAACCTCATTCTCAGATTTATTATTAATATTAGCAGATCCGGCAGACGTCGTCCTGCTCGGAAAAGCAGCGCTACCCACCGGGTATAATTGTGTTTTCAAACTATTCAGGAACTCAACTTTCATACAAATCAGTCCAGCCTTTTAGGAGGATTAGACGAACAGGCGTACTAAAGAATTATATAACATCAAGCTTTTATCAACTTTTATAATTAATTATTATAATTATAGTAAAAAGTCTTAAATATTTTCTAATCTTCATTTAGATGCTCCTATAATTTGAAACATTATTTTGATTTTTTTTAGCATATTTCTTTCAATGATTTGACATAAGGTTTAACTATTAAGTTACTTATATTTTGACTGTACTTTTCTATGGAAATTTTTAGAAAAAAAATCAATTCATCTTCATTCCTGTGTACTGTAAAATTGAATGATATACGAGTATGTTTAAAAGTGGACCTTGAACCTTCTTTTCTTTTTCTTATCGCGTGGCTTGTCTGACGTCACGTCACCGTTGACGCGAACATTAATATGCGCTCATAAAGTTGTAATGTTAATGTAACTGGCGTCAAACATGACACGCGGTTTCGGAAGTCGGTTCACACGCTCACACTTTGCTTATTGGTTAGGTAGGTGGTAGGTAATATATTATACCTACTTAGACTCTACTGTGGTGCTATTCTAAAGACATCACTAACGAACTCACTTCTAAATCTTTGGTGAGATTTGACACTACAATAGCAAGGTGACGTGTGAGATGTTAGTGTTTCAGAATAGCTTAGCAGGTTTGCGATTTTCATTCCTAGTGTTCAAGGAGCAGTTCATCGTTGGCTTTTTTTTCTATCGTTATTTAGAGATGGAATATCCATCTCTAAATTGATCGCGGCTTTATTATTACTGTTACAAGACCGAACAAAATATTTTAGAAGTAGAACCAAACTTATGTTAGCCAATCAAGAGGCTTAGAAAGCTATACTATACTAGCTGCGCCCTGCAGTGTTACCTGCTATTTTTAGGGATAAAAGCCTAGCCTTTGTGTTAATCCGGGGTGTCAGCTACCTCGATATAAAATTTCATCAAAATCGGTTTAGCGGTTTGAGCGTGAAGAGGTAAAAACATACAAACACACTCAAACTTTCGCCTTTATAATATTAGTGTGATTAGGCCAAAGTTAAATCTAGCTGATTGAGATTTTAGTAAACTATAGAGACTATAATTATAATCGAGAGTGGACCGGAGTTACAAGCGCTGCGGAATTGTAACACCTCGCCAGGGACAAAGAAATATTCATAGCTGATGTCCGACCTCCAGTAATTGGAGAGAAATAGAAAGAAGAAGTTAGAGACTAAATTAGACTAGGTAAGTTTAATATCATCTTCATCGTAATAACATCTATCTAAGTCAGTGACTCAGACAAATATACAACAAGTCTTTCCCTGCATAGTCCTTGCAGTGCTGTTCTTAATGTAAGTGGCCACTTAGTCTTACTTATAGTCTTATCCAGGTACAAAGATGTTCTTTCTGGGGCTAAAGCGTAGGTCTCTATACCTAACATCGAAATCGGATTTATTTTTTATTTATTTCAAAACATAATTACAGTCGAACAAATCGGAGATGTTCTGTAAAAAGGGCAAGTGAGGAGTACCCTCAACCGACGAACGTGTATGAGGAATGTGATGCGTGTGAATGAGGCGAAAGAAGTATGCCAAGATCGTAGCAAATGGAAATCCGTGGTCTCTGCCTACCCCTCAGGGAAACAGGCGTGAATTTATGTGTGTATGTAATTGTATATTTACAGTGGTTTTACATGCTAGATATCCTCGTCAAACTTTGACGTTCGATGGCGAGACGCGCATTTATAGAGAGCCATTATATAATTATAATTGAAATAAAAAAACCGGCCAAGTGCCAGACTCGCGCACCAAGGGTTCCGTATGATTATGTATAAAAAGCGCAAAAAAAATCACGTTGATTGTATGGGAGACCCATTCAATATTTATTTGATTCTGTTTTTTAGTATTTGTTGTTATAGCGGCAATAAAATACATCATCTGTAAACAAATTTCAACTGTCTAACTATGACGGTTTATGAGAAACAGCCTGGTGACAGACGGACGGATGGATAGCGGTTTCGTAATAGGGTTTTAACCTTTGGGTACAGAACCCTAAAAAGAAATCAGAATTTCACATTGTATTCCGCATTCATTGGTGACCGTTGATCCATTACTGCTCTCTTACGCATCTGCATAATAAACCGCCGCAGCTACTGTTAATGCATTCAAACCATGGTGATATTATCATAATTACGTATCGCGTGCATTTTCGCACGTTGCATGGATAATTAGTTCGAAAACCGCAGCGCTGTGGTCTACTCCGGAACAAACATAGTGAAACCTGTTTATGTAATCTATCACTTTATCTGCAGAAGCATGCATGAAAAGTTATACACTAGGATACCCGTGCATTATGTGTGTGTGTGTGTGTGTGCGTGTGTGTGTGTGTGTGTTATAAACATGCATAAAGTTTTAAATAACAGCGAGAAGTTTGAGGAGTGTTTTGTTTCGATTATAAATTATGATAGCTATTCATTCTTTTTGTATCGATTCATGAATCAATCGAGTTTTATGATATTTACAGCTTTTACCCGCGGCTTCGCCTGCGTTAAGTACCCTATGTCTTTTCTCGGGTCTTAAACTTTCTAAATCCCAAATTACATCAAAATCCGTCTAGCGGTTTAGTCGTGATGAATCACTGTAGCTTACGTTAAAAATATATATACAAATGTAAAAAACTAAAAAATATGCATCAGTATTTCTCCTCATTGCTGTCGACTGGTAGGGTGGTATGATTATGATTATTATATATTTCGACTTTTTTGTCGATTGTCGATGACATAATGTCAAGCATATATTATATTGGGGGCCTATGTATATAAACATTTTTGAACACAGTTATTATCTAAAATACCTTAGTTTACGGCCTATAATCTAGACTAGGTAGACTCGTACACAATTATATTATAACGTTAAGAGCATAAATGTGCACCATTGTACGTACGAAATATATATTATATGATTTTGTAAAATGAATAAACTTAACTCGCGCCGGCCCGTGGCGCCCTCTGGGGAAACTTTTAATTCTGTTACAATGCCGTGTGTTATCTGTTTTGTAATGTAATTCGTATTCTGTTTGTACAATACAATAAAATGTGAAAGTTTATGGGTAAATAAAATGTTGAAAATATCTGAAGGCTATCAAAAACACAATTGTGTCGGTATCAATGGATACTGGCCGTAATAGAAGCAAAATAACTTTAGTTTTTGTATTCTTGGTAGAAAAAATGGGAAGAAAACGAGTCAAGTCAATTTGACAAACTATTAAATGATAATAATTGCAGTAATCACATTTGAATATTATTCTGATAAGGTCTCTCTAAAGAGGTTCATATTAATAAATAATTATGACAATAATATATATTTTTCTTATAATTGTTTATGTCATTAAAAAATAAAAGAACGAGTTCTTATTTCAAATGCCAGATTTGTACAGTAACATACAAAAAATAATGGCTGAATAGACAACGATTACATTTTTAATTCATTTAAATATAGTATCGTTACATTCGACATTCAAATTACCGTTGAGGTCAGAAGGTTCGTTAGCTATTCGCGTAGTTGATAGTTCGTGTCGGTGTCGAGCGTTCAATCTAATTAGTTGTCTGAATTTAATTAATTGTAATTGTTGTGTTTGTTTGTAATGTTTTATCATGGTTTTGTTCTTGGAAGTAGAGTCAGAAGTGAACTGAATGATAATAAAATCCATACTATTATGAATGTGAAAGTAACTCTGTCTGTTTGTCTGTTACGCCTTCACGACTAAACCGCTGGACGGATTTTGATGACATTTGGCATGTGAAAAGTTTTAAAGTCGAGAAATGACATAGGCAAAAGATAGTTACAAATAAAGACGACAGAGAATGGGAGAAACCTCGAAAAAAAATCTGCAATATAGTTAAAATATTTCAAATTGTACCTACTCTATAAAATATCAAATAACATTTAGCTAGCAACAAAGACATAAATTAATTTCCTCTTGAAAAATAATTCTCATTTATACACCACGTAAATTAAACTCAAAAAATTACACCAAATTCGAGACCATATCACATTCTATTTCACAATTATTAAATTCCAATTTGTAGAGACCTTTTAGGTCATCGGGTAGGGTCGGTGTAAATTGGAATATCTTTAGGTAAGATGATACGACGTGTTGGCAGGCCGAGGTCCGGTGTAATACCGAACGAATAGCCCAGGAAATTGTGTGATTCTCCTCCACACTGGCATCATGAAAATATCATAATTCACGTTTGAATTCCCGAAGTTGTGTTTTTAGATTTTAGCCTCTAATTTTATTTTATTAGGGACAAAAACCAGCAGCATTTAAATATTACACATGATTGGAGTATTAAAATAAAAGAATTAACAAATACTCACGACGTTATCCACAGATTACCATATAAAAATACAGCCAGAAAAGAGAATGGGGTTTGTGCTCTTCTGATATATTATAGGAACGAGCAATTTGTGTGGAACTTAGAAAATCTGCTCTCATGGTTAAGGGGTCGTCAGTTAAATTACTAATTATTATTATTAATGCCTTTGAACGTGGCAATACAGCCAGCCTTTTGGGCACCCTACCAGTCGACAGCGATAAAAAGAATACACCGATGCATGATTTTTGGACTTTTTATTTGTACCAAGATGTTTATTTTATAAGTAATTATACAGGGTGTCCCAAAACTCAACGATAATCTGAGACCGGATGAAAGGCCAAGTAATAACAGTTCAGGGAAAAATAAAAAAAAAATCCATATCACTCAGTTCAGCTGTAATAGACATTTAAAAAAAAAGTTGAAATTCGACACCCTTGGCGCATTTTCAAGTCCTGTGATCACCAATGTCACAATTTCGCTGTGATTTTTTTAATTTCGTGATCTTCATTAACGCTGCTATTAATCGCAACTACAAATTAATGCAAAAACATTGTTAATTTTATAAAATAAGTCAAGTGAGTCATGGTTCACAAAAATATTGTTAGTAAACTTTGACACTTCATTTTGAAAAAAAAATGTACTACACTACCCTTGGCAAGTTATTTCAAAAGATGGCGCATTTAATCAAATTTTCAAAATGGTGCAAAACTTGCCACTTTTCTTGCCATTAAAAATTTTATTGCTTATTTTTTTTCAAATTGAGCTCATTTTGAACAACTCAACATAAGGAATTTTTGTTATTAAAATTTGTTATTTTTAGTAAAGAGGTAATTGAGGCAGTTAATAACCGATTTTTATTGTAACACTCAGACTTTTGTTGACCCCTAGTCTAAAATAGGCGAAGAGATATTGCCCACGGTTGCACGCGATCTCTAGGGGAACTTTTTCATTCTATTAGAATGTCCATTGTTATCTGTCGGCTAACATATTGCATTGGTTACCAGGAGAATTTGTCACGTGTTTTTAAGTTTGTTCGGAAACAGAGTAGCTGTGAATAACATGGATATTCACTTTAGTCTTTGACTTTTTGTATTTTTTATGCATTTTGCAATGCTAGGCTTAAATTTAAATAAATAGTGACACGGTGGCTCAGTTGGCAGAGCGGCGCCACGGTACGGCGACTGTCACGGGTTCGAGTCCCGCTCGTGTCCATCATTTTTCAAGTTTCCCTCAATCAATTTAAAACACTTTAGTCTTGTTTGTTATTATTTATAGGCGGAAGGTCGCGGTCGACATTTTTATTGATGGTTTATTTTTCTTTACTGATGTTCTGCTGTTGGCGGCTGTTATTGCAAAAGTATATAGAGTCGTGTATAGCATTTAATTTATTAACTTCAAAGACATTTTTTTTGTAGATTCTGCAAGACCACGCAGTTAAACATCTAGTAAAAAAAAAATAATCGCCCTGAAACGTAATTTATTTATGTCAACCCCTTTTACTCAAGAACACGTGATAACGCGCTATATCATACTAGGGGTAACACTTTTCCAACAGAAAAGTTAATTTTTCTGAAATTTCAGTATAACTTTTCTTTAAAACAATACTATTATTGTAAACATAATTTAAACCCTGCACGGAACCCTCGGTGAGCGAGTCCCACTCGCACCTGTCCCGGTTTTTAACAATATTATAACAATTAACAATATTGAAGATTTAGGGAAAATCAAATTACAACACAGCTGCAGGAGACGCGGTTCTAACAAACAAACCAATGGTTCAAAAGTCGCTATAACCATTTCTTTTTGCCACCAACATTAACACCCACATAAATACATTAGGCGACATAATTAAACCTGTCTCCTTGCCTATTAACTCGAGCCACGCCATCAAGTAAGTACGTGCACTCACCATTATTTCACAGTGTAATGAACATAAAAACATCCCTCCTACCGCGACGCACTAACGAGACATTAATTTTTTTGTAATATCAGATTCTTAACATAAAAATACTACCTCGATTGCTAGCTCTCCGACTACCTGATTGGAGTATTGGCTGAGTGGTGTTTTGAGAGTTGATTTACATGCAGACGAATTTTGAATTGTGTATAATTATTTTTTGCAAACAACTGAATTGTGAGAGAAATCAACAAAATATCGCAATTTTATTTTGTTTATTGTTAATGGATAGTGTTTGATGTATTTAACATGTAACTCACATTCGACAATAAACGTTAAAAACACCTGCCAATCACCGTATTTGGTAGACCGATTTCGTGATCCTAGTTTATTTACAAATTACTATTTACGTTGGCATTGGACTGCCTCGTTGGTCTAGTAGTTGCTAAGCGCGACTGCTGAGCACGAGGTCCTGGGTTCGAATCCCGGGTCGGGCAAAGTATTACTGGGTTTTTCCATTAGGTAACTCTCAGTAGCAGCACGGAGTCTGTATTTGTGCCCGGTTGACGGCAATAGGCTCGCCCCCTATTACATTGGAACCTAAAAACATAACTGGCGAAATGTGGGTATACTATATGTACATTGTACACCGCTGCCTACCCCTTCGGGGAATACAGGCGTGATGTTATGTTATGTTTACTGTTTACGAATATTACCTACATGGAATTTAAAGGTCTGAACTCATAGCCAATAAGTGAAGGCATTCTTAAATAAAGAATTTTTCTTTCTTCTCAACTTTGCGAAAGTTTTCTTATAAAAGCCATATTCGCTGTTACTGGCATGAAAGACCACATTTTTATAGCTCTAGCAGAAAAAATGTTATACCAGAATTTCATCAAACCTGAGTGAGTATCTATTTATCGTGTAGGCGAGACTATTTCTTTATTACTGGGAAAATTACTATTCAAAGAAAATTATGTACGCAATAATATTATATTTATGTAGGTAGGTACATAATATATAATAATAGTTTACTCCATTACATAGGGTCCTATAACATCTCTTGAATTGTGGGTGTATTAGGATCATAGCACACAAATCAAAATGCAACACGAAAGTAAACGTATCAACTCGAGTTGTGCAGTATTCTTTGTATGAAACTCCCTACTACACACTAATCGGATTCGTAAAGTAATCGCTTCGCCTCGGGACTGGCGAGCCGTAAGCGCGTCGTCGCCTAGCCGTAGCCGAGTCGATGTATTGGGGCAGCCGATCCGGTTTGGTCACATCTCAGCCCACATAATTATACTATAGTAGGAATTACGTGGTATTCAAAATCTATAGGTTACGTGCTTACGTAAGGTTGACGCCTGTTTGACGGCGAGGCGAAAGGCGATACGGGGACGATCGCCTTTCGCCTCGCCGTCGTACGATCCCTTTCCGATTTCATATGTGTGCTAGAACCCTTATTCACCTCTACGCTAAGTTTCATGTTAATATTATTATTTTTTAGGATAAGTCACGTTGTAATGGTATTGAATCTAATGTTCTGGGTATTAAAAACCATAATCCTTTGCATAGAGGATTGTAAAGCGGTTGTAGTCTTATTGTTTTTTTTTCATTTAGGCTACAAAAGAGCAATATATAAGGACTTAAAAAGTGTTTCTGGGTTTTTTCATTAGGTCATTCTCAGCAGCACGGAGTCTGAATTTGTGCCCGGTTGATGGCAATAGGCTCGCCCCCTATTACATTGGGACTTAAAACATAACTGGCGAAATGAAGGTGTACTATATTATGTACACCTCTGCATACCCCTTCGGGGAATACAGGCGTGATGCTATGTTTTTTAAGGACTTAAAGCCGATATTGATCAGTATTACCAAAAGAGGTGCCAATATTTAAATAATTCGAGCTGTACTTTCAGCTATGCAAATTAACATTAATTAATTATGACTTAATTAAGGGTTATCAATTAATTACCCTTTCTCGTATTCAGCTTTGGCAATTTTCCTACTATAGGCAACAGACCCTGTACTTTATTAAATTGTTATCAGCTAGATATTAAGTTTGTTAAAGGATATTGGCAATGAACATAATTATTGATATTGTTATATCGTGTGGCCGTGATGTTTATAAATATTGGCTGCTGACACAATCACCTTTGTCAGGACTATACAAGTTTCCACATGTTTTGGTTATCAAAATAATCATTATTATGTACCATATAATGTACTCCTGGCCGAATTTCGATCACTGCGCCCTGTCTTATCTGAGACTAGCTCACTACGCACTGGAACAGCAGGAACATACAGAAACCCCCAGACTCAGAACAAACATGTGCGTATATACAAATTTCTGTCCCGTGCAGGAATAGGACTCGCTACACTTAGCAATTGTGGCGTTCACCGTTGCACACGTGGCGTTCTAAGGGGGAGGCCTTTGTTCAACAGTGGACGTCATCCGGCTGATGATGATGATGACACCTAGCGAAGCCAAAAAGAGTAAGCCACATTCATTCGGTTACACGGTATAGATACACTATGACATTAATAAAGCCACATTTATCGATTTGAACTCACTCCCATATGCTTGAAAAGCACACTCTTTAACCTAGACGCCAATACAATAATATCAAGTTATGAATTGCAGGTATATATTGTTTCAGTAGAAACACACTCAGCTGAAAGGATTAACTAAGTAACGCAACTTAATCTAAGTTATCCGAAAACTAATTAGTCCGTACCTTACCTAGATTAGTTATTCCACGATACACATACTATTACAAGTTAGGTTTCAGCGTCAAAGTATGAACATCATTCCTATTGCGTTGGTTTAATTATTAAGGTACTTAGGTAGGTACGTAGTTTTTTCAAATGATTTTTTTTTCTTAACCAACGAGCTAGTGGAATGTGATGCGTGTGAATGAAGCGAAAGAAGTATGCCAGGATCGTAGCAAATGGAAATCCGTGGTCTCTGCCTACCCCTCTGGGAAACAGGTGTGACTTCTGCTACATCATCTAACAAAACTCTATCAATGGTCATATTAATTGAAATTGCAATTTAACCGGATTTAATTGCTACTTTGGTATTAGGTATTTCGAGCCATAGATTGCATTAAAAACATCCAAGAGTAGCACCCAGGGCCGCACATTTAGCAGCCACCGAACATGTACCAAACAACGGGTAAGAATTAAGGACCTCATATTATATACCAGCCAACGTAACCAAAGATAAGAATTAAAACAAAACAGACTTGGCCATTGGTCGCGCACTCGTAAGTCACAAAAAGAGTTCTATTCTCAAAATCGAATTACGAAATAATAATGGTAATAAAAGAGGGTAGTATCGATTAAATACTTTCCTCCGTACGTTATCGTCGTAACGAGTGTAATGGATCGATGGAGACGGTGCGAGGGCACGGAGCCGCGTCGCCACCCTCAGACAGACACACAAAGGGTCGCGATTAAACTCATATTTATACCATTTATGCGTTTTTTTATACGGGATACGTTGTTTTAAGTCTACGTGTATTTGTTGCTATTGTTTTAAGATACTCGAGCTATGTAATAGTTGAGTTTCGATAGAGTTTTCGATGATGTGGTCTTTTAAGAGGCATATGATAACAGCTGCTCCTGTCTCACGATTGAGGGTAAGCCAAGCTTGCGGAGGTGAGGCCGCAGATAGTAAAGAAAGCAAGATATTGACACAAGGAAGATACCTTTCCCCTTCTTTGTGTAAACTTCTTTTAGACACGATAAAATTCTGACAGTAAAATGTTCTCCTGACCAAATTTCGGTCACAGCGGCCTTTCTCAGCTAAGATAAGCCAACAACGCAGGAGATATTATAGTGCACAAGTATATTCGCAAACATACCTGCACTCCCTATTTCCTCACTCTCATAGTCCCATGGGACGGTAGACCAATGGCTTAAAGCACGAATCAAAACGATCACCCCCATCACAAGACTGATGGCAGTGAGCATAGGCTTAATTTCGCAAATCGACTGATCCGTGCGGTTACCACGAAGCTACAAGCACCTACTGACGGTATTGCATTATTAGTCAATTAGACAGCCGTTTGATACAAACAGAGGATAACAAAAGGGTGATGATGAGAAAATTCTCATTAGGTTTATGTCAAACTTAGCTATAGTTGATTTATGCTTGTTCAGTAACTAATTTCAAAACTTTATACATATATTTTTAGCCCGTATATTATCATTGCCATTTAGCGGGGCGATGTTGTCAGTCTGAACGTTAGCAGCTGACAGCGATAAAAAGGATTAACTTAAAGCCATATATCTTCTTTTTGGATTATTTTACGATGTGTTAAGTGAACGATCTTTAGCAGACACAGGATTTATGACAGCGGAGCGTAATTTGACGCGATTATCAGCAGAGCACGATGTGTCTGCGGTTAATTGCTGAATTTTCTTGATATCGCTGAACAGCAAGCTCCTTATTCACTCATACTTAAGTACGAGAATTGCACAATAAAGGAAACTTTTAGAACAGTATTTTACGTCGTACACGATCTGTATCCAGGCCGGTGGTACTTAAGAATGCCTTACTAGTTTTGGACTCAAGCCTGGACTGGACTTTATTCGTGAATTGGTGAAACTGGTGAGTGGCTATAGTAAATATGATGCAACCCCCAATACAAGATAGAGATGAATTTCCTTATAAGGAGTCTATTGTAGTTATGACTAGATGCTACCAACTTACTATAAACTCTTAAAGTAAGACAGTTAACGTTGCGGAAGCGGGACGCCGCATTACAGCGCACATAGCGGTGTCCTGCTTCCATATCTAAAACTGTCCTGCTTTGAGAGTTCATGATAAGGGGGCTGATTGCAACAGCGCAACGCACACTTCCTTAAGACAGTTGGTCAGTAATAAAAAGTCAGGCTGATTATCGGTCCTACGAAAAGTCTGACGTGGCGAGCAGTCTACATGATTCATCATCATCATCATCAGCCGGAAGACGTCCACTGCTGAACAAAGGCCTCCCCCTTAGAACGCCACAAAGAACGACAGCTTGCCAATTCCATCCACCGGTTGCCCGCAATTCTGACAATATCGTCGGTCCATCTGGCGGGAGGCCTGCCAACGCTGCGTCTTCCGGTTCGTGGTCGCCACTCGAGAACCTTTCTTCCCCAGCGGTTATCGGTTCTTCGAGCGATATGGCCTGCCCATTGCCACTTCAACTTGCATATTCTTCGAGCTATGTCGGTAACTCTAGTTCTTTGGCGAATTTCCGTATTCCGGATCCTGTCGCGCAAAGAAACCCCGAGCATAGCTCTCTCCATAGCTCGTTGAGTGACTCTGAGCCTCTCCAAAAGGCCAACCGTTAGCGACCACGTCTACATGTCTACATGATTATGTTTTCCCTATTTCCTAGGATAACATAACACCTCGCTTCAAATAATAGACCTCACGGCCGACGCGTCCGTACAAACTTAATCGTCAGTTCATCACAGCTACTCCAAGATCCGTTTGCAAATCTAATCAGTTATATCTAGGTCAAACTCCAGCCAAATGTGCCGAAGAGTCGTTGAACAATCGACAAGGACCATTATTTAGGCGGCTTGAGTTCAAACGTTCTGTTTTAACGTTTACAAGATGTTAGCCAAATAAATAAGGCTATTGAATCGGAGACATCTTTGTTTTACGATTTAGAATTGAGGGCTGTTCAATTTACGGTTGAGTGTCGGTGCCTTATTAATGATGGAAGATATAAAACTGGAGATGGTGTTAATGCAAATTCGTTGACAGTAACTGTGAGGGTTTTTATTTGTTTTCTAGATTTGGTATTTGATGACTAGATTAGCGTAAAGGCTAAGCAAATACACTGCCATGGTAAAAATTTGAAGACATTCACGCAGCAGTTGGAGCAGTATCACTGCCATCCTGCATTATGCTGAGCTGCAGGCCTTTATGGCATAAAATGCTGTTTTTGTTTTATGTTTATATTTGTAGTTTCCTTTTGATGCCAATAAACGTTTTTCTTTCTTTCCTTCTTTCAGTTTTTGTTCTCAATTCTGAGTGTTAGTGCATGTGTTATTTGATTTCTATGCTTGTGTAGGACAAGCTTATCAAATCTTTGTATTATGATTAATACAGGGAGATACAAGTTCCTAAAACATATAAGTAGGGCGATATGTTTTGCCTACATATGGCAAACAAATTCACATTTTAACACAATAGGATACTGAATTCTAAATACCACAATAGAAGAGCTATTTTTGTGTAACATACTGTTTAGTCTTCACACCTTCCTGCAGCATGACGTTTTTTAAAGAAAATGTGTCATTAAATTAATGAACACTCACGTAATTGGAAGGAAACCAGGAAGTTCTTAAGGATAAAAGCAATCAACATAATACAAAGTAAGTATAAGTAGAAACATTCAGGCGATAAGCTGGTAGCGTCGTGCGCTGTCATTGTTCCGACATTAAAGACCAATTTATTGTTGTGGTTGAAGCTTATCATTATATTATTTTCTTATGAAAATATAATCATCGTATTGCTTATTTTGTTAATGGACCCATTTTACACACGTATAAATAAAACACATAACATCACGCCTGTATTCCCCGAAGACATAGGCAGAGGTGCACATATAGTACACCTATATGTCGCCAGTTAAGATTTTAGGCCCCAATGTGATATGGGGGCGAGCCTATTGCCATCAACCGGGCACAAATCCCAACTCCGAGCTGCCAATGAGAATTACCTAATGGAAAAACCCAGTAACACTTTGCCCGACCCGGGATTCGAACCCAGGACCTCAGCAGTCGCGCTATGTATTTATGCTCGGTATGTATTTCCGAAAAAGGTCCTAACGTAAATTCGTCGACGTCAGTAAGGATCCTTATTACCGGGCCAACCACGACGGCATGACCTGGTTCCATGAGAAAATTAGTACTAGTTCATCGTAAAAGAAAAGAAATTCCATGAAAAACAGTTTACCAATTTAGCTGGAACAAACACACAGAGTATCTTCAAACTTAAACTCTATCTTACTCAGATTCGTGTATTCAAGCGCTTTCATTTTGCTGATTTCAAAAGTACAAATATTGTTTAGTACCTAGAATTTGATAAAGGAGTCTTCATTTGTATTCTCAGAAGCCAGCTTCATTAACATCTAGATTCAATACAGTACCTTTTAGCGTTCTCAGACAAAACACTCTGATTACTGTGACATCTAAGAGTTACAAACTATAACACCACGCCTTTTTAAAGTTATAAACACAGCTAAATTCAACTAAATTGGATTCAACTAAAATTTATTTGTTGTCCTAAATTTATTTAGTTACAATTTACTTGTGTTTATACTCGTGCTACTGTTGTTGTGTTTTGATTGTGCTGTATGGGTCTTGGCTGTCTTTGAAATGGTAAAGGGATATGGAATTGTAAGTTGTTGTTGTTACATGTAACACGTAAACCAATATTTAGAAATTATTTATAATATTATGTACCAGACTTATTAAGAGCAGTAAGATTTTAATATGAATGGTAATCATCATCATTAGCCGGAAAACGTCCACTGTTGAACAGAGGCCCCCCTTAGAACGCCATAATGAACGACAGCTAACGGTATAGTAATACTTTTACCTAATTTTATCGCTATTTTTTTTCACATAGGTATCTACTTTATTCTTCAGTTCAATGGAAGTGATATTAACCTACCTATAGGATCTATCATCTATGCTACCCATTGTGAAATTAAAGCGTTGTTAAAAATCTTATATAAACAACATTTCATTTTTTAATTCATAAACAGTATCAATATAAGGGTTATGTATCAAAAAGTCAAGTTACCAAGTAGTTCTAAGTTATTAAAATTCAGCTATATTCAGCAGAAGGCGACAAGCTCAATTAAAAGTTGAGCAGTCTTCACACGCCTTTGTATCATCATTACAACTTCCTCCGGCAAAGTTGAGTCCGATAGGCCTTAACTTAACGGTTAGGAATCTAATATAACGTTAATTTTATGGTAAATTTAATTATTTATATAATTTAACATTAATGTTATGGTATATTTATTAAAAAATATATTTAGACGTTAATTAAAAGTTAGACGACCTGATTAGCGCAGTGGCTAAGCGATTGGACTGCTGCGCTGAGGGTTGCGGGTTCGATTCCCGCACGGGGCAAAACTTTGTGCGAACCACAGATGTTTGTCTCGAGTCTGGGTGTTAGTGTATGTGATAGGTATTTCATGTTTGTGAAACGCACCCACGACACAGGAGAAATTCCTAGTGTGGGGCGACGTTTTTTTTAAAAAACAAAAAAAAAAAAAGCAAAGAATAGTCAGTTTACTGTATCTATAGTTTGGTATCTGTAAGTAGGTATTTTCAAAATATAAAAAAAGCATTTTTTACATATCTCTTTTATTTTTCATTCAACCTTAAAAGCCCCCTTATTCTCAAAAAATTACAATATTAAACCATGGATTAAATAATACCGATCCCTGTCATTAGCATGTCAGAGAATTAAGGTGGGTTTAAGTTAATATAGGTATCATTCTCGTTTTATAAGAGGGTTAGTTTGCTATCAAAATAAATACCATATTATTTTAATTAAACATTCTTTTAAATTACTATAATAACTTTCGTGAGTGTTATCCATATTATCTACTATATATACCGGTTATACTCCCGTCGATATTCGGGAATGCCCGGACGTTCGACTCATGAATAAGGACTCCATTAGAGTCCGAAACTAGTCGGGTATTTCCGAATATCGACGGGAGTATATAGGTATATATAGTAGATAATTCTTTTAAGTTCCTAGTTTTGGGAATTAAAATTACTATCCGTAATACAAGCATGTGCCAAACTCAAGAAATTATACATCTACCAAATCCACGAAAATGCATTATACAAAATTCATCTGGGTTTATTGTATCGTCAAGGACGTAAGCTTCATTATCAAAAGCCAATTGCCCATTATTGAATTTATGACAAAAAATCGTCTATTAGCCGACGAAACCGGGAAAAGAAACCAATAAAGTTAATTTTGTTATCTCGATTATTTGTTGGCAATTCTTTTAAAACTTTTGGATACATTTACGGAAGATAAAAATATTTGGGCCGCCGTTAAATCAAGATCAGTATTATTTTAAGTTTAACAGACGCTAAACTCGTTTTCAGGCTTATATGGACTGAATCTAAAAGATAGTTAATAATGCTGTTAAAATAGTACGACGACAGTTGCCTTCCGACGATCACCGGCTAAGTTAGTCGTAAGAAACAATGACCCGCTACATTACAATACATAGATACATTTTAAAATATTGTACATACCTATTACTTAGACAATTTTTGTTAAACGTCTCCCCACACTAGATTTTTTTCCTAGAAAAGGAGGTTTTCTTTTAAAAAACATGAAAAGAGGTTTGATATTCCGCCATTTTTCGCAATTGACAGCTCACGTCACGCTGCTTTTTCGGGTAGGACGACGTCTGCAGGGTTGGTTGGTATAACATAAAAGCTGGCTTCTGTTTAAAATATAACATTTACAATTAAACACATGTAAACAGAGTGTTAATTTCATTCTGAATCATTACTCGAGGTCAGTGAAACTGGGTCAAGGCGACTTAGGTGGATCGGTGGGCAATTTTGTTTACCCTTCCCCTTAAATATTGAAGTGTAACCAAGTTAATTCTTCCGATGGCGTTTCCGTGTAGTGTGAAGGTTTCTATAGAATTGTTTTACAAATTGACAATGTTGGTAGGTAGGTATGTACTTTTATCTATTATTTACTATATATTCCGGTTATACTCACGGGTGTATTCGGGAATGCCCGACTAGTTAGAAGAATATATAGTAAATAATATGGATAACACTCACGAAAGTTATTATAGTAAAACTTTTATCTATTTTTTAAAAACGTGGCCTCACACTATGATTTTCTCCTACATTGTGGGTGCGTTCCACATATTAGAAATATCACATACACAATCACCCAGATTCGGGACAAACATCTGCGGATCACACAATTTTTTGTCCCGTGCGGATTTGAATCCGCAACAGTCCAATCGCTTAGCCACTGCTCCAAAGGTCACACTGCGTCAAAAAATCAAATCATAAATGACGTAGAAGGGTTACATACATATAGCTATGTAGGTATATTATGTATGTAGGCTATGTACACACCTATAGCTGACCTGCAGTTTCGAGCAAAGCTCCCATTTCACTCTTGTACAAGTGATATGGCAATATTGGCTGTCAATACGTGAGTGACATGACTTCGACATCCCTCCACACACATGTTTGGGCAGGTACCTAGTGTTTTTCTTAAAAAATGTCCCTTCCCACCAGGATTGGTTTGACCTGTGCATTATCCTTGAAAAAAAAGAAAATTGGTCTATTGCAGCTCATAACCGAGAGGAATGGAGGAAGGAAAGGGAGGCCTTTGCCCTGCAGTGGGACGATCATGGCTGAAATAATAATAATAATAATTATCCTTGATGGTAAACAATGAAAATATTAATTTATTTAACTTCTAAGAAGTCCACCAAGAATTCATCTTCAAATTCCAAACAAAAAGTTCGAGTACAATGAAATTCCAATAACCACGAATTTTAACCAACTTCGCAGAATTTCTCCTTAGATTTTTTTAAAGCCACTCTAGGAATTTCTTTTGCTTGTAGGGTGCGATTCACAGATCATGTGGAATAATAATAATGCCTTCTTAACCGAATCTCTATTGCGGCAGCCAATCTCAACGGAGATGATCCACATAGGGTATGTTTCAGTGCACTAGTCTTCTCGTATGGTTGATGGACAACCTGCGTCAGAGATTAAGCCGCCTGTAGGCCTCTGATATGGCTTTACACACCGTTGAAAATTGTCTCAAGTATGCATGTTTTCTCACGATGTTTTCCTTTACCGTTTTGAGTACTGGTAACTAATTTACGCACATGAATTCGAAAATACATTGGTGCGTGCGGGGTTTGAACTTGCGACCTATGACTTGGCAGTCCAACGGTCATACCACTCGGCTATCAGAGTGCACAAGTGGCACCCTGATTGGCGCAGTAGCTAAGCGATTGGTTCAATCCCGGCAAGTGACAAAAATTTGTGCAATCCGCAGTTGTTTGTCCCGAGTCTAGGTGTTTGTGTATATTTCATGTTTGTGAAACGTACCCAAGGTACAGGAGAAATAATTAGTGTGGGGTGACGTTTAAAAAGGTTGTTCCAAGCTATAGGTGCATATATATTTAAAATGTATCTATGTATTGTTATTTGGTAGCGAGTCTTTTGTTATTTACTCTTTGCTCCTTACGACTAACTTTCCCGGCCATCGTCGGAAGGCAACTGTATTATACAGAATACAGAAAAAATTAGGACAATTCTCACTGTCTATTGTAACAGGAAATTCGAAATTATGTGGCGACGTTTCTTCAAAAGAAAAGAATGTAAAGTCTTACAAATAAACGAGTTCAATCACCTTATGGGTCATAGATCAGCGAGACATGAACTCAATACTCGGGTATGCCGCAATACAACCCTACAAGAAATTCCAAGAAAGCAGATTTCTTGAAAATCTCATTAGTTTACACCCTGTATTATATAACATGTATTATCATTTCTTCGACTCATACAAATCCAATAACGGATATTAAATCTTAAAACATATTACTACCAATTCTTGGGGTAGGTATATTTGCATTAATTTCTCCGAACTTAATACCTCTTCGTAATGTTAATGTGGATTTATAAGAAAAGGAAATTCAATATTATACAAACATAACATCACGCCTGTATTCCCCGAAGTGGTAGGTAGAAGTGCATATAGTACAAACACATTTGGCCAGTTATGTTAGGTCTCAATGAAATAGAAGGCTAGCCTATTGCCATCAACCGGGCACAAATCCAGACTCCGTGCTGCTACTGAGAATTACCTAATGAAAAACCCAGTAACACTTTGCCCGACCCGAGATTTCAACCCTTTGATTTTGATGAAATTTCGTATGGAGATAGCTGACACCGTAGATTACCACATAAGCATACTTTGTATGCCGAAAAAATGTAGCGTGTAACATCGCAGGGCGCAACTAGTATTATATAAGTCGCATTTTGTGGGTTTTTATGTGGGTGCTTTAACAATCACATTTTTTTATATCTAGGACATTACTCTTATTTGTTCTGTAAGAAGGCAAGATTTATTTGCTAGGCTTAAACTAAAACAACATATTTTGGACTCTATTGTTATAACATTACGAATTAATTTCCTATTATTGTTACGCCGGAGGCCTTAGAGGTTAAGAGAAGTTATGTAGCTATTAACTTCCTCAATTCGTTCTACCCACACAGATATCTATCACTTGAAACATCCATCTAAATACATTGCCTATCCCAAACCTACAAATAAATACAAAGTATAATAATATGGTAATTGTCTTGCCTCATTTGCATGAGAAAGGAATGGAGTCATTAAGATTCCGGTTCGACAAAAATAATCAAAGATAACTCACCATCAAAGGCTAAAGGAATCAGAAACAAACAAAGCCGCATGAAATAATTCTTGTATATAGTTGTTACGTTCTTTCATTACAATTCATGAAGCTACCATATTGAGAGGCATACGTTGGCTTATTATATATTCACATAACATAAAATTACGTGTATTCCCCGAAAGGGGTAAGCAGAGGAGCGTAGTACAACCACAAGCCATCACATTCCGCTAGCTATGTTTACAGGTCCCAAAGTAAAAGGGAGCGAGCCTATTGCCGTCAACCAGGCTCAAATCCAGACTATGCTGCCACTAAGAATTACTTTGGAAAAACCCATTAACACTCCTCAATCCGCAATTCGAACCCAGGACCTCATACTCAGTAGTCGCGCTTAGGCCTTTAGTCAAGGAAAAACTCTTTTCCCTTTGTCTTTCGCAGCTTTAAGAGTGGTGACTGTTTAATCGGGCTTTAGGCGAATTCTAACAAAGTACGGAGGTCTTTGAGCCGGGCTTACGAACTATAATCTAAGCAAGAGCACTGTAAAGCCAAGGTTTGGACTTCGGCTTAGAGCATTGCTGAAGAGAAGCTGGATTTGTACAAGGAAAAAATGTTTGCTGCTCTGTTATGACCATTATTACCAGCCCTTATTATAATTCTTATTACAAATATTTACATTGCCGGTAACAACAAGCATAATTATTTATTGATCTACTTCCTAAAACAGACAGTTTTTCGTTCAAAAACTACCATAGCAACAACAGAATTATTTGCCCCAAGCAATAACAATGAAAGTTACCTTTAAAAAGTTAAGTCGCGTGATCAAAAGTTACCCATTATTTAATTTGAATTTCAAAAGGCTTTTTTCGAATCTTTTTTTTTGTAAACGTGATCCAAATATTTTTACAACTAATTTATCCTTTTGTGTGTTCGTTTTATTTTTGTAGTATATATTTGTAAACATAACATCACGCTTATATTCACCGATGTAGTAGGCAGAGGTGTAAGGTCTGCTCACATTTGGCTAGTTATGTTACGGGTCCTAATGTAATAGGGGGTGACCCTTTTTGGGTCCCCTACGTACAAATCCAGACTCCATGCAGCTGGTTGTTACTCTTTCAAAATAAAATTTGCTCTAAAACCTTATAATATGTGTCTACCTAGGCGAATTTACGTCAGCGTAGAATCGAATCGTAAAACAAAGGTCTGACGTAGACATCCAAAATAACCCTCAAACGCTACATCTATAAGACGGTCCAAGAACACTAAACCCTAACATTTATCGCCTCCGTACAATTCGTCGTCACTGAACAAATTCCCGGTAGAATTAAACAGACACTCGTTAGCTCCAAGTGTTATTTGAACGAAATAAAATGAAGCGTGACCCTTGTACTGGTAGCTAAATAAATGAATCATGCTTTGCCTGTCGAAATAAAGTGAAGTATATAGGAATAGGTGCCGGAATTCTTCGTGATGGGTGCGTACTTTGAACGAATGAATTTTTATGCTGATTTCGCAGAGGAATATTTGTTTTATACTGTAATGTTGGTAAAGATCGTGTTTTATGTTTTCGCAGAATTGTGAGGCGAATGTGAAAGGGTCTAGTAAGGTTTTTTTTTATTAAAAACGTCGTCCCACTCTAGGAATTTCACCTGTGTCGTGTGTGCGTTTCGCAAACATGAAATATCACACACACATACTCCCAGATTCGGGACAAATCATCTGCTGTTTTCACATATTTTTGCTCCATTCGGGAAACAAACCCACAACCTTAGCGCAGCGGTCCAATCGCTTAGCCACTGCGCCAACCAGGTCGTCTAATTCTATTATTCAAGGTAGAAAATTGTAATCCAAAGATGTCGTAGTATATGGCCTCCACAGTCCTTTTCCCTTTGAGTTCTTGACAGAAACTTAAATAACTTCCATTATTTATTTTTCAGTCCTACAAAGTAATTTCGTAGTTAGGTTAAGATTAGTTTTACTGTTCCAGTCAATCATTTACATTGTTCTGGCGTGTCACAAGTTAGTCAACTTTTAATTAAGAAAACAGTGACTGTTAGTTGAAATGAAAACCATTTAAAAATACATAATATCTACATAATGTATTAGAGAATTTCTTAAATATTCGTTTTAAATTTTAATAGACATATTGTTGTAAATAACAATTTAACTTATTAATAGATATTAATAGGTTTTTAATTGTAGTGTTATTCCTTTGTTTTGTAGGCAGTTTCCAAACAAGCAAGGCCTATTTTATTTAAGGTTATAAAAACTACTACAATTTTTCTGACATGGTAATAAAACCGCCCATAGACCGCCTCGTTGGTCTAGTGGTTGCTAAGCGCGACTGCTGAGCACGAGGTCCTGGGTTCGAATCCCGGGTCGGGCAAAGTGTTACTGGGTTTTTCCGTTAGGTAATTCTCAGTAGCAGCGCGGTGTCTGGATTTGTGCCCGGTTGATGGCAATAGGCTCGCCCCCTATTACATTGGGACGGAAAAACATAACTAGCGAAATGGGTGTACTATATGCGCACCTCTGCCTACCCCTTCGGGGAATACAGGCGTGAAGTTATTTTATGTTTGTTTATGGTAATAAAACAGGACTTTTCCAACATGGATTGAGTGAAATGAAAATCATATTGTTGTGTGTTCACAATCACAGGATGAGAGTATATTATTTTTTTGTTCGAAGAAAATTTATTATTTTACACTGCATAGTGCAAACGTAGCTCTTTATTAATTCTTTTGCGTCTCTTTTTTGTTGAAAAATGCCTATCACAGGAGCACGGTAGAGCAATTGGCAAGTCAAATCAATTTAAACTTTTTATTACGGATTAAAATATATTTTTGTTTTAAAGTAAAAAAAACGGTGGTAGGTGATATTGACAAATTATAAAAAAACAATTTCTTAGAAGAGCGCAACCAAAACTGGCGCACGGATGGATAAAAATATATTTTAAAATATTTTCTTGGTTTTAGGCTCTGCATGTGGCGTTCTAAGAGGAAGACCTTTGTTTAACAGTGGACATCTTCCGGCTGATGATTATGATGATCCTCTGCATAGAGACCTTATTTAAAATGAGCACAGAATTCTCAGATTCTGTGGTAATTTATTGGGGACGTTATTCAATCGTATCTTGTGTTTTTATATACCTAATTAAACAGTTCTAAATAAGCTATTCCAGATACAGAGTAACACTATTTATAATTATGGTCTTACAATACATTTGACTATAACCATGAATTCAAAGGTTTTTAACACATTTTAAAGAATAAAATATGTATTCATAATTATTAAAATAATGTTAATATTATCAGCTCTAGAAACTGATCACTTGTCAAAGGTTAATTTTAATAACGCTCCATCAATCAAAAACTTAGTTAAGAGGTTTTTAAAAGGATTATTCAACAGAAGTGCACGTCTTTGTGTTTTGTTAGTAATTAAGTAATTTGCTTAACGAAGAATTAAAGTTCTAAGAACTCTACTTGCTTCTATTCTATTATCAATATTAATTTTAAACAGAATTATATTCTGTTTTATTTAGTCCAAACATCGTTCAACGGAGATTAGGCAACAACGCTAAATATATAATGCTTACATTTATAGTACATACCGGCACAGTACCTACAGTTCTTTATAACATACCTCATACAAACAATCATTCATAATTATCGATGAAATTGTAAACCGAAACAATTGCACGTCAGGCGCTAAACCAAGAAAAAAGTGAGATTTCCAAGGCATAGAAGAAAATCACCGATCCAAAACCTGACGCAGCGAGCGCTGTTTAACAATAAAAAAAAACAGCATGGTATACCTATAGTACACCTATATTTATTAACTTCTCTTGATCCCAATGTAATAGGGGCAAGCCAAGCCATCAACCGAGCACAAATCCAGACTCCATCCTGCTACTAAGAATTACTTAATGGAAAAAACCCTGTAACCAGTAATTCAAAAACTGTCCGCAGCAGGCGCTGATTTAATACAGAGATCAACAGATTACCGATCTACGTAGTAGTACATAAAGATAAGCCCCTAAAGCAAGGCTTCACTTCAAAACTAATCTTCTCTACATATGTATTATAAAATCAATTTTGTTCGGTATATTATATTACCGTTACTATTAATTACCTACCTTCGAAACCAAACTACAAGCATGTCACAACCAAGCACATTATATCGAAACTATTCGCAGAATTTCTTAAATTTGTACCCCCGAGGCATCGCACTTCAAAGATTATATTCACAAACGACTTAGGAACAATAGAAGCGGGTTTTAAACAAGCTTATTATATTTAATAGGTATTGAAAAGTTTTCATTGTTTCAGCCATATTGAAAAGCGTGTTTTTACCTTTTATCATAAAGTTTAAATGTATGGCGATATTGTTTTGTTATATCTATGAATTTTCTAATGGAACACATAACATCACGCCTGTATTCCCCGAAGGGGTAGGCAGAGGTGCACATATAGTGCACCCACATTTCGCCAGTTATTTTTTAGGTTCCAATGTAATAGGGGGCGAGCCTATTGCCATCAACCGGGCACAAATCCAGACTCCGTGCCGCTACTGAGAATGACCTAATGGAAAAACCCAATAATACTTTGCCCGACCCGGGATTCGAACCCAGGACCTCGTGTTCTGCAGTCGCACTTAGCGACCACTAGACCAACGAGGCAGTCTTCTTTTCTAATGGGAGTAAGTAAGTATTGACTTTGAGATCGTTGGATACTCTGTGAGCTTTTTAGAGCAGTTTATCGTCCTGGTCATGGTTTTGATTGGTTTACAGAATAATTTTGGTAACTGAATTACCTAATGAAAAACCAATTTACACTTTGCCCGACTTGGGATTCGTCCCGAGTCGGGAAAAGTGTTATTTGGTTCGTAAACCCCAGACCTCATGCTTAGCAGTCGCACTTAGCAACCACTAGTCCAACAAAGCAGTTAATAGTTTATAAACTAACAATCATTATCTACCTATCCAAAACATATAAACCCTTCATCTAAGACACCACATAAGATCCACACGAAGAGTTATTTACTAAGGACATAGCTTGTAAATAAAAACAAACACATTAATATCAAAGAGTCGTTCATTTTCTTTGCTAAACAACAGTCTTATTCACTGGTTATATAATAAATCTTATGTGAGATCGAATCTGAAAGTTGGTGTGGCAAATGTAATCAAAATCAAAGAATTAGGTAACAATATTATTCTGTAGTACCATTGTTGATCGAAAGTGTGTTTGTCCTTTTATATTGTGTGAACTGGAAAACAAAAGACGGTGTTAATAGTTATCTAGATAATGTACAAAGATTTTTTCAGTCCATTTGTTAAAAAAAACGGTCCAAAAGGACTAAAACTGTCGCATATATTTATTTATTTTTGATAATATATATTCTATATTCGATAGTTATTCCTGCTACAAGATACTACATGAGAAATTTCAAGTTTGAAAAAATAATTGTTTGTTGCCTGCATAATTTAAATTAAAGATAGACATCGTTATGTTTATACAACATAAAAATGTCAAAGTCCTCGAGAACTAATTTAATTTGTATTATTAAGATTTCATGAGGTTCATTTCTCCACCGCCATCTTGGCATCGCTAGACAAGTGTACATCAACCTAAATGCCGCCAAAATTTAATAAAGTCTAGACAAGGTCAATATGTTATTGAATTCCCAAATAACTAATTCGGGGGAACTTGGCTATCGTATATTATCACGCTCGTGTTCCCTAAAGTACGCAGAGGAGCGCACTCGGTCACATTTCGCCAGACAAGTGCTTTTCATCAAAAAGTATTAAAGGGTTATCACGAACGTTTTTCAAAGGATTACTTTTAGTTTGTTAAGTGAAACTATTTGTATTGGATTCCGATGTTTTTATGTTTGAAGTTCAATTGAAGTTTACTCATAGTTGACAGTCATGTCTGTTGGATTCAGGATTTAGGCACGGGTATAACTTGATCCTGCCAATTTCAATGGGAAAAACATTGAATTTCAGGTGGCTAATGAAGATTGGCCTTCATGATTATACAATAGAATTGTTGTCGTTTGTCACATACTAACAAATTGGGTAGTGTCTACTACCCAATTTGTTCCATCAATCAATTGACATACTTTTTATGGGCTGTCAAAACGCTATTCCTACATTTTGTATGACAATAAGAGCACGTGACGTCACTAGTTCGCAAATTCAATTGACATATTCATTAATTTTATTGATTGAAAGCAAATAAAAATCGAATTGTACAGCTAAAATAAAACTTTTTTTTGAGAAGAAACCTTGGAATTGTTGGTTAAAGGTGTCAACTACAGTGAATTGGCCACCAAAACTTGCCAAGTTGTGATTCACTTCACAAAAAGCGCACAATATATATAGAGTATGTGTGGTAACAAAGAGGTTGTAAGCCTAGGATTGTCAAACCACTAGGTTGTCATAAAAACGAGTACATCAGAGAGATAAGCACAGTTCATCGTTGACGCAACATACCGCTCGTGTAAATTAGGCCTAATAGGTATTACAGGTATTAAGTATGTTAATGCTGCTCGGAGCCCCATGCAAAAGTAATGTGATGGGTTTTGGGTCGCTCCCAAGTGGTTTCGGCCCAGGTAACTCGGTGTTCGGTTTGAGGCATGTATAATATGGACTTATTAACTAGTTACCTAGTTACCTTATATAGTTTACAGTATGTTTTGCCCAGTAATTATAATATGGCAGCGAGTCATGAGGTCTTGACTAAAAAATCTATCGGGCTTTACTGGTCTAAAATATGTCATAGCATATTGTTATAATGGATCCCTCAACAAGGTAGACGTCAGCGAGGCAGACCCAACGGAGATGGAGAGATGAACTGAACTCCTTTATGAAGGACTGGTCAGTACAACCCTTGACAGGGACAAATGGAAAGAGAGTAGGGAGGCCTTTGCCCTGCAGTAGGACATTGTAGACTCCTAAAAAAATGTCATAATAATATACATCAAGCAATCCGGTGTTTAGCAAGGTGGACTGATGATGTTGTTGCTGTACAGGGAAAGACCTGGATGCAAAAGGTCCAAAATAAGAAACAGTGGCGTTTAGGGGAGGAGACTTATGCCCAACAGTGGGTCACTTAAAAGCTGATGATGACGATGATACTGGTGTTTCAAAGTGCCCACCCATGCCCTCAAGCCGCAAAGAACAACTTAGTCGTTAGTCCTACGCCTGATCTCTTGAGATGGAATAGAGAAGACACCCGTGTTGGATCTCATAGTTAGGCATTACGATGTCTGCACTGAAGGGTTTGTAGCGCATATATGATGTTAGATAGTGTCGGTTGTTATCCATATTTGGTCAGTGAGACATTGGATGCATCCGAAATATGTTTTTTAGAGACTGGGATATTATTTATTATTTTTATCTATAATATATCTCTATAATGTTACAAAGGTATTTAAAAGAAGAATAACAATATCGTTATTAGGAGTAAGACAATGTATTCATCCACTTCATTAGTTTAATGTTCGCATGCGCTAGCGAGCGTAAGTTTGATTCCCAAGTTAGCCAAACTTTTGGGTTTCCTATCGATATTCTGTGACGTAGCTTCGGAAATTCCTTGTTTCCTCTTCATAAATTTTGATCTTTAATAATTGTATTACTCAAACTTACACTTTTATTATTAAACATTGAAAAAGTTCCATTAATTATTGCGTAGGGTTGAATCTCCAATCTCCCTCTCTTGTGCAGACAAATCGGGTCACGTCAAAAAAACAAACGCCCCAGCGTCTTTTAAATTTGTATATTTATAACCTTAATGAAATTAAAGGCAATTAGTTCTTTTGCAATTAAGACACCGAAATTAAAATTCAAATGTAAGTCTAGACACAATCGATTAATTATATAATTCAAACAGCAAGCGATTAATTCAAACAATTTAATTTGTTCTATAGTTGCTTTCTTAATTTATATTAGGTAAAAGTTTAAGTAACACTGCAGCTGTCAAAAGTTTGGAGATAAAATTTAAAATAACGTTCTAAACTAAGATGGCGGAGCGCACGTAAAATATGTCGAGTATTTTGACTTGCAGATGACAATGTACTCAAGTTATAATTAAAACAGACAGCGTATAAAACACTTTTCAGTTTGTTTGTTTTTTTAGAACGCGGCTTCGTTTATTTGATATAAAATAGTATTCTGGTATTTTGTGGTCGAAATTCAAACGCTTTTTATTTAATGAATGTGTGGTGTGCGGAAAAATTGTTTGTGTATTGTTTATTTTACCTGTCAAAATAGCTACGTACCTCCCAACGTTTTTTCGTGCACATTCGATAGTGATTTTATAATTGACTACAATCTGCCCACGATTTTGTTCGCCCAAATAATTACAACGCGTCTTTTCCAAGAAAAAAACTGCTGTAAAAATGGATGCTAAATATGTATGACAATTTTTTTAGTCGGATGGATATTTTCGAAGATTTCTTCTTAAAGCCAAGTATAAATGATGATGTTATTATACAGCTGTAAAAAGTGCATGTCATTTAGGTGGCTGAAATATTGAACGTCGCATAAATGCATACAAGTGAGAGGCTAATGGTGAAAGTGCGACAGACCATTCAAAAGTTAAATATACACTGTTCTGCAATTCCACCAGATAATGTCAGTTTAAAATAACCTTTTTAATGTCAGATAGCACTGCTCCCAACTTTGTTTACGTTTCTAGATAAAGTGCTTGCTCACTTCAAAACAAATAAACACTCGACGTCAAATTTTTCAAGTTCATCGTAAAGTTTGAATATTGTATTCTGTTTAATTTTATTTCGTTCAAGTGCTAAGTGGAAATACGAGTACTCTGTTTTTATTGACTTTTATTATTTTAAGCCCTATTGTTCCACTTGTTACCTTTTTAATACCTTTTATCTTTTAGAGTGGGTGCGCTCTTTGTGTAATAAGTAAGCTGTAAGCTGACTCAGTGATAAATCGAAACGAAGATAACAGTTATCCCTTTACGCCATCCGAAAACATTACGCAAATATCAGAATACGCAATAAAATACGCAGTCTGCTACCAGATCATTATCGAAGTATAAAGTAAGAACCCAACCCAAAAATGTTTAAGCTAATTTTGAAGTCGCAAGAACAATTTACGGGGTTGCTATAACAATAAATACAAAGACGAAGGCGTTAACAGACAAGGCAGAGCTTCCTTGAATATAAAATATCCTTTTAAGGCATAAAGTGGCCATCCCATTCAACTTTTTAATAACTTTTCAACGGCTTATTTTCTCAATTGGCTGCGGGCTAAATGCCCATCTGTCTGACCTTCGCACTAGTTTTAGACTGGCTTTTTTGTAATTGGAACTAAATGGCTATTAAGAGGAACTTCTTTGTTGATAGTTAGTTTGTTACTGCCTGAAGTTTCAAGATAAAATTGAAGAAGATTATTTTTATGAGTTCCATAAAATTGTTCGGCCGGTTGGCGTTTGTGAATTTACATTAGAGAATCGGGTTTGTTATCAGCCGGTTAGCTCTGAATATGTAAGTCTTAATGATCGCTACTCGGAGTGAACAGTTTGGACATTACTATAACAACCTAACTTGGCACTCAGACTAAAATTCAGTTTGTTGTTATTAGCAGAAATTAGCCTTAAGTACAACATGTATTTCGTGGGACGGATGAAGAATACCTTTTTTCCCCCGTAGAGAAAACGAATTGAAAGGTCGACGAACCCGTGGTAAGCCTAATTAAGGCAAAGGCATCAAATTTATTATACAGACTTCTGATAAACAAGATCACTTTCATTGATAGCAGGCGTATTGTATGTTGCAGGCATGTATTAAAAAAACATAACATCACGCCTGCATTCCCCGAAGGAGGAAGGCAGATGTGCACATATAGTACACCCACATTTCGGCAGTTATGTTTTAGGTACCAATGTAATAGAGGGCGAGCCAATTGCTATCAACCGAGCACAAATCCGGACTCCGTGCTGCTACTGATAATTACCTAATGGAAAAACCCAATAACACTTTTGCCTCACCCGGGATTCGAACCCAGGACCTCGTGCTCAGCAGTCGCGCTTAGCGACCACTAGACCAACAATGTTGCAGGCATAATAATTATATTAGTATGAATTAAAATATTATAAATTATTACTTAAACCAAACCTACTTACTTGGACATATATATATATATATATACATATACATCGTGTTCTTAATAGCGAATAGCCGCACTTCCCTAATTGCCATTCACGAGTCGCACATATGAATACAAATTCCAATTTTCAATTCAGGAAATGTTCTCGTCCCTGTCTTAGCGGTACAGTTTAATGAGACGGCGTCACAAACGATCACATCTTTTGCACCGAAGCTGCGTTTCGTTAGAATGTAGGTTAATATCAGGAACGTGTCTTTTGGCACGCAAGCTGGCCAAAATTGTGAATTCATATTCACTTCTATATTCATTATAAAGTCGTACGTACCATTTCTAACGGAGGACCGGTTTAGTCGGTTTTAGGAGTTTAAAGTCTTATAGATATGATCAGTATGTGTGTCCTTATATCCCTAAAAGCGTACGTATAGGTCTCCTATATAATGAGACACCCACCTCAACTCATCAGACACCCACATCAACCAAATAGGTTTAGATCCTCATCAAAACAACGTATTTACCTATTTGGTTGATGATGATCAACGTATTTACCTATTTGGTTGATGATGATCAACCAAATAGGTAAATACGTTGAACAAAAGCCTCCCCCGGTTGATAAGACATGGAAAATATTATGAATTCGACTTAAAAAAAATAACATGACTTATTGGCTACCTAGGTATCATTATTGGGAATTAGACAATAGTAATCTTCCATATAGGTACGAAGCTCAATTTGCCAATCCGGAATATCGGCATCCAATGATTAACGATTACCCATCTCAAGACTGACCGCGGGAAGCGCTGCACTGATGCCTGAAGAATGTAGGTACGAACCTATCAAGATGTACAATAGAATAGTATTATCTTGATCGAACTAGGTTACCTAGTAACCAATAGTCGAGTATAACTTAACAATATTATTGTTATGTTACCTGGAACACATATATAACTAGAATGTCTGAGATGTTTGCGTGGGTTGGTAGTAAAGTTTGAAGTAGCAGTTCTAGGTATTTTATCCGTTCATTTAATAAGACCCAATGTTATGTTTATAAAGTGTTAATGAATTAGATGGAAAGGGAAAGATTTTGTTAAATCCACTCAGATTAGAGAAAATTATAGTCTTATTATTTCAGGCAGATATTATGAGAATTATAGTTAGCTTTAACACTGTTGGTATAATGTAGACTATTACTTATGTATAGAAGGGGAGAATTAACTTCAAAACAAAGTCAAGTTTATTTGAACACTTATAACTAGAGAAGAAGAATTTTTTTAGTGTTAGATAGCCCATTTATCGAGGAAGGCTATAGGCTATAAAATATTCGAAATCCACGCGGACGGAGTCGCAGGCGGAAGCTAGTGTATAAAAAAGTAACCAAGGACATATTCACTGGAATATAACTCCTGAACACAACCAAAACACATTTACTTCTACTTTGACAAACCCAACAATAGAACAAAATAAAAGAAACTCAGTTCGCGCTTGTTATCAGAATGTTTGCGCCAATCCAGTCGTTTAATCAAAATAGGAAATTGTTTGCTTAGGACCTTTGCCATAATTACCATTTCATAGTTGAATTATAACGAATAAATATTCATTGAATTTTGCAATATTCATAGGGTGATAGGGTGTAGACCATTAATGGTGTTATGGCAAGCCTTCTGCGTGCCGTTGTTATGTTTCCCCTTATGGGAATTGCTAAACTCCAAGCGATAACGATGTCACCCTGTACTAACGAATACAGTATGTTGCGAAGTAATGTTCAAACAGAATGAGGTTCGTAGGTAATTGGTTTTAAAATTTATTCAATAAAAGTAGCGAGCAATGTGGCTGTTTTAGACATAAATTAAATAACACTACAAGACATTCTAATGTACTTATTTAGTTTTGTAAAATACCATTGGCTTGCAATAAAGCTAATCATGATAACTCTTAGATAAAATATAACATAACATCGCGCCTGTATTCCACGAAGGGGTAGGCAGAGGTGCCCATATAGTACACCCACGTTTCGCCAGTTATGTTTATAGGTCCTAATGTAATAGGGGCGAGCCTGTTGCCATCAACCGGGCACAAATCCTGACTCCGTGCTGCTACTGAGAATTACCTAATGGAAAAACCCAGTAACATTTTGCCCGACACGGGATTCGAACCCAGGACCTCGTGCTTAGCAGTCGCGCTTAGCAACCACTAGACCAACGAGGCAGTAAATTCGCCAACTTGCAGTGGGCTTGAGATCAATAATGTATTTACTATTAATAACATACCTAACAGTCTAAGATTTTAGTGTTTCAAGAACATCGTCCCACACTGGGGATTTCTCCTCTCTCTATATCCTGTATGCTAACCGAACATTGCACAAACATGAAATATCACAAACACCCAGACTCGGGACAAACATCTGCAGATCACACAGATTTTTGTCCCGGCGGGTATTAAACACGCAACCCTTTGTACAGCAGTCCAATCGCTTAGTCACTGCGCCATTCAGATCGTCAACTAAAAATGCAGGAAAGAATATATGTCTATGATGATAATAAATATATCTTGATTTGGCAGAAGATCTATAGGTGATATAGGATAGTTGTGTCGGCCACTAGCCTTAAAGCCAAGAGCCGCTCTCTTAAGAAACTCTCGTTAAGCGTTGGGTCAAGAGTTTTATGCATAAAATAAGAGTGAAATGTAAAGTAAATCCTCTTCCTAGTAGGAGTTACAGATTGTTAACATAAGATCACGCCTGTATTCCCCGAAGGGGTAAGCAGAGGTGCACATATAGTACACCCACATTTCGCCAGTCATGTTTTAGGTCCCAATATAATAGGGGGCGAGCCCAGGGCCTCGTGCTCAGCAGTCGCGCTGAGCTACCACCAGACCAACCAGGCAGTCCATCCACACAACTTTGTTTTTAATCAGCGAAGGATGAGGAAAGAATTCAGTACCTACATTTTGCCGCTTAGTATTGACATAATAAACATACCAATTATTATATAAGTACCTACTTGTTTTTAAACGTTGCCCAACTCTTAAATTTCTTTTGTATAGTGGATGCGTATTACAAACATGAAATATCTATAACAGACACAAACACCCAGACATCAAAAAAACAGGTGGATCACACAAAAAAAAATGTTGACATAATTGGCGCAGTGGCTAAGCAATGGGACTGCCGCACTAAGGGTTGCGGTTTCGATTCCCAGACGGGACAAGAAAGGCTGTGTACCGCAGACTTTTGTCACGCGTCTGGGTGTTTGTGTGTATGGCATGCCATGTTTGTGAAACACACCCACGATACAGGACAAATTCCTAGCACGAGGCGATGTTTTTTAGAAAGAAAATCTCTCTGAAGTATACTATAATATCTATGTTATAAATAACGAACAGTAAAATACATCGTTTGTTCTCAACATTTTAAATCGCATGTTAATCTTTTAGTAGGTCCTGAATACCCACTGCACTGCGCTCTGTGACGTGCAAGTGTTAATGAAGGCACTCGACTTAATACAGTATGAATACTGGCTACAATTCTAAGGATAAATGGCATTTGTCTTTCTATTTGTCTTGTTAGATTACAAGGCTGTATTTAACTGCTTGATGTTTACTTTAAATACCGTGAAGTTTTTACAATCCTGGGTCAGCAAACAGCATTTAAATTAACACTATTTTACAAAACAACGGTCATAGAACGTTGCATTTGCATAATTACAACAGATTTTTTATCGCGTTAGCTCCAGGGGCTTTGTGTTAGCTGCCATAGAAATACATTTCGATACCAAAGTTAAAAGCCAACAATATTGCCACCTATAGCTACTTTTCACAAAGAATAAATTTTATATTATATTACATAACATCAATACAGAATGGGGAATACAGGCATGTATTCCCCGAAGGGATAGGCAGAGGTGCACATATAGTACACCCACATTTCGCCAGTTATGTTTTAGGTCCTAATTTAATAGGGGGCGAGCCTATTGCCATCAACCGGGCACAAATCCAGACTTCGTGCAGCTACTGAAAATTACGTAATGGAAAAACCCAATAACACATTGCCCGACCCGGGATTCGACACCAGGATCTCGTGCTCAGCAGTTGCGCTTAGCGACCACTAGACCAAAGAGGCCGTCAGTATTTCACATTATATAATCTTATTTTTTACGTTACCAAGGCAACAACAAATTAATTACGCGCACAATCCCATTACCGTTCTCAGTTACATTCTCTCACACACACTGCTTCACAATCTAAGGCACTGCCAGTAGCAACAGTCACATGAGACAGCCCATTCTCATAAGAGTATAATGAGAGTGCCTAAGAGATTATGCTGCCCGTAAGCGAGCTGCTCCACCCACAAGACAGAACCGATCTCTGAAACTAATCCTTACAACTATAGTAAGCTAAATGAGCTAGCGTGACTGAGATGCCTATAAAACTTCTGATGAACTCTCCAAATCTTAGCGATGTGGGTTTAAAATTCGTGTCTCGGATTTGCAATTATATGTTAAAGTTAATTAATGTATGTCTATCATTGATTGTTCAATGTTCACCTCGACTCATTGGTCTAGTGGTTGATAAGCGCGACTGCTAAGCACGAGGTCCTGGGTTCGAATCCCGGGTCGGGCAAAGTGTTACTGGGTTTTTCTGGTAATTCTCAGTAGCAGCACGGAGTCTGGATTTGTGCCCGGTTGATAGAAATAGGCTCGCCCCTTATTACATTGGGACCTAAAACATAACTGGCGAAATGTGGGTGTACTATAAGTGCACCTCTGCCTACCCCTTCGGGGAATACAGGCATGATGTTATGATGATGTTCACCTCGAGGTTGGTAGATATAAATGCTAATTAGTCACCAACTATTTGCTGTAAATATTGTTATTGAAGTGAGCGAGAGTCTCGATCGCTTACTCAAGTACTTAAAACTATAGATAGCTAAACAAAATGCAATTGAAATGCCTTTAAAATTTCTAATTAACTCGAATCTTAGCTCTGCGGGCATAAAATACTCGTGTTTGATTTGCATTTTACATGGTAATGTTAATGAAATCGTGATTGTACTTCTTGAAGGGGTTCGCTGACAGGATGGTAATTGGCAAATAAAATTTTGCTGTTAAAATTGGCATGGAAGTAAAGAAGAGCCTATTAACTCTTATGGTTTTAAAATTATTAGTCTTTGGGGTCTTATAAAATAAATGTAGGTACCCAAGTCTATGTTAATAAAAAGAAAAAGAATACAAATAGTATGTACCTAGTTAATTATCCTATTGCAGGGTTAATGCTTCAATTCATTCCAAAAAGGCATTGATTACCACGATGCTCACTGCGATTTAGTGATTTGAACAAAAGCCAAGTCACCGTTATTCGCTAGTGGCTAAGAAAAACAAAGAAAATGCATTAAACGACAATAAAAACGTCACATTGGTAAGATAAAGATAAAAAGTAATTCATAAAATAGACTCATTTTAACATTTTGAACGTCAAATTACTTAAAGACAACCCCAAAAACGCCCGTCACCTTTTCCTAGTTCGAAAACTGGGTAGAAGAAACGGCGCAACAAACTACCCAGCAGCACAATCTATCGGTCAAAAATGTGGAGTATGTTACTTTTTTAAAAAAAAAACGTCGCCCCACACTAGGAATTTCTCCTGTATCGTAGGTGCGTTTCACAAACATGAAAATATATTCACATACACAAACACCCAAACTCGGGACAAACATCTGTGGTTCGCACAAAGTTTTGCCCCGCGCGGGAATCGAACCCGCAACCTTTAGCGCAGCAGTCCAATCGCTTAGCCACTGCGCTAATCAGGTCGTCCATTGAACATTGAAGTTAGGTATATAAACTATAGAGAATATATAGAGAATAAATCACATAGTCTAGGTCTTAACTCTTTAAAAGGCGTAAGTTAATTAGGTTTTGTACTCAAATGTTAAGTAATATAAAAAATGTGGAGTATATTACAGAAACTTACAGTTTAGTTACATAAGCCACAAATCTCTCGTTATAACAAGTCTAGTCTAGAACTCAACCCTATAAAACGTTAGGTATTATACTTAAATGCAAAGTAACAGCCTACTCACAATGTCAGCTTCACCACACGTATTCTGATGTACATCTATGTACAGACGATGTCTGTATCTGAACCATTGTGAAGGGGAGAGCTTACCGCCATTAACGGGGCACAGTTCATTCACCGAGCTGCTATTGACAAGTTTCTAACTAAAAAATTGCAGTTATAACTTTGAAAGCCGACCCTACAAGTGAATCATCACGAACAAAATGATCGCTAGATGTGTGACGCAGAATCGAATACTACGGAATCCATATACTTACTTAATATTATAAATGTGAAAGTAACTCTATATGTCTATCTGTTACGCATTTACGACTAAACCGCTTGACGGATTTGGATGAAATTTGGCATTTGTAGAAAGTTTAAGACCCCAGAAAACATAGGCTACTTAACGCGGGTGAAGCCGCGGGCAAAACCTAGTTGCAAATAACGGTACTTTTACAAATTTGGTTTATTGTGGAAAGAACCGCTGAATATTAACATAACATCACGCCTGTATTCTCCGAAGGAGTAGGCAGAGGTGCACATATACACCCACATTTCGCTAATTACGTTCTAGGTCCCAATAGGGGGCGAGCCGGTGAATATAAATATTAATTAGTACTAGTCTTATTAAGAAAAACGTCCTTTTTAATTAATAATATGATAATATTAAAACTCTGTAGTAAAGCGAAATCTCTCCCATTATATCTTAAACATAAAATATATAAAACTACAATTCTAGCATAATGGTTTTGACCTGTTTTAAAATTTGCAAGCGCAAAGGTGAACGTGTACCGCTCCTGTAAGTATAATGGGCACGTGTTACTAGCTCAGTTTTAATCTTAAAATGAGAAGGAGTTTATATTAAAAATCCCCTACTGGCGCAGTGGTTAAGGTACCTACCGGATTTCTACGTCAGAGATTGCAGGTTCGAGCTCTGATATATGTTTGCTTTATGCAGACATTTGTATGTAACTATGGTAGGTGAAATCTGTTAAACATACATATTATAATTCATAATATCATCATGTAATTCACATCACGCCTGTATTATGTATGTAAGCAGAGGTGCACATATAAATACACCCATACTTAGAATGGGAAAAGTTAGTAACATTTAGCCCGACCCAGGATTTGAACCCTAGACGTTATGCTCAGCAGTCGCGCTTACCGACTTCTAGACCAACGAGACCCTCCACATTTAGTTGGGTACAACATAACATCACGTCAGCATTCCTTGAAAGGTACATACATAGGTGTACCTATGACACACACATTCCACCATTACCTATAGATTTCATGCCTCCTTAGTCTAGTGGTCGCTATACGTGACTGCTGAGCATGAGGTCCTGGGTTCGACTCCCAGATTGAGTAAAGTTGACTGGGTTTTTCCATTAGGTAATTCTTAGTAGCAACACGGAGTCCAGATTTGTGGCCGATTGATGGCAATAGGTTCGCCTTTTACATTGGGGCGTGTAACATAACTGGCAAATTGTGGGTGTACTATATGTGCACCTCTGCCCCTACTCCTTCGGGGAATACAGGCGTGATGTTGTTACATAAGATTCTGTGCTCGAGCCTAATTGCCATTAACTATGCACAAACGTATCTATGACACAGGCGCAGGATCAACAACCCAACGCGCTTTCTAATTCAAAATGTATTCTAAAAACGGTCACCCATCACAAAACTGACCGCGGCAAGTTCCGCTTAACCTGCAGATCGGCTGATCATAGCGGTTGCTATTTAGCTACGAGTCCCTCTTACATAATACGCCAAATACCTACTTTCATTGGAAATTTTCGTTCACACAATACTGACCTCCACTATTATCGAAATACAAGTTTAGATATTCAGTAAGATTATGACCATTCCGATCAATCAATATTTATTGGCTATATAATCTTCTGATGCAAAATCCGCTCCCCGCGTCAGCTCGCACTCAACCAATTTTATAGGTGATCTTGAGAGAACATTAATTTCGGTACATAAAACTGTGACATCAAATCTTCTAATAAACTTAATACATAATTAGGACGGAAATCCGTGACCTCTGCCTACCTGTTATTAAACTAAACATCACATACACAAACATCCAAAGGTATATAGGAATATACCTATGGATGTTTGTGTATGTGATGTTTCATGTTTGTGAGACGCCCCACGATACTGGAGAAATTATTCCTAGTGTAAAGTTTAAAAAAAAAAACAATAAAATATTAAAGTACGTAAGACTTGGCGGGGCTCTGCCGTGCCCCCAGATATTACAATACATGTCGTATCTATTATTAAAATATACGTTTTATAACTCAATTACTGCAACGCATTAACTTAAAATTAACAGTAGTAATTTAAATGCAAAATAGTATATTTAATTTAAACATTAACATTTTTCAGTGTGGAGAAAAGTTTTAAATGCTCGTTCCGTAGCAAGGAAAGAAAATTATAAAAGGCGACGAACCCAGTATTGGCTCGAAAAATCACGATAGGTTCGCCACCTAATTATTATCAAAATTAAGGTGGCTAGACGCTTAATAAAAAAACATCTACGAGGCAGCCCTGAGATGGTCACAGAATAATATTTTTTTTAATTACGCATACTTTAAAGTCCATGTTGATTATACTTTCTTACCTAATCGACTTAATATTACGATAAATAATAGTATAATTACGTAACAAACATTTAATTATCGCATCCAATTAACATAAAAAGAATTAACAATTTTTTATCCAAACATCGTTTGAGAGTGATTATAATATTATACGTCATATTATTTAATAATTATGATCTTCAGTAACGTTAATGATAATTATTACAAGCCCTTGGAAAATTGTATTTATCACTTATTAAAATTGTAGTCAATACAAATTTTATTAAAAGCATAAATAATTAAAACTATCATTAAAATAGTAAAAGGAAAAACTATTGTTCTTGTTGTAGGCTAATATCGATTAAATAATAACGTAGTATTATTAGAACGGTGTCATATACGCAGTTACTTCGAAACTCGTAAATAAGTTAAATGAAATTTCGACGTTATTTTCGAGAAAGTAGCAAAAATCTTCCGAACATTTTCGACGTAACAACATTAACATATAAAAACGAAGAATGTTTTAAGAGTCCAAAAAGTATTAAATAAAGGGAAAAATCTCCATAATTTCATAAAACAACATCAAACCCTATTTAAGGGCTCAACATAATTTTAAACTTGATAAATTAATTAAAAGCTTCCACAGACTCGTAAAAGAAAATTTTCGTCTATAAAGACGTAAAGCTCGGCCATTAACTAATCATACTTATCATTAAAAAGTATCCATACCATTTTTCCGAACCATCAAACAGGTTTCCCGACGACCACCCAACTTGCATCCAACACACACATCATTCGAGTACTTCACCAAATAATTCACACATTTACGAACTACATACACAAAATAAATCACATTCACCGAAAAATGAATTTTCTAGGTTACGAGACGTAGCCGCTACGTGAAGTACGCGCGGCCGGTGCTACGAAACTGCCGCTACGGCGGTACGAAGTTAGCCGAAGGCCGGCCGAAATGGGCCGAGCGGTTGCTGGGGAGCCGAAGCGAATTTCGCTCAGTCTTTCATATTTTATATCGGTCGGGACGAAGCGGAATTACAGAGTTTGCTCGGGTGGGTTTTTATAGCGTAACGGAACCATAGCGGCTGGCTGCCATTCTATTCCGTAGGTATTTTTTCGACTCGTGAGCTGTACGCGAATTTTTTTCTACATTGTTTGCTTTAGCCCTTAGACAACTTGTAATTTTAATAGCCGCGTGACGTAGGAAGCACAAAGCTTCCATTCAGGTGAATATGAATTGGCGTGTTTGATGTTATTGTAACTACCGGGAATTATTGTAAGGTAGTGGTTAGAAGGTAAATTCAAATTTAATGACGTATTTGGCCAAGTTATTGTGAGTTTAATGGTTGCGTGGGTTGAGAATTGCGTGTATAGTTTAGCGTACACTTTTGCGGTGAATAGGGTTCCTAACTGAAAGTTATGTCCTTTGAGGTTTGGAGATAACTTAAGTACCGACACAGGATTTTATGTGAATTATATTTTTCTTATTAGAACGATCTCTTTCCTTGCTTGACTGCTTCTAGTTAGGTTATGAACACAACTCTAAGTGGACATTTTAAGAGAATATTGCTGGAACTACAAAATGTCGCGTAATAGATTTATGAACAGGTCAAATAATATCACACTTAACACTAATAATAAAAGCAAACGTTTGTAAGTTTGTTTATTACTTATTCACGCTCAAACGGCGGGACCGATATTAATTTTAGCTCTAGATTTAACTTTAGCTCACACCCTTTATATAGATTAAAACATAGGCTACTTTTTATCTCAAAAATATTGTAGAGGGCAACACCACGGGGCGCAGCTAGTTTTACATAAATTTAAAGAGTATTAGAAGAAGAGACGACCTAATTGGCGCAGTGGCTAAGCGATTGGACTGCTGCGCTTATTGTTGCGGGTTCCATTCCCGAACGAGACAAAAATTTGTGCGATCCGCAGACATTTCTCCCGAGTCTGGGTGTTTATGAATGATATTTCATGTTTGTGAAACGCGACTACAACACAAGAGAAATCCCCAGTGTTGGGTGCCATTAAGAAAAATACAGTCCACAATTATCTAGAAGTTTCAGACGAAACAGGTAACAGAAAAACCATTAATAGCAGTCAACAGAGCGCGGGTCCTGCAGTACAACCGTTCCATAATTATGTCACCCGTAAATACAATTTGGAACCCCTCGGTCTCATGACAGTTAACTAAGCGTGTATCTACAAAGACTGCCACATATAATAACGTCTTTCCGAAGGTAATTCGGTCAGAGAGACCATCTCAAGTTAGACTAGCCAAAAATTTCCTCTGCAGATGTGGAGTATTTGTGAATGTTTTTTTTTTTTTTAAAACGTTGCCCCACACTAGGAATTTCTCCTGTATCGTAGGTGCGTTTCACAAAGATGAAATATTCACATACACAAACACCCAGACTCGGGACAAACATCTGTGGTTCGCACAAAGTTTTGCCCCGTGCGGGAATCGAACCCGCAACCCTTAGCGAAGCAGTCCAATCGCTTAGCCACTGCGCTAGTCAGGTCTTCAATGTTATAGGTCCTAATGTAATATGGCAAAATGTGGGTATACTATACACAACTGCTTAGCATTTCCTATGTACGTATACTTAAACTTGACTGCCTCGTTGGTCTAGTGGCTAAGCGCAACTGCTGAACACGACTTCCTGGGTTCGAATACCGGGTCGGGCAAAGTGTTACTGGGTTTTTCCATTAGGTTATTCTCAGTGGCAGCATGAAGTCTGGATTTGTGCCCGGTTGATGGCAATAGGCTCGCCCCCTATTACATTGGGACCTAAAAACATAACTGGCGAAATGTGGGTGTAGGTGTACTATATGTGCACCTCTGCCTACCCCTTCGGGGAATACAGGCGTGATGTTGTTATGTCATGTGTGTACCTACACTTAAATTCAAATTCAAAAATTTATTCTTAAAAATATGGTGTACAATGGTGTTACAATATTATCATAGTACATATTATGTATATCCCCTCAGTTGTCTAGTATATTATCTTCAAGTATAGTAAACAACAGACTATCATGAATTGTTCCTTTAAGGTCACTCTGGGGGAATACAGCATTTGCATTGCTTGTTGAACTGTAAACTGTGTACCATATTAGTTATGAAGACCTTGCATTATCTGATTATGTGTATGTAGTTCTCAACATGTTTTTGTATTATAGGAATACTAGGGCCCTAGACAATGGCAAAACTACGAATAAAAAAAAACAGACTGATACATACATACATACATAAAGTCACGCCTGTTTCCCTGAGGGGTAGGCAGAGACCATGGATTTCCATTTGCTACGATCCTGGCATACTTCTTTTGAACAGACTGATAACTGGGAAATATAGGGTGAGATGATATTTTGACTGTGATCTATATTAATATTTAATATTACAAAGCTGAAGAGTTTGTTTGTTTGGTCGAAAGCGCTAATCTCAGGAACTACTGGATTAAATTGAAAAAAAAAATGTGTTACATAGTCCATTTATCGAGGCAGGCTATAAAACATTCGAATTCAATCCACGCGAACGAAGCCGCGGGCAGTATTTTTCTTACTTTTAAAAAAAAACATCTGCCCACACTCGGATTTTCTATTGCATCGTGGGTGCGTAAACAAACATAAAATATCCCAAACTAAAACACTCACTCCTCTGGAACAAAAACCTGTGGATTGCAAAAATATTTGCACCGTACGGGAATCGAACCCGCAACCCTTAGCGCCGCAGTCTAATTGTTTAGCCACTGTGCCAATCAGGTCGTCAAAGTATAATAATATTATGTCAAGCTCAAAAAAATACTTTAATGACGTCTTGTGTTTTGCCACTAGTCTAGCGCCCCTGATGATGTTCACTTTCTGTCATAAATACATACATACATAACATCACGCCTGTATTCCCCGAAGGGGTAGGCAGAGGTGCACATGCAGTACACCCACATTTCCCCAGTTATGTTTTTAGGTCCCAATGTAATAGTGGGCGAGCCTATTGCCATCAACCGGTCACAAATCCAGACTTCGTGCTGCCACTGAGAATTACCTAATGGAAAAACTCAGTAACACTTTGCCCGACCCGGGATTCGAACCCAGGACCTCGTGCTCAGCAGTCGCGCTTAGCGACCACTAGACCAACGAGGCAGTCTAAGGTGGTGACTAAAAAAGAGTTTAATAAATAAATAAAGAAAGTCAATTTTGCCAAACTCGCCATTAATTCAGGTTTTCATCAAACACCTCAAGCCTGTAGACCGTTTGACAACACCTTCAAACAAAGCCGCATGCTATCAAATGATTCGACAAACACGTAAAATTTGACAAACATTTTGATCGTCTACAAGGCAGTACAATGAGTGTATTGTTCAAACTATGTGAATAAAAATAAGTCTCTATAAATAAACGAACTACCATGTAGCCAGACTTCAATTTTTATTCTGTAAGGACAGGTCGACTCAAACTCGCCGTGGTTCTTTCCTAAAAATACCACTTCTCAGACCACCTACACTGTTCTCACACAAAATATTGAACTTGTCTGGACTCTAAAAGAGACCTTGACCTCTGAGTTTGTTTCGGTATTTCTTCTCAGAGGTAGTCAGTTAAGAAATGCCGATGCCATCTAGTTTAAAAAAAAATGACGTGTAAAAGTGTTTTTTTGAAATCTATTTGCAGAAATAAAATCATTTATCATTTATAGCTAAGCCATTTCTAAGACGACAGTCTTAAGACATTCCTAAGCCTTACTAAATGTACATGAATTAAAACTTATGCCTTTGACAACGTCTGGAATATGAGGATCAATTAAATTCCGTTCTAAACTTTACGTACAGTCAAATCTAAATTCTCTATGGACTACAGACATCGTAAGGGCGAAGTGAGTCGGATGATTAGATTAGAGCCAATCGATAGCTATTTGTGGAAGGTGATTTTCGCCTATTCCGATAATGGGGACTTTGTATGCTCTCACTGCTTCCATCTAAAAGCAAAGTGAGATTAAAGTAGTGCTAATGCGGTGCGATAGATTTGATCATATCGATTTTTGATTACGCTTAGATTGCTAGTAACACTTCTATAAATACAAAGCTAATCTGCGTAGGTGAATATTGGTTTCCTCTGAAAATACAGTATACATTTGCACAGAATTTTAGACTTACACAAAATTACCACCTGATTGGCGCAGTGGCTAAGCGCTTGGACAGCTGCGCTGGTGGCTGCCCTTTCGGTTTCGGACAAAATTGGTAATTTAGTAGTCTAATATAGTAAGCGGTATGGGGAAGTATAATAGCACTGCGCCCCGCGGTGATACCCGCTACATTTTTTAGGGATAAAAAGTAGCCTATGTGATCCAGAGTGATAACTACCTCCATATGAAATTGCATCAAAACTGGTCTAGCTGTTAAGCGTGAAGAGGTAACCAACATACAAACAAACTTACAAACTTTCGCCTTTATAATATTAGTGTGATATGTACGTAGTACCTACCTACATTTATCTACCTATTTATTATACACTAGCAAATCGTATCCACGCGTTTTCAGTGTTGTTTGAACCAATACTACTTACTTCTCAAAAGTTGATTTTTAGAAGCCTTCCGTCATATTTTAAGTATAGACCAACACATGTTACGGGTTCAAAAGGCAGGTTATATTTAGATTGTTAAAAAGGTTTGTTTGAATTGGAACGCCTCTGTTAACTTTAGTTAGGGGAACTCGTGTATAAATTTATACAGCCTTCAATCCGCCTTTAGGCTAAAGGTTAGATCTTGTTATTCGGATTATTTATTATATTATGATAATTTTGTTACTTATATGTCGGTTTACTTTGTTTTCGTAACTTAATATAGGTAATAAGTTAACTTTAAACTAAGTTTTTACCTTTGTTTTTAATGTATGTAGTTTGCTATTGTTACACACACACGTGCGCACACTTACATGAATATTTGATCTCATTATACCTATATAGGTATAGTGATTTTCTTACTGACTGCCTCGTTGATCTAGTGGTTGCTAAGCGCGACTGCTGAGCACGAGGTCCTGGGTTCGAATCCCGGGTCGGGCAAAGTGTTACTGGGTTTTTCCATTAGGTCATTCTCAGTAGCAGCACGGAGTCTGCATTTGTGCCCGGTTGATGGCAATAGGCCCGCGTTATGTTTTGATTTTCTTAATACATTATTGTTAGTAAATAATTTTCTTTTGGATTATAATTTTTTGCTGAAACACGTGTTTTAAATGTTGCTAGGTATGCTTTTATATTTCCCCCATACCGTAAACTCTTATAGCAGACATTTATCGTTGTAAAAGCGAGACACCGCTACGTGTAGTATTGTGTGGCATCTCGCTTACTCAACAGTTAACGTCCTGTTTTAAGCGTTCATGGTAAGGGGGAAGTATAAAAGCACTGAGCACCGCGGTGTTACCCGCTACATTTTTTTGGGATAAAAAGTAGCCTATGTATTAATCCAGGGTGTCAGCTACCTCCATACGAAATTTCATCAAAATCGGTCTAGCCGTTCGAGCGTGAAGAGGTAACAAACGTGCAAACACAGCCACAAACTTTCGCCTTTATTCTATGAGTGTGATACATAAAAACATAACATCACGCCTGTATTCCCCGAAGGGGTAGGTAGAGGTATACATATAGTATACCTACATTTCGCCAGTTATGTTTTTAGGTCCCAATGTAATAGGTGGCGAGCCTATTGCCATCAACCGGGCACAAATCCAGACTCCGTGCTGCTACTGTGAATTACATAATGGAAAAACTCAGTAACACTTTGCCCGACCCGGGATTCGAACCCAGGACCTCGTGCTCAGCAGTCGCGCTAAGCAACCACTAGGCCAACGAGGCAGTCAATGAGTGTGATACCTGGCAATATTTTAAAACATGAGACATGCATAGCGATATATTATCAACAACACAATGAACTTTCGGCCCTATGGTTTGCTTCACATTATACCAGCAAAATTCTCAATATTCACAGTGTATAAATCATTTGGTCATAAAACATGAACAGTGCAGTTCTACGGTTATATCGCATTTGTAAGATAACTTGCCAATTCCAATTTGTATGTAACAACGATAAATTAACTTTAATTCGGAGAAATTTAACTGTGTGTGACATACGGGTTAAAAGTGTGTTGGTTTATTATTGAGACAAAATGAAAATATTAAATTTGTTAGTTTTCAACGATGTATTGTCATTTAACGTGGCAAAGCTGCTAGTCTTTTGGGACATCGATGGCGATGAATATTGTGAAGCTTTTTATTTGTTAACTAGCTGCACCCCGTGGTGTTACCCGCTACGTTGTTTGGGGATAAAAAGTAGCCTATGTATTAATTCAGCGTGTCAGCTACCTCCATATGATATTTCATCAAAATCGGTCTAGCTATTTGAGCGTGAAGAGGTAACAAACACACTCACAAATTTTCGCCTTTATGATATTAGTGTGATTTTTGTATAGGTACCAATATTGTTTTGTGTAGGTACTTAATCTGTAAATAATTCTAAAATTTATCGATCTAACAATTTCAACGATTTAAGAAACAGTATGCGATATAACACAGACTCCAGCTTCATTGCCTCGGTGGTTCTCAATGGTTATCACTGTAGATCCTGGCTTACAGGAGTCGCAATGATGGGCACGAGTGGTGGGCTTGTCCCAAAAAAAAAAAAGCACAGTATGGTATAAAAAAATCTTAGCTTAGCAACCACTAGACCAATGACTGCCTCGTTGGTCTAGTGGTTGCTAAGCGCGACTGCTGAGCACGAGGTCCTGGGTTCGAATCCCGGGTCGGGCTTGTTATTGGGTTTTTCCATTAGGTAATTCTCAGTAGCAGCACGGAGTCTGGATTTGTGCCCGGTTGATGGCAATAGGCTCGCCCCTATTACATTGGGACCTAAAACATAACTGGCGAAATGTGGGTGTACTATATGTGCACCTCTGCCTAACCCTTCGGGGAATACAGGCGTGATGTTATGTATGTAAAAAAAAAATGCCATCAAACATTTACAGCAGTGTGTCACGAACCAAAAACACAGATAACCGTAGTTAGTTGTTTAAATTACAGTTAGAATAACGAGCGGTGTGGTTAATTAATTTGTTATTTTATAATTAGTCATTATGAATAAAGTTCTAGTTTGTTATTCGTTGACGGTGATAATTATATTCTGTGATTAAAATTCATTGTTCATAAAAACCTATTGTATAAAAGGCCTATCTGCGTATATTTCGACGGTCAGTATAAGTCCTAAGCAATAGGGGATTGGTTTCGCCATTCTTCTTGTCGTATGGTTGATGAACAACCTGGTGTCAGAGTTTAAACCGCCTGTAGGCCTTTGACATGGCTTTGCACACCATTGAAAAATCTTTCAGGTGTGCCGGTTTCCTCACGATGTATTCCTTCATCGTTTGTAGCAACTGGTAACGATTATATAGTACGCATTTGTATTCGATAAGACTAATGCGTGTTTGTTATCATACAAAAATTGACAATTTTTTTTACTATAACATAAGTCAGCGGTGCCTTAGAATAACAAAGAAAGTACATATTGGTACAAATGAAACCTTGCAGATAAGAATCTGTTTCGTACCTCACCGCGATATTAACTTGAACGATCTTTTGTCACGGTTCACAGTGGACTCCGTGACTATAATGTCAGGTAAGCTCTTCTCCTATAAACTCAGCGACCCATTTTCTTCAATTGACTCTTACAATTTGCATAGCAACGGCAAATAAAACTGCAATGGCAACAGTTAACACACTTTCACTTGGTGTTAATGAACCACTTTTATCTTATTTTCTAATGAAAATGTTACCTTAATTTCTATCCTGGCTTAGCTAAAATCTGGTTTCAAACTGTGATTTTTATTAAATTATATAAAATTGACTTAAAAACGTCTTAAGCAATTAATAAACCATTTATTTTAAACTTTACTAATAATTACCTGTTTAAAGTTTTGTCTGGGAATTTAAAAAAGTGTCAGATTTCCGAAGATGAAAATTTGACGTCATAATTATAATTGCATTTATAACTGGAAAGGGAGGAGTTCATTGCCTTGTTTTGGAAAAATCACTTCTAAAACAACCGTGGAAACTGGGGAATACAGATGTGATGTAATGTTATGTGTGATCGGTTCCTCCTTATCTGTCATCCCATTAAATTGTTATCTTTCCATTACCCAAAAAATCGTCTTGGGGTATAACTCATGAACCTAAACGCAGCAAGCCAGCCATTCAGCTACTGCACTATTCAGGTTTTAGGCGTTTATTATTACGTATATTGTGTTTATTCAATCTTAGTACCTATGTATGTATGATTTAATAAAAATCTCGCTACCAGAGCGACAGGCGCGCGGAGCGGTTGCGTCATCTAGTTTGTGCATAAATCTTATATGCACCGAGTTACATCGATCGCTATCTGTATCGCCATTAATAGGTAATCTTGGGTGCAGGATGTTTGGCACGAGACGCCTCTGTTCGTTCAGATGTATCACATCCAGCGTCTTGAAGTGTGAGGAAGATGTTGTTTGTTATAGGAAGAGGTAGATGTTATTTTATTTTAACACTTTGACTGCGCGAAGCAGACACAATAGTTAAACAAAAGCCATGCCCCATATGTGGGTCATTACAGTGGTTATCCAGGGTTAATGATATCCTTTCTGGCTTTGGTGACATTTTTGCTCGTTGCCCATGCTAAGCTTAAATCTAAATTGATAAAGGAAACTTGAAAAATAGTGGAGTCGAGCAGGACTCAAACACTCGACTTTCGCCGTACCGTGGCGCCGCTTTGCCAACTGCGCCATCGTGTCACTGCCCGCATCCATCGAATCTCAAGTTCCCGTTTATAATAGAGACTTAATTTGAGCTTGAATTGCAGGATATTCCCGTTGTGGAAGAGAGACTACACTAAACTAGAATGCCTCGTTGGTCTTTAGTGGTTTCTAAGCGCGACTGCTGAGAACGAGGTCCTGGGTTCGAATCCCGGATCGGGGAAAGCGTTACTGGGTTTTCCACTAGGTAATTCTTAGTAGCAGCACGGAGTCTGGATTTGAGCCTGGTTTATGGCAATACGCTCGCCTCCTATTATATGTGGGTTTACTGTATGTGCACCTCATATACCGCACACATTGAATCTACTTGTGCACTATATTGCTCGGCTCTCCTCCCTCACCAATGTAATGCATCTACATCATTATATTAGTTCTTCTCCTTCACTAATGTAATATTCGACATTGTAACGTTACATTACACCGAATGTTGGTGAGGAAGCACTTTATATATTGCAGCGATAAACATATGGTTCAATGGTTGGCACTGAACTATAAAGACGCTAAAGAGAAGCTAGAACAAAAACAGGGTGTTTTAATTATATAACACCCTGAACAGACATCTTAAATTATTTATAACAACTACCACTGACACGTGTAAGTTTCAATGTCAAAGTGTAATGAAAGAATGCGAGAATGAGTGGGAATATAGACACCTCCTGTTGGATGAAAAAGGACGGAATTAATGATTGTACCTAATTACCAAAACCGCCGATTCACTGCGTGTTCTGGATAAAAATAAGGTTGTTCTGTTTTGTTGTCGAGTGTCAGATATAGGTATATTAGTTTTCTCGAGGCAAAAACTTTACAAACAAGAGAAAAGGTAAACAGTATATAATTATCCGATACACCCGACAGCCTCGTTGGTCTGGTAGCTAAGCGCGACTACTGTGCATGACGTCCTGGTGTCAAATCCCGGATCGGGATAATTTGTGACACTTCGTTTAGTTAGTTCTTAATAGCAGCATGGAGTCTGGATTTGTGCCCGAGTGATGGCAATAGGCCCGCCCCCTATAACAATGGCTACATCGCAAGCGAAAGCTAGTAATTTCGTAAACATAAAATCCTTTTCCAGCTGATGAACTCACCCAGTAGATGAACTTTCCCATTTCTACAATATCAATCATCATACGAAACCAAAGCCGTATTTACTTATCGTAATCAAAGTATGCCGTTCCATACTGTATTTACATAAAAAATACATGATATTAATACTTTTATGCTCATGAAATATCTATGATGAGAACTGTATTCTGCATGTGAGAATGCTTCAGTAAATATTGATTGTTTGTGCAACTCAAATATTGGGGAAGGTGATCGATATTCAGTGTGTTTTGGGGTAACTTCATTTTTGAAGCTTTTAAACATAACGTATCAATTTATTTAGTTCATTTTTGTAACGCTATGAAGGTAAAGACAGAGGTGTATTTTATTACTTAATGTTTTTTTTGCACGACTGTGTCTCACCGTACTCCTCGTAAACGGCTGGTCTTCCAAAATGTTAAAGATGGGTTCTATTGAGCCTTTTATGAAAATACTCTCGATAATATACAGAATCGTCTCTTCTACAGATTTATTTTATGTATAGATAAGGCTATTGCGTCCGGGAATCGAACCTAGCTCGTTACCTTTAACTGTATGCTTGCGATCACTAGATTTACAATAATACATACATACATGAAGATGATAAATTTCTAACAATTTATATAAACATATTAGGTACGCAAATACCTAAAGAAGACAAAGGTTTTAGTATAAGCCTGTCACTACTAATTAGAACTAGAACTTATGGAATCTGCTTAGAAAACTAAATAAAACTTCAGCCATTAGTAGTTTGTCAAACATGGTCCACCTCAAAAGGGTAACTTGGTAACTAAGTTAATCCAGTGCTATCCGACTAATTTACTAATCTTTAAGTTTACAAACTTAAAATATACAAGTACAACCTACAGCTCGGTGAAACTAAGACCTAACAACGTAACAACACCGAATACTAAATTCTAAGCTCGTCATCCACTGACGCTCTCCAAACTTCGACGCAAACGAGGTTAAGAATTTCCTAAACACGAAGTAAAAACTATAGCATCCAAAATTATAGCACTCCACACAAAACAAACTTTTACTGCATTAACTTTGAAAAAAAGGAATCTCCCGTTCACCGCCCCACTTTGCTTGAAGTTTGAAGAAAATGAAAGTTTTTCCCCTGTTTTTTTTTCAGTACAATTTCGAAAATGTAATGGATGCCGGTTTTGGAGAATTATTTTTTGAATGGCTAGACTTGACAAGTTATTTAAGTTTACTGGACTCCGCTGCTATTGTGCTGATAGAAATGTTTTGAATGGAGAAAGTGTGATTATAGTGACAACCTGAAACAAACGACGATCACTTTGTTGAGGTTTTTATGAGCCAAACTTGCAAGGTCAATTCCCGCATTGTCTAAAATAAATATTTGTGTGATCTGCAGGCGTTTGTCCCGAATCTGGGCTTTAGTGCGTGAGTTATGCTATTATAAGGCTCTGCGATAAAATGTAATTTTGAAGTAATTTATCAGAGATTCAAGTCGTATTTAAATGACAGATTAGCAACCTCTGTCATACTAATCATTTACAAGACAGCTTTACAAAACAGCTCCTAGCCATGTCCCCTCGGGTTACACTGAGAATCTAAACCTAACTGGGTCATGCCAATTCTAGATTATTACCCATAAACATGGTATGCAATAAAATATCCAATATTAAACATGCATTGCATATTGAATGTGCAGGGTAGGATGATAATACTATAAAAATACGCAGGACAAAATCTAAGCATATTTTTATATATTTTATTGTGATATGAAATAATAATAAATCTTATTTTTGTATATATTGTTTTTATTTTGTATTAGAATTAAGTTGTATATATTTGTAAAATAGTATGTTAATCTATAATTAAATAAAGTGTGTTTATAATAAATCTTTATCTGAACAAAAACGTATAGAGTTTTGCTATTATAATGCAGTTTTATATTTGGTTTAAAAATACATTTATAAACTTAGAGGTAGTGGTGTAGGTTAGGTCAGGTTATTTTTTATATATTTATAAAATAAAACGACCGAATAAAGTGGAAGAATGAAAGGGAGGCCTTTGCCCTGAAGTGGGACAACACAGGCGGTTAAAAAAACTTATATACTAAAACATTGCCCCACAAAACCGTTTATTGATGGAATGTGTCCAGTATGAGGCTGATAGGAGTAAGTTGTTCAGGGCTTTAAAGTTGAACAAGAACAATATAGGCACATTCCACCATATATTAAGTAAGCCGACTTCCGATGATGCGAGAAAATTGTTCGAATTTATGGCCCTGATCCATTGATCTCGTTTGTTTTGTAACTTGTCTTAGGTTACGATGGGACTGACATACGCTGTGCGGCATAAAAGTCCCAAAATTTTTAAAGAAATAAAAAAAAAAAAACCGTTTACACAGTTTGTCTGTGGGTATAACGAGTTGCATAATTAATGAAACTTATGGCATATACTAAAATAGGTTCGTACAGTATGGATGGATAGCTATGTAATGCTATGTTTTACATCTTAGACAATGTAAATGTTGTTTTAATAGTTAGTTAGTTAGTTTAGGTAGGTTTAAAGCTTCCATATAGTTTGTTTTAGTAGCTTTTAATTTATAAATATTATTTATGCACAGGTGCCTCCCACCAGGTGGTCCGACGATATCGTCACAATGGCTGGCAACCAGCGGATGCAATTGGCAAGATGTCGTTTATTGTGGCGTTCTAATAGGGAGGTCTTTGTTCAACAGTGGACGGCTGATGATGATAATGATGATCCATGTACAAGCACTTAAAACTTGCATCCAATAATTTAACACAATCACGGAAAATGTTCAATAGCCTGTATTTTATCAGGTTTTGCAAATAAAACCTGTTTTTGAGCTCATTGAATCAGAATGTAATTCCTATGGGCAGTTAAAACTCGCTGGCCTTACATTTTCAGGTCATCGGTTTTGTATAAAACGTCGCCTTTCTCATATTTGTGGAGCCCGGGAATCTTATAAAGGATTGTAAGAAAATATTTTTCATAGCTTGCATCTTGAATGGCCGGCGTAAATCCTGCCAAGGTTTATATCAAAGTTTTTACAGACGAAGTGTTACTTTGAAACCTCTTTTACTAATAAGGGTCACTCAATTTGCTTCATTGTTTTATAGTTATGTACACTGATCTGTCTTCTTCTTTCAAATGTATTTTGGTGATGACAGAAAGAGAGGAAACGGTGTGTAACTTCAGTTATATTGTATTTTTGTAAGCCTCATAAAAATGGACATGAGAGATCATGCACAGGACCAACGGCTTAACGTGCCTTTTGAAGCACGGCGGGGTCGCGACATATGAAAACGGTCACCCATCACAAGACTGACCGCAGCGAGCACGGCTTAATCTCCTCGATGGACTAATCTGCGCGGTAGCCACGTGGGAATCACAACTTTACAGAAATGATAAAATGCTATAAAGTAACGTCTTTAAAAATGCTTAGTGAAAGGTTAAATTCATGAGGTTTTTATTCCACAGTAACGTCACGATAAAAAGAGTAAGTTCGTTGAAAAGTAAGACGGGCAGTCGTCGCTTTGCTTTTTCAATATCGTCAGCGTGATATTCTGCTTCGGAAGTTTTTATTCTTCTATAGAAATTCATATTTCAAAACAAAACTACTGATAGCTCGATTTAAATGTAAATAAGTTATTGGAGCACTCCAATGATGAATAAAAAGTTCTCCTGACCGAATTTCGGGCACGGTGGCCTATCTCATTGAGAATAGCCAACTGCGGAGGAGATATTAATATTATAGTGCACAAGTATGCGCGCAAACACAGGTGCACTCCCTATTTCGTCACACTCATGGTCCGATGTGTAGACCGACAGGACCAGAGAGAGATCAGACCAACGGCTTTACGTGCCTTCCGCAGCACGGAGTGGTCTCTAAATGTGGTAATCGTCACCCATCACAAGACTGACCGCGGGGAGCACGTTTTAACCTCGCAGATCAACGGACCCGCCCGACAGCCACATAGTTGCGAGCACCTCTACAATGGTTATACATAAATATAAAAAGACCAACCACTAGACCGTAGTATTTTTTTTTAAAAAAACGACGCCAGCACACTAGGAATTTCTCCTGTGTCGTGGGTGCGTTTTACAGACATGAAATATCACATACACATACACCCAGACTCGGGACAAATATTTCGCACAAAGTTTTGCCCCGTGCGGGAATCGAACCCGCAACCCTTAACGCAGCAGTCCAATCGCTTAGCCACTGCGCTAACTAGGTCGTCCATATGGTATGCTACAGTCTAGTGGTGTTCCGTATTTTATAATAAATGTAACTGACTAGATCTCTAAGATATTTTTTGGTAAAAACATCGCGCACTTTCGGCACCATTGAGACTCCATCAATCAATTATGTGCCTTATTTATAAATGACAAGTTTCAATTTGCAGCTAATTTCAAGTCGTTTATAGGTCGTGTGTAGGTTAAGTGAAATGTCGCAGCCAAACAATGTCTGATTAGTAAAGTAATTAACTGTCTATTAATTTCGGTTTATAATGGATTGCCTGATCTGAATCTGTGGGGGAAAACATAGGTTCATAAAATATACATAAATAAATTTACTTGCCTAAGTTTGGATAAAAAAAGTCACACAACTCAAGCTAAACATAAAAACATACTACTTTATTATTTAAACTTATTGACGCCGCCTTCACTAGACAGTAGATATTCCACAACACAATTATTTAAGTGTACATATCATTTATTCATCAATTATTCATCGGCTGGATATAGGCACTAGTAATTAGTTAATTACCAGTCATGCTAATTATTCAAAGTACGACAATACATGAATAAGAGGTACGTGTAGAGGTCAGTTACATGTGTTGTTATTGACTAATGCAACATTTTTATGAAGATAAGTATAATTGTCATGTCAGACATGTCGTGGTGGCCACTAGGCCTAACCACTAGGTTAATATACCGGATTTGTATGCACAAGGTTGCAGGACTCTGCCGTGTAATCAGCTCATGATTAAGGGCTCCGTTCGAGTTCGAAACTAGTCGGGCATTCCCGAATACGCACGTGAGTAAATCCGGCGTATATAGTAAATAATATGGAACAATAGACGGTAAAAGTAAGTTTTGTAAAACAAATGCAAATAGGTGGGGTCTCTTTATGTCGGCGCCGATTTGACCCCGAAGATTGCCGAGCTAGCAAGAACCGCGGGGTCCTTTCCTTCCTAATTGGCCTACGGCATAACACCGCGCGCCTAATAAAATCACTCGCCGATGACTCGCAAACCGATCACACCCATAATTTTGTCTAAATAAACCAACATTTCTATATTGTTTTATTCATGTTCCCGTCTCAACACTTTGACTATACACTCAATAGATTAGATGCAAGATCAATGACTTGATTGCTTTTCGACCACCGATCGACATGTCTCAATGTTTGTCCGAAATAACGGCTGCCCATTAAACGTTTGACCTTGGCTATCGCAGCTTAACCTCAAAGACCCACTGATCTGCGGGTGAATTATATGGCTAAGATCGCTATCATGTATGATACTAGAAAGCTTCCTGGTTTGGGATCAGAGAGTGTTAGAGTTTTAGAACCTACTAGAGGTACCTCGCGGTTGTATCGGAGTTAAAGCATTAACGAAGGTAAAACATACGCTAAATATAAGCTATATTACTCTGAAGATTCATCAAAATCGGTCCAGTACTTTTTTCGCGAAGAAGTAACAAATATGTATACATCCACCATCAAATTATGCGTTTATAGTATTAAGTAGAAATTAGAATAGGATATTAGTAGGTTTACTTCTTACAAATACCTTGTTTGGTGTAGTATTATTAACGAAATTTCTAAGAATACAGTTCACACTACAATAAAACCCGAAATAGGTCGAGAAATAAGGTCGTCTCGGCTTGCATTGAGCATTGCATCCCGGGTCTATCATTTCACGAACTGGCACACTAGAAGTCAATTTCAATTTTGCCAGCAAAAATTCTCTCTATTCCGTTAATACTATGGGTATGGGTATCTGTTCAAGAGGGAACTCTTTGAAGGTTTCGCTTACCTATCATTTTGTTTTTAGCTTCCCGCGGTTGGCTGGCAAATGAAAGATAGCGATTACTAGTGACTGGTGAACGTGAGGTCCTGCGTTCTGTTCTCAGATCGGACAAAATGGGTTTTTTATATAGGTAATTAGTAACAGAATCTGAATTAGTGCCCAGATATGCTATTTTGAAAAACTGATATCTTTTCGAAAGTCGTTTCGCACGCCTTGTGTCAAATCCCACCGCGAATTTAGAAGTGAGTTTGTAAGTGATGTAATTCTATAAATAGCACGACAGCTGGTAATGGCTTTCTAATTCTGACGACCTGATTGGCGCTGTGGCTAAGTGATTGGATTGCTGCAGGTTGCGGGTTCAATTCCCGCGCGAGACGAAAACTTGTGCGATCCACAGATGTTTTTCTCTAGTCTGAGTGTTAGTGTTTGTTAAAACGCACCCACGATACAGGAGAAATTCCTAGCGTAGGGCGACGCTTTTTTAAACAAAGATTAAAAAAAAAACAGTTATATAACTAACTAACTATGGGTATATACACGTCAGGTCTACCCGTCCACCTTACTCACAAAATAACCTAACAACTTCGACTTACCTGTTCTGCAGCTATGTGATTACGAACCTCTCAAATAACATTATCAAACAAAATATGACATTAAAAAGTCACATTGGTACCTGTATTCAAAGCAACTATGTGCATACGAATATAGCCCGTAAACCTATTTACACCACAGCATAAAACTCTTTACGCCGACAATAACAAGATCTACAAAATTCCGCTCTATTCTGTACAACACTTCCATTCTACAAGACTTTGTAGAGACGTAACTTTGAAATTCCGGTGTCCAGCATAGAATCGTGTACATTAACATCACACCTATATGCTCTGAAGGGAGAGACAGGAGTGTATGCATACACTCATATTTCTCTAGTTACGTAAGGTCTCATGTGTTAGGGGCGAGCCAAAATCCAGACTCCATGACGCTGAATAAGCTAACGAAAAAGAACAAATGCCTGACTTCTTCCGAATCGAAATTAGAATAGAAAACATTTATTCAATAAGGACAGTAACAACACAAAATAAAAAACAAAGTAGCTTACCACAAATGCGCATAATCCGTGGTTCCATATATAATCCGTCATTACTTCAATTCGTTACATTTAGCGTACCACCACCTATTTGACACGCATTGCACCCTCGCCAACGTCCACTTTCCACATTTTATTATCACTAAGTCCAGCACTGTTACACTTTCCACAAGTCCACTGTATCTAGCACTAACTTTTTCTTTGTAGTATAAATATGTTCATTTGTATTACATATAAACCTTCAACTTATGTTTACAATTGTGTTAGTGTAAGTTGGTTTAATAAATAAATAATAATCAACAACTAATGTATAAAAATAAAACGTCCAAAAGTAAAGGTGCTCTCAGCATGCCCTCACCATAAAGGCAACCAACTCAGATTGTGTTGTGTGTGGAACACCCAGCACTAGTATTCAGTTGGTAGTATTCAGTACCCACTTCAAACATCGAACACCTCACACCAGCCTTTGAGACAAGCAAGACAAACGAAGATGTCTAGAATAGCACATAGTTAGTTAACTATTTACTACAAGGCTGGGTTGTACCAACTTACTTTAACAAAACAAACACAGGATAAAACACAGGTTAGGCAAAAAAATATTTGACAATTTATTAGATGACGTCATAACTTTAACAGTAACCGCCCAAACTTCGCTGGTTAAAGTTATTAAAACATTCGCAGATTTTAATAGAACAATGACACTGGCAGCAAAATTTGTCAATTTTGTTTTTCTTGTCTAGTATTGCCATATTTAAAAAGGTTTTCCGCCACTGATGGACTAAATAAGATCTAATTTTACTGGCAGCCCTGATAACTTTAACTATACCAAAGAATACGATGGTGCAACCCAATCCGCAGTCAATGTTAAAGTCAGCGTTACTGTTACCCTCAAATTTGACATAAACCATAACTTTAAACCGTTATATGGTGCAACCCAGCATAGATATAGTAAGTTAAAGTTACTAAGTATAATACCTAAGTTTAAGTGAATGCGCTAAAACGATAGTTTACGCGGTCGTTGGCCTTCAGTGTCCAGGGTATTACCCACAGATGTCCACACTCCCAACGGTTAGCGTTCTTTAAAATGGCATTGCGTGACCAACACATTACTTATGCATGCCATTAGCTCCTTCAAACTAATCAATGGCAAGTGACAAGTTACATAGAAAAAAAGCGATATAAAGTCTGAGCCTGAGGCATTCTTTATCACACTAATATTATAAAGGCGAAAGTTTGTGAGTGTTTGTATATTTGTTACCTCTTCACGGTCAAAGGGCTAGACCGATTTTGATGAAATTTCATATGGAGATAGCTGACACCCTGGATTAACACATAGGATACTTTTAATCCCGAAAAAATGTATCGGGTAACACCGCGGGGCAGCTAGTTCAAAATAAACTTGGGATGTGACCATAAATTATAAAGGCTAAACACAAAAGAATCTACATTAAAATTATTGTTTTAACTATGGCGACACCAATTTACGTCGTTTACACTTATCACGTAAAGAAAGGATGCATTGGACGTCATCATCAACAGCCGGAAGACGTCCAGTCGTCCACTGCTGAACAAATGCCTGCCTTTAGAACAGTTCAATGAACGGCAACTAGCCACTTGCATCCACCGGTTACCCACAACTCTGACTATATCGTCGGTCCACCTGGTGGGATGGCGGCTAACGCTGAGCACTGGACTTACTATGTATAATGTAGTCATGGCGTTCTACTAGCATCTCGTTAAAGTATGTAAGTAATGTGCTGATAATATGAGATAATAATGAACTAAAATAGTGTTCAAATACATTATAAATTCTGTACGATAATAACAATAAATACCAAAACGCATAATACGCCTCCATTCCAACGCTTCCACGAATAACAAATTTGCTCACATAAACTCAATAAGCAAGCATATAAGTTCCTTAAGTACACATAAAGTCGAAAGTGCGAGCTTAAAGACATTAAACATAATATGATACAAACATAAACTAATGAATTTCAACATTAATAACCCGTATCTATGCGAACTAAACAAGAGACATAAATCAGTAACTACCTTGAGGCACATTAGCTGGGTAATAGCATAAATTACTCACCAGCCCCCTTACCATGAACTCTGAAAGCAGGACAGTTTACGATGTGGAAGCGGGACGCCGCTACGTGCAGTGTGACGCTGCGTCTCGCTTCTACAATGTCAACTGTCCTGCTTTATGAGGTTATGGTAAGGGTGGCATTGTGGTATAAACTTGCAATTAACCTTTTGGTTGTAGGACAGTCAACTTGATAGGTTATAGGTTTTCGTATATAGTTAGCGATCTTTGGTTTTTCAGGTAGAAATCTTTTGTGTAAGATTGATTTCGAATTTAACTCAGTACCACCTTCTCACCATTGAAACCTATGTTGGACTGCCACAAGTATTTCAAAATCAAAATTAGCCAAGTTGGTCCAGCCGGTGTCAAGTTATGGCGTGACCAAGGGAAACAGGAATTCATTTGTATATTATTGAAGACTAGCTGCGCCCTGCTTTTCGGGATAAAAAATAGCCTATCTGTTAATCCAGGGTGTCAGCTACCTCCATAATGAAATTTCATTCAAATCCATTCAGTAGTTTTTACGTGAAAGAGTAATAAACATCCACCCATACTTATAAACTTCCGCGTTTTGTGCATTAGATTATGAGCGTATATTGTAAAGAGAAGATAAGATTCAATAGCCAGATTATTGTACAGTAATTGTTACATTAATTGGCGTCTATAATATGCTGTCGTTTATATTAATCTAATGCTATATGCGGATCATTGACAAAATTGTCAAAGATTATTAATTGCTGAAAAAAATATAGTTATTATTGCTATTATCTACTATATTATATACCGGTTGTACTCACGACGATATTCGGAATGCCCGACTAGTTCATGTTCGGCTCGCGACCCCGCCGCGTCACCTGCTCATGAATAAGGGCTCCGTTATTGTCCGAAACTAGTCGGGCATTCCCGAATATCGACGTGAGTACTACCGGTATATATAGGATAATAATATGGATAACACTCACGAAAGTTATTAGAATATATTATTACTGATAAAAAATACTACACTTACACAAACATACTCTACTTGTAAATAAACAAAATTTAAATATTCATTAACAACGCAGAAAAGTGCGATTCCCAAAAACACTCATGACTAAAGTCCTTAGTGCTCGGTACAGTACGTAATTTAAAATAAGAAATTTAAATAAATCTAGATTTAGATTTTAGCCGAATATTCTAGACTGAACGACGTCTGACGGTTACTAATTAGATGCTTTTAAATAATTAGCAACACTGAGTGTCTTTGGTAGACCGACGTGGAATTTCTTTTAAACATTTCTATCTACAGTATTCTATTGTTGTTGCTATATACAAATCTATTGAAATAATCCAGAATATTTGTTTACAACTTGTGTACCATTTCCTTAACAAATAAAATTATCATTGACTGCCTCGTTGGTCTAGTGGTTGCTAAGCGCGACTGCTGAGCACGAGGTCCTGGGTTCGAATCCCGGGTCTGGCAAAGTGTTACTGGGATTTTCCATTAGGTAATTCTCAGTAGCAGCACGGAATCTGGATTTGTGCCCGGTTGATGGCAATAAGCTCGCCCCCTGTTACATCGGGACCTAAAATCATAAATGTTATGTTATAAAATTATCATCATCAGCCTATCTTAGTCCACAGCTGGAAATAGGCCTCACCAATGGCACACTGAGTTCAATCTTCGGTCTTCCGCTTCCTAGAGTCCAGGGTTGTTTGACGAAGACAAATGTCTTTGACACGTCATCACAACATCCATGGCATTACAATAGATTTTCATTATCATCCTCCAGCTTTGTCGAGCCCCTGTTGGTGTTATTATATATTTTAGGTATGGTTTTCAGTTTAAAAACAAAGCCAAAAAAATCCTCGAGAAAATCAGGTACGTACATAATATCTAAATTGATAAAGGAAACTTGAAAAATGATGGATACGAGAGGGACTCGAACCCGCGACTTTCTCTGTACCGTGGCGCCGCCGCTCTGCCAACTGAGCCATCGTGTCAAGATAACTTTATCAATATTCAGATTTAAGCTTCGCATGGGCAACATGCAAAATTTACACCATAATTTAAAAGTCATAGGTGTACTACCAAAAATGGTAAGTGTATTAAAAATAATAAAATCTATCTCTAGTATAATCTCTATTTACAAGAAATAAGACGCAAGAGATTCTTAAGCCATTAATTTTCCTATTAAACCCTCTTTTGTTAGACGGATTAAGACGGAATTTAATAATGCTAAGTAAAACGCTGGCACTAAAGCAGTTCAAGGCGCTTCACTCTTTTGTTTTAGTGTTCCACAGTACAAAATGCAATGCTATGCGTAGAATACAGAGGGGATTAGAGAAAACGGGCAGAAATTACATTTTCTTGTGGAGTCTACTAAAAGTTTGTTGTAAATACAAGAAAATACAATAAACGAGATCAAATATTCCCGTATTCACTTGTTTTATTAGTGAAATTATAATATAAATTTTAGATATTATGTTATCTTAAAATTCGTAATTATATAAGGTTAATTTTCTCGTAAATTCCCTATATTGTAACAATAATGACGCAAAATTAGGGTCAGTTATTATATTGCAGGCAAACAACGTCCATTCGCCACACAAAACCGATATCGTATTTATACGAACGAGGATTACTCTATAAACTTTGAACCTTGTGAATAGCAGGTCCATAAAACTGGCCTCAACGACATTCATTATTTTTAATTTCGTTTCTACCCATTCTACATACATACATAACATCACGCCTGAATTCCCCGAAGGGATAGGTAGACGTGCACATATAGTACACCTACATTTCGCCAGTTCTGTCTTTGAAGTCCTAAAGGGGCGAGTCTATTGCCATCAACCGGGCACAAACCCAGACTCCGTTTTGCTACTAAGAATTACCTAATGGAAAAATCCAGTAACACCGCTGGACCCGGGATTTGAACCCTCGAGCCCAGCAGTTGCGCTTAGCAACCACTAGACCAACGAGGCAGCCACCCATTCTACCACAATTTAAACAGCATTGAAATATGTATTGTCTAGAACATACAAAACAAAAGAACGATGCACCGAAAAATATTAATTTAAATATAACCTACGTTCGTATGTAACATTTTGGGGGTTCCCAACAATTCGCAACATTTTTTCCCCAAACCGCGGGAACCACAAAAAGTTATTTGACATAACTCCTGCCGCAGGAATTTGTTAATGAAATAATTTTAACTTGTATCCTGTTCTCGGAACGACTTTTTTAATTTCAGGTAATTTCTCGTTTTGGGAATGGTTGATGGTGACGACTGTGGCTCCGTGCCAGAAAGGTGGTGGAACTGTTGGTGCTGCTCCTGCACTTTTTCTTTCTATCCAGTCATATCGGATTGCCATCTCATTGCATTGTGAAACAGGGAAAAGGAAGTAGGTACACATTGTGTTTGCGCACACACTTGTCTAGAATGACTGGAAGGCTGATTACGTCTAAGTAGTTGGCTGCTCTCAGCTGGACTAGACCGTTACCATTATTCTTTCTCTTCTAGACAGGTTCTAGAAATGAGAAGATTTAAAACTTCGTTTTCGCAAAAAACGGGCGCGGGTGTCTCAAAAATATATTTTTATTTAGATCCAAACATTTACTACGACCAGGTCCGCTAGTAAAGACTAGCGGACCTGGTCGTCTTACCTTAAATAGCGGCGCCACCTAGCGGGTCCAATTGTATTTTGAAACCATCCAGGAACCTATAGAAATACACACAGAATTTCATCCAAAACGGTCCAGCCGTTTATGAGGAGTTAGATGACATACACACATACAGAAGAGTAATAAGATATAAATTACTTGAACAAAAATATAATAAATAATAAAACAAATGCCAGTAAGAATAAAATATGACTGCAACATCTAAAACTCTCATTCGACCACCAACCACTTTCAGAGAGGGCTTATGTCCATAAATAAGCCCTACTTTAACCTAAGGTTAGAGCTTAACAAAACAAAGTCGATGACCCCACTGACGGGACTTGACTGTATATTTCTTTGACGTAGAATAGACATTATTAATTAAGATATCCACGATAGTAATTAATATTCAGTATCTGTTATTGAGTTTAGATTTAATAGTAATTTGTGATACAAATCGTGCTTGATCTATTTATAGAACAGATTACTGACACGGCACACCAGTACAGGAATAATAATATAATAACAGCCTACAACTATCCCACTGCAGGGCAAAGGCCTCTTCTCGTATAGAGAAGGGTTGAGCATTGATCACCACGCTAGCTCACTGCGGGTTGGCGATTTCAGATTAATAAATCCATGTTTCCTCACGATGTTTTCCGTCACCGTTATTCAGTGGTGTCTTAGAATAACTAAGAAAGTATTTATAACATTGAAAAAGTCACATTGATACTTGATACTGTGCATACAAATCCGGTGTGTTAACCACTAGGCCACCACGACACTATACAGGAAACCGTAGTTAGCAAAAATGTTTACGGTTTTCGCATATTCGACTAACATCTCTATTCACGATTGGACATGAGCACAACTCTAGTGAGATATTTTTGTCATAATCATAAATTAAGTAGGTTTATCCCACATGTCGGGGTTGGCCTTCGAGTTGCTCAGATATGATTTATGAGGAGTACCTACACCGGTCTCGCTACTGACCTTCGCAACTCAATCACTGTACACTTGTACACCAATATAACTCCACTATATTATTTATAACATAACATCATGCCTGTTCCCCCGAAGGGGTAGGCAGAGGTGCACATGTAGTACACCCACATTTTCGCCAGTTATGTTTTAGGTCCCAATGTAATAGGGGGCGAGCCTATTATTATTTATAACATGAAGTAAATACCTTATTTTTGGACGATTTGTCAGTTTACTGCTTTGTTGGTCTCTTGGTCGCTTAACATGATTCCTTAACACGAGGTCCAGGGTTTGAATACGGGTTGGGCCAAGTGTTACTAGGGTCTTTAATTAGGTAATTCTTAGTAACAGCATGTACTTCGGATTTTGTGCGCGGTTGATGGCAATAGGCTCGCCATCTATTATACTGGGACGTATAACTGGCGAAATGTGGGTAAAGTATATGTGCAGTGTGCACCGCTGGCTAGCCCTTCGGGGAATATAAGCGTGGTGTTATGTCGATAGTTTTGCTTTGACGGGTTTACATTTTTCATGTCTACTGCCGAGAATTATAATGCTGACTGAACTTCAGCGATGGTAACCAATTCCAATAGATACATATCAACTACCGGGATTATCCAGTGAGCACAAACTCGCTGTATCAATTCCCTTACACTCGTAGTCCTATGGGGCGGAAAGCCAACACGACCAGAGATCAATCAAGCGCAGAAACAACTACTTAACATGCTGTCTGAAGCACGGGTCCCATCGGTAAAGATTGGTCACCCAACCAAAAATGGAACTCAAAAAAAATATGCTTAACCTCATAAATCGACCGATCTACCCGGTAGTTACGCTATGACATTCTTGAACTACATTTATTATTTACTAGTGGCGCCCCGCCGTGTCACCCGCTACATTTTTTCGGGATCAAAAGTAGCCTATGTGTTAATCCAGGGTGTCAGCTACCTCCATATGAAATTTCATTAAAATCCATTCAGTAGTTTTTACGTGAAACAGTAACAAACATCCATCCATACTAACAAACTTCCGCGTTTATAATATTAGTACGGATAGCATAAAATAACGACATATTTATTTTTGGACAATTTGTCACAATAATTTCGCTCAGTTGGGATGACGTCATCTTTCTCGTCCGTTGCCACGGGATATTATATGGATTATTTATCATAGATTTTTGCACGAGTCATTACTCAGTTAGATTGAAGAATTTAGGTATGTCATTTTGTTATACAGTGGCTTCCTTGGACAGTCGAGAAGACATGCTGTTACATCTGTAAGCTTACGATATGGAAGTGTCGAACTTAGATACTTAATTTATTTAGGCTGTATACCTTTAGAGGGCTTGGGATAAAAGTGTTAGTTAAAAGCCGCTTTAGAAATTATATAATTTTTGGACCTATATTAGAGAATTAAAAAACCGATTCGCCTTTCTCCTGCATCGCCATTGACACTATAAATACATTATAAATACTGCCTCGTTAGTCTAGTTGTCGCTAAGCGCGACTGCTGAGCATGAGGTCTTGGGTTCGAATCCCGGGTTGGGCAAAGTGGTATTGGGTTTTTCCATTAGTTATACATAGTAGCAGCACGGAATCGGGGAATAGACGCGTGATATTTATTACGTTATGTGAGATAATAAATCTTGTATTTTCGAATATAATCATTGCAGCAGCAATACTAAAAAATAACTATTTCCATCACAAAAGGTCGCTATAATAATGTAGCTGTAAAATAACGTTGGTAGGTATACATTTTTAACTTCGCATTTTTTGTATTACAACTGGCGTTTCAATTCATCCGATGTGCTTTTTTCGAAACTGACAGGTTTTCATTCAATAGGAAACCTCGTACTCGAAAAACGTTGAATACGGTTAGATTGATCACTTTATAGCTCACGAGACGGTAACGACACGATGAATACGCGTTCGTGTGGTGCAGTACCTCCACTTGACGCTTCGCTTTAAGTAATTGCGGCGCGTATAAAGTGTGAAGTTGGATTATTGCCAACACTACACGATTGCTATTGAAAACTAGCTTTAGGTGTTAAATTCTATTTTTAAAGCTTTTTAATGACTTACTTTTAATGTGATTTGTTCAAGTATGCTAAGCAATTAACCATTATTTATAAATACTTTAAAATTCAGACCACTATTTGCTTTACTGTCTTATTTTTCTTTTTTGAGTTGTCTCTCCCAGTTAACGAAGAGAAGCGGTCCATCTACTTTATTAGTCTTTAGAAGAGATCTTTAATATTTCAGCCTAGGGTTACAGTTAACAAATATGTACCTACATCATTTTTAATACTTATACCAGTTTATTTTGTCTAAATTGAGGAGTTTGTAGCAATCAGTCAATCAGCGGGGTTAAGCCTTGCTGACCGCGGTTAAACTTGCCATGGGTGACTGTTTTCACAGTACGAGACTCTCCCGTACTTCAGAAGGCACGTTCAGCTGTTGGTCCAGCGACTAATTTCTCTCCGGTCGTGTGGGTCTGCCGTCCCATTGGACTATGAGAGTGAGTTGAATAGGGAGTGCAAATGTGTTTGCGCGCATACTTGTGCACAGTAATATCTTCTGCGCAATTGTCTAGTCGCAGCTGACACAGGCCACCGTGAACGAAATTCAGTACGGAATTAATTATTAGAACGTTATTATTTTTTATACTAACTTTTAAACTTGGAACAAGCCCACCACTCGTGCCCATCATTGCGACTCCTGTAAGCCAGGATCTACAATGATAACCGTTGAGAACCATCGAGGCAATGAAGCTCTAGGCGTCCCAGAGAAATGACTCGACTGTCTTGGAACCCGCGACGAAATTAATCATAGAAGAATATATAGGAGGAGTAGGAATATAAATTTAGTTCCGACTTCCCGCCATAGCAAGCGGGAGACACAAAGATTAATATGCCAAAAGCATAATAAATATGGGATCCACAACTGAGATAAGCCCAGTCGCTAAGCACCACGGGTATAAAAGTTAAAAACTAATGGGTCCTAATTGTTCTTTTGATTCCAATAGTAGGTATGGCAAAATCGTCTGAAAGCACGGAAATTTGATCTGGTCGCAACAAGGTCCTCATAATAAATTACACCGGATGTAACATATATGCTGTCTCACAAGGTATTACGTTCATTCTGCCATAGACCACACTCTCACAGGATATGATGTGCTGTTTGCTCGTATTCACAATCTGGCGTTGAGCAGTGGCACAGAGGTGAAGCAACAAGCTTGAAAGAGAAGAGCTTACCCTTAAAGTTACCATGACCCGTCAAGAACTGAGCCACGCAATGATCCACCTCCAATCCATCCATAATGTGCGAACTCATTTAGTAGTATTTAGGTTTAATTAATTGTGCAACTTCGTCACACCCACAGACAAACCGTGTAAACGGTTTTGTGGGGCAATGTTTTAGTATATAAGTTTTATTTTATAAATACATAATAAATAAATAAATAATAAACCAAGTCTTTTCCAGGCGCTCGCGAACGGATGGAAAATACTCTTTTAAACTATCACTTTGCATGATTATAATAGAAAATAACAACACGGGAAATAACGCGAACACAAATTTATAAATTTTTGGCTTGACGTCTCGACCGAGTTACACCGGCCGTGGTCACAAGCGGACTGAGGATGCGAGTGTCATGTCCCCCCATTTATACTGTAGATGTTTTTTCATCTACCCTCGACTTTTTCACTTTTACACAGTACGCTGACTGTGTCCGTAATTTGAACGTCACCCGACACTGTCGAAAATCGAAGCTGCGTTAAACGAAGCACTGGATTCCAAGATTTGCTAATGTGTGAAGCCATTCTCCCGATTGAAATTTGAATGTTATCGAACTGGGCCGAAACTTCAAGCCAAAAATTAATAAAGTTGTGTTCACGTTCATTCCCGTGTAGTTATTTTCTATTATTATTTTTAAGTCAAAATTGTAACAAGAAAATCGTTAAATGTAAAAGTCCCCGCAGTTATTTTCATTTTTATATTTTTTATCTATATTGAATACTGTTTTCTATTCAGAGCCCTTGCATTTTATCGACGGTTCGACCTTTTTGTGCGGTGGCCTAATTCTGCCGGTGCCTCGCTGGCGATAGATTGATGGCCAATTAGGACTCAGTTGATGAGAGGAAAAGGAAATGGTGAGAATCTGTTGCTATGTAACTAGGTATATAAAATGTTGCAGTTTCGAAGTAATTTAACGTTTTTACAAAATATTTTTACGAGGGCCAATCTTACTGCGACGGTCAGTACTACTACGAGGGTCTATATTTCTACGATGGCCAATATTACTAAGACGGCCAATATTACTAAGACGGCTAATATGACTACAAGGGCCTATGTTACTACGAGGGCCAATATTACTACGAGGGCCTCTATTAGTACGAGATTTATTATTACTAAGAGGGCCTACATTACTACGACGGTCAATATTACTACGAGGGCCAATCTTACTAATATTCAATTACTACTAATACATTACCAATTCACCAACATACTAATGTTAAAAAAACTCTTTAAAGAGCTAGTCGTTGCCATTTTAAATTTGGTCGCAACTGGGTATAAACAGCCATAGTTTTGGGACAATTAAACGTACTTAGATTTTTTCCACAGGGAACGTTTTCAAGCAGATTATAATATACCCAAACTTTTCTATCTATGCTCAACACCAAAATATACCTGAAATTTTTCTAGCACTAACTTCATAAAAGCATATGATTTCATCCAAAATGGTAATCAAACCAGTCCTAACGCTCACCAACGCAACACCACTAAAAGCTCTCTCAAAACTTAACTAGACAATTTACACTCCAGTGCATTTTATTTGTCTATAATACAGAAATGCCACTATAAATAGCACAGCTTGCTGGACATGGCCCCATTAACATAAAGTTAGTAACACTTCATTGCATTTCGTTAAAGAGTCGGCCCGTAGTTGGGAGTTTTGGATCGTTAGGGCGGCGACTTGAGAAATTTATGAATGTTATCGGTATTTCATGTTTAAGGGAGATTACGTTTAGGTGTTGGGGAATTATTACGTAGGGCCTTGGGTATTGTTGTATTGGAGTGTTTATTTGTTTACTATTTAAGAAAGAATCGATTTTTTACAAGATTTGAGGTGGTAGGAGATGTCCAATTCGTGGTCCTTAAAAGGTACCTTCAGTATAGATATTCTGATAAATATCTAATGTTACATAAAAGCGGTGTTATTAACTAAGGTAAATTGATGTAAATATATAAAAAAAATAAGATATACCTACATAGGTGAACGAAAAACGAACAGTCCAGAATTCAGATTTCATACCACAAAAAATTGTGCATCGTATGCGAACACTTACATTTGAGTTCATGAATATTATAACTATATATTTACAATTCACATTGGCTGGCCAATATATTCCTGTTTTGTGTAATATTATGATTTGCATCATAATATAGTTTCAAGGGCGAAATATGCGTGTGAGATTTTAATTATTCGACGCACACACGACACAGAAATATTTTTTTGAGTGGGACAATGTTTTTTTTTAAACAAAAAGTAATAAATCAATTACACCGTAAACACTTTCATCGTTTAATAAAAACGTTAATTGACTTTAATTAACGCCTGCCTAATTGATTGTTAGCTAGTGAAACTTAAAATCGTTGTGTGTTCTAAAACAATAAATTAAGAAGCAAATTAATTACGGACTAATTACAAAGTTTTTTATGTTCTTTCCACTTCAGGGCACAATTACTTTGTCAAGGTTTTTTTATAGTTTAATGGTGTGAAATATTAGACACTGTTTGTCGTGATTTTTGATGAAACAGTTTATATTTCGTTTTATTAAAGTGTGAATTTCATCGCCCTTGAACAGCCTAAAAGGATGGGTAGATAAATTATAATACTTACAATATTTTGCTGAAAATTAGACGTAAGTAAATCAGACGTACACAATGCATCAACTTTGCAGTTCGCTACTATCATTGTTGACTGACCAATCTCTACATCATTGCATGAACTGTTTCCTTCTGGCAAATTACGAAGAAGAAGAATTTGCTAGTTATACATAATTATTATAATAAAATATTCCCTATAGGTATGCCAGTCTATTGGCTTTGGCAAACTATGCTAAAGCCTGGGTACCTACAACTAAACATTATTATATAAGAAAGACCCAAAACAATTCAAATTGGCTGATAACAAACATAGGTAATTTATAAACAAATAGTATTTTACGAGCTCACAAAAACTAATATCATCAGTGTACCTTTCTGAATATCTTTGCCAAACAAATGAAACGATTCATCAAAATAACATTTTAACAGATACCCTTTGGAGGTTGGGAATTCCCAATGAATGAATACGCAGTGAATTCCCAATTGTACCTTAACTATAGGTTTCTCACATAAACTCGATAGCGACTACCTAAAATATTTGTGTGACAAACTAATAATAATAATTAATTTGGGTCACGGCGGCCTGTATCAGCTCTGACTAGCAAACTACGCAGGAGATTGCACAAGTGTGCTGGCAAACACAGCTGCACTCCCTCAATTTCATAGTCCGGTGGGACGGCAGACCGACGCGGCCGGAGAGTGAGCCCTTCCAAAGCGGGGGACGGAGGGGTCTCCAATTCCCGACATGTGAAAACGGTCACCTACCACGAGTCTGCCTGCAGGGGTTAGCCCAGGAGATTTGCTGACCTGCATAGCTACGTAGTCAACAGCACGCATATTTAACAGTTACATTAGAAATTATAGTTTGCTTTGCCAATATTTAACGTCATCGCAAGCGAGTTTAGTGCGAAATCCCATGGTTAAGGTGCAGGTACTTCTGTGAGTGTACAAGCGCCTGCAGTCCTCTAACGATCTCCCTGGAGGGCACAACAAAAAGGCACTCCGACACTCAATTACTATTCAGTTGCAAGGGAATCGAAATTATACATGTTTTACTATCTAAATAGACTTGATACAGGAGTCATTATAAACAAATTTGTAGTTTAATGGAAACTTTCTAACTAGTAACCTAGTGTTTTCTACTTAAGGTAGAAATGTGGAAGTAATTTTGTCTGTCTGTTGGTAACAAATACCAACTGTAAGGTTTTTTTTGTTATTTACGATCTAATTCAAACTGGAACTTTAGTGTCATATTTAGATCTTGCAGTACATTTTTTTTATGTAGCCTGTTCGGTGTCCCACTGCTGGGCAAAGGCCTCCACATTATTCCTCCACAAAACCCTGTCCAATGCCATTTCAGGCCATGTCTGTCCCGCAACTTGCAGTACCTATTTGACTTAAATTTACGTTCTGTTGGGGTTTTCAGAAAGTGTTTGAATTTGATAACAATTTGTATAAATATATTTTTTAAATAGGTACAAATTGCCGTAAGTCCTAAAATTTAAATCTATCATATTATTTAGATCTTCGAACTGTTTATTTTTTTTTCTGCTAGGGTTCTTAAAAAAAATTCAAACTTGGACCATCGATTGAAATGTGCATCAAGTATCAAATCATAAAACCGAATCTATCTACATAAACGTCACATAGTCTGCCGTCGCTAAGTCCGACTTTCCTTCACAAACAAATGACCATAAACCCAATAAACTAATGAAGTGTAAGTGCTAATACAAACCGCGGGTTAATGCCATAAGGCCTGTTACACACTAAATAACAACCAGGCCCCCGCCGCGTTCCCGTCGCGTCGTTAGTACAGACCGCTCGTAAACCGCCTACATTCCTATCGGACTTAATATTCCCTTTGTTGCCAAATCGTATTGTTAATAGATGCCTTGTGTTAGCAGTAATTGCATTGTAGTTTGGTCCCATATTATAGGGTGAGACTATTTCCTTTTATTTATTTATCTATAATAATTATCTAAGGCACTGTTTAAATGTTGTGTTACTGTGGACAAAAAAACAACATTACCATTACGCCTGTATTCTTTGTAGGGGTAGGCAGAGGTATTTAGTACAGCCACATTTCGCTAGTTACGTTATAGGTCCTAATGCTTATAAATCAAATGGGCACAAATCCAGACTCTATGCTGTACCTTAGAATTTTTTAGATTTAGATTTAAAAAAAAAATGTTGCCCCACACTAGGAATTTCTCCTATATCGTGGGTGCGTTACCCGAACATGAAATATTACAAACACCCACGCTCGAGACAAACATCAACGCATCACACAAATTTTCGTCGCGTGCGTGAAGCGAACCCGCAACCCATAACGCAATAGTCCAATCACTTAGCCACTGCGCTAATCAAGTCTTCAATTGTAACAATTTAGGATACAATTATGTTTTAGTAGAATAATATTTACTATATGAGTTTTTATGTTATTCTAGTGGTTCGTATCCAGTGCTAACATTGCACCGTCCATAATATTTATCGAAATATTAAATTGATTAAGGGAAACTTGAAAAATGATGGACACGAGCGGGACTCGAACCCGCGACAGTCGCCGTACCGTGGCGCTGCTCTGCCAATTGAGCCACCGTGTCACTGCTCGCATCCATCAAATTTCAAGTTCCCTTTAAGCATTTACGTCTTAAGGGTGACGTCAGGTCCATCATTTTTCAAGTTTCCCCTAATCAATTTAAAATTTAAGCCTAGCATGGCAACATGCATAAAAAATACAAAAAGTCATATTTATCGAGATACTTAAACTTTCAAAGTGATAAATGGCTAACCGAAGTCTACTAAACTCCAAAAATTTACGAGCGTCACGACATGGAACACGTCTATGGTCTAATGGCTAAGGACGTGGGGACATTGACCCAAGGGAGAGGGTTCGATACCCGTCGTGTTCATAAATAATGAGCATTAAAAAAGAAGTTTAAAAATAAAAATACAACATGTCTAAAAGGTCATTGTTAGTCTAAAATATGCAGCCTTTATAATACATGTCTTTTTTTTAAATCCAGACTTAATCCCGAATTAGAAAAAGGCTAGAAATAGAGCTGTCTGAAGTACCAGACATAAACCATTATCAAATTAATTAAAAACTTTTACCTAATGACTTACGAAGCTTATAACATTAGCAATTAGAGTTACCGGCGTGGGATGACGGTATTTTGTAATTAAATTAAAAATAGACTAATTACAATGGAGGAATATTAAATTGATTTACGACAACCTTCGTACTTGATACTTTTTTTAATTCTGGCCCGTAGCTACCGCGCTGATTACTCGATCTGTGAGATTAGGCCTTCGCCGCGGTCGGTCTTGTGATGGGTGACCGTTTTCATATGCCTAGACCTCTCCGTGCTACGGAAGATACGTTAAGCTTTTGGTCCTGTGCCTGACCTCTCCGGCGGTATCAGTCTACCTAGTACTAGGGGAGACCTGGTGACCTGAAACACAGGCCTCTTAGCTTAGGCTCTAGTCTCCCACAATATTGTAATTATTGATCACAAAAGCATAATACCTTTGCTTGTAACATTCCAAATATTGTAACATAAAACATAAACATAACATAACATCACGCCTGTATTCCCCAAAAGGGTAGGCAGAGGTGCACATACAGTACACCCACATTTCGCCAGTTATGTTTTTAGGACCCAATGTAATAGGGGGCGAGCCTATTGCCATCAACCGGGCACAAATCCAGACTCCGTACTGCCACTGAGAATTACCTAATGGAAAAACCCAGTAACACTTTGCCCAGCCCGGGATTCGAACCCAGGACCTCGTGCATAGCGCAGTGGCTAAGCGATTGGACTGCTGCGCAAAGGGTTGCGGGTTCGATTCCCGCACGGGGCAAAACTTTGTGCGAACCACAGATGTTTGTCCCGAGTCTGGGTGTTTATGTATGTGATATTTCATGTTTGTGAAACGCACCCACGATACAAGAGAAATTCCTAGTGTGGGGCGACGTTTTTAAAAAAATAAAAAAAAATAGCAGTCGCGCTTAGCAACCACTAGACCAACGAGGCAGTCAAATCCATTCATCCAAATATTGTGATGAGAAAATAAACGTATATTATTGTTATTATTTTTTAATATTTGTGCCTATGTATTAGACGTATCGTATGCGACATAATATAGGTTCAATAAAAAATACATACGGGCGAACATAGAAACTCCTCCTTTATTAAGTCGGTTAACGACGGATTTATTTATGTTACTCTAAGAAAGGATAAGGAGACTAGTTCGCGTAGAATTTGCGGGTCAAAAAGTGATAACTATTATAGTTTTAGTGCCAAAATAAATGTTTTCCGTGCGACTGACCCCGAGCATAGTACCTCTGGCAATACCTAAAGTATGTTTTAGGAACAAACACAGTATTAAACTCATTCATTCATTCAACACTCGCTAAGAACTCATCGTTCAATCGGCAGGTCAGTAGAGATCGATGCTTTTAGCTGATTATTTCGTTCCATCACCTAAAGACACTGTCTCCCCTTGACTGATGATCTGTCACGATATTCTGTAACTCCACAATTGAAAAGAAACTTCATATTTCCACAAATAAAGTACTTAATTGCTTGGCGAAAAGGAGGTATTATTTTTTTGTGATAACAAGCAATTCTGTGTTTTATTGAGTTGGATTAAAATTTAAAGTCGTTTACCAGGAAGTATTGGTAATGCTCCCATTTTTTTGTTTCACTCCAGTAATTAATGTAAGTACGCAGAATATTGATGACAGAGTAAAATATGTACGATTGTCTATCAAGATGGTTTTAATTATTATGTGATATTTGGACAATTAAAATGGCTTTTTAATAGCCACTGCTAATTATATTGGTATAATCATTTACTTACTTATTTGTATTAAATAAATATGAAACTTTAAAGTTGAAATGTAATATAGTTATTAATCACGCCAATGTTACGCCAATAAATTATTAGTTTTTGAACGTCAAATTATATCAACGTGAAACATTTCCCTTAATCGTCATTATTTTGACGCACGCGTGCAACGATAACAACTATAACAGCCTTTGAAACAACCCGCCCAAGTCCATAAGGAATGACATTGATGTTCCTTAATCTAAGCACCGTGTACATTTCCCATCGATTAGTGGAATTAACGGCCAATTATTGAATTATTCATGTTCACTTACATAGTAATCACTTAAATAGCCTAAGCTATTGGACCGCTATAAATTTATGACGCCCTACTATAATATAGGAGGGTTGCTAGTAATAGTCGCCTAAGGGTCTAATTCCAGTTTATAATTAACGATTTGATAACGTTAAATATTGGGGCAATTTTTGGGGGTCGAATATTAGGTTATTATTTATATCGAACGTATAGTAATCAAAATACATATATTTTCAAGTTGCATGCAGATAAGTTTAATTAAAAATATTTTTTAATTTATTTTATATATCAGTCAACATATTCAACATAATATGTTATATTATAATAGATGTTAGACGATCAGGCCCTTTACTATGAACTTTTAAAGCAGGACAGTTTAAGATCTTCTTATCGTATGATTGATTAGTACGCACATGAATTAGAAAAGATGCACGCAAAAATTTGCCCGTCACGATTTGATCTTGCGCTTAGACTGGTCGTACCACAGCTATCTGCTAGTATCAGCGATTCAATTCTAAAAATTAAAAGTATATCAACACAAAACCTGACACCTACCACACGACTCTTAACCAAAACTGTAGTCTAAAATTACAGAAATTGCCTTAGGTTTTGAATTTCGCTAGCTGTAAACTATATTTCCCAATAACTACGTCCTCAATTCCTCATACTCGTTAAAGTTTCCACAGCCGGATAGGAGGCGATATAAGCGGTTGACCACCACACGAATCCAGATCAATCTCGTTTGTGTGCCTAATGGGATAAGTTCGAGATGATATTGCCAAGTTTTTGCTAAGCATCTGCGGCGATGCGATCCGATTTCAATCGGAGTTCGTGTTAGTTAAGTTTATTTAACTATAAATATAGCTTGTAGACGATTTAAGTGAGAACTTTAGTATGTGTTATAACGTATTCCTCGAAGCTACGCCTTCGGGGGTTTGCACATCCACACTTTATCGGAATCAGTGTTATCTCGTAATAGGAGGTAGATGTACTGCTGAATACCTATGTACTTATGCACTATACGCCTGCCTCCTTACCATGAACGCTTATAGGAGGATAGACATCCGTTGAGTAAGCGAGACGCGGCTACATGCAGTGTAATGCAAACTCGCTCCAACAACAGAAAATGTAGAAAATTTACGAGTTCGTGGTAAGGGGCCTGTAGTCTCTAAAAGAATAGGCAGAAGTATTTTCTCCTTCATATTAACACCCACATCGCGCTGTTACCAATATCAAATACATTAGGATCATCACCTTTTATACCTCATATTCTTAGCGACAGATTATAATTAGCTTCACAAAAAAGTAATATAGTATTAAGAGGAAGAGTTTCTTGCCAGTTCTTCTTCATTGGAATGACTTTTTTGAACCGCGTAAAAAGTATTTATATATCTTAAGCGCCTGTAATTGGTGTGAAACAAGTCATATAAAATTGGATTTTGAATAAAACTATATTATAAAAACGAATCCAGTTAGCATCAAGATATGTCAATCTGTCAAAGTCAGGAGGCGTTGACCTCAAAAAGTCACCAAAGAATGTTCCAGAAAATATAACACAAAAGTATTTGAGTCCCTTGTCGAGGCCACATGTGTTCTATTGTGAAGTTTCGCATTTTCATAACAAAGTTTAAATACTTAAACATCTTTGTCCTGGAGTTTTGAAAGTCAGCCAACGGCGGTGAAGAGCCAAGTCTTTAATATGTTTGTCATTTAACTTAGACACCAGCTAGGTATGCGTTACTTCGGCATACTTTTGGAACAAGCTTGTTTGCATACACTTATTGTTTGATTATTTGGGATAGGTTCCAAATAAAATCCTGTGAAAGGTGAGTGAATACACCTTTACCTTCGGGCTAATGTAATGGTATGTTATTTGGGATTTTTTCCATTCGATGAGTGCTGTAAAATAAAGATTAGCCAGTCAGTAGGTTGATAGCAGGGTGATAGCCCAGGATGGGATCAATGCCAGTAAAATCATTCCTCTTTCGCAGACTACCTGGCTATAGGCATTTTCCACGGTTACATGGAGACTCCTCCACAAGCAATGTAAGCGAAGAAATATATATTAATAATGAATATAATATGAATATTCGCCTGTATTTCCCGAAGGGGTAGGTAGAGGTGCACATATAGTACACCCACATTTCGCCAGTTATGTTTTAGGTCCCAATGTAATAGGGGGCGAGCCTATTGCCATCAACCGGACACAAATCTAGACTCACACACAGACAGGACTTCGAGTTCCGCTGTCGCACTTAGCAACCACTAGACCAACGAGTCAGTCGAAACACTTAATAGAATTAAAAATTCCAAAACAAAATTTTTGATACCTATATTTTCTCTTTTCGCAACTTAATCAAGAATAAACCAAGCGTAACACTTAGTCACAAAAGTAAACTGAAAACTGTTTGCAAACACGAATATTTCGGCGTAAACAAGTATTAAGTTTTAAATTTTGATCCAGTCAGCGTTTTAGTGCCATTAAACTTGGCGGATATATGGCAGCTGTGCCTTTCTGTGGTGGTTTGTGTTGTAAAGTTTTCTTTTTAATGCACCCATGACAACACACTTTTAACGACTGAGTGATGCGTTTCTGAGGGCACGATATTTTTTTGGAGTTTTTTTGTTACAGAATAAGGTATTAATGTCGCTGCGTGCGATGTTTAATTAAATAGTTTAGAGTTTGTGGCGGGTTGCTTGGGGTTGTTGTACCTTTTGAGTTTGTTTATTACGTCCTTTTTAGAGTTATTTAGATAAGAGATTAGCAAGCTGCCGTTCGTTGTGGCGTTCTAAGGAGGAGGCCTTTGTTCAACAGTGGATGTCTTCCAGCTGATGATGATGATGATTTAGATAAAAAAGCAATCAACCAAAAGGCTGGCTTGTTTTTCGGTCAAAGAATTAGCATTGCTATTCAACGTGGCAATGCCGCCAGCCTTTTGGGCACCCTACCAGTCGACAGCGATGAGGAGGAATACTTTGAAGCATAATTTTTAGGTTTTAATTTTTTCTTTTGTATATATTTATTTTTTAAAAGCAACTTTTGTTTTTGTTCATATCGCAGCCGTTATGTAATTGGACATGACAGTCTTTTTTCTCTAATGTGTACATTTATCCTCAACACTTAGATAAGTAGATACTTTTTCTGAGCTTTGCTCTTGTCAGTGGAGCAAACGCCACTGTCCTCTATTTCTTCTCCTTTACTTATTGAATGTTGCCTGGAAAAGCGCAGTAGCACTTAGACAAACTGCATATTCAACTAACCTAAGGTAACTAAATTCCAAACCAACACTATAAACTGAAGAGCTGTGTGTACTTGTGCAGGCTAACCCACAATTTGCCAGGCAAAACCTTAATTAAATGGCAAGACTAAAACTCGACTTATAAAGGACAAGCAACCTTTTTTTTAAGGTCGCCCCACTAGGAACTTCTCATCATAGGTGCGTTTTACAAACATGAAATGTCACATTACCAGATTCGGAACGAAAATCTGCGGACCACACAAATTTCTGTTCCGAGCGGAATTTGATCCCGTAACCTTTAGCACAGCAATCCAATCGCTTAGCCACTGCGCCAATCAGGCCGTCAGATTCAAAGTCCGTTACTTTAGTTACACTTAACTGTAAGAACCTGAAATAGAAAAGTCAAAAAGTATTTAATGATTGATTTAATCCTAATGCCACATTGTGGGGTAAAGGCTAGATCCTTCTCCCTGTTCATTCGTGACTATATAAGCTATTTTAGTTACAACGGTGCAGACCAGTGAATTCAGTAATTCAAGCACAGAGCCATCCGTTACTAGCCTAGATTTAGAACCATTTGTAAGCTTCTATAACAGAATACTTATAGTACTGATATGCCTAAGTTAAGTCAAGAACTGCTAGCAAAATCTTGTACCTACAAGGGTCCACTCCAGTGAACCCAGTCATTCAAGTACTGGGTCATCCGTTACCAGCCTAGACTTCCAACCATTTGTAAGCTACTGTAAGCACAGAGTACATGAAGTACTGACTTAAGACTAAGGAACTGCCAGCAGGATCCTTTATCATCCATATACTGATATATTGTCGTACAAAGTGCATGTATCGGGCTCTGTCTCGCTTAAACCATCTTAGTTTCAACAGGACTTGAACGTAATCCTGAACACAGGGTATATTGCGATCGATCATTTATATCTACAATATTATGATTGATTCGACCGAAGCATTACGTTCGAGTAATCATGATTTATGTCTCCTTGAGCACTCGATGTATTACAAATATATTTAAATCTCATTGAAGCCCTGTAAAAAAGTAAAAAAAATAATTATGATCTACATCTGAATGTTTTACCAGTGTTTTATGATATAAGATTGTTTATTGTCCAGATAGTTATAATCTTAACATAATATTCTGACATACCTACGAAATCAAAAACAAAAGCAATACGTCAGCATTGAGGATATTAGCAGAAGAAACCCTTCCGTCCACAGGTTCGAGGTTAGGAAATGATCTGAACTATACGTATCCCAAATCTGAATCTAAATCTAATAATCCCAATCAATGGTTTAAGACTTCATCTGTTATATGGGACAAGATGAGCGGCTAAATGTGGATATGTACAAGACTTCTCATTAAAGAAAATATCTTCTATTTCTTCGTTGATCACAAGCATCATAAATAGCTAAGGAGATCCTATTTAAAAGTTATAGTAGTTAGTAGTTTAGTTCTAATAAAAGCTTATCTAACTATCGTCACATAACTACCGCCAGTGTGATTGGCATTTTGCGGTAAGTGTTCAGTAGTTAGTTAAGTCCGCACCACCACTGGCACGTGTCCAGCACAGAGTCACTTAAGCTTGGCAGGTTTAGTGACGTCATCGAACTGAATTGAAACGGAGGCAGGTCGTTAGCATCCACGGCCAAATGGATCACTCTATCTTACCTTAAAAATTACAAGAAGCTTTGCGAAAAGCAAGTTAATACTTGGCATGCTTCTTTCTTTGTTGTGGCATGACTCCGCACTGAAGACTGGTCTGTCAATAAGAACTACAGTCTAGAAACTCCCTTTCGCTTGTAACGTTTTGCGGACATAGTAAAACAATGGCCACATGCCTTTAGGAGGCCTCTTGATAGATGAAGGAATACGTATCATGACTGACAAGGATGATAGCGAAGTTAACCGCCCAGGCAGCGCCGAACGTACTGAGATAAAAGTACCTTGTGTCCAAAAAATGGCAATCCGCTTGCATCGTACAAAGATTTTAAAAGCAGCGAAATAATGTTTAAATTGTCAATTAAAACTGTCCTTCCAAGATTGGCTAGAAGACATCCATGCCTTTCTTTAGTTACAATAAACACTATTGCCAAACACAGCATACCAACCTGAAAAATAAAACGGAACTCTTCCAATAAAGTATTGGCAAACTGAGCTCAATATCCAGTTCCTAAATATAATTCTGAACGTTATCCCATCCGTTCAGTAAGCCCACACGACTGACTGAATGCCGGCTTACACTGATGCCTTAGTTGCAACTTATTTACGGGTGAGGTCCTCTTATGAACTAAGAAGTATCGTATTATGTTGCCTGGCTGTATACGATGTATACTTTGGTATGTAGGTACTCGTAAGTGCATTAATGTAGGAGTTAGATCATAAAAGTGTATCATGTCCTAGAAAATTCTGCCAGCTTTTAACGGGATTATATTTTATACGATGGAAAATTTAAGCATAAACCATATTACTCCAGAAGCAAGTCCTGATCTTTTCGTTAACATATTATGATTTTTTTCTTTGCGTTGGACTTTTAATATGATTTAACAATCTTTAGTTAATTGATGATGAATGTATAATAATAAATTATTACGGAATCATTATATCAATAATAATGTCAAAGTTGCGTGCAACTCTGACATAGATGCGAGTAGTGGCGTTCTAAAGGAAGGCCTTTGTTCAACAGTAAACGTCTCCCGGCTGTTGATGATGAATATACAAAAAATACAAATTAGTAATTTTAGTGTGTAATTCTAAAATGTAATCAAATTGTACAAACATGTCAGGCCTTTACGCCTATTTGAGAATATTGAAACAGTGTCGCGCTTATCAGTGGTTAAATAAGAAACTACCTGCAAATCATAGTAATAGAATGCACCTTAAAATCTCATATGAACGTCTTCAAAATCACACCTTATAAAACGCGCAAAGCTCTGCTCTATCAAAGCCAAAAACTACCAGACAGCAGTATCAAAAAACTGATTTGAAATTTCATCAGGTATACTTTTCGTAAGCGAAGCACGGAGCACCTTTACGTCTCGCAACGCCTTATGTAAATGACGCAGCTTTCTAACATCGTGTTTTAACTCCCTCGACGGTTTTCCACTTCATTTGTTACCGTTTTTGTAAGGATATCACGGCGGTTTGTTGTTCCAAGAATGAAGACGACTGATGAATCGAAATCAAGAGTTCTTGGTGCTTCGTTTGGTAGTACTATCTTGTTGGTATCGTCAGAAGTGTCGTTCGCTGTTATAAGAATTGTTGGTTGCAAAGATGAAACCTTAAATAATAGGTACCTATGTATTTTATTTTGCAGTAGGTATTTAGTTATTTACTTGCTAGGTACAAAAATCAGAAATAATGGAGTTTTAAGAAAACTGAAATCCGTGAACACTTTTATAGGCACAATTATTAAAAGTCTTGTGAACAACCTTTTTATATTACCGCTAGGAAAGTATAATACATATCCATACTAATATTATGAATATGAAAGTAACTCTGTCTGTTACGCCTTCACGACTAAACCGTTGGACAGATTTTGATGAAATTTCGAAATTTTGGTAGAAAGTTTAAGACCCGAGAAACGACATAGGCTACTTAACGCGGGTGAAACCGCGGGTAAAAGCCAGTACGTAATAAAATGTTGTAACTCTTTGCACCTCTTAATTACCGTTATTATCTAGACAGCCATTGTGTCAAAACTAAACTACCTTTCCATAAAAAATATAGATACATTGTTTCTGTGATACATTTCCATACTAGCATCACAACTAAATTCAATCACTCACGCAGCGCAAATATGTGTCAAAGCGATAAATTCATGTTTTTCGCATCAAAAACAAGGAAAAAACCAAACTAGTTCCAAACTAGAGTTCCGTACAAAGCGTTCGTCAAAGTAATATGTTCTGAAAACAGGTAATGTTAAATTGGATTCTTAAGGGTTTTAGTAGTACGAAGTGCAAAGCAATTTAACTTTAACGCTCAACTCATAGAAACCTTATACTTTAATGTTGGCTGTATTATTCATCGGGGCTGATAGCTATGTAGCTACCGCGCAGATCGACCAATCTTTCGTTAAGCTGTGCTCGCTGCGGTCAGTCTTGAGATGGGAGACCGTTCTCACTCGTCGAGAGTCTCTAGACCCGTCCAGGCACGTTAAGTCGTTGATCCTGCGCCTGATCTTTCTACGGTCGTACCGTTCTATCGTCCTATAGGACTAAAAGGGTGAGGGAATAAGGAATACATACACCTATTTACACATACTTGTGCAAATATCTCCTGAGAAAGGCCGTGACTGGAATTCGGTCAGGAGAACATTATTATTCATCACCCGAGTTGTTATAATGCTGATGATGATTTATTTAGTTAGTAGGTCTTCTTACGTGTCGATGTAAGCTTGCACTATTGAAGGGATTAGCCAATGAGCAGATTGATAGCAGAGCAGACTGGCTAGGGTGTAACTCATGGACACTCTTTTATTGTTCCTTTTTTTTTAGCATTAGGTATACTATGATGGGAAAAGAGTATATTAAGGAGTGTGAGCTCATCTCGTCTGCGTTTCCTGGAGGAAAAGGTAAAGATGTGGTACCAACATTATGGTCACCAGACAGTTTCGAGCTGTAGTAATTTATTTCTGTGAAACTTGTCCGCGTAACAAGACCATTTTCTTAAGTAGGACGAAGTTTTTAACAATAAATGCTACTGATAACACGATTATACTAGAAAACACCACTACTACTCGTTTTGCCTCAATGGCGGCTACATTTTCCAAAAATATTACATTTGTAACAATCTTCAGAATAAAACTTTGTCTCAAACGGACCCCAACGGAATCCAAATGCTCAGTTTTGCCAATATTACCACGAAAGTGGAACACCAAAAACTACAAAGCGCTGTATATCAGATTTTCACATTGAATTTTCGACATAACATTTTAAAATTTCAGAGCGACAAAAGAATTTTGTTTGTCGATACAACGCAATTTTAGTTTGTAGCTTCAATTAGTGGGTGTTTGAAGAATAAAAAAGATATTCGAAAGCGGTCCACAGTTGAGGGAGAAATCGTTGAACATACATTTAAAAAATCATACAGACGAGCATAGTACGTCCTTCATTTTTAAAGTCGGTTAAAAATCTGTTCGCAGTGGTCATAATATAAGAATATGAAGTGTGAAGTCCTTGGTTTAATATCCAGTTTAGCCAATGGTCTAAAGTTTAAACATGGACATACCATCACGCCTGCATTCCTTGAAGGCGTAGGCAGAGTTCTACCTATAGTACACCAACATTTCGCAAGTCTGCTGTTGGGGACCATAACAGACAAACTTTTAAATGGAATAGAAAAATAATAATACAACGTTTGTGAAGGTCTAAAATCAAGCCACATTCCCCGACGTTAATAATATCAATAAGTAAGTAACTATCTCAAATTTAAAAGCATTTTCTTTTAGAAAACGTGGGCAATATATCTAAAGGTAACATAGTGTACTCAAACACCGTAATGGAGTTCGCGTCTTCAGCTAGACTAACGAATATTTACTATCGAACATGCAAGACGCGAACCTTCCATACATTTTTATTTTATTTAAAATAGAGAGCATGTTTTATAAGACTAATTTCTGTATCGTATAGGTAAATTTTAAGCAATATATTTATTACTATCTCCGCCCCGTGGGGTTAACTGCTACATTTTTTAAAGGGATAAAAAGCTTGTGTTAATCCACGGTGTCAGCTATCTCCATATGAAATCTCATCAAAATCAGTCGAGCCGTTTAAGCAGGAAGAGGTAACAAATATACAAACACACTCACAAACTTTCGCCTTTATAATATTAGTGTGATTTGTTCTAGTACTAATTACTACTATTCTATAAAAATAAATATAGTAGGTATTCTATAGTGTCCCACTGCAGACCTCAGATAAAAAATCATTTATTAAAAATAGATCTAAAAGTCTTAGTTGTTCTTGAATGACAAATTACATCAAGACAGCTCCCAATACTCCCGCCCGTCACCGCTTCTTACTGCTATAGCTGGGTATAAGAAACGGCGCGATAAACTTCAAAGAATCATATTTTTATATTGCATATGAAATGTGAACCATGTTAGACTCTATGTAACAGACCATGTAGAAATCTATGAATCGCAATATCGGACAACGATATTTCTAGTTCATCGCCTATTGAGCAGTGTGAGCAGCCTAGTGCAATTGGGTGCAATGGCTCGCACTCGGATTTATATGCCTAAACACCTCGCACGTTCAATTTATAGTTAGTATTCACAGGCGAGCATTTCATTTGTGCATTTATAGTGAAATTAATGGCTAAGTGGGTACTTTTACTTTGTCGGTTCGATATAGACATACATAACATCACGCTTGTATTCCCAGAAGGGTAGGCAGATATGCACATAATATGTCGGGACTTATAATTGGCAAAATGTGGGTTAATATATGTTTACCTCTGCCTACTGCTTCGGGGAATACAGGCGTGATGTCTATGTATGTTTTATGTAGTATAAACTAAATTCGCTATCCAGGTATAATATTATGTTGAGTACCTAAACTTGTACGGAATAAACTTATGTTTAATACGTAGAGCTCATAAATGTTCCATTAAAATAGATAATTCATCACTTAAAAATGACAAATGTAGTTGCCAATTCGTAAGAGTCAGTCTATCTCCGGACTCTTTCCCAAAATTACGGCACAAAGCACTGTCCACTGCCGTGCATTCAATTCCACCCACCCATTGTTAAACTTTAATTATAAATAGTTGTAATTATGCGTCTGCAAATGAGATTTCTGTTGTTTAATACATTGTGTGACCTGCTTTTATAGTACTTTCAGCTGGAATAAGCCGAGCTTTTAGTTTTTCATTGTAATTGGCCGTTCTCGTAAATTTTGTGTTGTGTTTTAAGTAATGGTAGTTTTGTTTGGCTTTTGCCTGGATATGAAGCCTTAGGTTGTAGCTCATGTATACGCGGCCCCCACACAGAAAAACAAGCATTCAAATATGGACTTAAGCTCATAGTCCGTAGATACACTTTTCAGTGACAGCAAATAAAACCCAACAGCGCGCTGTAACTATACACTATCACAGTTAGACCACACATAGCCACTAGGAAAGAAATAGTACCGTATCGCCTTTCGCCTCGCCGTCAAATAGGCGTCCACCTAACGTAAGCACGTAACCGAAGCAGATCAGCTGCACCGATACGTCGCCTCGGCTACGGCTAGGCGACGCCGCGCTCACGGCTCGGCGACCGCTGGTTGAAGAGACGTTTGCTTGGCGGAGAGACGTAAGCGCGGGAAAGGCGAGCTGTAAGCGAGAGAACTAAAAGTTGACCACGTGACCACACCGCGATGTTAACATGTCCCAAGGCGAGGCGATTACGTTACCGATCCGATTAGTGTGCGTTGCAGTAGGGAGTTTCATACAAAGAATACTGCACGGCTCGAGTTGATACGGTGACGATCCCTTTCCTGGTTGATATGTGTGCTATCATAAAGTGTATCTACTGGGTACGAGATTAAGTCTATATTTGAATGCTCATTTTTCTACAGTGCGGTGGAAATGAGCTACGACTTTTAGTCTAAATTCTTCGTCGGCCTGTTGCCAGAAATAAAATAATTCTCGCTAACATTTTACTGTAATTATTTTTAAGTCAAACAACAGATTTCGTTTGTTTTATTTAGGATTCGTCTTTGTTTTTTAACTTGTCTAGACGGGCTGGTGTTATTAATACAAAGTGATTGGATTGCAACATTTGAAACTGTAATTAAAACTTATATAATAGCCCTCTATTTACACTAGACATTAAAAATGGCGGATTATTATTGTTTAACCTAAAAAAACATTATATCACGCTTGTATTTCCCGAAGGGGTAGGCAATGGTGTGTAGTAGGTACGACCACACTTCATCAGTTAGTTTGTAGTTCGCTGTGTAACGAGGTGAGCCTATTGCCATAAACCAGACTCAAATCTAGACTCCGAGCTGCTACTGAGAATTACCAGAAAACCAAACCGGGACCTTATGTTCAGCAGTCAGGTTTACTGACCACAAGACACACGAGGCTGTATTAAAGCTTAACGACATATCAACAGCATAAAGATTCATAGTTTGTTATGTCGTGGAAGGAATTTAGGTCGGCCTGTTACCAGAAGTAGAAATAACTCTAGGATAGGACAGTTTACGTCGTGGAAGCGAGACGTCGCATTACACAGTACGTAACGGCGTCTCGCTTTTACATAGTAAAAATCTGAAATCGCCAACCTGCAGTGAGCTAGCGTGCTGATCAATGCTCAATCCTTCTATATACGAGAAGAGGTATTTACCCTGCAGTGGGACAGTTATAGGCTGTTATTATTATATTACATACATAACATCACGCCTGTATTCCCCGAAGGGGTAGGCAGAGGTGCACATATAGTACACCCACATTTCGCCAATTATGTTTTAGGTCCCAACGTAATAGGGGGCGAGCCTATTGCCATCAACCGGGCACAAATCCAGACTCCGTGCTGTTACTAAGAATTACCTAATGGAAAAACCCAGTAACACTTTGCCCGACCCGGGATTCGAACCCAGGACCTCGTGCTCAGCAGTCGCGCTTAGCAACCACTAGACCAACGAGGCAGTCATTAGTTTATAGCATTAGTTATTATTATATTATTTTGTTAAAATGATGTAAATCGATTCTGTATGTACTCTTCACCCCTTTCGGGTATATACCCTTTTCTTTACACCCTGTATAGCCGCATTTTATCGATGTGGTGGAGACATACCTCTAGCTAGGTACCTACCCTCCAGGGAGGTGTCTCTGTTACGTCATGTTTTACGCAGACAAAGTGTTAATTATATTTTATTAGTTCTTAAAAAATACAGCTCAACATTTTTCAGTCACCCTCTCGTCTCAAACATACTTTAGTCGCCTCGCAAAGATAATGTGAGTGTAGATACTTATATTTTTACAACCGGGAAATGGCTCTGTATGACGACCGTAAGAAAAAACTTTATGTATAGCAAGCTTATGAAAGATTGTAATAACTTAGCTAATCTTGCCAGAGGGTGTGATCATAAAACACAAGGAAATTTTGTGTTGAGACGTAATCATGTGTTTATAGACGCGGCCGCGAAAAAGATTGGTGGGTTGTACATTTTTATTAGAAGTAATTTTTATGGAATTATTTATGCATGTATCAAGTTCAATGGTTATCTGTGCAAGCTGTTCTATATTTTTGGAAGGCTATTCATATATGACTTATTTATTTTTATAGAAACGGTTGGTTGACTCTTCACGTGACCAAAAGGCTGGCTTTTTTATAGGCCAAAGAATTAGCATTGCCATCTAACGTGGCAATGCCGCCAGCCTTTTGGGCACCATACCAGACGACAGCGATGAAGAGGAATACTTTGATGCATAATTTTTAGTTTTATTTTTTGACGTTAGGAATTTCTCCTTTATCGTGGGTGTGTTTCACAAACATGAAATATCACATACACAATCACCTAGTCTCAGGAAAAATTGCTGTGGTTCGCACAAAGTTTTGCCCCATGCGGGATTAGAACCCGCAACCAATCGCTTAACCACTGCGCTATCAGGTCGTCAAGATTCTGACAGTACTTTTTACACCAAAGTTGATTCCAAACATAATATTCTAGTAGTATAATATATGTATTATACTAGCTGACCCGGGGTATGAAAAATAGATGTTGGCCGATTCTCAGACCTACTCAATATGCTCACAAAATTTCATGAGAATCGGTCAAGCCGTTTTGGAGGAGTACGGGAACGAACATTGTGACACGAGAATTTTATATATAAGATTTTAGACCTGCTTGGAACAGCTGCAAAAACAACATCTATAAACAGTTTCCATTAGGCCACATCACGTAAACAAAACCACACACTAAACCAATGAAAAATTAGTCTCCAGAACAAATGTAACACGCAAATAGTTCTAACAATACATAGACAAATACATTGCGGCTAACGCAGGCTGCCAATTATAACGTAGACGAGGCGCTAACGCCAGATTTATATAACGGTCTACTGCGGTCCACGTGATGTATGTGCGGGGGAACAATATAACACACAGCGAAAAATATTTCGATGTTAGTATGTCATGCCTGCTGGGATTTGTATGGAATTATGTACGGTGATGATGGGATAACTGTTTTATTTGTGTGTTTCTTAGTTGTAGAGGTGTACTGATTTCATGGTCATATGGCCGATTTATTGAAAGTTTTAGCGGAACTAATTGCATTTTTTTTTAAACGCACGTGTTTAAACCAAGGAAATTACTTTATTCTAGTATCCGGTAAAATTTGGGCTTTATTAAAAATAAACTATAGCGCTAATGTCACTTAAAATATGACGTAATCAAAAAGCGAGACCTTCGCTCTCACGTTATTTCAAAAAGCCCAAAAATACATTAGCATAAAGGTTGTGTCCTTCGTATATTTTGTATAAAAACCTTATTTAACATTTCAAAAAAGGGTCGCGCAGATAACTGATGACTTGCAGAGTCCCTTTAAAGCAGGATTAAGGGGGCGTACTTAGTGTGACAGTTTCACCCTTTTACTAGCTTTCTATAAAACTTGCGCATGTCATTGTAGAGAGAAACAAAACTTAGCGTACTAAGAACCTTTCTTACGGATTTATAGCCGCGTTTTCACGTAATGTTGGGCAATATGTTGCTGGATTATCCAGAAGATGGGCAGCAGCGTCTTCTGTAACTTAACCACCAATACTAAGATCCCCGAGCCGCTTGCCAGCGTGGGGACTATGGAAACCCCACCCCCCCCCCCAAGGCCTTTGTTTTACAGTGGCCGACGGCCGTCTTCCAGCTAATGATAATTATGATGTCGCGGAGACATCGTCCAACTGGACATTCACGTGGTATGTCTTTGCGACTTTGTGGCGACAATTTCGCTCCATATTTGCCATGTTTACAATACCTGATAATGGCACTGATAGCCGAGTGGTATGACCGTTGACCTGCCAAGTCAAAGGTCGCAATTTGAAATCCCGGCACGCACTAATGCCTTTCCGAATTCATATGCGTATTATAAATTAGTTATCAGTTGCGGTGTAAAAACAGTGAAGAAAAACATCGACACCTGAGAGATTTTTCAACGGTCTGGAAAGCCATGTTAGGGGCCTGCAGGTGGTTTAAACTCTGACACCAGGTTGTTCATCAGCCATACGATAAAAAGGAGATCGTACTACCACTTGTGGATAACAGGCACTATGTATGAGTATAAATAGTATGTTAAAAGTGAATGAAGTGAAACATCAAAGTTAAGCCAGGATTGGAAAACTTTTTCTGCCAAACCTGTTATGATTTTCTTACGCAGATGTAACTATTTCTTGTACATCCACATGTCGGGTATCCCTTAATCCAACCACAACTCACCCATATGAGAAGCAACTGGTACACTATGTTATACTTTAATTCCCCGACCAGATTGAAGCGGATATAACCGGATAGAACCAGAATAAACCGGACAGGGAGAGGAGGACGGTAAATATCTATTCGCCTCACATTATTTTTAGTTTAGCCCGCAGATACGTCTATTTTTAGCGTAATATTATATTTTTCATGTTCAGTTTCCCGTGGAATTGGTTTTGTTGGAGTACCCACTCATCTTTTTTGCTGGAGTATTTAGTTTTTGTATCGAAATTGTTTCGTGAATGTTATGATATTGTTTCTTGGTTTATTTATTGCGTGTACCCGTCGCATGGAAACTGGTGTAGGTCCAATAGGTGGCTTGCCATTTTGGACTTATTGTCTGCTTCTTCTTATCGTATGGTTGATGAACAACCTGGTGCCAGAGTTTGAAACGCCTGTAGGCCTCGGCTTTACACAGAGCTGAAAAATCCCTCAGGTGTGCCGGTATCCTTACGATGTATTCCTTCAGTTACAGTTACACAGATTTGAATTACCAAGCTACTGCGGTTAAAGGTCATTGTACATCTCTAATTAGTGGCTACCATTTACCTACTGGTTGTACCACGAGTTTTGAAATACAGTTATTAGGTTTAATCGGTGCGTTTAGAATCGTTTGCTCTGAACGGAACTGATACATTAATTTACTTTTAGTATCTTGATGAATTTCTATGATACCTTGATGATTATCTGAAACAAAATTAATTAAAACGTATGTTTAATGTTTAAACCAGTGATTAGATTGTGATGAAGCTTTGGGAAGGTCTTCTGTGGAGATGCGAGAGCGGTTTCTAGCTCAAACTTTAAGAAATTCGGCTGCTATAACTGGGAATACTAAATGGTAAAACCCAATAGCACTTTGGACCAAGGCCTCATGCTTACCATTCGCGCTTAGCAACCACTAGACCGACATGGCGGTCAATATAGACATGGAATCAGTTACTAACTTGTTAACAGTGAACATTGAGGTTAATAGCACTATTTCAAAATACGAATTAGCTAACAATTGGTCACTTAATATAGATAGCCAGCTATCAAAGGAAACAAACAACAATTACCGTGGTACCGTGGAAACGCAAATCAATCTCCTTACAAGTATATTACCTATATTTATGTACGGATTGCAAAAAAAGTTGAAGTTTTGAAATTTTTTCAAGTTTGTGAAACGCACCCGACACAGGAGAAATTCCTAGTGGGGCGACGTTAAAAAAAAGTCAATTTCATGTATTTTTCATTCTATTTGATTTCTATTCGTGTAACAGGTTTCCTCAACTCCAGGGCCTGTAATACCCAAAGGTATAAACAGAGGTGTTTTCCTTAATCAGGAGTTTATTGGCACTACCACATTTTGCCTCTCATTAAAATTCCCGTGTGGCATATTACCATTCATCGGGCCTTCGTCGAATTATTTGCCTCTTCGCCTCGTTTTCCGTCGTTAGAAGAGAATTTTATATTAGATCCATCTCTCCTTTTTCGTATTAGCATAAGCCAATAACAACATGGAAAAGGTCATACACCAGTAGAGATTGGTCGATTAACGAAGATGGTAACGAACTTGACCATCCAGAGTGTGCCAGACATACTTAAGTATAACCCGTGGGGGCTGTCTACTTGCACCCCTCTGTATAATTATTAACCGTGTAACTAATTATCCAATAAATATCTCAGATATACGTCTAAACATGTGGTATGTTTTTCGCAGAGGTAGAGTAGAGAGTAGGTCTATGAGGAGATCTAGGAGTTATCCATCCTATCACACCCTACGATTGTGAGGAAGAGAGTGCATCTCTGTATTTGCGCCAGTGCCGTAGAGCGGTGCCAGCAATACCCAGGCACAGGGTGCAGACCCTAAAGGGACGCATAAATGACCAGACCAGGACCACAAACAGTTAAAGAAGGGCGTTGTTATGATGCTTTCACATGGCGTGTGGTAGCACGCGCCACGCCGAACCGGACCCCGAGCCACGCGGCAAGTCACGTGCCGCCCGTCGCGCTGCTGTGCAAAATTTGCTAGAAGTTAGAACGCGTCTTGAGAACCCCGTACGGGCGTCGCGTGGCGCGTCACTCAGTCACAAGTCGCAGGCGCGGCGCGGTGCGTGCTACCTCGCGTCCTATCAAACTAGTACTATAGAAGCTCGCATCGGACGCATAAAAGGCTAGTTACACTAGTTAGGGCATACAGTTATGCACAAATATTTCAATATTGTAATAAAAATGAGCAATAAGAGCATTCAGAAAAATACTGGTCTATTATAAACAATAAAAATAATATTCGTTACCAAGAAAAACGAAACAAAAAGCACGACAGTTACGTTTTTAATTAAAACACAAATGAAGCTGTATTGAATTAATATTGGATTTATAAATCTATTTTATTCAGCAAATAACCCGATCCATTTATAATTATAATTAATCCCGGTAATAGATACGCTTGCGGCATTTCCAGAAAATGAGATTCTTATGTACCCAATGGATATAATGTTTTGAATCAATGTTTTTCCTTTTTAACCTTGTGGCATTAAAAAACAAACAGAACCATTTTTTTGTAAACAAACAATATTCAAATGTTATTGTAATAAAAGTACTGTTATATAATAAAATCTTATCTAAATTAATAAAAAGGTCATCTCAATCGAATTAGTAGTTTTTGAGAAAATGGCTGAAATACAAACATATTCAAACAAAATATTTATTTATAGACTGTAGTAATTGTGTACCTACATACGTATAGCCGAATACAGAAGCTGCTATCTTGAAGTTTATAAATTACTATCTACGCCCTGCGGTGTTACCCGCTACATTATTTCGGAAAAAAAGTAGCCTATGTGTTAATCCAGGGTATCAGCTACCTCCATATAAAATTTCATCAAAATCGGTCTAGCTGTTTGAGCGTGAAGAGGTAACAAACATACAAAGACAATCACAAACTTTCGCCTTTATAATATTAGTGTGATGTGATAATTCTTTAAAAATTATATCTTTACTTTTATTAAAAAAAACTATTTTACAAGATCCCGATTCTGTACCATCTGAAAAAAAAGGTTTTGCTGGATATAATATATTATTTATATAGCATTAAGCTGATGTAGTGCTACGCTTAGCCGTAATAACTACTCACATTATTCTCTTGCTCGCATCAAAGAGAATTGCATACCTAGTTATGGAATTAATGTTTTCATTATTTATTATAATAACGCTGCTTCTGAGAATATTATTAAAATGTAATAAAGGGCGCTGCAAGAATAAGATTTTAGTTATAATGTATTTGATTAATTAGTTATTAGACTGCCTCGTTGGTGCAGTGGTTGCTAAGCGCGACTGCTGAGCACGAGGTCCTGGGTTCGAATCCCGGGTCAGGCAAAGAGTTACTGGGTTTTTCCAATAGGTAATTCTCAAATTTTATAAGTATTTTAATGTTAATATGTATTGTCATTTACAATTTATATACCTAATATAGTACCTGAATATTAAAATTATATTTTTGTAATATAGAAATTCAAGTATCAAAACTATCTGACGGTACAAAACGCAACGTGCAGACGTGTTCGCAACACGGGACCATCGCAGGAACGCTTTCAAAGCAATATTAAATCTGATCATTAGTCATGGACGCTTTTGCAGGATAATCCATTTCGATCGGGCACCTATTACGCATACTCAGCGATTTGTCCGCGGTACCTGTGATTTTGGTTACAATGAGACTGTCCTGCAAATAATTTTGATACTTTTAAAAAGAAGTATTCTTTGTTTATCGACTGCCTCGTTGGTCAAGTATAGTCATCGAATCTTTTAACAAAATATATAGATAACAACGAATTCGTTTAAAAAAAGAATAAGTACTGTGCAATTTCGGACACTGTAGCATCATCCGATATGGTCTAGTGGCTAGGATACCTGGCTCTCACCCAGGAGGCTCGGGTTCGATTCCCGGTATCGGAATTTCTTTTTGTTTTAGTAAGCTAGATATTATATTAGGGATTGAACAGTCAGTCCCATTTTGATCTAGTATTTTAGCGTTTTATGTAGCAGCAGTAGCTAGCAACTCATAAAGAACGCAAATACGGTAAGTATTCACAAGAAAATTACTCAAGGTAATTAATTTAATGTAATTACCGCCCGCTTTAATTACAACAACCATTTAACACTTTCTAAACAATATTACTCTGAAGTCACTCCTCACATAATGTTAATTGCCAATAAATATTAATCTGTTTTTATTTTTATATATAAAATATGTAACAATATATCTCCTGAGGCTTTCTTTATTTCTATCTAATATATTAGTATATTAAATTATATTTTTATAGATAAAATATGTAGCAAAATAATATATTATAATATCTCCAGAGGATTTCTTTATTTCTATCTACACAAATATAACCTACATAATACGTGAAGTTTGAATATATTTTTGCAAAAATTACGCGGACGGAGGAATATGAAACTTGGCACAGTTTATTTGACGGAGTAAAGCAGAAAGCTAATATTATAGTATAATAATATGCATTAGAAACAGAAAAAGTCCATAAATAAAAAGGCATCACACAGACTACCATGCGGTTTAAACTGACAAACGTATGTATTTTTGTCACTATTGAAGTAATCTGTCATTTATATTGTTATTGTTTATGGCTAAAGTCTATGGTCGAACTTAGACAAGATTAATATTATTTGTCGTTATTCTCTATAGTCTTACCGAATGTCCAATACTAAGTTTGAGAAGTGTGAGATTTGGTTAGTTTAAATTTATATGGAGAAGAAGTACAGACAGCTAAAATTTGTATCATGACTAGGGTAAAATTTTGGCCGCTAGTGAAGATAAAATACGTAAAAAATATAAATTGTTCAAAAGAATTGCTATCAAGCAATTAACAAGCTTTCATAACATCCGATATGGTCTAGTGGCTAGGATACCTGGCTCTCACCCAGGAGGCTCGGGTTCGATTCCCGGTATCGGAATTACTTTTTGTTTGCATGAAGGCAATTTGTAAATTTAACACAAAATTGCATAGAAGCTATTCAAATTTTTATTTGTGTATTTTGTGTTAACTAATTGTAAAATATATCATGCATTACTTGTAAATAAAAATGACTGCTTGTTAAATTTATTATAGCTTCCGTTTATTATGATGTAATATAAATGATAACATTAATAATTATTATGAAAAATGTTTTTGACGCATATACTAGTTACTGATTATTTTAATTAATATTCATCAATACATACCCTACCAATTACCCTGCAGTACTGAAAGCCGAGTGGTATGACCGTTGGATTGCCAAGTCAAAGGTCGCAAGTTCAAACCCCAGCACGCACCAATGTCTCTTTAAATTCATGTGCGTACTATAAATTAGTTATCAGTCGTTAAAAACGGTGAAGAAAAACATCGGGAAGAAACCGGCACACCTGAGAGATTAATTTTTCAATTGTGTCAAAAGCCATGTCAGAGGCCAAGCGGCTTAAACTCTGTCACCAGGTTGTTCATCAAACATACGAAAAGCAGCAGGAGAAAAAAACAAACCCTGAGCCAAGAAAAAGACTTTAAATAATGAGTAGAAGCAATTTAAATTCAACCGCTTAACTTCTTTTACACCACCGCCGTCAAACAATTCCATTCTTTAACAGCCTTCATAACAAATGAGGCATTCCCCGAACAAAGTGGCGGTATTGTAATAATGCAAATGCACGGAATTGTTTCATTTTTGTGTAAGTATTTAAGGCAAAGAAACGTTTGTGGAGCCACTTAAATTGGTTTACTGCACTTTTAATTGTTGTATCATAATTACTGCTTTGTTGGTGTAGTGGTGACTGGTGAGCGACGAAGCATGAGAGATCCTGGGTTCAAATAACCTTGGGTAAATAATGTATGGGACAACATAACATGCTATCACTTTCCCGTGGCGTTTCTCACCTAAATCCTTACATATTATAAAACAAAGTCACTTACCGCTGTCTGTTTGTCCCTATATATGCTTTAATCTTTAAAACTACGCCACTGATTTCGATGCGGTTTTTTTTAATAGATAGATTGGTTCAAGAGGAAGGTTTATGTGTATAATACATGCATAATATAGTAGAGAAATACTGATAATTAATTATACTTTGAAGCTAATTTCAATGTGGATTATTTAGCTTTTCTTAGAATTTGACCGTGTTTTTGTTTTGTGTCTGAGTAAGTTAGAAAAAACACATTCTATGCTGGCAGCGGTTGGAAGCAGAAGGCTGATGATCGAGCTCACTGACGTGCTATAGGAGAGGCCTATGTCCAGCGGTGGATAGATAGGCTAATGATGATTTATGATAATTATGATGATGTATTTTTAACTAAAATCCCAGCCTACTACTACTGGCTGGGATTTTAGTTCCGATTATATTATTATGATCACATTTTGTATTGGAGGTTCTGTACATAACTGTCTCAATGTAAAGGTGTATACAAAATTATTTAGTAGAGAAGAGAGAAAATTTCAACAAAAGCAATAATTTGAAAACGTGCAATGAGTGTTGACGCTTCGCAAGCATGATAGCGAACTTATACAAACTTTAAATTAATACCACAGTATAGCCAATTCAAATATAACTCCGCCAGCAATTGGCAATAAAGAGAAAAAAATGCTGTATAATTAATTCAAGCTAATTAGTACACTTGGCAGCTTGCCGGCAGTTCTGCTCCGCTATAGCACATTTAGATAGCTATGTTTATTTCAAAACATATCCGACTGAGATTTTTTGTTAGGGATAAAACAGTAAATGTATTGTTTCTTGTAAACACTCGTATTATTGTAATAAGTTTATGGAAACATACAGTTATGTGTTTAGGGTAAGGATGCACGCCTACATCCGAGTTTTTGTAGGACCTATAATCGGCCCAACCTTTCATATCTTTTTTTGACAGACTTTTGTAGGAGACGTTGTAGGAGTACGTTCAATTTTGTCACACAACAAATTGGTCACCTATCATTTATCGGACGTGGATGGGCAGCCTCAAGATAATAAAGAAGTAAAGTGAAGTAAACTATACAATACAAACCAGCCGTTTTTTCCTGATATTTCTGAGTCAGCTAGGATTTCCTAGGATTTCTCTACATTGGTGTCGACTTCAAGTCTTTGGTTGCAGCTGGATATCAGTATCTTACATAGAGTGGCTGCCTATCTGACCTTCTCAACTTAATTACTGGGTATTTTTCGTATTTTTTTTTATATTGAATCAGTGACTTGACAAAAAGCGAGATGTAGTAAGGAGGTAGAGATAGTAAGAGTAAAATCAAGGAGTCTCTCTACGTACACTCTCCCTGTTTACTTGAAGTTGTTATATACCAATGCATAGCAGGTGGAGCCTGGATGAGGTTGGCACAGAGATTTATTTATTTATGAATAGCGCACAAATAGAGAGCCCTATTCCCAGCCGCGCGTGAAGTTCAAATGCGGATGATGAATCCAATCACATCACACTAATATAACAAACGTGATAGTCTGTGTGTGTTTGTATGTTTGTTAATTCTTCACGCTCAAACGACTGGACCGATTTTGATCAAATCTGATGTGGAAGTTACTGACGCCCTGGACACCACATAGGCTAGCAGGTAATACCGTGGGGCGCAGCTAGTGCTGTAAAAATATTATCAGTCTTTTACATTATTATTTGTCAAAAATTTTTTTTTTATAGATTTAAAATCAATTTATGTAGGTACAAGACGATAACAAAGCCTTCACTAATATACTTGTATCTATATCTCAATCTACTGCTGTAACATTAAAATACAAATCCATAATTATTCATAACACTGCGTATTTATCACAGAATCCTTCGTAGCCTAAGTTTAGTATACATTAATCTTATCTAAATATTACGATGTTCGCTTCAAGTCATAAATAATGAGCTAATAGGGTTTCAGGCATCTTATCTACATTGTAATACATGTTACATAATCTTGTGTTTTATAACAATAAGAAAACAGTTTATTAGTCTACATACGTGTGCTGGCAACCTATAACGCAGTTACCATATCTAATAGACTATGTAAATGGTAAGATGTCTTATAAATATTGGTGTCGTCACGCCTGGAGTTTATAGAGTGAGCAAAAAAATGTCACGATGTTTGATAATGGCAGATTTTTATCTGAATACAAGCCTTAATGCGAATAGAACCGGTCGGGAAGAAAGGTTCTCGAGTGGCGACCACGAACCGAAAGACGCAGCGTTGGCAGGCCTACCACCAGGTGGACCGACGATATCTTCAGAATTGCGGGCAACCGGTGGATGCAATTGGCAAGCTGTCGTTCATTGTTGCGTTCTAAGGGAGGCCTTTGTTCAACAGTGGACGTCTTCCAGCTGATGATGATGATGTCTTCTGCTTTAATTCAGTACCTTGGTAGCGGAACTGACTGATCAGGGTGCACTTCTTCTTCTTTTCGTATGGTTGATGAACAACCTGGTGTCAGAGTTTATATATTACATAGGCCTAAGACATGGCTATACACACCGTTGATAAATGTCTCAGGTGTGCCAGTTTCCTCACGATGTTTTGAACTGATAACTGTCAAATATAAATACGTAACATAACATCACGCCTGTATTCTCCGAAGGCGTAGGCAGAGGTGCACATATAGCACACTTACTTTTCCAGCAGGATGCTGTTGGCGCTGCCCCTCACCAGCACACTTACTTTTCCAGTAATGTTTTAGGTCCCAATGTTATAGGGTGCAAGCCTATTACCATCAACCGGGCACAAACCCAGACTCCCTGCCGCTACTGAGAATTATTCGATGGAGAAACCAGTGAAACATTGCCTCATCTGATTCAAACGCAAGATCTCATTCTCAGCATTCTCATCGCGGCATTCTACAAAAAAAATATTATCCCAAATTCCCTTCACAGTATGGTGAACCCAGTCGGACGGTTGAGCCGATTTGTAATGAACTGATGCAAGGTACAACGACCGGAGATAAGCCGCGATTTGTTGATCAAACATAGTTGCATTTGTGTAGTTTTATGTTTTAATTAATACTATTAATAATTAGCGGTCAATTTAGCCAGATACTTTTTAATGTTTAAAGTTTTTTGTGTATTCAGACCTATGTTTTTGCACGTGTGTATATTTGCTTATATTCGTAGCTTGCGGTAGAAATAAAAAGGGTTAGATTAGAGAGCTAAGGGGCTATTTAATACTCTCTATATATAAAAAAAATTTTTGCTCGTTAGTCTCGCTAAAACTCGAGAACGGCGGGACCGTTTTGGCTAATTTTGGTCTTGAAATCCAGGGAAGGTTTAAACGGTGAGAAAGCAGAACACAGTTCGCCGGATCAGCTATCTTCTTCTTCTTATATACAAAAATTAACTGCTGTTCGTTAGTCTCAGTCAGCTAGTTTCTTTATAAATATATTTTTTGATGTTCCTACAAAAGTCTTAAATATTCCCAGATCATTATTTGAACGCTCGTATAATTTGAAACAATGACTAAAATTGATGTTTATTTCTTTTAATTATTTGACTCACGGTTTCTTAACATAAGCTACTTAAGTTGTTGACTGTACCAAGCTTCGCCAAATAAAAGATTTAGAAACATTTTTTTTAACTTCTCCATACTCTATTAATTTCTCCTTTATCGTGCCAGTGCATTTCACAAACATGAAATATCACATACACAATTACCCAGACTCGAGACAAACATCTGCGGATCGCACAAATTTTTGTCCAGTACGGGAATCAAACCACAACTCTCAGCGTAACTGTCCAATCGCTTAGCTACTGCACCAATCAGGTATAACATAGCTAAATAAATGTTCAGTGACTTTCCAAAGCATGGCGTCCACCGAATTAATACCACACCCACCTTCCCAATCCCTTCAAACACCACACTTAATCCATCTTAAGACATTGACAAACTAAACTAGATATTAGGACGAACTTTCCAAATAGTCTTAACGCTCGAGACAGAACATAAGCAATTTGTATAACAAACGTTAATTTTGAATAGTTACCGTTGGTAATTAATCATGGGAAAGTTAATTAAAGTGAAAGTTTGCACGCAGATGGGGCCGCTTCACACGGTGTTACGTGAGGTGCCAGAGTTTAAAAATGAGGGGAATTGTGATATCATTCTGTAGAAGAGAAAAAATCTTAACAATTTTTTGTAACGAAAAAAAAAACAAATTTTGTGAGGACATCTTTAAAAGTATGCCAGGATCGTAGCGAATGGAAATCCGTGGTAGAGACCACGGATTTCCAGGCAGAGGCCTACCTCTCATTGAAACAGGCGTGACTTTATATATTATGTATGTTTGTATCTTTAGAAGAACAGCTCTGCCTACACTATTATTTATACACGTGTCTATCATAATGGTCAAATGAAAAATATATTTCATTTGTTTTACCGCTGTTAACAATACGATAATGACACGGTAAAAAAAATTCTACTCAAAAATATACCAAAAATATCAATTTCCGATACCGGGAATCGAACCCGAGCCTCCTGGGTGAGAGCCAGGTATCCTAGCCACTAGACCATATCGGATGTGTCAAGCTCTTCCAAAATCACGACCAACTTTACGCGCTTATCTCTTCTCGATTTTGAAGCAACATTTGTCGATGTACCTACGATCATAAATGGCAGTACGTTTTAGTATCTCTCATAAACGTCTTATCAGGGACTTAAGTACGGAAATAAATATAATATATCCAGTTATCAATACTCGCCCTGCACTGATAACCAGGCGGTATGACTACAGACTGCTAAGTCGACGGTAGCAAGTTCAAACCCCGGCACGCATCAATGTATTTTCAAATTCACGCGCATACTATAAATTAGTTATTAGTTTTTAAAACTGGTGAAGGAAAACATCGTGAGGAAACGGGTACACCTGAGAGATTTTCTAACTGTGTGTAAAGCCATGTTAGAGGCCTACAGGCGGTTTAAACTCTGATACCAGGTTGTTCATCAACCATACAATAAGAAGAAGAATACTCGCTCTGAGGACTTTGACCGTATGATACAAATTTTAGCTTTCTGCACTCCTCTCATTTAAATCTATTGGCGCAGTGGTTAAGCCTTTAGACTGCTGCGTTAAGAGTTACGGGTTCAATACTCGCACAGGACAAAAATTAATGTGAAATGCAGATGTTTGTCCCGAGTCTGGGTGTGTATGTGATATTGCATGTTTATATGTTTATGAAACCCACCCACGATACAGTAGGAATTCTGAGTTTGTCCTCATCTTACGTTCTTTCTGAGTGACCATCACCTGCCTGATTTACTAGGCCCTAATAAAAAAGAGAGACTGCCTCGTTGGTCTAGTGGTAGCTAAGCGCGACTGCTGAGCACGAGGTCCTGGGTTCAAATCCCGGGTCGAGCAAAGTGTTACTGAGTTTTTCTATTAGGTAATTCTCAGTAGCAGAACGGAGTCTGGATTTGTGCCCGGTTAATGGCAATACGCTCGCCCCCTATTACATTGGGACTTAAAACGTAACTGGCGAAATGTGGGTGTACTAAATGTGCATTTCTGCCTACCCCTTCGGGTAATACAGGCGTGATGTGATGTTATGTTATGTATGTAATTAAAAAGAGCTTACAATATACCTATAATTACTTAGGCTGTTGTCCACCGCTCGGATTGGTATTTAATGGAAATTGTTCACGTTCTGTTCAGTAGTTATTTAAGTCCGCACTTCCATTGGCACACATCTAGCTGTGTTACTTAAGCGTGGCAAAGTGACGTCATCGAATTAAATTTGGATCTTCACTTGATGCGCTAAGTTATTTGGGCCCTACATGCAACATCCGATATGGTCTAGTGGCTAGGATACCTGGCTCTCACCCAGGAGGCTCGGGTTCGATTCCCGGTATCGGAATTACTTTTTGGGTTTTCAAATAAATTCTATTTTAGTTTTATAGAGGTCCGTTGATATTTGGAACTTTTTAAGCATTTGTATTTTAAACTATTTCTCAGAGACGGTTTATATTTTATTTCCATATATTATTATAAATTTAATTCTTTGACAAATATTTGACTATAAATTAAGCATAATTTTAAGAAAAAAGCGTTTATTCATTTTTTATTTATCATTTAGGTACCTATCGAATTAATCTGCCATCTCACTAAAATTGGTATCTCACGAAACTAGTTCTGAAACTAAACTGGTTCAGAAATATATGAAAAACTTTCACCATTAATTGTTTGGCGTATTCGTCCACCAGTAGTCTTTCGTGCACTTTAATACGGAGACAAACATTTTGATTGAATAAAATTGTAACTCATTCTCTCCCTTTTACACCCAAACATTAATTAAAAATACGCTTACGTTTATTTGCTTTAAAACTGATTGAAATTGAACATACCTACACCTCCCACAATGGTTTTAATGGATTTTTTCAATTCAGCAATAAAACCTTTCAATTCTCTGCAGTATGGCGATAATATTTATTCAATGACCTGATTGGCGATGTGATTAATCGCTTTCTGTTTTGTGGTCCTCTGATTGGCTGATTGCGGATAGGTTCGATTCATGGGATAAACATTTCTGTGGCCTACATAATCCTTGGTTGATCTCGTGGAAGATGTTTGGGCAGTAGAAATGATGAATGGAGAAGGTCGGTGGTCAGTAATATTATTAAAAAACCCGCCTGCTAAAAAAAGTTAAAAGAAATAAGACTTTGACGACCTGATTAGCACAGTGTCTAAGCGATTGGACTGCTGCGCTAAGGGTTGCAGGTTCGATTCCCGCACGGGGCAAATCTTTGTGCAAATCACAGATGTTTGTCCCGAGTCTGGGTGTTTGTGTATGTGATATTTCATGTTTGTGAAACGCACCCACAACACAGGAGAAAATCCTTGTGTAGGGCGACGTTTTAAAAAAAAAACTAGAGTTAGGTTAAAATTATGGTTAAGTAAAAAAAAACGTAGCGTAGGACGCCCTCTGGCTAGATGGTGGGATGACTTGCTTATGGGGCACAATAAAGTGCATATAGTCGGAGAGCTTGACAAAATAATGTAATTTGTGTTACAAAAATTCAATTAAGTATTGTCTGTCATCATCATCATCAGCCGGAAGACGTCCACTGTTGAACAAAGGCCTCCCCCTTAGTATTGTTTGTATTTCAACACAAATTGTATGTTAAATGCTAAAGCATATAGGTAACATAAAAGTGTTTAACCAAGTTATAGGTAGGTACTATAAAATAACATTATTTTATTCTCTCAGAAGATTTACCAAAGAATAATAACCACAGATATGACAAACAGCTATCAAAATAGGCATATAAAACATCTGCTCAGACTTTTATAGCTGGACGGTTCGGTAACGACGCAGAATACCTGCAATCTTAGGTTTTATTTGACGATTTACGCAAATATGTAATAGAAATTATTTACGACATGTTTGCTTCAGTTGTTTATTATTAAAGTATAAAACTATATAGGTACTTAGGTAGGTGTATAAAACTGAATATTTGTTTATTTGTTAGTCTTTAATGCGTCACCATTAATCGGATGAGAATTTTGAAAATTTCGTTCGCGCCAGAAAAGGCTTCTAACCAAAAAATTGCATTGTACATTGCCGCTCGGTTGTAGTTAAAAATAGTTTCAGGAAAAGTTAACTGTTAAACCCAAATAATGAGAGTACCATGTCCAAATGTATATTTTAGAATCCCTATTTTTGTAATTCAATTAAAAAAACTGAACTTGTTCTAGCCATTTGAATTAAATCAGGTTTTTTTTTGGGAAAAGCCCACCACTCGTGCTCATCAGCTAAAAAAAATACAATATCATTAATATAAAGAAATATTTCTCCAAAAGTATAGAACAAAATTATTATTACTGATACAAAAAGCAATTTCGCCCTTCTCCGCATCATCCGATATGGTCTAGTGGCTAGGATACCTGGCTCTCACCCAGGAGGCTCGGGTTCGATTCCCGGTATCGGAATCTCTTTTTGTGTCGTTCACAGATTTCTTTACCATTTCTAAGCTAAAGTATGTTGTACTTTACATAATTTTTGTTTTAGGCACATTTTAGACTCAAAATAATATTTTTTTTGACAAGTCAAAATAATCAAGCGAAAGTAATAATGGTAATATCAGACTAATATGTTTACCTATATAATTATCTCCTTATACTAGTAATCGCTCAGTGGTCTAAATAAAAGCAACTTATGATGAAGATATTAATATATTTTATCTTCTCCGTCCTATGCCAAATCTCACAGTCCTCCGTACATAGTTTTCTCAAGGGATTCAAAGTTTTCAATTCACAAAAACATAACATAACATCACGCCTGTATTCCCTGAAGGGGTAAGCAGATGTGTACCTATAGCACACCCACATTTCGCCAGTTATGTTAAAGGCACCAATCCAGACTCCGTGTTGCTACTGAGATTGACCTAATAGAAAACCAGTAACACTTTTCCCGAGCCGTGATTCGAACCCAGGACTTCATGCTCAGCAGTCGCGCTTAGCGACCACTAGACCAACCAGGCAGTCGTATTATTATAAAACTTTGCAAAATATTATTATTATGCTTTGACCTTTCAGTGTGAACATTTATAATCTGTTCTCATAGAAGTATAGTCTAATTACTCTGTCTGTGTTTTTCTACGTTCCACTTTATTTTTTAATTTACATCTGCGCCCCACGGTGTTACCCGCATTTCGGGATAAAAAGTAGCCATATGTTAATCCAGGGTGTCAGCTACCTCTATATGGAATTTCATCAAAATCGGTTTAGCCGTTTGAGAGTGAGGAGGTAACAAACATACACTCACAAACTTTCGCCTTTATAATATCAGTGTGATTTTAAAAAGTACCAACTGGCTTGTAAAATACAAAGTCATTTTCTAGCCTAAGACATGCTATTAAATCCTTAATTAAAACCTATATTTCAGTTGGACACCGCTAAATTATTCAGAAAAGAATCCCAAATATTTTTATGCCTAATTTTAGTACTTAAGTTACCAACCAATGAATTCCATTAAGAAAATGTCTTGCCATGCCAATGTGTGCCTTATTACTACAAGATTAAGTACCGCTTTATCCAAAATTATGTCATTATTAGCGGCAAATTTGGCGTAAGGAAACGTAAGCTTCGTATCGCAGTTTTGGTGTGGGGCCATTAAACAAGCAATAATTAAATCTCGTATGGCAAAGAAAATTATATACTTAGTTTTTATATTATTGCCAATGCCCCATACTGGGATTGGGGGAGGCGGGTTTCTATAATCCCCACGCTTGGCTAGCGGCTTGGGGATCGCATGATTGGTGGTGAAGTTACAGAAGACGCTGCTGCCCTTCTTCTGGCTTTTCCGGGAGGTGGTCAATTCTAGACCGGATTCCACTCGGCACCTACTTTCAAGTATGTTAAGATACTTCTAGCCAGAATATTATTTATACTAAAAGAGTAACGAGTCACACGCTTAACACTCACGCTGTTTCAGAGGCCACACAAAGAAAAATCTCTCCGGCGTAAATTAATTACATGTCAGTGGGAACGTGTGGATAAAATTGTTTGAAACGTAGGCCCAAGTTAAGCACATTATTTTGTAGGCATAATCACCGTTGGCGTTGTTTGAGTCTGCTTAATTGATGAGCTAAATGGAACAAGGTATTCTGGTTCTAAGAGTTTTCCTTGGATGTGGGTGATTGAGACGTATCGTTATTATGTGGAGGAAAACGGAACTATACCGCTTACATGTTATACGATGGTAAAACCTCTTTGGGAGTACCCGTTCATTATATTACGATGTTTCTTTAACAAGTAAGTGACAATAGTTTAATCACTGATTAAAATAATTATGTTATCTATATATATAAAATTTTCGTGTCACAGTTTTCGTTCCCATACTCCTCCGAAACGGCTAGACCGATTCTCATGAAATTTTGTGAGCGTATTGAGTAGGTCTGAGAATCGGCCAACATCTATTTTTCATACCACGAAATTCACGCGGACGAAGTCGCGGGCAACAGCTAGTCTAATTATAATATTGTTATAATATAACTCGAGAACTATTGGACCTATTGGATTGAAAAATCAAGTAATTAATTAAAAAGAAATAGTTTTGGAACTTCGAGAGAGCTCTCCTTACGCTGCCTTTCCGAGTAGGAACGACGTTTACCGGATCCGCTTGTTATAAGAATAGGGTGTGTTTAGAAACATATGTTTTTTAATCTGTTACATGCAAATGACAGTGACAAGTAGTTGTATAAGTAGTTTTTTTTTCTTTCCGTTATGGCAACTGAATCGCTTTCGTCGAGTGTTCTGCCAGAGGTATTATATAATCAATCAATTAAAATATGTCAATTTTTATAAGTAAAGGGAAGTTGGTTGGGACCGTTTGTTTATACATCGGATACCACGAATTCAGGATCTGAAACGTCTTATGACCGTACTAATTAAGAATTTCTTTACAGTCCGTCTCTTAGAACGACCAGTTCCACTAAACAAGAAATTAAATGAAGAAGACTGCAAAATAGGTCGAGGTGACCTAATTTTACGCTGTAAAATGACTGCCTCTCTGGTCTAGTGGATGCTAAGCACGACTGCTGAACACGATGTCCTGGGTTCTAATTCCAGGTCGGGCAAAGTGTTACTGGGTTTATCCATTAGGTAATTCTTAGTAGCAGCACGGAGTCTGGATTTGTGTCCGGTTGATGGCAATAGGCTCGGCCCCTATTACATTGGGACCTAAAAACATAACTGGCGAAATGTGGGTGTACTGTATGTGCACCTCTGCCTACCCCTTCGGGGAATACAGGCGTGTTGTTATGTTTATATATGTTTTTAAAATGTCTAGGGCCTATACAATTTACAAGCTTCCATCACAAATTTTTCATCCCACAGTCAAAAACATTGAAAGAGACAATGCATCAAGAATCGATTTGGCATTTGGGGGATTTTGACAGATACCTCAACTGTCATTGCCGGAATTTTATGGCTATCGGAATCGGAGGCTTTAAAGGGTCAAAGAGAGAATGAATGGGAGAGGTACTGTTTTAAAATCCCCCTCTATGTCCGATGCCGTGTGTCATTAGTGACTGCGCCAGACGGCTAATCCTTTCAAAATATTGTCAGGAGCATTCGCTTCAGCGAGCAGTTGATTTGTTCCTGTACCCTGCAAAGGAACTAAGGGAATTTCAAAGTTTATTTTTATCTCATTTTCAACCTTGCCCATGATAATGATGATGTTCATTTTGACTGATACATGCCTCAAATAACTGTTTTCTTTCTACGTTTTGCTGGATTTTATTTAGATCCAAGGTTTGCAGGGTTGCTATGAATTTGCATTGCAGGTCTTTTTACGTTGTGGATGAGCCGGAAGGTGTCTCTACGTGCAGTGTTGTACAGCGTCTAGCTTACACAGCTGAAATATAAGCTTATAGTAACTCCGCAGATCTTTCACATAATAAAGGTGTAAACATGTGATTTTCTTTACAAAATGAATATATCTTAGTACTAACTTATGTGTGCTAGCCACTGACCTCTATTTTATCAGTAGTGCTAGCTATTAAATCTGTACTAGTGCGAGTTTGCTATTACAATTCAATCAGGCGTTAGCGACTTGATATTTCCTCTCGTACACGACGATATTAAGATATTATTAAAATCTTATATAGCTACCATTCAGAGATGTCGAAACCAATCCAGTTATTACTTTACCTTTGACGTTTGGATTCTAGAATTCCGATAATATATTATATTGAACACGAGAAATCGCGAGGTTCGTAATTTTTTCGTCGTCGATAAAATCTGATGTTATTACCGTACTTATGTGGGTAATAAAAAAATATGGAAGCCGGAATTTATTCAGACAAGATGGGGAAGTACGTTACGAAGTATGGTTGAGTTACCTGTGTTACATTCGATATAGGCTTTATTCCATGAGTTGGTACTTGGTTTCTCTTTCTTCCTACTAGTAGTTGTTGCTAAGCTGTAATGAAGACAATGAACATGGGTCTTTAACTTACTTGGAAAGGATTTTTTAAATTCGATTATTATGTTTTGTAGTTCTTTGTGTATAATGAGCGATTAAGTCTCGCCAGTGGTAATCTTAGTTTTAGAAACTGGCACACCTGAGTGAATTTTCGACGGTGTGTAAAGCCATTTCAGACGCCTACAGGCAGCTAAAACTCTGATCCCGGGTTGTTCATCAACCATACGAGAAGAAGAATAGGATCGGATAAATCGCTCCAAATTCTGGTTCAAATATCATCATCATCATCAGCCGGAAGACGTCCACTGTTGATCGTAGTATTGGTGGTTTAGTTACAGAAGACGCTGCTGCTAATCTTCTGGATTTTTTCCCTTAGCCGCCTCTTACGACACCCACGGGAGGAGAGGAGGTGGTCAATTCTAAGCCGGATACCACACGGTTCAAATATATCTATTTTGAACCCAGGACTCATCATTCCCAGCAGCAAAATTAGTACATTACATAACTTGATGAACGAGGCAACCAATGCTCAATATCACTGACCTAATCTGATTAATTCTATTGTCTTCTACTAAATCCTTACAGATAGCTCTGAAATTAACTATTATGCGCGCTAATTCGTATAATCTGCTCATTAATATCATGCTTACGTTATAAAATATTAGTCGGATGGGTAGTATGCATAGAGCTTGTGCAATCTAGTTAATATGGTCCATAGTTATAGATAGAAGTCAATACTTTTGCATTTGGAACACATAACGCTAAACAATCACCCTAAAGACGAAAGTTTGTGTATTTGTATGTTTGTTACCTCTTCACGCTCAAACGGCTTGACCGATTTTGATGAAATTTTATATGGAGGTAGCTGACACCCTGAATTAAAACTGGCTACTTTTTATCCCGAAAAATATACTGCGGGGCGCAGCTAGTAGAAAAATATCTTAATCTAAATAACGAACAACATTCAACAAAGGACGTTATATCTTCAATTCTCTCATAGCCTAACTTTTTAAAAAGAAGCAAATCAGAAAATAATTTAGCATCATACTTCCTAGTTTATTTCAATCTAAAGCCCAGTACTACAATAACAACAGCTTATAAGGACCACTTATGTTGTTTACTTAGCGCTTGATTAATCGCATTTGCTTGACAAGCTAAGTCCGAATGGACTGTAGACTAGGTGAAATGATCTGCAGCTGGAGTAGGGAGATAATATGTTAAGCATTATTGATGATTCTCGTCCTCTAAACAACAAAACAATACACATTATTTTATCTATAAGTAGTACATGCATTTTATAATGTTGTTAATAACAAGGATTTAATGGATAGTTTTATAGTTAAGCACGTTTAGGATTGTTCTTTAACAGCTAGTTCTTCTGTATTGTAATTTGTGGATAACGTTGCGAGTATTATATTTGTTAATTTTACTGTTAAGATGCTAACTATGTTACAATATTTTATATACTGCTGTTTGTTATCCCTATCTAAATAAATAAATAAGGTTAACCCTCTTCCCGTCTCCGCTTTTTGCTGTGTCTGACAGGATTCATAATGATCTGTAACATTATAAGTTCAACTTTGTACTTTTATGGAATGCATTTAAGTATCGAGTGATAACTTAATGTGATAAGGGGGTGAGCCTATTGCCATTATTTCCAGATTCTGTGCTGCGTTTTAGAACAATCATAAAGGAAAACCCAATAACAGTTTGCCCAACCGAGAATCGACCTTCGTATTTGCAGCTTTGTGACCAATAGACCGACGATACAATAAAATTATAAGGATTCGAAACGTCGGGACCAAAAATCAATTAAAAAACCGCCATAAAATCCGTAAACCTAGTTTTATTTCAATAAAATTATAGTTTGGAAACCCAATCGTTTAAAAACACTTTGTATTTCCAAATCAGCGTAATCGTAATTAGCATTCTAGTGCGTTAATTAATTAAAATATGAATGTCATAGATGATTGTAATTAATGTTGGGCAAAACTAATTTGTCGTAACAAGTTAATGATATCAGTTTATAGCTACAAAATTGGACATTCGTCCGCTGAATACGACAATAACTAATGTAACATTTTATGATACCTTTATTAGCCTAGCATAGATACGAGTGCGTCCAAAAATAACATCTCATTTGATCGTACCATAAAGTTTATAGAGGTTATCTAAGACAGTTTGACGCATTAAGTACTGGTTATAATCTAATAAAAATGCCATAACTTTATCTTCGTTTTAAAGGTTTTTTACTGGGTAGTTATAGGGCATTCCCAAGGGTACACATGCTCGAATATGACTGTATTGTGAAGGAAATAACTGTCATTTTTTCTGTGGAGATGACACATTATAGATACTTAATTGTGACAAAAATCTTTATGTCTTGTTTTGTTGTGGGTACCAATAGATACATGCTTTTTTTATTGCAAAGAAGTAATGAAAAAGACGAATTGAAAACCTCCTCCTATTTGAAGTCGGTTAATTAATGTATGCACTAGATACATATAAGACATACGTGTGTACCGCAATACCACTGTGTAACTCTTGTAGAAACCAGAGAGAGATAAGTAATAACCCTAAGTGCTTGTATTTTAGTTTGATTTACCGGTAGAACACTTTCCTACCGGTAAATCCAATTACGGAAATTAGTCCCCTTACCATGAACTCTTAGAGCAGGATAATTTAAGATATGGAAGCGAGAAGCCGCTACGTGCTAATGCTGCGTTTTGCTTCCACAAGGTAAACTGTCCTGCTTTAAGAGTTCATGGTATAGGGTCAGATTTACCTTTTTTATTTTCTATTAATGTAAATTATAATGATCGTGTACCACATCCATAGTTCGTAGATCCTTCGTTCTGTGCACATTCTGTATTTACCAAATAAACCACAAAGTAACATCTAAACAAGTAATAAAGAGAACTCACACCGAACAAAGAACCAACACCTAATAATCTGTCCTAAATTCTCATTGGCAAGCTCATTTTTTACCTAAATGGCACCTTGCCAGCTTCGATACCGAATTATGGCTTCATGAGAACAATTTTCAAGTCTTTTACCGACTACAGCGGAATATAAGTGAAGAACTCAATTTCCACGCCTTTATTTTGCTGTTGAGATCGGCAGAAATTGTAATTGTGTCAGCGGTTGGAGCAATAAAATGTAAATATAAAATCGATTCATTGATCCAGTGATTATTAAAATAAATATTTTTTCTTTTTTAAAAACGTCGCCCCACACTAGGAATTTATCCTGTGTTGTGGGTGCGTTACACAAACATGAAATAATATTACATACACAAACACCCAGACTCGGGACAAACATCTGTGGTTCGCACAAAGTTTTGCCCCGTGCGGGAATCGAACCCGCAACCATCAGCGCAGCAGTCCAATTGCTTAGCCACTGCGCTAAACAGGTCGTCTTTGTTAAATACCTTATCATTAAAGCATAATCCTTCTCTATACGAGAAGAGGCCTTTGCCCTGCAGTGGGACAGTTATGTTATTATTTCATTTAATTAAACGCACCCACGATACAGGAGGAATTCCTAATGTGTTAGACATTTAACAGCAGAAGTACCTACCTGTTAAATGTCTAAATAATAATAGCCACAAGCCGTCCACACAGACGCACATAAAGCACTAAAGTCTACGCATAAAAAAAAGTTTCCAGCGCTTCTCAAAGTTAGTAATATACTTACCTACATGGTACAATGTACTCATAAACAGAGTGAACGTGTTACACGTACTATAGACTCGACATCAAAGAATCTCGATCAGAAACACAATTTTTTATCAAAATGGCACTCTGCCAGCGGCACTCTATAGGTTATGTCTTGGCGAGATCAATTTTGAGGCTTTCATACCGAGATGTAGGTGTTGGATAGTGTTCGGGAAGATATGGCCTTCGATTTTTAGGTTGACTATTATATAAACATCGCTTCTACCTGTATTTGCATATGTATTATGTGAACATCTCAATAATATTAAAAAAGATGTTATACAGGGTAAAACTTGTGAGTGTATTTGTATGTTTGTTACCTCTTTACGCTGAAACGGGTAGACCGATTTTGATGTCATTTCACGTGGAGGTAGCTGACACCCTGGATTAATTTTTATCTCGAAGAAATGTAGCGGGTAACACCGCAGGGCGCAGCTAGTAAGTTATAAATTACTATTTAGCTCTTGTTCGCAGTTTGGAATGGTATTTTGTAACACGATTTTTGTGTAGTTATCATCCCTACTGGTGACATTAACAGTTATTTAATCTAGTTTATTGTCAGAGGTGTTTTAATATACCACATTCAAACCATTTAGAATATTAGTTTCTTGGCAATTAATACTGGAATATTACTCATGACACAACAGTATAAAAAGTGCCAGGCATTCGTCATAGACTTTCCATATAACTGGCCAGTGGATAGAACCAATTGCCAATTAATAAAGCACTGGAAATACCTTTCAAACAACGTTACAAATTAATTTCTTGTTCCTAGAACTGTGAGGGCGGGTCATCTAGTGCGGTGTGTGAACAATATTTATAATTATACTAGCTGCGCCCCGCGGCGTTTCCCGCTTCATGTTTTCAGGATAAAAGTAGCCTAGGTGAAAATTCAGGGTGTCAGCTACCTCCATATGAAATTACATTAAAATCCATTCGGTAGTTTTTACGTGAAAGAGTAACAAACATCCATCCATACTTACATACTTTCGCGTTTATAATATAAGTAGGGATGTATGTGGGTGGCATCATACAAACTATTAACTTAAATAAAATTGCAACTCGGAAATTAACGGACATATTTTTTAAAATTTTGGCTCTAGCTTTCGACCGTGTTGCACCGGCCATGGTCGCAAGCAAACTGACGGCTTTTTATAATACTTGTTTCAAAGGAGTGATTTACATTATAATTCTCATTTTAAATTGGGAATGTACTGCCTAAATTCACAGTTTTTTTTTTCTTCTTTGAAACCGCGTCGCCCCACACTAGGAATTTCTCCTGTGTCGTAGGTGCGTTTCACAATCATGATCACATACACAAACATCCAGACTCGAGACAAACATCTGTGGGTCGCACAAAGTTTTGCCCCGTGTGGGAATCGAACCCGCAACCCTTAGCGCAGCAGTCCAATCACTTAGCCACTGCGCTAATCAGGTCGTTAAAACAACAGTTGTCGCATGCCCTATATAAATTAATATTCATACATAATACATTCGCTAGAGTAGTTGGAATCTTATAAATTCGTATCTTTTACAGCACTTGCCTTTAATATACCTACGCCAGACTAACATTAACATTGATATTCAGTCTAACGCCAACGTTGAATGAGGTTCGTTCACGCCACAAAAGCACAAACCAACCTGGCTTCGAATGCAAATTAAGTCGTGTTTAGTTATCGCTAATGAACACAAACAAACCGCTAAGTCAAGCACTATAGCAATACAAACGGCAAATAGATGGGTGGGGAGATAAGTGCGATTAAGTATTATTCCCACCACCTATCAGACACACATTGCGCCCTCGCCAACTTCCACTTTTTTACTATCACTACTTAGTCCAGCACTGTCACAGTTTCTACAAGTCCACTGCACCTAGCACTAACTCATATAAATAATATACTTTTGTATGAAGAATCAGCTGACTTATTTTCAAATACGGAACCGAGATTCCTAGATATAACTAGCACTATTGATTAACTTTCAAAATAATTGTATTTTCCTTTAGTATAAATAATTAAGTTCATATTAATATATTGTATCTAATATGTAACCTACAAATTATATGTTTACCTACAAATTATGTGTTGGTGTAAGTTGGTAAAATAAATAAAGATTATAATACACATAACATAACATTACGCCTGTATTCCCCGAAGGGGTAGCAGAGGTGCACATACAGTACCCACATTTCGCCAGTTATGTTTTTGGTCCCAATGTAATAGGGGGCGAGCCTATTGCCATCAACCGGGCACAAATCCAGACTCCGTGCTGCTACTAAGAATTACCTAATGGAAAAACCCAGTAACACTTTGCCCGACCCGGGATTCGAACCCAGGACCTGGTGCTCAGCAGTCGCGCTTAGCAACCACTAGACCGACGAGGCAGTCAGTATAAAGATTATGTGCAATTCAAAGAAATAAGAGGTCGTCAATTTATTGCTTAGTTACCTAAGAAATATAACTAGGAAGCTTATGCTCACGAAGTTCTTGAAAAATGTCGTAGTCGTCTTTCCTAAAACTCTGTCACCTAAAATTCGGACAATGGTTCAGCATGTCATGAAATGTCAATTAAGTTGGCTAAATACTTATCGTGCTTTTAACAATTCTTCTTCTTATAATAATGAAGATATGACACTTGTAATTCAGAGTAGGTAGGCATTACATATATATATATAGAAGACTATTTAAATACAGATCCCAACAGCCATTTCCTAAACAATGCAGGCGACAAATCTTTTGTAGATACCAAAACCACAGCACCAATACGGACAATTTAAAATAAATTACACAAATAACGCTATATACACAGTTGAACACAACACATCACAAAGCCAATAAAATAGTCCTAAAAATAAATACGCAAGTACATCATTTCCGTGTAAACGCACCCGGTCACCTTGGCGTAACAATAAATCAATAGGATTTTCCAACTGACAATTCTCAAGCTAGAATAATTCTCACAGTAAAATATCAGGCAATACACGTTGTTTGACAACAAAATCTTGTAGGGTTGCCAATATTATTATAGATTGTGAGTTAAAATTGTATTTGTTGGGGCAGTTTTAGTCCTGGGGCGTTTGGAAATGCAACTAAGATTTATAAGCATTAGTCACGACTTTGTTTAGTTTTAACGCTTTGAAGTCATAGGGTTCTTATATGGGCTAATAGAGGCTTCACAAGCTGGTCAAGCCGTTGGTCTTGCGCCTGATCTCTTTCCGTGTCGGTCTACCGTCCCATTGGACTATGAGAGTGAGGGAATAGGGAGTCCACCTTTGCGGCGCATACTTGTGCGCTATAATATCTCCTGCGTACTGGGCTAGTCTCAGCTGAGAAAGGCCGCCGCAACCGACATTCGGTTTGGTGAACATTATATGGATTAATTAAACATTCAGGATTTGATTCCTTGTGATAAGATAACATAACATAACATAACGCCTGTATTCCCCGATGGGGTAGGCAGAGGTACACATATAGTATACCCACATTTCACCAGTTATGTTTTAGGTCCCAATGTAATAGGGGGCGAGCCTATTGCCATCAACCGGGCACAATTCCAGACTCCGTGCTGCTACTGAGAATTACCTAAAAGAAAAACCCAGTGACACTTTGCCCGACCCGGGATTCGAACCCAGGACCTCGTGCTCAACAGTCGCGCTTAGCAACCACTAGACCAACGAAGCAGTATTTCTTGTGATGATACTATAATATAGATACAAACATGCCTGTGATCGTAAAAGAGGAAAGCTAAATTGTCTTCCTTTTCAGGAGTATTTTCTTCCACATTTAGCCACATTTCATAAGTTTAATCTAATAGGTGGCGAGCCTATTGCCATTCTAGAGCCCACACCGAGTTCACTGCCTCTTTTGTCTGACTTACCTAGCGAGGCAGCAGACGTAAGACATGTGCTATTTCACACAGGTAAAGTGCGACATCGGAGCAAGCATTGAGTCTATAACCCTTATTGCAGCATTCCAATCTCTTAGCCACTGCGCCAAGTCGATCATCAAAGAATCATAAAGCCACCTAATTCTTCAATCGCCACTTTTCTGCATTTTTTTCTTAGCATAACATTACTAGTGTACAGGTGCTGTTTGCAACATAAATCGATACTATTCTCCGACTGCCAATTCTCAAGCAAAAATAATTCTCATCGTAAAATATCAGCCTATACATGCTGGTTGACAGCAAGATCCGCGTGTATCCCGCAGGGTTGTCGCGAAGGAAACACAGAGTTCACTTTGTATTTTTATGCTTTGTACAAATATTTTCCGATGTTTTAGCGTTTGGAAATATTGTTTGTTTTAAGCTGTATCTTTTGTGATGCGTGTAATCTCCAAAGAGGTGTAGGTGTTCTCCCATTTTTTCACCTACATATTGACACTTATTATGTATGTTTTTTTCTAGTTTACGAACCTTTACTTATTTATTAGACCATCGATTTCCTCGCCAGTTGCCAATTCCATCATAATTAATAATATATACATAATAATATTATACCTACTTCTGTCTTTTGTCATAAATCTGTTATGATTTTCTTCCCTAAAAGGTTTAAAATTACCCTATTTAATATTCTCTTTGTTAGATGATGGTAACTGTAATCTTATTATGTGCTAACAACCGTTCTGTTTCGGTAAATTGTGTGTCGTGAAGGCTGACATCATCCGAAATTGAATTTCGTATACGTCGATGTTATAATGTCATCAATACCACTTAATTTATATCATCGACAATCTATAATTATTGTGACGGGGCTCAAAATAGAGATTCAATTATTTAAAGTGACTTACTTACTTAGCATATCACATTATTTCTCTTGTTCTTTTTTTTATGTAGCCTTTTCGGTGTCCCACTGCTGGGCAAAGGCCTCCCCATTATTCCACCACAAAACCCTGTCCAATGCCATTTCAGGCCACGTCTTTCCCGCAAAGATGTCCAAATACGAGTAAGTTATCACAGTAAAAATTTCATCCGTATTGTCGTCTCTAAGAACACCAAATGTAAATGTTGATGTCAAAAAGTGCTTCTAATTAAGATTGCAAGATTTGATCTAAACAAATTAACAGACATACATACAAACATAGCAAGTTAAATAAAAGCTTGTTAAAACAACTGCAGTACAGACAGCATTAGGTACTAAAAAAAAAATGAAAGTACTCTTACTCTAACACTGATTTTCCCGGGAAAGGTTTTGTAACTATCAAAACGAAATTAGTACAAGTCTACCTAAAGATATCCCGCTGATAAAGCCAGAAACTCTGAAACGTAGCGAGAGCTCACGGTCATCAATATTAAGGCGGCAGAACGGCTAGAAAATCTTAGTAACCTTTACCTGCTATTCTTGATAAGAGGCAGCCCTAATTTCACCTCGAGGTAAATCCGTTGGTAAACAGAGCCTTCGTTGGACGTACGCCTCCCGCGATAAAAATGGGGTGTTTCATAAATTATTCATAAAAAATCTTGACTTCCCTCACGCCTTGTGTGGGGGTTGCCAAGAATATATGACAATGTCAGTGTGTATAGTAGCACCGTGTACTTTGGACCCTTTGATCTGTTCAAGCGAATATATCTAACAATTTTCATATTATTCTATCTTCTTCTTTTTATCGTATGGTTGATGAATAGCCTAGTGTTAGCGTTTATCGAGTTAGACAAACGTGTTGCCGTTTCTAGGGTCCAGGAATATCGAACAAACATTTTTAATTATAAAATTTTATATTCAAGCCGCATTGTTATCGTATGGTCGAACAACCTAGTGTTTAAATTTAAACCGCCTGTAGGCTTCTGACATGGCTTTACACACCGTTGAACAATCTCTCGGGTGTGCCGGTTTCCTCACGATGTTTTTCTTCATCGGTTTTAGTTACTGATAACGAATTTATACTCGTAGTACACACATTGCACATGAATTCGAACATATATTGGTGAGTGAATTTTTAGACTTTTTGAACTTGCGACCTTTGACTTGGCAGTCCAACGGTCATACCACTCGGCTATCACTGCTAAATTATTGTTCGATAAAAAAACAACATTTAACTATATTTTTCTCATTAAATTCGGCTATCGCTTGAAGAGTAGAGGATAATTTATCAAGAGTTATAAAAATACGTTGCAGAAGCTTAAATAAAAAATAAATTGAAAAGCACAACAGTGCCTCGTTGATCTACTGGTCGCTAAGAGCAGGAGGTCTTGAGTTTGAATCCTGGCTTGGAAACAATCTTATAGTATTTTTCTAGATTATTCCCAGTAGCAACACAGAATCTGGATTAGTGCTCGGTTAATGGCAATAGGCTCGCCCCCTTTTACATTAGGACTAAAAACATAACTGGCGAAATGTCGGTGTACCGTGTACAATACACCCCTACCTACCGCTTCGGAAAATGCAGGCGTGATGTTATGTTTTCATAACAATATTCTATATTCTCGTACTCTCAAATGTTTAATGAAAATAATACAAAAGTCTGAGACGTTTGTTACGTCAATTTTTAGTTTATGGTCACTTTTTACATTAATTTAAAAACAATTTATTTTGGTGACCTTATTATTGCGTGGGTCATTGAATTACTTTTCGCGCTCGAGTTCCCTAAAAGGTCATGTCTGTCTGGCCTTTAGATATTTATATCTGTGGTTGTGATTTGTGAAAACATTGTGTGTTTGGCTGGCAGTGGTTGGAGGCGGAGGGCCGAAGATCGAACTCAGTGGCGTGCTATGGGAGAGGCCTATGTCCAGCAGTGGACTGAGATAGGCTGATGATGATGATGGTGATTGTGTGTCGTAGTTACCTATATATCGTTACTAACCTCTTTTGTAGTTTACAGGCATTTTTCATCTAAAGACAACTTAAAAATATTAGTTATTTTAACAAAAGTAGGTTCGGTTAAATTTTAGTTATAAGATCTAATAATTGTAAAGGTTGTCTTCAAAATAAACACTTAACTAGCAATTTCTTCTGTATCTGTTTCACAAACATGAAACATGACGTACACAAAAACCAACCATCTGCGGATCACTCAATTTTTTGTCCGTCCGGAAATCAAACCCCTTAGCGCAGCAATCCAATCGCTTAGCCACTGCTCCAATCATCTAGAGGCTTAAACCAAAATATTTTTTATTGTAAAACCTTATATAGGTATATGTATATATATAATGACGTACAAAAAAAAGGAAAATTCACAAAACGCATTATAACTCCACCATCATAAAGTAGGTACTACGTATGTCGTTTGCATTAGAATGATGAGTGAAGTCAGATGGAAACCCGCCATGGGAAGGGTTCAGATCGATGTCGAAAGAGGTGGTTTAAGGGATGGGTGAAAAGGGAAATCACCGCGTAAAATACTTCAGGTACTCTCTAGTGGTAATTTGGTGGACTTTTAGCACTAATTGGCTCAACAATCATATCGAATTCTTAGATTTTCTTTGTAAATACAAAACACTAATCAAGGCGAAAGTTTGTGTGTGTTTGTATGTTGGTTCCCTCTTCACGCTCAAACGGCTTGACCGATTGTGATGAAATTTCATATGGAGGTAGCTGGCACCCTGGATTAACACATGGTCTACTTTTATCCCGAAAAAACGTAGCGGGTAACACCGCGAGGCGCAGTATAATATAAATGTTTGTTTATGTGATATGTATTTTCAAAACATTAAACATAATTATTGTATTGGTCACACAGTAGTGATTGGCGCGCCATAAAGATTAAATTCTGTTTTATAAATAAATATTTTTTTGTAATCGTATAAATTATACGGCCAGTTTTAAAACCATAATTTTAATGCACATGAAGTTTCCTATATTCCGATTATTATTTTAAAACCAACAACTTTCGAAGTTCTTTTCCACCGAACTACCGAACGTTTTTTTCCACCTTACGGTACCCCAAAAAAACCACGCATGTATGGGTATTTATTAGGGTCCCCTGTTTGAGCTTATGAAGTACGATGGGCGATTGACGGAGCTGCCTCAGTGATGGCAACATGTGTACCAGGTTATGAGTCAGCCACCCTCATATAGGCTAAGCGTTGGCTATTTCACCAGAACGACCAATATCGTTAATATTTTGCGCATGAAAAAATGTTTTTAGAAATTCCGTGCGCCTTGCTGATCCATTTGAAACGGTTAGCTGTACGGATATGTTGTTTTATTCCTGTGAATTTGCCCTAAAAAATTTGAAAAAGACGCGTAAAAAGTGATATAATCAGTTAATTTTATTTACAAGGTTATTTACACTTCTTAAAAATAAATATATACAAAATAAAAAAATTAAACTAAAAATTATGCATCAAAGTATTCGTCCTCATCGCTGTCGACTAGTAGGGTGCCCAAAAGGCTGGCGGCATCAGTTAATACCTGCATATCCAACCCAGTCGGTTTAAACTTATGATATTTAGCCACAAAAAAATGTGCTTACCCTCCACATAATAAAAACAATACCAGCCTATAACTGTCCCACTGCAGAGCAAAAGCCTCTTCTCGTATGGAGAAGGATGAAGCATTGATCACGAGGCTAGCTCAATGGGGATTAACCCCTACATGATACTGTTTAAATCGGACTGGTTGTCTGGATTGTGTTTCTCAGAAACACGTTCACACTAAGCGAGGCAATGATACGCCAGAATATTCTCCAAAATGTTACAGGTGGAGACGCAAAGGCCAAAGTCGTGATGCTACTTCTCCTGGTTAATTATATACATTTGTATGTTATATCTGAATGTAAACATCACCACGCTACCTGTATAGAGCAGATAATGCTATGTTTTACACTCATACGTACGTAATCCGATTATCTATGGCTGCTGCCTGCTGGCGCTCGACTCAGTAGTATTATTATTTTATGCTTAGACTTAAATCTAGGGTAGACACGATAATCCGTCACAGTATAATGCTATATTGTTGTAAATGTTAACGTAGGTTTGTTTTGATTCAATTTACATAATTAAATAACAAACATAACAAGTCGTTATTCCCCGAATGGGTAGGTAGAGGTGTGAAGTACACCCACATTTTACCAGTTATGTTATAGATCCCAATGTAATACTTTTGTAGGTGTTAATAGATCCTCTACACGAAAAATATATAATATAAAATATAACGCCTGTTGACGATGGGATGTTGTAGAAAATGAAGTGAATTATATGCAAGACGATACAGTTTATTGCAGTCCATGTATGGCCTCTCCAACTTATTAATTGTAGAGATGACAGGAATTTAACTTTTCTGTGATAATTCTGCTTATTGTAAACGTCGCCCCTCGCTAGGAATTGTTCCTGTATCGTGGGTGCATTTCACAAACATTACATATACATACACCCAGACTCGGGGCAAACATCTGCGAATCACACAATTTTTTGTCCCATGCGGAAATCGAGCCGGCAACCCTTAGCGCAGCAGTCCAATCGCTTAGCCACGGCGCCTATCAGGTATATATACCACAAAGAGCTAATAATCATCATCAGCCTGAAGACGTCCACTGTTGAACAAAGGCCTCCCCCTTAGAACGCCACAATGAACGACAGCTTGGCAATTCCATCCACCGGTTGCGCGCAATGCTGACGATATCGTCGGTCAATCTGGTGAGAGGCCTGCCAACGCTGCGTCTTCCGGTTCATGGTCGCCACTCGAGAACCTTTCTTCCCCAGCGGTTACCGGTTCTTCGAGCGATATGGCCTGCCCATTGCCACTTCAACTTGCATATTCTTATTCTTCAAGAGCTAATAATAATAATTGTTTATTAGACAAACATAGTTAGTCTCAGTTAACTTACAAGTGGTTAAACAAATGGAGAACAGTACTTATTTCATTTACCATCCAAAAGTCAGTCTCATGTACAGTTGCCAAAACAATACTACTTCACATTGGGTTCAAACCTACATTACAACGCTTCTAAATTCAGCGCTGAATTTAGAACAGCGCTATTACAAAATATTCTTCATTGCAGTCTCTCAGTGCCCGTCAGCGTACACATAAACAGCGCTTTACAAAGGCATAAACGATGCACAGCGGTTTATTGTTTGTCGTATCAGCTGCAACAGCTGGCTTGAGGCTTGGTGATGGGCGGAGGTGGTAGCGATTTTAGAATGAATAATGTTATCTTCTTATAATAACGATAACAAAAGACGGCAACATCGAAGAGAAAGGTGTCTTAATGCTTAAAATGGCGTTGAATAGAGATTTGTGGAGAAGTGAAGGAGACGCCTTTATTAGGTACTAGCTGCGCCCGGCGGTGTTACCCGCTACATTTTTTCGGGATAAAAACTAGCCTATGCGTTAGTCCAGGGTGTCAGCTACCTCCATATGATAAAATCCATCTAGTAGTTTTTACATGAAAGAGTAACAAACATCCATCCATGCATACTTACAAACTTTCGCGTTTATAATATTATAATAGTAGGGATTGGAACACGGTATAACCTATACCGTTTTTCAATTTAAGAGAAACTAAATAAAAAGTGTACAATGTACATCAAGTGCCTCAGCGAGTAAGTTGAAAGTATAGCGCACCGGGCAGTGAGCCCCACTGCCGTACTGCTGACTGGTAAGTTTTAACGGCCTTCCCAATACTTGGAATGTGCTATCAAAATTTAACAAACACATAAAAAGGCATACACTACCCGGTAGCAAGGATAGGAGGTAGAAAAAACAAAATATTATATGTCATTTACTTCTGTGATAAACATTGTAAAAAAAGATGTTAATACAAATAAACCGACTTTTAGATCCTTGCTTTTTCTACTTAAATCCTTGAAACCGAGGCTATAAACAGTCTATAACATATTACTTACGGTGTTGGGCACCCGTTGAGCATAAAATAGAGTTGCAATTAAAATAATAAAGGTACCTTAATCCTCCTGTATTAAACCTACAATAAGGTAGAAGCCATACAAAACGAACATTGGTCTCAACGACTCTTGCTCACTGTGGATTGCGATTGCAGACTATAATCTAGGTCATAATATGTAGCACTAGAAGGTTTTTAAGATCTATAATGAAATAGCTACATTAACTACACTAAACTATCTACAGTTTAAGCCAGAATTAAGCCAAAACTTCATCCGTAAAATGGCTTAAAAACCTCCAGGTTTTTTCTTTTAGTAGCACTTTATTACCGCTTAATCGACCAGCAATAAATTTGAGAGCAGACTCGCTTCGCTTTCAATTCAGCCGTACATCTCTTGACTTAAGCAATAAAAATAAACCTAAATCTAAATGACTTTCATGGCAGCACCATGCCAGCAATCTTACTTCAGCTGTTCGAACGCAAAGTGTTAACGCGCCCCAAATACGAGCTGAATGCACTTTTGTTCTTTTGAAATTGACTGCGCAGATAATACTGTGTGCAGCCTGACAGTGTTCTGTCTATTTATTAGCCCATTGTTTCATTAAGCTTGGCATAGATTGTGCTCGACACAGATACGACACTTGTACAACTTATTGTTTGTATAGATTGTGTTTAACACAGATATCTGATGGGCACGACTGCTGAGCATGAGGTCTTGGGTTCGAATCGCGGGTCGGGCCAAAAGTTACTGGGTTTTCCATTAGGTAATTCTCAGTAGCAGCACGGGGTCTGGATTTGTGTTCGATTGATGGCAATAGGCTCGCCCCCTATTACATTGGGACCTAAAACATAACTGGCGAAATGTAAGTTTACGACATGTGCACCTCTGACTACCCCTTCGGAAAATACAGGCGTGATGTTATGTTATGACTCAGATATGACACTTATAAAACTTTTTTTTATAAATAGGTGATTCTCGGTAGTGGTTCGGACTTGCCTCGTGTCAAAAATGCTCTTTATAAAAAATGGCATTATGTGGGTATATTTATCCAATGCTGCCTATTCGAGGAATTCAGTCGTTAATTTATCCTAATTACAGATAAAGACTGAGAGATTCTAAATAATATTACTTACATGTTACATTTGTTTTTCTTTCACGCAACATGTGACGTGACTTTTTGCGGAGAGAAAATATGGAGCGGCTGACATAAGCTACTTTTTATCCCAAAAAATGTGGGTTTTCTGTGAAATAGACTACGGCAGCAAAACCACCGGCACATCCTAGTTTACATATTAAGCTTGTGTTAGATTTGTGTGATATTTTTTTACGTAATGTGAGGTTAATGTTTCTGGTGTAATATAGATTTTATACGTAGATATTAGTTACGTTCTAGGGTTGTTTCATCTGCTTTTCGCCAAAATTCATGCACGCTACATTCTTCATACACATTATAGTCGGTTTTGGGGTACACTAAATTAAATAACAGAATTGCGATAGCCTCACAATATCGATTTTAAACATAACATAAAAGTACACCCACATTTCGCCAGTTACGTTATAGGTCCCATCGTAATAGGCGGCGAGCTTATTGCCATTAACCGTGCATAAATCTAGACTCCGTACAGCTACTGAGAATTATCTCATGACAAAATCCAGTAACACTTTCCCGACCCGAGATTCTTTGTCGAGCAGTTAGCCAAAATACTGCTTCAACTGTCTGTTCCCATTTTCGAGTGTTTGATCTTTAAAAATAGTTTACATCAGTATATTACCGTGTAGGCCAACCCTATCAGAGGAAGCCCAACGACCCGACACAGCGCTGCCACTAGCTGGGCCATCAAAATCTATTTATTAGGACATTGTTCTAGCTTGACGTTAATGGGCTGTTTGATATGCAAAGTGGGGTATATTGCACAATTCTTGTGGTAGGTTAGTTTACATGCATATTATAATAAATTACTATCTGGATACTATGGCCTATATATCTGAGTCATTCTGGCCAGATAATAAATGTTTTATTATTATTATTATATTATAATCATGCCTATATCCCCTAAATGGGTAGACAGAGCTATTTTTCATATCAGGAACTGGATTGCAAAAATTTGCCACTCGTCAAAGTTAAGAGCTTATTACTATTTTTCGAGCCCTTTTTGGGTTCGTCGCCTCTTATAACTCCCTTTTCTAACGACAAAATTCAATCAGCAATTAAAAATATCTTATTTATAGTGTAAATAAGTAACATTACCTATATTTCGCAGTAAACAAAACCAAACAATTATTTTATCTTTCATACGTCACTACACCATCATTTAGTTACCCATTTTCGCCTTATAATCTCCAGATTAAATCAGTTGTAGTCTGCGGATCATTGAAAGTGTTAATAAGTATAAATTGTAAACACATTAGCCGCAGATATCTGTGATAATCTTTAGCTGTAGCTAACGACCTACTCCATTAACGTCTCGGTTTGGTGCAAGGCATAAGATTGTTACCCTACTCAGATTAATGTTTGAGATAAATATTGTCAATGCATTTGGAGTGCAAGTGGAGAGCCTCCTCGGATATACATACGAAGTCAGTATTTTTTTTTTGGAATAGTAGGCTCAAAATATAGACCTAACCGCTTAGAGGCTTTCGTTTTTTTTATAATTGTTCGAATTCGGAATGTATTTTGTTGAATTCCTTATTTTTAACTTATATTTTTAGATTTTTTTACTATAGATTTTAAAACCCGTTCTGTGTGGCCCTCTTTTGTTTTTTTTGGTTATAAATCATGGTTTGGTATCTTTATTAACTAATCTGAATTAATCTAACCAGAATATCAATAATACTAACTACTAGCTTTGCAGCAATATTTTTGATAACAAACCGAACAGAATAACCGAATATTCAACGTTCAAAGCACCTTCTAAAATATTCTCCAATATTCAAAATATTCTCCATCCTTTGAATGTATATTCACACCTAGTAAGGTCCCATGTTCAATAGTAAACGACTTCCGGGAGAAATGTAGACGGGCGTCTGTTGGAACGAACCTTGGGCCATTACAAGAGAAGGGGGATCAGAGAACACCGTAAATAGTCGCACCGGATCCGGAAGTGGGAATTCCGCTGCTCCGCATCCGGTGGCGCAAAAAATTAAAGTGCAGCTCTCACTGAGCAATGTTTTTAGTAGTTGAATTATATTTGGAGAAGATTTTTTGTTTTGTTCAATTTTTTCCACGTTCTGTAAACTTTATTGAAATGAGTCAAAGTTTTGGGAGATGCAAGCTTTGGTTAATTAAAAGTAAAACTATTTTATGGCAAAAAGAGCTGTTAGATAATGTCGTTAATTACGTAAACTGAGTTTCTTTTCGGAGTAAAAAAACTTTCATGTATATTTCCCTGCTAAATTAAACTAGCCAAAGTAACTAATTTTGACTACATCGTAATATGCGTGTAAAGACAGTTAGATTCGCACGGTGCTAGCTAGCTTGTCCATTACAAAATGGTCTTCTTTTCCAAATTCTGAACATACACTTAATATCATCATCAACCGGAAGACGTCCACTGTTGAACAAAGGCCTTACCCTTAAAGAGGGGGGAAGGGTTGTCATAATCCGCACGCTTGGCCAGCGGCTTGGGGATCGCAGTATTGGTGGTGAAGTTACAGAAGACACTGCTGCCCATCTTCTGGATTTTCCCTTAATCGCCTATTGCGACACCCACGGGAGGAATAGGGGTGGTCAATTCTAGGCCGCATACCACTCGGGGAAGTTGCTTCCGCACTTAATACGCCTATATTTAAATTTAAAATAGTTTTCTGCTACTAACCTCTTCAGCTTTCCTCATAAGAGCATTACATTCAGGATGACTTGAGTTATGACAGTGCAGTAACTCATTAGTCGCGAATAGTCCCCAAACTTGAGGGTACGTGGAACCCTTTCCACTCGATTGACTCCAACATCGATCACTATTAGTTATTAGAAACTGTTTTTGTAATTTATGATGCAATAATCGTTTTCCGCTTTTTTATGGTGACTTAAATGTGAAAAGGTATTCATTTTACCCTACAACCGTTTAGTTCGTAATTTTTAACCGACTACAATCTCAACTGACTGCATCCTTGATCTAGTGCTAGTCCTGGGTTCAAATCCCTTGTTGAGCAATGCGTTATTGGGTAATTCTCAGTACCAGGACGAAGTTTGGATTTGTGCCCGGTTGATGGCAGTCGGCTCGCCTACTTTTACACTGGGACCTATGAAATAACTAGCGAAATGTGGGTGTACCATACATACACCTCTCCCTTCGGGAAATACCCGGTAACACTTTGTCCAGCCCAAAATTTGAACCCAGGACCTCATGCCAGCGACCACTAGACCAACGAGGCAGACAACCCTTACAACGAACTACTTAATACATAAACCTAAATCATGGCCGTACATAAATTTATAACTTAGATCACACTCAGCCACCCATCGGAGTCACTAACGAGTTTACAGTTCAACTGCGATGAGCACAATTGCTCACTCATTACGCATGTTACTTTGGGGGTGAGCTGAGCTAATGCCTGTATAAGTATACTTGAGGCTATAGTCCAGTCATAATAGCCAAAAAAATGTGGTCACATAAAATTAGTGAATTTTCAGTCATTGTGAATTTCAAAAGCTAATTTTCCTGGACTAATATATATAGTTGGATAGACGATAAGTGTTTTAAATATTTTTTGTCGATACTAGATTGTTTCCCACTGCTGGGCAAAGGGTTCTTCCTGACTTTCTTATTCCCAATATTCTCGGCCATCATTATAAAAAAAATGTGTCTTTAATTCAATGGTAGACGACATTATGATATTATCTAAACCAGAAACAAATATGTATGGAGTCGTGGTCAAAAACTAAAGAAACATTGATTTAACTTTAACCAATGAAAGTCGTTTCTGTAAAGTTACACTGATTATTATTATTATTAGATATGTATAAATGAAGTTACATTAATTTAATTTTCCGTATTGTCTTGTTTTTCAGACATTATATTACATGAACCTGAATACGCAGCGTTGGCAGGCCTCCCACCAGGTGTACCGACGATATCGTCAGAATTGCGGGCAACTGGTGGAAGCAATTGGCAAGCTGTCGTTTATTGTGACGTTCTAAGGGGACTTTGTTCAACAGTGGACGTCTTCCGACTGATGATTATGATGGTATAACACGTTATAAAAAGTATGTGAATACCTTCTCTCTAACTCTGAATGTAATCCAATCTGAAGTATAATAAATAATACTATAAAAATAATTCATAATCAGATGCTAGAAAACTTTCTAAACACATTAAACCTATTAAGCACGTAAAAGTAAATTTTCTCCAACAAAGTCTATCATAAATACTTTCAATGTCACAACAATTTACAAAGCACCCATCGGCTAATTGGAAATTAACAAAACAACTTTTGTTAATAAAAATTATACTTCAGAAACCCTTTCGGCTTCTTACAAAGAATTACGCAAACTAATATTAACAAAAACAAAACGAAAGAACGCAATAAATTATGAACTCGTAATCTCTTGCTGAATTATCTGCAAAAATATAATCAGATACAAGGGGTAGCATCCCTAGTTTATTTATGATACAATTTAGCACATAACTCAGGGCCGAAAACAAACTGTTTATCTAACTACAATCGCTCAGTCTTCCGGCTCTATGCCACTACGCTGCTACGAGCAAGTGGGGCTACGAAAACAGAGATTTGTAGATTTTCTTTGACCGTTTGTGTTGATATTATTTTATATTTTTGTTTATAGATTTGTCACTTTTTCGTTTACTGTATTGTTACAGATTTACAGTATATTCGTTTTTATTTTTAACCCCTGGGCCTCCCTCCCCTCCTTCCACTTGTTTCTCTATACAGCTGCTTGACGTCAATGTTTGAAAAGAGGTCAAGTATGTGTCCTTAGTTTAATTTAAAAAATAATCATACATCATTGTACACACACAAGTAGTCTGGCTCTCCTATGCAAATGACACTTTCTTCTGTCTGTTTGCAGAGGGCGGACTTACCTAAAGGAAAAAAATATTGTACTGTCGCCAAAGACGACCAGGAGTATTATTTTCTAAAGAAATAAATCATTAGCACCAACAACCCCAAAATGGCATTAACTGGATAACTATAAATCATTGATGAAATCTTTAGAAGAAAAAGAAATGAATTATAAACAACAGGAAGCCATCTTGATTACCAATATTAGCTGATTTTATAGCCCCACACTCTAGCGGTTACGTAGCACCATCGTAGTATAACGCTACAATTTGAGCGGAATTAAGATAAAATTTATTCCTACGTCATTGTTCTGAGCATATCTTGTTAAAGTGATCTGAAAACGAGAGGCTCTATGACGTCATTCATGTGTCTACGTGAAGCGAACGTAATTATCTTTTGCTACGTCAAAGGCTCGTAGCAGTGCATCGAGACTTTAATTATTTATCAAGCGGTATTGTGCTACGGCGTAGCGTGTGGCGTAGTGTCGACTGTGAATCATTGTAATTTTAGTACATTTGGTAAAATACTCCTTTGGAGATCCTTTACTAAGGAGATAGAGCTTACTGAAGCAAAGTAAGATTAAACCTAACACATAAACGCGAAGGTGTAAGTATGGATGGATGTTTGTTACTCTTTCACGTAAAAACTACTGAATGGATTTTAATGTAATTTCATATGGAGGTAGCTGATACCTTGAATTAACACATAGGCTACTTTTTGTTCCGTATTAGAAAATTTAGCGGGTAACACCGCGGGGCGCAGTTAGTAGTAAATAATCCTGTATGTATATACAATTGTAAAGGCTTGCAGCACTCCAGTTTAGTGTCAATTTGAATTAAAAATTGCGAACAAGGTGAACTATAAAGAAGCATTATTCTTCGATGTTTAAATAAATGTGCGTTAAGTAAGAAAAATAAATTAAAGGTACTAAGTTATAAAAAAAAAACTAAATAAAAATAATATACTCCAAGATACTGGGCATTAAACAAGATTATTTTTTAAATCTTTTGACATAAAAATCTGATCTAAAATAACAACACCTCACGCACTAAGGTAAGCACACCAATTTGCGTCCAACCAACCGTAGCAGGACAAATTATAACGTCGCTGCTACAGTGGGCAAATAAAAATAAAGGACCTTACCATTTTTATCTAAACACTTACTGTAAGCCACAGGCTCTCCGGGCTATTTGAGTTCAGCAAATGTTTCGTGGGACAGTAACAGGGGGCTTTACCTTAATCCGATATTCTTGGATTGTTGTAACGAAGGCTTTTTTAGAAGTGTATTTTTCTGTTCTATTAGTATCTCTCCCTATTGCTAACGACCCGTGGTCGATTGGTCGTAGAATGGAAAGCTCAATATTATTTTTCTTATAAATTTGTGTTAATCTATTATTTTAAGCGTTGCTCGGTTTTTCCAATAGGTAATTTTCTCAGTAGCAGCACGGAGTCTGGATTTGTGCCCGGTTGATGTCAATAGGCTCGCCCCCTATTACATTGGGACCGAAAAACATAACTGGCGTAATGTGGGTGTACTATAAGCCCACCTCTGCCTACCCCTTCGAGGAATACAGGCGTGATGTTATGTTAATGTTTGAATCTATTACTATAAGAAAAATAATTCTAAACCTATTATTCATTCTTAATTTTTTTTTATATAAATTCTGCTAGGTGCAGTGTCGGACGGCGTCTCGGTACTACAACGGCAGATGACCTGCAATGCAAGCCCGTGGTAAGGCACCTGTATGATGTTTTTGTATTTAGATTAAGTTAAGGGTCATAGGATGTTAGATGGCGAAAGGTCGTAACACACGTATCAACCCGAAAAGGGATCGTTATCATATCGCCTTCCACTTCATCGTCAAAGTGTAAGCACGTAGCCAAAAGTGGATCAGCTGTTTCGAAACGTCAACTCGGCTACGGCTAGGCGACGGCGTGTTTACGGCTCGCCGGTCCCGAGGCGATTACGTTACGATTCCGATTAGTGTGCGTTGCAGTATAGAGTTGCATACAAAGAATACTGCACGGCTCCAGTTGATACGATAACGATTTCTTTCCGGGTTTGTATGTGTGTGTGTAGTCATCTAAATCAATATCATAATACAGCAAAAACTACCTTCGAATTAATACAACACTCATCCACATAATCACATTCCGCGTAAACAAAGTCCAAAACATAACAAAACTCATTACGCGAACCACAATTTTTCCGAAACGGAACTCAATTAAAACAGGTCAGTGTACAGTCAGCAACATAAATGACTGGACGTGTTAAGAAACCATGTGTTAAATAATAAAAAAAATAAACATAAATTCATGTTATTGTTTCAAATTATAGAAGCATCCAAATCATCATTTTTCATTATCATTTAAGAATATTTGAGACTTTTTGCTATGTAAGAACATATTCTTCAATTATTCGTTTGTTTAAAAATTTTAACGTTCAGCTACTTATGTACAGCTTTATGTTGCTGACTGTACAAAGACTGTAGAAATGGCCGGTATAATTGAGATTCGGAGGCAAATACGTGGAGTTTGCTAGAGCAAGCCCATTACAAAAATAAACGGTATGAAGCGCCGAGTGTTCAATACGAACAAACAGCAGTATTATGAGAAGAAACTTAAGGAAAACAATTTATTTTAACGTATAATATAACACTTTTAAGTTGACTTTACTGATCTTACTTTCTGATAGTTTTTGCTGATATTTTTCAACGGTGTGTAAAGTCATAGCAGAGGCCTACAGGCGGCTTAAACTTTGACATTAGCTTGTTCACCAACCATAAGAAGAAGAATACAGAAGTTGCATCACTGTTTCCTTTAAAAATGCATGCAAAATAAGTGTTAAAAATACCATCCTCAAACGTAGATAGTTATTACTTAAATACCGTAATATTGAATTCAACTTATTCAAAGTAAAACGCAAATAAACAGAATGAAATAATAATAGTGTACCTAGGGTTTCAAAGCGAATACTGGGAGCCAACTGCGGATCCATTGCAAAAATAAATGAAAACTAAACGCCTCTATAGCGTTCTATTTTCAAAGAACAGCGTACGATAAAGTTCCGTTTACTTAAACATCGATAGCGGAGTAACTGATATGTCGAAAAAGTAAACTTTGGAAAGACTAGTTAGAGGTCTGAGAAATGTTTCTACGACCGTTTGCGGTACTGTACCCTCTATTTTTAACGTATTTTGTTGGTGTTAGGGTGAGCTCCGAGCTATTTTTATACCATCGATCTTTTACTTAGGAACTTGATTCTAAATAATGAAGCAAGCTACCTCTACCTTTTCTTTAAATTCGCCGAATTTCTTATAACTAGTTCTTTTTATATTCTTACATTCTTAGACTATCAAAAAGAAATCACCGAATTGTTTTAGTTGAAGATGGTAGATAGAATGTGTTTTATTTTTAATATATTGTTTAATTCCCAATTATAACATAACATCACGCCTTCCATCTTGTATTCCACGAAGTTGTAGGCAGAATTGCACATTATACCCACATGCCTATTGCCATCAACCCAGCACAAATCCAGACTCCGTGTTGCTACTGAGAATTAACTATTGACAAAACCAAGTAACACTTTTCACAAACCAGGAATCATACCCGGAACCTTGCTCAGCGGTCTCGTTTAGCGACTACTACTAGACCAACGAGGCAGTCCCAATTAAAATATATTTTAATATTAAGTCCTGTAGAAAACCCGTGTATAATAAAAATGTCCAAGAAATTTCCAGAATTTTTAACCGCATTTGACAGAATATTAAAATTTCTAGTAACAGTAACAAAACGATAACAGATGACTGTACAGCATTTCTGCGGTCTATCTAGCAGCCATCACAATACTGAATAGAAAGATCCCAAGCAATTCCCTTGCAATTCTCTTTGATGGCTGGCAAACCAAAAGGTACCTAAGGTAATGAGGGAACAGCCAATCAAAGTGGTGAGCGCAGTTCCTATTGTTTTTAGTGGGAATCCATCAACAGTTCACTCTCTAGGAAAGGCGGAGAATCATGGCCGACTGAAAGTCAGTCGACCGAAGCTGGACGCACAAAACTAATCAGCGAATGCGAAGGTGGTCAGGCATACTCGTATTATCAAATAATGTTGCTATAACAAAATATAGGTCCTTGATTACCTAAGTCGACAATACATAAATATAAAATATTGACAATAGCTCAGTTGGTAGAACTGCGCCGCGGATCGGCAGAGGTTGCGGGTTTGAGACCCCCGCGTGTTCATAATTTTTCGAATTTCTTATATTGACGATGTTATAGTTAATAGTTGAAAGGGTTATCTTATTCCTTGCGCTAAATGTTTAGGTATTATTGGTGTCAATTTTCGTGCCAGCCAGAATGTATTTGGGTTTTTCTAAAACATAATACTCAGTAACAGCACTGAGGATTTACACCCTGATGGCAATAGGACACAACTGGCGAAATATGGGTATACTATATACGTCTGACTACACCGTCATGAAATACAGGCATGATGTTATGTTTCTTTTTTGTGTACCGTGAGTGCGTTTTATAAACATGAAAATGACATACACAAACACCCAGACTCGGAACAAATATATGCGGATCACACAATTTTTGACCGTGTGGGAATCGAACCCGCAACCTCCACCGATCCATGGCGCAGTTCTACCAACTGAGCTATCGTCCATATTTTATATTTATGTGTTGTCGACTTTAGTTTATCAAGGACCTATATTTTTTATAGCAACATTATTTGATACTTAGAATATAGAACAAACCAGAAGGCGTGACCGCGCAAAATAGTGTAAGTATGCCAACTACTCCAAAATGGAGTAGTTGAAAATTTTGACATTTGACATTTCATTTTTAAAAAGCGCGCGCATCGCTAGAACGTTTTATACGCTGCGCATTTAATTCAATTATGCCGACCTGCGTAATGCTAATGACGAAAACTGCAGTCGGAAATATATAAAAATATAATAGGATTACATTTCATGTGTACGTTTCACATAAATACGTCTCTTTATTTAAATGTCGAATATTTTTTATCGTAATTATTTAACAATGAAACTAAGCGTCCATTTTGTCAGTGTTGCAAGTATTTAGGTGAAATATTACCCCGTGATTTGTTAATATTTTTATTTGTAAAAATGCTAAAAGGAGGAAGAATTATGTTTTATATGCGTAAGGTGTGGAGTTTGATTACCGGTCTGGGCAGTATAATTAGGTAGTAAAACGGAGTCTATAATTATTTGTACTTATTCGGTCAATGGCAATAGTATTAGAATTAAAAACTATTACATTATAATATAACATTTGTTAATTAAAAATCTTTTTATACAAATCTTTAATAATCACAACCAAAACATCGCCATTTACCCCAGAAGCGGTATTCCACTTCTAGCCTAGCAACATTAAGCGGGTGTGAAGTGGCGGGAGGGAGGAGCGTACGCCATGTTGATGGACACAGTGTACGCAAAGGAAAAATGGTTGAACGCGGGGCCTGTGATTTGATAATACGAGCATGCCTGACCACCTTCAGGTGCATATCCACTGCGCCAATCAGATATTCAAACAGTTTACTTACTTACATTACTTTAGTTTATATACATTCACGACTTACCCTGCAAAGAAGTAATATACGACAAACTAGAAGGCTAGCTAGAAAATCTTATTGGTAGCAGTCGGTACCGTCTGTAGTCTTGTAAAAGGAAACTGTAGCGAGCAGCAAATGTTTTAGCAGCTTCCGAATAGCGGTTCCGACCAACCGAGCTCTCGCTACGAGTTTTGTAGGTATTTCCACTGTATTTTTTTTTGTATCTAAAACTTTATTAGCAGTTTCCAACGTAAAATGTTGGAAATGGGCAACTTATTTGACAGCAACCGTTTGATTTTACAGTGTGATGGAAGCACTGGCATACAAATAACATAACGCCTGTATTCATCCAAAAGGTAGGCAGAGTAGCACATTTAATACACCCATATTTTACCAGTTATATAGTTATAAGTCGAAATGTCAACCAACGTGGCCGAAAATACTAGTCTACCAAAGTCAACACAATATTTTTTTTATTTACACATCGTGGTACAGTCAACGTCCTAAGTAGCTGAACATTTTTTTAAAATTTACCATTAATTAAATAAGCGCTTTTTAGTTAGTAGAAGGTCTTAAATATTCTCAGATCATCGTTTTGACGTTTCTATAATTTGTAACAATAACTTGAATTAATGTTTGTTTCTTTCAATTATTTAGCATAATTAAGATTTCTTTACATTTTCAGCTACTTAAGAAGCTGACTATACCATGTTTGTATCATCACTATACAATAAGACTCTCACCCAAATATTTGATCCCAAAATCGACTTCAAAAAGGTCACGTGTGTTTGCTTTCTTGAAGTCTAAGCTAATATACGTTACACGTATATGATACACAACATAGGTATATAAGGTCCCTGATCAAGTAACATGTGGGTCATTCTTAAAGAATAAGGTTTTTGTTTTGAAGGATTTATTTTGCATGCAAAGGCTAGTTTGAAATCAGGCATTGTAGTACAGTTTTTAAATACATACATACATAAAGTCACACCTGTTTCCCCGAGGGGTAGGCAGAGTCCACGGATTTCCATTTGCAACGATCCTGGCATACTTATGGGTATCACATCACAATAATATTATAAAGGCGCTCATACATCCTCGTCGGTTTTTTTAAATACATATTATGTTTATTTGGTGCAAATGTTTCTATGAGTGTGAGTATTTTTCGCCGCACGCTAGAATTTTACCTGCACTACAAAGGCATGTTCTCACAGTTAGTTTTCCTGTACATTGACCTATATTCTATACAGCGAGTGTTTAACCACACTTTGCTTACAGTCGGTACCAAAGTTTTAGTATTTTAAAGTTCTCGTTCTTCTCGAACTAGAAGACGCAGCGTTGGCAGGCCTCTCATTATTTGGACCGACGATATCGTCAGAGTTGCAGGTAACCAGTGGGTGCAAATGGCAACTGTCATTCATTATGGCGTTCTAAGAGGGAGGCCTTTGTTGAACAGTGGACGTCTTCCGACTGATGATGAAATGTCTTGTATGCAAGGCTACCTCGTCGGTCTAGAGGTCGCTAAACGCGGCTGCTGAGCATAAGGTTCTAGGTTCGGATCTTGAGTCAGTGCGTTACTGGGTTTTCCATTAGGTAATTTTCAGTGGGTATCTGGATTTGTGGCCGGTTACTAGCAACTAGCTCGCCCTCTATTACATTGGGATCTATAAAGTAACTGGCGAAATTTTTTTCTTTCCCATGCAGGCATCAAGGATGAAAATGGATGGTTAGATATTTAGGGAGTAATTTAGGAATCCGCAGCTTAGCCATCATCGATCAAGCCATGACTTACTTAGCCGCTGCTAAGCAACAGTGGCAATAATAAATAATAATAATAATAATAATAATGTAGATAACATTATAGGTGGAGATCAATTAATATAAGTGACAGGTACATTTTGCAACAGCTGTAAGGCGACAGTACGGTACTAAAAATGCTATAAAGTGCCAAAAGGTACGCCAGTATTCAAATCTTTCATTTTCCGAGAATGGTCGATATTACTCGTCGATTGACGGACAATGGCATTGTTGGCTCCGAGGCCCCGAAATGCCGAGAACCAATCAGCTAGGCTCGGAGGTACGGCGTTTAATTTTAAAATTCACACTTCGAATTCTTTTAGAATGTCATACTTTTGCTGGTGTGACAGACACTTCGTGCATCAAGATCTGTTTTTAATCGACTACTGCAAGGGAGTTTGTCTATTCGGTTTATGAAGATCCTATATAGACTTTTGGTGATAGATTTACCTATTAGGATTACTGAGAATGGTTTAATGGAAAAACCTAATAAAACTTTGCCTGACCCGGGATTTGAACCTGATGAAGGACTTCATGCCCAGCCGTGGCGCTTGGCGACCACTAGAACAACGAGGCAGACATTATCATCATCATCATCAGCCGGAAGAACTCCAATGTTGAACAAAGGCCTCCCCGTTAGATCGCCACAATGAACGACAGCATGATCAACTTACTATATATTTAAAATACCCACAAAATAACCTACCCTTGTCTTCAAGTTTCTACCAAGTCTTTGCAAAAAGACACAAACTTTCAAAAACATGTTATCTTATCTCTCATCAAACTATAAGTTTAAAACGTCAAAAAGAAGTTAATCTTTCTCAAGCACTAGTCAATAGTTTACGTGAAATCTTTAATATTAAACCTCTTTATAACAGTTTGTATGAAAAGCCTGTGTTTTGGACTAAAGTAAAAACAATTCAAGCACAGGTATGCTTTTTCATTTTAAAATTCACACTTCGAACGAATTCCTTGTTATGGTGGCTTCACACGGTGCGTTTTAACCCGGGCCGTGCCGCCCGGTGCCGGTGTTTACGGACCAGCAAGTACAACGTACGAGCACAAGCCTCCCGTGCTCACGGTGCGTTGCTCAGCGTTGGCTCGTGATATAACGCACCGTGAGAAGTCACTGTTATATACATTTTTGGTTTTTGGAAAGTCGGCGGTTTTCGTTCACACTATTGTATTTTTAGTAGATAGGCTTTTGTTCAGGGCATCTTTGTCTGGTTTGAGGGAACTGCAGTGGAAACAAAAACGATGTAAACATGAAGGTTAGCTAGCTTTTCTTTTGAGATTTTTTTTTCACTAGTTTTCTACACTTTTACAGGATGTTTACCTTTGGAAGGTGGTTTTTTGATTCCAACATAATTTGTGTAGTAGTGTGAATTATGTTACCTCTTAATATGCAAAAAATATAATAAGACTATTGCCTCTTTAAAATATATTGGTAAGCAATCGTGTTTCTAAAGTCCAATTATTACAAACATACGTAGCAGAAATTTTAATAAGGTAATGTGAAAAGTCTAACAGTGTATTCAGAATATTATATTTTATATCCAAAATTAAGCACCTTCACATGATAATAATATATTTTTTAAATACTTAGCGAATGCTTCAACAACTCTAAAAACACCTCATAAATATCAATATCACTTAGCGAACGACGCGGCGTTAGTCACGATTTTAAACTTTCTTTCCAGTTTAAACCACCACAGTGCAGGAAATATTAGAATTTCCAACACAAAAAATTACCCTAATAAATTACTAGAGGGTACCAAAATGGATTTCTCTTGCAACCGGCACTAATTATACAATGTGGCCTCATTATTAACACTTAAAATTCCAAAGCACTTTACCTACCGAACTGGCGCGTTACAACAGTGTTTTTAGTAAAAGAATTCTACCTACATTAATTAAATTCCGTACCTTCTATCTGTTGCTCGACCTGAATGGTACAGGGTTAACTCCACCGCTATAACCTGACCCCTTACACCCCGTCTTAGGTGCAAATTTGCGGCGGAAAAAGCGGAGTTTAATAGAATGCCTGGGGTCAAGATGTAGTGGGTCGAATGGGTTTCCTTTTAAAAATATAAAAATTGTTTTTCATTTCAATTTCAACAAGAGGTTGTTCATAACAAACCTGTTTACACTTTAGACGATACTGAATAGTTGTTGAAAGTAGAACTAGATGAATGTTAATGAAATCTCAAAGGAAAATCTAAGGAGTGAGCCTTTTATGTTTAGTCGAAATGAGTTTATTTCAATGATATTCTTCGTCGCATTGCTAGTTTTACTTGGTTGCTTCAACCAGTGAGTGGTCAAATGGGAAATATTGCCCTTTCAGGCTTCTTTGCTGTTCCGCATCTTGGTACGTTATTAAATTTATATCACAAGCTACAAATAATGTAGAGCAGGCAAAAAACTGTGCTATTCATAATATATAAATTATTATGTGTAAGGAGATCACACAAGTTTTTCTCCCGTGCGGGAATCGAACCCTTAGCGCAGCAGCTCAATCTCTTAGCCACTGCGCCAAACAAGTGGTCAACATTGAAATTTTGTCTTCGGTATCACAGTCAGTGTTAAACAAAAAAGCGAAGGTAGTGTGACCATCTGGTCACATATGCGGGATGCACGTCAGATATTGCAAAGGATAGAGTGGTTTGGAGGATGAAAGGGGATCCCTTTGCCCAGCAGCGGGAAACCAAATAGGTTACGAAAAAAAAATTTAAAAACAAAAAAAAAAACGATTCTACTCGTATCAATAAACTGCCAGTTCCAAGGCTATTATAAGTCTTAGCATTAAACCTGTGCCCGGTCTAGTTCAGCCGAAGCAATCAACAAACTTCGGCCGCTGCCTGCTGCCGCGTGTAATACGCCGAGACGACCAGACCAGTTAAATTGAAATGTATTGATGGGTGGAATTGTTTCGACAAAACTGTTCGTGTGTACTTCACGCCTGTACCGTCGCGGTAGGGAGGTAACAGTATGTACACGTTCCAAATACAAATGTTCACGATTGACGACCTGATTGGAGCAGTGGAAAAGCGATTGGACTACAGCGCAGGTTGCAGGTTTGATTGCTGCACGGGATGAAAATTTTGTGATCTGCAGATGTCTGTCGCGAGTCTGGGTATTTGTGTCCGTGATATTTCATGTTTGTGAAACGCACCCACGATACAGGAGAAATTTCGAGTATGGCGAGGTTATAAAAAAAGAAAATAAAAGATTTTCCTATCGCTTTATCGAAAAAACGATTAGATTATTATATATACAATATATATTATATATATTTTTGACTTACAAGAAGCCTCATTTGGGGGCCTAGGCGAGTAGAAAAACGCTAATCAAATAGAAATCGAAAAGATTTTTTTTTTATTTTCTTAAAAAAAACGTCGCCCCACACTAGGAATTTCTCCTGTATCGTGGGTTATCTGTGGTTCGCACAAAGTTTTGCCCCGTGCAGGAATCGAACCCGCGAGCAGTCCAATCGCTTAGCCACTGCGCTAATCTGGTCGTCAAATTGAATTGAATAGAATATTTGCATAGAATGCAAATAAGGTGTTACAAATGTTAGAAAATATATAGAACAATTTCATAATCTTAACATTATGTCATTCCCATACATTTAAAGTTCTATTCGTCGAACGTTTTACCACTTTTCTAAGGCATTAGATTAGTTTTAAAATCAATCGTACAACCGATGTTAATAAATAACCAAATATCTAGAGTACCTATGATACATAATCTGTGTTTGCAGTTAACGTTAACCATATTGCCCGACCGACAACCCAGTTTAACTGAAATGTATTGATGGCTGCCATTGTTTTGATAATATTAATTTAAATAATTATATTCGGTAGCCGCTGACGCGATATAATTAAATTTCATTGGTATTCACGTGTTTGTTATTTGATAACGAACACGCCAATACGAGTTTTTTAGTTTTTATAACTCCGAAGTGAAGTCAAGTGAAAAATAATATTGAATGAAATATTTTTGCGGAGTTTTGTATTTTATAAAATTATGTTTATCGGTCCCAATGTAATAGGGGGCGAGCCTATTGCCATCCTCCGAGCACAAATCCAGACTCCGTACTGCTACTGAGAATTACCTAATGGAAACCCCAGTAACATTAGATTATTGAGAATGATTTAATGGTAAAACCTAATACAACTTTGCCTGACCCGGGATTTGAACCCAGGACTTCATGCCCAGCCGTAGCGCTTGGCGACCACTAGAACAACGAGGCAGACATTATGATTATCATCATCAGCCAGTAGACGTCCACTGTTGAACAAAGGCCTCCCCCTCAGGCCCTCGGGCACAAATCCAGACTCCGTACTGCTACTGAGAATTACCTAATGGAAACCCCAGTAACATTTTGCAGGACCCGGAATTCAAACCCACGCAACTTAGCAACCACAAGACCAACAAGGCGATCAAATTAATCACACAACTAAAATACCTTCATTTACAAAGATTGGAGCAAATTAAAACAGGAATTCCTTCTTAAACTTTGACGTACATATTTGTGTTTCTCGTTCATGCACCAATGGCCGAAGGTAATGGACGAAGTTTCTATTATGACATACGTTCGTATAACTTTTATTGAGAAACTTTATTTTATCGTCACATCACGCATCCAATCTGAGATTGCAATTGATTACTGTCGTAATAAATTGTGAGATATGTATTGGCAGGAGTTGATTTTGTCATGGAAAATGGTCAATGCAGTGTAGAAATTGGCCAGACAATCAGGATAAGGTGGACTGTGATGTTCTTTATCATCATCATCATCAGCCGGAAGACGTTCACTGTTGAACAAAGGCCTCCCCCTTAGAACCCCACAATGATGGCCAATTTGTTCTTTATTCTGATATAATATTATTTATCTTTCACACTATCCCGTTTAAAAGTAATAAACTTAACCTTCTATACCTTAATAATATAGAATAATTGATACTACTATTGCTTGTTGAAAAATTTAGTTCGACTTTCGAGTTTTTCCATTAGGTAATTCTCAGCAGCAGTAGCGGAATTTGCCCCATTGTCAATAGTCTCGCTCTATATTGCATTGGGACTGTTATAGCATACCGAAATGTGGGTGTAGGTACACCATGTTTTGCTTTCTCATCTTCACGTCAGAGAATGTGTTTGCAATAATTAACACACCTATTTAGTGACAAAGTGTTATTCATAACACAAACATTCAAAATCCCTTGACGTCTAACCAAAAATCGGAGGTAAGACTTTCTTTTTCCTCGTCGCAACGCTGTCGTGTTAACGCAATAATTTTATCTTTTTTTTCAACCATTAACAACATCATGAACATTTAAAAACGTAACCAACACATAAAACGCTTCCTGGCTCTTAAACGACTGACAATTATATTATTTGGGATGAATTTGAATGACAAATACGATAATGACTCTTGGTGTGAATGAATTATGGTTTTTATTACTATGGGGGAGAATAATATTTTCAGGGACGCCATTTTCGAATTGTGTGATGCCGTATTTGTCGTATAAGTTATGGTATATTATATTTTAGTCTTTAGGTTAAATGGTGATGATTTTTGATGGCAAACAAATACATTGGGTAAGGTTTTGAAATGCTTTTGCTAATTAATGTTTTTGAAGCTTTGGAGGTCCTAAAATTAGCTGTCTCCCTTTTGCTGTTGCATTATTATACTATGTTTTTCATCAGAGCTGCCTAGTTAGGTTTTTTTTTATGTATTTTTGGCGTTCTTCTAAAGAATTTCCAAGACTTTCGTCCGTAAGTAAAATATTCAATTCCAGGTGGTATTGGCTTTTGTATCATTATAATTTGGAGTATATTCAAAGCTGATGTCCGACCTCCAGTAATTAGAGAGGAACAGAAAGAAGAAAAAGAAGAATTTGTAGTAAAATATTTTACACACGTGCATTTATCAACACTACATCATCACTGCACTGATACCATATTAAAAATCGCCAATGACGCTGTCTAAAAGCACGATCTACTTAATCCTGTACCAACAACAATTCATTTAACCACACAACTGTTACAATACATAGCAGGAACAAGCCTTTACTCCAATCTGGCGTATAAATCCAGACTCTATTCCATAGCTTGTTCATATAGCCCACATAAGCTTTTTAGAGGCGAGCACGTACGAGCTCTGAGCTACGCTGCTTGTATAAAAACTGATACTTAAGGTGTTTCAGATTGGTGCTGCGTCGCGCGACTTACAATGATGCGTTTGTTTTATTGGTGGGATTTTGTTTTGGCATTTATGTGGGACAACAGGTAGGGATTTTTCGTTCGAGGTGTAGTTTTTATCTTAGTTTTAGGATTGATGACGCAGTTAATGTATATTGAAAACATAATAATCAGAATGATGTTTAATTTGACTTTAGGGTATCAATAAAGTAAGTTAAAAAAATTAAGCTTGATTACATTGAGGGTAAAAATCTAAATTACTGAAATAGAACGTATTTTCACGCCTGTATTCCCCGAAGCAAATAATAGCAATAAGCTCGCCCCCTATTACATTGGGACCTAAAAAACATAACTGGCGAAATGTGGGTGTACTATATGTGCAGTGTGCATCTCTGCCTACCCCTTCGGGGAATATAACATCACGCCTGACGTTATATTATGTAATTGAACAATACTAAAAAAAACGTCACGTTCTTCTGATGCTCATCTGAGGTACCTCTATAACTCAAGCTATATAGTTGTTTGAAAAATACTATATGCCTGTTACCTGCTTTATAAACATACAGAGACTGGAGGTGAGAAACTTTTGACTGCCATGAATGTATTTTTATATCGAACAAAAAGTTTTTGTATCCTTTTCATAACGCGAGGGTGAAAAATAAAAGGAAGGTTGTGAACAATTCGAATCGTATTTAATGACTATTCCTCGTAAAAAATATATAAAACGTATACTTTTACAATGGTAAAAAAAATAACAATTACCTTTACTGCATACATTTTTTAAGCCATTTTTATTTATCAAGCAATTTTTTTTTAGTAGCAGGGTGCGTTTCACAAACATGAAATATCACATACACAAACACCCAGACTCGGGACAATCATCGGTTGTTTGCAAAAAGTTTTGCCCCGTGCGGGAATCGAACCCGCAACCCTTAGCGCAGCAGTCCTATCGCTTAGCCACTGCGCTAAACAGGTCGTCAAAGCCTTAACTTAATTTTAATAAATTAAATTGGGAACAGAACTATCATTTCCAATAGTCGTACTAATCCAATCGACGTAAGGACTTACAGGCGTAACCACTGCAGGGTTATAGGTCGGTGGAGCCGGTCGCAGATAGCAGACCCTGTTCACATTTCTTGGGCCTAGGGAGATAACACCAACGACACCAGAATCGTGGAGCATTGGCCCGCCAGAGTCTCCGGGACATATATTAGCAGAATGGCCACAACGAGTCGTGACACACACCGCTGGCGTCATAGAAAAATCTTCTCTATTGCACTTTACTACTACAACATCTAATTTCTGCAGAGGTTTCCCCAAAGATGCAGCATCGTTGACTACATCAGATTTGTTCGTCAATCCAAAGCCAAATAATTTCGCTTCTTGTCCAATAATAGTAACGAAGTCCAATGCACTGACGCGAGCGAACATATTCTTTTCAATCGCGTGAGATTTGACCAAGCCTATATCATTATGCACGTTGAACATTGATTGTGACACCATAAATTTTGGATGCTTGATACTTGCTATTATATCTTTGAATGTTGACGTGTTGTTTGGTGGCCCAAATCTTATCACAGGTTTGACTACAAGATTAACAAAATTTTCTTCACTTTTTAGAAATAGACAGTGTGCAGCTGTCAACGTCCAGATTGGAGTTATTAAGGAACCAGTGCATATGTGCATGTAATCGATACCGACAAGGAATCCCTCTACCATATATTTGAATTGATGTTCCAGCCTTATAATGTACGGGTATTTCTTTACATCAGCGTCTTTACCGCCAATCACTCGTAATTTGATGCGCGCGCAGCACATTGTAAACAATAAAAATATAAATAATATTGCCGATAATATAACGTAACGCATGATTACAAAACGAAATAGTTTGTTGCTATTATTTTTCGAATTTAATGCATGGTAAAATTTTATATGGCAGTTACACTAAATCACTTATTTTTCGTATTGAGAATAAGAGTTTTGTTTGTAAAGAATTATTTCAAAAGCAATCAATCAAAATATATTTTCTATTCCTTAAAATCATTCTTGTTTTATATCAACGAATCTCATTAAAAATGTTCGATATCTACTTTAAGCTTCTTTGAGTAAGAGTAAAATCATTGTAAAGAGGATTGTTATGGCATGTATTTGAGTTTCGAGATGCAAACAAGACCTACATAGGAAAATCCTGGATAATTTTGACATTTTGCTTACAATTTATAAATTAGCCGTTTAAGGAGGTGAGAATTGTATTACAGCATTTTTGTTTTAAAAGTATAATGACTAAACTTAAGGATATAGAGTCTCAAACTCCAAAATCCTATTGACACTGTATGTCTAACTGGCTACCATCGGCCTGTAGAAAGCGTATTGTCGAACTGGACACAAAGGATGCTTCTTCGAGCAAGAGACACTGTATCACATGTCAAAGGTAGTATCTGTGTAGCCTTAGATGTATGAAGTGAAATGTTACTTGGACGTTACATACTTGGTTTGTATCGAAGGACAAATAGGTTTATTGTTTGAGAATTGTCGCTACTACTTTCAAGATGTATATAATTATGCTAACCTGCCGCTATAGGTACTTTATGTTACTTTTCATCCATAGGGACGTTTAATCTGTTTGCTTATTTAAATTAATTAAAATTTATTATATATTTTGAGTGTCATAAATTCATAATGTAATTGAATTTGTTTCAATTGATTGATTTAAATTTATGTTCATTTAATTCTAAATTCAAATTTACTTGAAAATATTTTAATTTAACATTGTTCCTTTTCATATTGTAGTCAGTGTGATACTTGGTATTAATGTGTGCATGCCGTGGTCTCCTATAATTGAAGGTGTACACTTACCAATAATTATTTGTATTTAATTAAGAATGATTGTGTATGTCCTTTGTTTGGGGGCCCAATATGCAAATAAATAGGGTTGATTGATACTGACACTTGACAACCAAAGAGGTATACAGAGGTAGATTTTCTTTATGAAGAGTCTACAGGAGCACAACAGGTCAACACTCCACTAAGTGGTTGCCACAAGACGGTCGCCGGAGACGCGAAAAACAGAGACAGAGATGGCGGGACGATTTGGATGTTTTCCAAAACAACTGACCGGAGCTGCCCGAGAATAGAGGAAATTGGAAACTCAGGGGAGAGGCATTTACCAAGTAGTGGGACTCTATTTAGGCTATACAAAAAAAGAGTGCATAAATCTAGTTAGCACCACGTAATAGGTTGCGAGCTCATTCAGTCAGCCGGCACCAAGTTCTTCGACTGGAAGGAATTTCGCTTAATTTTAGCCAATATTAATGCTCTAATAGTCAAGTAGTTTGACCGTAGGACTGCCACGTCAACGATCGGTTTTCACCCCTGCACGCACCAATATTTTTTCATATTCATGTGCGTATTATAAATTCGTTATTACATTAGGCAACTAGTATAAAAATGTACTAGTACAACTATAGCCGTATATTTGGCTATCTTAAATCTTAATCCAGTATACATTTCCACCAAACAGCTGACCAATTTCTTCAGTATTTCGTCTTCTTAGTAAATTATCACAGTGGATCAGTCATGAGATTAGAATGGGTGTTGAGGCCACATACTGTGTCTACTTGGAAGGGCTTGCCATTATCACTGTGCTAAGCAAACGGATTAGTTGACAGTGTTGCCACTACAACAAATGTAAATTTGTCGTATACCTCAATCTTAGAACATGACGGGTTGGTAAAATCCTTAGAGTAAACGTAACGGATGGTCACGCGTCTTCAACCTTAAGGGAGCTATGTGTTGCTACTAGAAATATATGTCTTTATTGCACATGTAGGCCGTAGGTATGTAAAAGAAAGTACAGAATATGATTATTATTCCTGAATGTGTAAAAAAATAATGAAGTAATGAATGAATAAAAAAAAATGAACGAATATATGAGGCGAGTGTTAGTGTAGTGGAGAATCGGAAAGGGGAAGACCTAGGCGAACATACCTAGACCAAATCGGAGATGTTCTGCAAAAAGGGCAAGTGAGGAGTACCCTCAACCGTATGAGTAATGTAAAGTATGAGGAATGTGATGCGTGTGAATGAAGCATAAGAAGTATGCCAGGATCGTAGCAAATGGAAATCCGTGGTCTCTGCCTACCCCTCAGGGAAACAGGCGTGACTTTATGTATGTATGTGTAATACAAATAATAATTATAATAAATCCTTTTGTCTTGTTTATTAGATTCAGTGTTTAATATCTTACTGCTAGGCATACCTATAAGCTTCCAAGATCCTGCTATTTTGTACAAATAGGATTTCAATGCTTTTGTACTATATACTAAAATACACTTCATTTCTGTAAAAATAAGATGCTTTGAAACAAATCACTTCACTAAAGATTCTCAACAGTTTCTATTAAAATGTCACACATCATATTTGTGTCGCGACTGAAATAAATTTAAAATTCTCTCTTGAAAGCATTTGTCGTCTTAATTCAGAAACCTCTTATTTAACTAAGAGTGATATTATTTAGATGAAGCTCATGTTATAATACCTACTATCTTGTAAGCCTGAATTTACACTTAGTCTGAATTATTCAAATTTTGAAAATAACAATAACAGCCTATAACTGTCCCACTGCAGGGCAAAGGCCTCTTCTCGTATAGAAAAGGATTGAGCATTGATCACCACGCTAGCTCACTGCGGGTTGGCGATTTAAGATAATTTAATCCAGGTTTCCTCAATGTTTTCAGTCACCGTTAGTCAGTGGTGTTTAGAATATTTAAGAAAGTATTTATAACATTGAAAAAGTCAGTTAACAGCAGAAATCGGCCGTATCCAAGGAGTATTGTAATACCTTCACAATTATTTTATCTACTCAACTAAGTTGAAATTACGCTGATACCTACTTAGGTATTTTATTTATTTTTTTATAATGTTAGCACTAGCATTGCAAATTAATAAAGTAATTTATTGAACAATAGGTTTTTTATATATTTTTAAGTACCATTTATATTTTATAGATAGGTGAGTTAGCTTTAATAGTTTTTCAATAGAAGCGTGTTTAGTTATAATATTAAATACAAATAGCTTCGTTGCTCGCACCGATTATTTAAAACAGAGGATTTAAACTACTTAATTCGGTAAACTTGGGGAAACTTTGGAGGTTCTCAACTTGGGCAAGTTTTGGGTTTGCAAACTTAAAACTTAAATATGAGAAATAAAACACTATTCTGCAGGCTTCTGTATTATGGAATTACCTGGATTTAGTACATGTCTACTATTATTATCTGTATTCTGATGTTATCACTCAAATATAAACAACGGGATTTTACACATTAATTTATTTGTTGGTCTGGAATGCTCTGTATTTTTATTCATATAATATTTTACAACATACTTAAGCTTAACTTATTTACACACCTGCGTTAAAAAATAAATATATACAAAACAAAATTATGCATCAAAGTATTCCTCTTCATCGCTGTTGATGGGTAGGGTGCTGAAAATGCTAGCGGTATTGCCTTGTTGAATGGCAATGCTAATTCTTTGGCCGAAAAACAAGCCAGCCCTTTGGTCACGTGAAGAGTCATTTATCTGCTTGATCAAAGTTTGCTTCCATTGCTTTTGAAGAAGAAGAAGAAATGTCTTACAACAAGTGAAAAGAAAGCAGTAGTACTGTTATGCCTAAAGGAGGCATTTTAGGACCATAATTGCAAATATTCAAATTGTGCTAAATGAAGCACTGCAAACACTATATCAGTTAGCATAAAAATAGTTTTTAGCCCAAGATAACGCTATAAATGATTGTATTCTACAATGGTATAAACTTAAGGACGAGTCGCTGAGGTTTCAATTAAAACTTCACAATTGTTCGAGTTCTGCACCTACTTATAAAGGAAAGTTTAATGTCGGAGTCTCGGTAAATGGTAATATTTTGCAGTCGGCGGCGAAGTAAATGATACTTTCATTTTAAATTGTAATTTATTTTGTTATTTCACGTTATTTTGATAAAGCTTTATACCTCTATGTGATAAATGAAGGATATATATACTGAAAACCAGAAGGTAAAGACATTTTACCTGATAGAATTAATTTAATGGGCTAATCTTAGGCCTTTGTTCTTTGACGTCTTCTGGCTGATGATGATAATGAATCTTATTGCTACTTATTATTGTTTTTAATTACGTAAAGAAAGTCTATCACAAAAGTGACCGCAGCAAGCGCGGTTTAACCTCATAAATTGAACCTTCTGCACTGTAATTATGTTAATACAGAACCTTCCACATATCTAAAAATAATAGATAATAATGTAAAGTGATGTTAGCTCTTGCCTGAGTTTGAACCCTTAACCTTAAACATTATGGAGTCGAGGAATATCACAGAGCCTCAGAAAATGATGATGCATGATACAAACAATTTTTTTTTTATCCATCCTACCCTTTCTTTTTACACAGATGTGAAAACACAAGCTAAAACACAACCCATTTGTTCACAACATACACCGTCATAAGCCCAAAAACCAACCAAATCCATAATAATAACTTACAATAAATAAAATAACACAAAATACATACCATTAATAAAGCTAAATAACAAAATATACAACCAATTTCACGGCTGAATCCCCCTGTAGACGAAATATGATCTTACTTCAGAGAGACATGTTTTTGACAAGGTCGAACAAGTAAGAAACATTGCTGTAGGAAAAGGAAGCTTTGCTTAATATAAATATAGGACCAAGGCTTTTAATGGGAATGAGAAATGTTGTTAGATGCTTAGCATTTAAAGGCTTAAGGTTGTTCGGTAATGGCTGAATTACGGGTATTTAACAAAGAGAAAAGGAAGAAAGTCGATGGTATAGAATTTATGCCAGTTTCAAAAGGCGACCGCCTCGTTGGTCTAGTGGTCGTTAAGTGCGACTGCTGAGCACGAGATCCTGGGTTCAAATCCCGGGTCAGGCAAAGTGTTACTGGGTTTTTCCATTAGGTAAATCTCAGTAACAGCATGGACTCTGGATTTGGGCCCATCGATGGCAAAAGTCACGCCCTCTATTGGGACCTATAACATAACTGGCGAAATATGGGTGTACATAGACACCTCTGCCTACCCCTTCGGAGAATACAGGTGTTACATATGTTCAAAAGGCGCGACATTTCTGCGAAAAGAGTGGATTTTGTTGTTACACATAAGTCATCAAAGGAGCTCTTTGGCGAATTTTAGTCATGGCGGCCAAACTCAACTGAGACTAATACAATTTGGAATCGTCAGACAAATGATAATGACACATTAAAAGTTCAATCACCCTAAAACCTTCCAACAGTGAAAAGAGATACTTTCAATAAATTGTACCTTTAAAATCTCACAATTTGGCAAGATAACGACTACTTCAAGTAATATATTGCAATCTTTCTAATAGCCGGCATAATAAATTATTATGTAGGTAGGTACTAAAGAAAATCTTAAAAAGGCGTATTGCGTTCGATTTAAAACGTTTCCCGTGTAAGCTTTTAATACATTGTTGAAGTAGTGGGTGGTGTAAACCACTTAAAGTAAGTTGATTTTTACTTAAGTTTGTACTTCGATGATTTTGTCATACAAACGAGAAATAGAGTAAGCAGTAAATGGTAGCAATATTTTATAGTAGATAAGAATGGTATAAATAACTTATTTATTTTTCTCTTTCTTTATGGCAAATTCTAAGGTTAGACTTTTATGTCTGGTAATTTGTTTTTCAGTTTAGTTACTTCTAAAAATACCCCGCGATGTAGGTAGCGCCTAAGAAAATCTGTCAAAGTGATACAAGGAAAAATACTAGGCCGCGTTGTGTAACCTATTTTGCGCTATGTGAAATATAAAATACTAGGACATAAGTACCTAAAATTCTGCGATATTCCTATCTCCAGCAGCTCATCTCGTTTACAGCGACAAGATACGGGTATACACCACATCAGCTTCGAAATACAGAACTGTAATATTTCGCGGCAGATCGATGAGACATCGGATATCAGGGCTCGGAAGTACGCTCTCAGTATCTTCACGCCTTTACTCCCTGGAGAGGTGAGCAGAATAATCTATAATGTATGTTACATCATACGGTATCTTACGAACTGAGGATAGGTACATGGTAGTATTCATGGAGTATATTGTACATACATATATGGCACTGGTCGTGCCCGTATGGTACGTAATGAATTTTTAAGTGTGTTCGAAAGTTTTTAGGATCTTGTTCCTACTTGTGTGCATCATCATCAGCCGCAAGACGTCCACAGATGAAATAAGGCTTCGCCCTTGAGGGGGGGGGGTGTTACCGTAATCCTCACGCTTGATAAGCGGCTTGGGGATCGCAGTATTGGTGGTCAAGGTGCAGAAGACGCTGCTGCCCATCTTCTACATTTTCCTTTAGTCGCCTCTTACCTCTTACGACACTCGCAGGAAGAAAGGGGGTAGTCTAATCTAAGCGTCCTTCGAAAGTTCAAGCTATTCCCCAAGCTAAAATTAAAACACTTGTTATAATCTATTTTGCGGTTTATTATAAGAGTTTTCGCTAGTGACGATGCAAAATCAATCGTGCGGCGCACCCTTGACAGACAACTTACTGGCTGGCTAAAGGTTTTACGTTGCATGATTTTTGTTTTATTTAGCCCATATTTGCGCAACAGAATAAGAAGAATTTATTGTTATAAAAGAAATCAATATTTGTAAAATTTTATCTCCAATATAAAGGGATGTCTAATTAGACATGCTTGGCCGCTTATCCACTATAATTTCTGTTTTAAAATCCAGTTATTTCAACAAACCCGACACGGAATCACGAGCATAAACATAATTAAAACGATCGTTGAATCATCGCACAGTTCAGAACACCCAAAATAGGCAATTAACAGAAGAAACCAGGTGGACGGAGATATTGATCAAGTGCGCCGAATTGAAAACGTGACGATCCCTCAGATGTAAGAGAGATTTAATTTTTAAGACCAGTACCTACTAATAAAACGAGAAATGAAGATGTAGATTATGAGGTGTACTTAAATACCTTTGATGGTGTCACAGTGATGGCTGATAATGTTTATTATTAAAATGCCAAAAAAACACATTTACACTGTCCTATATAAGATATAGAGGAGGCCTTTGTTCAACAGTGGACGTCTTCCGGCTGATCATGATGTAAGATACATGATAAGTACCTTCGGAAAAAATATTTTGTAGCACCGAGATTGAAAAAATTGAGTACCGTGATGTCCGTGATATAGACAGCAAGCTGATTGAACTTTTAACTTTCCCCAAGCTATCGAACTTTTAACATCTTATTGTATTTTACCTACATTCTTTACAAATAAATTTATTCTATTCTATTCTATTCTATTACATTCTATTCCTCAGGCCAAGATATAACATACATAAAAATTACCGCAAAAAAATATAATCTCGACTATCACTAGAACGGCTCTTCTAATTTTCTTATTTACACTAAGAGTCATAAGATTTCACAGTCGCATCCAAGCATTTCAATTAAAACTTGAGCTCTACGTCGACAAGTATAGGAACCAAGCTGTCTGTTTGATGCAAGGACTTTACTTCTATTATATTAAGAGTGCTAACATGATCTGAAGGAAAGAATTTAAAGAAAAAAATTGATTTCAAGTCTTTAGGAATTTGATTCCAACTAAGGTTTAGTTGGAATCATGTTTGATATGAGCTATACAAAAATAGATCATAGCGTGGAATAAAAAATTGTCGGCCAGTATATCTAGATCCATCTAGATCCACTAGAGTCCGAAACTAGTCGGGTATTCCGAATATCGACGTGAGTATAACCGGTATATATAGTACATTACATAATAGTTTTGATTTACTAAAGGAACACGACCAAGGATAGCACTGGTCAAAACAACGCATTAAACGCGTTATTGAATTGGGCTTACAGGGCTGTACTGTAGCCCTTTAGTGACGTAACTAAGCCTGTTTTCTGTACAGAGGATTAGAACATGCAGTATTGCGTGTTGCATTCAATGTGGCTTTAGGTAACGTTACTTTGTCTGTACTGTGCTCAACCAATGGGTATTCAGATGGAACCATTACAGACATACCTAACTAATCATACGGTCTACGATGTCAAGTATAACTTGCTGTAGTCAGACTAAGGATGGGTGACCGTTCTTGCTCTCACTAAAAGTCATCCGTTTCAAGAGAACGTATCATACATATACATATACATTTATAGGCATTTTTTGGACATTTCTTTACTCATAACACATTCAAAAGCAAGATAGCCAAGTCGGTAGTAAATCTAAGGTAAATAAATTATGTAGCTACTAGACAAAATCTACAAAAAAATAAAATAGAATTTTTAATTCTCTTGTACGCAGTAGTAACCAACTTACTTACCATATTACTTCCAATAAATACAAATTCGCTAAGGGCTCCAAGTTTTTATCCTTTTTCAAGGGACAATATTTACTGGCAATAAATCTTTGGTTCCAGTGCGATCGAAACCAAATTTGCTCAAAGGATATCGGGAAAGGTTGTTTTATGGTGGCCCTACCGATAACCGCTGAATATCGAGCTTCGGTTTATACCAACCGGGTTAGAAACTAAGGTCTAATCTTAATACACACTGCGTTAAACACTGAAATGTAATTATTGAAGTTTGTCCATTTTCAGAGTTCATCAGGCTAGATAAACTGGAAATGCAAAATGCTGAACGTGAATGCTAATGACACAGTAGGATGGGGAAGATATTTAATGGTTTGTTCTAGAACGATCAGCAGGTTACTAGAAGCTTGTATTGCAGGTCATTGTCCGGTGTGGACACGAGACGTCGCGTCGACTCTACACTGGTATTCTATTACCTGCACTGCAAGCTCATAGTTAGGCAACAGCCCCCATGACCTTTTAAATTAGGCCAGTTCACGTTGTCGAAGCGAGACATCACATTACACTGCATGTAGCGGCGTCTCGCTTTCACCTCGTAAACTGTCCTGCTTTAAGAGTTCATGCTTCCATAATTATCAGTTCGCATAAAAAACATCGTTGTACTGAGTATGTATCGTTAAGACTGAGTACAGTTTAAGTCCAAAACTTAATCGCAAATATCTCGAAAGGGGACCGTGGTCCGATACCTCAATCGTCCAAAACTATTAACAAGAGACATCCTTTTGTTGAAAACTTGTAGTTTCAAAGTATAAATAGAAGAAAAAATACTGAGAAAAGCCGCATTCCATTAAAGTGTCGTACTATAATGGACCCTTGATGGATAGTCTGGGTCAAGGACCTGATGCAGTAACCGATAGTTTACTCCTTGAAGTGTACATTTTGGAGTTTATTTTCAGAAATCTTAACGACTGCTTTAGACTTATGACATTTTTACACACAAACTTTAGTAAATTCATATTCTCTCATGTTTATTGCATTTATAGCTTTATGCAAATGCAATAAAAATAATGTTTTATGAGAATAATTTTCGTTTTATTTCTTTATTGATATTCTGAGTGCAGTTAATCTGCAAGCCATAAAACCAAATGTTTCCTTTACGACGTTACCTATATTGTTAAAGCGGAATTGATTTCTAAAATTGCCAGTTCTTTATAGTCCATTTATATCCGAAGTAATTTTTGTCAATAAAAAAACATAACGGGCGAAACTATGTCGGTATACTATATGTGCACCTCTGCCTACCCCTTCAGGGAATACTGGCGTGATGTTATGTTTATGTAATTTTTGTCCCAAGAGTTATTAATTGATAAATACTAGGTTCTTGAGTAGTCGCGAATTCGCGGTAGACGCGATGTCGTCAGAATTTCAGGCTACCGGTGGAGCCAATGGCAAATTGCCATTCCTTGTGGCATTCTAAGGGGGGAGGGGGGACTTTGTTCAACAGGAGACGTCTAGACGTCTTTCAGCTGATGATGATACTTAATTATTTTCAATAACCTTTGGTATCTGGTACTAGAGAGGAGGTAATAGAGAGGAGCCTATTGCCATAACCGATCACAAATCCAGACTTTGTGCTACTACTGAGAATTACCTAATGGAAAAAAACCAATAACACTTTGCCCGACCCAGGATTCGAACCCAGGACTCAGGGCAGGCTTAGAAGTCCCGCATGACCATAAAAGCACACCATAATGGTTGCTCATCTTCACCTATTTAGGGGACAATGTAGAAAACTTTATATTATATAAAATCTGATTCCCATCTAATAACACAGTAACGTTATGTAAACAGATATCATTAACTGTATTAACAAAGGCAAACACAATTAGTTGGTGTGGATATTGATTGGAGATTAATTATGATAGCAGATGTCTATGCAGGTGAAATCTAATTATGTTGGCATGTTTTATCCATAACCCGAACAGCTAAATTAGCCTAAATTAAATTATGTGAGGCAGCAAGGCATAAATTTGCATCAATAGCTTTGTGTTGGCTAGAACTGAAACATAAGACAAGATTTTATCTTGTAGGTATTTGTTTTCTTATATACTAGGATTTGTAAAGAAAAACTTCTGTCTTCCTTATCATCAGCCGGAAGACGTCCACTATGGAACAAAGGCCTCCCCCTTAGGACGCCACAATGAACTACAAACGCACTTTCGCAGAACTCACAGAACGACTTTCCAATTGCATCCACCGGTTGCCCGCAATTCTGACGATATCGTCTGTGGTGAGAGGCCCGGTTATCTGTTCTTCGGGCAATATCGTCTGTGGTGAGAGGCTCGGTTATCTGTTCTTCGAGCGATATGGCCTGCCCATTGACACTTCAACTTGCATATTCTTCGAGCTATGTCGGTGACTCTAGTTCTCTGGCGAATTTCCGTATTTCGGATCCTGTCGCGCAAAGAAACCCCGAGCATAGCTCTCTCCATAGCTCGTTGAGTGACTCTGAGCCTCTCCAAAAGGTTAACCGTTAGCAATCACGTCAGAGCCATACGTAATCACTGGCAACACACACTGGTCAAAGACCTACGTCTTCAGACACTGCGAAATTTTGGACGAGAAGATGTCGCGTAGTTTCCCGAACGCTTCTCATCCGAGTTGGATTTTTCGGCCGACCTCTTTGTCGAAGTTGGACTGGCCTAACTGAGATCTGTCTTCTTAAGTAAAAGCAAAAAGAAGTCTGTCTATCTCTTCGTTACCTTATCATGTCGAAAATATTGAACCAGTCGTTTTCATGAAGATAATGTAAACCATATTTAGAGATGCTATAGCATAATTTTGGTCGAATTTGGACGAAGTTACAAGCTAAAGCTTCGTACATTAACAGTTATAATAATAGGAAGCACAATTTGAAGAACATTAAATAATGTTGTCTTACAATATACTAGGTACTTACTTCTTATAATACTTTATAATAAATTGTAAATGATATACGATTACATAACCCAAATAATATACTATATACTCGCAGATAATAATATTACCCCAATAATTTAAGTTCGCGTTTGAACTGCAGTCGACTGTACTGTATATTGGATCTCATTTGAATACAAATGAAGCCAAGATTTCTAGCTATTGCCTCCTACATCTGTGAGGCGAATGCGACTTTAGTATTGATTTCTATGCGTGGATTATGAGGCCTTGAGCGAAAATGCTCAGAATTCAACGAAAGCCAGGACTGAGCAAGTTAAATATAGAGTTACTAAAACTGAGTTCCTCCATCCCTTCTTCTAGTCATGATGGTGGTAGGTATAAAGTTTTGCCTTAAATAATACTAGCTGCGCCCCGCAGTGTTACCCGCTACATTTTTTCGGGATAAAAGCAGCCTATGTGTTAATTGAGAACTCCATATGAAATTTCATCAAAATCGGTCCAGCCGTTTGAGCGTGAAGAGGTAATAAACATACAAACACATACAAATTTTCGCCTTTACAATATTAGGGTGATAGTGTGATTAAAACAACCTACAACAAGAACAAGTATACAATCGTCGATTTTGGGCTAAGAGGTATTCTTTGATGGAGTTCGTGCTTCCAGTACTTCAAAAGCTTTATCATTGACGTGCTCATCCTTTTTCTCCATAGAATCAACAATTAGGCGTTTATGAGATTATGATTTTAATTAATTTTTTATTGTCTGAATATTGTTATTGTATTATGTGCGTTTCAGCATTGTAATGTTGGAATTTAATTTCGTGACCAAGCTACAACATTAGGGAAGCATCCATACCTCCTAATTTTGTGTCCAAAAAAGGAAGACAAACACTAAATGATAAATGGTTTAATTTTTGCAAATAAGTTTTACAAAAGCACTTTTACACGTCAATTTTATGTCTACATGAAACTAATTGGCAAAAATAACTGCTAGAACCATACACCAAAATCAGTTGCAAAATATAGCTTCCTACTACATAAAACAAACCACACGCGAACTATTATATCGGGCGGTCACTTTATTGTGTGTCGAAAATAATTACAGTTCACGCTTTGCGTTCAAATTTGGATCACTTCAAATGCTTTATAAACGTTGATAGATTTTGTGGTACATAGACCACAAAATTATTAGAACCGACCTACCTAAACAGAGCCAGTTAATAAATATATTATAGCATAAATTATTCTCGTGCGGTTATTATTACTAAAGGGAAATATGCGATAGTATTTGAAGCACACATTCCGGGCGTGTTAGAGGTATAATGAATTTCAACTACTATGTTTCGAATACGTTCCTTAACGCATTATGATGTGAGCAAATTTGGTAAGTACAGAATAACTTTTAATAATGTTCTCCTGTACTAATTTTGGTCACGGCAGCCTTTTCATCTGAAACTAGGCAACTATGCAGGAGACGTTATAGTGCACTAGTATGCCCGCAAACACAGGTGCACTCCCTATTCCCTTACGCTCATAGTTCGAAGGGACGGTAATAACGGAAAACGGAATAAGCAAAGCTGAGACAGAAATAGCAAGTAAAATGGTGTACGATCTTTTAAATGCTGGACAGATTCAATGAAATTTAGACAAGACGTGAGCTGATGAACTGCAATTGGTCACACTTACCTGTCACTGGGAATAAACTAATCATCATCATGATCCGCCCGACTTCACCGACTACGGGGTATATGCCTCTCTTCTTTTGTGCCAGTCTCCTCACCTCTGTGCTTCATCCAGATTCTACATAATACGAGTAATAATATTATGGCTTCTTCTTCTTCTTTTGAGTCGGTCGGTTCTCTTTAATCTCTATGTCCAGTATATTGTCTCGTCGATTATGGCATCAGAGGTTTTACGTCTTCCAAAGTGTGTAAGGACATTTAGGACATTTAGACCTATTATGATTACAATGAAGATTGAATAAAGAATTCTGTACTGCGAAAGGAAGATGGGCATTATTGGTTCACTGTCTATCCCTTATAAAATTCAAACGTGTTGATAAACATAGGTCCATAATAATATACCGCTTTAAAATAAACAAAATTTTAAATACCAAATTGAAAATAAACATTATCATTATATTTTGGTTTTGTGGTCTCGAACGGAGCAGTAAATCAGAGTCTACCACATATGGAAAAGGTGTTGTATTGCGACCAAACCGGCCTATTATATTGGACGCTTAACGATACAATAATTATATAAATAAATTCGCTTCGTGTTTTGGTGTGTTATATTGAAATTTTAGGATATTATTTACTGTTTATCCCAATATTTTACACGTGTTTTTTCGGGAACAATCGATTATTCACGAACATACACACAAGTCTATATCCACGTCTAATAATTTTGATTAAATTAAATTTACATTTGATTTTATATATTTTTGATGATGATCAAACAGTTCTCTATCATTTATTTCACGTTATTTAAATAATTCTATTTTCGATATTTTTCTCGCAGCTACTTTGAGTTGTGAGTGCGTAATTACAGTTTTGGCAAGAATTGTAACGTGTATGACTTTACAGCATGTAGGAAAGGTCGAGTTTGATACCTAAAAAGCAGATAGGATACTATTGCCCCGATAAAGTGGTAAATAATAAATTTCCATATTGACAAAACCACAAGGAAAGGCTAGTATCTACTACTACTAAACTTTATTTTGATTTCTTTGAATTGGTTTTCAAGCTTATCGTTTAATGGATTGAACGTTTGACTTCGAGTCTTTGGAGCCTAAAAACCTATTCGGTCGAGAGGCCTCTGCCGTTGCACGGCTCCCCAATATTTTTTACTACATTGGTAGGTACCTATCGAGCGTCTAAAATTATTTCATGACTCTCACACTTTTTATGGTTTTTATAACATGGCAAAGGCAAAAGCCTTCTCTTTTGCTCTTCCATATCCTCATATTATGAGCCTTGCTAATAATGTTATACCAGAACGTACTCGTAGTTGTGAATATAAGATATTTTTGTTTTTATACATGATATAAAAAAAATCTGGCGTTCAGTTCAGGCATCTAATGATGCCCACATTTTGATGCATACCAAAAGATTTCCATACAACCGACACAAACTAAAATTTGTGATGTCTCAGATTATGATGCTTGGCATACCTATTTTTTAAACTTGCATGATAATAATATGAAATAATTTATAGAAATCATTATTATATGAAATAAGTCCATTAATTTTTAGTACTACGAGAATTATAAAACGAAAGTTATGATTTTTGAAAAAGATGAATGTATGACGGCATGCGATATTATGATTGGTGGAGAGAGAGTAGAGCAAGTGAAAGAGTTTGTGTACCTGGGGACGTTATTTACAAGGGATGGAAAGCACGAGGAAGATATCGAAAGGAGAGTAAAATTGGGAAATCAAGTGAATGGGGCACTGCACTCCTTTATGACCACCCAGAGGGTGTCGAAAAACGCTAGTCTGGCCGTGCATAGAGGAGTGTTAGTGCCGACTCTTATGTATGGTAGTGAAAGTTGGGTATGGCAGAAGAAACACCAAAGCCGCAATAATGCAGTAGAGATGCGGGCTTTGAGAAGTATGTGTGGTGTGACTTTGAGTGATAGAGTGGAAAATAAGATGATAAGAGAGCGGTGCGGAGTGAATGAAGATGTAATCACAAAAATTGAGAAGAATATGCTTAGATGGTTTGGGCATGTAGAAAGAATGGATGAAAGAAGAATGACAAAACGAATATATGAGGCGAGTGTTAGTGGAGTATCGGAAAGGGGAAGACCTAGGCGAACATACCTAGACCAAATCGGAGATGTTCTGCAAAAAGGGCAAGTGAGGAGTACCCTCAACCGAAGAGCGTGTATGAGGAATGTGATGCGTGTGAATGAAGCAAAGGAAGTATGCCAGGATCGTAGCAAATGGAAATCCGTGGTCTCTGCCTACCCCTCAGGGAAACAGGCGTGACTTTATGTATGTATGTACTACGACAATTTATTTATCAACTAAAATGTATTTCAACAAGATAAATAGCTATCCATTCTGTCTCGAACCGCCAAATTTAAATAACTACCATGTACTCCATTTAATTTGGTGTTGCGGTTGGTAGCAAGTAGTTAATTACAGCCGACCACACTTGACTACCCATAAACACTAATGAAAAAGTATTAAATGACTTAATAACAATAATTAAGAAGATTAATCGTTTGGTGGTTTTCCCAAATATGGATGCATTCAATACTTTATATAAGTGGGCAACATTTTTATTTTTTTGAAGTCTATGGACTGCTTTTACATGATTTAGTTTAAATTTCTCTCAACTGAAATTAGTAGAAACAGAAAGAAACATTCTAGTCTAACAATTCTTACTTTCCGAAGCAAGTATGGGTCTTGGTATATGAAAAAGATCACCCATTACAAAATCAGCGAGCAATGCTCGCAAATCGATGTTTAGCTACAGACATTTTAATTAAACTTATAACATCGATACGAATCATCTAAATGTTAATTATTGTTTATATTGCCCAAACTGTTTTCCGGGATATCAATTGGATTATTTGGTAAACTCTCATTTAACATCTACTAATCTACACGTCGATTGAATTTGACGTGCAAAATTAATGAATGTGCAAAGAGATATCGTTCGCATTTGTACAATTGCAGCGATAAATAAGGTTTAAATTAGTTTGTAGCTTGACATGCCAAATGAATTGTGATTTTATTGATATTCGAAATTTAAGGTAATTTTAAATTAAAACAAATATTGTGTGGCTTTTATATTAATGATCATTGTCTACTATTGGATATTGTATGGCAATTATCTGACAGTTTGGAACTTAGCTAGAAATCGATGGGTCCTAAGTTAGGTATATGGGCCAAAGCAACAAAACATTCATATTTTTTTATGTTAACATACATATATTAAGTCACGCCTGTTTCCCTGAGGGGTAGGCAGAGACCACGGATTTCCATTTGCTACGGTCCTGGCATACTTCTAATGCCTCATTCATACGCATCACATTCCTTAAACACGCTAAATGCTTCATTTTACTCTAGTTGACAAGGTGCTCTGAAAAAAATACATTTATAGGTGACGCATAAAAAACATTTATATCAAATTGAAACTTGGAGACTCTCTTTTGAAAATTTATCAATTATAATTTTTGCACATTGGCACTCATACATAGGACCCATCGAAATTAAGAACCCCGGATGACGTCATTCTACAGGCATGTCTAGAGTATTCGATGAACGGAGTGATGTTGTTCAAAACAAACTCTACCCCATCGGGTTGTTCATCTATATTTACATTGTATATTATTTTGTTACTTTAAAAGTAAAAACAAAGCCCTAATTAAAACTGCTACATTAAATTCGACTATCGAATAATTAATTAACAATATGTTTATACAAACCAGAATTAATATTTGCTTCATTAAAGTTTTCTTTTGCCAAGGTTGTGGTTCCTACTCCTTAAGCCGAAACCGATCGCATATTTTTCTCGCCAATTGAAATGAGTTCGAAAAATCTTATATTATAAATGCCATAAATGCCTTTGATATTTTATTTCAATCAAAAAGTACATAATAGTTTGTATAAATTACAATTATATAACTTAACTTTTTAAGAGCTGGAGTCCGCATTAAGTTCGAGACTTGTATGACTGATGACATTGTAAAATTTTAAATTTGATTGTCATCATTTATAACGGTTTTCTTTTTCTGTGATTTTATTACAACTTACTACTACTAGACATTAGTAAAGGGTTCTCCAGAAAACGATCTGTAAGTCTGTTCTTGACTAGATTATTGTAATGCCGAAAGCTCCATACGCCTGAAAGCCGAAACCAGGAAATCCATCATGTTGTAATGCGGCCGAAAGCCGAAATCAGTGATCGTGCCCATCTCTAAGCAACAAAGAACTCCAAGACAATCTGTTTGTTCAGTTAGAAAGTTTCAAAAATGAATAATTAGATATTTAGAATGTATATTTGGAAGTTATAATGAAGTGGGACTCCACAATTTTATTGGGCTTTCGTAAAATTGGAATATCAAAAAGTTAATGATAATAATTGTGTTCGAAGTTTGGCCGGGAAGAATTTGTGATCGTTCTGGAAGCATTATAATAATAATGAGCGCTTCCTGTAATTTCATGCAAAATCAGCCATGTATCTGTATAATGTTTGATGGAATATTAAATGGTATTCTTATCCTTATTCCGCTCATCATAAATGAAAAAAAATACGTGTACCACGATAATGTGAGCTGTTTGTAGTGATGAACTTAGAGTTAGATGTAATCACAATAGGCAGGCTACCTATTACAGGGCGAAACGTGGGCGTAGATATATAGGTACTTAGAATTGGGTATTACAGTTGTGATGATTTACTCAAAAAATAAAGCTCCCGAAAATTCCAGTTGAGTCGACAATTTATTGTTTTATTTGATACTTATTTATTCTATCTTTTTTTAAATTGGCACAGTAAATTAACATAACAATATAATCTACTTATAGTAATAACTATTGTACAATTTAATTTTAATACAAAATAAAAACAATCTAAAACGACGAATCAATTTGACGACCTGATTAGCGCAGTGGCTAAGCGATCGGACTGCTGCGCTAAGGGTTGCGGGTTCGATTCCCGCACGGGGCAAAACTTTGTGCGAACCACAGATGTTTGTCCCGAGTCTGGGTGTTAGTGTATGTGAATATTTCATGTTTGTGAAACGCACCTACGATACAGGAGAAATTCCTAGTGTGGGGCGACGTTTAAAAAAAAAAAAAAAAAAAAAAAAAAGTTAAAAAGCATCATAGAATTTGTCCCCATAGATGTCAACGGGTAACATCAATCAAAGAATTCTTTGGCCAAAAAATGCTAACAGTATTACACACACTTATGTTTCAAAGTCTAAACTAAACTTATTAGTTCAGTATTTTCATCCAAAGCACCTAAAAATATCTACTTCATCCTACGTAACTCGATAACTTCACCGTGCCGTATAAATTTCGCTCACTTTTGTACCAAAACCTACGTCGTATGAGTTTCATCACACTATAGCACCCGAACGACAATATACGTTATTTTAAAGGCACTCTTGCGATTGTACGCAAAATGTCAGGCCATATTGTATATAAAATTACTGTTTAATTAGTTCGACGGAGCCTCCATGTTTTATTTTATACCCTCTTGGGAAGCAAACCTTTATAAGGCTGATGTACCGTGTGCTGGTATGGTTGAGGGAAAAATGTATAGAAAATTCTCTGTATCTTTACTTCACCGTGTTTTTAATTTGTTATACCCAATATTATCCTTTCTTCGGAAACGTTTATAGCGTATTTTTTTTAATATGAGTTACAGGGAATATCTTACAGGTACTGCGGTATATGAACGATATCTGTTTTTATATTCTTTGAGGAAAATGTACTAACGTCTCAATAGGTTAAGAGCCAAACGCTACCTCGAAAATATTGTACAATAATTTAAATACTGTGTATATATATTTATTACCATTATTTACCAGTACCATTAAATACAAGCTATCACTATTTTTCAAATCAATTTAAACATAGAAATACAGATCTTATAGTTAGCTTAGAGCGCTATGTTTTGTCTATAGTTAGACATACAAATATAAGTAGTATAAATTTTTTATTTACAAGGTTATTTACAATTCTTAAAAATAAATATATACAAAAATAAAAAATTTAAACTAAAAATTATGTATCAAAGTATTCGTCCTCATCGCTGTCGACTGGTAGGGTGCCCAAAAGGCTGGCGGCATTGCCACGTTGAATATAACATAGAATAGAATAACAGATACTGAACCTTATTGGCTTGCACAAACCGGCAACGTCGCATTTCTTTTTCGCCCAGCATTACCCAAAAACAATACACTGCGAGCCAAGAAATGTTTCTTTAGAAAAGATGTAAAGTCTTTCTCATTACGATATGAGAGAAGACGTTTTGAAATACTCTAATTGCTCTCGGTGGCTTTAGAGCGGGCCGGTCTTATTGCAGCTGTAATTTAGGTTTAGTGCGCAAGAAACTGAGCATTGTTGCGCAACTTGAGGCCTATATTTAGCTAGACTGGTTTAGTTGAGTTTGAGTTTAAACGTAAATTATGATTTCCGAAATCGTCTGAATATTATTGTGGATATTTTCGAGTGTGGGCACGAAGTATGTCAATAAGTTCGCCGAATTACTTGGAATTTCATGTTTTATAAGCGCTTTATGCCAATTATAAACAAAATCCTTAATGTGACTGATAATGAACGCTGATTAGTGGGTGTATTTTTGAAATAAAGAAGAACACTTCTACTGTTTGGAATACACTTTAGGATATTTCATGCATGATTGATTATGTATGTATATAAAGTAATATATTATTAATATTTTAAGCGTAAAAAATACAATGCTTTTCCCCGACTGTACCTAAAAGAACTTTAAAATGTTAATACATTTTATTCACATCGTTCGTTCTTTGTTCACCTTTACTACAGATATTGCAAAAGCGGGTAAGCAAATTTGAAAATACAAGAAGATTTTAGCTTATTATGAGGAAGATTTTATGGAAATTTGTTAAAGTAACCTCACTAACTAGGAGTAGAAAAGAGGAACTAAACTTTATTAAACCTTTAATCAAATCTGGCTACTACGCACTACGTACTGCGGGTTCGATTCCCGCACGGGACAAGAACTTTTGCGATCCGCAAATGTTTGTCCCAAGTCTGGGTGTTTGTGTATGTGATATCTTAAGTTTGTGCACCCACGGCACAGGAAAAATTTGAATTAAAACTAGTGTGGGGCGACGTTTTTTTTTTTAAAGTAAATATCAAAAGAACGCAGCAGACCCTGCTCTATGGAGTACCTTGGGAGAAGGCTATATCTAGTAAAGGACTGCAACGAGCCGATATTGATAAATACCCTTTGAGTTAGCTGGCCTGTACGAGATAGGTATGAAAAAAACGGTGGAAATAAGATTGTATTATTTGGTTTCAATATGAAGCCATATGGCAATATGTAGGCCATATCGCTCGAAGAACCGATAACAGCTGGGGAAGAAAGGTTCTCGAGTGGCGACCACGAACCGAAAGACGCAGGGTTGGCAGGCCTCCCACCAGGCGGACCGACGATATCGTAAAAATTGCGGGCAACCGGTGGATGCAATTGGCAAGCTATCTTTCATTGTGGCGTTCTAAGGGGGAGGCCTTTGTTCAACAGTGGACGACGAAGTCATATCAGTCATCAAACTGAAGAGGATTTTAAAACATGCTGGGTATATGCTCAAATATAATCGACAAAATCGTCAGCCAAGCTACAGTTAAAATATTGAAAGCATCTTAAAAACCATCCCTTGAGGTGTAAAACTCAGTTTTAATGGTTTATACATATTTATATGGGCATTTTATTACAGATCCTTTAATTACTCATACTGTTATCGTAAACTTTGAGATTTTGGTGTTAAAACAATGTTATTAAAGTATTACATTCGTGTAACAGTACTATTTGTGGAACATTTAGTCATTATTACTCATAAAGATTTGAGTGTTAGGATTAACTTGTACTTAGGTACTTATATCTAATATTAAAATGTATGTACGTACTGACTTGTAATAAGTCGTGGTAGCCTAGTGGTTAACATACCGGATTTGTATGCACAAGGTTGCAGGTTCAAACCCGGGCAAGTATCAATGTGACTTTTTCTATGTTATAAATACTTTCTTAGTTATTTTAAGACACCACTAACTAACGGTGACGGAAAACATCGTTAGGACACCTGGATTAAATTATCTGAAATCACCAGCCCGCAGTGAGCTAGCGTGGTGATCAATGCTCCATCCTTCTCTATACGAGAAGAGGCCTTTGCCCTGCAGTGGGACAGTTATAGGCTGTTATTATTTTTATTTTTTTTTATTTATGTACTTACTTGTATTCATATGAATATGGAATTGTGTTTTTAAGTACATCCTTAAATATACAGGGTGTCCAGTAAATAGCACGACATACTGCAGGAGGTGATAGCTAAGGTCCCTACCTATCAATACAACACAATATATGTTCAGCAAAATCTTACGGATTTACAGTTTTACAAAATTTTCCGAAATACCGAAAAATCTCTACCTTGAAACAGATTTTGAAGCATCTCGTAATGAAAAAATCCTTTTCTAGTACTTTTTTTTACATCAAACTATTCGTGAATAGTTACTTTACTCATTGATAAGTCTTTTTTCTATCAAAGACAAGAATGTTTTCAAGAAATACTATTTATTGTTTAAATTTGCACAGAACTATTTTCTCATCACTTAAGTTTAACCTACAGTGGTGAAAAAAAAATGTATGTGGCAGTTTTGTACAACAAACTTAAAAAATAGCTTGTTTAATGGTGATTTAGGAAAGATACAATACTAGTGCATTTTCAATAAAAAAATACAAAAAAATGCTATTTTAGTTCCAGAGAAGTTGATTTTGTTTAAAATGTAATTAACGTAATTTTGACAAAAACCACTATGAGAATAAGTAATAGCTGCTCATTTACGCGAATTATTATAAAACTAGTTGTGACACGTAAAATGTTCCGAGTGAGCTAAGAGAGGTGATGTGGCTTCAAAATGATGGGTGCTCATTATGGCCGGGAAGTAAGAGCCTACTTAGATGAAGCTTATCCAGGCAGGTGGATTGGGCGACTGGGACCGATATTATGGCCACCTAGGTCTCCGGACCTAAACCACCTGGATTTTTTTTATTGGGGTGCCATAAAGGACAAAGTCTATGAAAAACCGATCCAAAATGACAATGAATTGAGAGCAAGGGTTAACATTGCAGAAAGAAAAATATCGGAAATAAGCCAGAGAAGACTCAAAAGCTCATTTTTAAGACGATGCTGAGCGTGTATTAGGGCACAAGGGAAGCAATTTGAGCATTTATTGTAATTTATTTAAATGAATGTTTATTAAAGTTAACTCCTCTGTTTTTTTTACTATCACCTTATCCTTCAAGATGTCATTTACAGACCGGCCGGCCGGTCGGCTATAGATTAGTTATTATGTAATTCGAACCGTAGTACGACCTTACAACGATTCGAATTTTCGAGTCACATTACTTGCATTTAAAATAAAATGCTCTTATTAACTAAAATAGCTTATTTTTTTGTATTTTTTAAAATGAAAATGCACTAGTATTGTATCTTTCCATAATCACCATTAAACAAGCTATTTTTTAAGTTTGTTGTACAAAACTGCCACATACATTTTTTTTTCACCACTGTAGGTTAAACTTAAGTGATGAGAAAATAGTTCTGTGCAAATTTAAACAAAAAATAGTATTTCTTGAAAACATTATTGTCTTTGATAGAAAAAAGACTTATCAATGAGTAAAGTAACTATTCACGAATAGTTTGATGTAAAAAAAAGTACTAGAAAAGGATTTTTTCATTACGAGAAGCTTCAAAATCTGTTTCAAGGTAGAGATTTTTCGGTATTTCGGAAAATTTTGTAAAACTGTAAATCCGTAAGATTTTGCTGAACATATATTGTGTTGTATTGATAGGTAGGGACCTCAGCTATCACCTCCTGCAGTATGTCGTGCTATTTACTGGACACCCTGTATATTAGTTATAAGTTACTGAAAAAGTTGAACGAAAACATGCGAGGAAACCGGCACTCTAAGAGATTTTTAACGGTGTGTACAGAGGCCTGCAGGCGGTTTAAACTTAGACACCTGGTGGTTCAGCAATTACACAATAAAAAGAAGTATTTACTTCTCTTTCGCAATGAGGCAGTGAGCTAGACGCGCTTTGCACGGATATAATTTAAAGGCCAGAGTGTTGCGTAGGTTAGATAGATATTTTTGCCATTAAATGCACTATGTTGTAGTAAAATAGACGGCAGGCAAAGTAGCTAGTCGTTGTAGTTGAAAAAAATATTCATTCTGGTAACTTTAAGTGAGTTTTTAATACGAAATATGTATGTCAGTTTGCAGTTCAACGTGATGTAGGTACACTTATATGATGTAATGAATTTTGACTGTACCATAATAAATACGTATGTCATACTTTTTGAACTTTTGTTACACCCTCGATATGAGGTATCTGTTCCCAAAAGTGTGGGTTTACCAATCATGTTACCTATTTTAAGGAAGAGATGATGACAGTGACGGTGAGAGAGGGGGGAGGTTTTTCATTTCCTAAACCAAGAACGTAGGAAATAAAAAAGCGTGGTCTCTGTCTACACCTCTGGGAAACTTTAGGTATCTATAGGTAAATGTTCCAGAATATACTCGAAGTAGATTCGACGACCTGATTAGCGCAGTGGCTAAGGGATTGGACTATTGCGCTAAGGGTTGCGGGCTCGGATCCCGTACAGGACAAAAAATTGTGCGATCCACAAATGTTTGTCCCGAGTCTGGGTGTTTGTGTGTGATATTTCATGTTTGTGAAACGCACACACGATACAGGGGAAAATCAGGTTTTAAAAAAAATGTAATGTAGACACTATACAATTCTTTCTTAGCTTACCGATGCAGCCTTCTCCGTAGTGATGTGAACACGTCTTTAGCAACGTTTAGTTTATTTTTATCGTCGCCCCATACTAGGATTTTTCCCGTGGCGTGGGTGCGTTTCACAAGCATCAATTATGACATACTCAAGCACCCAGACTCGAGACAAACATCTGCGTTCCCACAAATGTTTGCTCCGTGCGGGAATCGAACCCACAACCCTTCGAGCAGCAGTTCAATCCCTTAGCCACTTTGCTGATTAGGTCGTTATTACATTTAACATGTTAAGCAGGCACCTAAAACATACACCCATAGGCGTAAATGTTAGGTAAAAGAATAAAATTCCTTTCACGAGGCGTTTTATTAGAAAATTCTGCATTTTAAAATTAAAGCATTCAATTTCAGGGGGAGAGTTGTTACGTACTTTTACATTACCGGGAAAATAAATGTAGCGGTAAATTTTACACGTGGCTGCGGTAATAGTTACTTTACCTATTAGTGCGGTAAAAGTTTACGGTGAGTGGTAAAGTGTGGTAATAATTTGTATAAAAACTGTAATAGTCACAGTTTTTTACCTAAGGTACTGACAAAAAAGATTAAAAATGTGTACAATAGTTATAGTATACCAATTAGTTACAAGTTACCCCAGTAAAATAATGAGTAAGGACTTGTGATGTCACTGGCTTTATTCATCAACTTAGAAACGAATTCGGTGATCAAGACCAAACTTCAAATCGGTCCACCCAATCTCAAGTTATGGCGTGACCTAACGAAACAGTGATTTATTTTTATATAAATAATATATAATTTCAATGCACGTTACTATTCCCACAAACAGTAAAGTTAACAATATTACCTGCGGCATACACACTAAATTGTCAGTTTGCAAAGTAGTTCCTAAATTCAGTTAAAACTGTCCAGTGTGCAGCAGAGCGTCGCGGCCTCTGTTTACCTATTAGGCCGTTAAATCTAATTTTAACCTCATGCCGCGGTAGTTCGTGACGTAACAGGCAGTTTACATAGCCTATTCAATATTTTGTGGCACTTCGTTTTGAGATTAAATTTTGTTGGCCGATGGGTATGTACTCTCAAAATATAAACTTCATGTTTTGTGTCGAGAAATATTGTGTTAGGCTTTAACGTACAGCAGCCAATCACTTTGCCACTACGCCTATTGTAGGGGTTGTATTAATTGTAGCCTATGGTTATTATCACTTATTAGGTTCACACTAAGTTTTGTCACCTTCTATGAAAGAGTCCTCTGACCTCAAAGAAGAGGTATAGATATACAAAACAAAGGTACCTTGACCTTCTTTTGGAAATGAGCGATAAAAATGTCATCAAAATACCATGGTATTAGGAAATGCACGAAAATTATTTCATCATCACCTGGAAGACGTCTACTGTTGAACAAAGGTCTCCCCTCTTTATAAAATTCTTTGAGATATAGCGCCAATCGATTCACAAAATAACTAGTTATCAAATAATATTATGTACTAACAAAACACGTGAAACATTCACTGCTGGAGTGCTGGTACATACATTAATTAATAATGTCTGCGTACCCAGGGGAAATGAATGTGTTTTGCTCATGTCAAACATGTATGCGAGTGCGACGCGTTAAGCTTGTCATTAATTTTATATTCGTGTGTTGAATCGCGGGGAATAATCGTTTGATACACACTGTGTGCCGACTACGCCTGCTTGATAGGGGTTCACTGAAGTGTGTGTTTTGGAATTTACCAGTTCTTCTTCGTAGAAATGATATTGATATTCGTCCACTTATTATGCATCCAGTTATTCTAGTTGTACGGTGCCAAAATGTAGTGTTTTAAATTTGGTTAACATTGGACCTTGGTAGCGTTAGAATGTGATGGGACAAATTCAATTAGATCAGACAGATAAGCACTTAAGTTGAAAGTTAAAATACTAAGACACTATTAATAAAACCAAATAACCCGACTGCTGAAACACTGGGAAAGAAATAAACAAAAAATAAATCAAAGAAATAAACAAGTCTAGTGTTATGTTAAGTTAAGGTTAAGTATTGAAATGGCATTAGACACGGTTTTGTGGAGGAATAATGGGGAGGCCTTTGCCCAGCAGTGGGACACCGAATAGGCTGCAAAAAAAAAGGTTAAGTAATGAGTGACTGACATTCGAGTGCCATTCTTGAAAAGATTTGATCCGGTCGAGATTTTTATGGATGGCTGAATGACCATTTTTGCTACCATCCCTGTTAACTGGCCAATCTCTAACGGCACGGCATGACCTGTTTCCATATGAAAATCTGAAGAAGAAGCGAAAACCAATTATAACATAAATAGTTACATACACTCTACTTTATTATTAAGCTACAGAAACTACTCAAGCTATAAACAGACGTTGTTTCTCTTAGTTTTGACTTGAAAGCTTTCTGAGACCTACAATTTAGTCGCTTTTAAGATTTAGTATATCTGCATAAGTATAAAAAATGTATTCTAGAGTAATGAAAAATCCTCTTTTAAAGGTAATACCGACGCTGCAACAGTCACAAAACCACAATTTGGCTTAATTTTCAAGGTATTTTGGAGTTGTCGTAAATATATTTGCTCTTATATTTTCTTACTGTTGCATCGCGAGGACTTATGACGTCACATACGAAAATAAGTTTTAAATTTTAATGATCCTCTAAAACTCCGTACCTGTCGCAGCACTGAAATGACTTGATAGTTGGAATACTTTAGTAAGTACTCATATAAACTTACTACATAAAAGACAATATCTTAAGACAAAAATAATCAAAATTCGTCTTAAGCTTGGCTTACATTAAAATGCTTTTAAGTTTATTCACCTTTTCTCATTTGGTGTGTATTACTTTAAGGATAGATGCAAATTGATGTCTTTATTTTTTCGATCTCGAGTCTGTACTGAACTGCTATTCTGTCATCAATCCTTATTTTGTTCCTCAAAAACGTTCCATTTATTTATAAAGCTAGTAATATGAGGCTATAAACCTGGACTGTATAGTAGAAAAATATGGACGTTTTCTCGCTAGGTGGGGCAACGATATGCGCCAAATGGTTGGCAACCGTAGGAAGTAGAAGGCCAAACGTCGAACTCAGTGGCGTGCCATAAATAGGAGGGGCTCATTTTCAGCAGTGGACTGACCTAGGCTTATGATGATAATAGTGATGGACTAGATCAGGCACTAGGTTTGCTACTAACGATGAGCAGACGAAACAAATCAAAAACAGTGGATAAATAACATTTACCATAACACAAATTTTAATCTTAACTTGAAAGCCAGACGGTATGGTAAGACTACCATACCCAGTGATTTCTTTCAAAACATTGTTTGTACACTAACAAAATTGTGTATTATTTTAAGTTAGACAAGTTTGTGCTTAATAAATGTATTTTTGGCAAAGAAAAACCACTTCCCAGTATGTAACCTTAACTATCATCCTGCCTTAACAATCTTAGCATACAATGTTAAAGCCATTACTTAAAATGTTATTATTTAATACAATTATGAACCTACTCCACATATACTAGTAGACGAGGAGTACTTAAGTACTGCTCAACTCAATATTCAGTATATTCTGACAATGATTTTAAGCCTAGAATCAATTTCCTTTGACAGTATCAAGTTAATTGAAGTTGTCAATTTAATTAGAGGTTTTAGTATGGGTAAATAATCCTTTCCCACCATTCCAAGAATTGGAGGAACAGCGGTTTTAATGTTGTCGCTAACCTAATATCACGTCACAGGTTTGACAAATACCCACTTAAAATTGAGATACATTTAATGTGTAATTAAAAAGCTTGTTCACACCTTCAGTTTCATAAACAGCTTTTATAAACAGTAACAAATTGGTCATAGACTGCCTTTGGTCTAATGGTCCCTAACCGCGACTGCTAAACAGGAGGTCCTGGGTTCGAATCTTGGGGTCAGTAGCAGCGCGAGTCTGGATTTGTGCCCAGTAAATTTGTGTGTACTGCAGTGGGCTAATGACGATGATGGCATTAAGTTCGCCCCATTATATTGGGACCTATTACATACCTAGTGAAATCGTTGTACTATATGTGCACCTCTGTTTACTACTATAGAGAAAATAGGCGTGATTTCTGATATGTTTATTTTTTCATATTGATTCTATATTAGTCTTCCATCTTCGTTCAACTTTCCAGCCAAAAAAGGCAAGAACTAGAATCATATTGTAACATTGTCAAGTAAAATAACATATAGGAAAACTTGGGACAATTGCATCAATTTCTTTCAGCTACACGTCCAATAATTGACCCACATTGTGACAAGCTTTCTTCGAGTATTAAAATGAGTTACTGCAAGAATTCTCCAAGAATAGAAGCCAGTTTTCGATGCATTTGGAATTCTCAAATCGCACGTGACTGTTAAAATCTAGCACAACCTATAGGTACGTTTCAGCTGTTGCTTTAGAAATCTTTGCTCACTGTAAGACCATTGACTTTGGTATGGATTCAGTGCATTGAACGTGTCCTATAAACCTATGCATTAATCTAACGCAGATCTATGACTGATTTTTAATTGTATTAATTACAAACACACTGTATATATTACTAAACACTTTAGTGAGAGGGAGGAAGATATTTTGAGTATCTAGTAACTAAGGAAGACGACCTAATTGACGCAGTGGCTAAACGATTGAGTTCGATTCCCGCACGGGGCAAAAATTTGTGCGAACCGCAGATGTTTGTCCCGAGTTTTGTGTATATGATATTCCATGTTTGACAAACGCGCCCACAGGAAAAGTTCCTAGTGTGGGGCGACGTTTTTAATAGAAAAAAATCTGAATCGATCCATAATTGACGGCGTAATCGGTGTACATACATAAAATACGCGCCGAATACATAATCTCCTCCTTTTTTTAAGTCAGTTAAAAAACAATTCAATATGCAACTCATATTTCGCGAATCCAGTTTCAAAATCTATAGAACAATATAAAATACATTATTGACATGCATTCGCGAACGATAAAAATATTGGCGACGCATTAGTATTCAATGTGCTTGCCAAGAGATCATTGCATGCACCGAAATAAACGGCAATTTTTTGAAACTCAAAGCTGTTTCCCGATTTTATCTGAAAACGTAATTCTCTACATTTATTTTGGAAATTGTTCAAATGCTGTCTTGAATTTTTGCGCACGGATTGATTAAGTGCTTTTAAATATTTACTTATTCAGAATCCCACCCATGAGCCAGAAATCTACGAGGACAATGCTTCTGTCCATGACTCTTACTATTACCAATAGCATATTTTTTAAAGGCGAAAGTTTGTGAGTATGTTTTTGTGTTTGTATATTTGTTACCTCTCCACGCTTAAACAGCTCCACCGAGTTTGATGAAATTTCATATGAAGGTAGCTGACACCCTGGATTGACACATACTCTTTATCCTTAGGCTACTTTTTATCCTGAAAAAATCTAGCGGGTAACACCGCGGAACACAGCTAGTGACATTATAAAGATAAGTAAGATTTTGGATATACATTCAAGCAAGTACCAAGGTTATGTTCTCAATGGCATCATCATGTACCTACTTCCTTTATTCTCATTAGATATTCTAGTCTAATAAATGTAAATAGTTGTCTAGTAACACCTTATTATAAATCGAGCACAATGTGTACTATTCTTTTATAGATATCCTAACCGTCTTGAAAAGAAAGGTCTTTGCCCTGCAGTGGGACATTTTGAGCTCCACAATTTTAATGTACCCTCACTATCAGCCCAAATCAAATTAAAAAGCGTAAAAAATACACAAACCATTGTTAAACAAAACCTGTCTGAAATAATGTAACACTGTTTGGATGGGAGGCGGGGAGAGAAAAATTCGCACGTTGTGTACAACCTTATCTGGCACGCACAGAAATACAAACATATTTTATTGTTATTAGATAATTTGTAGGCGAGTGTTGAAGCTGTTTCTTCAGATAACATTGGCAGATGTTTGGTTTTTTTTTAAATAATCGCGCTCATTAATATTTTGGGAATTTAAATTTATGAGAAGATATTTGTATAGATGAAAACTGGAATTATTTTTTCTTTTTTTGTTATAGGTTTGTATAGGGAATGCTCAGACTACACCGAAGCATAGTTGTGTATCGTAATTTATGAAAAGTTATATAGCAACTAATAAAGAAATAAATTTTCTTTTTAAATCATTATTTTAAAGTTAGGGAATTTAGAAGAGAAATTAAGAACCTTTTTCTAAAAAACAAAACGTAGCCCTTAAATTAGGAATTTCTCCTTGTATCGTGGGTGCGTTTCATAACCATGAAATGTCACAAGCACAAACACCCAGACTCAGGGCAAACATCTGCGGATCGCACACACGTACCAACCCACAATCCTAGGCACAGCAGTCCAATCGCTTAGCCACTGTGCCAATCAGGTCGTCTAGCGTCCAAATGCCATGATTTAGCAAAAATATTTTAACCTTTGATCAACCTCCGATTCAGCTAACCCTAATCTTGTTAGCAGCAGTAACATAAAAATAAAACAGGTAACATACAAAATTTCACTAACAAAAATCACGGCATTCAGTACACGAGCGTACCACTTAATTTTCAGTATGTACATCCACGAAATCTGTATGCGGGAACGCAGCTATCATTTAAAAAATGTGCCGTCAAAAACCGAAGGGATTTTAAAATGGATTACAATAAAAAAAAATGTTTGGAAAGCCTAAAACACAAAAAGCTGGGAATCGGTGAAATGTAGACCGACACAGAAGGTCCAATAAAATCGACGCATGTTATTATGCGTATTACCTTTTTAACATTTAGAAAACGCTTGATGCATGCCTCGCTGTTGGGAGACGACAGGGTTTCTTGGGCAATTCCCCCGTAAAGTCAATAAGATACACCAGGACACCCACTAAAAACCACACGATGATCCGGTGCGCGTTGATAACGGGGAGACAGGACCGATATAACATTACCGCCAATATATGTATACGAGGAAGGAAAGGAAGGCCTTTGCCCTGCAGTGGGACGATCATGGCTGAAATAATAATAATAATATGTATACGTATTACCTTGGTATGGTGATATCCCGAAAACTGTGAAATCAGTCTCGTACATTATAATGTACGAGTCCGATTTGTCATCATCATTAATTCCATCATCAAAAATTATTAATGATGATTTGAAAGTTATTCATCATCATGTGCAGTGGCCTATCACATAGCCAAGCCAGCGGTAGTTGGGTCGGCAACTAAACATAACTCACCTTGTTTTTAACCTACGTTCCATGTGAACTGCCTAATACAATTAAATTTCATAATTTCCTTTTAAACTTTGAATTTCTCTTCGGAATCTCTTATTTATTTCGTCAAAAGTGGGCCTTCTGTGCCTACCTATTCTGTGTCCAGGTAGGCGACGTGAGCGTTTGAATTGTATCTACATAGAGAGCACGAACAATAGGGTTCCGCTCGATTACTCGGCACGGGAGTATGGATGTGTTGCGTCTCTTGTGTATCTGCCTTTAAATATTGTAGCAGTTTGTTAAGAGCGCTTAGTTCGTTGAGGATTGAGCTTGTAAGTGTTGGCATTTGTTTTGACACTGTTAAGAGGAAAATGGAATGTTATGTGGGAACAAGAAGCAATAGAAAGGAATTAAAAAATCTAAAAGAAAAATATGGTTAGGTACTGAAATTTGATACAATATATTACTAGCTAACCCAGCTGACTTCATAACGCCTTCTCACCATTTTAACCTTCCCTGGACTTCTACAAATATTTAAAAACCAAAATTAGCCAAATCGCTGCCGCCGTTCTCGAGTTTTAGGGAGACTAACAAACAGAAATTAATTTTTATACATATATATAGATAGATAGAGGAGAGGCCAATGTCCAGCAGTGGACTGAGATAGCAAGCATACAACCCATCTTGTTGACTGTCTAATCTCCACACCACAGCATAACTGGTTTCCATGTGGCAAATAGACCATACCGAAACGACGAAGAAAAATGTATTTGTCATTTCTTTGTGTTAGTTGGTTTCACGGACATAATTACTCAGAGTCGATACAAAAATTTGTTCATCTGCTTCACATAGTAAGTGCTCCAACCGGTTCACTATAATAATCTCATAGACTGTCCGAGAGATACAGTTCAAACCAATTAGAAGCATAAGGATCGATACACATGAATAGTTGAATAAAGATTGCACGTAATGTATAATATATATGTTATATTATTAATTTGCTGATAATTAAAACTGCTTTCATTCAGTGTTTCTTTATGTGATGTAAATTTTCTGCTGGGCATGGAAGAGCAGAGCCCCCTAACACAGGCAGTAATGCTTAAAAGGGGGCTCCACATACTAGCGTTAAGAAAATGTATTGTGACACTAAAAAATAATTCAGTTTTTTTTTAAAATTGAATTTACAATTAAAGGTGCTATTAATTTAAGTAAATAGAACTGGAAAAATAATGTTAATAATGAATAATGTTTGAAAGTTATAAAATAGTCTATACATATGCCTACCTTCATAGGAACGAAGCAAAATTGATGATTCAGTTCTATAACCTTTAAATGACTAATTATCTGTTTCGTTTTATGCTCACTGAATCTGATAACAAATTACGCGTGCAAAGTGCATGGGGATATAGCTCAGTGGCAGAGCAATCGACTGCAGATCGATAGGTCCCCGGTTCAAATCCGGGTGTCCCCTTCTTCACTTTTTAGTTTATGATGTCATTTTTACTGTATATTTCAAGATTAAATTGTCAATTTTTGTACAATTTAATTTGAGTGTGTACATTTTTTTAAAGTTATGAAATTCTTATACATATTTATATAATTCAAAATGTATTTGCTTTTGTTTAAACTTATTTAAATATTTATTTTTTTTTTTTTTTTTTTTTTCTTTTTTATTATTTTAAAGAAGGCTTACAGACTAATAACATAAATAAGTATAAAGATAGACATGAAAATTGCTATTAACAAGCCTCCACAAATAAATATTATAGGTAAAAAAAAATTACGTAAACAAATGGTAAATAAGAAAAAAAAACGAAAAGGAACTCAACTATTAAAAAAATAAATGTTGCGTTATGCATAACATACAAAGTTGATTAACAGAATTAGGATATTACTACCATTCGGGACCCGCTAATCCTCGTTAATAGTTGATGTATTATTTGTGAAAAATTGATTGGCCAGTATTCGTCGCGCTGTGCTAGCAGATGTGCAGAATAAGTCAATGTTTAACTCACGAGGCAGGTTATTAAAACTACAAGCACTTCTTGCGAAGAAGGCATTACGATGTATACAACACACTTATGTAGATGTAAGCTGAGAAATATTTTACATGGTTAAGTTTTTCTGTAAAACATAATTATTTTAATATTATTACATTATATTTTATACAATTATAACGAGATTCTAGTCAGAGACCTATTCTGAACCAACTACTTATAGGTCTTGTGTTAACCCGGTTAAGACCTGTATCAATAATAATAGCAGCCTATAACTGTCCAACTGCAGGGCAAAGGCCTCTTCTCGTATAAATAAGGATTGAACATTGATCACACTGCTGGCTATTTCAGATAATTAAATCCATTTTTCCTCACGATGTTTTCTTCAACGTTAATCAGTGGTGTCTTGGAATCACTAAGAAGGTATTTATAACATTAAAAAAGTCATTGATACTTGCCCGGCTTTGAACTTACAACCTTGTGCATACAAATCCGGTATGCTAACCACTAGGCCACCACGACATTAAGACCTGTATATTATTCCAATTAGTAACTAAATTAAGTACCAACATAGTTATCATTCAGCGTTAACTAAACTCTTAACCAATTCAGACACTAAATTCTAGAGTAATTTCCTTCAAATAATTTAAGCCAGCAGTAGAAAAACAAACTTGGCAACCGAGTTATTTTTTACTACAAATTTATCTTAATAGTTCACCCTTAACTACTTCTCTAGTAAAACTCTCAGTGAAGTAGAAATGAAGTCTTTTTGCTCGGTCCTGATGTTATCGTTCTACTTTAAGAGCAGCCTGCTTTATACTAATATTATGGAGAGGTAAAAGTTTGTTTGTATGTTTGTTTGTACCTTCGAAGCTAAAGACATAACATCACGCCTGTATTCCCCGAAGGGGTAGTCAGAGGTGCACATACAGTAAACCCACATTTAGCCGGTTATGTTTTTAGGTCGCAATGTAAAAGGGGGCGAGGCTTTTGCAATCAACCGGGCAAATCCAGACTCCGTGCTGCTACTAAGAGTAACCTAATGGAAAAACCTAGTAACACTTTGCCCGGCCCGGGATTCGAACCCAGGACCTCGTACTCAGCAGTCGCACTTAGCAACCACTAGACCAACGAGGCAGTCAAGTAACGTTTTCTTCGTTAAATCTTTACTTAGAGTCAGTTTCAGTGATCATTAACGTGTCTTAGTGTAGTGGTAAGTTGGTAAATAAATAAATAAATGGATTGGATGGAATAGGGTAGACGAAGGCTAGTTTAATCGGGGAAAAGACCAAAAATCCCCTGGTCGGAGGCCTTTTATTTGGTCTCGCCAATCGCCCGGCTAATCAGGCAAATCTTTAGAGCTAGCGGTAAAAAACAGCAAGAGGCGGCATTGAAAAAAAAACAAAAAAATACACGCAACGAACTCGCTGTAGGTGCTCGTAATTTTAAAAAGATTCTAGATATCCCTGGAGTTATGGATGCTGAAACCGATTGTGTAAGGTCCTGATTAAGGGGGGAAAGTTAAATTTTGTGCCACTTAAGCTGGTTATTGAGTGCGAACTGGAAAGTAAATTTAAGGCTTCGACGGTTGCCGGCCAGTTAAATATTGACCCGTTACTGTTATTTCATGCATATGCTACAGTTTATTTGATTTGTTTCAGTGAGGCTTCTGTTAAGCCATCGAATTTAATTTTGGCTTTGTATAATAATATTGTTCCCCCAACTGAAATTGGATCACGGAGGTCTATATCAGCTGCAAGTACGCAGGAGAAGGGAGATATTATAGTGCACAAATTGGTGTTTGTGTGTGTGATATCTCATGGTTGTGAAATGCATACACAATACAGAAGAAAGTCCTAGAGTAAGGCGGCATTTTTTTATTTTTAATTGTGCATTAACTTTACATTATATACTTTACAAATCTGGCAAAAGGTTGATCAATAATTTTTGTTAATAACGAAATCGAAACCAAAAATGATGAAATCAATTATGCTGCGAATCATTTGAAATACTCGTAAAAGTGAGCATATAACTGTAATAGTTAAACAAATTGCTTGTTTAGCTATCAGTTATTTTTAAACATACCACAGTTTAGTAAACAACATTCATAAATTAATTATTTTAGTTTCCAACGTAATGGCCTGTTAGAGTCACAAATCACAAACTGGACTACACAAACTACGTTTAAATAAATCTAGCTCAACAATTGTAACATGCGTTCTATTCCAGTATTTCGCAAACGGAAAGCCGGCATCGTATAAATTCTTTGCAAAAACACTGAAGTTATATCTAAAAAAGAATTACATATAAAACTACGAGGAGTTTCTGTAACGATCTAACTTTTTCCCCGCACTTTTTACCCGCATTCCGTTGTAGAGCGGGCTAGAGCAGTCCCGGCCAATACGTCCGTCAGTACCCAATGAATGAGCTTGCCAGAGCGAAATATTCTCCCGTAGCGTGAGGTGGTCGGATTTTCAAATGGTGGAGATGTATTTTGTACGTCGTTATGAAGGTATATCGCCTAGCTATTTCTAGTCACAATACCTTTTGAAATAGCTTTAGGAAACGTTGGTCCAATTTTTAAGGATTGTTTTCCACGCGCTTGAAATATTTTGCTCCGTGATATTTACACAAGGTAGCTTGATCGACTAATTTAGTCACCCAAAAACAGAAAAAGATGTGTGAACGATGATCAATGAATTTTTCATTTTCAGTTAGAAGAAAGACTTCACTTGATTGGACGAAGAAATTGTTCTGGATTACAATGTGGGAAGCATTTGAAATTAAGGCGGTATCTATATGGTATAATATTTAGTTCATAGCTCAACGAACCCATCGTTGAGCTATGAACTAAATATTATGAGCTATGAGTAAACACCTTTAGGAACACATAACATCACGCCTGTATTCCCCGAAGGGGTAGGCAGAGGTGCACATTTAGTACACCCACATTTCGCCAGTTATGTTTTAGGTCCCAATGTAATAGGGGGCGAGCCTATTGCCACCAACCGGGCACAAATCCAGACTCCGTGCTGCTACTGAGAATTACCTAATGGAAAAACCCAGTAACACTTTGCCCGACCCGGGATTCGAACCCAGGACCTCGTGCTCAGCAGTCGCACTTAGCGACCACTAGACCAACGAGGCAGTCAGTTTAGGAACAGTCGTTCTTTTATTATCATTCATCAGTATCATGTCGACAGGGTTGAAAAAGAATTATATCACATGTAATAAGCATATTCACCCATATCATTACTTAAGCCGTAAGCCCACTCTACACAAGTACATTCAGATCTTCGGCACTTCCATGACTCTTAGCATCTCACGACATCCCACCCATCCCTTTGTTGCATAAAATATAACTACGCTTCCTGCATTCTACGTTCCGAGCTCACATTGCTCTATTTTTCCAGATAAAATACGTGTGGTTTTATATTTTACGAGGTTCTCCTAAAGTGTTAGAAAATAGTGTCCATATTATTCAATGGAGACGTCTTGGAGTTTCCATTTCGAAGTAAATGGCTTATAGACTTCCTCAGAGTTTTCATTGTGCTTTTAAATTCTGTTAGAATATTTTGTAGAGCCTGTATAATGAGATTTTGATGTTTCAGTCATGATGGTCAAGGCAAGTCAAGATACAGATAGTCAAGACTTTGTGGCGTCTTCGTAATAATCCTCACTTGGCCCCATAGAGGCAAAAATTGCGCAAAGTGAAAAGCTTTAAATAGACATAGGTCGTTACCCAGCAGTGCAGTAGGATTAAATGTTGGATTTAAAATAAAAGTAGGTATACGGTGTTTTAAAGTTTATGAAGAAAAGAAAAGTACATTCTCTGATATTATTCGGTTCGTGTAACGGGCGTGTACTCTTCGCCAAAGACGTAAAGTACTACCCGGACCAAGTCGCAATGTTGACCACAAAGTGAAGCAACTGAATTGGATAATAGTATATAACTGAATTTACTAACACAAATATTTTTACTGCCTGGACAGGGACTGGTTGAGCATGGGATGACCCCATGCTAGGTTCGAATCCCGGGCCGTGTAATAGGCTCGCCCCTTATATTAAAAGCTTGTGTTAAATATATAATATATATTAACTTATTTCTAATTATTTCGTTCACTTCAACCACAATAGTGTCATACACCAAGCAACATTCATAAATAACATTTTCATAATTCCCCGCCGACAAAATAATGTACCATTCATAGTTAATCCATTTAAGTTTTCCAATTAATAAAAATTCGATCCATTAATCATATGTCAGAAGCCGTAATCGCCGGCGGTACACAATAAACTTATATTTTGCACATTATTAACCCCCCAATGAAAACATCGGCCCGATACTTGATTTAGTGTTATTAACCTGTCATTCGCCAGCCCTCAGGCTCCAGAGACCGGGCCGAACAATGCCAGTCTATTAACGGGTTAACATAGTGTAACGTGTATGCATTCTATGGTAAAGTTTAAAGGGATTTTGCTGGGAAATTGGCATGATTTTTGTTGTTATTTTACCAATAAAATGAAGTTTCTGTAAATGTTTTAATTGTTTTTTGAAATTGCGATTTTCATTCTTTTTGATTATGTTTTATTACATACAAATTGCATTATGTCTTGTCTGTTGGTTAAAGAGTGTGTGTGTTTTTACTAGCATATTATAATTATATTGTAAAGCTAGGCTTCAGAAATAACTCAAAGAAAATATCTCGCAAGCGGGGTGCGTCTTAAAATAAATTAGTTTAACATAAATAATGGTAAAACAAAATTTATAAGTATGTTCGTACTATTGTTTATTCGTATGGTCTAAATCCCAGGTTCGAATCCCGGGTCGGGCAAAGTGTTACTGGGTTTTTCCATAAGGTAATTTTCAGTTGCAGCCAAAAACGTTGAAGGCAATAGGCTCGCCTCCAATTACATTTGGACCTATTACATCACTGGCGAAATGTGTGTGTACTTGAAGGCGTGATGTTAATTATCTATGTTTAGATAATCAAAAACTACAATAGTACCTAAATCTCTTAAAACATTGTTATTCATTAAGGTTAGAGTAGTGTATTTTAATTACTTCACTAAACGATTTAGATGAACAGAGCGCGCGCCGCTTTCCCACTGCGAAACAAATTGGGCCATTTAACTTAAAAGAATAGCTAATAAAGTTAATTACGATGTTAATTAATTCGTTGTTAAAGGTTCAATCCCTTTGCGATTTGGATTTGGCCTTTTTGCAGCTTAATAGCTGTAAATATGTATCACAGTAAAATCGTCTATGTGAAGAATTCCCAAACTTTCTACTTAACGGTTTGTCCCATTTCTACCACTATTTCCATAGCAACTAATAAATAATGAGACCTAACATCACACCTGTATTTCCCGAAGGGGTAGGCAGAGGTGACTGTAGAGTACATCCACATTTCGCCAGTTATGTTATGGGTCCCTTTTGTAATAGGTGGCGAGCCTATTACCATCAACCGGGTTCAAATCCAGACTCCGTGCTGCTACTGAGAATGACCTAATGGAAAAACTCAGTAACAGTTACCCCAACCCGGAATTCCAACCCGGGATCGGTCGAGTGATATGACCGTTGGACTGCCGAGTTTCGAAACCCCGGCACGCACCAATGTCTTTTCGAATTCATGTGAGTACTATAAATTAGTAATCAGTTGCTAACAACGTTGTGTAAAGCCATGTCAGAGGCCTGCAGGCGGTTTAAACTCAGACAGGTTGTTTATCAACCTTACTAGAAGTAGAGCACATAATAGAAAACCAACAACACATTGTCCTATCTACGGATCGAATTCAAGTCCTTACATTTGGTAATCGAGTTAATGAGCACGTGGTCATTGATGCACAATGGTATACCTACGCATAAATCAACAAATATTACCACAACATAAAATAAAATTCCCTAGCTTCGAAATTCAAAAATACTCCGTTCTATCGATATTAAGTTTGCATGGCAACTCTCGCAGTTTATCATCATTTGACTTGCAACAAAAAAAAAGCAAACTAAATCAATATTTTATATCTGGCAACATTGTCCGCTGGCTGTCGCTGTTAAATAAATTACAGTGGCATGAATTAAATATCCGAGTTTGTGGTTCCATTCTCTGTGGAACTGTGAATTAATATCATTATACATTTGTACTGTTTTTCGGTGGCAAAGTAATTCTATTTGTATTTAGACCAATTAGAGTCGGTTACGTGTCGTGGGATATAAAATAGTATAATCTACAGGCTTAAACTTGAATAAATTTGTAAATATTATGACTTTTTTTGTCGTGTTGGAATGGTTTGAATGTAGACTCAATGACATAAAAGTCAATAATATTTTTAAGAAATAGCTAAAACCCTTATAATTATCTAAAATCGCTAACCTGCAGTGAGCTAGCGTGGTGATCAAGGCTCAATACTTCTCTGTACGAGAAGAGGTCTAAAAACTGTGCCGGGTAGCACCGAGGGGCGCAGCTAATATTTATATAATTTAACAGCCACATTGTCTGATGTTCTTGTAATGTGATGTGCTACCCTTGTTAGCTACCAGGATCGAGAATTTTTCGCTTGTATATTAATGAATAGAGATGCCAATGGATGCAACCGATGGATGGAATTGGCAAGCTGTCGTTCTTTGTGGCGTTCTAAGGGGGAGGCCTTTGTTCAGCAGTGGACGTCTTCCGGCTGATGATGATGAGAGATGCCAATAAACTTAATACCGGGTTTAGTAAGCGCCAGTATGATAAGAGGGATTAAGATTGAAGTTATACTGAACATTTCAAAATCACGAGCACTAGTCCCAGGTACATCGAGCTATAAAACGATATAAACACATGTCATACCATTTTACATTCCTTTCGTATCCGCACCGCACGAGCTAATCCCCAAGCCGGGTTTCAAAGTCCTCCGAAGCATAACGTTGTTACGGAAGACGAGGATAGCGAAGAATTTTCCTCTTAGAATTTAAGTATTTTCTAAGAATACACGGCAGCTAAGCGTGAACCCAGCCTTCGTTTTGGACTAAGATGCTTTTAAGAATTTCTGCCAGAAAATTGGTAAAGTTGCAATTTATGGTTTACACTGCGATTTTTTGAATCTTTGTTACGGAGTCGGGAATTAAGAGAATCAACTTGCAGTCGCTGAGCGATTAGACTGCAGTATGTGGTTGCGCTTTCGATCTGAATTCTAGGAAAACCTTCTCGTGAGCCCTTCAGTTATTAGTCCCGATTATATCTAGTGTTAGTGTAGATTTGGTGATTTCTTATAGTAAGGTAACGCTCAGTCGTCTGATACAAGTTACCGGTCTCTCCAATGCAATTTTCTCGGAAAGGTCTAAAGGAAAAAAACATGTTAAAGGTTATTCAACCGCTATCATCAACCTTAAGTTATTAATAATACCTTATGTTTTCAATATTTATATACTCAAATAATCTCGTCTGTAATCCTCGAAGGAATAAACAGTGGTGTTCTATATAGTCTTTATATCATCGCCTACTCATTGATCTGACTAGATTTATTTTCTTGAACATAAGAAGAAAACGACATATTGTTTTATCCAGATATCAAATTCAAATCCTCATACTTGACAATCGTGATTGTGATAGCGTGGTCAGTGATGACTTAAATATCATCATCATCATCAGCCGGAACACGTCCACTGTTGAACAAAGGCCTCCCCCTTAGAACGCCGACACCGTGATGACCAATGGTGGAACATGGCCTTTGTACAATTCGAATTAAAACAAAAACACATCAACAATAATCATACATCTCTACAGTAGGTTTGTGTTGTAATTAATGTTTTATTTATATTAAAACGTTAGCCGCTAACGAGCCAGCCAATCGTATTCGTAATTTAACAAAATGAAATAATTATCGTATTTCCCAACGCAGTTCAACTGAACTGTTTAAACTTTAACTAGGTTTTACGTAAAAACATACGTGGGTATAAGTTTTTAAATACTGTTGTATGCTCGCAATTAACTGTTAATAGTAGTTTATTTGGCCCGGTGGAAGCATTGGACCTGGTGTAGGCTTAGTAGTTAAAAATGGCTTGCCAATTAGGTACAACTTGCGAAATTATCAAAATTAGTCTAGCCGTTTGACCGTAAAGAAGTAACAAACATACAAACACTCACAAACTTTCACCTCTATTGTAGTATAATAAAACAAAATTAGTTACATAACATCACGTCTGTGTTCCCCGAAGGGGTAGGCAGAGGTGCACATATAGTACACTCACATTTCGCCGTTATGTTTTTTAGAACCCAATGTAATAGGGGCGAGCATATGGCCATCAACCGGGCACAAATCCAGAGTCCGTGCAGCAAAGAATTACCTAATGGAAAAACCCAGTAACACTTTGCCGACCCGGGATTCGAAACCATGACCTTGTGCCCAGCAGTCGCGCATAGCAACCACTAGTCAGTCAAAACAATAAAACAAACTTAGTGTGATAAATAAATGTCATTATTTTAAGTAGGAAACAGGCAGTATACAGTGACTAAGATGTATAATCGAATTATACATTCCTAACCAGATTCACAAAATACCAAGCACCGATGAAAGAAATCTTCCGGAGCAACCCACGTCCGTAGGGAATGTCCACAATAAAATCTAACGCGTGCGTTCGCCAATCGACGGTAGGTAACGCCACCTGGCGCCTTAGATATGAACCCCGACTCCGGAATACTCCGGCAAGTCGTAAACTGGGCCTTCTAACCAACTTGATGATACTTTCGGCAGGCTTAGGCCTTTGTTGTCTATACAGGTAACTTTGATCCAAGTTTAGTTTGGTTATTTATGTGACTTACGTAATTATAGGTAAATAATGTTAAAAGCTGTATATTTTTGCCAATACGATTCTAACTCATTCCTTATTTCGTTTTGCAATATGGTGATCAATGCACAATCCTTCTCTACACGAGAAGAGGCCTTTGCCCTGCAGTAGGACAGTTATAGGCTGTTGTTATTATGGGAGTTCAGATGCAGTAATACATTTAAAACGAAGCGATTCGTAAGACTTTGGAACTAGAAACTGCCTGAATTTTTCATATGTTTGACTTGACAATACTTTGGATGGATTAACCAATCGACACTAAAGTGGCTTATTATAAGAGTTACGCAATACTTAAATATAAATATTTCAATTCCACGCAAGAAGAGACGCACACGAGAGAAGCACAGATAAATAATGTATTTTCGATTTCATGTGCGTATATAACTAATTTGTTATTAGTTATCAGTTGCTAAAAATGGCAAAGGAAAACACCGTGACGTAACCAGCACACCTGACAGATTATTCAATGGTGTGTAAAGCCATGTCAGAGGCCTATAGGTGGTTTAAACTTCGACATCAGGTTGTTCATTAACCATAACCAATTAACCATACGATAAGAAGAAGAATTCCACGCAAACCAATTACAAGCGCTCAAGAAACTTCACCACTATCACAATTCCATAACATCGTATAGACCACCAAATCCTAAACACACAAAACTTCTGTCAACGCCAAAGGATAATCTTAACCCTCACGACAAAAAGAAAACAGAAATCACAAAACAAAACACTAACAGACAATGCCATGTCTCGGGGGACAACTGGCAAAATTAATCAAAAGGAAACTAGACCCGTTAAGAAACCAGTTCCCTTCCATTCAGTATAGTAATGCCACCCATTTCTATGTGTCGCCTTACCGTTTCCGATGGGGATACTGGCATCGCTTTTATTTTGTGCGTGACTCGCGTAATAGGTGGGAAATGGTAGGAAACTTTAACTAAAGATATTGTTTTTTTGGTTGTATTGTATTTAATTTTAATGGTTTAGTACCTTACTTTGTTATGAACCCACTGGTTAGCATTGCTCCTGTTAGTTAAATGGTGTTTACAGTCTACCGAAATGCGGGTGTGCAATGGCACGCTTTTGTTTACCTCTCAGGGAAAGGAGATGGTAATACAGGAGTGAAATGGCGGAAAGTAGCTCTATCATGTTATAACGCGATATGTACAAGATAGACGTAGTTTATTTACATCAAATGATTGAACTTTGTTATAATTTTACGTTTTATTATTTATTTTGGTTGGAGGCGGAGGGCTGAAGATCGAGCTCAGTGGCGTGCCATAGGAGAGGCCTATGTCCAGCAGTGGACTGAGATAGGCTGATGACGACGATGATGATAATTTTCCTACCCTTACCCCTACTAAGATATACATATAAAAATTAATTGCTGTTCGTTAGTCTCTTTAAAACTTGAGAACGGCTGTACCGATTTGGCAAATTTTTTTCTTGAAATATTCGTGGAAGTTCAGGGAAGATTAAATAGTGAGAAAACGGCTCGAAGTCGAAGGTCAGCTAGTATACATTCGTGTATTAAATAAAAAAATGTTATGTACAAGTATACACTATACTAAAAACCCATAACTCCTCGTTTATTACTAACCCCAACACACATGACGAAACATAGTGGCTTATCGTCCACGAAAAACCACGGCGCACGTAACTTTTCTCCATAAAAGAAGACCACCCCATCTGTCTCCTTAAATCCTCATAATAAACTTAAATAAAACGTAACAGGTAGAAGTTTTATATCTAAATCACAGTTGATTCTGGTTGGTAATTTTAAATTTTTCTCCCTTGTACAGTCAGGGCCGTTTGGTTATAATAAATAGTATAATAAACAAGATTAACGATGCATAAGGAGGCACGTTTTGTGGACAGTGATGTAAGTGCACATGGACCGGTTTTTGGATGCGTTTACACCGTAATGTAACGTGGAATGATGTGTGGTACTAGTGTGTCATAAAATGTAATGAACAGCATTTTCTTTCAGCTAAAAAAAATACAAAATCCTTTATAACGCTACCCCGCGCCGATGTAATCGCGTGCCATACCTGTAACAAAAAAAAATTAAAGATAATATCTTTTTTTTCATCAGCGTACCTTCGTCTACTGCTGAACATAGGCCTAAACACACACCACTGAGCGCGATCTTGGGCACTACGCTTCCAACCGCTGCCAGCCATTTTGACAATACTGTCAGCCCACCTAGCTGGACAGCGGCCAGACGACCTGATTAGCGCAGTGGCTAGGCGGTTGGACTGCTGCGCTAAGGGTTGCGGGTTCGATTCCCGCAAGGGGCAAAACTTTGTGCGAACCACAGATGTCTGTCCCGAGTCTGGGTGTTTGTGTTTGTGATATTCCATGTTTGTAAAACGCACCCACGACACAGGAGAAATTCCTAGTGTGGGGCGAAGTTTAAAAAAAAAAAAAAAAAAAAAAAATCACAACGTTTGCCGACCCGTGGTCCGACTCCAGAACACTTTAGTTCTTTTAATGAGCAAAAAGCCTTCAATACACAAACGAAACGTCATCAATATCTAACTAAATAAATACACATGACAAAACTTAGCGCTACGTGGGAAGCAAGAACTAAAACTATTAACAATCAGCTCTCATGTTTAAGCTTAAACTTAATGCATCGAATCAATATTAGTACCAGGGAATACGGGTTACATCTAACAGGTTCCTTGGAAATACTGCTTGTACCAAACTTCTCCCGGGAGTGTTGTCCGTCCAATCACAGACGCCAGTGTCAAGACTACTTAACGTTGGTACTCCGGGGAATATTCACAATGTACTGATTGGCTTTAATAAACTAGTTAATGGGATTGGTTTTATTTAGTGGGAGTATTGAGGGATCTTGAGTTTGATGGAATAACTGTGGCAGCTGTTTTGTTTTTTTTTGTGAATAGTTTTGAATGTACAGGTTTTTACGTCACTGATTGTACCTTTGGTTGTATTACATTACTGTGTTAAGGTTTAATTCTGTCCGGGAATTATTTTTGAAGCGCGACATATAGCCACTAAGTTTAAATTAGTTTGTAAGCCCAAAATTAAGACATATATTAATAAAGGTTTTAAGTTTATTTCTCTCAATGAATAGCTAATATTTTTGTATCCAGAGTACTACTAAGTTTCTACAATATAGTTTTAAGTATATTTTTGAAACGTAATTTCAAATATTTGCGGAATTTGTCCTACCTGACCCATTTACATACTCTATGCTTTAGAAAATCTCTACTCTAGACCATAAATGTTTATGGATGTAAATAAAAACCAATCTTCGGTATTCTAAAATAACCAATTCCCACTTCGGTGTAACAGTCAACCGTGAAAAATCCGCATAGCGCATGCCCAGTATGCACTCGGCTTAAGTTCAAATATTTATACCGGAGCCGGTTGCTTTTAGGCAATAAAATTTACATTTTTACAAACGTTCGCTTCTCCTTCTGTCGTGTCAGCAAAGAGTATGTTATTTGGCAGATAGTCCTATAAAAGATTTATTTGAGGATAACACAGGGAATGTAAATTTATTTTCGTAAATGTTTATGTACGGTAGAAACGTAGCTGTATGGCATCAAGTTGGTACTGCTAAGCTTTTTTAAGTTTTTTAGTGTAGCTTAAATTATATAGAGTGGAATTTAAGACTTCCTATAATCCCTACTTACTACTACTACGATAGTTTGTAAGTATGGATGGATGTTTGTTACTCTTTCACGTAAAAACTACTGAATGGATTTTAATGAAATTTCATATGGAGGTAGGTGACACCCTGGATTAACATGTAAGCTACTTTTTAGTATTAAGCTAATATTCAATATTGTGAGAAAAATTGTAAGCGTTGCTATCCATTTATCTTAATTAAATTGTCATTATCTTTGGTTGATTAAAAAAACAAACACCAAAAAGCTTTATTAATCTTTTATATTTTACAACATACTATTTTACAAAAGCTTTTAAATAAGTCATCACATGTCATGTTATCGAGCCTTATTTAATATCCTATACTCCATAGATATAGGATCCAAGTAGTTCAGCTATACTCATAACAGTTGAATTCTGCTCCAAAGACATGTTTTATTTGAACCTTAAACACACAAACCGACTAAACTATTACAACAAACCCTACTAAACAAGAAACGTAAAAATTACATGAAAACAATTAAAGAAAAAAAACATACAATTCTAAAAACAATAACAGTTCTTACCTTTGTTTCACAATAGATACCTTTCACAAGCGATATACAATTTGCAAGAACGCGGGTCCCATGGCTGGAAATCCAGAATTGTTCCATATAATATTAAACACTGGAACAATGAGGACCGGAGTTAAATTCTACGGATATTGTATAGATCCTGGATTAAAATATGTAAGGGAAAATCCCGTGACGTCTGTGTGTTTCGCGTCGGTATATTGATAACAATGGAGTCTTTTCTGGATTGTGACGTTTGAATTAGCTTTATTCTCGTTTAAGTAGGCGTGGTGACGTTTTTATTGCTTTTGTGTTTTTATCCTTGGATTAAAAGAAGTTGTTTAGACATTATGTTGTTATTGACTGCCTCGTTGGTCTAGTGGTTGCAAAGCGCGACTGCTGAGCACGAGGTCCTGGGTTCGAATCCCGGGTCGGGCAAAGTGTTACTGAGTTTTTCCGTTAAGTAATTCTCAGTGGCAGCATGGAGTCTGGATTTGTGCCCGGTTGTTGGCAATAGGCTCGCCTCCTATTACATTGGGACCTAAAAACATAACTGGCGAAATGTGGGTGTACTATATGTGCACCTCTGCCTACCCCTTCGGGGAATACAGGCGTGATGTTATGTTATGTTTAGACATATTTTTCAGGATTTACAAGGTGACTTCCTTATACAAGGTCACTTTGCTTTAGGGATAACAGTATAAATAAAACTTTAGTCTTACTTCTCCAGTTTCATAACCAGTAAAACTTGTAAAATTCTAGCAGAAATTAAAATTTATTATTTTAAAAGATGTAGTTGGATACCAGTCTTCTCCGTTAGGTTTTTGGTAATATCGTCTAGTGGAACTGGCTGACATACTTTAACTCTTCTGACTATATGTAATGACAGTCGACGGGCCATGAAAGGTACTGTACCACACCGATAGATTTAGATATTATTTGAGTTACGAGTGATCTTCTCAATACCAAAACAGTATGTTCCTAGCCCAACGCCGAACAAACGCAGCTTAACCTTCAAACAATCGACCGATAAGGTTGTTACTAAGCACAAGCCCCTAACGAAATTCAACTATAACTAGGTTTAAAATATGAGTTGTGGACTAAAACCTAGGCGTAACTAGTTTGACCTTTAATCGGGCTCAACATTTATAAATGTATAATTGTTACGATCAAAGTTAGAGGCCACAGAGTTTGTACTGTTTGATTAAGCCGGACTGTAAATAATGTGCCCTGTTTCACTGCTGCAGGGTACATAAGGCATATTGAAGTCTATCATATCGCCTGTCTAATGTAAAGCGGGTGACCGTTTTAGATGCAATTAGCATTTTTCCTCCAGTCGTGTTGGTTTGCCGTCCTATCGAGGTGAATGTGGAACTAGAAAGTGCACCTGTGTTTCCACACACGATTGGGCACTATTGCTCGTCGGTACGTTGCTACGTCCTACGTCTATCTGCGAGGTTAGGCCGTGCTCGCCGCGGTCAGTCTAGTGATGGATGACCGTATACCGAAACCTCTCCGTGTTTCAGAAGGCACGTTAAGCCGTTGGTACTGCGCCTGACTTGTCTTCGGTCGTGTCGGTCTACCGTCCCAACAGACTATGAGAGTGAGGAAATAGAGAGAGCACTGTGTTTGCGTGCATACTTGTGCACTATAATATCTCCTGCATAGTTGGCTAGTCTCAGAAACAGAACTTTATTAGTGTGTACCTATTATTTTACTTTTCCTGCGTATATGGATAGTCTCTGTCAGTCAAGAACACTAATCTACTTCGCACTTAGAATTAACACGAAATTCTAGATACATAATTTCGGATTAGCGTAAGGTGGATTATATTCTAAATTGCTCATATACATCTTGCGAGCAAAGCAGCCCATCTTTTCTTTAATAAACTCGGAAACAAAGAGCTCAAGAATAAACAGCGAAGATATTACACTCGCGGAACTATACGCAGCAAATCTTAGAGCAAATTTTGTCCCAGTTATGATTTACAAGAGGGGAATGTGCAGAGTAAACTATAAAGTAGCAAAACGGTTTATTTATTTGGCTCTATCTCCACTTTTGTGTCTTAGAAGTGCTTGGTGCTAGTTTATGCACCTGCATTTTCTTTGAATCTTGGATTTAAGAGTCCTTGGGAATATTTGAGTCAGGTAGTATAATTTTACTGGATGCAACTAGGTAGTGTTCCTGATTTATCTAAACGCTTTACGAAGGTTCACCAGGTTTTTCACACTAATTATTATAAAAGCGTGTGTTTGTTTGTACGTTTTATACTTTTCATGCTCAAATAGCTGGACCAATGTTGATAAAATTTGGTGTGCGGGTAGAGAGGTAGGTAGTTGACACCCTGGATTGACACATGGATTACTTTTATCCCGAAAAAATGGAGCGAGTTACCACGGGGTGCAGATGTTTATTATATTATTTAGTTATGTTAGTTACTGTTATTGGTCGTGCACAACCGTTGTAATTAATTAATTAAATAAATAAATGTTTTGACTAATTGAGCACAGTCGATATCAATTCAATACTCATTAGAGCATTACAATATATTATTTCCATGATCTTTAATTGTTTTTATATGATACGCAATATTCACGTCGTTGGTGACTTAATGCGCCGTGAAATATGAGTGTTTATGGACTCCTAATGAAGGAAAATACTTTTTCCTATCCCTCTAAAGATTAACAGGTGTGATTGAATATAACTTATCGTTAACAGAGATATTAGCAGTGATAGTCGAGTGATAATGTTATGACCGTTGGACTTCCAAGTCAAAGGTTGCAAGTTCAAACCCTAGCACGCACCAATGTCTTTTCGAATTCATATGCGTACTATAATTTAATTACCAGTTGCTAGAACGGTGAAGAAAAACGTCGTGGGGAAACCCGCATACCTAAGAGTTTTTTAACGGTGTGTAAAACCATGTCAGAGGTCTACGGGCGGCTTTAACTCTGACACTAAGTTGTTCATCAACTATACGACAGGGAGAAGATCCATTAGAGAAATATTTTAAATGAAATGAACAATGAAGACGCAGCGCTGGCAGGCTTCCCAGGTGGTCGGACGATATCGTCAAAGTGAATCGGAGGATACATATTTAATTTAATTTAATTTATTTCAAATAAACAGATAACAGAGATCCGGAGTGTTAGTAAAGTACCTTATACCTAGTGTTAGCATATACATAATTTAAAATTACAATTTGGGTATGAGTCACTATGCAAAGAAGACGAAACCAGTTTCTCAACCGCTCATCCTCTCCACAAAATGCCTCATAAAAGGGGAAAACATATTCTCAGCCACTGTTTTCAGAATGCTATTGCCACTGGCCCGGACTCTAGCTGCCACAGATGCTATTTTCTTCCGCACAATTGCATGGAAGCCGTCAGTACGGTTCTGCGTAAACATCTCTGACGCGCTGCAGAACCGGGGCAGTCTCAAGAGCATTCTAAAAACATTGTTGTACTGGACGCGCAGGACATCTAGCGACCTACATATGGTAAGCTGTGAGTAAGTAGAGTGTAACCTGGAGGCCTTTGTTCAACAGTGGACAATGGACGATAATGATGAGACTAGGAAGTGGCAAAAATTTTCAATTCTGATATTTCATTACCAACTTTTTTGGCAAACTCTACCTACTTACCATACTTTAGTTACTTCCCCATAGCCTGTTTAAATACATAAATGTAGAAGGCAATTTCAATCTAGTATACGTCACTGAGATGTCTCATAAATATGTATAGATCGATTCGAGAATATTGGCAGATAGCATTAAGTATTCAAATTCGATGCTATCGGATGCAATATTAGGAGCTGAGTCGCTTTGCTGTATGTATGTATATAGTCACGCTAGTTGCACCTGAAGGGGTAGACAGGGATGTGCGGGCTGATTACTTCAGGTTCACGAATGGCCTGCTCGGGATGAATTTTGGTATGGTCTAGAGACAAGCAAATTAGTAATTGATGAGGTTATTGGTATTTATGTACAAGTGTCACGGACAATTTCTATATGTATGTGACTTATGGTGTCAATTGAGAAAGAAAACTTGTAATTCGATGGTTGCAATCAGCGACACGCCTAGTTGGCACAGCTAAACCACGGCTCGGCGAAGGTCGCCGGTTCGAGTCTCGCTCACGTCCATAATTTTTCAAATGCTTTTTTCAATTTAGTATGCATGTGATTTAAAAACTTTATCATACATTAATGAATTTCCATACAAAGTAAATACATCAAAGACGGCACGAACAGCTATTACAGTAGGGAAGAGGCGAGGGTAAAGCCCTTGACGACAATCCTTGTCAAGTTCTTCGTATTCATTCGAATAAATGTGACTATTAACAAGCGCAAACAATGCTAGAGATAACAAACCAGCTTATGTATATAATACTGTATTAATTAAAGCAAATAAACCTATTAATTTCTGCCTCGTGGAACCGCACTATGTTTACCTATATGATATTAAGTACTAAATAACCTAATTGCAAGAACTGTATCAAAAACACATATTGAATCGGTTGACTGCCTCGTTGGTCTAGTGGCTGCTAAGCGCGACTGCTGAGCACGAGGTCCTGGGTTCGAATCCCGGGTCGGGCAAAGTGTTACTGGGTTTTTCCATTAGGTAATTCTCAGTAACAGCACGTAGTCTGGATTTGTGCCCGGTTGATGGCAATAGGCTCGCCCCCTATTACATTGGGACCTAAAAACATAACTGGCGAAATGTGGGTGTACTATATGTGCACCTCTGCCTACCCCTTCGGGGAATACAGGCGTGATGTTATGTTTTATGTTTTAATGTTATGTTATTGAATCGGTTACACTGAATTTGTCACAATACACACGTAAATATTAGTGCAATATATTATTTGTATTGTTTATTTTATTATACATTGTAGTTGGCTATGACATGTAGGTATCCTAGCTAGGTGTCTAGCAGTAATGGGTGTAAAGCAGCAATATATTGGTTAGACCTGAGCCGACAATGCTGATAATGAGGTTGTCTGATTAAGAAGGATTGCAGGAAATGGATGTGACTGGCAAGAGAAAGGAGAGTGGTAGATATAAACGGAGGTTTATACGCAATTCACGACAAATTATATTTTTTTAATAGTCGCTGGGCACTCTTGGAATTTTTCATCGAATTTTCTGTACTGTGGGTAGGTTCCACAAACATGTAATATCACACACACAAAGGCCCAGATTTGAGACAAACATCTGCTGTGACACGTTTTTTTATCCCGTGCGGGAATCAAACTCACAACCCTTTGCGCAGCAGTCCAATCTTGGCCACTGCTAGGTGGAAAGTGGTGTTCCAATTCAAAAGAATTGTAAGGAACGGATGTTACTGGCAAGAGATAAAGGATGGTGGTAGAAATAAAGGGAGGTTTATACCCAGCAGTGGGCTATTCACAGCTGACAATAATGATTAAGATTGCATGAAATGCTTGGATAATTACCATTAAATACGTAATCCAAATAGATAATATTCCAGTCCGTCAACAAACATAAGAAAACGTAATACAAACCGGCAACTTCCATTATCAATAACAACATTTCTGCCTCTGTAATTCACGAATGAAAGGCCTAAGTTTGCATATAACAAACATGAAAACAAATAACAAAGTTCATAATAAGGGTATTCGCCTTTGAAGAACTCAAGCTTAAGGCTGTAATGCAAGACGCTCTAAAATTTAATTCTACATACAAACTTTACAAAGAACATATTGAAATTAATCTTGCAAATTGTTTTTGATGTCTGTTTGGAATGGAAATTATTTTCCCGTTTGGCGAAAAAAATTCAATTCTATTTTCCTTAGTCTCGCATTCTGAATGGAATGGAAGCAAGGAGCTGGAAGATTTATCTGATGTTTGTTGACTTGTTGAATTTGTAGTTTATGTATATAGGAATCGAATAAGTCAAGGTGAGCCATAACTCATGCATTCAGAAATTATGGCGCACAATGCGTAACAGACAGTATGGATAAACAAATTTGTATCCTCCAAACCGAAATTCAGTCACGGTGGCTAATCTCAACGAATCCAGATAACGAGGCACGATAGTATTAGATACTTTGCAATAGTTCTGTGCAAATGGCAAGTTGTCGTTCATTGAAGCGTTCTAAGACGTCTTCCGGCTAATTATGATGATGTACATGCTATCAGAAACTGGGGTGTAGCGCGAAGAGTTGCGGGTTCGATTCCCGCACGGGGCAAAAATTTGTACGAACCGCAGATGTTTGTCCCGAGTCTGGGTGTTTGTGTATGTATTATTGCATGTTTGGTAAACGCACCCACGACTCAAGGAAAATTCCTAGTGAGGGCGACATTTTTTTAAAATCATATATGTCCTTAGATAAGATTTTTCATACATAACTTTGAGGCTTCGTGTCTATCCAAATACAATAAAAGGTTCAGCTAAATAACGATAAACATAAAACCGTGTCCCCGACATTAGAACTGGGTGTTAAACACCGATCTTCCAAGTCATTGGTCCTTTGTCTTGCATAAACATATTGTGCAAAATCACAAAGCAAAATTCCTCAATGGAATTCTTAATCATTTTTCTCGCAAAGAAAACACGACGGCATTATTATTAGGAATTCGCTCCAATGTATTATTAAAAATAAAATATCCTCGCACATTTCTCAACAATCCAATGTATGAGAAAACATCTGAATATCCGAATGACTGTCACCAAAAACGTATACAATGATAATAGAGAGGTTGACAAGAAAAATAATCCGTCACAAAATGTCTGAAAATTGGCAGGTGGCGACGAATTGCTATTGGTAAAAGAAAAATGTTATCCATTATGTAAACACTAGCTTTTAACTGCGACTTCGTTCACGTGGGAAAAATTACAAGACCAGAAATGTCAGTAAAGTAGTTCAAAAATAACAGACAGGTCTTATATTCAAATCGATTACTCGCAAAATATGGATGCATACTGCATAGATGGTGAAACAATAGCATGTAAAAATCCACATATTTAAAGAGAATTAAGTATGTTACTAGTACTCATTTAAAAAATAACGTTGCCCCACACTAGGAATTTCTCCAGTATTGTGGGTGCGTTTCACAAACATCAAATATTACACACACACAGACTCTGGACAAACATCTGTGGTTCGCATAAATTTTGCCCCGTGCGGGAAATAAACCCGCAACCCTTAGAGCAGCACTCCAATCGCTTAGCTACTGCGCTAATCAGGTCTTCAATCTCAATATAACATCTTAAAACAAACTTAAATTATTTGAAACATGATAGAAATTAGATGCATACATTCAAAGAAATTGTATTCAGCGGTCAAAATGGGACATCACTAAGACAGCAGCTATGAAGAATACCAGTAATATGCATACTTATCAGCTGATGCAATTAACCCACAAAAATGCAATACATAAAAAATAACTTATAAAAAAGATTGAGTGTAACTACACCCGCTTCAAGATATACAATAGAAACATCAAGTGGAGGTTCAGTCAACGGTTAAGCTCCTTTACAACTTACCCACTTTTGTGTTAAGTTCTTTGTTGGCCCACCCGACAATACTACGAGAATATTTTTTTGCCTCGGTTGCTTTGAAAAAGAGCAAGCCCGGTTTAAAACGCTAAAGAATAGCACCGGATGAAATAACCCTTACCTACCTACATTAGTTGTGTGAAGGATGAATTTATTTTAAAGTTTGTTGTTTTATCCGCGCTGTTGTGGACGACTTTATCGTGGAAGTTTATTATTTTGCTGATGTTGGAGCTTAGAATTTAAGGCTTAAATTGGATTGGTGAAGCATGTTTATGGATCTTATGGGCTCTGCGGCTATGCGGTTTGACTGTGCTGTGCCTAAAGTTGCTATCAAAATCCCTGCTCGCAATATTTGTGAGATCTACAAGATTGTTTATGTCTGGAAACTAAACCACGGTCCGCGACACAGGAATTCCAAGCATAGTCAGCGACCTAAGTAGTTAAACATGCTATGTTAAATAATTGAAAACAATAAACATCAATCCAAGTTATTGTTTCATAATGATGTCTATCACTTACGCGAATATTTGACATTGAAATAAAACAATTCAATTTAAAAACCACGATAAAATCCGTAATCCTAGTTTTATTTCATTTATTGTTTTAATATTATAGGAGTTGCCAAATGATGATCTAAAAATATTTTAGACTTTTTACTATATCAGACCCTCCCCTCCCTTTACTTAAGGGGGAGGCCTTTGTTCAACAGTGGACATCTTCCGGCTGGCGATGATGACTATATCAGAAGTAGTTGTAGTGTTGAGTGTCTCTATCGGACAGTGGTTGAAATAATTCGGTGTATGGAATATGTATCTGATTTTGAAGGAAACATAAAGCTTGAAAAACCTGTTCTACCGAAACACATAAGTGTGGAATATACCCGCTCTTTTTGCAACACTTCCTGGTAATTCATATGGGAGAACAGACGTGATGTTACTGATTTGGTAACAGCCTTTCATATCAATATAATATGTTACGTCGAAATGGTCTTTAGGATTTATACGCTACTTGTACTGTAAGGGACTTTGACAATAGGTTCATATACTTGCTTAGTTATTCAGGAAGCTTTCGAGCACTTAAGCCAGGTAGAGTATGGTTAAGGAGAATACCCTAGGGTTTTAACCGGTACGAGCCCGGTACAACCTGTTCTCAAGGACAAAGGAATTCTATGAGGATTTCCTTAGCAAAACACACTTTATGCCCATATGTACGAGTACTTATACTGTGACCCGTGATTGCTATTTTAACCAAGCTAAAACCCTAAATGTAAAATATGTAAATATTTTTCGCAAACTCCAAGTCTCTAAACAAATTGCCCTATCACGACAGTTTGAGTTGACGATACAACAACACGACAAAGAACTTTAACGCAAACTTTTACGTTAGCAGAATCACAAGGTAGGTAAGCCCTAAACGCAATTTTGTCACAGTTATGATTTACAACCGGAGGGACCTTTGGGAACATTCTACTGGAAGTTCGTGCACCTTCATCTGTGTCCCCTGTAAGGTGTAAGAGTTTATTTACGTCGTTTTTGCGTTATATGGTGCTATTGTCGTCAGTTTTATGTTATTCTTTTCTTTATAAAGAATGTCACCCCAGCCGAGAATTTTTTTTTTGTGTAATACAAAATGATCCACATTCGGGACAACAATCAGCTGATCACTATTTTAGAATAATTATATTACTAGCTTTCGCACAAAGCGTATCCAATTTGACGCCTTTTTTCAAATAGTATATCTCTTTTATTGGGATTCAAGCTTACCTTATACCAAAATTACTCATGGAAGCTTAAAGCTTCTACAGTCCAAGAATTCACTACTAATAAATTCATTCAAACAACCCAAAACTTACACACCGATTTTCGTCGTCGGACAATGAACAGCTTAAGTAATGACGTCCGGCCAGTGCTAGGCCAACCCATTTTTTCTCGTCCATTGTGTTTTTTACGTACATTATTGTATTGTGGGAAGGCCCATTGGCAAGGCCCAATCGTGTTATCCCTGCCCTCATTAAGGCCATCCTTAGCGAATGGTTATTTGGGACGTTCAAGTCAATGCGGGATAAGATGGTGGCTTAAATACATTATCCTGTAAATGGTATGATGGGGAAGTTTAGTTGTTTAGATTTTTATGTTAGTAAGTATATGTAAGGAGGAGGCCTTTGCCTTTCAGCTGATGATGATGAAGTATAAAAGTTATGGATCTTTGCTTTTAGATAGAATGAAGTACTATGAAATATTAGTTACCTGTCTATAAACTGTCAAGCTATAGAGCAAGCAAAGATCGAATTTCATTTCGAAAAGGAACGAGCATCGATTCCAGCTGTCAAAATAACATCGATTGATTTTCTAACAGGTGCAGTACCTAGAAATTATATTTAAATAACGATTCACAAACATTGAAATTTCTTAAGGACATACGTAAGTAAGATCTCTTCTACCTTTTTATTTATTTGTTGCGTACATAGTTTTTGAAATAGTTCCTAAACTGAAATGATTTTCAAAAAGTATCTAGAATCTAACTAGCTCTTTGTTATGAAAATGACACTTGAAACAAAGGTTATGTTATAATATAGGCTATGTTATAATCGCTTTATGTAACTTGACGACCTGTTTAGCGCAGTGGCTAAGCGATTGGACTGCTGCGCTAAGGGTTGCGGGTTCGATTCCCGCACGGGGCAAAACTTTGTGCGAACCACAGATGTTTGTCCCGAGTCTGGGTGTTTGTGTATGTGAATATTTCATGTTTGTGAAACGCACCTACGATACAGGAGAAATTCCTAGTGTGGGGCGACGTTTTTTTTAAAAAAAAAAAAAAAAAAAAAAAAAAGAAAATGATGTAACTGGAACTGTGACAGCACGAGCTACCTGCCTCAAGCAACTACTTACAAAGCGAACCAAAACGTTCTTTAAGCATTTGCTTTCCATAAACAACCGGAGTTTGGACCTCTAATAATTTGCGGTGTCGTGCGGTAGTTGTATCGTCACCGGAACGATCGTTAATTAGTTTCGTTGACGAGGGTAACTAACGTTAGTACTGACTATATTGTTACAAACCAAACCAAACGTGAAGAACGCCCTGAAGTTGCAACAGCCAAGGGTTTGCGCAGGTTGCTGGTTAGTGATCTTCTAGCTTACATTGTTTTTGGCTACTGCGACGGGACTCGCAACAACTTCAGAGCGATCCAGAAGTCTGGTTTCTACGTTAATGGCTATAACGTGGGACTGCTGCGTGCCTCACTTCTGAACAGTAATTTATAACCGTGAAATGCGGATCAAAATTGTTCAATGAATTTATGAGGAGTTTGTTTGTTGGCTTATTTTGAAGTGAACGTTAAGACTGTTTAATTATGGTGTCTGAAACGAATGTTTTAAGAGGGAAATCATCATCATCATCATCAGCCAGAAGACATCCACTGTTGAACAAAGGCCTCCCCCTTAGAACGCCACAAGGACCGACAGCTTGCCAATTCCATCCACCGGTTGCCCGCAATTCTGACGATATCGTCGGTCCATCTGGTGGGAGGCCTGCCAACGCTGCGTCTTCCAGCTCGTGGTCGCCACTCGAGAACTTTAGAAGAGGAAAATAATGACTTGTAACTCAGCAGGTTAATACCGGCCTTAGGTGATATAAAAAAGAAAAAATGTTGCAAAAGCTTATGAAAGTTCAAAAACAGTTTCTTAAATTTTAATATTGGTTTTTGTTGTTAAATTTTAATAAAGGCGAACTTGCATGAGATTAGAATAATACCTCGGCAAATGGTACAATTTAAAGGAGGCCATTTTATTGGATAAAAGGGCTGTAGATGATGATCATTATGATTTCTGTTATATCAGCTGTAATATCCACAACCTTTAAAAGCATAAACAAATTTCTGATTACATGTACAAATTGTGTTTCCCAATTGATTTTTAACCCAATTTCCTTTGATATTTATGAAATAAACCATAAAATATGTCACGGACCCAAAAAATTCGCCAGCAGCAAAAGGAAAAAGAATAAAAAAGAGCATACAAAAATTAAATTAACAAAGCAGAAACTTATTAAAACAAATTTGGACAACATGACCTTCCGACTGACCTTCATTAAAAAATAATTACACTTACCTAAAAAAAGGAAGAAATTTTAATTATACTTAATAATGAGGTGACAAATAGGGAAAGGGCCTAAGTGTACACGGGACAGGCCGGGCCCTGTTTAGACATGTTCGGAACTTGGAAACGGGAAGAACAAATAAATAAAAAGGAATTTTAAAGAGAAGAGTCGAAGTCGAGTTCATATAAATAATTAAATGAGTACTTGATTTTCTTGAAATGATCTTCTTCTTATCCTATTATTGATGAATAACCTAGCGTTAGCCTGTTACTAGGCTTCTGACGTGCCGAGTGGTATCAGGCCTAGAATTGACCACCTCCATTCCTACCGTGGGTGTCGTAAGAGGCGACTAAGGGAAAATCCAGTAGATGAGCAGCAGCGTCTTCTGTAACTTCACCACTAATACTGCAATCCCTAAGCCGCTTGCCAAGTGTGAGAATTATGGCAACCCCCTTACCTATGGGGGAGGTCTTTGATCAACAGTGGACGGCTTCCGGCTGATGATATAGTAGGCCTCTGACATAGCTTTACACACTGTTGAAAAATCTCTCAGGAGAGCTTGTTTTGTCACGATGTTTTCCTTCACCGTTTTTAGCAACTAATGAATAATTTACGCACATGAATTCGAAAAGGTATTGGTGCGTGCTGGGGATTTAAGTTGCGACCTTTGACTTGGTAGTCCCATGGTTATACCAGTCGGCTATCAGTGCTCTGGTGTTGTTATTGTTAGTAAGCTTGAATCATAATTTTGATCGCAAATCGAAAAAAACATATTCGAGATAATAATTTATACATTCACAATATTTCCTCCTGATTACGATGACTTACAAAAGGACCTATAAATAGCCATACTACATAAAAGGTAAATTGGAATAAGGATAATTTTTCGTTCATACTTTTGACATTCAATTCGAAAATAAGGAAAGCAATTATTCTTTTACCCTTTTCGTAATGTACTTTCGATAATCATATTATAATATATCTTTTTAATAAAAGATTTACTCGTGTATGAGGATATAGACGTAGGTATGGTTAAGGATTTTAGGGTTACGTACCCAATGGGTAAAATTGGACCCTATTACTAAGACTGCTGTCCGTCCGCCCGCCTGTCTATCATCAGGCTGTATCTCATGACCCTTGATAGTTAGCCAGTTTAAGTCCGTCCGTCCGTCTGTCACCAGGCGGTATCTCTTTAATCGTGATAGACGGTTGAAATTCTCAAAAATGATGTATTTCCGTTGCCGCTATAACTACAAATATTAAAAACAGAATAAAATAAATATTTTAGGGGGCCAGTACACAACAAACGTGATTTTTTTGCCATTTATAGAGAATGGTAGGGAACCCTTGGTGCGCGAGTCCAACTCGCACTTGGCCGGTTTTTAATAATGCTTAGAACTGTATGCCGTACTTGTAATAGATGGAAGCTGAGAGCAAACCAATTTTATTACTAAAGATATCCTAACACTGTGTCTAATGTGAACTGATAAACAAATAATAAAAGTCAATCAAGTAACTGACCTATTAAAGAACTTATAGCGATATGAATTTTGACATAAATACTTTACCCAATATTTCATCCATTCTCTATCACCCAAAGTATGGATTAATTAATATTATTGGGTTAAGATCTGTTAATTGGGTTTTCTTGTGGAAGAGAAATCGATTATACGTATCTTTTTAATTTTAAATCTTTTCATTACATTGTTAACATTCATATATTACAGGATGATCGAATATGTATTATTTGTAACGCAAGATATAAACTCCACCCTTTCCCGTTCTACCCAGTTTAGACAATGAAAAGTTCATTTAATCCAAGAACTAGCACGACGTGTGGCTACAACACACAATTATTAGATACGCGACAATGCGAAATGCTCGACAGCAGTTGAAAACAAACTTCAGAACAGCTTATGAGAGCTACGGTCCGTTTTATGACGCCGATAAATTCACTGACAAAAGAACAACTGCGTACAGGAAGCAATAAACTGTACGGTGTAAACTTGAATACATTATAGTGTTCATAAATGCATGTGCGGAGATTTGAGCATACTAAATGGTAGGGTTCTGCCAACAGATGTGAAATTGTGAAGATGTCTGGCTTAGAAGACATTCATCACTCCTCGTGTGATGTTGTGAGGCAGCTGTTTGTGTTAATAACAATGTAGTTGTGAATTTTGACAGTCTTGGAGCAAATTTTTCTCGTGTTTGTGCGGTGTCTGCTTGAATCTGAAGACTTGTTTACATGCTGTCATACACACTAGTCGCATACTTGATATTTTAAAGGATCGTCTTACAAATAGGTTTTATCTGTATGAGTAGGTACTAAAGTATTAAAGTCGTAGTGGTACAGGTTTGCGAAATAGTGGCATTTGCATAGAATTCCAGGTTCGAAATTTTGAATCACATCTCAAGACGCCAATGATGTACTAATTTGAAATTGTGTCCGATATGGTAACATAATCTGTTATGTGAAATTTTACTGCCTAAGTTACGTCTATGAAACAGTATTTGTCTTTCTTTGATCACTACATGTCTTCATTTTTTGTTCTTCTGGCCAGGGTATGCCGCACACCTAGAAAATGTCCCTCAGGATGGCTCTCTACTTTGTAATAAGTTCTGACCATGAATACAAGAATGGTTACATACAGACATTTTTTTTTTCAACAGGTACACCAACAGCATCCATATCACACTTTATAACTTCCAAATATTTGACACGTAGGGAACTAATATAAATGCCAATTATAGGTATACACAACACTTAAAAAAAACTTAACAACCATCTTAAACTTAGCTAAATATTACCTATTACAACTTAAAGACTAAACATCACAGACATGTAGATATATAACATCACCATCATCTACACCTGAAGGAGATATGATAGAATATAGATCAATCATTTTCGACGGTCACCGTCGTACACGTGTGTATAACGTACAGTATGTTTATCTACCCATCCATTGTGACGTCAAAGGTCTATGTACTGTAAACAATACAATTCGGAGAGATACGTGACCAGCCCCTACTAAATTTGTAATTTAAAGGGTTCAAATGTATTAAAGTTTCACTTTTTATTATAACTTATTTTTGGCCTTTCCACTTTTTTGGTTGTTTGGTTTAGTTGTTGGAATTTGCTCATACCTGATTAATAAACATAGGACTAGGAGAGACTATATATGGAGATAGAATGATGATGATGATGAACTCAAGAGAGACAAAGTCAAAAGACGTAAAAAGACTATCTTTCACATATGAAATAGTATAATATCCTCGCAAAGTCCAAAAATCCTTTAAATAAAAACCAATTTGATTCAAGCAAAACCATAATTTATAAAAGCTTTAGCATCGCGTTCCAATTATCCTCTCTAGTGAATGTTTTGATGCATAAAAACAAAAATAATACACAAAATTTATTGTGTTCTTTTTTTATTGATCGTGCCCAGCAAAGGCTGTTGTACCTTTTTCACAAGTCAATAAAAATCCGTCTGATATTAATATGAGGATTTCATTTTTGATATAAAAGAAGCACTTCGCCAGATTCCTGGCCTTAGGATAGCGCACACGATATTACTTTTTATACCAGAATTCAATAACGCTAGGCTTTTTGTACACATCTTTTTTCAGTTACAGAAATTTGAATTCAAATTATAAAGCAAATATTGCTGATTGCTAAAGCTTCCAGTCGTTTTTACTTGAAACGATTGACTAATAACTCATATTGTGACGAAAAAGCAAATCGAAATGAACGAATCAACATAGAATTTATTTGATTATCTTTTGTTTGAGTCAGGCAGAAGTTGATTTAGGTTGTGCCAAAGTGGAAAAACTTCTAGATACATTTCTTCCAGACACAATTTGACTGCCTCGTTGGTCTAGTGGTTGCTAAGCGCGACTGCTGAGCACGAGGTCCTGGGTTCGAATCCCGGTTCGGGCAAAGTGTTACTGGGTTTTTCCATTAGGTAATTTTCAGTAGCGGCACGGAGTCTGGATTTGTGCCCGGTTGATGGCAATAGGCTTGCCCCCTATTACACTGGGACCTATAAACATAACTGGCGAAATGTGGGTGTACTGTATGTGCACCTCTGCCTACCCCTTCGGGGTATACAGGCGTGATGTTATGTTATGTTACAATTTGATCATCGTCGGTTGGTTGCTTCAAACGAGCCAAATTAATGACGCAGACCAATGAAAAAAGAAGTTCTAAATTAGTGCCAGTAACTAAATCGTTTATCAAAATATGGACATGTTATAAGTAGAGATGAAAGCTATATGACTTTCAATGAGTTTTATATTGATGAAGAATACTATTTATCTACATAAGACATATTATTACAATTACCCAAAACAGGCAGAAGATAGGTCCTTAAACGAAAGCAAACCATTTTATTTATTTTTCTGGATTTTAAGGATCTTTTCAATAGTACCAAATCCATAACGCATTGGCTTCTAACTTAAAATTTACGTACTATTTCATAGGAACAAAGATAAGGTTAATGCAGCAAATGAATAACGAGCAAATTCCTCTGTAGGAAAAGAAGTCACTGAATACCGACCTATCGGTACATTTCCGAGAGCCAATAGTAACGTTGTCCTGGACAATGAAAAGGGTACCTCGACATGTGTCTGCCGTACCTACACGGTGGGGCCTTAATTAAAGCTTGTTTCATTTCGTCTGAGGTCGCGACTAGGGACGGCCCCCTTGCGACCAATTACTTTTTAATTAGTCACAAATATAGAAAGTGGTGTTTTGTTGTAATTAAGTAAAGTCGCACGTTTATGCTCTTGGGTATGGAGATAACCAATCGATGCTTTGTTTATAGTATATATTTTGCATGGTGATTCTTGAGATATATAGTTTTTATTAACAGTCATGGTGGCCTATTGGTTGAGATACCGGATTTGTATGCACAAACCAGGTTCACACCCAGGCAAGTATCAAAGTGACCTTTTTCAAAGTCATAAATACTTTCTTAGATATTCTAAGACACCACTGAGTAACGGTGACGGAAAACATGAAGTGAGGTGAGGAAACCTGGATTTAATTATCTGAAATCGCCAACCCGCAGTGAGCTAGCGTGGTGATTAATGCTCAATTTTTTTTTTATACGGGAAGATGTCTTTGCCCTGCTGTGGGACTGATGTAGGTTATTTTTTTTTTTTAGACTGATCACTTTGTTGGTTTTATGGTTACACAACCTAGTAATTGGAAATATTAGTTCAATTACCAGAATGGGCGAAGTATTATTGAATTTCTCGTAGGGAATTTTGAGCAGCAACCTCTAGTTAAGAACTCTCCCTGATAATAGTTAAAGATGCTAACTACCACGGATTTTTGCCACTAGATTGGTAAGTAGACCCACCAGAAAGAATAGTACTTGAAGTAGAGTAGATTTTTTAAAGACATCACCATTATTATCATCGGCCGGAACACGTCCACAATTGAACAAAGGCCTCATTAACATTGATGGATACCCTAATAATATTAACAAAGGAATAACTAGGAACATCACAGAATATCTAGAGTTTATCCATACGGTGGATATCCCATTCCTCGAGGAGCGATCCGTTCTCGTTATAATCGGAGATCCAGCAAGTTATTACAAAGATTTGTGAGGTTGCGCCAACAAAATATACTGCTCATGTAATTTCTAATAAAAGTCCTAGTTCCCCGAAATTACATGACGTGACTTCATATCTTGGCTTGTTAAGACAATTGGATTGATATAATTAGTTGATAACTTTATTGTAGTTGTTCTTTTTGTGTGAGGAAAATATTCTCAGTATTTATGTATGTTAACATTGGTAAGTTATTTCTTGGTGTATTTTCGGCTGATTGTTTTCTTTGATCGTTGATTTCTTTAATTGAGTTGATAGACGGCGTGGTAATATTATTTACTTATTACGACACTTAATATTAGTGTATTAAATGCTTTTATAATTATAGATATTGTGTCATAAAACTAAGAAAACTATGAAATTGTTGACTTCTAACATGAATTCAATGCACTATAATCTTTATAATCCACTTTCACAATAACTTAGTTTGCCTTCTCACGCCGGACTACGGTCCGCGTGATAAGGATTTAACCCCTTCAGTAATGGAAAAAAATAACCAAAAAACATAATAATAAATCTTTATTTATCAAACAATATCACTTAATATTAGTTACTGATACCGGAACTAGGCTAAATGAACTATAATCTCCCATTACTTCGTATAAATTAGTATTTCTTGAACATTTCGCTTCTTCGTACCGGCATGACATTGAATAGGTTATCCCGTGGTGTAGAGTTTGGTCTGTCAAAAAGATGGTAGCTAAGTTGACCATCTAGGATACCAGCATACTTTTCAGTATAGTCTCTCTCTAACTCGCAGGGACTCTCTACTTGCATATCGCTTCTGGAACTAAATAAATAAATAATTATTGTTACTATACGGACAGTTCCGATACTAAAACCAATCATTATACTCTGAAACAACATCGGGTAGTCCTAGAAGTGATTGTTAAACATACATTATTATGCTTAACATATCGTTAGCTAGACACAATAGGTGTAGATATATTGTTATTACTAATTAACCATGGTAACAGAGCTAATACATATCACATGAACAGACAGCAATAATAATAGCTGACTATAGTGAATGTTTCAGTTTCTGACATGAATACAATGTGCAATTTAATGCTTAATTAAAGGTTTAAAATATTCTTAGATCTTCGTTTTGACTCTCTTATTATTTTAAAACTATAACTTTATGATGAACTTTAATTGATATATTGCCAATGTCTGACAATTTCTATGCATATCTTTTTTTAAAGAAGACTGCGCAATCTTTATTGGCTTGAATGATGTCAAGATAAAACACTGCGAAAACTAAATTTTAAATGTATTTGCGTCCGATATTCGTTCCCTAGGCGAGCACATTTTTTTTAAAATGAGGTTGTTTTTAATTATGAAAAATTCTGGTATGAATGAATTGTATCTATGACAAAAATAAGTGTTTTCCTTATTTAAACATACAAATGCACGGCCTGAAGCTGTCACAAGCTACTAAAGCACTGACAATATTGATACGACGGAGATGGGGAAGCTTAACTGGAACCAACGAAGTGTTACGTAAAAAACTGAGCAAAATTCCGCGAAACCCGTTAAAAAAACAAACATGAAGAGATTTGCTTTGCTTCCTCGGTACAGGGTGTGCAAAACTAATTTCCTGTGAGACATCAAACGTCATTTTAATCTAAAGGAAATGTACTGACGAAGACAGAAGTGTGAAATCGAGTAAGGTTTGAAGGGTTTGCAGGACGTTTCTGGAGGGTTGCGGTGCTAGGGGCCCCCGAAAAATTATACCTACCTATACCTTGCTATACGCATAAACACCACTCTATAATCTGCTTTTGCTCTACCTTACAGAAGGCATAGGTTAGGTAAATGTAAAACGTGTTTTTTCATCTTAACCTTTTCAAAGTGCAATAATCCTAAATGAATAACATAAATGGTGCATATCGATTGTTTAACTTTTGGGTCAGCTTAACGCAGACATATAAATAAATTTATAATTATACAATACACTTTCATTGTGACCCTTTAACTGTGTAACATAACTTAACATCACGCCTGTATTCCCCGAAGGGGTAGGCAGAGGTGAACATAGTACACCCTCATTTTGCCAGTTATGTTTTTTAGGTCCCAATGTAATAGGGGCGAGCCTATTGCCATCAACCGAGCACAAATCCAGACTCCGTGCTGCCACTCAGAATTACCTAATGGAAAAACCCAGTAACACTTTGCCCGGCCCGGGATTCGAACCCAGGACCTCGTGCTCAGCAATCGCGCTTAGCAACCACTAGACCAACGAGGCAGTCAAACTAGTGTTTAACTACCTTAAAACAATATTAACTTAGAAATGCACAGCCATTTTTACTCCGAATAGTCTGGTAATCACGACACGTGGCGCCTACACAAGCGGAATTTCATGAAAGCTTTCTCAAATATTCCCTATTTCAGGTGTTCTGGCGTGCATCGTACCCCCGAGTGCCCGGCCTAAGCTAATCTAGATTGGATTGGGATTTAGAGACTGAACTGGGATAAGGCGACTCCTTATATACCGACTCATATATAAAGTACTTGGTATGTTCGAGTTTCTTTTGTCTGTTGAGTTGTAATGAGTAGTTTGAGTATAATACTTCCCTACTAATATTATAAACGCGAAATTTTGTATAGATAGATGTTTGTTACTCTTTCACGTAAAAACTACTGAATGAATTTTAATGTAATTTCATATGGTGGTAGCTGACACCCTGGATAGGCTTTTATCCCCAAAAAATGTAGCGGGTAATACCGCGGGGCGCAGCTAATATGTAATATTTTTTTAGTGTATAATGCTTATTGAGACTGCGTCGTTGGTCTAGTGGTCGCTAAGCGCGACTGCTGAGCATGAGGTCTCGTGTTCGAAACCCGGGTCGGACAGTGTTACTGGGCTTTTCCATAAATCTTAGTTGCTGCACGAAGTCCGGATTTATGCCCGGTTGATAGCAATAGGCTCGCCCTCTATTACATTGGGACCTTCTATTACAGTCACAGTGTTTATGTATGTAATATTTTATAAATAATAAATAATAAAATAAAAATGTTTTATTTATCTCCACAAATCACACATTATGTACGAGAACAGTCTTAAGTATACAGGTTGTCAGTTACGTAAATGTAATTTGTGGGAGATCTGGAGTCTAAACTAAGCCTAGGCCTGTACTATAGAACTCCAGGCCCCCCATCACATAATACTTTATGCTAATTATAGGTCAGCGGTAGGTACATGTTAAATGGATGTGTGTATGTGGTGTGTGTGCGTGTGTGTGTGTGTGTGCGTGTGTGTGTGTGTGCGTGTGTGTGTGTGTGTGTGTGTGTGTGAATGTTTCAGTGTAGTAAGTATACGTACTATGCATGCTATATTTACATATATATATATACATATATATATTTTACTTATACAAACTTATATATCAATATACATACATAAAACTACTTTATCACTTCAATTATTTTTTCAGTTTCGTTATAATTTAATCTTAATAGCCATTTCTTAATTTTATTTTTACATTCATTTTTATTGCATTTAGATATAGAAATTATCTTATTTAGTTTATTAAATAGCATATTTCCTCTGTAAGGGAAAAATCTTTGTGCAAAATGAGTATTTACATGGATGGGCTCACATATAGCAAAGTTTCTTCTTGTGGTGGCTATGCGTTGTTTTCTTTCCCTCGATATGTTAGGAAGTTTAAATAGAACGGTAAGTATTATGTAGAGCTGTCGTACTGAGAGCACTTGCGATTCTTCGTATAGTTTAGAGGTAGGGTATAAACGAGGCTTAGATAAGCTTACTTTTAAAATAAGTCTTTGAGCTCTTTCTAGGGTTATTAGTTTTGTTTTGCAAGCGCCACCCCATGTAGTGATGCAATAACTCAGAATTGACTGTACCAAAGCCTCGTACACCAACCTTATGGTTTGTTTCTCTGCTACACCACGAAGCTCCCTAAAAATGTAAGTAAGTTTACGAATTCGTTGTGATAGCGAGTGTATGTGGTTTTCAAATGTTAAGTTGGCATCTATTTCAATTCCAAGATATTTTATGCATTTAATTGGTTTTATGACAGAACAGTTGCAGTTAGGGGCTGGAGGAAAGTTACATTTGTGCGCAATTATGTTTGAAGTTAGGTTATTTATGTCCGTACGGTTATGAATAGAGAAAATAATATATTTAGTTTTATCTTCGTTTATAGTGAGAGAATTTGATGAAAGCCAGTGACATACTGTGTTAAAACCTTCCTGTGCCAGCTCAAACAATTCGTTATATGAGTCTGAGAAGAATGTAAGGGCAGTATCGTCTGCATACGCGGAAATACGACAGTTTTTAATTTTTAGAGAGCAGAGTTCATTGATGTAGCAGAGAAACAACGTAGGCCCTAATACGCTGCCCTGAGGCACGCCAAATTCTATTGGTGCTTTGTCACTGATATGATCTCCAATTTTTACATATTGGCTCCTATTTTTTAAATAATCCTCAAATAATTTCAGCGGCGTACCCCTGATGCCATGATTTTCTAGCTTTTGCACAAGCCGGGGTGCAGAGACAGTGTCAAATGCCTTTGCCAGGTCGAGAAAAATTGTTAAGCATTTGTTTTTGTTATCAATTTTGTTAACCAAATAGTTGACGAGGTCAAGCACTGCGTTGTTGGTTGAACGACCTGACCTAAAACCGTATTGTGAGTCCGAGAGTATATTCCCATCTTCTAAATATTTGGTTAATCTATTATTGATTAATCGCTCAAAAAGTTTAGATAATGTTGTTAAAATTGCTATTGGTCTATAGTTATTGACACTGCCCCTGTCACCCGCCTTATGAATCGGGTGCACTACAGCTATTTTCAGAGCATCTGGGAATGTCCCAGCATCAAAACATCGGTTAATTAGATTGGTAATAACAGGTGCTATTGATTTAGAGGTGTGCTTCAAAACATTAGCATTGATCTGGTCCCATCCAGGAGAACAGTCACTTTTTAATGTTTTTATAGTTCTTTCAACTTCTTCATTATCGGTCGGTAGGAGGACAAAAGATTTTAAAGGTGAATGATAATTAACATTTTTAAAATTAGGTAAATGAGCGGGTATCATGTCAGATAGTTTTTTGCCAATGTTTGTAAAATATTTATTAACTTTATTGACTGCGTCTTTATGGTTGTTTTCAGCCGCCAGTAATTGCAAAGGTAATTGTTTTTGATTATTGCTATTTATTATTTCTTTAATGGTAGTCCATAGTTTTTTTGAATTATTTTTAGATAATAGTAGTTGATCTCGTTCGTACTGCTTTTTTAGTTTCTTAAGTAGATTATTACAGTAGTTCCTGTACCTTAAGTAAGAGATTTTTAGAATGATGTCATTATCATTTGTTTTTAATTTTTTATGCATCCTATCTCTAGTGCGAATACAACGTAACATACCGGCGGTTATCCAGGGTTTAATTATACATTTATTTCTAGGAATTAGACGGCGTATAGAATTATTTGCTATCATTCTTTGCAGTATGTCAATAAAATTATTCATAGCAATATTTAAGTTTGTTTCTTGATATACTTTATTAAAGTTATAATTTTCACATTCAGCATTTAATTTTTCGAAATCAATTTTATAGTTTAGTTTCAGTTTTATAGGCTTATTATTTTCAACTATCGATTTTAAACTGAACAACACCGCCTCATGGTCGGTGATGCAGGTACCTAAAGAAAAAGTGAAAGCATTTAGTTTTGATTTTAATATTACATGGTCTAGGCAGGACTTTTTTCTAGTCGCCGTATTTATGGCGGGGAGGAGTCCATGATATGCAATAGTATCTAAGTATGCCGCTGTCTCTTGTCTCGTTCCTTTTAAATCAATATTAATATCACCAACAATAATGATATTTTTATATGATTTCAAGCTCTGTAACAAATTGTTTATTGAGTTAATGAAGTTATCAGGTGATTTGAAACTAGGAGGTCTGTAGATCGCAATTATAATCGTATGATTTTTTATTTTTATTGTTAAACAGTTTGCATCAGCTAATGAAGGTTCCTGTACTATACATTCTAAGTTACTATTTGTGTACACAACGACACCGTCGTTTTGATTGTAGTTGTCACTGGTCTTGTATGAGTTATATCCCTGCAGTATTGGTATGTTTGTAACACGTGATAACCAGCATTCGGAGAGCACAATAATATCACAAGATAGTTCAAGCCTTTTGAGCAGAATGTGTAACTCTTGGAAGTTGCAATTTATGCTACGAATATTCTGTTGTAAGATATTTAGGTAGTGTGTCGGATATTTGAGGTAAGTTGAGCATTCTTCGGGGTCACATGAGATAGGTACAGCAACATTAAATTTGTCAATAGAGTGCATTAGGTTGCTAGTGTCATCGAATGTTAAGCATAGTTATAACTGGTGACAATATTTTTGGTGCTAGTTTTATTTTTGGGCCGGGTAAATGTAGAATAATGTATATAATATGTAGCTTACTAACAGATAAGGTTTTGCAGTGTGTACAGCAGCATTTACGCAGTAATTTGACGAACTTTAAGATGTATTTATAATAGTGGTATATTAGTATTTGAGTGAGAAGCAGATATGAGTTTAATTTTGCATTTGTGTATATTTTGTATATAGCGTTTCCTAGATTGTGTAGAATAGTGTAATTGTGTATGAATAGGGTGTTTTGCAGGAGTTGCGTGTAATATAGTTGTAAATTGGGAGCGAGTATAAAATATGAGTTCACGACGTATATAAATAAGTAAAAAATATATCTAGTTGTGTAGTAGAAATGAGAACAGTATCTTATAACATAGCCAGAGGTAGTACGTATCAACTTAAAAGTAAATGTTAGTCATTGTGTTTTTAAGTTAATTAAATCTTCTTCGCAGGAGATTAATGTTGCCGGGCCACCTTCTTTCTGCCGTATATACACTTTTCCATACGAGGTCCAGCATCCGGCGTATTTGTTATTTTTAACAGATTCACGAGCCAAGTAATGTAAGCGCCTTCCATGAGTGGTGAGAGATTCAGACACGAAAATAGGCTTGGGTTCACCGTTTATCTTGAGATGCGAAGTGTTTAATTTTGTTGTGTTAGACTTATTATAGGATTTTGATAGTTTTATTATATTTTCCTTAAAAGTAGTCGTAGAAAATTCCACTATTATAGGAGATATCTTGTTTAGTGATTTTTTAGGTCGAAATATGTTACGAACATCGGAATCTAATACCTGGACATTTAATACATCCCCAATATTTTTTATCATATCGGTTAAGGATGATTTGTTTTCAAGGGGGTTTTCCGGGACATTTCGCAGCTCTAAGCAGGTCGCTTTTGAACTACGTTCAAGCAGTTCCACTTTTAATTCCAAAGTTTTTATTCTATTTTTGTAAGCAGCATTTTCAGTTTTGGTTTGCTGAAGCTGAGATAAGATGTCATCATATTTGTCCGACATGTGCTGAATAGAATCTTTGATTTCATTATTTTGTTGAATCATTTTATTTATTTCTGCTTCAAATTTTGACGCTTGGGTTTTTTGTTGAAGCTGCAATTCGGCCAGTATGTCCTTTATTTCACACAAGGTAGAACTAGAATCGTCATGTTTACGCTTATAGCGACGTGTTACATTATGTTGTCCTCCTCCACAGTCTGGTTCCGAGACTACGTAGTCAGATGCAGTATCAGACTCCTGTCCTAATATACTCGGTTTCAATAAAGGTGTGGATTTTCCTGGCGGGGGGGTACGTTGAGTAGATGACATTATGGTGAAATACTAATCAGAGTATACGTAAATCACTTCCTGGTACTAGGCGGTTAGCGATAGTAAGGAGCTTAGTTACCGCAGAGAAATATAGTGATGTGAATTGGCGTAGTCGTCCTTGTTCCTCTTAGTAGGTTCCTCTAAGAAATCGATAGTATTGTTGTCTTAGTCACACGTTAGCACAAACCGCGCATGCGCAGCAGGGGTCTAGTTGGCTGGTCGACGATCGACGTTCTAGAACAAAACTGCTATCCGTCCAGTGTTAGTTGGCCTCTACTTGTATGTAATGAAAGATTCACTCACTTTGTTTGTGTGTGCCTGTCCTGTACTTGCGGCTTCCTTTGTGTGATTTCTTATCGCATTCTTACGCCCTGGTATCTCACAGAATATTTCACTCCAAATTTTTGTAATATTATTAGAAATTTGTATTTTTCCGTTAAAAAATATACACAGTGGACACGTCTATACGCTTTCGCGATCCAGAGGGAAGGAGGTTATGTTTGATATGAAACGCATCCACGATACAGGAGAAAATCCAAGTGAGGGGCGACATTGAACCAAAAATTTGAACGTCTTAATACAATCTTCAACCATTCAGAAAATAAAAGTCTACTAGTACTCTTCTAGGGTGTACTTAATTTGAACAAAACAATACTGTAACAGCCATAATATTGTCATATGACAAACGGGACGCGAAATCACAACAGTAAATAAGCGAAACGTTTCCTAAGAAATCAAAAGTCGTTTGTTGTAAGAAAAAATGGCGGCTCTCGAGAAATACTTTAGACATTACCGTGAATCGTCAGGGATGTTCAACTTTGTACATTATTTATGTTAAATAACGGCTTGGAAATAAATGTGTTACTTTTCGAATTGATTTCCGAGAAGACTGATGAAAAGTCTACGTAGGTAAGTGGAGATATTTCTATTTTTATCGGGTGTCAGTATTGGGGAATCAGCAATTCCATGAATCAATCCCTATTAGATTCATCTCTTCTTCCAGTTATCGTATGGTTGATGAACAACCTGGTGTCAGAGTTTAAACCGCCTGTAAGCCAAGATGTATGACCGGTAGACTGCCAGACAAAGGTTGCAAGTTCGACCCTGCCACCAATGTCTTTTCAAGTTCATGTGCGTACTATAAATTAGTTATCAGTTGTTAAAAACGGTGAAAGAAAACATCGTGCGGAAACTGGCACACCTGAGAGATTTTTTAACGGTGTGTAAAGCTATGTCAGTGGCCTACAAGCGGTTTAAACTCTGACTCCAGGTCATCAACCATACGATAAGAGGTACTGACAAAGATTACTGGCGATAATAATTGTCCCGGAAAAATGGTGATAGGCCATCAACTCCATCCCTCTTATTCATAAACGAGGATCATACCGGCATTAACTAAACTCCATATTAAGTCTATTAACATCTCTATTGTTAGACAAGCAAACGACAGTGATAGGTATAACTTAGTCCATGGATTTTTTTTATGAATAAGGGGAAGATTAGGCTTTAAAAGTTTGGCGCGTTAAAAATAGAACTCTAATTAGCAACCTGTGAAGTAAGCCTGCTAAGAGTATACCTTAACAAATGTATAACGGATCGACTCGATATAAATAGACACCGTAGCTAAAACGACGCAAGTGCTAGGTAAAGGCTTGTCTTTTTTGCATATTATTTAATTATATAACTCTTTTTTCCCAACATTAGTAAAAAAAAACATATAAAGAAATATAATTTTACTTGTCTTGCGTCACAAACAAGGATACGACATAAAAAAAATCATAAACTCGGCATGTAATAATGACAAAAAGCATTTTTATGCATTGGCAACATTATTATGCTATAACCACAGAAAATATAACACATACATATACGGTAAAAAATAGTCTTATTAGTTGCAAAGCACGACTGCAAAGCGTGAGGTTCTAGGTTTGATTCCCGAGTCAGGCAAAGTGCAATTGGGGGTTACAATTAGTGATTTTCAGTAGCAGCGCGAGTCTGGACTTTTGTCCGGTTAATGGTAATATACTCGCCAACTACTACATTGAGACCTATAACAGGCAAATTATGTGTGTACTATGTACCTAAACCTATGTAAAGAACGAACACACATTACGCAGAATAACCCAATCAAGTGGCGAAGTGCGGAAGATGTCCAGCTAAACTAAACTAAACTATGTATCTCTGCCTACCACTTTGGACAATACAGCTGTAATGTTATGTCGTTTTTATTTAATGGAATGTATTATAAATCCTATCTACCTACGCTACTTTGTAAAAAGCAACATAAAACTGAGACATTATTTTTTTAAGTACAAAAGTCGGTGCTTCAAAACAATTGGTAAGTGCTCAAATACCCCTAACTAGTAACGTTTGAAAGACTAGGACTTTCTTCATACATTGCAAAAAAATATTAATATAATATAATACCAACAAAAACATTGCCTTAGCTCCGTAAATTTTTCATAAAAACAAATTCAATCGTACAGATAATAGGATTTTCACGTAAAAGCGAGTCAAAGAACGTATAATAACATGTTATGAAGAAAATATTTTAAAAAACACTGAACGAATCCTTTGAACTATTTGTGTACTTAAGATGTATTTTTACTGTCTGTGGTACGGCATTCGAATTTTGTTTTGTTAAAAATTTTATTCTTCTGTTCATGTCTTTGGCAATATTCACAAAAGATTCTTCTTTTCTTTTCAGCCAGCTGACTAGACAAATAGGCTATCCTTGGAGTTAACACTAGCCAAACGATGGCTACTGGGTATAAGATAAAAAAATAAAAAATAATTTATTCAAAATACACTTAAAAAGGTACATTTTGAATGTGAAATTTCATCAATACAGCCCTTGCCCGTCATCGCTTCCTGGTGCTATAGCTGGGTAGAAGAAACAACAAACTACCCAGCAGCATAATCTATCTGTCAAAATTTGGGGTATCTACGAATAGGCCATCTTTTATTGACATAAGCTACCGAGTACATTACTAGTAAACCCAGTCTAAACCACCACAGCACACTAGATTTACCAGTGACTTATCACAAAACATACATCTCCAGAGCTGTATCGCGCGCGACGCCGGCGGGCAAAACTAGCCCCATTCCACATCTTACATATAAAATCATTCTACTTTAGTAGTTGAGCGCACTATGAACAATTTAATATTGTCTATAATACGTAGTTCTGTGGCGCAGACAAACCATTTGCAGCTTGTGCTGAGGACACAGTGCGGGTTTATTTAATGTTGGTATCAAAATACTGACAAGACTGCCTCGTTGGTCTAGTGACTGCCTCGTTGGTCTAGTGACTGCCTCGTTGGTCTAGTGACTGCCTCGTTGGTCTAGTGACTGCCTCGTTGGTCTAGTGACTGCCTCGTTGGTCTAGTTGACTTCCTCGTTGGTCTAGTGGTCGCTAAGCGCGACTGCTGAGCACGACGTCCTGGGTTCGAATCCCGGGTCAGGCAAAGTGTCACTGGATTTTTCCATTAGATAATTCTCAGTGGCAGCACGGAGTCTGGATTTGTGCCCGGTTGATGGCAATAGGCTCGCCCCCTATTACATTGGGACCTATAAACATAACTGGCGAAATGTGGGTGTACTATATGTGCACCTCTGCCTACCCCTTCGGGGAATACAGGCGTGATGTTATGTTATGTTTGTGTGGTATCAAAATAGACACGGTAGCTGACTTGTTCATTGTGGCGTTCTAAGGGATTTTTGTTCAACAGTGGACCTTTTCGGCTGATGATGATGATTCTGTTACTATTGAGTTGAAGACCCCTTATAACTTACAGCTTCTTGTAACACTGAAGTAAGGAGGTCAGCCCCTTACCATGAACTCTTAAAGCGAGACAGTTTATATTGTATAAGCGAGACACCGCATTACACTGCACCAAGCGCCGTCTCATTTCCACAAGGTAAACTGTCCTGCTTTATGAGTTCACGGTTAGGGGCAGGTAAATTTTTTATTGTATGCATGAAATTTCGGTATGTCTCTTTGCTCTAGTCATCGCTAAGCATGACTGCTGAGCATGATGTCTTGGGTACGTATACAGTAGTAGCATGGAGTCTGAATTTGTTTCCGGTTGATAGTAATAGTCTCGAATATTCATATTGCATATTGGACCTTTAACCTAACAGTACTACACAGTCACACCCCTTCGGGGAATACAGGCGTGATTTTATAAATCTTTATATAATTATGTCATTTCGGTCATACACTTTTCATAAAAATGTATCAAGTCAAATACACAATCCACCTTTAGATAAGCAAAAGAAAGATACGCTCCTAATACCAACGAACTCCAACCTTCTTTTGATCAAAATCGATTTAAAATAATAATGGGCCTAAATAAGTGGGACAGTATTATTGACCGTCCCGGGCAACCTGGGCAGTCCGCAGCGCTACCAACCTAATGACTGTCTAATCTTTTAGGCTAGGTCACAGGATAAGAACAAAAAAGTGGTTCATCTTCTTCTTATCGTATGGTTGATGAACAACCTGGTGTCAAAGTTTAAACCGCCTGTAGGCCTCTGACATGACTTTCCACACCGCTGAAAAATCACTCAGGTGTGCCGGTTTCCTCACGATGTTTTTCTTCAGCGTTTTAACAACTTATAACTAATTTATAGTACTACATGAATTTAAAAAGATATTGGTGCGTGCCGTGTTTTTAACTTGCGATCTTTGACTTTGAAGTCCAACGGTTATACCTCTCGGTAATCACTGCTTAGTGGATTATTTAAATCAAAAAGGTTCTTTATCATCACCTGTTTACTAACGCTTACGAAGTAGTCAAGACTTATTAGACTCGTTATTAACCGTTGATTTATAAACGAGTATCATACGGGCATTATCTTAAACCTGTATACTCTATTGACATCTCTACTCTTTGACATACAAACGACAGTGACAAGTATAATTTAAAACCGTCATACTTTATAAATAAGGGGGCTAATACCTATTTTTAACGTCATTGTAATGTTAAGACAAGAGCCAACATTAACATTAGGCAAAGTTGAGCGAAACTGCTCGGAGCTGTACATTACTCCCCCGCTTCGCTCATCACAAAGCCTTTACCCTAACGAACACGCAGTGCATGTATCTTGGATGTGAAACTGCAGACATGAGTGAGCTATACATCTAATGTACAGCTCTCGGTATTTTCTAGATGATTGTACAATATACATATATGTACTATATTGTATAAGTTATGTCGGGTTCCGTGACTTCATTTCACGACATCTGGCTGTTGGTTACAAGATAAGTTTATTTAGCTTTGTGCTTCTGATGCTGTGTGAAGACTTGGTGGTAGATACTACATATAAACATCGAATGATAAAAAGGCACAAAAATACTTGTTCCTTCTTTTTGGAGGCCAATGCTGCGTGCTCTTCACAAACATGGTCCCAATATAGTTGTTAGAGGCGAGCCCATTGCCATTTACTGGCACAAATCCAGACTAGGTGCTGCTACTAAGAATTACCCAATAGGAAACCCAGTAACACTTTGTCTGACCAGATATTTTAACCCGGGATCTCATATTCAGCATGTAATAATAATATATAAAGCATATTATGCTTACTCCTTCTCCATTTGAAGCCAGTTCTGCTCTGTTCATACAAAGATGAACAAAGGGCGAGCCTATCACAAGTAACCAGGCTCAAATCTAGACTTCATGTTGCCACTGAGAATTACCTAATGGCTAAACCTTTAAACACTTTACCAAACCTGGAAATCGAAGCCAGACCTCACGCTCAGCAGTCGTGACCGACGCCATTACACAAACAAACCAATCCTAACCCTTTTATGTTTCTCATAATAAAACTAATTTCTCTTCCTATAAACGTATAACTCCTAACTCCATTACGGAAAGAGTAAAACAGATTTTGGAAATAAGAAAAAGCGAAGTCGAAGCAATATCTTTCGTTCGTGTGTTGCGTACCTACGTGCGATTAACGTCCATCTCTGAATATTTCACTCTAATGTCCCGGATTGAAGCATGTTGGACTATTGATGGGGCCTCCGGAATTTATTGGTACGAGCTGATGTAGGGGAATGAGCCCTTTGGGTGGGCATACTGCTTGGTATTTATGAGTGTGAACCCGCGGATTGGCTTACCGAAGAGTGTTAGTTGTTTTAGATTAATGAGGTTTTGTGTTTCTATGATTTTTGTGCATCTTCCGTCACAGCAAAATAATTTGACTGATACCCGAACGGAACAAACATTTTCTTATCAGAAATGAAGTTACACTGCTAGTAAGTAGTTTTTACTTTATTTCGCAATGAATCCGAATATTATAAATGTGATAGTAACTTTGTCTGCCTATTTTGATAAATTTAGCATGTAGAAAATAGACCTGTGAAAGGAAGGCTACTTAACGAGGGCAAAGCCGCAGGCAAAAGCTGGTCATATACATCATATAACATGCATTAATAAATGAACATACGATATGTTACACAGCCTAAATATCCTACATATATTCATGCATTAGTAAATTTTATTACCTTATCAAACGACATGCGATTATAACCTGTAACAGGACGAATTTAAATTGACAATCCCTTGGCATATAACCCGGCTGCTAAAGGATTTATAACTGAAACTGCATTAGCGTATGTGCCGATTGGCTAGCATTGAAAAATTCTGCTATCCCAGTCTACGAATGCAGCAAAATGAAATACTGTCGCATCGAGAAGTTATATGGCATAATATATTGCAGCGGATTGATTTAACTGATGTCAGTTCAGGGATCCTAGATAGATTTTATATTAGATTCTGGACAGTACTAGACACTAAACCCCCTTCTCATAAAAAATACAATTTTAAACCAAGGATTAATTTATACTGTCACTGTCGCTAGCGTGTCAAAGAATAGATATGTCTATAGACTTAATACGATTTTTAGTTAATACGCGTATGATCCTTGTTTATGAATAAAAGGGTTGAAGAGTTTTGGCTCAAAGGTAGTCCATTAGGAAGTCGACTCAACCGAGTTCAAAAAAATGGCGAAGATATTTTCATAACAGCTATTTGCTGGAAAAATAATTTGTAGTTTAATTTAGTTATAGGCATTAATATGGGCTAAGCTATTATCGTGTTCACAAAAGTGAAATACATACAAATACGCCCAGACTGGAACCAAATAACTGTAGATCACACAATTTATTGTCCCGTGCGGAATACGAACCTGCAACCCTTAGCGCAGCAGTTCCATCGCATGGCCACTGCGCCAATCAGTTATACAATAAGAGCGTTCTGGCAACATTTAGTGAACAACAGTACATTCTGGCTAGCTCAGGGAATACAGGTGTGAAGTTAAACAGTATAAATAAACGCTACATGTAAGCAGCAAGCCGGTGAACCAGCATTTCCATACCACAGCCAACTTTACTTAACAAATTATTATTTTAACTCAGCTTTCTCGTATTCATATTGTGAATGTAGCTTTTGAGATCTTACGTACGTTCTCAGTAACTTGCTGTGGGAACTAGGGATCACTGACTCTTTGAAATTATAATATCAAAGACTGCTAAAAAGTACTGCATACGTTCCTTGTTGCTTGGCATGTGTGGCCAGGGGATTTTGGGGAACTTCCTATATTTTAGCAAAGAATACATTTTATATTTTGGTTCCTTCAAAAATAGGGATTTGTTTTAAACATGTAGTTACTTTTACCCTACTTTCAGCCTTACCATGAACTCTGATAGCAGGACTTTCTCCATAGTGGAAGCGAGACGTCACAATATACTATACGTAGCGGCATCTCGCTTCCACAACGGAAAATCTCCTGCATTAAGAGTTGGGGCTGGATCCCCAAAATACAAGGCAAAAGTGTTATCAATGTTAGGAGTATTTAAACTCACATTTCACCGCTCACCATTGTCATAGGTGGTCAAGATGATGATTGCCATGCATTGTGCCTACAATGTGTTCATTGCTCAAATATTCGCGTTTCTAGCAATGAAAGGGACGTAAACAATAAAAAAAAACAAAACGCACACATAGCTATGACCAACGTCATTAGACCGTCTTCATAACTAGTGATTTCTGAGAAGTACTTACATCGAATACAACAGCAACGTTTACATAATTTAGGAACACAAAGATGGAAAGATATCAGTTTAGTATATATCCGAGTCACGGAGGCGTTGATACGTTATGCTTTTGTTGGCAAATCTTTTATGAAAGATAGCTTTGGATCGGTGTATCGGTTTTCCCTTATGGATTTAACTCCCCGACTACATTAATATTAGCTGATCGTATCCTTGTTATGTATTAAGTACTTCTCAGTTCTTCGTCAGAATCAGAATCACTTACTTGATATGAATAACAATGATTATTTACGAAGAATGATGGTCAGGGCTATATTGGGGATGCAATAGGAAAAAAAATAATTTTCAAAAGCGGCTTAACGGATTAAGTTCAAAGGCAATCAGACGAATTCGCGGGTGCAAACTAGTCTACTACAAGTAACAAGCACGTAGACGTGTGTATAATATGTAGGTGGATGGATGATGCACCACTAAAGGATACTTCAGCCTGTGCCTGCGAAGAAAACTCTTGGAATAAATATTATTATAGCCAAAATTTCAAATGAAATGAGCGTGTATGAGGAATGTGATGCGTGTGAATAAAGCAAAATAAGTATGCCAGGATTATAGCAAATGGAAATCTGTGGTCTCTGCCTACCCCTCAGGGAAACAGGCGTGACTTTATGTATGTAAAATTTCAAATCTCATATTCCATTGACAAGTTTGTCATAATCTATTAAAGTTTGCTACATTCAAACATGACTGCAGATCCCAACTACTTATATCTGCGAAGAACCGACCATACAAAGTGACATTATTACGCTGTCACAATATAACCTAACATCGGCCAGCATAACTTGAGCTCCGTCTTACTACCAGTTACATCCGAACTTCTTCACAGTCAAAAGGTTGAGAGCGGCGCGGAAGGTCAGGCTAGCTTGTCGTTTAGAATTAAAGTGACGTGGGTTTCTCATTTTGTTGGAGGCCAGATATATACGCGTTTCCTAAGCGAAAGTGTGCACGCATGTTGAATTTTTAATCTGAAATATTCTGAATATGCCAAAAAAAGGTTAAGTAATATGTTTGCCGTTGAATATATTTTTTTGGCCGCTGTTAGGGCTTTTATTATTTGGTTGTTCAATAAATATAATTACGACCCGTTCGGCGCAGTGGGTATGCAATTAGACTGTTGAGAGAGAAAAAGAGGCTGGTAAAAACCCAGGATGAGTCAAATATTAATTGTGCCGCAGTTCTATTACATTGATATCTCATGTTTCAACAATGGCAAAGCATGATGCAGGGGAAGTCCTTAAATTACACTATTCCCAAAAAGCCGAAAAGTTTGGGTAAAAATCATAGATGTCAGTGTCTGTCAGCTCAAACAAAATCCTTTGCTAAAGTACACTTCAGCTGGATACAGCATTTTCTTATACTTTCAGAACTGGGAATAAGGTCAGACATTTTTGACATTTGCCCGAATCACATTCATTGCCTCGATATATTTCCCTCAATATCTTACGTCGACATGACCACAGAATATCGCGCAATATTCTAGACGTCGTCGTACGTACATCTAGAATTACACAATATCTCTAAATTATAGTACAGAAATAGTAAGTTAGATGTAAGATCAAGCTAAGCTGTATAATTTTCGGTGATTTTGGAGAATTAAACATTACTCTATTCTGTTTCTTTACTCATGTGCTGGTTATTGTTAATTGCCTTTTTTTGTTAAGTTTTGCTGTGTCGTTTACGGCTTAGAATATACCGCCTCCTCCCACCCATTGGTGTCGTAAGAGGCAACTAAGTGATATTCCGATGGGATGGGCAGCAGCCTTCCCCTGTGTAGGTGACGTTCACCATACTGTGGTAGCCAGCCCGCCTACCCAGCGTAGTGACTATGGACGAAACCTACCATGAAGAATAGCCAAAGAAAACGGCCCCCAGTTCCCAGCCACGCTACTATTCCAGGTAGGCGGGTATAGGTGGGAGGCAAAAGCGGGAGAGCGGGCCTTGTGGCGTTCTCTGAGGCTTACGTCCAGCAGTAGTCCGCAATAAACTGATGTGATGAAGTTAGGTTTGTTAGTCTAGTCTTTATGCTATTGTAAAGCGAAATATATAATAAAATACATAATAAAAATGTAAGTTCAAAATACGCAACAGACTGTATCTACCGACAACTCAAAACAAAAATTAAAAAACGTCTTAACTTTACTACTAAGTTTTCTTGTCAAACGATTATAAAGCTTGACACCTTTACAATAAGGGGGACATATGAAAAATTTATTAGCAAAATTATTTTTGTAATGAATGAGCAAATAAAACCACAGAGGCGGACGGCAAACACGTTGATAATTTTAATCTACCCACCTTTACAAAGGGCTGTTTACTGAGAGCGCGCTAAAAGGGTTGCCAGGTTGAATTAAGGGTTCTTTATTTTTGGTGTTAGGGTCGGGACTTGGTGGAATGATTAAAGTTTTTATTTGCATTAAAAGTATTTGTTGAGCTTAAGTAAATAATGTTCCCATATTTCAGGGAGGATAAGTCCGATTTGAAATTGTGTGCTAGCTTATGTTAATTCAGAGATATTTGTCTAGACTGACTGGCTGTGTATATGAAATTCTATGAAAAATTTATAACGCATGAATTAGAAGCATTTCTAAAGATTATTGTCATTATTCTCAGTTGCAACACGGTGTCTAGATTCTTACCCGTTAGTTACATGAGCTCCCGAATAAGGTGTGACTATTACCCCCTATTACATACTTAGTCTGCGAAATTTTGTTTTTGTCCATAATACCATGCTTGTTAATTGTATGACGTCCAGGGTGCGATTCCCGCGTCAGCCGAAGTGCTATAAATAGCAGTTCAATGAGAAGTTGTCAAGTTAGCTAAAGCCTTTGTGTTTTTTTTTTATACCGGGGAAAACCTCATGGGCTTGCTCCATTCTCGGACAGACGGACGGGTATGCCGACTCTTACCAGATAAAACCCCAGGGCGTCCTACCTACCTTACCGGCGCACTCAGCGTCATTGAATGATTATGTAAACAAAGGCGTAAGTAAAAGTTTTCTTCATGAAATCTTTAGTTATCATTAATTTAAGTAATCATTAACGTCTCTCAGTGCAGCAGTTAGTAAAAAACGAAGACGTACCTAAGTAAAGGTTTTCTTCATGAAATCCTTATTTATCATCAATTTAAGTAATCATCAACGTCTCTGAGTGCAGCAGTTAGTTATAAACATTACCCCCCCCCCCCCAATAACCTCGCTGTCGCGCCTCCCCACACTGTCACGTGACCTGACAGCGCGATTTTATTGCGCCCCGCCACTCGGCACTCAACACGTCACTAATTATCTTGATTAGTGGCCCATGAGCCCAATGTTCATATTTCCCGGGGAACGATTTAAGGGTTTAATTAGAACAAAATTGTTTTCCAGGCAGTTATCGTATGGCGTTTTGTACATTAAGGAGTATTTACTTAGTAGGTACTGCGTAGTATAAGATAATGATACCATCAGCAGGACAGGAAGCAGGGTAGGAAGTTTCAGACGAATTATGTTATAAAAAAAATCCTACGTTATTCTCACACTCACAATTATACATATACTAGCTGCGCCCCGCGGTGTGCCCCGCTACAGTTTTTCGGGATAAAAAGTAGCCTATGTGTTAATCCAGGATGCCAGTTACCTCCATATGAAATTTCATTAAAATCGGTGTAGCCGTTTGAGCGTGAAAAGGTAACAAACGTACAAACACTCTCACAAACTTTCGCCTTAATAAGACTAAAGCAGGAACTTTAACACAAGGAAACTAAGCACAATACCAAAACAAAAACAAGTCAGAAGTACCCGATGACCTGTCAAAGGTCACTCGGAACAAAATAGTTAATTACTTGCATTTCAACATGACTGGGAACGAGTCATGGTGGGGCAAGTCACCGCGAAAATTACTTTTTGGCTGACGTCATTATTCTGTCCACCCTACTCCCCCTACAGGCTGTTGGAAGCAGTGCTCCACAATGGAGGAAATAGCAGAAGGTTAAATATTTATTTAAACCTCGCCCTATCCTCGGAATTTCTCCTGTATCGTAAACCACGAGCATGTAACATCACATACACTAACACCCAAACTCGGGACAAACATCCGCTGATCACACAAACTTTTGTCCCACGCGGGAATCGGACCCGCAACCCTTTGCTTAGTAGTCCAATCGCTTAGACACTGTGCCAATCTGGTTGACTTTAAAAAAAATTAACACTACCTTTTAAAACAACTAGGCTCAAAATTGTGTGATAACAAATTAAACAAGCCCAAACACGATGGTATTGCGTCATTTTGTTACAGAATTCCAATGACCACCTTTTGACTCCATCCTCTGACCCGCTCAAGAGTACAATAGTATTGTAGGACTTCATGCTGTAAAGCCAATTTTATTACAGTTATATAACCCTTATTTTTATATATTATTTTTATATGTTATAACTTTATTTGTTCAAACATGTTAATGACATACAATATTAATAAGTGCATGCAAGATGGTACAAAGGTATAAAAAAAAGGAAATCTAACAATACAAAAAAAAACAATAATCTGAAAAAAAAAATATTCATACATACATAAAGTCATGCTAGTACCTAAAGCGGAGGCGAAGGCAGACGTGTAAAGTATGATATGGGTTCAAATTTAATAGGGAACGAAGCCATTGCCATCATGCCTGGGATTTGAACCCAAGATCTCTCAAGAGCTCAGCAGTCGCGCTTAGTGACCACTAGACCAACAATTTTATTCATAAAATTTTGGAAGACGGTACATAATGGTATTACTGTAATTACGCCTACACCCGCTATTTACGGAAAACTGTAATTTATCATTGAAATTAAAAGCCACATTGTTTGAGTCATAATAAAGGCGAATTTAGAATGATCTATTGAGTTGCTGCTAATTATTATTCATTTATTTATGTACCTAGCTTTGTAGTAATACTCTCTTGGAGTCTAGCGATATTAAAATTTGCAAGGAAACATTATTTTGACAAATTAATCAGTTTTATATAACTTAATTTTATCCACGGATTTCTATTTGCTACGATCCTGGCATACTTCTTTTGCTTCATTCACACGCATCACATTCCTCATACACGCTCTTCCGTTGAGGGTACTCCTCACTTCCGTGGTCTCTGCCTACCCCTCAAGGAAACAAACGTGATTTTATGTATGTGTGTATGTTATTTTATCCAAGACTCATTGTAATAAGGTCGGTATAACCTTGAACTATACTGATCAGTTTCATCAACATGAGGTATAAGAAACCTAATAGGCGCAAGCAATGATACAGTAGCCCAGTTGGTATGTGGACAGTGGACGTCTTTCGGCTGATGATAATGATGAACATCTATAACCAAATTTCATTTGTAACATTTTATATTTCGTAATTATTTATATTATATTTAAAAAGCTGATATTTTTTTAATTAATCGTTCTCTGTCACCAAAGAAAATAAAGAGCGATAGATTTTTCAGACAGAATACACAAGTTGCCTTTTTGTCTTAATCTTTTTAATTCGTTGATTGACGTCTTGCATCACGGCGATAAGCCTGGGTTTCATGGGTCTCATGCCTGAAATGTAATTTTATTATTATTATTTGTATCTCGTTATTCTTCTCGTGCTATCAACCATGTAGGCAATACCCGGTTTTTTAAAAGGCATACGGGGACACAGGTCCAACACGCAGAGGCCCGTTGAGAGCTTTAATGTGAAAGGTAATGGGACACCACACAACTGCTCTATAAAATAAAAATAGCCATGTAAATCCCCAGAAGGTGCGGGACTATTGAGAAAAATTATAATAATTATTTTTAATTTCGAAATGGATCATCACCAAATTCACTACTACGCTATGGAGAGACTGGCAGGTACTACGCAGATCAGTTCATCGGCAAGGTTAAGTCGTGCTTGCAGCGGTCAGTCTTGTGATGGTTGAAGGAGCACGACTGTTCAATGATTTACCGGAAGAATTAAAGAAGTGTGAAAGTATTAATATATTTAAATCTAAATTAAGAAAACATATTATTTGTAACCGATGACGTTATCAACGCACCAGATGCGAACATCTAAAATACTTATCATAATTTAACTAATTAATTGTTCTTATGTGAATAAATTCTTTAAACCTATGGTTGAACGTTTTCACATGTCACGACCCATCCGTGCTTCGGAAGGCACGTTATCTATTGGTTCTGCGCCTCATCTCACTCCGGTCGTGTCGGTCTGGTCTATAAGAGGGGATAGGGAGTAAACCTGTGTTTGCGTGCATACCTGTGTACTATTATATCTCGTGCGTAGTTCGTTAGTCTCAGTTGAGACAGGCCGCCGTGACCGAAATTCGGTCAGGAGAACATTATTATTAAGTTACTACAACGCACAATCATCATCATAATGGTATCGCCAAACCAAATCATGGACCACAAACGTTCTTACGATCTCGCAACAAATTACAACTTTAAAAATAAACGTATAAAACCAATTTTCACGTTGCACCGTTTCACGTGATTGTTCGACGTTAGTACAAAGAAAAAACGTGTTATAATGCGTTGTGTTTTATTGTACTCATGTATTATATTTTCCGTTCTTAAAATTAGTTGCGCGCGCTCAAGTTTGAGAATCATTGGAGGCAAAGACGCCGATGAAGCAAAACACCCGTACATCGTAAGACTACAAAATCAAGTTGTTGTATTTAATATTCTGGGTTTTACATTTCACATACACAGCTGCACTGGTTCTTTATTAACTCCTACGTGGACTGTCACTGCCGCACATTGTCTCTCATTAAAAGGCCCAGTAATAACCAAGGACAACACAACCGTCATGGAACCGGTCATTCGATACGGAACGTTTAAGAAAAGTCACATTGTCCGAGTCATCGCTGTCATCGAACATCCCGGCTACAAATTCAGAATACTCGACATTCGAAATGACATAGGTTTAATTAAATCTTATCCGGTTCCTGTAAACCAGTTCGCTCGGCTAAGCGCACTAGACTTTGCGTCATTAGTGGGTCAAGAAGCGGCTCTGTTTGGTTATGGATTAACTAATGGATCAAATCCAATAGGTCAGACTATATTGGGTGACGCCACGTCGGCAATGAAACCTTTACAGCAATTAGATATCGTTGTACTGCGGTGCAGTAAGAGCTATATAGATATGATGCCTGCGGTATGCGTTGCGAGGCGCTGTGGACAGTCAGCAGCTATATGTCCCGGCGACTCCGGTGGACCAATGATCCACTCATCCGGCATAACCGGTGTCAATTCTTTGGGCCCATTAAATCTGGAAAAATTCTGCTTCCTTCAACCTACGGCACCCGTCTATGATGCTGGAATTATTACGCCTATTAGTCCATTCGTCGATTGGATAAGTGAGACTATAGTAAAAGATATAGAAATACCACCGCCAACAGAAGGTTACTTTGTCAAAATTATAAATAAGTCATAATATGAGAGTATTATGGGCCGTGCTTGGGTACTAATGCTTGTTGCCATGCCTTTCGATCATGAAACAGTAAGGATGATAAGCAGTTTGAAGCAGCTACCGTTTTGTACTGTCTTGAAACCAACCAAATACACATTTATTTATTATTCTAGACTGACATTATAATATTAAACCCTTATGAAGTTGCACTTTATTTCTATTACCAAAAATTTACTTAAATGAATGCTACAGCCTACTAAAGCGCACCCGCTAAATTAAAACACATGTGAAAATCTACGTGCAATTCATAACATACATCCTAGTTTGACCGACACACATGTTTATTGGATGCAATTGGCAAGCTGTCGTTTATTGTGGCGTTCTAAGGGGGAGGCCTTTGTTCAACAGTAGACGTCTTCCAGCTGATGATGATGACATGTTTATTAACACAACTTTTTTATATTATATATAAATAAAATAATAACAGCCTATGACTGTGGAACTGCTACAAAGGCCTCTTCTCGTATAGAGAAGGATTGAGCATTGATCACCACGCTAGCTATATAAAGCTCAGTGGTTAAAAATTAAATGTTGTACTACATGAGGCTAACGAAAAATAACAAAAGAAAATAATTAACATACATTTGCCAAATTCTCAATAAAAATTAAGAGGTTCATAATAGAGAAAATATTGCATCAAATATGCCAAATTTTAAACGATCACAGTATCTACTTTGATATTTTAAATTTGGCAAAGTTCAACGTTCATTTTTTACACCTGAGAGGTGCCTAAAAGAAGCCGTATCAGTACCCAACATGCAATATTCTATAACGACGTATCGTAAACACATAACTTACATATTTCAATCACATAACAATTGGGCATCAACTTTATAAAATCAACAGTTAAAAAAGAACTTAAACTAAAATATTTCCACAAGATGAGTCACATTTTGTCGTATATGTTAATATTTTCAATCATAGAAATTGGCGGCACGCGTCCAGGATTGAGGATTATTGGCGGCAATGACGCCGACGAAGATAAATATGAGTTCATCGTAAGACTAGTATATGAAATAAAGTATCATGTACTCAGTGTAACACGTTACGCATTTACTTGCACTGGAGCAGTTTTAAATCCCATTTGGACATTAACAGCCGCGCACTGCGGTACTACGAAAACAATCTCAAATGTCAACATGTCAATTTTATTTGTCATCCAATTTAACCCAAAAAACTATACATGGACACCTGAGAATATGCGTGAAGTGATATCAATGATCCGACACCCGGCCTGGAGACCAACCTTGTTAATTCGGCGTTGCGACATAGCTTTAGTGAAAACTAAAGAGATACCGTTGAAGCAATATGCACGTCTGAGCAGTTTGGATTTCATGACGATGGTCGGACAAAAAGTGACTATATTCGGATTCGGAATGGCCTGTTCCTCAGAAATAGTATCAGACACCATGGCATTGAAGATACCGTTACAAATGATCGAAGCGATTGTCACTAAATGTAGTTATGAAATTTCGGCGATTTTGAAACCAGCCTTGTGTTTCGCCAGGCGCTGTGGCAAGTTTGCTGTGGTACGGAAAGGAGACTCCGGTGGACCAATGCTCCATGCTTCTGGAATTGTGGCCATTAACTCAATAGGTGATCTCAATCAATATGGATACTACTGCCACTTTCAAGATTCAGTACCGGTTTACGAAGATGAAGCACTTACACCAGTCAGTCCATTTGTTGACTGGATTAGTGATACTATAGAAACTAATTGACATAAAATTTTATTTCTGGCTGTATTCGTTTGGACAATACAGTTAAGTTTATGGATCAGCCATCATAGTTATTCAATCATTTACAAATTCAAATATTCATTGTATAAAATGTGCTATTACAGAGGATGATATATTTAAGTACGACACAGATCAGCACATTTTGTCATTTCAAATGACATGCAAATATTTTACTTACATATCCATGCAATTTTTTTAAATATTCCGCTAGTAAAAAAACACTTATCTACGAGCCATTTTCTCAGTGCCTTTTTACATAGCAGTCAAGGATGGCTTCATAAAGATAGAGAAAAAGAAAAAGAAGCCTCCCTGTCGGAATCAGTGCGGCGCCGCACTGGTAGGACCCAACACGCTGCTGCGTCTAGCAGTTCTACAATGTAGCTGTGCGTGTCCCAACTACACTACTCCACGAAAGCTAAGGAAATCGTGGAGTACCTGCGTGTGAAGAACACTGGACTTTGAGGGTCGAAAAGTTGGAGCCGCGTCACGACACGAACTCAAGTTGTTTGTGGTGCGTGTTCCGAGTCATGATCTCGAGAAGTTCCTCAAAGATGAGTTATGGCCGAAGGGTGTTAGGTATCGCCGGTTTCGTGGCCAAGCACGACGCCGACACTTCGTGTGTAGTGTACTTATATTATATTATTATGTTGTGTTTATAGTATTTTTAAATTATATTAATATAGTATTGTATTTATAGATATGGGCCAAGATGCCTGAATTAATGGTTATTATTATATTAAAGATATTTAATTACGACATCTCAATTCATTTTGAAGAATCCCTAACTAAGCAGAAAATATACATACATTCTTACCATAAAATATTAAACATTTTATTAACCATAGCACATGAATGTATATACTCTGTGACCGTAATCCGATCCCGCTGATAAAGTCATCATCATCATCAGCCGGCAGAAGTCCACTGTTGAACAAAGGCCTCCCCTTAGAACGCCACAATGAACCACAGCTTGCCAATTGCTTCCACCGGTTCCCCGCAATTCTGACGATATCGTCACCTTATAAAGTGTTTATCATATAATATATCCTAATCCGTTCGGTTTTGTTTCCGTAAAATATTTAGGATTAAAATGTGGAAACTGAACTACCCCTTCTCCCCTTTTCTCTTTTGAGAACCGCGAGATTCATTTCGTCGGTGGTTCTTAATGATTATCATTGTAGATTTAGGTTTATAGGAGTTACAATACGGCACAAGTGATGGGCTTGTCACAAATTAAAAAAACTATCTTGCTTTTACTTTCTAGAGGACATTTTATGAGATCACAAATGTTGCACAGCCTGCCTAGGCTGACCAATTGGTTACTATCACTGTTTTTTTTCTAATAAACGTCGCTCGCGCGTCGCACAAGACGGTTACCACCAATAGTCCTGAAGGAAGGCATTATAATAATCTGCTTAAACAGGCGTTTAATTGATGGAGCCATCAGTACCCGACAAGCATCAATATTCCATTACAACATATCATCGATGACAGTCCAATTCCGCGTTATAACATTGTTAAATACCGCGTATGTATACTTATATAAATCGTTTAGTTCTCCATAATCTAATGTATTATTTTTAAAGACTATTCCCAATAGTTAACTGTCAAAATCTAAATTTTACTTTGTACATTCGTGGTTTTGAATATTGTTTGTCACGTGATATTGGACTATGAATGAGGATATCGTAAATATAATATTATAATAATTTATATTTCAATCACATTCCGATTTAGCATTAACTATAAAAACACAACAGTATAAAGAAACTAGTTTTGCTGAAGTATTTGCATATCATGAGTTACGTTGTGTCGTATATGTTAATATTTTCAATAATAGAAATTGGTGGCGCAGGGCCTGGACTGAGAATTATTGGCGGCAATGATGCCGATGAAGACAGATATGAGTACATCGTAAGACTGGTATTCCAATTTAAATTCCAAATACCCGGTATATCCAAATACAAACAGTCTTGCACTGGGGCAGTTATAAAACCAACCTGGACATTATCAGCCGCACATTGCATTATCAACGAGAAAGTGGCTAATGCATTCAAATTAAACAAAATTTCAATAGTATCCGTGATACACAGTCATCCAAAAAACCATAATTATACATCTGAGTCGATTTTTAGAGTGGTAGATATATTCCGACACCCTTCCTTCGTAGTGGGCTACGGATTCGTGCGTAACGACATAGCTTTACTGAAAACCGCTGCAATACAATTGAGGCAGTTCGCGCGTCTGAGCGCTATAGATGTTATTTCATTGGTCGGACAAAAAGTCATATTATTTGGACATGGATTGACTCATGCATCGGGGATGATTAACGACACCATGTCGTTGAAAAAACCGTTACAGAAGATCGATGCTGTTGTTACTAAATGTAATAAAGAATTGCCTATGAGACCAGCGATGTGTGTCGCAAGACGCTGTGGCCAATCTGCTGGTATTTGTGCTGGAGACTCCGGTGGACCAATGCTCCATCCTTCAGGAATTGTGGCCATTAACTCAATAGGTGGATTAGATGAAGATGTTAGGAAGTTCTGCACACTTAAAAATAAAAGACCGAATTACGAAGTTGGTGTACTTACACCAGTTAACCCGTTTATTGAATGGATAAGTTTTATTATACAAGCAAACGCTAATACCACAAATGCTTCAATGTAATGTAATAGATAATTTAAGACTTTTCTTCAGAAAACAAAAACATCGTTTTAATTATTTAATTAGTTAAAATGAGTATACAGAAAGCCAGCACTGAAGACTTTGGAGCAAGCATGTAAGTATTAGAATTACTCATAGTTAGTCATAGCACATAATTATATCAATCGTAAAGGGATCGTCACCGTATCACCTATCGCCTAGCCGTCAAACAGTCGTCAACCTTACTTTTGAAAACCAAGAAGTTCCTAATATAGTGTGGCTGTGCGAAACAGAAAGATTTTATTACAGTGTAGGTTTGAGTGAGATAGGAAGAGTTTCATTTCATTTTTGGTCTCGCCTTATTTTATTGATCTGTCTGGTGTTTATCTAGTCTGAGACTTAACCAAAGTGGATCAGCTGCTCCAATAAGTCGACTCAGCTAAGGCTAGGCGACGCCGCGCTTACTCGCCGGTCCTGAGGCGCGGCGATTACCAATTCGATTAGTGTGGTTTGCAGTAAGGAGTTTAATACAAAGAATACTACACGGGTCGAGTTGATACATATGGTTACGACCCTTTCTGGGTTGATATATTGTGTGCTAAAGATTGCCTTTAGTCTATCCCTGAGTGTATTGATGGTCATGGCGAAACATAATTTTATAGTTAAAATGCATTTCTATTGAAATGGGTATTCGAGCAAATTTTATCATATACGCAATTCCTACATACTGCCTTAACTACTCCAGAAAATAATTTCCTTGTTAGCTGGAAGTTGACGGCGTGCATTTCTCTGGAAGCTACGTTCGTTTTGTCCTCAGCATACAACTGGAGTGGTTATTTGGAAACAAACGTCATACCATTATCCGTGTAAGAATCAAGGTTCTAAGTCTTGTTTCAAGGTCTTAAGTTTACCCCTACGTGTGTTAATGGTGATAGTGCATGAGGTTAAATGCGGTTATCCGGACGGACTTCAGTAGTTCGACGCCCGAAAATACGACGCGGGCTAGCGTTCCACACGGGCCTTTCAAGAAGGGACAAAAAATACTTTTTTGGAATTTAGAAAGTAACTACCTCATTGTAGGCATCAATATTGTAAAAAATAATGAACTGTAAATTGTTAGTAATAATATGTTAAAAATATATAAAATCTCTATTATTAATATTTAAGTACAAAAACATGCAAAAAGTTATTAAAGAGAATGCAAAAAGAAAACCCTTTGGCAAGAATCGAACTCAATAACTTAAACCCGCAGGGCCGTCGCTAAACAACGCTATGATAATACTTAGAGATGATGAGAAAATATATGTTTCTATACATGTTACGATTTACTGCTGTGTTCCTTGTGGATATAGCGTGATGATTTTGATTTCAAAGGTTCATCTGTAACTAATCTGCTTATTGCTAAAGACATAATGCAATACTTCTCAGCCCCCATTGCAAATGCCGTGATGATATTTCGAATAGCAACGCGCCGGCCGTGATGATATTTCGAATAGCAAAGTTTCAGCAAATTTTATATAGTAGTTTTCATGTGAATCTAAAACATACATACAGACAAACAGATAAAGAGACAAACACAAAAAAAAATTATGGCATCGGAATCGTTTGGACATCTTAGCACTTAATTTCTTTAAATATACATTTTTGACTTCGTTTCGATTTTATTAGAAGTATAGATAAAAATATTGTTTTATGTTACAAGCATACATAATAGGCTACTTATTATTTACGGTCAAAAAAATGCACAAACGAACCAATCAACAGATATAAAAATTCTCAATTTTTTTTTCTTCTATTTAATAAAAAAGGCAATAGATGTGCACTTTCAACATGATTTTACAATATACTTAAGCTTATTTACACCCTATAACCTACGTTAAAAATAAATATACACAAAAGAATAAAAATCCATCAAAGTATTCCTCCTCATCGCTTTCAACTGGTAGGGTGCATCGTATAATTGTGTAAAAAATTACAAAATATTTATCACTTTTAAGTATTTGCAAGTTCAGCATCTGTTTCTATAATATCGCTTATCCAGTCAATAAATGGACTGACTGGTGTTAGTATTCCGACTTCGTGGTTTGGTTTTTCATTTTTAAGTTTGCAGAATTTTCCAGCATCTCGATCTACTCCTACTATTGAGTTAACTGCCACAATTCCAGAAGCATGGAGCATTGGTCCACCGGAGTCTCCAACACAAAGTCCGGTAGACTGGCCACAGCGTCTTGCGACACACATCGCTGGTATCATAGGCATATCTCTAATACATTTAGATACAACAGCATCGATCATCTGTAACGGCTTTTTCAACGACATGGTGTCGTTTATCATTCCTGATGAATAAGTCAATCCGAATCCAAACAAAATCACTTCTTGGCCGACCATTGTCATGAAATCTAAAGCGCTTAGACGCGCGTACTGCTTCAATGGTATCTCTGCGGTTTTCAATAACGCTATATCGCTACGCACGCGTCCCTCAATAACTATGAACGAAGGGTGTCGGAATATGGATATTACTTTACGCATGGTCTCAGGTGTCCAACTAAGGTTTTTCGGATTATATTGTATGATAGATAATAATGATATGTTTTTGAGTTTGAGTGCATTAGCCATTATTTCATTACGAAGGCAGTGCGCGGCTGTTAATGTCCAAGTGGGATTTAAAACCGCTCCAGTGCAAGTATGTTTGTATTTGGCTGCATCGAGGTCATGGAGTTTTAGTTCGTATACCAGCCTTACGATGTACTCATATTTATCTTCATCGGCGTCTTTGCCGCCAATAATTCTCAGTCCAGGAGCTGCGCCACCAATTTCTATGATTGAAACTATTAACATATACGACACAACGTGACTCATGTTATGGAAATACTTCAATAAAAGTAGTTTGATTTAACGTTGATTTTTACGGTTAGTACTGAATTGAAGTGTGATTGAAATAAAAGTTTTATAGGAACAATTTAAAGAAGAATTGTGAATAGTAATTTAAATAACTGCAATCTATCAACAAACATGACGCGTTGTGTGAAGCCAAGGTGCGAATGACAGAAAATGTACTTGGTATTATGTCAAACAAATAAATATAACATCACGCCTGTATTCCCCGAAGGGGTAGACAGAGGTGCACATATAGTACACCCACATTTTGCTAGTTATGTTTTAGGTCCCAATGTAATAGGGGGCGAGCCTATTGCCAATAACCAGGCACAAATCCATTTTCCGTGCTGCTACTGAAAATTACCTAATGGAAAAACCCAGTAACACTTTGCTCGACCCGCGATTCAAACCCAGGACCTCGTGCTCAATAGTCGCGCTTAGCAACCACTAGACCAACGAAGCAGTCCAAGTCAAACAAATTTTGCGTATTATCTCATAATTATATATTAATACTACGTATTGTACCAGCTCTGCCATTTCAATTTAAACACATACCTTTGCTTCGAAAGTAGGCGAAATATGTGAGACTATTTTTACAAAAACTACCTGTAAACACCATTATTTCAAGCAAATAAACTATTCTATTCTATTCGCCATGGCCATCAAAATCAAAGACCACCCTCAATATATGCAGGGGTTGACAACATGCGACCATTATCTTTAAGTCCAGCTACTACACGGATAACACCCGCTGCTTGCTCCGAAGTCATCAGTGCTGTCTCTCTGTATATTTTGGGGACTTCATGCCAATAGGCATTTTCTACCAGTCAACCTTAGGGTGATGCAGAGTTGAACAGTGGTAAATGCACTGAGTGTAAAAAGGGGACTAATGACCAACCAACCAATGACAATATTAATAACTAATACATAAACTAATTACAATATCATGATACTTTGGCGCTTTGGGGATGTTCGCGGAGTTTCGAATATATTGTTTTTAAACAATGGGGGCTATCGCGTATGAATTCACCGCTGGGGGCGCTAGTGTAGTGGTAGGTCTCCGACATGAGAAAATGTAGCTGGTAACACCGCGAGGTGCGGGTAGTGTAGCTATTTATACGTATTTGTGTTTTGTATGAGTTATTTAGTAGTCTGTATTCCTATTTGTAATGATGTAATATGTTTTTGTAATGTTTGTGAACGGGTAATATGCTCCTTTGTTTGTGGAAATAAATGATATTAATATTATTGTATAGTCGTGGTAGCCTAGTGGTTGACATACTGGATTTGTATACACAAGGTTGCAGGTTCAAACATAGGCTATTAATATGACCACTGACTAAAGGTCTCGGAAAACATCGTGAGGAAACCTGGATTTAATTATCTGAAATCACCAACCGGCATGGCCAGTGCGCTAGCGTGCTGATCAATGCTGAAACCTTATCTATACGAGAAGAGGCCTTTGCCCTGCAGTGGGACAGTTATAGGCTGTTATTATTATGTTATTGTTATAACTACTTAGATATTAGTTTCGTGGTCTAGCTTGTAAGAAATATTTAGAAATGAACTGTTTAACGAACTCATTAGTAGTAACTTAAGTAGACTTAGTGTAACTTGTTATAATAACACATCCAAAATTAGCTGTTATGTTTAAATATACAGTAATAACTTTGTGTTTAGTGCTTTCATTGACCCCCTTCTTCGTATCCTAGTAGGATGATGACGGTTCGCTCGTTACTTCAAATCACTCCCACCTTTTTTCAAGCCTAGTTTCCAGTTCTGTTGTAGCTTCCAGTCTCATGAGTTACAAATGGGAACGTGTTGGTGTTCTGTAAGGAGTGACTGCTTAACTGACCTCCAGAACCTACTTACTGGAACAAAAAAGGATAAATAAATGATTTCTTTCAACTAACTTTTAAACTATCGCGTTGCATGATTATAATAGAAAATAACAACACGGAAATTAACGCGAACATTATTCATTTTTGGCTTGGCGTTTCGACCGAGTTACACCGGCCGTGGTCACAAGCAGACTGATTTATTTCTGTAAATAGGTTTTTACAACACTTTTACACGTCAAATTTCTATAAAAAACTAGATGGCTGCATTTCCTAACTGACTACCTCTGAGAAGAAATACTGAAACAAATTCTGGAGTCGGTCGTCTCTTTTTAAGTCCAGACAAACGCAAGTTTGTGTGTGAATAATGTCGGTCGTCCGAAAACAGGCTTGAGTCGACCTGTCCTGATAGACGCCCCATCTCGTACCATCTGCAGGACAATATGACACCCAATTAAACAGCAACACTTTCACTGCGACAACCTGCAGTCTTGATAAATCTATGGACTGGCAGCTTAACCTGCTAACACAGACTAGGTCTCAAAATTGGCAAGGAGGATCCACGTTCATTTTCCCGACCTCAACAAAGGTGACTTAACAGTAATCGTCCGACCTTTGCGGCTGATCACACGCTCACATTGTACAAAAAAATCCATTTAAAACCGTAAAATGGATTGCTGAGGTAAAACTTCATTTCGGTGGGCGTAAGTTGAGTACGAATGCAAGGAAGCAGGTCAAGTGGTGCTTAATAATTTATTCTACTATTCCTGCTTACAACGAGTTGAATACTCCGTTACAATGGTTGTTGTTCAGCTGCCGATGCAAGTGGCTCACGTTTTGTATAACATGATATTTATCCAACATTTTCTGGAATAGTTTTATGTGCCACTGCATATTGTAAAGCTTAAGCGTTTAAAGCTTTATCCGTCTCACTAATCCTTGAATTAAGACAAAAGGTATATATGCCATGAAAGTATGGTTTATGGTTTAAGACATTTATTTCTCAAACAGAATACAAATATTCACTTACTGAGAAACACTGGATACAATAAAAAAGTAATTAACACAAGGAGCGAGTAATACAAAGCGGTAGGTAAGGAGTTACAATATTGTTAGTTGTTAGGGATCAGGAAAACTATTATCTATTATTATTAGTAAGCACTATTATCTATTTTATAAGTTAAGTACAATTATTTTGGGAATTGTGGGTAGGTAAAGTATAGTTATGGTTTTATTAACTATTATTTTTGGTGATGTAGGTAATACTAAAAAAGAACGTTCCGAGTGCGTGCAAAGTAGTAAAGGAATGCAGGGTCTTAATTACGTATGGAAACACAAATCTTATTATGGTAACTGCTAATAGCATCTGATGACAATTGTTAATTATTTATTTTTGGAAATATAAAATTTTAATTTCTTTTTGAACAGGTTAAATGATTGTATCTCTTTAATATCTTTAGGGAGACTGTTATACAAAGTAAATGAGGTAATCAATGTTCAATTTGATTATTATTACCCCATACAACATACAGTAAGTATAAAAAAAAAATTACGACCTGATGAGCGCAGTGGTTAAGTGATTGGACTGCTGCGCTAAGGGTTGCTTCGATTTCCGCACGGGACAAACATTTCTATGATCAGCAGATGTTTGTGCCGAGACTGGATATTTTTATGTGATATTTCATGTTTCTAAAATGCACCTACGATACAGGAGAAACTACTAGTGCGACGTTTTAAAAAGAAACAAAATAATAAGTGACACTCTTTGGAACATTAAGAACTCTGTTTAATTTATTTCATTTTACATGGCTTTTTTATATACTAAGGCACTAAATTTTAAGTTAAGAATGTATTCCATAAAGTTTATAAGTACTTTGATGGAAAAATTTAAATACTATCAACAAAGCATTCGATTGAAATACTAGAAGGAATTTAAAACAAATGAGAGTCTGCTCTGTATCGACATAAATGATCTTTCTAAAGAACCCTTCCATCTCATTAAGCTTCACTGTTCCATTCAAGGTACCGTCGGCTCTGAGATGAGGATAGTGGTTTCAAACATTTGGCACGGAACTGAAGATTTTTATAAGTGGTCTTATTAAAGAGTGAGCGTGAAAGTGCTGGGTAGTATCCGGTCTAGAATTGATCACCCCCTTTTCCTCCCGTAGGTGTCGTAAAAGGCGACCTAGGGAACACCCAGAAGATGGACGGTAGTGTCTTCTGCAACTTCACTACCAATACTGTGATCCACCGCTTGCCAACCGTGGGCTTTATGTCAACCGCCCCCCTCCCCCCCTTGAAGGGAGAGGCCCAGTTTAACAGTGGACGATCCGGCTGATAATGATTATTAAAGATACGCGTTTATGGGCTTATGTCTCGTATAAAAGCTGTCGTCAGATTATTAATTTTTTTATTAAAAAAAACATGAACGGAGATAACATTTTTTTAAATCTTTCACGCTTCTTATTTTCAAAGTTTCTATTCAGTAAAACTAATTGTGCATGCTCAATTATCTTTCCATAACTTTTACAAGTTGCACCGTATGTCAAAATCATTTTCAAACTTTCTTAACTGACTTTCAATTTAGCTGTAAGGGGAGTGAGACTCGAGCGTGAAGTTTGACAACCCCTGACGTTGAATGAACACGTCACAACACGTCTGAACATGTCTATCTGCGGCTGATATCATGCATAGTCTTCATACTACTTGGATTTACATTTATATTCACAGTTTCACACTTGACAGCAAATCTCACGGCTACAAATTCTGACACTTGTCTTATTCTTGTCTCATTCTTTGCATGGTTTTGAAGTTATTTTTCAAATTAATTTTTTTTTTTTTTTGTTAGAATGGTCCTACATTCTTCTCTCTTATAAAAGCGGTCAAATTTCAACTAACACAATCCGATGCTTAAACCTGAACATTAGAAACATCCAAACCAGCCCGCAAAGTCAACTAAATACCTGCCAGAGTCAAAAAAGTCGGATTTACATCACAAAATCAAAACGAAACGGTCAGTTTCCATAATCTCGTTAGGTGTTCTCGTTAGTTCCCGGATCATATGAACCATGGATCCAGGATTATTGCCTTTGTTACCGCCGCTTTCCTCGAAGCTTCTGCGTACCATTAATTAATTTTCTTTTCCTTTAAGCTTCCTTTAGTTACTTATTAAAAAGGATGCACTCAAGTAAACACTTCTTAAGGCAATTACTTTGAGCTTATAGTTGCTCAGTGTTAGAAGAGCTGTTGTTTAACTACGCGATGTTACTTTTGTAAGAATGTTTTATCGGTATTTTCATTTACTTGGATATTTGTCTGCTCTTGTTCTTTTGCCGTGAGAAACTTGTTTACCAGTATTTATTTAGTGGCAATGCTGCCAGTCTTCTGGACACGTTATCTTTGACAACGATGAGGAAGAGTACTTTAATGATTTCTACCAGCTATGTATAATACTAGATCGACCACGGCGAAGGTGGTGTAACAATCTAGTCTCATAAGCAGGACGCACGTGGTCAGATATTGCAAAGGATACAGTGGTTTGGAAGAAGAAAGGGACTTTATAAATACCTTCTATTTCTTGTATAATACCTTTTTTTTTCATAGCCTATTTTGTTTCCCACTGCTGGGCAAAGTTTTCCCTTTCCTCCTTCCACTTGTTTTTGTATTAATTAAACTAACTTATTATAAAGTTATTGAGTATCTATCTGGTGGATTACAAAGTATAGTATATATCCTTATTTCTTCTTCCTTATTTATCTTTTTTATGCCTGAGATGGTGCGACATAGCGTTCATTTTCATTCGTTGTGTTCAAGTTCTTGAAACTATTCATTTGTGGAAACTGTATTGGATAATGGATTGTGTTTTCGTCATATTCTTCTTACTTAACTTTTTTATTGTGTATCTGAGTGCTTTCCTAATAAATAAATAATAATACCAACATAACATAAGTTATGCTATAATCTTCTTATTGTCTAGCAACAATTATTCATTAAACTATTTGAGTATTTGGAAAGTAAACTTCAACAGAACTCTTCTTAAGCTCTACTTTAGACCTTGCCTCTTTAAGACGACATTAAAATGAACTTAGTTGTTTCATTCATTGCAAATTGTTTTCAAATAAAGTAATTACTATTGACGCTTTGGCATTCTTCTTTTAAAAAACACTTCAGGTTGAAATATAATATTTACTATAATAACTTTCGTGAGTGTTATCCATATTATCTACTATACCGGTTATACTCAAATCTAAACTAGTCGGGCATTCCCGAATATCGACGTGAGTATAACCGGTATATAATTATAGTAGATAATATAATATTTACATTTACAAAAGTCTTAGATCACTGGTACACAATGATTTTTTATTGTACTTTGACTGGTGCATACAAATATCTTAGTCTTTCTTCATTCAAAGTTGTGTCTGCATCAATTTTAGGGATTTGGACTTTTAAAACGACAAAATATAAAGTTTTTTATGACTTACGTGACATTCCTAGACAAGGATTTTATTTTTAGTGCTTCTGTGGTATATTTTTAGATTCTGATCATGTTTTCAGTTTTGTTTTAGACTAAACAAGACTATGCAAAACGTACAAACAATTTATTTTTAAATTTACCAGATGAGTTGTGTGAGATTTACATAATCTATCTTTTATTGAAGAATGTTTCATAAAAAATGGCAGGCGTCTATTTATATTATACTAGCTGCGACCCGCAGTGTTACCCGCTACATTTTTTCGGGATAAAAAGCCTAAGTGTTAATCTAGGGTGTCAGCTATCTCCATATGAAATTTCATTAAAATCCATTTAAGAAAGAATAACAAACATCCATCCATACTTACAAACTTTTGCGTTTATAATATTAGTAGGGATTGTGGTATGTACTTGATATATACACTCACATTTATAACTGGTACAATCCACAATTTAGTTTTACTTTATTCTTAAGTTTATAATGATTAATTGTATACTCAAATGCATTCCAATTTATTCTGATGAAATGTTCTACTTCGTAATAATTTATGATCTCCATATTATGAATCTTTGCTAAACTGCATTTTTATGTTAATTTAATACTAAATGCTGGAGACGTGATCTAAGTGTCATAAGAGCTTCGGCAGAGACTTTACTATGACGTTACTGGTTAAAATTAAAGTGCTTTTTCGTGTACATTATTTTTCATCTCCTTTTTACAAGTCTATGTTTGCTTAACTATGTAATAAAATCTTGAAAGCATATTTTAATATATTTTTAATATTATAAGGGCGAAAGTTTGTGAGTGTGTTTTTAAGTTGTTACCTCTAGTTAAAATGAAATAAATGAGTCTGGATTTGTGCCTGTTTGATGGCAATAGGTTTGCCCCTTATTACATTAGGACCTAAAACATAACTAGCGAAATGTAGGTATACTATATGTGCACCACTGCCTTCGGGAAATCCAGGAGTCAATGCTACATCATTAGCTCATAGCTACATCAAAAACGGAATTCGGCCAGTTTCGTAACGGATTACGATGTAAAGGGCAGGTTCCGTGATCCGTGTCGCCGGCCCGTCGCCGACCACAGACTAAGACTCGTTGACGAGGGGACAAACAGTTGTCAGCGGTCGCGTTTTGTCAAAACGTGAAATTAAGCTTCAGAGGTGTTAATGAAATGGTTAATGTGAAATATCTTTGTGAAAGATAAGGAATGAATTCAATAGTAGGTACGAACGAACAATTTATGTATTTTTTTTTTAATATTGTCACCTTAGACTGGGACTTTCTCCTGTATTGTGGGTGCCTATTGCCGTAACCTGGGCACAATTCCAGACTCAGTTCTGATACTGAGAATTACTAGAAAACTCAATAACACTTTACCTAGGATTTGAACTCAGAACCTCTTAATCAGCATTCGCGTTTAGCGACCGCTAGACTAACGAGGCGGTTATTGTTGGTTATATAATTATATTAACGTATTTTTAGTTGATTACAATATTAATCATGTTCAACGATGCTTTGTCCAACTGGAACTCAAATCCCAAACACCCCACTTTATTTAGCTAAAATAAATAACGCCTTACATGTTTTATTTGTTTATAAGGAGGGTACCATGACATTTTATGTGACCCCAAAACACATATATTTAGGGCCCACCATCTTGAAAAATTAAAACAATACAGCTCCCTGGGGCAAGGGAGTTCCATTAAAATGGGGATAGCATGAGGTATTTTATAGGGCTATAACGGAGATCGTCACAGATCTTGCACGACTAGCCTTTTGGGCATTCACTTTGTGTGGTGCAGGCCGCAGACTTAGCGGATTTGTGGAAAAAGACGCCCCGAACACAACCTCCTCCTTTGAACTCGGTTGGTAATGAAAATCATGATCCATACTTTAACAGACTGTACTAATTTTTGTTTGTTTTGTAAATATAACGTCGCTCCATACGAGGTGTCAACTACCTCCATATGAAATTTCATCAAGATCGGTCTAGCCGTTTAAGAGTAAAGAGGTAACAAACATACAAACACACTCACATACTTTCGCCTTTACAATATTAGTGTGATCACATACACTAATACCCAGACTCGGGACAAACATCTGCGGATCGCATAATTTTTGTCCCGTGCGGGAATCGGACCCGCAACCTTTAGCGCTGCAGTCCAATCTTAGCCACGGCGCCAATCAGGTCGTCGATATCAGGTTGTTATACATAATTTATTGCGATAATCTTGTCCCACAAAGATTGTTCCTTTTCATCAGCCTATAAAATACTACCTAACGACCTACAGCTTCAAATTTTTATACTAAAAATCTTTAACACTAGCGCCCTAATAATCTCTTGTACCACACATAACTGCTCGCCTTAAAATCGTGTCCGAGACAGTACTAACAGAACCAATAAAAATAACTTGGAACCTTGACCCTATCTTAACGAGCTCACCCGGCGACGCCCCGGCACTTTTTAAACCACTTGCGAGGCCATAGTACCTCGGTGTGGGGCTTAGTCTTGATAGATTTGTGATCAGCCCCCGTACCATGAACCCTTAAAGCAGGACTGTTTACGTTGTGGAAGTGAGAGGCCGCATTACACTGCACGTAGCCGTGTCTCGCTTCCACATCGTAAACAGTCCTGCTTTAATAGTTCATGGTAAGAGGTCGCACAATCGTTATCAGTTTCTGACAGCCCATTTCGTTATGGAATTAACAAAAACTGTGGTTCCAATACACGAACTGGCCCACATTAATTTAATAAAATGAATAAGTGTACAATTTACCATAATTCTGCAATCATAATTACCATGTTTTCATCGCTTCTGATAATTATATTTTAATATTTACGATGATTAATGAAAACAGTATAAATAACAATTAATAGCTGATTGTTTTCGATTGTGGTAATTATTCTCAGTAAGCACTTTAAATTGATGTTCATTGTTAGTAAATATTATAAGCTATCGTCACCATGTATCCGTCAGTATGTAGCAGTTTAACTGAAGAATAATATCACGTAGTACACCTGCATGTGGCCAATTTTATATATTTTAGGTCCTAACGTAATAGGAGACGCGGCTTTTACTACTATCATTACCCAGGCACAATTCTCAGTAATTACTCGTACAGTTTAGGGAATTACGAGAAACGAGAGAGTATGAAAAAAACACGTGTATAGTTTTGATACTAGATCGACGTAACCCCACAATCGACCTAACCCCCCAATCGACTAACTCCCCAATTGATGTGACCCCCCAATGGTGTACCCCCAATAGATGTTACACCCCAATCGATGTAACCCCCCAATGACGAAATCCTCAATTGATGTGACCCCCAATCTACGTAACCCCCAATTGTGTACCCCCAATCGATGTAACCCCCAATCGATGTCAACCATATAAAGTAACGGGATCTATAGCTACGTGAACTTAAGTAACGGTAGCTTAACAAAATAGCTGCTGTGAATAACTGAGTCGTCATAGTTGCAAAGACATCGTTTCGCAAGTAATGAATAGGTCCAATTAGTGAGAGACTGCCGTTTCAATGACCCTCTACATCTGTGCTTCCGCGGCGCATTTGCAGGCGTCATGTGAAATGCTAAAAATGGCTGCGTACCATGGTTTGACATATACATACCTAGCTAATCATCCCGGACATTCAAGGATTTTTTTGTTAGTTTCGTGGAAATGTGTTTGAACCTCGTTTTAGTCATCATTATACTGACCGAAAAGTCAAACGAGTCAAATAGTTGTCATGTTAGAGTATCTTTATCGTTAGAGATAGCTCGTAAAAATAAAGAGTATATTAAATAGTATAATTCTAGATTCTTCCAAGGAACACCTACCAAATATCGGATATAAACTACCAAATATATACTTAACACGATAAAATATTTCGGAAGCTCTAAGTTTGTCAAAACTCTGACGACTAAAAACAAATGTGAATCATGCTTTTGTGTATTCCGACAAAACATTTATAAACAAGTTAATATTTTACAAAACAAAAGAGAAGTAAGAATACTGTAAATGTCGTAAAATTAACACCTAGAACAATGTGAGGTAAGTAGTGAAGAGACTTTTGTCTCCAGCCTGTATTTAAAGTCGGCTGTAGGACTTGTGGGTTGCATCTACATAGATATTATAATGCGGTTTCGTTTAGGATACGCTGTGTAACTACATTGTAGGTTAGCAATTCGGTTTTTTTTGTTACAATAATATAATCATTATTTTATATTAATTACTAGGTTTTGCCAGCGGCTTCGCCCGCGTTAAGTGGCCTATGTTCTGTCTCGTGTCTTAAACTTTCTACATGCCAAATTTTATCAAAATTCCTTCCAGCGGTTTAGTCGCGAAGGCGTAACAGACAGAGTTTCTTCCACATTTATAATTTTAGTATGGATAATTAAACGAGAGACTTCACTGACTCAGGTCTAGAGCTCGCAAAAGCGACTGTTTAGCTGAAGGTCCTGGATTTGATTCTTGAGTGGGCCAAAGTTACTACAGAAGGCTTTGCATAATGTACTTCTCAGCACGTAGTCTGAATTTGTAACCAGTTAATAATAATAGCTCGCCCCTAATACAAAATTTAACATAACTGGCGAACTGTCGGTGAATTCTCTCTCTCGGTTAACCACTCACCCGGTTAAGCAGTAAGAGCTCCTTTAGAGCTAACTGCGAGAGACAAGATCGAAGAAAAAAATCGCATATGCTTAAAATAAACATCTCCGCAACCTAACCTAAACTTACCTACTTACGAACCAAATCACAGCTGCATTAACATTAAACCAAAATCGTAATTCCAGATTCAATTATTTAACCCTATAAAAGTTACACATGAGACTCAATTCGGTTCCAAACCAGGTTAGGTGCACGAGGCAGTCTCGGCGAAATTAAAGTCGTCGGTGTAATTAAAGTCGTCTTCGTTACGTATTCCGTGATGTCGCAGTAGAGGGTTAAAACCGACTTGTTTACTTTAATAAGCTATTTTGGAGACTCAATTTTCTGACACTTCTCGTTGAATTTCCATATCGTGCTTTGTGCTTCGTTTTTATGCTAAATTTTATTTTCACACTGCCTCGTAGGTGTTATAGGTTACTATGTGTATGTCTTTGACTGCCTCGTTGGTCTAGTGGTCGATAAGCGCGACTGCTAAGCACGAGGTCCTGGGTTCGAATCCCGGGTCGGGCAAAGTGTTTCTGGGTTTTTCCATTAGGTAATTCTCAGTGGTAGCACGGAGTCTGGATTTGTGCTCGGTTAATGGCAATAGGCTCGCCCCCTATTACATTGGGACCTGGGAACATAACTGGCGAAATGTGGGTGTAGTATAAATGTGCACCTCTGCCTACCCCTTCGGGGAATCCAGGCGTGATGTTATGTTACTGCAACTAACAAAATAGAAAAGCCCAATCACACCGCTCGAATCGGCAATCAAACCCAGGACATGCTCAGCAGTTGCGTTTGGCAACCATTAGACCAATGCGATTGGATACAACAAAAAACATATTAAACTATTGGCCAATTTGTTTTACTTTGTTTAACTTTAGCAAAATTAATATTATAGAATTATTAAATATATTGTTTACTTATAGAGCTGGACTCCTTTGAAGAAAATTGGTCTATTGCAGCTCACAACCGAGAGGAATGGATGAAAGGGAGGCCTTTGCCCTGCACTCTGCAGTAGGACGATCATGGCTGAAATAAATGAATAAATAATAGTGCAATACACATAGAAACTATGTACACAATACATAGTACACATGTACTCATTTAATAAATATTTACACAGAGATGTTAGCACAACGCAAAATGCTAATGCCGCGCAAACACCCCTTTCACACATTTGCTTACGTTTTAGAATAATTAATTGCTACCATCTTTATTTACTGACAAAATGTCGGGTCAAATTAAATTCTGATTGTTCTAAGAAAAACAAGATTTAGTTGTAGACTTTGTTTTGGAAGGAAGAGTGGAAGGAAGGAAGGAAGGGCACCACCTTCTTGTCGTTACGGCTTTAATCTAGCACAATCACAATCTATACTAATATTATAAAGCTGAAGAGTTTGTTTGTTCGCTTGTACGCGCTTTATATTACTTTTTGTGACATATAAGTATATTATATAAAAATATTCACAACAGTCATAGTGATAAGACGTAAATGCTATACTAGCCTTTGCCCGCGGTTTCACCCGTGTTAGGTAGCCTATGTCCTTTTTCGGGTTTTAAAATTTCTACATGCCAAATTTCTTCCGCATCAGCGGTTTAGTCTTGAAGGCGTAGCAGACAGAGTTACTTTTATATTTATAATATTCGTATAGATTACTGTGGCGTGTCACCAGTCATATTTTAAATTACAAATGGCTTCGAAAGCCAATGGTAGTGTATCGACGCTCAAATGATCATTCCAGAGGACCCTTCCGTCTCATTAGGCTCGACTGAGCTTCGCTCAAGGCGACATTGATGGCTGTGAGATGGGCTTGAAAAAACAAGAGGGTTTCCCTTGCTTGTTCCGATCTAGAGATACATACATAACATCACGCCTGTATTCCCCGAAGGGGTAGGCAGAGGTGTACATAATATAGTACACCCTCATTTCGCCAGTTATTTTTTAAGTCGCAATGTAATAGGGGGCGAGCCTATTGCCATCAACCGGGCACAAATCCAGACTCCGTGCTGCTACTGAGAATGACCTAATGGAAAAACCCAGTAACACTTTGCCCGACCCGGGATTCGAACCCAGGACCTCGTACTCAGCAGTCGCGCTTAGCAAACACTAGACCAACGAGGCAGTCCGGAGTCTGGAGATACATTTCATGAAAGTGCAGGTTTAGTCTGTGTATCCAATAATGTTGAAATAATCAATAAGTATGGTTGATAATGATTTGTAATATTTATAATATTTTTTGTTATTTTTAAACTTCGTCCCACACTAGAAATTTTTCTCGTATCGTGGGTGCATTCTAGAAACATGAATAACCACGTACAAACACTCAGGCTCGGAACAATTGTCCTGTGGGGGTGGAACCCGCAACCTTTAGCGCAGCAGTCCAATCGCTTAGCCACTGCGCAAATCGGGTCAGTCGAAATAATATTTGTAGACAGTAAACCTGCCTACCCCTTCGGGATATACAAGTGTGATGTTAGTAACGTTTATTACCGTAAAAAATAAGACGTTTTTCATCGCGGGCTTCTAAATGAAGTGACCGGAAAGTTTGACAGCCACTGACGTTTAATGAACACGTCACAACATGGCCGCGAGAACTTTATTGGCATAACACGATGCATTAGAATGGAGTCTTTATAGGTTTTCTTTTTTACGCAACTGGATAAAGGAGTGTAATGTTTTCAGTGGTCACTTAAAGAATACTACTTATAATATACTAGCTGCGCCCCTTGGTGTTACCCGCTACATGTTTTCGGGATAAAAAGTAGCCTATGGAGTAATCCATGTTGTCAGCTACCTCCATAGTCAATTTCATCAAAATCGGTCTTGCCATTAGAACATGAAGAGGTAAAATACATACAAACACACTTACAAACGTTTGACTTTATAATATTAGTGTGCTATATACTAAGTACCTACCAACATATTTTTCGTCTAGACATATTTTCGCCCGTGACTGTTCTTACATTTCGCCGGTAATAACCTAATAAGTCACATATTATATAGAGCGAGCTAATTGGGCATGAAACTATAAAACTAATGAATAGGCATTATTATAGCGTGGCGGTATGTGAGTACATTTTATGCCTCAGAGTATTCGACTTGAGACCTTATTGGTATGTAACAAGGTCTGAAATGTAATATGTAATTAAATTCTGCACGATTAGCAAGTATGTTTTTACCAACAAAGACGGATGATACTGGGTTCTTTATAATGCTTATTACACTTGATTTTTTAGTGTCACATTAACAATACGGATCACACTTTAAATATTTTAGTAAACATTGCAATTGCATGGGCGCCGGCAGGCGGGTGCAAGGGGGTGCACTTGCACCCCCCTGGCATGCAGGAAAGAAAATACATAGTTATTTTTTCTTTTTTAATTTTGTTGGAAATGCACCTTTAGTCCCTTTCTATCCATGATCTTTTCAAATGTGTTTGACGTAGCCAATGCGTCTAGTCAATTTATTCTACATATTGTAATAGTTGTGTATGTAGTTACTAATGCAAATGCACTTTATGCATCCCCTTGAATTAAATTCTGACGGCGCCCATGTGCAATTGTGTTATTGTAACAATCATAAAAATCTATAGAAGTAAAGAATTTCCAAATGAATTCTCTGGGTCTATAGGCAGTCAATTTATATAAATTAATCTATTAGACAGGCTCTTACCCCAAAACAACAAACGTATAAAAAGTATTTCAGAAAATGAAGAACAAACAGGTACATCTCTAAATTCATATAAAATAAAATCCCGAGATTATTTCTGTACCAAACGATCCAACACACCTAGCTGTATAACTTCCAACGTTGAATAATACATAAAAACTCAACCTTAATCAATCAAAGCATCACCAAATTAAATTCAATCTATCGAGGCTCCAAACTCCGAAGATTCTATCGATAACTTATAGCTCCGAAATTCTCTGATAATCTCCAATAAAAATCGAAGTTTCGACATAAAAAACCGTGGCGCTGAGTCTCGTAAAGTTCCCATAGTTTCACCAAGTCTATAAAAAAGAACTCCAAAAACTACGTCAGCGTTTTATTGCCAAACAAACTTGGAGTGGTGTGAGAACGTATTATGTCTTCATGACTATCGGTGGCTATGTAACATACCTATAATATCTATCAAATTCCTAAACTCGATGTGTGTTCAACACACAGATCTAGGTATCTTCCGTGATACCCAATACCTGGTTACTAAGATGGTGATATTCATAAGTAATGTTTAAGTTAACATTTTATGTATGTTATTGTTTTTTTTAAATGTTAAATTTAAGTGTTTCGGTCGCTTGTGTTGTATACTTATATTGCATATTTTTTTAATAAGTCATATGTACCTAAACATAATATCTGATCTCCTTCCAATCATGGCGATTCTGTCCCATCGTATTATCAAACTGTTACTGTGCTAGGCTGTTTTTTATTCTAGTAGGCACAGGTTTTAGAACGACTTTTTGACGATCGATGGCTCAGTGACTATGCAATTGGACTGCCGCGCTTGGGGTTGCGGGTTTAATTCCCGCACGGGACAAACATTTGTGTACACAAACACCCAGATGTTTGTGTATGTAATATTTCATGTTATGAAACGCACGACGATACAGGAGAAATTCCTAGTGTAGAGCGACGTTTTTGTTCAAAAAAAACTATCGAAATGTACATCATTTACTAAAGATAGCTCAATGACCTAGCTGGAAGCTATGTATAGGTTTTACGGAATAAACGCTTAGTCATAACTCAAAAAAGTTTGGGATAAGACAAAATGAGCGGCAAAATTTGTGTGTCTACAAATTAGAAATAAGCGTCTACCTAAACACACCCTTCGGGAATGCTAAAACGAATAATAATAAAAAAAAAGTGAAAACAATTCAAATTAATTCACATTTTTCCTTAACTCAAACATGATACCAGAGAAACAACGCGGATTCTAAAGATCAGCATTAAGCTTGCTCTCCCTCGGTTTCATTCATGGAGAAATTGAACGATAAAAGAGCAAAGTAAACATTTCAAACTGTTTACTTTGAGAATCCGCTAACTGGCAATGCTTTCTAGCAGGCCTCCGTAATGGCTGATGATTCGTCATCATTCCAGGAACGGGGTGACTTCATAAAAACTTTTGTTCGCACATCTGAGGCAGACGTTTTCTTTCACAAGTTTGCGCTGTCAGCGCTTCAAGCTTAGTTTCTTTACTTTAATTTCATCAAAATGTTTAAGATTTTACCTTTTATTCCTGATATACTGTTTAATTCCTGAAGTACAAGGCAAAGCGGTTCTTCTTTATCAGAAATCTATATGGACTTACACCATTCCGCGTATTTTAAATATATGTGATTTAAATCCGCGGAATAATAATTATATATATATAGGTCGCGAACCGATTGCCTTTTATCGGGCCTATTCTGACTTCAACGACCCTTACGATTCCTGGACACGAAAGAGCCCTCTAAGAAATTGATTCATAACATATTTGAGACTTATAAACTCAACTTTTTATCATGGTAAAGCTAAACTGCTAGAAGTTCTAGAAATTGTCTGCATGGAATCTTATTTTGGATGAACTTAAATCGACAATTCAAAAGTCCTTAAAAACCTATAACTGGTCCAATTGTGGTGAGTACTAGGTCGTTCCTAGTAATGGTAATTGCTGATGAGCGCATACCCAGACTGGTAGATAAAATAAATGAGGACAAAAAAAAATATATTATACAGTTTTGGTGAAAACACACAATTATTTATTCGGCAATTAGTTGCTACCAGTGATGCGTGGTTATGACTATAATTATAATTATACAATTGGGTGACCGCATAGGACGAATCAATCATAGAAATAATACATACAGAGTATAGTCCTATGTGCTAAAGTCTACAATTAACATTCATATAATCGAACTAATAATTGGATTGAAGGAGTATTCTTAATCACTTTTCTTAAAATTGAAGGCTAAGGGCAATGATTAGTAAACTATAGATAACATTATTTTTACATCTATCTATATAAAAGTGAATCTTTATTTCCCTTGCATACGCGTAAAGGGCTGGACCAATTTAGGTAATTCTGGTCTCTTTTTGGTGCGTTTATTATTGTCAGGAGAAGATTCTTATCAAAGAAAAATTAAGAAAATTATATTAACATTTCTAATGTAACCTTATGGTGTTTTACATACTATCAGTCAAATTCAATGTTCATAGTTAAGAGAACCTCTGTCGGGTCACCTACTGCCCAATAATTTTGATCAAATAAATAAGGGTTGCAAGTACTATACACAAACTCCACGAATTATGACATCTCAGTACAACTGACGCGCCACAATCGGTCAACCTCGCTACCAATACAAATCTTGGTCACAATGTTCCAAATTCAAAATACCAAAAAGAGAAACCTCCAATTCTCCCATTAACGTACAAGATTCAACAAAATCTAAACAAGCCAGTCCTCCACGACCAATCAGAACCATCTCAAACACGTCAGTTTAATATCCAGCGCTTTATGCTTCCACTGCAGACTGATGTCGCCATAGTTGCAAAGGCATCGTTTCGCAAGTAATGAATAGGTCCAATTAGTGAGAGACTGCCGTTTCAATGACCCTCCACGGGGCGGCATTTACAGGCGTCATGTGAGCAAAAATGGATGCGTATAAGTCGAGAATGACAATATGTGCTTGAAATTAATTCTATGTTGTCACGAGATAAAAGCTGTGGCATACAAAGAGCTCGTTTAGATTTTTTTTTAAATAAAAGTGTTGTTTTGTCGGTGATTTAAATGTAAGCTTGATAGGAATTATTTATTTAACTTTACTAACTCTTTTAGATGTGGTGTATGTATACAAAAAGATAATTTAATCGCATCGTCGCATCGGCATGAGCTGTGTAAGGACAGGTCAAGCTCATACCGTAGTGTAGAAATTGGCCAGTTAACATTATATAGTAGCGATACTACCCAGGGTGCGCAGGACTACCTACTATCACACGTGGAGCCACTCTACTTGCACCAACACAACACAATGACAACTGCTAAACATGAATCTAAGAGTGCCAAACATTCTATGTAAATATATTGCGATAAAAATTAATTCGATCTCTTGGAATTCTTATTGAAGGACCTTTTTAGAAATCTTCATTTTCAGCCTTTCTCAGTCCACTACTGGGCATAGGACTCTCCTATGGCACGTCACTAAGCTCGATCGTTGACCTTCGCTTCAAACCACTTTTTCAGATATATACGTCACAAAATTGACTCATTTATTACTTACTTACTCTACTCTCCAAATATAAATAAAAACACGACATAATTCTAACACTCGGCCTATTTAAAACTAGATCTAAATGTCTCTACGCACTTAAAAAAGACACGCAAAGGTAAAAACCAGAGTGCTTAACCCTCACAGAGCCACGGAACCCAAATCCTTGAAACTCTCGCGAACACTCGACGAAGAAAATTGTTCTGACGTCTAGAGACTGGCATAAATTCATAGCTTTACATCATCATTTAAAAAAGGGAAAATACTGGGACCGGCTGACAAGACGTCATTACATATACAAACAAAAGTAATCCTTACATTTACAACGTTAAGACGCTTTATCCTGTGAAACAAATTCGCCGTACTGCCAAACTTTTGTCAGTACAAAGTTGGAAGTAATAATAAATATATTTTAGTAATTTTGCAGGCGTATAAATTGAGTGTAGCAAAGTTTTGGATGAGATCGTTAAAATTATTAGAAAAAATATATTAAGGAACATTTCTTTTCAAGGCCAGTATAACTGCTTGTTGGGAATATTAAGTCGGTTGTGTGCTTCTTCGCTATCATTTTATATTTTTTGGCTGGTAAGAAATGTATTTATCAACCACGAGATACCGTGATATTGCAGGGATAAAAAATTGTAGCCTAATTTCCATGTTACCATGTTTTGCAGAGAAAGTATTTGCAGAGACTTTAAATGTAGTCTTACTAAAAGCCCACTTACGAGAGGACTAAGTGGCTAAAACAAGACACGGAAAATTACAGCAAAAGTTGCCGAAATGAGCTCCGCAAGGTACTTTAAACTTGAGAAATCGCAACCGTGAATTTCATCCATCATTTACCAAACATTTTGTCCAACAAAACAAAATTACTCATACAGAAAAAGTATCTCAGTTAAAAAGAACTCGTATTTAACAAACCCCAAGCCGACATTAGGCGCGAGGTTAACGTTTACACTACCCTTGTAACTAGCTGGATACCGCGACTATTTCTGCCCTTACTTTTGAAATTATAACGACCCTCTACCACGTGCAACACTGTTTCAATTTCCCCAACACAAAATGTATTAACACGCTATCCATTGCTTGTTACCTTAAACTTTTTATTTTAGTTCCTAAAACAGAGTGTCAATGGATGTCGTAGAAGTATTATAGCGATGTAATCGAAGTGGTTTGGTAGAGTATTACTGACCGCAAGCCTCATTATGTCGTCAGCAAATAGTTGTCAGTAGAAGAGGGCTATGTCAGATATACTCTAGAGCACTCCAGTTTAACATTGTTCTAATGATAACTGTATTAAACGCATTAAGGGTTTTATGATAATTGCGATTCCCTTATCTGCGGGAACTTGCGCACATAGGAAGGCAGTACATCTATAGTTCGGAAATAAGCTGAAATTCAGACATCCCAAAACGATTTTAAAATGACAAAATATATTTCAACGATTTACCAAAAAATCAAATGTATTGAAACAATAAAATATGCCCTACTACTCAATAAAGTCATCCGCACTTTCCCTCTGACTGACGGTGATCAAAATCGTTGTAGAATCAGTCACAATGCAAGCTTCAAAGCTTCATTGAGTGAAAAGAGGTACTGACAGCTGGATAGCTCTACATAGTTCACTCCTAACTGGAACACTCCACAGCATTACGCTTTTAAAATAATGTGTGAAATAGAGTACATTTAATTTTTTCTTGTTGCGCTTGAATCCCTGATGGGGCATGGAGAGGGGGTTAAGTGAGAATGATTACCCATACAGGAGCTGTGCCTCGTTTAGTGGGCTAGTTACTGGCGCCAATGTGATGTGATGTGCTAGTGAAGATTGCCAATGCAGGGGCCATGCTTCGTTTAGTAGGCTAGTTACTGGCGCCAACGCGATGTGATGTGCTAGTGAAGATTGCCAATGCAGGAGCCATGCCTCATTTAGAAGACTAGTTACTGGCGCGAATGTGATGTGATATGCTAGTGAAGATTGCCAATGCAGGGGCCATGCTTCGTTTAGTAGGATAGTAACTGGCGCCAATGTGATGTGATGTGCTAGTAAAGATAACTCTTGCAGGAGCCATGCCCCGTTTAGTAGGATAGTTACTGGCGCCAATATGATGTGATGTGCTAGTGAAGCATGCAGGAGCCGTATAACTATGTGTTTTTCCATTTTGCTAGTTACTAGTATATGCAGTTGTGTAACATCGAAGTCAAGCTCAGCTCATGTCATACTTAACCCAAAACTACCTTGATAGAATATGTCATCTTCTTCAAAGTTCATAAATACCAAACTGACGTCAGGCCATTATATTTATTGTCTGAATGTCTGACTGATATGAACAAGACAATATTCTGAAAAAAGAATTACAATTTGTTACAATAAATAGGTGTTTTTATCAGCTAGAATCTATAAAACGTTGACCTCTTCCTTGTATACAATTTGTAAAAAAATAATATTATTAATATTTTAAGTTAATAGGCGAGCTACTAGCGCCACTACTATCTCCGAACTCAAACAAAGCACCAGCCTGTAAAAGGTTTTCCTGATACAATATTAATCTCACTAGACACAGTTATTATATTACGAGAAATTAATTTATAACCAGCATAATCTGTTGTGTAAAGGAGATGTTCAGTACGTATGCTTAGCTTAATGGCTTGATGAGAACTTAGAACAAAAGTGCAATAAATTTTCTTGTTTCAGTAAAGTACTGCACTGCGTTTTAAAGTGGGAGCTTACACGAAAATTTCATCGTTATTATGGGTTGTTCTAGACTTTTGTAGACGCCCAGTGGCTGATGGGGAGGTTATGCGTGGATGAAGTTGCAGGTTCAAACCAAGACTTTCATCAATATAAATATGATTTTTTTAGATACTATCTAAGGTTCTTCCGCTGTTTAATATTCAATGAAAACACTAGCAACGTTTTTATATTAAAAGAGAAAGATTAATGGTCTGTAACCACCTACCCACGGTAAGAATGAGTGTTGATTAGAGTATAAAGCAGAGAAGCAACCTTCTCTGTTGTTGAAAAGAGAGCAGCCTTTGCAGCGAAAAATCCAACAATTTTTAGGTAGTTTCATGTATTCTACTATTGATTGTTATAAATACTTCCTTAGTTATTCTAGCACACCATTGACTAACGGTGACGGAAAACATCGTGAGGAAACCTGGATGTAATTATCTGAAATCGCCAACCCGCAGTGAGCTAGCGTGGTGATCAATGCTCAATCCTTCTCTATACGAGAAGAGGCCCTTTGCCCTGCAGTGGGACAGTTATAGTCTATTATTATTATATATACTATTGATAGCCCCTGATGCGACGCCTTGTGTAATTGACAAAACGTAGCCGCCGTTATCGAAATTCTGCTAGGAAAACGTAAGTACTATTGCGGCTGCCTTTGAGTACAAAGATTAAAGGAATAATAACGAGTACCGTAACCAAGTTACCATATTAAATCTAAAAATAGGTTCGCTCAGACGAAAATAGTTGTTATATTATTCACTATATATTCCGTTTATACTCACGTGTGTATTTGGGAATGACCGAACAGTTTCGAACTCGAACGGAGCCCTTATTCATGAGCTGCTTACGCGGCAGAGTCGTGTCGAAACTAGTCAGGCATTCCCGAATACACACGTGAGTATAACCGGAATATATAGTAAATTATATGGATAACACTCACGAAAGTTATTATACTTAAATAGAAAATAGTTATTACAGAAAATATACTGTCAAAAATACATTTAGAAGAATTATGTAACAATAACTTACGATATACGTTCAAAGCCTGTAAATATTTCAAATTGTAAAGGCAATTTTAATTTTTAACCAGACGGTGGTCACGAACGTACTGGCCCTTTACCATAAACTGTTAAAGAATAACATGTTCTGTTGTAAAAGCGGGACACCACGCTACACTGCACGTAGCGGCGTCTCGCTTCCACATCGGAAAGTGCCCAGCTTTAAGAGTTCATGGTTAGGGGGCTGTACCTAGGTTTTATTCTCACACGCGACGAATTTATTACGACTATTTAAGTAGTAAAGAATCTTATTTCTGAGTGTAATTGTTGGTTGGAAAGCACTTATTTTGATTTATAATGTTACATTACTTATTAAAACGTATTTAAGTAGTCGCTAGGTAAATAGTTAGTAGCTGGAGAAACGTTTCTTTGCCTACACTGAATTCGAAACAGTATGTTTACTGATTAATTTTACTAAAAGTTTATAATATCATCATTGAAGAGGTTTTATACTCTTTTTTTCTTTGTCCCGTCGCGTCGACATATACACTTGTATAGTGGACACTATGTAAAAACTCTTTACACCATATAGTTGCCCGGGTCACACTTCTACTAATTCACCGTGTATGAATCTCCAACTAGTTAGATAAGATATACTTTATTGTGCAAGTAAAACAAAGCTAATTATAGTGGCTATTATAATGTTGTAGGCACAATGGTCTTATCACTAAAAATCGATGTATTCCTGACATCCTGGAATGGACATTACACTTAATTTTGAATTACCTACACGCCTACTACGTCTATTTTGAGGTACTTACTTGCAGAACACACGAAACCACATACATATTATATACCAACTATACCCCTTTCTACGAGGCAGTAGCCTGAAAGTTACACCGCCAATCAGCTTGTCGAAACCGTTACTCACAAAGTACGAGGTTGCAATTCTCCTGAACGGTATAGATTGACCGCAGAGGCTTTGACACACTGACCTAAAATATTAACAAAGGTGGCCTGAACTTCGCAGAGCTACTCGAAAACAAAAACTCAATTAAAGACCGATGCAGACAAAGAGCGAATTATTTACAACGCCGACCGCGAAACATGTCTTTTTTCTCTCTAACTTTTTATAGGGGGGCAGGAAAAAGTCTAATTTATCATTCAACCTTCTGTTTGGGTTGAAGCCCCGACAGCCTTAATTATGTTGTACAGTGATACTGAGAAGGGTTGAAAAAGTATGTTGCTGTAAACATATTGTCGTGTTGTAATGTTCATAATGTGACCATTTGACGTTTGCTTGTTGATTTGATACTCTTTGTTTGTTTTTAATTTCGTTAACAGTTTTTATTCTGTTTCGCAGACGGGCAAAGGGGATTGAAGTGGGATGAGATTTGGAACGAAACGTATTTATTGAAAGCACTCAAATTGGTGAGTGGGTATATAAAGACGTTTCAGTAATAGGCCTGTTACAAGCCATAAATAATTATATTCTTTTAAATATAAGCTTTGAAAATCAAACATCATGTTGAACTAAACTACTAACAAATTAAACCATCAATATAGCAATATAGGTTGAGAAATCTACGTCTATGACTTAGGATGGAGGTTTCACTACGCAATGTCACTGCGACGACTACGACAGATAAATAATTGAGACCCAACAACCGTTGAGGTTAATACCGATAACTTGCGAAAATCTTGGAGATCATATTTCCATTTCTCTTTCTAATATCGAGTGGTGGCTACAGTGGTGCTTTACCCCAGTTCTTTAACAATAAGAAGCTTAAATTATATAAAACGCAGCGCTACCTACCGGATCCAATTGTATTATCAAACCATCCAGGAATCCTTTGAAATATATAGACAATTTTTTTATCCAAATCGGTCCAGCCGTTTAGGAGTTAGGTCACAAACAAACGTACGGAAAAAGTATATTATTTTATAAGACAAATGTGTATGAGCGTAATAACAGGCACGCCATCTACGAGACACTTATGGTGTACTTATGGCCAAAGGTATTTATTAACTTGATAAAGGAGCACACCTTTGCCTACCCCTTTGAGGATAACATGATTGTATGTATTTCCATCAGAAGCTTTGCTCTAGAGAAGAGCATCTCAAAGGCGGTAAAAGCATTGATGTTTGTGGAAGTGGGCGACGGCTGCCATAGGAGGGCATAAAAAGATCTTATTTGTGGTCCTTCAGAAGGGTCGAGGGTACTGCACTTACAGTTAATTCACTAAATGGCATGGATTTCGACTGCTTTTTGCACGTGTAAACATATTTTTTTCATAGCTTGTGTTGTGGAATGCTGTAGGTTTGTTTGTTTGTTTTTTTTTTATATAAAACGACGCCCCACGCTAGGAATTTCTCCTGTCGTAGGTGCGTTTCACAAACATGAAATGTCACATACACAAACACCGAATTCGGGACAAATATCTGCTTCACACTAGTTTTTGAACAAAAACGTCCCGTGCGGAAATCGTACCCGCAACCCTTAGCGCAGCAGTCCAATCGCTTAGCCACTGTGCTAATCAGGTCGTCAAAGTTGAGTACAGAATAATTTCGTTCAAATTGGAAGTATATTGAAATACATTGGAAATATCTCCTTTCTCTTTGTTAGTGCGCTTTACAGGTTCGAAATATTAACAATTTGAATCATATTTCAATTGTGAATCCTTATAAAATTGTAGTCAGCTTCAAGTTTAAGTGTCAAAAATAAAACTTGGATTTGGAGTTTGCAGTTTTCTTTTAAAGATAACCTGACATCACACCTGTATTCCCCGAAGAGGTAGACAGAGGTGCACATATAGAAGGTACCCCATATTTTGCCAGTTATGTTAGGGGTCCCAATGTGGGTCAAATTCAACCGGGCACCATTCCAGACGCCTTGCTGCTACTGAGAATTATCTAATGGAAAAACCTAGTAACACTTTGCTTCACTTTGTTTTTGGACCTCGTGAACAGCAGTCGTCATTGATATAAAAAAAATTTCTAGTTTGCACGAATAACCAAGAAAATTACAGTTTCTTTGCCAACCTCGCCCAAAAGATCTTAAAATCTCCATCGACTACCAAGAACATTCCAGAATTCCGAAAATAAAATGGACCTACCCACAAAAATAGAATTACATATACCCCGCCACTTTAGCTGGCATTGTAAGTCGTAAACTGTCAGTTATACTGGCGTGCCCATTGCAGGTGTTCGAACTACCGTGACTCTGCCAGAATGTTGGCAACACACGGCTGATAAAATATGGCAACTCCACAATAATTTAAAATTTAACTTGTTTGGTTTCTTCAAGGCTCTTAAGGTTTATTAGTAACTTTAATCCTTTGTTGTTCATTTGGTGAAGATATAGGATACAGATCGGAGATGTTCTGCTAAAAGGGAAAGTAAGGAGTACCTTTAACCGACCAGCGTGTGAATGTGATGCGAGTGAATAAGCCGGAAGAAGTATGCCAGGATCGAAGCAAATGGAAATACATAGTCCCTGCCTGCCCCTCTAAACAGGCGTGACTTAATGTGTGTATGTATAGGATACAAGAGGTTAAAAACCTTTAAACTAATATACTGTATACCCCAGATAATATCGATTAATTTATTAATCGATATGTGCTGTTTATAATTTATTTGTGAGGCAATGCAATAAGCGATTCGCGCTCATTTGTAGAAAAAGTAAAAAAAATATTTCCAATCTATCCCATACACACATAATCCTATAACTGGCAAACGGCAATCCAATGAGAGTGATCATAATACAGAATGACGTCGCGTGCTTTCCAAAAAAAGAAAAACCGGTCACCCACCAGAGGACCAACCAAAACAGCTGTTACCTAAACTCGCATTTCAACTGTCCGTTAACTCTTACCAACGAGCGCTTCAAAAACAAACCCACTCCATATCGATATCAATTCGATTTCGATTCGATATGCCAAAGGCTCGCACATCTAACCGTCCGTAAGCGAACCGTTTAAGAAGTACATTCAAGAGCTCGGGTCCGTTAGACCCTTGTTACGATATCTCCACGGAGCGATTTCAATGTATTCCGTCCACACGTACTACAAGGATCGGCCAGTATTAATGAAAATAAAATGGTTATTGTGTGACTATTGAGTCGTCTTGTTGTAAAGGTAGGAGTTGGGATGTAGACGGCGTGATGTGTTGGATGATATACACATAATAAGCATGGTATATTCAATGAATAACTTATCATATTTGACCGTATGGTTTACACTAATGGACCGGTTGAAAAAAACTAATCCTAACAAAAGTGAATATTAGTAAAAATATTATCAATACCTAAATTAAAAAATTGTTTGGTGCTTATCCAGGTACAAGGGTAGACTCCGTGCTGAGAATAACCTAATAAACAAACCATTTTAAAGTACCCAGCCGATAAAACGAATCCGGCCGGTAGACAGTAAGTCAACTTCATCTCTCATTTGTCTCGTATATTGATACTGTGATTCCAGTTCTCGAAACTCAGCGGTACTAGAAACTGAGTTGTCTTGAAGTCGGTTTATACCCTGTGGATGCTATACATACATTAAACATCTTCTTATCAACTTATGATGGACAACCTAGTGTTAAAGTTTAAACCAGGCGTAGGCTTCTGACATGCTTTGCACACCGTAAAAAACCTTTCAGGTTTCCTTGGCGATGTTTTCCTTCACTTTTTCTAGCAACTGATAACTAATTTATAGTACGCACATGACTCCACAAAGACGTTGTGTGCCGCGGCCTGAACGTGCGACCTTTGACATCCAGCTATCTTGGCTATTAAATTTTAAAACAACAGAAGCGATCAAACCAGTATTTCCACATCCAAAACCTCGCTATAGCAGTACAATACACGCACACCATCGCTACCAATTCGCCAGGCACATAAGCAGCTTACCTTTTGTTTAATACAAAAATAGGATTACAGGTTTAATCCCGGTAAATTCAATTTAGCTTCACTTAAGCCTGCGTTATTTCCCTTCCCAATACCACTAAATCATTCAACTGTGAATGCTGCTTATCGTGGCGTGCAAATTGTAAGGAAAACTGAGGTTTTGCCAAACTAAGGTTGAATCTTAGTCGGGGACGTTTAATGTAGACGATACGTCCTCGGGGTGCTAGAGTAAGTCTGGAACCCGGTTTTGCTAGCCAGAATACAGTTTGGTATTCAGGGAACATAGTAATTATACCTATAGAATCTAGGTTGTTTGTATTAGATAGGACTGGCTATTACATTGGGACCTAAAAACATACTGGCGAAATGTGGGAGAACTAAATGTGCACCTCTGCCTACCCCTTCGGGGAATACAAGCGTGATGTTGTGTTATGTTTTTAATTACATAGTGTCGAAGAACCGTTTTTTGGTATAACTTAAAATGCTACTGTCTACTATGCCTCCTCCATACTTTTTACCATACAAATATTATAGTTTACCTAAGTAATGTGGAATGTCATCTAAATATAAAACAAAATATTATTTCACACCATAAAACTATCAATTTAAATTTCGTATATCATAAGGCAAATTGACGTTCATTGTGGCATTCTAAGGGGGAGGCCTTTGTTTAACAGTGGACGTCTTCCGGCTGATGATGATGATCATGGTAATGCCATGACAGTAGAAGAAAGGACTAAGCTTTGCAGAGTTTATTTAGGTTCTCTGATCTTTGGAAAAGGACAACAGTAAAAGGTCGTAAGGTATGATTAGTCGTGAGTAAGTCAATCGTGAGGGATATGGTAATAGTCGGGTCGTCGTCGTATCGTGTAGTATAAGAGGCATTTTACTTTGGAATACGTAGACAGCCTAGGTGCTTGTTTACTTTACCTATGTGCCTGTTTACAAACATGGTTGTTACCATTATAATTCATATTAGAACCGGGCAAGTATTTTCGAGATTTTTGAATAAGACTATTAAGTAAAACTGCCTCGTTGGTCTAGTGGTTGCTAAGCGTGACTGCTGAGCACGAGGTCCCGGTTTCGAATCCCGGTTCGAGCAAAGTGTTACTGAATTTTTCCATTAGGTAGGGTTAGGGTCGATAAAATATGTACCTATGGAATGGACATTATGTCATCGATTACATAATAAATTAGATTGGAATGATAAATATATGGTGATGACGATAATATATAATGATGATGATGATAATATATAATGTTTCAATTATGTTGATGATATACTTTTTTATTTTTTTTTTATTATATTTTTTCATTGTGCTCGATTTCTATTCATCAGCCGTGTTGCCACTTATCTAGGACCCCTGTCCCGTAAATGCGTTTAACCGACATTAATACACCAGAACAAATGCCTGCTAATAACACACACCCCATCAATTATAACCCCGTGCGCGTAATCAAGTCCTCACAAACCGCGGCAATCCAATCTCTGGATCACTGAGCATACACCCTCTAAAAACCACAATAAAGTAGGTAATGTACCTAATGGATACTACTCTAAACTTTAATATGAAAATAACTAAAGCAAACAAATCCAGGTATACAAAGAACCACTCACAAAACCATAATGTTTACATTAAATTAAACGAACCTCCGAACACTGTCCGAAATTATAAATTGTTCACAAGAAAAAATATATTATGTACTGGAAAAATTAAAATACCCTCGAAATTCTCACGTGACGGTCGCACAAAGCTCCGTGGGCCCGCCATTAAAATTTATTCTAATTTATATTTTTCTTTAATTAAATAAGACATGGCCGAAGTGCTGGGAGCGTGACCGGGGGGGAAAACCATTAGACCTGAGGCGAGGGCCGAGTGCTAGCAGTTAGTACCCTATCCTTGAGACGATACGGAGAATGGAGGGTTAAAAACGGAAAAGACGACTGTTGAAGGAGGAGATTTGAGTTGGAAGGTTCCTTCCTCCTCATATCTCTTTGAACAGTCATATACTGACATTGACTACTTTTCATTTCAATCCAAGTTGAACTGCACTCGTTTAAGTCGACCCGATTGGCGCAGTGGCTAAGCTATTGGACTGCTGCGCTAAGTTCGATTACCGCACGGGGCAAAACTTTGTGCGAACCATAGATGTTTGTCCCGAGTCTGAGTGTTTGTGTATGTAATATTTCATGTTTGTGAAACGCACCCACGATAGGAGAAAATCCCAGCGAAAATCCTAGTGTGGGGCAACGTTTAAAAAAATAAAAAAAGCTTTTCGGTAGCAAGTCAAAATCCATTAGTAACTCGGATATTTGATTAATTCCACGAGAATTTCTCATAGATTTCCTACGTGCTGGGGCGGGTGGAGTAGTATGCCGTACCTTAGACCGCGGGATCTGTGTACACTGCGACTCATCGACAGGTCCTACCCGTTGAAATTGACAGAGATTTTTCAACAGTGTGTAAAGCCATGTCAGAGGCCTACAGGTGGTTTAAACTCTGACACCAGGTTGTTCATCAACCCTGTGATAAGGAGATCTACCGCTTACAAAGGGACCTCATCTTTATCCTTCAGAAGCGGGGAGGCAAAGAAAGCGAAGTGCTTCAAAATAGCCTCGTAGATAAGTGTAAATATTAGGTGTCTTATTTAATTTTTCTAAACGCGAAAACGCTCCATTTTGCCCACTAAGTGATGGAGAGATTCTCGTCTGGTTTTTTAACCATAAATTGGTTTCACGATCTAAACGAGAATGTTTTTCTATATGTTGTGAGTTTTTTAATTGTAAATACAAAGTGGAAAAACATGTTTTGCTTTGAAAGCAAATTGCATTTGAGTTTTGTTTCAATATGGAATATTTTTACATAACATAATACCATGCCTGTTTTTCTCGAAGAGGTGGGCGGAGGTGTAGTACATTGAAATATCTTACACAGTGAACACTGTACAATGTACTCTATTGTACTTTAGAGCAGACACACAACGGGTTTAATAAAATAATGTATATTGTACATCATCATCATCAGAAGCTGGAAGACGTCCACAGTTGAACAAAGGCCTCCCCCTTAAAACGCCACAATGAACGACAACTTGCCAATTGCATCCACCGGTTGCCCGCAATTCTAAAGATATCGTCGGCCCACCTGGTGGGGGCCTGCCAATGCTGTTTTCCGGTTCGTGGTCGCCACTCGAGAACCTTTATTCCTCAGCGGTTATCGGATCTTCGACCGATATGGCCATTATTGCGACGAATGCACTTTAATGTCTGGTTAAGTTAAGTAACATTAAGTTTATTTTTAACATTTCCTGTCAAAACTTTTTAGCATCCCAATTACGTTTTACAACCATAAAATGAACACCTTGAAAAAATGGTCAGATTCGTCACTAATATCTTTGGGTCACCCAAGCCTGCCAAGTATACCTCTATTTGTCCTGTACGGGAATCGAACGGTAATTGATAAACGTATGTAGGCACACATGTGGATGTAGGAGAGTGGTCTTGAAAGCCTTTGCATAAACCAAGCGGTGACGTCACGCGACCCAACGGTTGCCGCAGGATATCTTCGCAATCAAGGAAATTGGAACTCTATTTCCAATAGGCAAGTTCCATTTTTCTTTTTACATATACAATGTACAACGCTTTCCAATTCCTAGAGACATTAGGCCTCACTCTTCTCTTTTCTTTTTTATTATTTTTGCTTTTTTTTATACAATATTACCGAAGTACCTATGAGCTATATTTGTTTATCAGAACTCAAGCGCTTACTGCCAAAAAGTACCTTTTTTTTGAAACGGTAACACATTATTATTCTTATAATTATTATATATAAAGACTACTTTGAAACCGCGCCTAACCAGATAGCAATAGGCTCTTAAATTGGCTGACAGGCAATTTATTTTTACAATTCCTGTTAAGGTAGGTTTGCCAAGGCACAGCTGTGTCTATCCCTTTGTGGAATACGACGTGAAGATATCCTACACTTACCAAGGAAGCCAGTCAGTAAACCACGACTTCCGCGCAGAGGCACTTAATTTTTTGTCCAACAATTCGGATACGCTGCGGATATTATCCACTATCATTAAACTCCGGTTTATGTTGACCGATCTGTAAAGTTTTTATCGTTTGGATGGCCATAAAATCGACATCAACTACGTATATAATACCACAATTTAACAGGACGTTAATAAAGAAGTTATGAAAGTTCAATAGTACCTATATAAATACGTGTCGTGGTTAGTAGCCTAGCCTAGTGGTTAACAAACCGGATTTGTATTCACAAGGTTGCAGGTTAAAACCCGGGCAAGTATCAATGTGTCTGTTCAATGTTATAGATACTTTCTTAGTAATTCTAAGAGGCCACTGACTAACGGTGACGGAAAACATTGTGAGGAAACCTGGATTTAATTATCTGAAATCAACAACCCGCAGTGAGCTAGCGTGGTGATCCATGTTTAATAGTTCTCTATACGAGAAGAGGCCTTTGCCCTGCAGTGGGACAGTTATAAGCTGTTATTATTATTATATAAATACAATGGAATTCCGTCAATGAATGGCTCTTTAGGCATCCGCAAAATTTCACTCGTCAAAATATGTGGTATCAAAATATTTGAAATGTTGTGGCTACATGAAATAGGGAATGTATAACAATAAATTTTAATAAAAATATTAAATACATTGAATTCAAAGGAAGTTTCTGCATCAACGCTCGCATGTAAAATTTCAAAGCGTTTGTCCTGGGATAAATTGTCTTTCCATAGATCCGTATATAACTAACCATCACGCTTGCTGTCCCAGGGTTAGGCAAAGTTATACTGCTCTAAGTTGTCGTTCGGGAGGCCTTTATTCAACCGTGAACATCTTCTGGCTAATGATGATGACATTTCATCACCCATCACAATGCTAATGCCCTTCCCTTCCAGTACAGAAAAGAGGCTACGAAACAGGTGTAGAGAAAAATGGCGATGAGCTGGGCAGTGGACAAGCATTTTGGGTGGAGATATAGCCTACAGGTGTATAGATAACCTACTCCTTCTTCTGGACTTACCAGCGCGCCTGCATGTACATATTTGAGTAAACATAACCTTGTCTCCATCAACAAAGTATCAAACGACGACCTGATTAGCGCAGGGGCTACGCGATTGGACTGCTGCGCTAACGGTTGCGGGTTCGATTCCCGCACGGGGCAAAACTTTGTGCGAACCACAGATATTTGTCCCGAGTCTGGGTGTTTGTGTATGTGACATTTCATGTTTGTGAAACGCACCCACGGCACAGGAGAAATTCCTAGTGTGGGGCGAAGATTTAAAAAAAAAAAAAAACCAACATAACAAGTACAAACGAAAACATATATCGCAACCGAGAAAATTATAACTTCGGCACCTGTGCAGCAATGTGGGAAATTGCAAACATGAGTACCTAAAAGAGGTAAAGTTTAATTCAACTCGGGGAACAGAACTGTGTAACTATTATTACATTTATCGTATATCGTTACGCCTGAAGAGAGAGAAGGTGCAGGAACTGAGAGAATGTTATACCCGGAAAAGTAGCTTTTCCGATGACGTCTCTTGCAGGTCGACACGATGATCGTTATACGTTTGTTTAGAGGAGTTGGTTGGAAAATATAACTTGCTATTGCACACATACATTTACTATGTAAAACTACTGTGGCTAGTGACGAGGCGAGGCGAAAATGATTTTTTTGGCAAATAACTGAGTATTACCGCAAAATTTCTATTCCCGTCTTACTTTGCCGGTGGAAAAGCACCTTTAATCCCATGTAATAGGATCCAATACAGTTTAATGGTGCAACTTTTAGTTATCAATCTACCAATAAATATTAGTTAGTTCAATGAACACGTCGACCTGCAAAATTAAGCAGTGCTCGCCGCAGTCAGTTTTGTGATGGGTGACCAGTGTCACATAGCGAGACCCCTCCGTGCTTCGGAAGGCACGCTAAGCCGTTGGTCCTGCGTCTGATCTCTCTCTCGTGTCGGTTTACCCTCCCATCCGATTATGAGAGTCAGGGATTAGGGAGTGCACCTGTGTATTTAATATAATATCTCCGCATACTTGTACACTATAATATCTCCCGCGTAGTCTGCCGCAGCCGCAGTGACCGGTCAGGTAAATATATATTTTTTTAACCTCACACTAGGCATTTCTTCTGTGTCGTGGGTGCGTTTCACGAACATGAAATATCATACACTAACATTCGGACTCGGGACAAACATCTGTGGTTCGCACAAAGTTTTGTCCCGTGCTGGAATCAAACCCGCAACCATTAGCAGCAGTCCAATCGCTTAGCCATTGCACTAATTAGGTCGTCAATGTTAAAAAAATTGAAACATAAAAACTAGTCCACAATAAACCAATCCTTAAATCTTAAGATATACTCAAAACGATTCACAATTTATTATATTAATATTGTATTAACAACTTGAAGCATAATGCATCACTTGTCAGTATAGTTTCCCTGGGGTGTGTATGTCGGCATCCCGTTCAAAGCATGAGTTACTGGTGAATACGGCTGGATGAACTTCGTCTGTGCCTCGGCCATCGAACACACACCTGAATGTTCGGTAAACGGTAGCTGTAGTACTATATCAGGATAATATTATGCTCGACTTATGTGTGTGTGTGTGTGTGTGTATCAGGATAATATTATGCTCGACTTATGTGTGTGTGTGTGTGTGTGTGTGTATCAGGATAATATTATGCTCAACTTATGTGTGTGTGTGTATCAGGATAATATTATGCTCGACTAATGTGTGTGTTTGGTTTGGTTTGGCTATTGAAAAGGTATTATTTTAAAGTAAAATTGCTTTTTTATTTTTCTTATTTAACTATGATCAACTAAAATTATTGGAAAAATTAATTAGACATCTGAAAGAATTTCATAATTTGTTTATCTGTCATGTTTATTTTTATTTTTCTTCTAAAAGGTGTGATTTTTTTTCGTAAATAAAACTAAAAGTTATATCATTTTAAAACAGCAAATCTGTAATGCGACTGCTATAATAAATACCTTTTCCACCTTACCTTTAGATACAAAACCTTAGGTCATCATACTCCAAAAAAGTTGCTCTTTTAGAGGCATTCCAGAAGAAGACACTAAGAAAAAATACAAAACCTTTATCACAAACACCTGGAAGAGTTTCCTCATAACAGAAAGACGTGACTACAGTTCCAGCTGCAAATGTTAAACATTTTTGTGAAGCACGAAGTTTGTTAATTTCAAACGTACAGTCTCCCACCCAGGGGGTTCTTACAAAGTTCCACCGTAGCATGTGGATACGTGACGCGCATGTTGCCGACTGTACAGTTGCAACTTATTGCATTTACATTGCGCACGGTACATGGGTTAATGGTCTGGTGGGTAGGGTTGCTATAGTAATGATGATGTACTGATTCGCGCGTTAGCGATCGGACTGCCGCGTTAGGGGTTGCGCGTTCGATCCCTGCATGAGATAAAAAATTGGGATATCCGCAGATGTTTGTCCCGAGTCTGGGTCTTTGTGTATGTGATGTTTCATATTTGTGAAACGCCTAGAAGAAATTCTTAGTGTGGAGCGTAACATTTTACCCGACCCCAGAATCGAACTCAAGACCTCATGCTCAGCAATCGCTTAGCGTACACTAACTCAACGAGGCAAAAGGCCTATAGCAGTGTAATTTTATACATTTAATTGTGCACCATTTAATACATAATGATCGTATTTTATTACCGACTTAAAATGAAATGAAACAGCAAAAATATTAATATCTATCAATTTATTCATAAAGCAAGCTCCCCAAATTCTTCTTAATGTGTCAAAAATGTTAGCTCTCATGAATGCTTAAAGTAATTCTTCGGGCGCCTCACAGAGCGAATGGATACAATTATTGGCTCTCATTATGCAGAAAAAAGGTCCCTTTGCAAACAGCAGGGCGGGACAAAGAAAACATCTTAGAAAACGGAGAGCTACAAATGTATGGAGTTCGCTTTTTGTTTTTGTAAACACTTTTTTGTTGTCATGGAAACCGACTAAGTCTGATATTACGATTGGGCCTATGGCAACGACTATAATTGAATATAGAAAGATTATAGCCTTGAGCCTGTGATAAGATACATTTGCCTAGGAATCTAATTCACGCATAGATAAAAATCGAAATTCATAAAAATCTAGTTCTAATGACGTCACAAGAGGACTACAACTTTTCCTGACCGAATTTCGATCACAGCGGCCTATCTCAGCTGAGACTAGCCTACGCAGGAGATATTTCATATTATAGTGCACAAGTATGCGTACAGACAGGTGCCCTCCCTACCCCTCACCCTCACAGTCAAAAACGATGGCATAACGACACGACCGGAGAGAGATCAGGCGCAGGGCAAACAGCTTTACCGGTTTTTGAAGCGCAGAGAAGTCTTGACAAGCGGACATGGTTACCCATCACCAGACTGACCACCACCCCTGGCTGGAGGCTCTTGCAGCAGCTACGTAGCTACAAACCCCTTAAACATTGTTAGGTTAGTGTTATATCATAATCATTTATGCAACATTAAAACTGCTATATTAAAAAAAAAGTTTTTTTGGTATTGCCCCGAAAATTTATAATAAAATACCCCACAACATCAAAAATACCAAAAATACTGCCTTTACCAAAGTTTAAAAAATCTATCCACTCTCTTGTAATTGAAAGGTGTTATTATAGTGTGGACGACTTTATAAATGATAAGTTAATATAAATTACGTGAAATGAAGTTTTTTGATATGAATGTTTTATTTACTTTAAAATACCTATCATTAGGTAGTTCTAATACAAACCTGCCTACCCAGTATTATTTTTGTCACCTTTGTTGTGTTATCTTAAATAATAATTTTATATCCATGCTATTTATTTGCAACTGTTTCTAAATACTAGTTTAAGTATCCATATTTGTACGCCTTCACGGCAAAACATAGTGCTCTAACTGTTTATTTAACATCTTCATTAATATACCTGTTTCACAAATAAACATTGGTTTGATTTATTAGGTTCAAGTGAGATATCCGAGACATTCGTACATCCTACGCAACAGCACTTAAACCGCCATTACGACGGAGAAATAGCGAGTTTGGGTCCCAAATTTGCCCGTTTCATTAACTACATAATGATTTCCGATAGCCTCGCACTAGTTGTTATGTCTTTACAAAAGATGGCGCGTGTATTTTATTTAATAATAATGATAATTATCAGTTGGCTGTTTTTCTTCCCATTCTCCGGGCTTATGGCTAATCGAGCTAATGCTAGCGATTTCTTTATACATTTTGTAACAATTTACACTATATATACATTACTATTACTTATACTTCCTACGTTAAAAACAAATATCATTTTAATATATACAAGTGGGACTGCCTCGTTGGTCTAGTGGTCGCTAAGCGCGACTGCTGAGCACGAGGTCCTGGGTTCGAATCCCGGGTAGGGCAAAGTGTTATTGGGTTTTTCCATTAGGTAATTCTCAGTAGCAGCACGGAGTCTGGATTTGTGCCCGGTTGATGGCAATAAGCTCGCCCCTATACATTGGGACCTAATAGCATAACTAATAAACAAAATAACATATTTGTTGTATCACATTTACACCACACCATCACGCCTGTAGTTCTCTAAGACCGGCTTGCACTAGCCTGTGTTGGCTTATTTAACTCGAAGTTAGTTATGTGCTAATGTAAGGTTAAATTACCAATGCCTTAGCCTTAGCTTGGTGTTATCTACATGATTTTATTTAACCTAGATTTTGGCGCTGGCGGAACTAAGATTACTAGGTATTATTCTACACCCACATCTCACCAGACAGTGTTAGCCCACACCACATTTTAAGTGTTCCATTTAACTACAGAATCTATAATTGTTCTGGCTACCCTGTAAAGTTTTAGCGTAATGATATGTAGCTGTGTTTACATTGTTACATTTAGGGCCGAGTTATGCCACCGAGAATTGAATTAGGATTGTGGCCATGAACCCTGCGATTTACTAAAACCATAATATGGTGTTTGATTTGTACGTGTCCCGATTCTAAGGTTAAATCTGTAAAAGATGCGAGAGTTCAAGATACATGCATGGTCAAACGTTGGGACAACGTTATCAACATAGCTGACAAGCTATTCCAAATATCAGTTGACCAGTTATTGCTCCAATGTTGATGGACATTCAAAGGGACATATTAAGACAACTGCATTCACCTGAGATGAGATAGCTTTGAGTTGTATCCAGAGTGACTAGATTAGATGTAGCATTGAGCATGAGTACAGTATGTTTGAGATTATCGCAAATAATAGAAATGTTGAAAGAACACCGTTTATAGTATGGACGTGTTTTTTAGAGGTGTAAAATGTTGAAGACGGACGAACATGACGATCGATTCATTCTCAGTTGAAGTTAGAAAAGAAGACACATGATTTTATTGAAGGTGATAAAAAAGTGAGTCACCGCTTAGATAAAAAAAGAATGGATGATATAAAATTACAGATACACTGACTCCAAATAACTGATGGTCGCTTCTTCTTCTTATCGTATGGTTGATGAACAACCTGTTGTCAGAGTTTAAATCTCCTATAGGCCTCTGACACACACCATTGAATAATCTCTCAGGTGCGCTGATGATGTCAAACAAATAAGTTTGTTTGTTTGAAAAACAGAGCGCAATGATCGCCAACAAACTGTCATACAGTTTGGCGATTTTTTTGATCTTTTTGTAAGTGTTTATCCATATTCTTGATAAATAAAAAAAAAACAAGACGTTTGGCCATCTTAGTAAAATAATTAGGTGTCTTGCCGCCAGAGTGAGCTACGTTAGACTACTCTCTACCCCCGCTACTCTTGTGGCCCAACGCGAAACACAAAACGCTTAACCCCGTGAAATCAATGTTGAAATTGTTTTAGCCCGGCTTTAAACTTAATTAAATATAAATAAAGGCAAACACCATGCCGTTTAAAGTCCTTTTGTAAGTCGTTCCGGTTGGAAATAAGTTTGAGTCTCTGTTTCCAAGTTTAGATAAGGCCAACAAACTTTTTGAAAAGTTCATGTTTCATTGACTTAGAGCCAAACTCATATGACTTTACTATTTGTGATTGGGTATTTTGATGCCTTTTGGATGTACACAAAAGCGTTAGACCCCTAAACCTCCCAGATGCGTCATGCTCGTTAGTTCTGACTAATCGCATCGTTTTACTTCGCTGTTAAGCGATTCCGTTGCAAAATTGCTGCAACTCTACCTAACCCTCCATTTATTTATTTATTTATAATTATTAAGTACAGAAAAATAATAGACTTATGTTAATACATTGGTCCACAAAACTGTTTTGAACAGTTTGACTGTGGACTCCTGTTGAGTCCATAGTACTGCATATGGAATCGGTGATCCATTCTTCTCGATTGACAATATTATACCCCATGGGATGTCCGGCGCGCCACAGGATGTTTGCCCCGCTTAGGTCTTATTATACTACTCTTAGTTACGAGGGAGATAAAGGACTACTCTTTTACAAGTATATGCTCACTTAGAAGTAATCGCAGTCTTAAAAACAATGTGACATAACTCTAAATTCGTGTAACTTCTGATTTTTCATAAGATTTTTGGTGGGTCTTTTGAAGTACTTTATATCTTTAAAATCAGAACTTAAAGGAACGCAGTTGGGTTAAGTTTGAGTTAGGTTTCTTTCATTCTTAGAATGTGCGATAATTATGTTAATATAATGCATATTAGGTATCTAAAGGAACTATCAGAAAAATCTAAGGGTTAACCTTGGCTTTGCACCCAATACGCTCAATCCTTCAGAACTGTCCACATCTCCAAGGCAGGTCATCAGAATAATCAGAATACCAACGAGAATTGTAAAAAAAAAACATTTCGATCGGATATCACTTTGATTCGAACAAAATAAACGATGTGAAGAAAAGGAAAAATCGTCCTGTTGTAGGTATGCCATGATGTTAAAATATTCAGGATAAACTTTGAAGGTGAGTCATGCTTTTCCTTAAAGATGTTTAATAATATCATCATCATCAGCCAGAAGACGTCCACTGTTGAACAAAGGCCTCCGTCTTAGAACGCCACAATGAACGACAGCTTGCCAATTGCATCCACCAGTTGCCCGCAATTCAGACGATATCGTCGGTCCACCTGGTTCACCTCCCAACGCTGCGTCTTCCGGTTCATGGTCGGCACTCGAGAACCTTTTTTCCCCAGCTATTTTCGGTTCTTAGAGTCATATGACCTGCCCATAAGATGTTTAACAGGATTTATTAAAAATAAAAAGCGGGAAAGTCATAATAATTTATATGGTCATACATTTTGGTAGGTAGGTATACCAAAGAATCAGATCTTCACAGCAAAAGGAACATTTTAGAAGCAGTACAAGGGTATACTAGCTTAAAATGTTTATTGTTTTGTTTAGCATATTTAATTTACTGTTTTACTTGGATTAAACAATTATATTATACCTACTTTTTTCCTCTAATTATATATCAGCCCATATTGTCTCACTGCAAGACAAAGGCCCGTCCATCTATTTCTCCCTATCTTCCAAATCACAATGCCAGTCTTTCAGGTAGGACTTAGGAGTATCTTGTCAGGTACACCCTAAAGTGTGTGGCTTCATTTATACATATAAAATACTTTCGTCATATTCTCCAAGCTACAGTCTTCAAAGCTGCCGCGTGAATGGTCACCCCACACTATCGGCCCGCTTTTCCTTAACGAGTCAAGTGTCGAAGTAAATCAAGTTTTCGCAAAATTCTTATTACATTCTCAGAGCTTTTAGCGCTTCACCAAATTGCATTTGCGGAACATTTTCGCGTTATTTTTTGCTGTGTCTAACGTCGTGTGTTTTTGCTTATTATTTTATTGTATTAACATCTTAATCTTGGGATTTGGAACGTTTCTTGTTTTAGAGAGCGCATTTGTAAGCACACCCCAGTTTGTGGCACACCCAGGAATATTTGACAACCTACGGAACAGAAACTGATTGAATGACATCACTGATTTATAGTGCCGTGTGGTATCCGGCCTAGGATTGACCACCCTCTTTCCTCATGTGGTGTCGTATGAGGCGACTAAAGGAACATCCAGAAGATGGGCAGCAGCGTCTTCTGTACCTTCACTATCAATACTGCGTTTCCAAGCCTCTTGCCAAGCGTGGGGCAACCCCCCTGGGGAGGCTTAGTTCAACAGTGAACGTCTTTCGGCTGATGATGATGATGATGATGTCTGATTTATATGCTCAGCAATGATAATCTGATTTCATGTGAGTCCCTACACCTATATGACAGAAGTGGACTGGATAAAGATTGTGATAACGACAGAAGCGAGCTTTTTTCGTATTTACATTACTTTGTGACCTTTGCCACCGTGTAACGTACATATAAATATTCCTAACTAAGGAGGTCACAGGCGTAATTACTATGGATGTTTGCAGGATGTTAATGATTGTGAACTCATTTGGTTACATATAATCTACTATCATATAAAATAGGACTGCCTTGTTGGTCTAGTGGTTGCTAAGCGCGACTGCTGAGCACGAGGTCCTGGGTTCGAATCCCGGGTCGGGCAAAGTGTTACTGGGTTTTTCCATTAGGTTATTCTCGGTAGCAGCACGGAGTCTGGATTTGTGCCCGGATGATGGCAATAGGCTCGCCCCCTATTACATTGGGACCTAAAACATAACTGGCGAAATGTGGGTGTACTATATGTGCACCTCTGCCTACCCCTTCGGGGAATACAGGCGTGATGTTATGTGTGTCACATACATATAATTTAGCATCAAACCAAGAACAAAAAACGTAAAGCATTAACTTACCTTTATTATGATAATCAGCTCACTTTGTAATAAACAACCCCCTTACCATGAACTCTTAAAGCAGGACAGTTTACGTTGTGGAAGCAAGACGTCGCATTACACAGCACGTAGCGGCGTCTCGCTCCGACATCATAAACAATCCTGCTTTGAAAGTTCATGGTAAGGGGGCAGGTACCTAATTTTATTTACTAAATAAATGGACTCAACGGCCAACGGACACACGGCGAACTAATGTGACCAGAGACATCTAGCGAAAAATGTTAGCAACATATCCCAGGCTCGGTCATGTTAATTGTTTGAATTGACAATAGATGGCAGTGAGCGCATCTACGATAAGCTAGTATAATGGCGTAGTGAAAATAAGGATTGCTTACTATGACGTCATATGTAATTTTTAAAAGCCCGTACTTCATGACTATTTTATTTATAGTTTCTTCACAACTGACGTCACACCATACCCACAACTCTAACAATTTTAGAGGGCACTTCGATTTTCAATTTCTTGGTGGTTTTTAAGGGTTATCAGTACCTTGGCTTACAGTTACAATGATGGGCAGGACTGGTAGGTTTGTAGAAAAACGCCAATACATAACATCATCACGCCATTCCCCGAAGGGTTAGGCAGAGGTGCACATATAGTAGATCCACATTTCGCCAGTTATGTTTTAGGTCCCAATGTAATAGGGGGCGAGCCTATTGCCATCAACCGGGCACAAATCCGGACTCCGTGCTGCTACTGAGAATTACCTAATGGAAAAACCCAGTAACACTCAAAACGCCAATGAACTGCATTTTTTCCAGAATCTGTCAGCCTTGTATTTCATCGATGGCTGCACCATAATGCACTAGTTTTTATCCCGTAACAACAGAACCTTTTAAGCGGGCAGTACTATGAAAAGCTTAACTCTTAGCAGCTAAATTGGCTATTGAGTATCGTTCTTCTAAAGACCTTTTTCCGCTTCTGTTCAGTTGGAACAATAGCGCTGCGTTGATGTGTGGGTCAGGTAAAGACACGCCTAAAAGATTCAAGCTCAACACAATATATTTTTTTACTTTGTCTTATACCATGATTTTCTACTGAATGGGTCATCATAATCATCAGCTGGAAGCCGTCCACTGTTAAACAAAAACTACCTACTAACAAGTCCACAATGGACTTGCCATTTTCATTAACCATGGGTGTGTTTCACAAACATGTATTATTACATATAAAACACCTAGACTCGGGAAAAACATCTGTGAATCACACTAATTTTTGTCCCGTGTGGAAATCGAACATTCCAATCGCTTAGCCACTGCGCTAATCAGGTCATCGAACTCGAATGCTATTTGTGTTGAAAAACAAAGTGTAAATCTGGACTGCCTTGTTGGTCTAGTGGTTGCTGAGCATGAGGACTTGAGTTCAAATCCCGAGACGGGTAAAGTGTTACTGTTTTTTCTTATTAGGTAAATTTTAGTAGCAGCACAGAGTCCTGACAAGTGCTCGGTTAATATCAATAAGCTCGCCCCCGAGCTAATAGTTTTCTGGCGAAATGTGGGTGTTAATAAATGTGCACCTCTGCCTACCCCTTCGGGGATAACAGGCGTGATGTTATGCATCTAATTCTAATGGCACTTCTACCTATTACCTATTCACTATCTTGTAACGGTTTCAGAATACATAAACAATTTTATACTTTGTAAGCATTTACAGCCCACGCACCACCCAACGTGATTATATTGTAATGTAACTAATACTTACGGGAATCCCCACATCAATGTTGCCAGTATCATAATATAAATATATGGTACTTTTATAAAATATAATGTTCTCAGTTTAACAACAATTTGGCAATTAAGAACGATAGTAAATTAAAAACTTAAATTGACATCAAATTAACTAACAATTATTTGTTTCCAACAATCTAAAGTCCTTCCAACTACATACATAAGCTCACCAACGTACACACACATACACATACACACACACACTCGCACTCACACACTCACTGTACACATGGTTCCATTGACTTAATTTATAATCTACCATTTTCTTATTTACTTAGAATACTTCTCATTTATCAGGTGTGATGGCAACTTCTTAGAGGTTTAATCTTACCTGTTGGGCGTTAATAGCTATGGCACAGTTATCAACTAATGTAGCTATTACCGAAAACTACTAAATTATACATGTGTTTTATATTCTTAATAAAAAATATTATTATAATTCCAATCCGAGATTTCCAAACAGTATCCAATTAATTAGGTTTATAATAAATTCAATAAAAGGGCTAATAGGGATCTAAACACCTTCAATAAGTGAACATATTTTTTTCAATCCTCGTTGGTCAGGCCTCTTTGGTTCAAGTGTTTGGCAAAGCACAACTGATGAGCGTGAGCTCCGTGATTCAATTCCATATGGGTATTTAATTCTCAGTAACAAGGTCAGGCAGCACAGCAGGCAGAAGTTAAAGAGTTTGAGGAGTTCAGTTTATCAATAGGCTCGCCGATAAGTATATTTTAAATGTATTAAAAATACTACAATACATTTATTCCAGTACCGAACACTATGAAAAGTACACTGCTAAAATGTTCTTGTGTGAATAAAAAAGAAATAATGAAGCCTGAAGGTATAATAACTGAACATACCGTAGTACGGGTATATTTGATTTCAATAACACGAATAAAATTATATTTTGATGTTTATTTACAAAAATACAAATTGTTTGACTTAGTTTTATAATCACTATAAAGTGATATGATAATAAAGTGTTTCCTCATACTATACACACTACTTATATTTTTACAAAATTAATGTATACTACTTTTAAAACATAAATTCACAAAATATTTTTTTTTTCAAATCACATTTAAAAATATACACCATTTTTTACGGAGATCAAGTTGCTTAAGCATAGTTTACCAATTACAGTTTACTATGAATACTATAAAATTAACATATACAAGTCGTTAATAATAAAATAAAAAATGTATATCACTCGATAAAACTTCTCGAACACAAAAACCTCCAAATAAAAATGACACTAAAATAACCTATTTTTTAGACTGGCGAAATGTGGGTGTACTGGCGAAATGTGGGTGTAGTATATGTGCACCTCTGCCTACCCCTTCGGGGAATACAGGCGTGATGTTAGGTTCTGTTTTTAGATTGATGTTCGTCAAATCGATGATATTTTAAGGTGCACACATAACATTACCTTCGAAAGAGATCGTCACCGTAACGCCTTTCGCCTCGCCGTCAAACAGGCGTCAACCCGAGGCAATGCGATTCCGTCACGATTCCGATTATTGTGCGTTGCAGTAGGGAGTGTCTTATAAAGAATACTGCACGGGTCGAGTTGCTAAGCTGACGATCCCTTTCCGGATTGATAAGTATGACATTTAACCTGTACATTTCCCCAAATTAGTCAAGTATTTCTCATATCAAGGTGAATAGTATGCTAAATAAAATAATATTGCAAATATGACAGTATAATGACAATCACTTTCACCACTCCATTCTGTCCTATTCATCTGGCGTTTAGTCACTCGACTAAGGAGCTGATTACAATACGATGTTACGTTAAAGCCTCACATTTTCAATATTTTTAAAATTGTATAATCTGCATAGTTTAAATCACAAAGCAGAGTTCTCCATAGAACCAGGCAATTCACGAGTACTGATAGACAACCTATTCCTGATAAACATTCTAGATTTATAAAACTTGTACAAAACTAGACCGACTAATATCAACAGTATTAATGCTACACATGTCTCAGTGAAGAATGATTTGGTATTCTCATTGCTTGATACCAATTTCTCGTTATTAGGACTCGTGGGTAATGATTCCGTCTGATAATGATACAAAGAAAGTCTGTTTTCCAATTCATTGATGATGTTTTGTTTTTCCGCCGCCATAGCTTTCTCTAACTCCGTTTTAATTTTATTTATGTACGCAATAGAATCTTCTGTTTTATTGTCAGTATCCAATGGCGCTAAAGTAGGAACCAAAGTAGGAACTAAAGTAGTTGCTACGGTATTATCATGCAAAGATTTTAATATTTTTTGCAGCAAAATATTAGTGTTATTGTTTAAATCAACTACTTTCAAACTGAAATTGGCGAGATTCGATAATTTTTCAATGTTGATTGTATTAGATTGTTCAATAACTTTCGTTATATTTTGTAAGTATTTGTCATCATTACCCTCTTGTACAATTTCTGTTTTGTTGTTTATAACAAGTAAATTGTTTAATATATTTCTTATATCTACAAGAATATCATTTTTATTATTCCCTGTATCAGGCATTTTTAATGGTACAAAACCTTGATCCCTATTACAAGTCACTCCGTCTATATTCTCACTACTGTGTTCGTCTATATTAATTGCTGTTATTCTAAAAGGAGTACCATGTTTCTTTAGATTAACCAAAATGTGACACGGTAAAGGATTTTCACCTATACTTAATATTGATAGACTCGTGCCCGCAAACTCTTCCGCGTTTACTGAGTCGATTCTGTTATGGTCTACTATTAACTGCGACAAACTTTTAACTTCATAGAACCTTTCACTTTGCAAATCATTTATGCTATTGTATGACATATCTAAAACATCTAAATAAATAAGTCCACGGAAAATACCATAGCCAATGACCGATAACGAGTTGTGTGAAATGTTAAGAGTTGACAACAGGCCGTTATCTTTGAATGTTCCCGGTTGAATAAATGATATTTTGTTGTAGCTCAAATCTAAGTGCCTAAGTGTAGTTATACCTGCAAAATCTGTAATTTCTAGCTTGGACACACTGTTATTACTTAACACTAGAGTATTTAAATGAATGAAACCTTTAAGTTTTAAGGCACTAATATTATGCAAACCCGAATCTGAGATCACTACTTCGGAAATTAAAATATCACCAACATGAGCAAAATTAATATCTGTTTTGACTCCAGACATATTAAAAATATCTAAAGCTTTTGTCGTCTCTAGCATGCCTACAGAAAAATTCAATTTTTCGTTATAGGATAAATCTAAATAACGCAAATCAATAAGATTTATAAATGTATTGTTGTCAAAGCTTTTTATATAATTGTTAGCGAGACTTATGTGGACCAATCGAGTCAAACCATTAAAAGAAGTAGGTAGAATAGTTTTTAGAAGGTTATTATTCAACAGTAATGTGCTTAACCCAACTAACTCCGTCATGTTTACGGCGAAAGTCTCTAGTTTATTATAGGAAAGATCGAGTGTCTCTATGTACCCTGTATGTACAAAAACATTATATTGCAAATCTTTTATTTCACTTCGGGACATATTAAGTTCTTTCAACTCGTTCATATCGTTAAAGGACGCGTTTTGAACAGAATTTAATAAATTACAAGATATATCTAGAGTCGGTAATGAAGTTAAGCCGTTAAAAGTATCGGTTTCAAGCGTACCAGACAGGGGATTGCTAGAGATTCGCAGATTAATTAAATTTCTTAACGATTTAAATGAACTGGGCGCCAATCGGCTTATATCATTTTCTGAAAGATCTAAATATTCCAGATAACTCAGTTCAAGGAAATGCTCATGTTTTATTTGAACTAAATGGTTATGTCTCAATAACAATGATCGCAGGTTAGTGAAATCATCCTTGTTAAAGTCGATGTTGACAATTTGGTTGGTTGACAAGTCTAACTCTTGCAAATTTTTCAAAGTTTTGAAAGCTAAATTTGATATTGTCTGAATTCCATTATTGCTTAAAAGCAGTGTTTCGAGTCTGACAAGGTCATAAAAAGCGTAATCTTCTATTCCTGTCAAAAATTGATTGCTTAAATCCAACTCTGTAACGTTTATACCTTCAAACATGCCTCTAGACAGCGTCCCTTCTAGTAAATTATCTGTTATGGAGAAAGTATAAATCGTTTTATTTTTAAACAACCCTTTGGGTAGAGATTTAAATTTGTTCCTTGACAGATCGATGCTAGTTAGATATTGCAAATTAACGAACGCATCTTTGTTTATAACTTCTAAAACATTATTACTTAAATCTAAATGCTGCAACAGAATCATATTTTGTAACATGGTAAATTCAATTGTTTGTATAGCGTTGGAACTTAAGTCGAGGATTTCAAGTTTGTTTAGCTGGTCAAAATCAGTTAGTTTTAGGCTTTTTATTCTATTATTACTAAGACTAAGAACTTTGAGGTCACTGAATCTGAACAATGAGGAATTGATATCTGTTAGTCGGTTGTTAGAAAGGTTTAGATGCAATAGATTCCTAATACCTTCAAAGGTAAACTGACTCAAGCCCTCAATGTAGTTGTGTGACAAATCTAAAGTTTGTAAATAGTTGACCCTGTCAAACAATGCATCAGGAATTTTAACCAAATAATTGTGTGACATATTAATTTTCTTCAGCGATTCATAAGGGTGTTCGTACGTGTTCACTAAAACTTTGTTTATTGTATTGTATGAATAGTCTATTTCCTCCAGTTTTTTCAAATCATACAAGTTTGACAATTTAGCCGTGGTGATTTGATTCTTTGACAAGTCCAGTATGGCCAGGTTTTGCATGCTTTTTATAACTGGAGTGTAGTCATAGTTGTTGTTACTCAAGTCTAAGGAGTAAATGACATTGGTAATACTTTGGCCGGCCCAATCATATGTTATTGGTACAGGTTTAGAGGTGTCAAGGTCTTTGAGCTGGTGTCTAAAGACGAGGTATATTGGGTCAAGTTCGTAGCCTCCGTACGTGATACGCCTTGAACACGCCTCGGTGTCCACCCCGTCCGAGTTCATCGGTCTATTGAAGGGGTCGTGGCGAAACCTATCCCATCCTTGGTTTTCGTTGTCCATGTTGTTGATACAAACCATGTTGTAGCGACACTTGTTGACTTCGAAGGTCACGCTGCATTGCTCTGAGAAGCTCACGAGGGTTGTGATGAGAAGGAGACCTATAAGTTTAATTGTTTTAATCAATTGTCTAAAAGGAATTAATAACAATATTTGGATTGAAAAGTCTCCTAAATATAGTACCTACAGTAAAAAATATTAGGCAAGAATGAATTATAGTCATGAGAACATTTTTAAACATCAATTTCAGGGGTGTAAAATTTTTTTAATACACGATTCTCCATACTTGGACTTTTCTCGGTACCGTGGCTGCTTTTCACAAAATTGAAACATCAAATAAACAAACACCGAGAGTCGGGACAAACATTTGCAGGTCTCTTTTTGTGCCATGGGGAAATCGAACCCTTCTATTATAACCCACTTTGTAAACACCTCATTACCTAAACTGTAGTTTTTTTTTTAATAATGTTGATTTACGACCCGGGAATTAACGGGAACTCATGATTTTCACTTTGGCTTGACGTTTCGACCGGGTTGCACCGGCCGTCGCGTCGTCGCAAGCAATATTACTTCTCGTGTCGTAATTAAATTTTATTATAATCATGCAACGCGAGTTTAAAAGTTAATATTAAAAAAAACAATAATTATACTCACTTATTCTAAAATCCATATCTCCCTCATACCTGTAAATAAACAATTATTATTAATATTGAGTGAGAGATGCCGAGTGGTATTCGGCCAAGAATTGACCCTCCTTTCCTCCCGTGGGTGTCGCAAGACTAAGGGAAAATCCAGAAGATAGGCAGTAGCATCTTCTGTAACTTCACCACCAATACTGCGATCCCCAAGCCACTTGGCAAGCATGGGGATTATTGCGAACCCTCCCCCTTACCTAAGAGCCTTTGTGCAACAGTCGACGCTGATGATGATGCTTAGTATTGAGTATATTGTGGACTTTGAAACTGATCTGAATGGTGCATTATGTACCGACGTTTCTGTATTCTGTGTGATAAGAGTGAATGTGGCGGGAAGAGTATGCCGGGATCGTAACAAATGAAAATCTGTTGTCTATACCTCCCCCTCTGAGAAACAGACATGGCCTCATAAAAAGGTTAGGTTTGGCACCTTCAATTGATACGAACGATAATGAAAAGAATGCAACCTCATTACCATGAGTTGTCTAGTCAATATCCACGCCAAGGCATGGTCCTGTTCCCATGTGGCAATCTGCTTAAGAAAAACACCAAAAGAGAAAAGAAAGTTTTACTATGTGAGTGTATATATACCTTAGTCTCTGTGTGTGCCTGTTAACTAGAGAATAGTCCCATTTTTTAATCCAAAAGATCTAAGAGTAAATCTATATCATCTTTTAAAAATCCACACAATATTTCTTAAGACGTATCAGTAGATAACTGATGAGCACTATTATGCCATTTTACGATTATAACTATAATTGTATTAAATTAATGTAGCCATTAATTCCTAATTACCCAGACACATTTCAATATTACATAGAACTGAAACACAACACATCAAAGTATTCACCCGTAACGCGAAGGTAGAAGAGAGTAATATAAAAGAAAATTATTTATTACACCACTCCTTGCACATAATAAGTGTGTAAGTACTTTCGCGTTCACAAAAATATTATTGAGAAAAATATACTCACAACTAAAAATATTATTCTTGACAGAAAAAAAACTGTTTATAATAAATGGATGCACAATGAGACCGCAGACTTGTTTCACTATGAGTTGAATGCGAACTGCGCAGTATTGCTTAGGGTCCGGTATCGAAATACTAAACCTAATTACAAGTATCAAAGAGATGCTAAGACATGTACTTACGTCTCATTGTTGTAACGATAGTCTGTTACACGCGTAACAGATGCGTTTTGCTTTTCAAGACAGTGAAATATTTTTCACTGCCTTGAAAAGAAAAACGCACACACACAGTGAGGTTTTTCGTATAGGTAAAAGTTTGATTAAATTAAGAATATGACTGCTTGTATTTTTTTTATGCATGTTGCCATGCTAGGCTTAAATTTTAAATTGAATAATGGAAACTTGAAAAATGATGGACACGAGCACGAGCAGTGACAAGGTGGCTCAGTTGGCAGAGCGGCGCCACGGTACGGCGACTGTCGCGGGTTCGAGTCCCGCTCGTGTCCATCATTTTTCAAGTTTCCCTTAATCAATTTTAAATTAAGAATGTTTGATAATTATTATTTAATTATTCCCGTTTTTCTCACTTGTTTTTTGGGAAAACCCGACTAGTTTTGGAGACAAACGGAGCCATTTATGAGCTGGTGTCGCGAGCCGTACCCACACTATAGCTGGTTTTCTTCTTCCTATCGTAGGGTTGATGGGCAACCTACCCCCTTACCATGAACTCTTAAAGCAGGACCCGTATGGCACTGCACGTAGCGGCGTCTCGCTTCCACAACGTAAACTATCCTGCTTTAGCTGTTCATGTTAAGGGCAGCCCCCTTTAAAAAAAAAGTTTAAAGTAGGCATCTGACAAGGCTTTAAAAACCGTTGAAAAATCTCTCTGGTGTGCCTGTTTCCTCACGATGTTATATAATACACTATACAGTTATTCACCTTTGTTCACCTCTTATATAAGTTTGGTTCATCATCATCATCGGCCGGAAGACGTTCACTGTTGAACAAAGGCCTCCCCTTTAGAACGCCACAAAGTTTGGTTATATTAATGACTAGCTGCGCCTTGCGGTGTTACCCGCTGCATTTTATCAAATAAAAAAAGTTTGATTACACCGTCTCAAATTCTTGTAAGGGTCCATTTTCATTGGTCAGGTAAACTATATTCGAAGGATTTGACATCTTGACAGTTAATGGAAAATATGACATAACGTCAAATTTATTGATTAAAAAAAAGAAAGCTTGCAAAAACGTCGCCCACACTACAAATTTCTAATGTATCGTGGGTGCGTTTTACAAACACGAAATATCACATACACAAATACTAGACTCAAGACAAACATCTGCGGATTGCACAATTTTTTGTCCCCAGCGGGAATTGAACCCGCAACCCCTAGCGCAGCAATCCAATGGCTTAACCACTGCACCCGTCAGATCGTCAATTGTACTGACAAAAGTTATGACGATAAAAACACCAGCCCTAAGTGATAAATAATAAACCATAATGTAAACTTTATAAAAGTAACTTAGATATATAAATATTTGTACAACAGACCTGGTATAATATATAAAACTAAAAATATTATATACAAAGAAATTGTACTATATTCTAACAAATAAATAATTTCTTTCTTCTTTACAATCTAATACAGAACCAACTCAGATCTATTATTTCGCGCATGACAGTTTTATCAGTAACGCTGACAGGACGTTACTTCGTTTATCGTTACACACACATGCATTCATTCTTCGTAACTATTAATTTATAACAAAAATATACGGACATTTGTCCCCTTATAAATTATGTTGCACACCTCATCCGGTCTAGTCTCATCCTTCTTGAGATATTACTAGCTTTTGCCGGCTGCTTCGCCTGCGTTAACTAATCTGTCTTTTCTTGGGTCTTAAACTTTCTACACGCCGAATTTCATCAAAATCCGTCCAGCGGTTTAGTCGTGAAGGCGTAACATACAGACAGAGTTACTTTCACATTTATAATATTAGTATGGATTTAAGTATGTAGTACACTATAATTCAGTAGTTTTTGCGTGTTAAGTAACAAAAATCCATTCGGCCTCACAACCTTTAAAGTTTAGGTATACTATTGGTAGGACTCGTTTGCGTAGATAAAAAGTTCGTGTCCTCTCCGGGATAAAAGTTGCCTAAGTCCACCCTAAGGCCCAGTGCCCACTATTGGCACGGCATGGCAGGGCAATACTGGCAAGGTATACCTCGACAGTATTCTTACCTAAGGCCTACTTGAGGACGCCTTGGCATGCCTCGGCTTGCAACGTCGCCGCTGTTCTAAATTTAAGCTAGGGCCCAGTCTGCTGCGGTGGCATCCGTAAGCACATGCGGCATGGCTGAGGACTTCTCGGTAATAACTGCCGTCAGTGGCGTCTGCGCGTAGGTATGCCAAAGGAATCCGGGTCATACCGTGCCGATAGCGCCAGGCCTAATGAACCATTCTAACGATTGATGAAATTATACAAGTATAACTTTACTTTATGCACAAGGTAGGTTGCAATAGCTATATGCCACATTCCCAACAGTTTGTACATTTTATCTACTATATATACCTATCGGACTCTAACGGAGCCCTTATTCATGAGCAGATGACGCGGCAGGGTCGCGAGCCGCGGCGTCCGAAACTAGTCGGGTATTTCCGAATATCGACGAGTAGTGTATTATTGGGGCTTCTGCATCACTCGCTTCGCTACGCTCGTCTCGCGATGCAGAGCGCCCCAATAATACACTACTATGCGATGTCATGAATGTCGTAAAAATGCAATTGACTTTTTGTTCTTTGCACCCATCGATACTACTTCTACTGTAGGTTTTGATAAATTTGCATTCATTACATTTTTCATGATCAGTCTGTATGCAGATCGTGTCAGTAATATTCATGTAGGCAGAAGTTAGCTCATTTTGGGAGTAACTGTTTCAGACATTTATTAATATAAACTTTACCCTTCACAGCGTTTAAATAAAAACATTGAGGAAAATGAATAGCATGTTGCATCCAAGGATCATCGTAAATCTCCCAATCTTCTATAATACCTCCACATGAGAAACAAGCTGCTTTATCATTTACACTATTTCCACAATAAAAAAATCCAGCGTCAGCCATTTCCATCACCAATCTTCTCGAATCAACCGTTGCCCAATAGTGATTGAATGAAAACTCCCGCATTTTATATGTGTTATACATATCATAGCGTGGATTGTATTTATTTTGAAACATGTTCTGTTTACTCACTTCCTAGTTCTTGCTGCAGATAATTATAAAAGCATAATGAGGTCGTATAGTTATCGCTAGCAACTTATAACGATTACTTTTAAGCGGGTTTTGGGGGGGGGGGGGGAGGGGATTAGGCAGATAATCTTAGAAAAAATTAAACAAGAAAAACTTATTTCAAAATTTTATTCTCGATACACCATTTCTTGAGACATATAACATTTTTAATAGCATATATTGAATCACGAAAAATACAACTGTACAAATCATGAGAATGTTCATATTTTTTGTACAAGCTTATTAAACTAGGACAACATTTATCTTCTAAATTACTTACATTATTATTATTCAAAATATTTTTTAACCATAACACTTTTTCTGATCCTTTGATGTAAACACATTTGTCTCTTAGAATATCTACAATCAAATCCTGATGATTTGAGTAAGGCACAAATCCTTCACTCCAGTGTATCTTTCTATTACGTTCAATCCAATTAACTTGTTGCCTTTCTTGTTTCGTCAAATCGTGATATGGAAATGGCGGCTTAATTAAAAACACTTGTAATTTATCACTACACAATAAAGCAATTTCTTTTAGCACAAATTCATTTGCTTCCGTTTTAAAGCCCTGAACGTCTACAATGGTATTCATGATAATCGACGTACTATATTGCTCAGAGGTTTGTATTCCACAAGTCGATCGTTTATAATCAAACAATACGCTGCAGTATTATCTGGTATTGGTGCTGAACATTCAATTTCTAACCGAACGTCTACTGGACCTGTTTTTAAACTATCGTTTTGCCTTGAACAATCTAAGATGAATAGGGGAGCCTTCTCTTTAAAGTCCTTTAGATTAAGCAGCGGTTCTGCTGGACAGTTGTAATAGGATTGATGAAATTTAGCATACATTTCATATAATATACTGAATTTGTTCTCAGAAAATTTTAAACTTAAAGGTTCATATGGATAATATTGTGAATTTAAGAAGAGGGTGACGTTTGTCACTTCACAATGATCAAATAGTGAACTGTCTTTTAGTTTATTGCTTTTTCTATTAGTTTGTAGGCAAAGAATTACATATCTAGGTTTTTCCAATTGTGATGCAGTTTTAACAGACCATGAGTGCTTTGTAGTTTTAGGTAGAAAAGGATATTCATACAAATCCCAATTTCTAAATGCTATTTGAATAGGCTTATCTTTTTCCAAATGTTTTAACAGAGTCAATCGTTCCCGATCTGAGACTTTTATGTGCGGTACCCTCCATTGTATTCTTTCTATTTCTATTTGGAAATGGGCAATGTCATCAGTAAGTATAACGCTATTTAAATTAGAGTTACTTCTATTCAATATAAGCTCATGTTTACAATTTATTATAATTTTATTATAATCCTCAGCAAATCCTAAAACTTTATTTAATGGTATTAAAGCACTAAAATGTCCATCACTTTTAAATCCAGTTAAATTCCAGCCCCATAGGGCAGCCACTTTATTTTCAGCTTCATTTAATGAAACGTACGATTTTATTGTCGAAGTTATTCCTGAGTTTTTTATGCGATCTATTTCAATACCGTTTATTTCGTACCTGATGTCTTGAAACAAGAACATAGCAGAGTTATTGCTAAACGAAAAAGGTTTTTCAAGCGGTTTTCCATCTTTTCCGAAGAGCTTTGCTCGACCTTCGATGTAAATTGAACTGGCTGATGGTAACACATATATGTCTTGCTGGTGGATGGGAATTCTGATTTCATCGCTTTCTCTAAAGCAGTTATTGTAGGGGTTGTATGAATGGACTTCATAACTTTCGATCGAAGTATCGAAGTGGGGCAAGTCATTAATCTTTAGTATATTCATACTTTAAAGCCTAGAGCTTTAAGAAAATCTAAATTTGTTTTAGTTAAATTCTTCACTTTTTTCTTGCGTCTGCGCACCCGTGTGGTTGTAGAAGAAATAAGGCGTTTTATTTTGATCGGAGGGTATATATTATATAATATCATTTTGTTTTTCTTAAGTGAAGACGCAGTTGGATATGTTCTATACGGTCAATGCAGTAACCAAACTGATCAACAACTTTAATAGATATAGATGAAATGATATTTTTGTTCACTGGAAAGTAAATAACGTTTGCAGGTGTTTCTATGTACTGATGGTCTGCAGCAGTATTAGATATAAATTCATGAATAATATGAGTTGGTAATCCGTTAGTGTAGGATCCGTATATTAAATCACACTCAATTCTAATTACAGGTGAAGTGTTATTATTATTATTAAAATGCCCTTTTGGTATTGAATTCAATAGTGAAAAGGAAAGGTTAAGCAAACCACACTCATATTTCCCAGATAAAGTCAGAGGAGGTTGAAAATATGATTCTAATTCTGATTTTTTACCAGAGATAGTCACTGTTATAGACATACTTGTATACTGATCACTTTTGGATAAATCTATTTATTTTATTCCCTGCTTACACCAAAACTTTCTTAAAAACTTTAAACAAAGATGGCCACAGTTAAAAGGATGATCACCTTGTAAATTATCATAATTATAGTGGACTTTTGAGCCTAAGTATTTTATAAATTCTTTTGGGGGCTTAAGGTTTCCGTAACTGTCAAAATATTCAATATAATAATTGTATTTTGCATAGGCTACCCAATGAGAACCTGGATTTTTAGAACTATCTAAATTAATAACTCCACATTCTTTTTTTAACGGACATTTAGGGAGCTCATCTCTCATAAAGACACCTCTAAAATATGGAATATCATTTCCATGTCTTAAAATATCAAGGTTAGTTAATGCTCGTTTGGGTAGCCGATATTCTAGTTTTTTTCTTTTGTTACAAAAATACCAAGTCCATTTTTATGTGGCTTAAGATGTAGTCCTTTTCCGATGCAAAGTGTCTCCATTTTTTCATTGTGTCTCTTCGATTCTTCATACAGCCTTTTGGCCATCTTAAATTCATTTATAGTTTTAGCAATACCAGCTGCGCCACCTGCTAAGGCACCGACGGCTGACAATCCCGCAAAAATAGGAATCAAAGGTAATACCCCACCAGTTTTTGGTATTGGAATTATCCGAGGAAGTTTAATAGATGAATCATCAGCTAATTCTCTGACAGCAGCCATAGCATATTCTATCGCCATTTTTTTGCATTTTGGTTTTAATTTTTTCATACGTTTTTTCACCACTGATATAACATTTTTTAATTTCTTTTTAAGTCCTTTTCCAGATGTAATTTTTCTTGAAGGCTTTTGACTCCGAGTTTTCATGCCAGCGCCGGTTTTAATTTTTGCTAACATAGCATTGCTTACTAGATGGGCGGCGATTTTTTCTCCTGCACTCGCATCAGGAGCAACTAATCGTTTTTTTGCCATTTTCATTAAAACTAAATCAGCGTTGTGTCGATCCGTTAAGTTTGACGACTTGTGATATGCAATGTCGTGTTTTTTACAATATTCGTCTAATTTATTTACACCTTTATCTCCGCGTGCAAGTCTCTTAATTAATTTTGTACCAGGGCCACAATAATTATATCCTGGCAAATGTAACTCAAATGGTAAATGATTTATAAGCCAATTAAGAAGACTACTCTCTCCAATACACATAATAAGACTGATCAATCAAGGATTAAACACTCAATAAATATATTATCATAAATTAATGAGCTTCACAAGCCTGTTGAGCTTATACATTCTTACAACACATTCGACTTATCAATCCAACTATTTTCAGCAGAAGACAGGCCTAGCCATTTTACTAAAACCCTATTCCCTTTCCTTTTAAGAACTTTCTCAACTAGATACACATTAGGATGTTTTGTTTTTTGAACTTCTTGTTCATAAAAGGCTCCTAAAATAGGCTGACCTCTGATCGTATCTTCAATTAAGTAAGTGATAGGAGTTGTATTCTGTTTGTTTCGAATTTTAAATATTTCTGTTGACCAGTTTGGAGTGTATCCTTTTTCAAATGTTCCTTTATACTTGCTGATGCGCACATAATCACCCACTTTAAGCTTGCTTTTCACGCTAACTTTTTTTACCAACCTTTCATATCTTTGTAATATACGTTTTTTATTTATGTTATCCACACTTGCTGGAATTTCACCAATTGTGCGATGGTAGGCATGATTGTATTTGTAAATAACACTACTGAGGGTCTTACTGAGCCAATTATAATTACCTTTCAGACTGAATTCTTTGTACAATTTAGATTTCAATGTTCTGATAAATCTCTCAACTATTGAAGCTTTTTTTGATGAAAATGTTGAATAATGATTAATATTATAAGACTTCATAAGATTTTGAAATTTATTATTATAAAATTCTGTTCCATTGTCAGTTTGTAAGTTCTTAGGAACACGCTGCTTATCCAGTAAAATCTTAAAAGTATTATATACCGCATCTTTGTTCTTACTTTTCAAAGGAAACGCCCAAGCGTATTTTGAAAATGTGTCAATAACGGCAAGAATAAACCTAAAGTTTTTATTTTCTTTAGAAATCGATTGCATGTCAATTAAGTCTGCCTGCCATAGGTCATCTATATCTTTCATAATAACATTTCTTCGGGGAAAGTTCACCCTTGCGCTTTTATGAATTTCATTTACCACATCGGTTTTGCTCATGTTTGGGAATTTCCTGTATCTTCTAAGTAACCAGATATCTCCATGTTCGAATGATTCTATGACACTGAATCAAAAGCTTATTATTATTAGTATTTATTCCTTAATTATGTCAGCTTCTTTTAATTCTTCAATAATTGATAAAATTTTATTTTCATGATTTGTGTTGCCAGCATCTCTTGATGCTACTAATAATTTTAATCTCTCAACCAATTCATTGGGATCGTCCCAATACACCAAGTCAGTGTTAGTTTTATATGTCTTAAGTTTTGGAATGCTACCTCCAAGTTTTATTTGACGTTTCTCGTTTGAATCCTTGGAGAATAAAGGTTTGATTATTTCGCGATATTTTATGCCTTTATCACCTCTTATTTGACCTTCAGGGTTGAAATCTCTTTTATGAGCATTTGTATGGTGTAAAATGTCCTTATAGACAAGTCTATCTTTGCTTGATATTAATTTTAAATCTGGTTTCCTTCGAAGTAAAAGTTCTTTGAGCCCTGCAGTTAAGTTGTAACTTTTGTCCCCGATTTTAATCAAATACATGATATCGTTATTCAAACTATCAATTTTAGAAAATGTTACTACTGAATTACCCATCATTAAAGTTTTATTATCGTTTCTTATTCCAAAAGGTATATTTAAGCTATCGTGTATATCATAAATATCATCACATTCTAATGAAATTTCTAAATCTTCTACTTTATTTTTAGGGAATTCCATAGAATCTGAATCAGCATCGTAAAATTTATCGCAGTTAGTAGGAGTGCTTATAAAATTCTTTTCCGCTTCGATTTTTTCAGAAATCGCACATGATATACTTTCATCATTTTTTGAATTAACAAGGGTCTTAAGTGGTTCCGTAACAGGTTTTAGCATTTTATCAAGTGATAAGTTCATTGTATGTTCCTGAGTTTTCATTTGTTTTATTTTATTTTTTATGGAGTCAACAGACTTCATTAATTCTATTTTAATATTTTTTTCCATCTTATTTAACCACAACTGTGTTTAACTAAGAGAGGAATAACACTAGCAATGTTTGAGTATAGATTTCATTTATATGCACATCTGCTTTTATTCAAATTTTAAAAAAATATCAAAATTCTGTCTGTACCTTCCATTATTTAATGATGAGTCTTTGTTAATAAGAAGAAAGTTATAAGGGTTGCTCCAAACAGTTTTACAAATGTCTTTGAACTGATTCCATGGTAGATCGGAGTTAACATGTTCTTCATAGATGTGCTTTAAGTTCACATCATCTTGTTTAAATATTATGAGAAAGTTAGCATTATCGCGTAACAACTGTTTCGGGATTTTTGAGTAGGTTTGAGATAAGTAAAAGCAATCAATTAGCTTATGTCTACCCATAGAGAAATAATTGCGAATGTTTATTTGATTTTCACAAGCAACATCATCGAAAATAAATACGGAATTGTTTAAAGCTTCACTCGGAGATATAACATCTTTATCTTCATTGAATTCATTGAATTTTATCTGAGGTACTCTCCTTATGACTTCTCGCAAAAAACGATATTTTGGCTGAAAACTAGTTTTTGAGTACAGGTAAAGATTTTTAAATTTAAGCCCATTTTCATGTAGAAGTAAACTAATCATTACATTTGTTTTACCACAGTTTGAGGGACCACATATTAAACTACGAATCGTATTAGGCAATAAAGTGCTATGTCTAATCTCTTGAGGAGACTCGCCAAGATTTATATTTTTAACGTTCAGTGATATGGGTTGTTTGATCAACTTCATCTTGTCAATTAATTTAATTATTATCTAACATAGACATAAATACTTTATTTTGAACTATCTTTAGACTTGTCACTACAGGAACGGTCTATTCTCGTCTTACAATATAGGCATGTAGTATAAATATGAGCTAGTATAGGTAATGACTTGTGTCATATTGCACATCAAATAATTTTGTATGTATTATGAAATAAGCGATCACTTCGCAGGTGTTCTTTGGTTAAGCAAGTCATTTTGTTTACAATTTTATATTTTCAAGGTAAGTGTTTTTTTTTTAATTATTTAATTAATTATAAACTAATAATAATAATAATGTTATGTATTTTTTTACAGAATTATGTCATACTCGCCATCTTACAGCCCCGTATTAGATATCGTCGACCCCCGAAAAATAGGGGTATGTAACTATTAAGATTATCTTAAATCAAACCTTATCCATAGTTTATGCTGTTTAATTATAATATTCTTGATATTCTTTCAGAATGCGATAGAAGACTCAGACCTCGTTACAAATCCTTTTTACTATGCTCAAGATAGGGACAGCTGGGAAAAGGAAGTAGCAGCCAAAGCACATGAGGAGAGTCGGCTGCAAAAAACAGAGGAACGAAGATTGAAGAAGAAAAAAAGTAAATCTTTTAAAAACTCATCTTTTATCATGCGTAAGGAGCAAGGGCGTATTCGTCACCTAATAAAAATTATGGTCTATGATTTCGATGATCGTAACATGGAAGAAATAGACACAGAAACTGATAATGCGAGTGTGAATGTGCAGTATATAGTGACAAGTGATTATGATGATATCATGGACAAAACTGATCATTTAGTTAGTAAAATAGTACAAAAGTTAAGCAAATCTAATGTGTAATGTTTTATTATTGTAAAAAGTTTCTTTAATTATTATTTGAATGTATTATTGTAAAAGGTAAATATATATTTAAATTTATAGTTTTCATGTTATATATGTATAATAAGGTAATATAAATAAATCAAACAACTGCTGTAAGATTACACAATTATTTATTTCACATATTAAATTTAAAAAAAACATATTTATTAGTAAACTACAAACAATTAACAATTAAAGTTAGGTATGTACTAAGTATTATTACAAGTTGCTCATATATGTATATGCAATAAATAATATAATATACGAAAAATCAATACTTTGTTTTCATTCAAAATATTGTTTTATAATGACCCCATGGGAAAGTTGCTATCTTATCATACATTATTTGTCGTTTATCATCGTTATTTGACAAAACTACTTTATTAATCTTCTGAGTAAAAATTCTATGACGTTTAGATCGAATGATACACATATTATCTCGAAGTATTTCATTTTCAAGTAAAACTTTTTTATATTTTTCTATATCCAATTTTTTAGTAACAGATTTTTTAACACCTTTAGCTTTCTTTATTGATGAAGATTTTGTATCTATACAGTATAACTTTGCCCCTAAACCTACGAATTCAGAAATTATTTCTCCACCCATTTCATCCTTAAAGTAGCCAGGTATCTTAGCATTAACTTTTAGCATGTTAAAAATATTATCATTTTCAAAATTACTAGTATCAAAATATTTTAAATTCACTTTCATATCTTTGTAAAAATCTTTTGTATGTATTAAATACAAAAGACTGTCTGTGTCTGTATAACAAAGTTTCGATTTATTTTCATTGTAAATTCTTTTCATTATTGAATAGTGAAATCTATATAAGTGACTTTTTGCAATTTCTAAAATACTAAAGCCGATGTAAATAGGCCGGTCCAATACTATTTTTGTTTGTTGCATCTGAATTGATACTAGAGATTCTGAAATGACTAAAATATTCTTGAAATTAGGAGCGCTAACGTATTTTTCGGCTCCATAAAACTTTTTAGTTCGATTAGAATTGTCTCTCCAAATATTCGCTAATTTAACATCAACTTGTTTTCTTTTATTCTCGATAGTTTTACCAAATATAGAATTATTCTGCTTCTTAAAAAAATCTTTTTCAAAATCAGATGTTGCGTTTTGCCTCAGTGTAGTATTTAAAGAAATATATGGTTCTAAGAAATTACTTTGTTGGTATGCTAGTATTCTATAAATTTTCAACAATTGCAAACCGTTCTTCAAGCATTCCTTCAAATGAATGTAATGGATAATATATCTATGTTTATCGAAAAGATTAGCAATAAGTTTAGGATTTCGGCTACCAAATGGTACAAATTTTTCAGGTGCAAATGGTAAATCGGAATGATTATCATGTAAGTAGTCAGGGTAATGAAGATCTACTTCTAATATAAATCCTATGTCAGAATCAGGCGTGTAGCTCATAACGTTAAAATTTAACATTTCGGTTTCAGAGAGAAATCTAAAGCCTCCTACAGGCAACTTTTGCATCATTGCATACCCATATAAATTTACACAATCAAGATAAATAAGAAAACTATCAGGTTCTTTACTATTATAGTCTGGAAGATATTTATTATTTGCCTTAGCATATCTGTGAGAACACTGAGCAAGTCCTCCTCTTATACCTTTCTCTATCATTTGATATATTTCTACGTCAGAGATTAGATCTAACTTGATCTTAGTAAACAATAACATAGCATCCCAACTTAGAGATGGCGATGAAACATAATAGCAAGGATCCAAACCATAATGACTTAAACTCATTTTTCTAAATTTTTCAAATACATCACAAAGAAGCAAAACATCACACTTGAGGTACAAATCTGTATATTCACCCAAACTTTTTATATCAAAAGTGTTCCAAACATTTAAAGCATGCTCATAGTCTTTATCAGATATAGATTCAGATGTGAGTTTGTTAAAGAATTTAAATGATTCTGGTAATTCAGTTTCATGATATCGTTCCCAAGAGTCTATGTAATCATAGCAGTATATTCCTTTTCTACGGGCAATATCAAATTTTTTTTTATCAGGAAAGGAAGACTTTAAATTTTTGAAATCTTCAGGGTTCATTGTCTCGACTAATTTATCCAAACTTGAGTTTAAAAAATTATAAGAGTCTATAAATTTTAATTGGACAAAATTTGCGGCATCGATTGGCATGAATTTTGTTAGTGAAATATATTTTTCTTTAGTTCTTGGTATAATATGGATTCGACCATTTATGTTTGACAGCTCATTTATAAATAAATGACAATCATAACCGGATAAGTTATGAAACACTATTGGTATAAAAATACATTTTTTTGCGCTTAAGTTACATATGTTATGGGCAGGTCCTCGGTATTTTCCAGTAAAGTGATCATGGTCCTTTACAATAATATCATTACATAAAAACTTATTTCTACAAATATGGCACTCAGTACTATTAATAAAACTTATTTCTTCTTCTTCAGTAAGTGGATACATAGCTTTATTATCTAATAAGAATTCATATAAACGTTTCACATCATTAGTCAAACATTTAATAAATTTTTTAGAACAGTCAGGTCCGCGATAACTTACATAATCGTTTAAATCAGGGTTTGCGTTACAACAAATAATGTAAGCAAAACACGTAGCCTCATGGACTTGTATATTTTCAACATGAGTAGATTTATTTTTATCAGAATATTCGCGCAATAGACTCTCAAAGTCTCCGTATATTACTATCGGAACAGTCTGAGTTCTTTCATAATTCAAAAAACGTATTTCACTACCCTCCTCAGGTAAAATAGTTTGTATGCCTGCACATTCATGGCTGTGCAATTTGTCTTGAGTATCAAAATAAATAAAACACTCATCACATAAATATATTTTAGTTTTATGTTTAGTCAATTGGCTGTGTACAAGTTTTTCAAAGCTTTTAATTAAACAGAAATGGGTCTTTTCATTTTTGGTAATGTAAAGCAGATTTACGTGGTATAAACGACGTACTGATGTTTTATACAAGGGGCCTGTAACTGTATCATTGTTATCTAAACCATAAATGTTAATACTGATATTAGGATTATTTAATTCAAACTGCTTAATATCATTAAAACTAGGAGGAAAACTCATGCCAGAAATATTTAATAAGTCAGAATAATGCGGATATGAATAAACTCTATTTGGATTGCTCTGAGTAGGAAACATATCAGCTACAACACACCAAAGAAAACAATGATGATCTTCATTTTTTATATTGAGACATGATTTTGTATTTATAATACGTTTAGGTAATGGTAAATAAGAGCCGGCTCGCAAAGGATTGTATTTTACAATATTAATTTCTAAATGGCTAATCGACTCAATTGTCCAGCCTGACTCGGATTGTTCAAATTCGAAACATTTACAAATAAGTTTATCGCAAAATGTTTTGTATATGGGTGAAATATTCGTATTTTGAAATATTATATTATATTTGGTGTTGAATGATTTTAAAGACTTCTCATAATTTTTGGGTAGTATATACCAAACAAATAGTTCAAAATTGACTTTTAACGATGTATGTTTTTTCAACATGTCTTTGATTAAGTAACAAACATTTTCTGAAATTTGCAATAAAAATAATTTAGGCGTAATATTATCTGTTCTAGGATTCACTCTATAACTGATTATTCTGTTTCGAAAAGCAGTTGCAATTATACTAACATTATCAAAATGTGTTTGTAATAAGCAATTCGATTTGTGCACATTTGTTTTTTTGTGGGCAGAATATTTCGGTACTGAAACATTACAGATTTTACAGAAAAACATGTTTTGATATTAACGATTAAAAATTAACTTTTATTTCGAGTTTCGAAGTTCCGAGTTTCGAAGTTTTGAATTTCAAAGTTTTGAGTTTCAAAGTTTATAATTTCGAGTTTCGGTGTTTTGAATTTCGAGTTTCGAAGTTTTGAATTTCGAGTTTCGAAGTTTTGAATTACGAGTTTCGAGTTTTTTAATTTCGAGTTTCGAGTTTTTGAATTTCGAGTTTCGGTGTTTAGAATTTCGAGTTTCGAAAGTTCTGGTAATAAGTAATTTTTAATATTTTACATACATATTTGAGCTTCCTGTAAAAAACACATTTTAGCGTTATGGAAATAAAAAAGAATATAATGTAAACAACAATGGATTAAAGATATAATATATGTTTTACCATTCTAAATATTGAAGGTTTCTAATAAGCGCGTACGGCGTGCGTAATTTCATAGGCATACCATAAATACATAATCGTATCCGAATAATATTATTTGCCTTCATCAAATAGTATTATGTGGAAACAATACAGGCTGTATGTTTTTAAATTCAGCTTTGGCTGAGGCAACTAGACCTCCAACAGCCTTCCATGTCGGTGAATCTGCATATACAGACGCCTTATAATTTAGGAGAGCTTGTTTCCACCGGTTGGTGCCTAACTTTTCCGCATCCTTACGGTTATAAACCCTCAGCTCGATGTAATAGTCACCATCCCGCGCCAAGTCTTGCTGGAAGGAGTTTCCTGATGCGGTTCTTCGGCTCAGAGACGACTTCAGTGCAGCGGGCCTTACCGGTTCAGGCTCTCCTTCATCATCCTGAAAACGATATTAAAAACAGCATTAGATTCTATATGAGATTCTAAGTTCAATACCCGAAGAAAATAAATTCTCCAAATTGTGAAGTATGTGGAACACTTGATGATGTCCAACACTTGTTAATGAATTGTAAAAAATACCAGAGTGAAATAAGAGCATTGATGTGTAAATACAATTTAAATGTTTACGATTGTCTAGGGAGAGTTTTTCAAAGCGTGCTTAACGCATGAAACAGAAATAGGACCACCTGATGACACTGTTTCCATTCTATACAAATTTGAAGCGAGTACGCGCGATCGAATCGGTAAAATAACTCGCTGTAGGCACTAAGATTGAAAGATAAATAAAAGTATTCACTTACTGAGGAATCGAACACACGGAAGCGCTTAAGATTTTTGCTTGTCTTCGGAATCTCCCTGTCGGAATCTGAATCGCTTCCTATTAAATGCTTCGTACGCTGAGTAGTTTTTTTTGATTTGGCGGGTCGCGACTTTGTTGCTGCTTTAGCCCTTTTACCTTTAGATGTAGAAGGCTCAGCCAACTCCACTTCCGAATCAAATGGGTTTGCAATTGACGACCTAAAATAAAATAACAAAAAGTTATAAGACAGCAATCGAGATTACAATCGTTAAACCACAGGTTTGCTACATAAATAAAATTAAACAGCAATATCCTATCGGTTAAGGCTTTAGACGGTCAACCGGGAGTCCAAATCCATCGTCTATTACCAGGATTAAAAAAATTTCATATTAATTACAATTAGAAATTTAACACAAAATTTGCACTGGATTACTCACAGAACCATTTAAGAAATAAAATTAACTAATAACATATTTTTAGATCCAGGAATCGAATCCCGAACATTACATTCGGCTGTTACACTTACGTCTACTAAACCATTGGGAGAAAATAAGTTAAATAAAGAAACTATAACGTGATACATACATACTTGTTAAGATGAAATCAGAAGATAAAATCTGGAACTTGTCACAATCACCAGCACTGACACCACAATAGTTATGCACAAATTAATGTATAATTAAAGAGCAAGAAAATTGAGAGCGTACCTATTTATACCACCCATTATTTAAGACAGCGGCTATATTAATTTTTGCTAGCATTAATATGTACTTCGTCAAATATTATCGTTGTAACTTATATTTAAAGTACTCTTTGAATAAGGCTTATTTTTGTTCCTTTTTTATTAGTCACTATGTCCGCTGCCTGGCTGATTGTACGATTATGGTATTGGCGACGCGATGGTGTCGATATCCGAGACGAAATTCTAAAAAGGAAGTTGCATGTACCTTGTCTGTGCTATGATGGGATCTATGAAGAGTGTCTCATTAAAATGGTAGTAAGCTATTTTGTATACACTATCCAAAATAACTTAAGCCTCATCATTATTTTTTATTTATTAAAAATTCTGTTTAATAACAATTTTCACATATTATGAAAAAAATCGCTCAGGAATATAACTAGCACCGTCCCCAAACATAAATATTGCATTTATATTAATAAATTGTAACATAAATATTATGTAGCTATGTACCCATTGAGATATTGATAATTGCAAACCACTACAAAAAAATATCGCATTTATATTTATCTATCTTTACATAAATAAGTAGGGACCATGTGCCCATTCAGATATATTTCGGCAAAAAATATTATATTAACACAATATTTGGGTGATTTCATACAACACGTACATTCATATAAATTGTGAGGAAAGTAGTCTAGTATTTTGTCTTATCCTTGACGACACGTTTGGCGCATTGGTTAAGAGATGTCACATCACAATGTAAATAGTAGATTTAATACACATCATATACGCCTACGTCAAGTGTCGCGGGTTCGATTCCCGCACGGAACAAATAAGTATTTGTTCCGGTCCGGATTTTTTTGTTTTGCGAATATATATTTTTTTAATTCTTTCGCATAAAATTAAAAATTAACAGGAAAAGTGAACAAGTAAACAGGAACTAGAATATGTATCAAGTATTATGCTATAGGTGCTTCAATGATAATCACAGATTGGAATAGGCAGTGAATTTTTTTTATAAAATAAAAATATGCATATGATTTCAGAAACACGATTGATTTTACACTAATGATTGAAAAAAAAAAAGAATAAAAAAATCGCGTAAATCAAATTTTTATGAAATCCATTACATTAATTGGTCGTTCGGGAATCGAACCTCAGAACCTTATGCTTGACAGGCGCAATTGCCATCAATAGACAAAAAAAAAATCTGAGTAGCATCTAAAGATGTATAATACTTTGACTTATTAATAAACAATAGTTCACTTTCAACAATGTAGATGCAATTTTGTTGTTAGAAAACATCTGCAATGATTAATCATCAAACATTTCAATCTGTGTTGCAAATAGCATCGTAACTAGTATTGGAGCGCTCTGTATCGTGACTCGATCGAAATTACGTCGTAGGAGTGTGTTATTGGGGCGCTCTGCATCGCGAGACGAGCGTAGCGAAGCGAGTGATGCAGAAGCCCCAATAATACACTACTTCGACGTGAGTATAACCGGTACATACATACATACATAAAGTCACGCCTGTTTCCCTGAGGGGTAGGCAGAGACCACGAATTTCCATTTGCTACGATCCTGGCATACTTCTTTTGCTTCATTCACACGCATCACATTCCTCATACACGCTCTTCGGTTGAGGGTATATAGCAGATAATATGGATAACACTCACGGAAGTTATTATAGTAAGTTAGTACATTGGTATCATACAGATAACTTTGTGTATAATTTATCGATTATATTCAACTACGTCTCAGAACGTCTATTGTAAGTCACTTCTTTGTATCGTTTGAGACGTGTTTATCTGAATATACTTCAATAGCCATTCTAACAAGGTGTTCTTTATCATTCATGTACCTTGTTGACCTTAGTTATATTACTTTTTATTAGCATGACATCACGCCTGTATTCCTCGAAGGAGTTTGCAAAGCTGGCTGTAAATTATACCCACATTTCGCTAGTCATGTAATAGGGGAAGAGTCTATTGCCATCAACCGGGCACAAATCCAGAGTCTGTGCTGCTACTGAGAATTGACAGTGATGTGATGAATAGACAGTGGTGTAACGAGCCTTAGACGGGCCCTGTATCAACATTTATGGGGGAGGGGCTTTTTGCTTACGTTATGTATACGTTCGGGGCCCGTGTAGCCCGGGAGCCCAGTAACATTGATACGGCGGTAGCTAGGCCCCTGCTGATGGATAAAATTAGTAACATCTTGTCTGACCCGGGATTCAAACCCAGGAGCTCATGCTCGACAGTCGCATTTAGCGACTACTGGACTAATAACAAGGCAGCTTTTTATATTACGCTTAAAAACTTCATGATTATTATACTATTAACTTTATGCTTCACGTAGTGGTAGGCAATGGTCTGCTTTTGGCAGTAGAATGCTATTGAGTTCGAGCCTCCATCAAAAGTGCAGTGCAGGTATTGTAGGGTTTTAGTGGGTATACTCTTCTAGATTTTATTGGGTTCATGGGGGAGAGTCCTACATACCCCCGCTGTCTCCCAAAGTCGGCGGAGAAAGGGTAATTTTCCTATATTATCTACTATATATACCGGTTGTACTCACGTTGACGTCGCGGGGTCGCGAGCCCGGCTCGCGACCCCGCCGCGTCACCTGCTCATGAATAAGGGCTCCGTTAGAGTCCGAAACTAGTCGGGCATTCCCGAATATCAACGTGAGTACAACCGGTATATATAGTAGATAATATGGATAACACTCACGAAAGTTATTATAGTAAATTTTCCTATACTAAAAATATAGGCAAAGGTTTGAGTATTGCTGTTACTATTGTCGTATACAGAAGGATTGATCATTGATCACCTGAATAAGAATTTTATATTATACAACTAGCTGCGCCCCGCGGTGTTACCCGCAACATTTTCTCGGGGTAGAGTAGTCTATGTGTTAATCCAGGGTATCAGCTACCTCCATATGAAATTTCATCATCAGCGTGAAGAGGTAACAAACATACAAACACACTCACAAGCTTTCGCCTTTATAATATTAGTGTGATTATCATACCACAGTAAGATTGGTAGTATAAACAAGCGAAAACACGGAATAAAACAACTTAAATAGTTAAAAGGATATATTGTAAAAACAAATGTTATGCACACACATTTTCACAGTAAGAAACAAAGAACTGGGATACCTAGATGTTAAACCAAAATATCTTAAACGTAACATGGTATACGCCCCCTTATTCATAAAAAAATTACAATAAACCATGGATTAATGTATACCATGACTATCACGTGGCAAAGAATAGATATGTCAATAGACTTAAGGGTTATTCGTAGTTTATGAGTAAAAGGGCGTCATGAACTAAGTTTGCTATACATATAACATCAAACTTACAAAGTAACTTACCTTAACTGCAATACTAAACTACTTAAACAGCCTCAGAGAGTAACTAAGAAGAAAGGCAGAATACATTTTATTAATAACTATAAATCAATGAGATACCTAATGCTGGATCACACTTCTATGGCCAACTTCGTCATCAAACAACCTCCTCATAAAAGTTCTAAGATAATAATTCTGTTCACGGACAGCTTCCAGAATTTTCTGACTAGTAACCAGTAACCTTTCATCAGCCATCGAGTAATGAGAAACATCGATCTGAGCTTCACTCTCTCCAGCCACGCAAGGTATCCCTTCTAAAGAATGACGGCCTTTCACCCCTACTAGCACAGCGGGCCTCACTTTAGTATAACCGTTATTGTAGTCATGCAGAACTTTACTCAACCATTCACAAGTAAGTTTATTGTTGTCTATATTAACTTGCAAATGCGACTTATGGCCATACCAACTGCTAAAATCTAACAGCTCCATATCATTAGACCTCACTGACAGAAACTGGAGACTTTTCAAATCCATCAACCATTTAGAGTCCAAATATCTGATTCTGTTGTATGAAAGATCCAAATGCATAAGAACAGACAATCCTTCGAACATACCATACTCTATTTGTGTTAACTGATTGAAACCTAGACGGAGAGTTTTTAAATGGTTCAACCTATCGAAAGTCGACGGACCTATTTTATGAATTTTATTACAAGTCAAATCCAAGATTTCAAGACTCATAGGGAGACGAAAGGAATTCGAATATAATTCGTAAATGAAATTGTTACTCAAGTCTAAATAACGCAGTTCTGTCTGATGAGTCAAGTCGACAGAATAAGCGTCGGATATGTTATTTGAATGTAAGAGTAGAGTGAACAATCGTAAGCCTTCCCCGAAAGGAATGGTGAGCTTGAATAGACCGTTGTTGGACAGATCCAGCACACCACCACTAGGATGAAATATACTTATGTGAATACTATCAAGTTTCTCAATCTCATTGAATGTCATGTTCACATATTTTAAATTGTAATTATTGTTGAAGGTCATATCCGGTATGAAGTCAAGTTGGTTATGAGATAAATCGAGGTTTTGCAAGTTATTCATCGCTGAAAATGTTTCATAGTACAATTGGGCGATAAAATTGCTACTGAGATTCAAACGTTGAACGTGAGCAAGATCGTGGGGATTCACAACAAAGTTGAGCAACTTATTCTTGGACAAGTCGAGATTTGTGAGTTGAATCAGAGATTGGAAGGCATTGTATTCTATGTTAGTAATTGAATTTCTTGATAGGTCCAACTCTGTGGTAACGTATACAGCGTGTCTATTTGGATTCCTTATGAACCTGGAGGAAATCTCATTGGACGTAGCATTAGGCACATTCACAATGTGGTTTTCAGAAAGTATTATTTTACAAACTGAAGCAATGCCGAAATGTTCCCAATGCCTTGAAAACATAATTGGCATTATATTTTCCAACTCGTTTCCTGATAAATCAAACGTTTCCAAGTGTTTAATAATTTTCAGTGACTCCTCATCAATTTGCTGTATCTGGTTGCCTCTTAAATACAATTGCTTTAATATAGGCAAACTGTTGACAGCACCATTAAGATTTTTTATTTTGTTATTGTTTAACTTAAGTATTTCAAGTTTTGTTAGATTATAAAACGGCTCTTCGCTTAGATCAGAAATCTTGTTGAAAGAGAGATCTAGTTCTACTAAGGACGAGAGTTCTCCAAAAGCATCGCCAGGGATGTATTCTATGGCGTTATAAGCTAGTGACAGCCTTTTGAGTTTGTTTGGATGTGTTTGAAATTGGAAAAGAAATTCGATATCCGATAACCTATTATGCGACAAACTAAGGACTTCTAGGCGGCTTAAGTAGTAAAATGGGGCGTCCGAGATCTTTTCTATACCGTTGTTAACGAGATACAGGCTTTGGAGCCTTGTGGTGTAGGTAAGAAGGGCTAGTTTAGTTTGCTGCCATTGTGCTGATATATTCAGTGTGGTGATGTAGTTGAGAAATTCTAGGTCTATGTCGTCATCGAATCGTTCTATTGCGTCTGTGAGGGTGACGTGTACTGTGACGGGGTAGTTGGTGGCTTCGCGACATTCGTTGGGGAGCTGCACGCCCCTAATGTTGCCGTAACAGTGTATACGGTAGGCGCAGTTGGTGAAATTCCAGATTTTGTCGCGAGGACAATAGCAGGAACATAGTCTCGTGGTCGTGACGATGAAGAGCAGAGTGAGAACTGTAAACAACGGTTTTGGATGTAAATCTTCTTTTGTGGCGACATGAGCTAGGTATGTAACCTACATCGTCAACTGTTCTTTGACAGGCAAACGCAATGATATTTCAAGAAGAACAGATATGTTCCAAGCGCGCATAATTTAAAAGCTTGAAAATGTTCCAATTGGGACATTTTTTCTAACAGTAGCTACCCTGAGTGATGCTTATTATTATAATTACGCTATCTTTGTTACGTCTTTGTCAAGTTGTATAATTATGTATGTGTGCAGCTTGGAACACTTCTCTCGTTAATTTTGTTAGCATATAACACATCTATTCTTTTTGACATATCACTGTGCATACGACTGTTTTCGGTATAATTTATTCAGTGAAAAGTTGACAGTTTTATAAGTTTATATAGGACGATAGACCGACACGACCGAAGAGAGATCAGGTGCAAGGCTTAACGGCTTCGCCTTCTGAAATACCTAGGAGTTTTAAAACGGTATACCCATCACAACACGGCTTAACCTCGGGTTTAACTTAAACATTGCCTAAATGTGATGTCTTATTATCATGTACCATTGCAGGACAAAGACTATGAATGAGCATTGATCAACCTAAATAAAAAACATATCCCTCCTTCTTGCGCAGTCGGGTAAAAAACTAGTAAGTATCGTGGGTGCGTTTCACAAACATGAAATATAAATACCCAGACACGGGACAAACATCTGCGATTCGAACAAATTTTTGTCCCGTGCGAGAACTTAATAACTCGCTACGCTTAACGCAACAGTACAAACGCTTAGCCACAAATTAATAATTATTTAATTAATGATTTATAAAGTGACTGCCTCGTTGGTCTAGTGGTTGCTAAGCGCGACTGCTGAGCACGAGGTCCTGGGTTCGAATCCCGGGCCGGGCAAAGTGTTACTGAGTTTTTCCATTAGGTAATTCTCAGTGGCAGCACGGAGTCTGGATTTGTGCCCGGTTGATGGCAATAGGCTCGCCCCCTATTACATTGGGACCTAAAAACATAACTGGCGAAATGTGGGTGTACTGTATGTGCACCTCTGCCTACCCCTTCGGGGAATACAGGCGTGATGTTATGTTATGTTATAAAGTGGGTAAGTATTCTGAATAAAATTGTATATGAGCAGTCTTACCATAATTCATGTTGTCTCGATTTCGACAGGGCCGGCATCAACTGAAAACATTAAATTTGTTATATTTACATAACTTTTGCTGTACCGTTTCCCAAAGACGTAAGGGCTCCATTCGAGTTCGATTCTAGTCGGGCATTACCGAATTCACACGTGAGTATAACCGGTATATACAGTAAATAATATGGATAACACTCACGAAAGTTATTATAGTAAAAAGGATAACAGTTTGACTTCCAAAAAATTCACAATTCACATCACAGTGATCCTGAAGAGTATAAACCTACATTCGACCACCGATTGTTCCTATGTGGGTGGAAGCCTATTCAATAGGTCTATACCAGGTTTGCCTATAAGAACTCGCTTATCTAACTTAGACAGATATAAAATTCTTCATCATACACTAGGATAACTGTTACATAACATATTAACCTCACCTTGAACAAATAATAGAATAGAATTGAACATACTATATTGACCATTCATTTTAACCCATTGAAATGTTATTTAATTCTAATTCACATGAAAAATTCACACTTAAAATTACTTAAAAAACACTCACCTGTATCTACAAACAATTGCGACGTACAATTACTTATATCAAAGTCCAAATGAGATAGGACTCATAAAACACGACGCTTGGAATTTTGGCTGAGCTAGCGTTATGCGAAACTAAAGTATCATAGACCATGATTGATTGACACGACTTTATTACCTATCTGCTTTTGCCTCTAAGAGGAACGCTCGATATTGACAACATGATCAAGACTGTCGTATGTTTCGAAATATTAATAAACTAAGCTCAAACGGTCTAGCAAAGTCAGCAGTGCTGGCAACGTGTGGGTTTTTCCATAAGGTAATTCTCAGTAGCAGCGCGTTGATGGCAATATGCTCCCCCCTATTACATTGGGACCCATAACTGGGGAAATGTGTGTACTATACGCATCTGACAACCCCTTCGAGGAATTACAGGCGTGATATTGCGTTATGTCATGTAAATACCTAGAAATCATTTTTTTTTATTTCAATTACTTAGCATTATACTAAATTTGTGATATAGGATAATACTTAACATATATTTTGGACTTTTTACTATATATGTATATAAAGCAGAATAGGGCCACTCGAAGTAGCGTAGAGGGGAACATATCGAATTCATATCCATAAGAATGTAAATTCTAACCCAGGTGAGTTTTAATATGTGCGGTAACGGGTAAGAGGAGGGTCGAGACCTGTCAAGGGATGCGGTGCAGCGTATGCAAATCCTACGTCCTTGGACCTATGGTAGCTAGAACACATTGGTCTGTCTACCTCAAGTTTAGAAGTTCCCAGTAAAAAACATAACACCACGCCTGTATTCCCCGAAGGGGTAGGCAGAGGTGCACATTTTAGTACACCCACAATTCGCCAGTTTTGTTTTAGGTCTCAATGTAATAGGGGGCGAATGAGACCCCAGTAAAAAAGGTGAATATCAATTATTCTTTTTGATATTATCTGTTCTTTTATAATTCATTGTTATTCTCCAACAAGCGACCGCAATAGGCTCGCCACTTATTATATAGGTACGCATTCATGTAATTTTTAATTCCTAATTATTATATCCCTCCTAATATTATAAACGCGAAAGTTTTTAAGTATTGATGGATGTTTGTTACTCTTTCACGTAAATACTACAGAATGGATTTTAATGAAATTTCATATGGAGGTAGCTGACACCCTGGATTAACACATAGGCTACTTTTTATCCCGAAAAATATGGCGGGTAACACCGCAGGGCTCAGCTAGTAAATAATAATTGTTCCGATAGATGGTATTAGGCTAATTTATTTATATGTACTTAACGGACATATTGTACAAAAGTAGATTATTTTTCTTCATCCGTTATAAAAAAATCTAGGTCGTCATGACTAGTATTTAAGCCCAATAAATATGCGTTTACTACAAATAACGCTTCTACATAGTATGTAGGTAGTAGATACTTACAAAATATTATGCGACAGTCTAGATTTTTCGGAAGAGGCGACTAGAACATTTCAGGGGCTGTCGTCTTATGACGTTTAAGAAGTCACGGAAAACACAAGAAAAAAATTACGCAGAAGAAGACTGATGTGCGGGAGGAACCCTCAAGTTCATAATTAATTTCAAAATAAAAGATTTAGGTATTACCTTACTAGCTTATAAAATTTCTACAGATTTTTGACGTATAAAAAATAGCTTGTCCTTGGAGATTCAAGCTTACTCCGTAAAAAAAATCATCAAAATCGGTTCAGTAATTTAACCGTAAAGCATAACAGACAGAGTTACTTTCACATTTTTTTTTAATACTCAAAGAATTACCTATGGAAAATCTTCGAGCTGATCATATTCGTCTCCATAGTCAACGGGGAACATGGCCGCGCATTCTTCCTCGCCACTGGAGCAGTCGCGGCTGACGTGTATAGGGTTCAAATCCATCAGGTGGAGTAAGGGCACATCGACTTCTACAGACAGCATGAATGCCAACTTTAGTTGATCACTGAAATAAAGCAACAGCCTATTATAATCTAATAATAATATAATAAATAAAAATGATTTAGTGTCTCAAAAAAAAAATTCAAAAAAGTGGAATGAAGCCCTGAACCTCACACTAGGATTCCCTGTGTTGTGGGGTCCAGTTTCTTTCAATCTGTAATCATAAGGTGGGTACAGTAACAAAGACAGTAGTTTAGTTAATCTTAGAGTGTAACTAATTAATTAATTTTAGTAGTTTCGGTAGAGTGTGATGTAGTGAATGTAGTGTGGTGAGTGTGATGTGGTAGGTATAGTGAGTGTAGTGTTGTAGGTGCGGGTGTGTGAGTGCATGTGAGAAGGGTAAGAGTAGTTACAGGTGTTAGTGTGATGCTTATATAGTAGAATATCGAATGATAATAGGTTGCAATCAACATCATCATCAGCCGTAAGACGTCCGCTGCTGAACCAAGGCCTCCCCCTTAGAACGCCGCAATGAACGACAACTTTCCATTTGCATCCACAGGTTACGTTAAGAATTACAAAATAAGTGACGAAATTTAAAAAAAAAATAGATTTACGCCTGTATTTTCCGAATGGGCATACATAAAGTCATGCCTGTTTCCCTGAGGGGTAGGCAGAGAAGGCAAGAAGTATGCCAGGATTACGATCCTTCTTTTGCTTCATTCACATGCATCATTCTGAATGGGCAGACAGAGGAAAATCCACATTTAGCCAGTTGCTGTCGGCCAATGTAAAAAGGGGTTATTCAAACTCGGTGCTGCTAATGAGAATGACCTAATGGAAAAACCCAGTAACACTTTGCCCGACCCGGGCATTTCATTCGAAGTCAGGACCTCATATTCAGTTACAAAACAGAACATCACGCCTGTATTCCCCGAAGGGGTAGGCAGATGTGCACATATAGTACACCCACATTTCGCAAGTTATGTTTTAGTTCCCAATGTAATAGGGGGCGAGCCTATTGCCAGCAACCGGGCACAAATCTAGACTCCGTGCTGCTACTGAGAATTACCTAATGGAAAAACCCAGTAACACTTTGCCCGACCCAGAATTCGAACCCAGGACCTCGTGCTCAGCAGTCGCGCTTAACAACCACTAGACCAACGAGGCAGTCTATTCAGTTACCGAAGTTCAATACAATCCTACGTATTTGTTATTGTAGTTAACCTCCCTGATGTCCTTACATTACTTACAATAGTGCATGGTACTATTTAAGTACACTATAGTAAAGTATATGCGACCATATATAACTAAAACAGTCTTAAGATAGTACACACTGTCTACTCACGAATTCTGCGAAGTGTTATCTAAAGTATCGAATTGCTTGACCGTGTATGCAATGTGGACGCTGTCGTATGGCGACGACGCTTTGAATATACCCATCTGTAAACATGATTATTAATTTATTTAATATTCCTTAAGAGACACAAATAATAAAATTTAAATGTCTCTATCTATTCTAATTTTTACTACATAAAATCTAAATAGGTATCATATATACAATCATATTATGAAGTATATAAAACACAACGAAACTTTTGTTATATATACTACGAAAGTATATTTTTTATTTATCCGTCTGTTTATTCCGGCTAATCTCAGAAACAGCTTGACCGATTTTAGCAGGACTTTAGCTGATGTTATAACGAGTATCTTAGACGACTTTTGAATATCGCCCTGCACTAGAAATCTATCCTGGTTTTTGTGTGCGTTTGGTAGACGTGAAATATTATTGTGCATGTGTGTATGCATGAATTACTATTTGTGTTTTAGTTGTAAGATCTTTTGTATTTTAACGAAATAAGGTAGCGGGTAACACCGCGGGGGGCAGCTAGTAAGTGATATTATTATCCCGATCTGACCTTTATAATCAGACGCCAAAACATTCCTCAACTACGACTTACGTGAATAATAGCCTGTTTGTAGGGAGCGATGGCGTCAATAGCTTTGTACCGCTTGTTTATCTCGAGCAACACGAGCACGTGGTCTGGCAAGAACTCCGGCTGTGGAGTCACGCGTTCTAGCACCAACTGGAGAAGGTGACGTCATGTGTATATAACTGGCGATTACATGCACTTTATTAGGGCCTAGGTCGCCTCACACTAGTAATTTCTCCTGTATTCTGGGTGCATTACACGACATAAAACATCACATACACACGCAGACTCGGGACAAACATCTGCGGATCACATAAAGTTTTGCCCCGTGCGGGGATCGAGCTCTCAACGTCTAGCGCTGCAGTCTTATCGCTTAGCCACTGCGCCAATCAGGTCGTCAACAAGGTCTGATGAACTTAGTCCTTCATGGTAGCTTTCTGTGAACCATTTTAATGTTGTCCGTGGCACGTAGGAAGAGGAAGGCAACCAGGAATGGGCCTAATTAATATCAATAAAACCGTCAATAATTTGATGGTAAGGAAAATCTCTAACTACTATTAAAGTAAAAGTAACTTTATTAAAGTAAACCAGTTTCAATAGGCTCGCCCCCACATTGGGACCTAAAAACATAACTGTAGGTGTACTATATGTGCACCTCTGCCTACCGAAAACATACCGAAACGCGTTTTTTGCCGAAATTCGACCGAACATTCGGTCGGACACTAAATATAATATTAAGTACTAACAATACATAAGATATTTTAGAAACGTGATATTAAAGCATACCTTAGGGAACAGCACACCCAGTCCGTTGGACTTCGCCACATCGTTAGGAGGAGCGTAAAAACCGGGTATAAGCAGGCCTGCCGGTGGAAAATATTCTTCCTCATCTTCTTCAAATATAGATTCTTCTTCTTCTTCTTCTTCTGACAATTCCTGGGTAAGAAAGTTTTAATATTACGTTCAATCTCTTGTGAGTAATTTTAGGCTAGTTCAGCTACCCACCCGCCGGGAGAGAGGCGGGTCGGAACCCATTAAGAGATGTGGTGTAGGCAGTAGGGTACGCAGATCACGCGTCCTTCGACCTAGGGTAACTAGGAGGACACCCTGGGGTTTTAGCCAGTGGTAGTCCGGCACATCCCTTCTTCCGCCTCAGGACGAAGGAAGGACATAAAGATTTTCCCAATAAAAAAGGAGAGTTCAGCTAAGTCCACAACACATACAAAAACTGCAATCCATTTTATCAGAATATACGTTTGTTAATGGCGTATATTATGGTCGTATGAGCTTATTCACACAAACAAGGGTCCTGTAAATATAGAACGTCTGTGAAAGCTCTAAGAACTTACCTCTGGTACCTCGGCATCTACTTCTTCGTCGTCAGGCTCCTCCTTAAGTTTGTCTAAGGCCTCCAGATTCTGTCATATAGAATAAATCTTATCAATAACCAAAAAGATTAGTAAAATCGATATGACAACAATTTAGTAAAAAAGATTATATACTGCACATCGTCTGTAGAAGGGCAGACACGTCGGTTGCAGTGCATCCGAACGCGGCTAACGGGTAATTTTAAAGGTGCAGTGCTAGTTCTCTTTCACTATACATATTGGAAAGACTGGAAATCGAATAGTTTTGGATGTAAATTGGACATAGATTTCTTACACCAGCTTTCAACAGGTCCAATTTCCGCTGTTCCTTCTCATTTCTCCTAGCTTCTAACGCCTCTGCTATAGCTTGCTGAGCTAGCCGCCGCATCTCCGACAAGTATCGAGCTCGTTTCTCCTTTTTTTCTTCCTAATAGGACACAGTTTATAAACATAATTGTAAAGTACTAGTCAGGTAGAGTACCGTGTTATATTATTGTGTTGTGTTGTATTATTGGGTAATTTTCAATAGCAGCACGGAGTCTGGATTTGTGCCCGGTTGGTGGCAATAGGCTCGCCCTTATAACATAACTGGCGAAATGTAGGTGCACTATAAACCTCTGTCTACATTATACGGGGAATACATTATACAGACGTGATGTGGTTGTGAATTGCACCTCAACTCATCAAACGCACCCCACGTTGACGAAAAGAGGTGCTATATGTATAGGTATATTCTTATTTGGCTGCCTCGTTGGTCTAGTGGTCGCAAAGCGCAACTGCTGAGCACGAAGTCCTGGGTTCGAATCCCGGTTCGGGCACTGTCACTGGGTTTTTCCATTAGGTAATTCTCAGTGGCAGCACGGAGTCTGGATTTGTGTCCGGTTGATGGCGATTGGCTCGCCCTCTATTACATTCGGCGTGATGTTATGTATATTCATATTTTAATCTACATAATATTTAGTTCACCTTCGCCCTCTCTCTCTCCATCCGACGCTGTTGCCAGACTTCTTCTCTAGTAGGACTGAAGGACTTGTAGTGATCGAAAGCAGTTCTCGGGGAAATTTGTTCGATAAATGATGACTTCGCCTCGACGGATGGTTGGCGGACTTCATCATACAGGATCTTACGTACCAAGGCTGTTTTCAAATGTTATTAAAGTACCTATATTATTATGCATAGTACATATTACAGGTATTAAACATAAAACGTAACATCACGCCTGTATTCCCCGAAGGGGTAGGCAGAGGTGCACATACAGTACACCCACATTTCGACAGTTATGTTTTTAGGTTGCTAAGCGCGATTGCTGAGCATGAGGTCTTGGTTTCGAATTCTGGGTCGGGCAAAGTGTTACTGGTTTTTTCCATTAGCTAATTCTCAGTAGCAGCACGGAGTGTGGATTTGTGCCCGGTTGATGACAATAGGGTCGCCCCTTATTACATTGGGACCTAAAAACATAACTGGCGAAATGTGGGTTTTCTATATGAGCACCTCTGCCTGCCCCTTCGGGGAATAAGTCGCGGTGTTATGTTTTTTAAAAGAGATACAAACACACAAAATTGACATCAGCGTCCAGCAGTCTGAAGCATATGGCTAGAGCAGGTCCTGACTGTAGCTTGTCCAGGGAGGCCTCGTTCAACGGGGCGTCTCCCGCGTAGAAGATGTCCGAGATCTTCTCTGGCGTTAACTCTATCTCTTCTCTACCAACCATTACGATGTCTAGACAAGAAATAAACATTTCAATAATAATATTCTACTGACCAAATTTCGATCACAGCGGCCTATCTCAACTGAGACGAGCCAACTACACAGGAGATATTATAGTGTACCCGTATACACGCTATTCCCTCACTCTCGTAGTGCGATGGGACGGCAAACCGACACGAACGGAGAGAGATCAGGCGCAGTACCAACAACTTATCGTGCCTTTCGAAGCACGGAGGCGTCTCAACAAGTGAAAACGGTCACCCATCATAAGACTGTCCGCGGCAAGCACGGCTTAACCTCGAAAACGACTGATCTGCGCGGTGGCCACGTCGCTACGACCCGGCAGCTGCCGTATAACTCTAATCAGTACTCAACTGTTAGCATCCCACCGCTCATACAGCTCCGGATGGGCATGGAAGCAGTGCGGCCAGAACAGCACAAAGTTCACGTCCGTTAGGAAGGGTAACATCAGTAACGCTCGATGCCGCTTGCGTACCGCCTGCCGCTCTGAACGACGGGCTATCAAGGATGTGATCTCCTGTTGCTTTTCTAATGCTCGTTCTGTCATCCAATCCTGTTCAATAAAAGATATACGTTTAAACTATGTCTAAAGCGACTACTTGATTCGTGCTGTGGTCGCAAAGCTGATCAGCTGAGCGGTAGGTCCTGGTTTCCATTTCTACATAGTGTAACGTGTATCGAGTTTTTTCAATAAGTCATTCTCAACACGGAGTCTGGATTGGTGCCAGGTTAATTGCAGTAGGCATGTCGCCTCCTATTACATTGGGACCTACAGCATAACTAGTGAGATACACATACATACATAAAGTCACGATTGTTTCCCTGAGGGGTAGGCATAGACCACAGATTTCTATACGCTACGATCCTGGCACCTTCCTACGCGTCCATTGCCAACACCTTCAGGGAATGCTTTTGAATAATGTAATCATCATTAAACCGGGAGACGTCCACCGTTGAACAAAGGCCCTTAGAACGCCACAATGAACGGCAATTTGCCATTTAAATAATATAATGCATTTCATTAATTTTAATAATAGTTGAGTGATTTGCAGATATTTTCCTAAAGAGCCAATATTGACAGATATACGTCTATCAATAATAGAATTTAAATCATCTACAAGTCAAATCAATCACTTCATCTCTCTCTCCCATTTTGACAACAGTGAGATAGTTAGAGATACGTAATAGACGAAAACACGTGAACAAAACAAACAAAATGTAAATGGCACACAAATACCGCACCACTCGTGTTTACACTCAACTTGAAATAATAAACGGGACTCGTATTCCGATACCTAGTCAACTAACATGTTTACAATGCATAGTATGCATACTTTAATATTGTGTACGTCTATTATTTGATATTAAAGAATTAAATTCTCGTGACCGAATTCCGGTCACGGCGGCCTGTCTCAGCTGAGGCTAGCCTAACCTCGAAAATCGACTGATCTGCGCGGTAGCTACGACCTCTCAGCTGCTGTATAAGCCTTATCAGTACTCAACTGTTAGCATCCCACCGCTCATACAGCTCCGGATGGGCATGGAAGCTGTGCTTCCAACTGAGGAAGAGCAAGGCCTCGGATTGATACATTTTGCGGGTTCAAACCACGCTTCTGTATATCATTTGTTTTTTCCTTTCTTTATACATTTAAAATTGTGCTTAGTATTATATGTTTACTGATACATAGATTTTAACAAATGACACATTCAAATAAAACCCAATACGTTTACAAAACGCATTGTCTACGTCATAAATCCTGATACTACATAAATCTTGCATAGGATTTCAAAATCCCGACAGCTGACCGTTACGCGTACACATTGCAAATGCCCCGAAACTGATGTCAACATAAATTATCAGAGAGAAACGACGAAACATGTTTTTTTGTATGTAAAAACCAACAATTTGGATAGAACAGATTTATGATAGCTTAGGTACAAGGTATAAATAACCACAGCTTATATTGTACTGCAAGGCGAAGGCCTCTTCTCTCATAAAGAAGGAATGAGCATTAATTGCTAGCTGACTGCGAGTTAGTTTCAGATAAATTTGAGCTCAGTTACATCCAGATTTTGAACCTTGTACCTTTTACTTAAAACCGATACCAAAATGTAAAACATAACATACCATCGCCTGTATTCCCCACAGGGGTTAGCAAAGGTGCAAATAGAGTACACCCACATTTCGCCAGTTATGCTTTTTTGCCAAAATGTGTTTTATGATAACCACTGTTGAAGTCTATTCGAATCTCTATTTTTTTGGAATGCAAACAACAGTGACAGATATAATTGAATCAATAGTTCAACACCGGTAATTTTTATAAGTAAGGTGTGTAGCCGGACTATCAACCACAACGCCAGCCCACTTTAGGCATTTATTTAATTTTATAGACGCAGGACTCTGATCTATACACATAGCTACCTGAAACAGAAGTCAATGTATGGATATTTCACAGCTCTTCATGAGTCTTATGCAAGGTAGCGAGTGTATAAGCTGACGAACCTCCTGCTAATCTACAAAATTATATTCTTACATAACGTACCAATGTCTTTTCGAATTCATGTACATACTATAAATTAGTTATCAGTTGCTATTAACGAAGGAAATTATCGTGAGGATACCGACATACCTGGGAGATTTATCAACGGTATACAAAGCCACGTCAGAGGTCACAGGCGGTTTAAACTCTCATACGATAAGAATCACACTTAGACAGAGTTGTATGTTACACCCATATTTCACCAGTTATGTAGGTCCCAAAGTAATAGGGAGCAAGAGAATCAAATCCAAAGGACAGAAACCAAAAATAAAGTATTTATGCTCACCAGTTCGTCGGGTGTAGGTTCATGCAGTTCATAAAATCTTCTGCCAGTGCTGAAGCCTTCCTGCTCTTGCTTGTGATAATTAAGCTCCTTCTTGGCCACTTCAGCGAACCTCACCGTGTCCACACCACGAAATACCTTTGTCACTTTCATGTTCTGCAATGATATCATCATCATCAGCCGGAAGACATCCACTGTTGAACAAAGGCCTCCCAAACTTTCGCGTTTATAATATTATTAGGGATAATGAATTATGTTATTAGATTAAATATAATTTAAGAGTTTGCGTGTGATATACAAGCAGCTACTTAGTATTAAAACAATTACGAACCGTTATAAAAATGTAGACTGGTTCACTTTGATCTCTGAAACGTTGCAAAGCTTCTATTTCATCGGCGGGTACCTAAAATAAGTTAAATATTCAATAATTAATTAATCAACAATGATATTTAAAAAAAGAACAGATACGTTACTATCGCCCTCATTTTGAAGTCCCGAAAATTGTAGTCTTGTTGTACAATTGCTGTCCGATTTGACATCAGACTAGTGCAGTTCGGACTAAGGGTTCGGAACACTTTCTCTTGATGAACTCGTTCATCTTGTTAGCATATGACGTATCTATACTTTTTGACATATCATTGTTAATTAATCATTCTATTGCAGCTATGTATATCTGCATTATTTGCCATACCAGAAGAAATCAGTGATTTATGAAATTTGTCTTATAATAATTGTTAAAATAAATGCACTTGCTTACCTTAAGCAGTATTAATTTACCGTTGCTCCAATCAAACTTAATAGTGTTAAACAGTCGGTCAAGTGCCGCACACCAGCCAAAAGCATAACTGTATATTTCTGCACCTAATCACAATCACACCACAATATAATTTAGGTACCTTACTAAAATTACGGAACAGTTAAGGGTAGGTAGTCAGTTTCGGTTCAAATTGAAATCAACGTAAAAAACAGCAAAAAGAAACCAGAGAGCAAAGAATAATGGCAACAACTCTACAGAGAGCTAGGCTTGAAAATAAATAAAAGAGGGAATGTAACTCTCTTTTTTCAAATAGATATGATTGCAATACTAACAAATAAGCATTTCAGTATTGTTCCTGATAATATTATCGAAGTCCTTCTCATTGTTGATATTCAAAAATAATTCCACTTTCTTTTTAGCCATTTTTATGACATGGTAAACTAATCGAGTTGGCCTCGACTTTTATGACTCGATTCAGGTAAGCCAACGAGACGTTTTTATTGACATATTAAGATAATAATATAATTATTAGCAAAGCGTTTACAAACTCGATAAACGTAGAGCAAATAGTATCAATCGTACATTTAATATGCGAACTTATGCACTTATTGTACCTATTGGTTTAAATAAATGTAAGTTACTATAAAGACAAGAACGCACATAATTATTTGTGAATTATACATAGTGTAACAAAAAAACAATAATAAAACGCGATAAAATCTGTTTCAATGCGCGGCTTCTCTCGGGCGATACCTACTCGGAAGTGTTCTCGTACTGTCAGATATAATTGTGGGTGGCATTTTTACCTAAAACTATATAATAAAACAAAAAACCAATAATAATATTTCAATAAACATTTAATTTAGCTACTGTAAATCGTTTATAAACTAAACAAATCATTTTGACTTCGTTTTTGGGTGTTTCTCGTGGGCAAGTCTCCAAAAGACATCCTCTACGGTTGTAGAGCTAAGAATGTAATCTTCGACTACGTTTGTGTATTTCGCTTTCAAGTCTTCTAACTTCCTAAACATCACACTGTATAGCAGTTTATTTTGAGGGTCCGGTATGTGGAAGTACAGCATGCACTGCAGACGATAATTATGTCGTTAATATATATTTTTTACTAACTTTGAAACTATCGCGTTGCAAGATTATAATAACATAAATAATAGTTTTTTTTTTACTGTGTATTTGATCTTGGTCGGAAAGCGCGACTGCCGAGCTTAATTTCCAAGGTTCGACTTGTAATCAGATCAAACGGTAATGAAGTTTTGCATTAGGTAATTCAGAAAAGCAGGACTAATATCGAATCCAGGACCTAACGGTGATCAGCGCGTGTATAAAATGAGGGATTGGTTCTAGATTTTTCAGACGATTAAAAAAATGAAAGATCTAGCAACGTGCAGTGAGACTTGGTTTAGCTGGGCATTTACCGCACGTAGCCTCTTTAGTGGGCCATTGTGAGTGAGATTTATATAGAAAGGTCAAAGTGTACAACGCCTTATAAAATTCTTATAGCTAATCTTACTAACTAACTATTGTTGCGTTTACGTTTCTGTAAAGGATAACTGAGACCGGATTTTGATCGATGCTGCAACAGCGTGCAACCAAGCGAGGTAGTCTTTAACATGAGCTTAACTTTTAAATAATTGTATATTATATTCATCCTACCAAATGTTCTCCAATGACGGTAGAGTTCTCGAAGTTTCTTTTGAACTCCCTCTTAAAGCTGACGATATCTTTGGCATACATTACGCTCTTCTCGCTATGCATGCCTGCGTCAGATTCAGCTGCAATGAATTAAACCACAGTTTACATCACACATGTATTCCTCTGCGGCGGAGATGTACAGTCGACAGCAAAAGTAGATGATCAAAATTAGAAATTCAATACTAATGAACGGTGATCACGAACATATGGCAGCTGTACTAGTAGTAAATCTTTGGTATAATTTACAATCACTACGACGCCACAGAGTTCTGACGCGAACTCCTCTATTAGTATTGAATTTCTGATTTTGATCATCTACTTTTGCTGTTGACTGTACAGACGGCCAAGAGAATGGTCCACCAGTTTTGACAAAAGTTTCTGTGAGATCTAATTATTGAGAACAATCAAAACCACTTTGAAACCCATAGTAACTTTAGCCGTTTTCGAATTGGCCAATTCAATTGAAATAATGCTTAGACGAGGTGAGTTGTTGTTAGCTGTGACAGTTTAAACTTGACACAAATGACATTTAAGTAAATTTTTTGAAAAAGTTTTTTAACGATATGTACCTTAACTGTAGGGTGGTAGACCATATTTCTGGCCGACTTTACCTATATAGTACACCCACATTTCGTTATGTTTTTCGGTCCCAATGTAACAGGGGGCGAGCCTATTGCCATCATCCGGGCACAAATCCCGACTCCGTGCTGCTACTGAGAATTACCTAATGGAAAAACCCAGTAACACTTTGCCCGACCCGGGATTTGAACCCAGGACCTCGTGCTCAACAGTCGCGCTTAGCAACCACTAGACCAACGAGGCAGTCAGTATTTTTAAATCACAAAATTAAGAACTAACATGACGAAGATTCTTCTTCTTCTTCGTTATATACTCTGTCCCTGTCCTCCCTATAAGCGGTGACCACTATAAGCTTGATCCGTGCGGTGTATCCGTTTGCGACGTTCGTAAAGACCTCATCAGCTGGTCCTATGGCCATTAGGTGACCCTTGGCCATGATCGCTATGCGGTTGTACACTGATTCCATTTGACCCCAGTCCACACTGAAACAACATTATTGAGCCAGCTCGTAATAGTGTTTAGTCATTCTACTGTTTCGATGATTTGAATTTTATCTGCAATCAGCTAGTTTCTGACTTCCGACGCAAAAGGAAGGGTGTTATAAGTTTGACCGGTGTTTGTCTGTCTATGGCACCGTAGCTCTTAAGCGGGTAAACCGATTTAGATGCGATTTTTTTTAGACAGAGATACCTTCTCGTATTTAATATCTAGAATTTTTTTACAACTACCGCCGCACTTTCCTCTCATCATAAGAGATACGTTTTGTAAGATAGGCTGAAGATTATGATGATAACGAAAGAATAAATGTATACATGGTAAATATTCTAATGTGTGCTGTGTGGATGGAAGGCCTTCGTTCAACAGTGGACGTCTTCCGGCTGATGATGATATGCTGTGCATGGACGGTCAAATCCGAAACGGAACTGTTAACTAATTGTATGAATTAATTGAATCGTTAGACCGTATCCTGTCACCTGCCCTCGGCCACTACGACGACGGCGGGCTCGAGCACGAGACGGGTGAGCGCGCGCGTGATGAGCGGGCGGGACGTTGTATCCACGGCCAGTAGCGGCTCGTCCAGCAAGGCTACCGGCGGCATCAGCACCAGCGCGCCGCACAGCGCCAGCCGCCGCGCGCAGCCGCTGCTGTACTGAGACACGCGGCTCAGGTTCGCGTGCAAGCCTGGGGGTACGTATATGGGTGCCAGCGGTGCCCCGACACAGGTCGCAGACTCTAGAGGGGCGCAGATATGACCAGACCCGAACCAGGGGCTAAAAAAGGGCGCTGTTAAAGAAGCTCGCACCGGACTCAAATCTCGCCCCACACTAGGCTCCTATGTCGTGGGTGGTTTCACAAACATGAAATATCACATACACAAACACCGAGGCTCGGGACAAACATCTGCGGATCGCACAAATTTTTATCCTAGGCACCACTAAAAACTGTAATTTTTTTTTATTAAAAAGCCGTCTTCTAATAATACGAACTTAGAAGTACGGTTACATATCACCTGTCGTGTTTATTCCACAAGCGATCTAGCGTGAATTTCTATAATCAAATGCTCTAAATTAATTCGATCATTTGGAGAGTCTGCCGCGTCTTTAATGGCAAAACTTTAATGGCAGTCATGATTTAAAAATCGCCGCGATATTTTTATCTGTGCATCTATGCGAAATTATCGCGCGATAAAAAGTCGTGCGCGCTAGACTTTATAAGAATTAAAATATCATACCTAAAAACCTTAAGGACATCAGTGATATCTTTTTGGCCATCAGCTCTTGATGACCTTGAAGCTTAGCGAGGAAGACGAGGTTCTCGAAGCCTGTCAAGAAGCTGTCCATGCCACCAGTTGCCGAAGCATAGTATATGCTGCGGAGGTACTGTAATGCGTCAAGGTAAAAACGACTTTATTTCAAAGACAATAAAATATGCTTTTGTGGAGATATGATTTAATATTTGACTGCCTCATTAATGTAGTAGTTGGTAAGCGCGACTGCTGAGTATAAAGTCATCGGGTTCTAATCCTAGTTCGGGTAAAGTGTTATTCGGTGTTTTTCATTAGATAAAAAATGTAAGTAATTGGCCATAAAGCAAAGAAAGAAAAACGTAACATGAAATGAAATATAATAAAATAATTCTCAGTAGCAGTACGTAGACTAGATCTGTGTTAGGTTGATGGCAATAGGCACGCCCCTATTACGGTGTTGAGACTTATAAACATAATTTCTACACACAGCATACCTGTTTCCATGTGACTGATGCCGATGTGATGGACGAGAGAACCCTTTGTTTGACCGTAGTCGCGTAAAATCTTACTTAATAATACTCTTTCGATGACAATTAGTCTTCGAGAACATTCTGTTACATTATGGTTTGTTATTGTACCTGGGAGCGGCTCATTCTAATGCACTGCCCGTTGACCACAGAATTTCCTCTCGTCATGACCTGCGAGCCAGCTAACATCCTTAATAAAGACGTCTTGCCGGAGTCCGGTTGTCCTATTATAGCGATGCATTCACCTGAAACATTCAGAAAGAAGTTACTATCCATACTTCTATACCAATATTATAAATGTGAAAGTACTCTACCTGTCTGACAGACATTAACGCCTTCGCGACAAAACAGCTGAACTGAATTTAATGAAATTTGCCATGTAGAAATTTTAAGACCCGAGAAAGGGCAGGCTACTTAACGCGGGCAAAGCCGGGGGCAAAAGCTAGTAGCCGATATTTTCCAAAGCTTCCTCTTCCATTATCTAATAGTGTAGCCAAACGCTTAACTATTAGAAACTAACTTAGTATTTCAGTACCAATCGAATGGTAAAGAAATACTGTCCGGCCGACGTATCTTGGTTTTTTTTTTAAAAAAAAGCTCGACACTAGGAATTTCTCCTGTGTCGTGGGTGCGTTTCACAAACATGAAATACCACATACACAAACACCCAGACTCGGGACAAACATCTGTGGTTCGCACAAAGTTTTGCCCCGTGCGGGAATCGAACCCGCAACCCTTGGCGCAGCAGTCCAATCGCTTAGCCACTGCGCTAATCAGGTCGTGATTAGTTGCTCAATTGATCTATATTATTGATCTACATATTGAAATTGTCTACTGCGCAGCCAATCGGCTACCTTCAGGACGGCCAAGAGACGTCGGCCGTACTATACCTAGTGGGACGCAAGTACAGACAGATACCTAACATCCGGTGCACCCTGATAAACATCGCTACCATCCTTGCTTAATCGCTACTTACATGCGATATAAATAATATACACAATTCTTATGTTTGTTCATCCGATATTTTCGTGACTGGCTTCAATAAAATAAGCAATATACTGATTGTTCTGCAAAATGGGCAAGTGAGGAGTACCCTCAACCGAAGAGCGTGTATGAGGAATGTGATGCGTGTGAATGAAGCAAAATATGCCAGGATCGTAGCAAATGGAAATCCGTGGTCTCTGCCTACCCCTCAGGGAAACAGGCGTGACTTTATGTATGTATGTAATATACTGATTGAAGTTACTTATTTACGTTATGTTCAATGACTGACCAATCTCTACACCGCAGCATGGCCTATTTCCATCTGACAAGCTCATGACAATGTGACTTACCTAGTTTCCCTGAGAAACTAACACCGTTGACGGCGTGACGTCTGTTGTTCGACATACTAATATACGCTTTATGCAGCTTGTAGGCGAGCAACATGTCAGACTTGAAGTTACCTAAAATGTCCAAGTAATTATTTATTTGCTTCAGCTCTCTTACAGCGAACTCTTAAACCAGAACTGTTAAAGATTTGGAAGCGAGATACCGCTACTGCAGTGTAACGCGGCGTCAATTGTCCTGTTTTAAGGGGGCAGTATAGTATTTTTGTTATTTTTTAAACGTCGCCCCACACTAGGAATTTCTTCTGTGTCGTGAGTGCGTTTCACAAAAATGATATATCTCATACACAAACACCTAGACTCACAACAAACATCTGTGGATCACACAATTTTTCTCGAGTGTGGGAATCGGACCCACAGCAGAACAATTAACGCAGCAGCCCAATTGCTTAGCCACTGGACCAATCAGGTCGCCAAGCCGTACAAATAATACTATTACCAGTGCCATATGCCATTCACCAAGCAATAGCAATTTAGTGAACATCATTAAGTACTTCCTGAATTCCTAATGTTATTTTAAGGAAGCCTATAATTGAGAAAATGATCATTCTCATAATTACCCCTTCGTATCGTTGTCTCCACATAGTTCTCCTCTTTCTTCACGTTAATATCGTGGAACAAGCTCGGAGGTGGTTTGTAATAGCACATCAATATTCGCTCCATTATGTTTTGTGGTATCCTATTCTCTAACGATATTAGCAGTGCCTGTAATGAGCCGGAATATTAATGTCATTTCTGCCCAAACTTGTAGGCTTGACATAAAGTTATCATCGGCAAAATATTAAGATTTTTAGAAATAGTAAATAATCAAAATATTTTTTTTGTCCTTGAGTGTAGGTACCAAAATACTTAGGCATTACAAAATGTATTGTTACAACAAAAAAAAACATTAAATTATACGTAATGGCTAGTACAAAATTAAGGCGCTGAAGATATTCGACATGTGCCTGGAGCCCCGAAAATAAATGTCTCAGATAGCATAAACGACACACTGGATAGAAATAAGGCACAGAACTAACGACTCAAAGAGCTTTCCCAAACTATGCTATATTTAAATCTTTCTAACTCACCGAAAAGAAAGCAAACTGCACAATCAAAGTCGCGAAGTCATAAAGTCCAGATTCGTGTGAAACAAAATATTTAAACGGCGATCTTAATTTAGAATCTGGAAAAGGCATGAAGTAGGGGCTTATAACATATTATATTACCGGGAGACAATACTACAAGCTAGATTTAAAATATCAAATAGACTGAACAGGCGATACAATACTTCGCAGTAATCATGATGACATGTGTATGCGTGTAAAAACTACGTGGGTTAACATAAATAAAATGACAAGTAACAATAGGTACATACATTTCATATAACAGCAGCATCTGCATATAAACCCTAAAACTATTTTCAAGTCAAAGCTGTTGTTACGCTTGCGAAATGATTAATACTTGATGTGCTATACAAAGCATTAGTTTAAACGTGATCTGATAGATGGCGCTGGTTACAACTTTTCATACTACGAACATTAATAGAATCAAGTGTATTTTTAGAACTCACCGCAACAAACTTTACTTGGAAATGTAACATCGTTAGTAAGCAAGTCTGGACAAAATCGTCTGTTGACTCTGCAGATAGCGTTCAATCTCGCCTGTAACGTGAGTCTGGCAAGCCCAACGGCGAATGCAAACAGCGGGTCGAAACGTGCGAACACCATCAGACAGATGTAGGGTACTTTAAGTAAAATGTTCGTCTTCCAAATAGGTTCCAACACTGCTATAACTATTGGCAGTAAGATGCCTGAAAAAGAATTGGTAAGTTTCTCCCTTATTTCTTTTAACCCATTACCGTTCATGTTGTGGGGGTCGGATATGTATGACCAGTATTGGTATTGGGAATACTCAATTATTCTTTATTTATAACTTTTAGTTAATAGCATAGATTTTGAATCCAAGTAGTTGAAGTTGATACAGCATAAATTGTATTATTGGTGGATGAAAATATGCATTCATTAGTAAGGCAACTGTCAAAATTTTAAAATCTTACTAACTTTTTATTAACCAGTCTACAAGGTTAACATAATTAAATAATTTGTATAAAATATATGACTTATGTAGTGCCTACTGGTAATGTCAATTATTTCATTGACGCATAGTGGACCCTCGGCTTATCTATGTAATAAGGGGTTAAATTCATCATGTTTCAAAGGTTTATAAAAAGCCACTCAGACAGCGACAGTACCCTACTCTCCCCTCTTGCGAAGGGAGCGAACGATCATCGAGGGCTGATGGTACTTCTACCACCGCCCGCCTCACGCTCAGGGCACCGCGCCACGACTCCTCATCGTGACTTGTGAGGACTCACATAGTGTGATTGTCTCGAGAAGAGCTTACTATAGAAATGATCCTATGAAGTAAGGTCTTAACTAACGTGGCACACTCGGGCCGGGTCATTCACGAGCGGAGAATCTTAACACCGCCATCTAGAAAACGACGCTAAATAAAAAGCGACATCTAGTACTCCGTCGTAGGATTATAATCGTCCAAACTTCAAGATAAAGACCGCTTTATGTATGCTTAACGTCACAACAACGAGATAGTATTTGTAAAACAATTCTTATCTGTAGTCATTTAGAGTCGATTCTGGCCTGTGAATGTGATATTTTTAGATTGTGCCGCCACATTGATCTGGTAAAACTTGTTTTGATAAAGCAACCACGTGCTTCTTAGTCTTGCGAGTATTTTATGGGTTTAATTATATTACTATGATGTTACAAACGTGTATATTTGGCTTATTCCCAAGATGTAAACTGTCGTAAATATTGGAAAACTAAATTTGCGCAGTTAATATCAATTACCTGGGTGTTGCATGCAAACAGTGGGTCGAATCGAGAGAACACTGTTAAGCAGATGTAAGGTATTGTAAATAAAATGTTATCTACCAAATAGGTTCTAACACCGCTATGACTATTAGCAGTATGATGCCTAAAAAGAATTGGTAAGTAACACTTTCTCCCTTATTTCTTTAATGCCTTAATGTTGTGGGAGAAATCGGTAGTCTATAACATAACATAACATCACGCCTGTATTCCTCGAAGGGGTAGGCAGAGGTGCACAATGCACATATAGTACACCCACATTTCGTCAGTTATGTTTTACAGGTCCTAAGTCCTAAAAAAACAAGTTTTGGTATCAGCTCAAATACTCAATGTTTCTTTATTTATTACTTTTGGCTGCCACCGCACGAATTGTGTTATTACTGATGAAATTCAACAATTAATTAGGCAAGTGTCAAAACCTTTGAATTTTGTAGTAATCTTTTAAATACTGGCAAGAGATGTATCAGCAAATGAATTATGTGAACCTAATTACTTTGTTACCAAGGTAAAAATATTTTAACATTAAATGATTAATAATTTAATGATGACTAACGTACTACTTGTTTACAAAGTATTTGATACAAATATTAGGACCCTTCTTCCTTCTAAGCTTTTGAAGAAATTTATCATTATGGTCATATAGGTTTGAAAAAAGCCACTCAGACAGCGACAGTACCCCACTCTCCCCTCTTGCGAAGGGAGCGAACGATCATCGAGGGCTGATGGTACTTCTACCACCGCCCGCCTCACGCTCAGGGCACCGCGCCACGACTCCTCATCGTGACTTGTGAGGACTCACATAGTGTGAATGTCTCGAGAAGAGCTTACTATAGAAATGATCCTATGAAGTAAGGTCTTAGCTAACGTGGCGCACTCGGGCCGGGTCATTCACGAGCGGAGAATCTTAACACCGCCATCTAGAAAATGACGCTAAATAAAAAGCGACATCTAGTACTCCGTCGTAGGATTATAATCGTCCAAACTCCAAGGCAAGGACCGCTTTACGTCACAATAACGCGTGCGTTTTAAAACAAACCTAATGTGTAGCCCTTTAGGGTCGTCTTCGGCGTGTAAATATGTATTTATTTTTGGAATGTGCCGCCTCATTGATCGGGTAAAACTTGTTCTAATAAAACAACCATGTATGACATGTTAAGTACTATCCTGTGTTACTATTGGTTCATTCACAAAAAGTAAACGGGGTTCAACAAGCTTAGTATTAAAAAAAAATAACTTACCGAAACACACTGACATAATGTACACCTTGCATATTGCATATTTTACTACAAAAATAAAACTCATTAGGTACAAATGGGTTATAAAAGCTGGGCCAAATGCTAATTGCATTGCCAGAAGTGAACCTGAAATTAAATATATTATTTAACTTATTTACAAAATCATAATCATTTATTATTTGTAAAACATAGGTAAACAGAAATACAGATCTTATAGTTAGGTGTAGAGAGCGCTGTTTTGTTTATGGTTAGACATACAAATATGAGTAGTATTCAAAAAGAAAAAACATACTTCGTGTTACAATGACATACACATCAATACTCAATTAGGTATTTATTAGCCTTCCATAAGTAAAATACAGATGGTACATTTAATATAGAAACATTATGGACCCGGTATCAAATTACAGACAATAACATATGGACCCCCCATTTAGTTAACCTTGAATGATTATCAGGTTAACTAAAAAACAAATGATGGTAATTATATTGGTACAAGTGTTGTGATTGGTCTATTTTTGCCCAGATATTTATACCGAGTTTGGGTGTTTGTGCAAGTGGTATTTAATGTCTGTCAAACCATAAGGACAGGAAAGAAATTCGTAGCATGGGCTATAACGTGACATCACGCCTGCATTCCCCGAAGGGGTAGGCAGAGGTGCACATACAATACACACACATTTCCCCAGTTATATTAAAGTCCCAATGTATTAAGGGGCGGTCCTATAGCCATCAACCGGATAGACTCCGTGCTGCTACTGAGAACTACCTAATGGATAAATACAGTAACACTGCCTGACCCGGAATTCGAAGTCCCTCATGCTCAGCAGTTGCTTAACGAACACTCTTCTACAATCTTAAGAAGAAAGTAAATAAAATTCAATCTTACCTAAAAACTCCAATTGGTTGTAGGTCTTATCGAAATCCATTGATACGCTTATAATGATCAAAGGCAGGGGCACTACTGCTAAGTATCCAGCCAAGTGTACCACGAACTTGGAGCTCCAGTGCATCAGAGGGGAACAACCGGCCATTATGTGGGTATCCCTGGTACCATCTCTGTACTCTACTATACAGAGTGTGATGAGCGGTGCGAGTGGTAAGACGGATACTGAAAGAAGACACGGACAACTATATTAATGACGTAATTAATTATGTTTAATATAAAATAACAAACACCTGTTTTATAAAGGCACACTAATATTATAAAGGCGAAAATTTGTGAGTGAGTTTGTATGTTTGTTACCTCTTCACGCTCAAACGGCTAGACCAATTTTGATGTAATTTCATATGGAGATAGCTGACACCCTGGATTAGCACATACTAGCGGCTACTTTCTATCCCGAAACAATGCAGCGAGTAACACCGCGGGGCGCAGCTAGTTAATTAATAAAAGTTGAAAAAAACTTATTTCTGTAATGGTGTTGCACATAGTAAAGTTCACCCTAAATAATATTCTGGTATTTATTATTCTACGAAAACTCTGGGCTATTCGTAGCTATTACGAAATCAAATTTTAAAAATGTGCTATAAAACTAGGGGATACTACATCAAACAAAATAAGGGGTCTCAAGTACAAAATGAAAGACAAGAAAGGGGACTTGCAAAAAAAAGGATCTATACAGTAAGGGAAGACAGGGGTCTTCACGTTATACACAGAATAATAAGAGGGGAAATACTAATATTGTAAAAATAAGTGGTCATAAACTCACAAAAAATATTGTCAAACAAAATTCACAAGGATTTTTGAGACACAATGAATGTGTGTGTATTTTGTTTCGAAGGTGTAATTCTTTACCATTGCATTTTATAGTAGGACAGGATTTAAATAGAAATACAGGGGGCTTGTTTATTAGGTTTAATCAACGTCAAAACCAAATAATATGTTTTATGAATTACTTTGCACAAAACAGACCCTTGTTCGTCTTCCTAACAAGAGAACCATTTGAATTGCATAATTCATAAGCCATAAGTAGGTAAGTCAATATGACCGCCTGATTGGCGCAGTGGGCAAGCGATTGGACTGCTGTGTTAAGGGTTGCGGATATCATTCCCGCAGGGGACAAACTTTTGTGTAAGACACAGATTACTAGCACGTTGTGTCGTTGCACGTGAAACTATGCTAACGATGCTGGAGTTTTTTTTTTTTTAATTGAATTAATATAGCATTTTATATTTCATTACCGCATACTTTTTGGACAGTAGCTAGTATCGTATAAATAGATACGAATAACGCTATATGGAAGAAGAAATTTCCACTATGGACCGTATGTACGTACCGTATTAATTTTACAATAAACTGAACCATAGACAATATCTACAAAAAAAGAATAAAATAAAAAAATCACACATCTACTTACAAAATACAACCCATACGGACCACTTCAAGCATAGAAACACGCTCTTCGGTTCAACCACTTTCTTAGAATACCGCGGGATAGGTTCATATGTGGTGGTGATATTGTGATTCTGGTACGGCATGTGAACAGACATGTATATATTGCTATACATATTGATGGATTTAGATATAATATGGGGTTCTAAAGGATGGTATATGGTAGTGTAATGCTCTGTCATTTTCAAGCCGATAGTTGTTTTGGTGCTGTGTCCAGTCACTGGGTCTGCGAAATCTGTAAACAGAAACCTTTTGAACACCACGGTCGGGTATAGCCGCCAAATGAAAACTTGCCTAACGCACCACCTAAAGACGACATTTAATTTGAGGTTTGGCGTGAAAGGTCCGCCTATGCGTTTACGTTCTGGCATTCAAAACTGAAACTAAATAGGGAATAGTTAAAAAAATCTAGAACTGGGGCGAGTCTTGTGTCCAAATATCTAATTCGAAAACAATTGAATACAAATAGAGTACCCCATAAAATACATAAAATACATATCAACCGATACGCCAAAGCAAACTCGTACCTTTGTCCAAGTTATTAGAGTACACAGCTTGGACTGCTGGATATTTCTTCAGGGTATCGTACAGTCCGCTACGTCTGAAAGGCCCTGTGTTGTATATCAGAGCAGTGACTTCTCGACGAGTAAACTCTTCGTGGCTAAACATCCTGCCGTGACCGAGACTTTGGTTCGTCGTCAACGTTATCATAACAAAACCGATTATGGGTATTATAATTTGCTGTAAGAATTACCATAACATAACATCACGCCTGTATTCCCCGAAGGGGTAGGCAGAGGTGCACATATAGTACCTACACACCCACATTTCGCCAGTTACATTTTTTTTAGGTCCCAATGTAATAGGGGGCGAGCCTATTGCCATCAACCGGGCACAAATCCAGACTCCGTGCTGCCACTGAGAATTAACTAATGGAAAAACCCAGTAACACTTTGCCCGACCCGGGATTCGATCCCAGGGCCTTGTGCTCAGCAGTCGCGCTTAGCGACCACTAGACCAACGAGGCAGTGCTGTAAGAATTGTTATTCTATATAACTGTAGACTTGGTTTGTTATGTTTTTAGTTATACAACGTGTAACAAAATGGTTATATCTATCCAAAAAGGGTGAAGCGTACATCTGGTATAGTATTTTATATAATTTCAGCTTAAAATATTGAACTTAAAAAAAATATGGTACCTATTCTATGTTTTCTGAATTCAAATTATAACAAATGTGCATCGAACCATAGCGAAAGCATGACCGCATTACATTTTTTTTTTTTTTTTAACAGCCTGTGTTGTCCCACATTGGTTATTTTAATTATCAAAATTAAAAAAAAAATAGGCTTTAGGATTCTATACCAGCCCCTATAACAAAGTGACAAAACGTTTGCAAATAGAAATCGAATCGAATGACAGCTTTTCGATGACATTATGTCAAAACCAATTATTTTCCATTCTATCTAATCGATTTATATTTGTCAACCGTGTTGCCACTTGGCTAAGGGGCAGATGTACTCCTCCTTTCGATAAATATTCCATTAGTTTTTAAAGACAAATTGTGCTGCTAGGTAGTTAATTGCGCCGTTTCTTTGTCCCAGCTATAGCACTAAGACACGGTGACGAGCAGGCGTTTAGGGGGCTGGATTTAAGAAATTTGACGTTTAAAAAGTAGGTACTAAAAATATTATTCCATTTTTAATAAATGTTTTTTTTTTCAACTTTTACATTATCTTTATTCACACTTACCCATATAATAAACAGATATTTCTCCAGCAATGTATACTTAATTACCCTTCGAATAAGCATTTTCATTTGTTCAAAACACAGCGTATAGCCCTTTAATGGTTCCATTGTCACATCTGTGAAAAACCAAATTATATTACCATAACATGTGATATCTTTGCCGAGTGTTATCCGGCCTAGAATTGACCACCCCTTTTCCTCCCGTGGGTGTCGCAAGAGGCGATTAAGGGAAAACCAGAAGATGGGCAGCAGCGTCTTCAGTAACTTCACTACCAAATTATACTACCATCCCCAAGCTGCTTGCCAAGCATGAGGATTATAATTTAAAAATTGTGATAGGTACAGAGTTTTGCAGAATAAGTTTGCTATAGCAAAAGATCATTGCTAAATGTCTTACTCATTTTAAATGCTACGACCGATACTCACGACGACAAGATACGCTCAGAGATATCTCGAATGGATCCTCATCTTCATCTTCGATAAACCTAAATATGGAGGAAACAATACATTTTAAGCAATATAGGTAGTTTCACATAGCAATTACTACCATATGTAATTAACCAAATATTCATAATCTCAAGAAGTTCTGTAAATTAAATAGAATTGAATCTTATGCTCGTGTACAAAGGTATAAATTTGAACACCCTGGACTTTTATTTAGTTAGATCAAATGTATTTTATATATCGTATCGCCACCCATGACGCACTAATCAGGCAAGAACTGACCGCAGCCAACGGTTCTAAACCTCATAGATCGATTATTCCGCGTGGTATTGATTAGAAACCTTCAATGGATGGAGGTAGTACTGAAAGGATGGCTCCAGATGATGAGATACTTCAGCCTCAGCATAGTCAATAAAAAAAAAATTAGGCCGCTTTCAGATTGGAACGTTCGTAGCGCAACAGTAGTGGTGTGCGTTCAGTCGGCGATGAGCCAGTATTACATAAAACAGTAATGCGCGGCTGTTATTATACGCATGTGATACTGCAGCGCTACTATCTCGTTGCTAACTTTGTAATGTAACAGCGGCCTTAGACTTACATTTTGATCAGTACCTATAACAAAATAAAAGCAATCTAACTCACTCCAAGAAAACTTCTTCCATGAACATCCCAACGTCTATCATAGTGATGCCCAAATCATGCCTTTTCTGTTCCAAAGTTTCAAACAGTATCGGGAACATATGATGCTCTTTGGAAGGCAGCGCAAATGTTATTCGTTTGATGTCGTGTACCCTATGCCTAACATTGGGTATCATTCCTTCGACGATGTCAGTTAGAAACAGCATGTGCGTACTGTCCTTGATTGATACGGATAAATTGAAGCTGACACCTGATAAAATTAAACAAGAATTGGTTTTGCGTGAAACATTATATACTTCTATATCCTATCATCCCACAAGTCCGAAGTCACCATCACAACATTTCATATCCCTGGACATCGCCACTTATAATTTGTAGGCGGCGACATACAAGTTTTGGTTTAACTTAGCCCTCATACGGATGACTTAGTAATATCATATAAGGTACCTATTATTTTTTTATTTATTCTCGTACTTCGGATTGTTTAGTATGAAAATATTTTGGGCTATTTACACAGGCCCTGGACCTGACAACAGCAAATGATCTCATCATTTGACTTGAAAGACGTTCATTGCTGGACAACGGCCTCCAAGAGTCGCCATATCAACCTGTATTTTTGTCATCCAATAGACTTATAACTGTATACATATTGAAGTTACATAGAACTTCAATATGTATACAGTTATAAGTCTACAAGTGCTTACCAAGTGCTTGTTTGAGGAACATAGGGGTGCCATGACATTGAATTTTACCGCTGTTGAGTATAACTATCCTGTCACCGAGCGCAGTCGCTTCTTCAAGACATGTTGTTGATATTAGTATCGTCTTATTGCCGCGAAGAGCCTGTACAAAACTCCAAAATAGAAATATCTATAGTTCGATGCAGGCAAAAATTTACTCTGTTGCTCCGAAATACGTCATATGCGGGGAAGCAGTGGAAACAAAAGACATAGTCTAGAAATAACGAAGTATGCCTATCAAGCTCAATATGATAGTAATTTGCACACCACTTTTCCAATGAGAAAGCCTTACATTGCATTGAAGATACATAGTATGTACAATCTGGAACTAATCATCACGGACACTTATGTACTGATGATTTTAGACACAAATTTACCATAATGAGATCCCAGAGATCGTGCTTCACGTCAACATCCATGCCGGAGGTCGGTTCATCCAGCACCAGTATATCTGCTCCCCCGGCCAGCGTGCAAGCCACCTTTAACATATTTATTTATCTGCCAAACTTCGCATACAGTTGCTTTTCTATCCGACAATATTAGTAGTAGGTCAAAATTGCCTTTATATGCCTAGGTTATATTGAGTACACGGTGATGCGTCATGTCGACGAGTGGTATCCAGTCTAGAATTAACCACTCTCTTTCCTCACGTGGGTGTCGTAACGCCTAAGGGAAAATCCAGAAGATGGGCAGCAGCGTCTTTAGTAACTTCACCACCAATACTGGGATCCCCAAGCCGCTTGCCAAGCGTGAAGATTATGGCGACCCCCACGTCACCTAAGACGATGATGGGAATGATGATGTCTGCACGACGCGGCTGAATAATATCTAAGTACCTATGACCAGCGTACCCTGGTCGATCAACCTCGCTACCATCTTTTCTGACGTAAGACTTGTTTCCGTGTGACAATTGGTTCATATCGTTACTATTACGTTATTTATTTCAGCCATGATCGTCCCACTGCAGGGCAAAGGCCTCACTTTCCTTCCTCCATTCTGCTTTAGTTACAATTATTAGTATTGTTAGCCTGGGATGTCCCACTCTCTTTAGTTGCAAAAATTGAAGATAATAAAACTATGTTAAAAATGGACGTGTATTGTACCTGCAAGGATCTCAACTTCCCATATGGTAGTTTGCTGGTAAAGAGATTGGCTTTTTCTTTCAACTTCAGCTTCTTCAATAGTTGCTCAACTGTCAGTGACTCCCTGTCAGCTGGTTTTATCCTTAGCTGTGATTAATATCATTCTACATTTAGAGTCTAACAATATTAAACGTTTACTCACCTTTGCGAATGAACTTCATTATTATATTTATACTTATATAACATAATAAAGCTGAAGAGTTTGTTTGATTGATTGAACGCTAATCTCAGGAACTACTGGTCCGATTTCAAAAAGTATTTTAGTGTTAGATAGCTCATTTATCGAGAAATGCTATATATAGGCTATAAAAAATTCAAAATCCATGCAGACGGAGTCGCGGGCGGAAGCTAGTGTGTAATACACGAAGATTTTAATTAGTCAATGTCGCTCGGTTCTTAGTGACTTATACCGTGTTAAGAAATGAGTTTTCAGCTTAGCCTGTAGTGACGATATTTTTATATACCAATAACAAACTTTTGCCCGCGGCTTCGCCCGCGTTAAGTAGCCGATGTTCTTGCTCGAGTGTTAAACTTTCTACATACCAATTATCAGGGTAAAACAGTGTTAAATCAAAACAAAGAAATAATAAATACCCAATGGAAGAACTTAATGTTTTCCTTGACCGTGAGGTAGCTAAAGGTAAGGTTTTGTTGAGTACAAAGTGCTATATTTTCACGCAACTCTTGTAAATGATAAGCTACGTTTTTTCCGTGAACATAAACAGCGCCACTCGTTGTGCCGTACATCCCTGGAATTTTAACCCTATGTCAATAACATATGATTTAAATTGCAAAGTATTCAAAAAACCTTAAATTGTATCACCTGTTACAATAGACATAAGAGTACTTTTTCCTGCACCGTTTACCCCCAAAAGTGCTGTTATTTCGCCTTTATAACAATTAAAGGTGACACAGTCTAAAGCTTTTACAGTGGACTTTTTAACTCCTTTGAATACCTGGGAATGAGAGATTAACTACTTTTCTTATTCTTGAATTCAATTTTCGAGGCTCATATTAATATTCTGTTACGATTCTTTAGATAAGGGGCCAATAATTTACTACGTAAGTCTATTTAAGGGAAGGGGGGGGATATCTTAATTTTTCTTACAGGGGGGTGGAAGGGAATCTTGATAGTTCTTACGTAATAATATTACAAAAATGCTCAATTATCGATTGACTTAATAATTACTGATTTCAAAGCAATTAAAAACCTTATTATAGTTAACTAAAAATTAATACGATTTTTAAGGTTAATATAAAGCATTTTTTTGAGAAGTAGTGTCTTAGAATTATTTGTTAATGATGTTATCGACCGTATTGTATCTACTTCAATGTAGGAAGCTAATAAAAGCAATATGAACGAAATAATTGTAAATCTTCATATTCAACTTACCAAAGGATGTCAACTCACGTACTGAAAAACAAACAAAAACGTTAATGAGTTAATCCTTGTTTATTACAATAAACAATAAGTCATAAATACCTTGGTAACATTTATTATTTTAACCGCCACCTCCGCCTTTTTGGGGCCCTTTTCAAAATACCTTTCATCCTTGATTACTTTCAATGGCTTTTCACGTTTCACGCGCGGATTCTCAATGCCATAATACCAATAGTTTTTCTACAATTACAACACGGGATCAGTATTGAAACGACCATTAAAATTGCACAGTTCTTCGTCATAAAACACTCTTCAACAACACAAATCTTCAATACTTTGCGTCTAAGAGCGATTGAGTGTCCCTCCCTGAGATGCAAGTTCGAATATTAACAAGTTTTTAACACCTAGGATGACAAGCATCAGTCTTGGAGAGGAAAGCTAAACCTCTAGCACTAAATTATAAAAGTCATGATCAATTATTGATATTGCTAAGTATTCTGCTGAAAACCACCAACCTACTACTAACAACATAATATTATTATAATAAAAAGGAAATATTACGTACAGCGAAAAGGTTAACTAAATATCTTTCTGTGTATGTATTATTATCAGTAAGTAAACCGGCGATACCTGCGATATTTACCAAATTACTGTAGTCCTTATCAGAATCACTTAACACCTTAATTATCATAATAGTTAAGTAATAATAGCGATTGCGTCGGCGGCCACCGAGGGTCCTATCACGCTAGCAATACCGAGCCCAGTTATAGGAAAGAAGTAGGTTACTCCCTAATTAGAATCAGGTAACATAAGATTTAAAAAAGCCACTCAGACAGCGACAGTACCCCACTCTCCCCTCTTGCGAAGGGAGCGAACGATCATCGAGGGCTGATGGTACTTCTACCACCGCCCGCCTCACGCTCAGGGCACCGCGCCACGACTCCTCATCGTGACTTGTGAGGACTCACATAGTGTGAATGTCTCGAGAAGAGCTTACTATAGAAATGATCCTATGAAGTAAGGTCTTAACTAACGTGGCGCGCTCAAGCCGGGTCATTCACGAGCGGAGAATCTTAACACCGCCATCTAGAAAACGACGCTAAACAAAAAGCGCCATCTAGTATCATATTGTAGAATTATCCGAGGTACAATCCGTTTACATACGCGTCATATTATGAACACGAAGATGGTTAAATATATCTTATCAGTACCTAATAAATTAAAGGACGTTTACCCGTTAAAGTAATTATTTAAACATAACATAACACCAAGCCTGTATTTCTTGAAGGGATAGGTAGAGGTGCACCTGTACACATTACTAAATTTAAGATATTATAAAATTAAGTTGTGATGATTGGATTAGAGAGAGAGTACATAATACTCAGCCTAACAGCGAAGAAAATAAACCACCCAGAAAAATAACTAGGTTACCTAATGAAGAATACATATTTAAAAGCGAAGAAAAAATAAGGTTTGGGCCAAAAAAAAAAAGAAAAAAATTACCTTAAACAAAAAGTTCCACTTCAAAGAGACACCATGCCTACCAGGCCTGACCAGATCTAAGTACCAGGCGAGGGTTGTGATTACACCCATCTGAGCGAAGAAGAAACCCCACACCCTCAGCACTGGTACATAGCTAGCTCCGTACTTATGACTTATATTCCAGAACTGGATACCTTGGCCTGGAAATATACAGATTTAAACATAACATCACGCCTGTATTCCCGATTATTAGCCCGACCCGAGATTCGAACCCAGGACTCGTGCTCAGCAGTCGCGCTTAGCAACCAATAGACCAACGAGGCAGTCAACGAGAATAGAATGCGCTAGTACCAAAGAGAATGCGCGAGTGATTATTCCTCTCGCTTAGGCTTGTAGAATTTAATGTCCGTTAGAAAGATAAAGAAATAACTAAGTCAAGGCTAATACAATGCAGATTTTTTCTACAAGATTCTCTCATCCGTGATGGGAATAATTAAATAAATAATATACCCACCCAACTCTTCCAAATAAAGAACTTCATCCCAAAATAAATAGATGGGAGCATGTGGCAGTAAACAGCAAACAAAAAATATCACGAACTGATTGGTGGCTTTATTGGAATACCAGATAAAGTCCACTACGAACGGGCTTATGTAGATAAAGATGCCTAGACTGTCGGCATAGTTGTCTAAAACACACAAAAAAACAAGGAAAAACAGGTGGTCTCACGGCTTGATCTGCTTAGACTTAGACGATTTGATCCCAAGTCTTCTGGCCTTTTAAAGCAGAATTTAAAACTCTCAGTGACCCAAGATAGGTTCTTACTCTCAATAAGAGCTATTTAATCTTTGTCTATGGTTTTCTGAAGACCTTTAATGACAAGCCCAAAATAGAACGTCATGTGTAGTGCCTGCCTTTGCCTGGTCATCGGGTTTATAGTCTAACTAGGAAAAAATAGAGAACTAAAAAAATAAGATAAATAGAATACTGTATAAAATTGACTGGAGAGTAATTTGCATACACTCACAAGAATTTAATCTAACCTAGCATCGGCGTAGCTACCTCGACATTATGATAAATCATTTAACAGCTTTAATATTAATTGCCCAGCAGTGGGACACTAATCAGGCTAACTAAAAAAAAAAAAAAAAAAAAAAAAAATATTAATTAAAAGTTAAAAACGCATACTCACAATCCTGGGACAGTGTATTGGTGACAAAACTCAACGACGTGGAACTTATAAAATGCAATACTATTGTGAATGCTATAAGATATTCGTTGCTATATGGTAAGATTGGTTTTGACGTCAACTGTTGACAGAAGTCATAAAATTAGTTTTAGTTAATTAATAACAACGTACGAGTAATTGCGTGTTAGTATAAATCCAAACTATTAACAAATATAAAAAACAGATACTATAGTACGCATAATAAATGCGGATGCGGGGCTCCCTGCACCTCTAGAGCCTGTCAGATTCCCGCGTAATCAATTGTCGCTAGTCGGTTACATATTAATTGCATTTAATAATTTACTGAAGTACCCCCCCCCCCCCTCCCCTACAATAGTACACACGAATACAATCAATTGCACGAAGCTTACCTTTAAAACTAAGGTAGTTGGTATAGCGTACAATGTAGCCACGCATGCAATGTCCATAAAATGGGAGAAGCGTAGCAGATCACGAGAAACACCAGCTAACTTCATCAGCTCCTGATACATAAATACAATATTTAGGGCGGCCTCCACGAAAGAGGCCTCTTTTTTATTGTGTGGAATTTAATTTTTTACTGAATATAATAATAAATAACAAAACATAGGTAACATTAATGTATGTATTATAAACATAAAATTTAGTATCACTATGTTTCACCTTAATTGGTATGCATATACACATATGCATACCTTTATTTTTTTAACCCTGTGGAAAATGTTTTAAGCATACCCTGCCGATGGAAGACGACAGAGTTATGTGAGATTCTCTCCCGTGAACCTAAAAAAATCCACGTGGGCTAACCAACTCAAAACATGATGCCTGCGTTGGTGATATATTCACAGGTAGTGATACGTACGCCAGTCGCCTAGCTATCATTATGGACTGTTCTTTCTTATCTCTAAAACAACAGTGATATCCGTCTATAGGACAATTTAGTCATGTATCGAAGAAATATGTATCATAATCAGAGTAGGTATTGTAGTCCACTGCTGGACATAGACCTCTCCCAATATAATAATGTATAACATTATGCATATATTATAATTAAAGATGTAATTATCGATACGTCGAACCTCCAAAATTGATTGACGCCTGCAGTTTTTTAACTAGTGTACAACCAGTAATTTGTTACTATGAGCGAACTGCTAGGCGTTTGTTTTTTTTGCGTGAAAATGATTACATCGTGTTACATTAACCTATATACGTATTGTACGTGGACAATGCTATTAAAAGCAAAATAAAATAAACGGCATTATTTGTAATTTTAATTAGTTTAGTCCACTGACTCGCGAATCTATATAACGAATTCTCAACAAAATGTAGTCTGTATTTAGAGTTTATTTTCGTTCGTGTCACGGGTACATACATCAGTAGTATGGTATATAAATAATCGCCATTCTTCGTGAATTCATGATTACAGTCTATGTTCACTCATACATATAATGAGAGCTAAACTATTTAGTTTAATATAGGTTTTAAAAAGCCACTCAGACAGCGACAGTACCCCACTCTCCCCTCTTGCGAAGGGAGCGAACGATCATCGAGGGCTGATGGTACTTCTACCACCGCCCGCCTCACGCTCAGGGCACCGCGCCACGACTCCTCATCGTGACTTGTGAGGACTCACATAGTGTGAATGTCTCGAGAAGAGCTTACTATAGAAATGATCCTATGAAGTAAGGTCTTAACTAACGAGGCGCACTCGGGCCGGGTCATTCACGAGCGGAGAATCTTAACACCGCCATCTAGAAAACGACGCTCAATAAAAAGCGACATCTCGCGACGTATCTAAGAAGTATTTCATGCGGCCGCGGCCTGTGACGATGTTGGCGTCGGCGATAAGCAATAACAGTATGTTGCTCATAAACTGAGCCGATAGTTATTTAAAGCATACCGCAGTAGTACGGCCATCTGTCAACGTTTAGGGTAAACGTAATACTGATCTTTCAAGACTTGTCTATATTTTATAAAGTTAATCTGAAATCAATTGTTAATGCATACCTTTAGGCCAGTTCTTCTTTCATGAATGAGCCTTGATGAATTAATTAGGAAGAACGGAAGCGGCGCAATAATAGTGCATATTATCATAAATTTGTGAAGCGCGCGTAGTTCCTTCGAGATATATTCAGGTTTAGTCCGCATCAGGACACTCTAGAAAAGTATATACATAAAAACATAAACGTTAAATTACATCCATATTCCTCCGAAGGGGTAGGCAGAGTTGCACATATAGAACACCCACATTTCGCCAGTCATGTTTTTAGGTCCCAATGTAATAGGGGCGAGCCTATTGCCATCAACCGGGTATTAATCCATACTCTGTGCTGCTACTGAGAAATACCTAATGGAAAAACCCAGTTACACTGCCCGAGACCTCGTGCTTAGCAACAGTAAAACAGAGAGATTAATTAACATGTAGGCACGTACTTCATCGTCATGTGTATTCCCCAAAAGGGTAAGCTACTATACCTATATTCCTAGGTATAGTATTTATTAGTAGGTACTACATACCCACATTTTTTAAAGTTGGGTAGGAACTGATAGGCCTCTAGCATGGTATTAATAAAGAAACACACCTGTCCCATGTCGTGATCGGAAAGTTGCTCCATATACGATTTGTCTATTGCCCACTGCAATGACCCCAAAAATGGCGGAATTGGTTCTTCTGTACAAAAAAGCGGGATAACGGTATATTATTATGTAATAGTAAATAATAGCGCAGAGATTGAATTAGAATTCCCTAATGGTAAAACCCATAACACTTCCTGACCCGGGGTTAGAGGACCTTATCCTCAACAATCGCGCTTAGCGACCACTAGAACAACGAGGCATTACGTACATCATCATCATCATCATCAGCCGGAAGACGTCCACTGTTGAACAAAGGCCTCACCCCTAGAACGTCACGAACGTCACGAACGTCACATATTATACTAATTCGAAAGCCCTGAGAGTATCACTGCATCAGTAGGGTATCATATAGATACTTATAAGATTATAACATACCTGGTTCAATAATGCCCTGAAAAAATCCATTGAACGCCCTATATATTACGCTTTTCTCTTCATCAGCAAACACATTAATAGAATACACTAAATCATCATCAAATCCCCCGTTCTGGAAGAGTAAACAAAATTAAATATCATCATCATCATCCACAGCCTTCAATATGTTGTATTCAATGTTTAAGTATAAGCCATGAAGTAAGTTAATAATAAGGTTTGCGAAACAAATAATACCTTAAACTTCAATAATGCAATACTATTTGAAGCATTTGAAACATTAAAATCAGGAACCTTGGTAACATGATGCATAAAATTCCACTTAAAAGTTGGCAGGAAATCTTAAAACAAAAAGTTTAGCTTATTTTCAATACCATGGACTTATTCTGTACTTGTAGATATATGAGCATAGATAAAAATATAAAATAGGTAGGAATCATTTATTGAAGTACCAGAAAGCTATCCTAAGTGTTGCATAAAGAGATGCCAATTAAAAACTGTTAATAACAAACTCGAACTGAATTTCTATGTTGTAAATAGATATAATAATGTCTTTTTATTTACAAGGTTATTTACAATTCTTAAAAACAAATATAACATCACGCCTGTATTCCCCGAAGGGGTAGGCAGAGGTGCACATATAGTACACCCACATTTCGCCAGTTATGTTTTAGGTCCCAATGTAATAGAGGGCGAGTAAAAACAAATATATACAAAATAAAAAAAATTAAACAATAATGCCAAATTAATAACAAACTTAGAATTAATGTTCTGAATCTATGATCTTGTTGTCCTTACAATTAAATATTATATTGTATTATTTTGAATAACATTCCTGGGTGAGGAACAAATTTACTTAAAATGTTGATAAAGTTGTGTAATTGGTAAGTATTGGTATATCTACGAGTTAAAAGTTTATATGTGATTATGTATTTCATATTGTTTTCATACACATTATCATCAGGTGGAAGATATCCACTGTTGAACAAAGGCCTCCCCCTTAGACCCTGCCACAATAATGCCTGTAATGTCTTAAATGACTGTAATTGGTTTAATGTCATTGCAATTTAAATAAATTAAGTACTTATTTAAGACTAGACGGTTCCGAAAATTATAAAAATCCAACCTAAACTTTATTTACAAGGTTATTTACAATTCTTAAAAATAAATATATACAAAAATAAAAAATTTAAACTAAAAATTATGTATCAAAGTATTCGTCCTCATCGCTGTCGACTGGTAGGGTGCCCAAAAGGCTGGCGGCATTGCCACGTTGAATGGCAATGCTAATTCTTTGGCCGAAAAACAGGCCAGCCTTTTGGTCACGTGAAGCGTCAACTAACCGTTTAGCAAGGTCACTAGACTATTTAGTAAATACTTTAAGGCATGAACCGAAATGGCATTGTACAGGGTTTTGTGGAAGAATAATGGCGAGGCCTTTGCCCAACAATAAGACACTAAACAAGCTACTTAAAAAAACTACTTCTTCCTTGCATCTCGCAATATTTATTTAAGAGCTAACTAACCTGCTTCGGTATTATTTTCCAAATGATAGCCAACTTTCGACATCAACCTTCGAGTGAAATTGTTGTGCGGAGTGTAGTAAACTCTCGTTACTGTATCATTGCTACTGTTACTCTTAAAAATAAGATAATCATTTATTTTAACGTTAAGGAATAAGAAATTTGACAACGTATGTAATAAAGAAACATACTCTTCTTGCCCTGAGTTGCGTTGCTTTGGGCGATACGGTCTGATTAACTATGAATAAAACGAGAAACACTAATACACCCCCAAAGATCTCCCAAATAGTATAGCAGTATCGATGTCTGCGCTCTGTCATGTGCTTCCACATCAAAACCCATAATGGATTTAAAACAGATCGCTTAAATTCACGAGCATGTTTACAAATGAACATAATTAAATATAAAAAGAACAAAAAAGAATTGTGATAAACTCGTCATAATATTCAAAATTGGCGGACAACAGTCAAAGTGTCAACACTGACTGATGGTTGACACTGACAGTCACTACTTTGACAAATTTTAGAGTGCTGCCAACACATCAAGGAAATTAATAATTAATTGGAAAACATACAGCCATTATTACAAAAATCAATATTTGTTTAATAAACAAGTCCCAGTAAATAATTACTAACAGATATCCAGTTAATTAAACCAATTTAATTGAGAACCTTTATTAATTATTGCATAAATATAACCTCATACTTGGATTCCCCGAAGGAGTAGATCCTTAGAACATTTAACTAACTTAAGTGCTCTAAGGGTAGTTCACATAACATAATTATATACTCTAGGGAGATAGGGATGTCAATATTGTGTAGCCAGTTATTTTAGAGCACAGATAAATATAATTTATACTCTTTAATCCATAGTTAGAGGTCCAATGTCAGGAGCGTGAGCGTATTGTCATTAACAGGGCACAAATCCCGTTGACGTACTGCTACTGAAAATTACTTAATGGAAAAAACCAATAAAACTTTGCACGACCCGGGATTCAAACCTTGAACCTCACGCTCAGCCGTCGAGCTTGGCAACCACTAGAGTTAGCTTTTTAAAAGACCGATAGTCATTTGTCAGGGAAAGACCCAATGATATTTCAGAAAAGTATCGATAGTGTAACATCCCAGCCGCAGTAGAAAGACATTCACGGCAGGCAATTCGGAGATTCTTCTCCGAACGACGAAGCAATACTGGAACTCGTAGCATGTTTGCTATCGTGGCAATGTTGGCCCTCGTGCAATATTGGCCCTCGTAATATTGGTTAAATGTTAGTGAGGTACTATATTATTATGTTGGTGGTTTACTATTATGTTGTTGAGTTACTATACTGTTATGTTGATGAGTTACTATATTCAAACCTTCATAGGTTCACCACATCTGTTTACCAATTAAAATACAGCTGATAATCTTCAACTGGCTATACATTTTTTTATGAATGATAGTCAATAACTATTGCCGATGAACCATAATTTATACTCGTTACCGTAAACTCCATCAAATTTGGTTTACCCAACAACTGATAATATTCAAATGGCTGAACAAATTGTCATGAATGATAGTTATAAACCATCTCTAATTAACCGTATACCCGTTACCGAAAACTGCTTTAAAATCGGTTTACCTGTTTTTTTAGAAAATTGGCACTGATTTTCACAGAAAAGAGTTGATACTCTTCTTTTGTGCACAAACAAACAACGTAACGCTCTAAACACATAATTATATACCTTCTCCGTTCCGTCCTGGGTAAAAAGACCGAGCGCATTTTACAGATAGCCAGCAAAGGACAAAGGTGGTAGACATAGGGGATCATATAACGAAGCTCAGGTGGATTTGAGCAGGCCACTTGGCATGATTTGACGTTGGCAGTTGGAGTGAGACCGTAACAGTGTGGTGGCCCAGCCAGGTGGACTGAGTATGTTGTTTCTGTACAGGGAAAGACTTCGATCCATAACGTCTAAAACATGAAACATTAGCGCTTAAGGGAGGAAGCTTAAGCCAACACTGGGTCACATAAAAGCTAAAGTTGATGATGAGAGTTCGTCCGAGGCAGTCAAGGCTTAATTAAACGTTTGGTACTTTTAAAATAAGTAGTAATTTAAAATAGGGAATTTATATAAAAAATCTAAGTTATTGATTCCTAACGTAATAATCAATTTGTTTTATTGCAAGCAATTATTATGCATAATTTATAATTGATTGCGTGCTTTAAATATGTTAAAGGCCTCTTTTTTATATTTAATATTATTAATTAAAGGATTTAAAATAATAATTACGCCAGCGGAGAATCTTCAGTTAGCCAGTATCATCGATTTAATACTCGATACGCCTGTTTTTCTTTTTAATTATTAAATTCGGTAACACCGTGTGGCGGCCATATTGAAAAATTTTAGTGATTCGGAAATTATCGTCTGCAATGGAGTCATATTTTTGCTTATCAAAATTTGATCATATTTTTGTTGAGAATTCGCCAAAATTATGTCATTTGTCTATCGTTTCTCAATCCGGTCGCGGTCATTGCAGAAAATCCTCGGTCGTTTGACAATATTCGCCTGAGAATAATATTGTTGTTATATTCACTGTCGACCCTGGAGACATCTTGTGATAAAAAACCATTATTGCGGCAAGTTACTTGGCTGTCTGATTTTGTCTTCACGTGAAACGAGTAACAAAATTAGATTGGTGCTACATAGAGTCCGCAATCATGGATGTGTCGTGGGGTAAGCAATTGTTAAAGTGCGTTAAATATTATGGTTTTTCTTAACTTGTATTGTGATGTCATTGCGTGGTAATTTCCAGACGCGGATAATTTCGAGCCTAAACTACCGACCACGTTGACAAATTCGAATAAGTGGGAAGGCGAGGATGAGGAAGAGGTCGTGAAGGTAACGTATGCTTTGCCAAAAAGTTTATTTTGGTTTCGTAAGGTTATTACGTTGCTGTTTAGTGACTTTTAGTGAGTTTTTAGTACTTAACCTCAATTCTTGTGCATACGTGTTGACGTCAGTGATATTGCAGGAAAGTTGGGAAGACGAAGAGGAAGAAAAGAAAGATGAGGAAAAAACTGAGGCTCCCGCGCTCCCGGCGAAGCCTAAAAAGAGAATTCAGGACAAAATAGCCGAAAAAGAGGTAAGTTAAGTGATATCAACTAACATATGTGTTCGTGAACTTTATCACAAGGCCATTGGAGAGTGTCATACCTCATTTTAGGGCGTATGTATTAGCATTTTCTTATAGATTAACATAATTATTGGTTTTAATTTTTACTTTTTCAGTTATTTTTCTTATAGATGCATAATATTGTAATCTCTTATTTCTCTATTGATAAATAATTCTAACTATACAGAAAACTTTGTGAAATAAACTTTATATCTAGTATAGTGTACCAACATACCGGTGCATTTACTGTAGTGAAAGTTAAAACTAAATTGGAGCAAGTCTAAATAGAAAGTTCATATCACCTGTTTAATATTCCACATGTCTGCTATATTGCAACTAACCAGTATTTAAATTAAGTCTTTAATTAAACTCACAATAACTTGTTTAGTAACATTTTGTTTTTAAAACATTTATCTTTACATATAGAAGACATATTTTTTAAATATAAACTAATGTGCTTAAAACTTTTTAAGAATGGTATCCATACTATTTAATAGCATAAATGATTAATTGGTCAATTACTTATACTTAACCAACATAATATATAGATTGTGACGATATAAATGTTGAATCAATCAACCATCATCTCCTGGAAGTCATCCACTATTAAAAGGCCACCCTCTCAGAACATAACAATGAACAACCACTTTCCATTTGCATCCACTGTTTGCCCGCAACTTTGACAAATTCTGAGTATAAAAGGGAAATTAACATAATTGTGAACTACACAATAAAACATATACTTTATTCATAGTATAATGAAAGTTGGAAAAATATATAATATTTAGAAATAAATGCGTTGATATGTATTACATTTGTTACTGTTGTGTTGTGTGTTAAACCAATAGTTGTTACGAGGAAAGGAAAGTTAGGCCTTGCAGTGGCATGACAATGGCTAAAATAATAATAGTAATCATTGTTACGGCTTTATCAGAATATTCTCATTAGTTAAATACACTAATTAGGATACCCTTTACATTTAGCTGCAATAAATAACAGTTTATTTGGTAAGAAAGAATGTTTCATAATCATAATTGATCATTAAGCCACTCATTGTTATACACATTACTATATCTAAGCATTTCTTCTTGCTGGTTGGTTCTTCTCCATAGCAATTACAGTTTTGGAACCATGCAACTTGCATCATGTTTCATAAGAGCCATAAAAACATTTTAAATTGAATTTACACATAATTATTATCCTATTATAAGAAAAAGTTAATATATAATATACATAATATACCTTTTTTAAAATAAGGTTTTCCGTTTTTCATAAACTTGGAGATAAACAAAAGGTACTTTTGGAATTTTAATGATAAATTATTAGAGGACATCAAATAAAACAAAGCTACAATATTATTGATAAAGGAACAATGAGCTCCTTTATTACTTAAAGAAAACGATTGCAAGTTGCATCAATCGAAATTCCACTTAGTTAACCCAAGACTTTTAATTAAAGAAATAATATAATGTTGATCTGTAAAATATGATCACTCAAATAAGTTTAATCAACATGTAATTAATATAAACAAGAGATGTAAACTGCTGTGTGTACAAGATAATATGTAATGTTGAGATTAATTCAATTACACAATGATTTCTCTTAAGAAAAGCTGGTTTGTTATGTTAGTAGCTTTAAAAACTGATGTGTAAAAGTGTTTTTATTAGACCTACATATTTGGAAAAAATCATTTATCATCAGTACAAGCCCTTAGCCAGAAGAAACCACTCACAGTATATACTTGTTGCATGTACTAAGAGCCCGCTGGAAACAAGTAAACTTCAGTATTTTCTTCCCATAGCTTTATTTATAACTAGCTGTTACCCGCGACTTCGTCCGCGTAAATTTCAGATAAAAACACCAGTAGACGATAATCAGATTTTGTAAGTAAGTGGAAAACACTACAAATTACTTATCGAAAGGAATATACATAGTATTTTAATGATAAAGGTATTTTTAAAATTAAGATGGGTCTAGTTTACTTGCTATATCGATTTCGTGGGTATAATCGGTGAATATTGAGTGACTAACAGGAAAGTTATTGACATGATTGGTTTGCTTATAAGTAATATACACATACAATTTTGAATGCACCTTTGTTTTACTGTATCTATGTACTACATTGACGGCATGCATTTCTCTAAACTACGTTCGTAGTTTTGTCCTCAGCAGACTACATTTAAAGAGAGTGTGGACTGGTAACTCGGAAGCGAGCATCATACAGTTAAATAATAATAGCAGCCTATAACTGTCCCACTGCAGGGCAAAGGCCTCTTCTCGTAGAGAAGGATTGAGCATTGTTCACCACGCTAGCTAACTGCGGGTTGGCGATTTTAGATTATTAAATCCAGGTTTCCTCACGATGTTTTCCGTCACCGTTAGTCAGTGGTGTCTTAGAATATCTAAGAAAGTATTTACAACATTGAAAAAGTCGCATTGATACTTGCCCGGGTTTGAACATGCAACCTTGTGCATACAAATCCGGTATGTTAACTACTTGGCCACCACGACAGTCATACCGTTATCCGAGTAAAAATCTGCTGGTCTCTATTCCTTAATTAAGTCTACCCCTGCGTGAGCTAATGGTGAAAGTTTGTATGTCAACATGCGCCAAACGGTTGTAAGCAACAAAAATACTTTGATAATTGTGTGGAATTTAGAATTTGACTGCCTTATTGGTCTAGTGTTCGTAAAATGCGACTACTGAGCGGGAGTTCCGTGAGTTCGTCTACCAGGTCGGACAAAGTGGTTTTTCCACTAATTCTCATTAGCGATACAGACTTTAAATTTGTGTCTGGTTAATGAAAATGTTATTGGCTCGCTCTCTGTTATCTTACTGGCAAATGGTATGAGTATGGCAAACGCTACAATCTGTTATAATTTCTGCGTCCTTGATGCTTCTTTAAAAACAGTAGCTTGGAGGTGGATCACAGACCTTTAACTTAATGATGGGTGCCTACAGTACACTTTCTGCTAGAGACTGCCCTGTGACTTGTTGATGGTTAAAATATATGTTATAATTGTCTTTTTATTGATATTTAAGTCAAAAAACATGCAAAAAGAAATTAAAGCTAACGCAAAAAAAAAAACCTTCGGCAAGAATCGATCTCATTATGCATAACTCGTAGGGCGATTGTTAAACTGCCACACTACGATGACACATAGCAATGTGTTTAAAATAGACGTTTCTATACATGTCATGATTCACTGCTCAGTTCCTTGTGGATATATTAATAATAATAAAATCATTTATTTCAGATTTCAATACAATCCATATACAGTACCAAAATACATACATAATAGACACACATATTTAAACAATATAACACACATATTTAAAAATATATAGCGTGATGATTTCTACTTCAGAAGTTCATCTGTAAGTAATCTGCATAATGCAACTATTGGTTTTGTCTTTTTATCATTCTACGGCAAACATTAGACAAAACAAAGACATAATGCAATATTGCTCAGCCCCCTTTGCAAATACCGTGATGATATTATGCATACCGACGCGCCGGCCCTTAAAGAATATATTTGCAAACTTTCAGCGGATTCTATTCAGTAGTTTTTACGTAAATCTAAAACATACATACAGACAAACAGACAAAAATTCTGAAAAATATATTTTTGGCTTCAGAATCGTTCAGACATCCCATTGCACTTATTTTTTTTCAAATATCTTCAATGTACAGTTTTGACTTCGTTACGATTTTATTATATGTATAGATTTCTTACAAATATCAAATTGTCATCGATACGTCATGACATATCTGTCATTATACGTCAATTACAGAGCTGTCATTTGCGTTTTGTTATTCCAAGTCTGATTCTTTTTTGTTATACCACGTTTTATAATGACTGACGTTTCATGTCAAGTCACACGGGAATGCTGTCGAACGGGATAAAAAGTATCCTATGTCCTTCTCCTGACTCTAAACTACCTCCCTGCCAATTTTCAGCTAAATCGGTTCAGCCGTTCTTGAGTTATAAGTGGAGTAACTAACACGACTTTCTTTTATATATATAGATACATATTTTGGAATGACATTTGTATAGTATTAAGCGATTCTGGCCTGTTACAATCTTAGTCTTAAACTAATTTCTTGTGACATAAACATGTTGAAGGTTGAATGACATTGCTATCCCGCTAGTGTACTAGCGAAGTAATCACATTCGGTAGTAATTTATACGCCCTGAGTTGAGAAGCAAAGTGCCCCAGCCTACCAGGCATACCACCACCTGGTTAGAAGATCTTCCCTTTTCATTGGAGGAACTCTATAACCCTTCCTCCACAAATTACCGGTTTAATCATATCAATAAACATAGGTATACAAAGTATCTCTATTTTTGTATTTTTACTTGTTCCAGCGTCAGGAACGCGAAAAGGCCGAGCGTGTGTCAGTAGAGAAGGTGGTTGAAGAACTGACCCCTGAACAGAAGGCGGCTGAGAAGCTGCGCCAGCAGAAACTCCAAGAGGAGTCTGACCTCAGGCTCGCTATGGAGACCTTTGGTGAGTAACATTCTACATTGCATCAACTCAAAGTAATTACCTTAAGTATGATATATGTAGTACAGTAATAAAATGACCACCATATTGAGTGTCCGTGTTGAGATTGACTCAATATATATATTTTTTATTATATATTATTATATTTAAGTGATAGTGAACAAATAATAGTCCCTATGTATGATCACTCCACAAAACTATATTATGCAGATTTGTGCTTTAGTGAAATAATGGCTATATGTGTAATTTATTTTGGTTTATTGTTATTGATAATGCCGTATTCCTGAAAATAACTATGCAGATGCGTACACAACCTACGGGGGTACGCACTCAGGATAACTTTAGTCTATACACATATTCGTTCACTCATCTAAAACGTATAAAATCTGTGCCAACGTCAAGCATGTGCCGCATGTCAGGTGCCAACCAAACGGTCGTCCATTATTTGATATTGTGGGCTGTGGCGGTCGTATTACCTTAATTGTGGTAAAGCACGCGCTATGCGATAGCCATGTGGCTGCAATGCGGTAAACATTTGGCCGCTGTTTGCAACAGTTGGCTGTGAAGACATAACAAACATACAGTTTTACTGACTGACAGAAATATTAAACACTTTTTAAAGATTGTTTTAGGTACTGGTTTCCTTATTATCTTTTCGAATTTAATAATGACGTGTAATTTTTAAATAAAATACTTTTTTAATCATTAAATTTTGCATTAACTTTTTGAATTGCATTTTGACAACAATTTGTATTTGGCAAGGGTATGGAGTAACTTATGACTGCCAAGTGCACCAGACAATAGCAGGCATTTACGCGAGAAATATTTATTTTTTAATACAATATTACATAGGTACTTAGAAATTTAAAAATATGAAATAGAAATCCCACTAATGTTAATCTTATGCAGGATTCGTACTCGCTAACATTATTTTCACTACGTCAAGTAAATTCAAATCGTTTTTATTTCATGTAAACCTATTACAGGCGCTTATGAAACGTTAGGATGCTAGTTGCACGGTTCCAAAATGTCATTCCAATGGAGATGAACCAGCAAGAAACTCCAAAGGTTACTCATTTAAACGATGTGTATACATATGACTTTTTGCATGTTGCCCACGTTAAGCTTAAATCTAAGTATATGTGTATAAGTATTAAACTTCTATTAGCGATAAACAAAGATGTAACATAAAAACTGTTGTTCCAGGTGTAACAGAGGGTAATTTAATTGGTAAGCTGGACGGCTTCGACCCGAACACAAAGGCTGAATTCACTGAGTTTGCTGAGCTGCTGACTAAGAAAATTTGCCTGTACAAGGCACGGGAGGAGTTCCCAACCTTCATTGACGAGTTCGTCAGGAATATTGTTGTCCAATGTAAGTATACACTGGCCCTCTTATTTATAAACAAGGATAATACCTGTATTTACCTACAGTATATAATTATATACTATCTTAAGTCTCTTGTAATCTCTATTCTATGACATGTGAGTCTATCTCTATTCATTGACGAGCAAACAACAGTGATTGGTTCAATTTAATCTGTGGTTTAAAATTGTCATTTTTATGAGTTAGGGGGTGGTAGTTTTACACTGGCATGCAAGACTGAAAATTAGGATACCTATTATTTTCCCTCACATTATATATTTAAGACGACCTTGTACACTAGCAAATAAATTAATTACAATTTGACTAAGCCATCATGGTCAGAGAAATTAGGCACAGGACCCACTTCTGAACATAAGGGAAAAAATCTTGAGATGAGAAAATGGTACTTGATGTATTAGTGGATACAGGAAATTCATGGTAGTTTCACTGTTTTACAATAAATTGTGTTAAAGTGTAAAGGACAGCTTATAAACATAAAGAAAACGATAACGAGTATAAGAAACTCGATAACAGTATTACGACCTATGAGGTGATTCACTGTGTAGAGATTAGAATAAATTGTTTGCAACAAACTGCTTTGGAACAGATAACGAAACATTTACAAACGAATGTATTTGTCTGCCTAAAGTAAAACAACTAGGCAAACTTCTAGGTCTTGGATTTAAACATAAGAAAAAAATGCTTTCCTTTGCTTATTTACTCTTCATACAAAAAAGGTGTACAAGGCGGACTTAATGCCTTAGGCATTTTCTACCAGTCAATTTTTATATCAGTATGATCCAACTGTAGGCGAGGTTTTTGATCGAACAATACTATAGACATAGAGTAAGAACACCTTCCTAGTTAGTTCAGTCTCATACCAGCACTTAAAGATCTTTCTATATAAGGTTAAACTATCTTTATAGAGCTGATATTCAGCCTGGCCCACCGCGGAGAATTGCTTAATGGAAAAACCTAACAACACTACCCAACCCCCCAGAAATCATGTCTAGCAGTTCCGTTTAGCGATCCCTAGACGATCCAGACAGAAACTTTGACTCAAACATATTATTTCTTCCTTCCAGTGCCATCAGCAGACATAAAAAGGATAAAGCTGTCTGTGGACAACCTTTACATTGAGAAGCAGAAATCTGAGAAAATGGACAAGTCCAAGAAGCCAAACAAGGGCAAGGGGAAGGCTAAATTAAAAGTTGAAGGCGATAACGTGAGTATACCTGTTTATTATCTGTGGAAGAGCTTAGATTGATGTGTTTTACTCTTACAAGTATCATGTGTACCCATCTATTGCCAAACTAATAACATAAATGCGAAAATAACCGCTGTTACGGCTAAACCATCACTACCACCATTGTGGGGAAACCGGAACACCTGAGAGATGTTTCAACGGTGTGTAAAGCCATGTCAGAGACCTACAGGCGGTTTAAACTATGACACCAGGTTGATGAGCATCCTACCCCGTACTGTGAACTCTTAAAGCAGGATAGTTTACGAAGTGGAAGTGAGACGCCGCTACGTTAACTGTCCTACTTTAAGAGTTCATGGTTAGGGGGCAGGTTGCTCATCTACCACGTGATAAAGAGAAGAATAAGGCTAAACGACTGAACTAATTTTGATGTAATTTAGTGTGGAGTAAGCTTAAACCTCCTTGAAAGGACATATACGACATTTTAACCGGAAAATACGTCGCAATGAACTTCATGTGTGTGGCCTGTATCCTGTTCATAATTTAAAATCCTATAGTAGACATTACGAAAATTAAAAAAAAAATTGTTGCTACACAACCATACTGCCTATCAGTATTCTATTGAACATTATGTCATGCCTCTTCGTATTATATCTTATTATTTCGTTGTCAAAAGATAAGATAAATAACGAAGCGTGTTTTATCTTTATTCTATCTATACGTGAAACAGATAGTAATATCGCTTCGTGATAATGATACTTTGCCATTTTATAGGTCAAGTGTGCTTGATAGTGGGGGTTGATTAAATTATTTACAAACAATTTAGATAGATAGATAGATAACCTTATATGTTCGAACATGAGTTAATGACATACAGTATACATAAGCATGCAAGATGGTATAAAAGTAAAGAAGTTCTCTTCATGTTTGCCATATCAGGGCGTACAAATATTATTTGACTCTAACAATACAATAGAAAAGAAAAGCAATAAACACAAAACAAATTCATCCACTACCTTATAACCTATTGCAAAAAATAATATTATTAAAAACTTATCAATTAAAAAAATTGTTCGTTAAATTGTTAGAATATTATTTTGACGACTAAACTGACAAAAATCGTTCGTTAGGTTAGACGGTAGTGATTTTGCGGGTTCTTCTTATCGTATGGTTGATGAACAACCTGGTGTCAGAGTTTAAACCGCCTGTAGGCGTCTGATATGGCTTTACACCGTTGAAAATTGTTTCAGGTGTGCCGGTTTTCTCACGATGTTTTCCTTTACCGTTTTTAGCAATTGATACTTAATTTATAATACGCACATAAATTCGAAGACATTGGTGCGTGCCCTGGTTTAACTTGCGACCTTTGACTGTGCAATCCAATGGCCATACCACTCGGGTATCAGTGCTCTACGAGTCCAATACCCGCGCGAGAAATGTTTAGTGTGGTCCGAAAATATGTATCACGATGACATATGGAACTTACATAAGAGAAAATACTAGTGAGGCTAAGTTGAAAGAATAGCATACATACATAAAGTCACGCCTGTTTAAGCATACATACATAAAGTCACGCCTGTTTCCCTGAGGGGTAGGCAGAGACCACGGATTTCCATTTGCTACGATCCTGAAAGAAAAGCAGTGTGAATGAAACTCAATAAAACTTTCTTTTCCAGGCTCATCTCAATCAATACGACACATACGGCAATTACGACGATGACTACGACGATTTCATGTAAACATCACACTGCTCCTTAAGTAAGTAGGTACCTGGTGGCAGTAACCACACGCAACACAAACCATTTTGTGTCTTATGACCCTTTTATACGGGCTATTGTTGTTTGTACACTAATGTAGACGCACGCCAGTGCAGCGGCAAGTTTATCGAATAAATTTAATGTTACTTCTTGAATATTCGAAATACTTAGGTTAACTAGTTTGGTATCATACTCAACCTAATGCATAGAAGATATTTTTATATTTAAAAATATATTTAAATATTAGTCTACAAGCAATGATTATAAAAATACTTTATGTATTAAGTATATGTGGAAAACGATCAAAATTAATATAAAAACAAACGGTTTTTTTAGTTTTGTTTATGGACTCAATGTGAGAAGGATATTTATGTATATTTAAATTATTAATATCTATTTTGTCCATGCTTTTAATTTATGCGGCTGTCACCAGGTACCATGGCACGTTGCACTAATGTAGTAATGTACTAAAAGTAACATGAAGATCGTTGTTAATTAGTTGACATGACAGCTTGACGTAAAACGCTTCACCAAGTCATTAGAATAAGATTTAGTACTACATTTTATTTATTAAAAGAAAAAATACGTTGGAACTTGATTGCAGCCAATACTTTACCAATCATGCTTTCAATGAAATACTAAAAACCTAAAAATGTACATGAAATGCTTGAGACTGTGAACATACACGATTTCATATAATTATTATTACATGAATCATATTTTATAAAAATGATTGATTAATAAAAAACTGCAATATTTATTTGACAAAAGCTTCCATACACGTTTTCCATGTTTTTGAAATAACTTGTTATTGTATTTGTGTGAATGTTTTCCAATGCTATAGAATAGCAATTCAACTAATTGTATGTGCTCTGTATGGTCCCATAAACGTTTAAAAATGTGTAAAACATTGCAGTACAAAAATAAACTTGGTATATACTTCGTGTGATTATTTTTCATGTATTATGAACCATTGCTCAGTTAATGTGACGTGCCCATGCCATGTATAGCCTATATACATATATACAATGTAATATACAGTCGTTTCATTCTACGGTTATGGCCCGATGTTATGTTATATAGATAATAAATTTTTTATTGTGATAACTATGGTTGTTTTCTTAGAAAATTTTGAATAAATATTCCCTCTTAGAAAATAATGTTTTAGCCCTTTAAAAAATTCTGCATAGAAATAGAATTTATAAAAGACTAATTAGTTATACACCCCTTTCATTAGACTCAGTTTTCGTTGGTCGCCAGGAAAGCGAGTCGTACATAAGAGCTCTTTCTAATTCGCCAGCAAGTCGTTCAGCTCACAGTTCATACAAATGACTAAAAGGACGTCAATTTTTATGAAAGAGCTCTATAGTAAACCGGCGTCAGCTTAATGTTAGGCTAGTTTACTAACTTATACAAGGGACTAATAGTGAGATGGTGGAAAAATGCGTGTACAAACTTCTGATACCGAGGAGCACCTATCTCTTCGGGGATTCATGAGTGAATATATTTATTTATCCTTAATATTTTCGGGCCTCCTTTAACCTATTGAACGCCAGAGCGTAAACGCATCGGCGCCACTTCTTGGCCAAGACACTAGAAAATGGTCGTCTTTTGTCGGCATAAGCCGACGGTGGCGTGTTGGACACGTTTTCATTTGTCGGCTATATCCGACCGTGGCGTTCAAAAGGTTAACATCCTATGAAACATTCTAATGTCAGCCTGCAATCTTTTATCCTTACTTCATGTAATGTAGGTAAAGTTAATAAACGCCTACAGCTCCCTTAATACGGTGTTGCCTTGGATCTACTTATCATGCTGATAATTTCTTTGTTCTTGTGCAATTTATCTCACTCGTCCATCGTATATCGTCCCACACTGCAAATCTTGCGATATTTCGAGTGCCACTTAGGTTCACGTAGGGCTAAATGGGTTATGGAGGTTGCATGTTAACAAATATTGACATGTACGCCAACACAGTTTGCCTATGACCTTTGGTTTAGTATACCAAGTGGTTCCTATGACATTGCATTGAAGGCCTTAATTTGAATCTTCACTCTGGCTTTTACACAAAGTTTTCCATAGTTAATACTTACTTTATGTTATTGGGGTACTCTTTGGCCCCGTAACTGCCCGCGATTTGGGAGTAACTCGAGTTACAGACCATCATTATGTAGGTCCCTATTGAACATTTAACAGTTCTGGCTTCTGCAAAATGTGTATATGTAACAGCATAGTTTTGCCTACCATCGAGAAATAAGGCAATTTGATGGTGTATTATAAATACAGCGGATAGTTAATTTTGTTGATCAATGGATAATTAGGCCTGTTAGCTCACCAAAGTTGGAGATAGCAGACAGTGCACGAAGTTAACATAAATGTTGTACGAGTAGGTACCTTCTCTGTTAGTCCCACGTAGTTTAGTAAGCGCAATGTTTTATATGGGCACAATGTTAAATGAATGTCAACATTTAGGCTTCACTTTTAAACAACTCATAAAAATTGACGTCAATTTCCACCCACCTGTACTTGAAATTTTGATCGAGATATTGCGGTCGTGACGTAATGAGAACAAGTAATTTTACTTGTTGCGCAATCGTGTGAAAACAAACATTTGTATACTTAATTAATACAAAAAAAGTAATTAAAAAGGTTAAGATTTGGGAACCCATTGTGTTTATGTGCGAAATGAAAGTGAAAAGGTATTGTACAAAGTTAGTTTAGTACATAATTATTATGTAGGCTTTAAGTAAACAATATCGTGGCTCTTACTACATTCAGATTGTTTGTAATAAAGAAGCACTTTTAAATGTCTAGATATACCCACCTAATCATAACGTTATTTGTGCCTATGAAAGTTTAGTGTCATAATATTACAAGCATAAAACCTATATACCTACTTGATTATACCTATCTTTTCAAAGACGACATATGCATTGTGCGGTAGGTACCTACATAACCCTCCTTTTCGTCCACTGTTTGTATTTGCTAATTACCTATTAAAGTCTACGGTACGAAAATGATGACAGCTAGGCTTTTATTAAACCCTAAACAAAATTTCATAGTTTGCAGCAGTACCATAATGGGCATTTCCTACTGTAAGAATTTATGCCCCTCTGCCTCCTGTGTGCCTTCCCAAACTAGACAAATCGGAAACCTTGAAAGATGTGAGCCCAAGGACTGTTATTGTCGTCTGCATGAACTTTGAAGATCCACCGGTATTCGTATGGAGGTAAATAAGTAATTCGTAAAAAAAATATTCAAATACTTTATCATAACAAAAAGTTACCAGCGCAAGTATTGCAATAAAATTAGGACCCCTACCAAAATAATGAATTATTGTCGGCCTTCAAATAGTTCAGATTACTAAACAAACTTTACAATGACTCATTATAAAACTTGAATAGTGCCTAATTAAAGTAAGTATAGTACATCATTAACATCTTAAATCAACCTACAAACATTCATCCATGTCTGAATAATCTAATCACGATCGGCCATCTTTAAAAATCACGCAATTTTCTGCCAAACGATGTTCACACAACATTTGCGGCGGGCCTACATTTTTAGTCAAGTGAACTAAAATTCGAAGGCCTTCCAAAATTTATAGCGACGATTCTAAATACGGAGGAATTCTCATCAAATTTGTTGGATTTTAGAACTTACGTGTTCAAGAGCTGTAGTGAATTTTGGATACGTCCGGATTCGTCTCGTACGGGTTAATTGGATTCATATCATTTACATTTTACAAAGATGTAACATGGTATGTAGTTCATACGATGCTGTTAACGCTAAGATCATTGACGGATTTGCGAATTTTATTGACTAATTATGTAAGTTATTTAATTAGTCTGTATGTAACCTCTTTCCTAAACGATACCTAGGTATTAACGGCATAGTTTTTTTTTCTATAGACCTAGCTTTAGTGTATCGAAATCTTTGTTCTGACTCGTGATATCCATTCAACCTTCCTAATATCTATCTAGATAACTAGGTACAAAGTTTTATTGCAAGTGCAACAACTCAACAAGTATGATAATATAATATAGTTCGTTTATCATCTCTTTACAAAACGTTTTTCAGAGCCCAATGTTAACAAATAACTCACATTTGTAATGATTTGCACATTACGCGTCACCATTTCGTCACACAAAAATTGGTCGCAAAATCGGATTCGAGATCATTACGTCATATTCGTGTTCATTTATATGTAGCGTGTTGCAAGTGGAACAGCCCAGTGTGTCATTTAATGATGTGTTGGACACTAACAAGATTGTTATGTTGTTACAATATAAATAATTTATTATACCATAATAATTTGAACCACCAATGATGTGTGGTAACCGATCAGTAGAATAAAGAACACCCACCTTTAAATTGTATGAGAAAGAGTAACTTATGAACCATCATTCATTAATTGAACATTATAGACGGATTTCACAAGTCATAAAGCCTGGGATCATTAAAAAATTGAAATGCAATCTACTAAGACTATAATTATTAGCACACCTAGGTACCTACAATACCAATCTCGATAATAAACATTAAAAATAGCATGAGGAAAAAAATAAGAACTTTGTGGAAAAAGGAAAGAAAGTTTTGCAACCTTCTGATGACCAAGCTACCAATGTCGATAGAATGTCAGTAGAATAATCTTAAATATGACAAAATCTTGAACAAGATGTATTAGCACAAGTGTACACGAGCCTGAGCGAACTAAGAACAGTAACGCTCCAAGAGTCCAAGCGTATATAATAATTACACAATTTAAATGTAAGACACAATGCAGGTCATTGTCTGCGTCCAAATTGCATGAGTCAGTCCCCAAGTCAGTCAATCCGGACCTCGATGACACACGACGTCCTCCGGAAATACACGAACATCCCTGCAGTGAAAGTATCACGCAAATATGTTGAGTATTTTTTGAGGACAGCGCTACCAAACGTGCTTACTTATAACGTGTTGGTAATAAGGTTATGTGAATGATGATGTAGGTATGAATATAACAGTTTTATATCATCGCGGCTGTATTCCTCAAAGGTTGCAGAAATTCTTTGCAAAATTCCTCAATTTAACATTGGTAATTCCATTTTGTATAAGTGCTTTTTTAAAGAATGTCGTATATCAGATGTGTATAAGTTTTGATCTCTTATAAACAAGACTATTTGTAATAGTTATAGATACAATTCTTGTACAAAATTTAAAGAAATTCACCAAAAAATGTGCTATAATAGGTAAATTGGCGACCCCATTTTTGTAAAGACCACATCCACCTTATTGGATCGTCGCAAATTGCCTATTAGCATAAACCAAATATACTTCCCCCATGCTATTAGTGAAAGTTGTAGTCATTATAACAGATTAGATAATGATCCGTGTTCAGATGTAGGGTCGGGCCATATCTTAAGGAAGATGCGTATTGGCGGTCGCGTAACGCCGGTACAAAAAAAAATAATCATACCATTCAACCATCACTACTCTTAGTCAAAATCAAACATAAGTCAGGCATACAGCCAGATATAAATATGGAAAGAGCTTGGACAGTTCTGGACAAGAATGCTCAGAAACGGTGGACGAAAAGAAGGAAGAAGGAGGGTTATGTACCTACTGCACAATGCATATGTCGTCTTTGTAGTAGGTTATCTGTGAAGATATATTATCTGTGGTTACCGGGAAACGGGGGGGCACACAGGTGTCTGAGGCGCGAAAGGGAGACGCACCAAAAGAGGTAAAGGAGAGCCTACATGAATACTTGATGTGGTGGTGAGCCAGTGACAGAGAAGAACACCTAAATAGGGGATACAACAGGCACAAATAACGTTATATGATTAGGTGGGTATATCTAGACATTTCAATGTGCTTCTTTATTACAAACAATCTGAATTACGTTGATAGATTGTCATTCAAATTCATACCAAATATAATACTAATTTAATCAAATCGTATTTGTAGCAGTAGTTCAAAGTAGAGCACCGATTTGCATTTGTTAAGCAAATCATAAATCAAATCAGAGCCACTCAATTACATATTAATTCAAACTTTATTGACACACTTCCCCGCTGCATGTGACAGCCGAACCGGAAGGCCGGAACAACCCGAACAATGGCGGCCGAAGACGAAGCGACACGATTGCGCAAGCGTCTATTTAGCACAATTATTCCGCGCTTCCTAGATTATAACCGGAACCGCTGACCGTTGAGAAAGTCAACTTGGTAATCCAATTAAGTTTTTTCTTTGTTATCGGAGAGAGCTTCATTGTGTTACGTTTTGTCACATGTAGATTAAAAGGGTATTAATTAGGAATATTCAGTTAATATTATCTAAGGGGCCCAAGACAACACACTCAGCGTGAGTGTCGGAAGTTGATTATGATATTGGATTCGTCTTCCTATTATATTTAATTAGTCAATGAAAAACAACAGAGATGGTTATGACGTAGTATCATGATGATTTCTATTTACAGTTTGTGATGTCATGTAACATCATGAAAGTATACATGAGCATTATAACTCACGACAGATAGTGTTTAGGTTTGAACCTGCAACATTTTTTCATATGAATCCGACTGGTAAACTATTAGGGGTAAAAGTATTAGGTTATTTTAATTTTTATTTTCTTACCCTACCACTACGATGAAATACTACCTGCCTATAGTCGTACTAGAATCTAGATCTCAAACAAGAATGAGATCACCGGATACAGTCTAAGTCTTGTTTCACTTTGTGTTGAGTTAATTTATAGAAAAACGGAAATGCAGCTGCAGTGTTAAGCCATAAAACTTTCACTAGGGCTCCATTAATTTACTACGACGAGGCTAACGAACTAGCATTAGTTCTACGATAATATTTATAATTTCTAGGTACAGTAGGACAGGTACAGTAGGACAGGTACAGTAGGACAGGTACAGTAGGACAGGTACAGTAGGACAGGTACAGTAGGACAGGTACAGTAGGACAGGTACAGTAGGACAGGTACAGTAAGACAGGTACAGTAAGACAGGTACAGTAGGACAGGTACAGTAGGACAGGTACAGGTAGGACAGTTTACGTTTTGGAAGCGAGGCACCGCATTACACTGTACGTAGTAACTGTCCTGTTTTAAGAGTTCATGGTAAAGGGGCCGTAATAATAAGGCTTTTTTGAGGACAAGGTTATTGTAACAATAAAGTTATAGTAATAGTTTTAATGTGTACTTTGTATTTGCCGAAAAAAGTAGGCGAAATATGAGACTACCAGTTAATTTACTTCCATATGTAAACACCATTATTTCGAGCAAATAAACGATTATTATTCTTATTCTTAAGATTTAACTGCTTTCTCAGAGGTTTGGAAGAATTCCGGGTTTGGTTTTCCTAGGAACATGTACCACAGGAACAAATAAATGCAGCTATGATCCGTTAATTCGGTGACGTCAAAAGATCACTACTCGGGGTCGTCGGTAATAAAATATCCCGAAAAGAGTACTGTGTGAATTGTGTGATCGGCAGATATTGGTCTCAGTGTTGAATGTGATATTTCACGTCTATAAAACGCACAGCTCTGGAAACAATCCCAGTGTGGCAACGCTTAAAAAAATCTCCAACGCAAAAGTTGTATCATTTATTTTTTGCGAAAATTACGAAATTCATACAGACTTGATCGCCAGTGTTAGTTGAACAGAACTGGAACACCAACAATGGATTTCAAAAGAATTCCGTTTACTCTCATCGCATCGTGGATCGAACCATTGACTAGATCGCGATAAACCCCCGGATTCACACAATAAGTTACAAATATATGTAACAGCTAACAAGGCTTTTCGTAACCTGCCTATTGAGAAATCTTTGAATTTACAAGATTGCGAGTATGTCAGAAATTCTTATTGATTACGGTAAAACTGTTAATCATTTGTTCAGTGCGTTAGTGAATAAGAATTAGCTTCGTTGGTCTAGTGGTCGCTAAGCGCGACTACTAACCATGAAGTCTTGGGTTCAAATCCCGTGTTGGGTAAAATGTTACTGGGATTTTCCATTACCAGGGCAGCTGGATTAGTGCTCGATAGGGTCACCGCCTATTACATTGGGACTGTAACGTAACTAGCGAAATATGGGTGTACTGTACACCTCGGCCTACTCCTTTGGGGAATGAATACAAGCCTATTATAGTAGCTATAAAAAACCACTACGACCTTCCAGAGTAGGTACTCTAGAAGGTCTGTATACCTGTTCTTTCTTATTAAATCTATGGAGATATAAACCCACATTCCTTCACATAGCTTCACCTTCTTCTTTAACAAAAAATATAGGTAGTAAGCCTGCAATTATCACGCTACTACTTACTGAGGAAATCTCTTTGTTTAATGTGACATTGGAAGGCGGCATTGAGCGTTCTCGAGACCCAAATCTCGGGCATTTTACTTAAGGAAATAATAACCGCACTTAATATTACACACTTTGTATCAAGATCACATGAAGTCATTGCTCCTTTCAGTCATAGACCGGCTAAGTAAGTCAGACGTAACATTGAGAAGGTTAAATGTCTGACAACAAGCTAACCTCACGATATCCAAAACTTACAAAAGGGCTCGTGGAGTCAGATGTCAGATATCAGGCGTTGTGATAAAAAATATGGGCTCAAAGAAAGGTGTAAGCTGCCGCTATTGTGTAGACCGTGAGCTGGATATAACACGTGTCAAACTCAAGACTGACTGGTTATGACTTATGTGGAAATATATAACGAATTATTGACCCACGCTTGGAAAGCGGCTTCATTTCTTTCTTTTTTAAAAAACGTCGCCCCACACTAGGAAAATCTCTAGTGTCGTGGGTGCGTTCACAAACATCAATTACACACATACACTCTGACTTGGGGATCGCAGTATTGGTGGTGAGGTTACAGAAGACGTTGCTGCCCATCTTTTGGATTTTCCGCGACTCTCACGGGAGGAAAGGGGGTGGTCAATTCTAGGCCGGATACCAGTTGGCACAGATCACAATATTTTCTTAATAAAATTATATTTCGTAATGGAAAATCCCAGTAACACTGACCAACCCAGGAGTTACACCCAGGACCTTATGCTCGTGCTTAGCGACCACTAGACCAACGAGGCAAAGCAAATTTCGTATATGGACAGGTCCTACTTTAAAAACCTTGTTTAGTGACCTTAAGTAACGGAACCTTAATCTTTTATTATCTTCGAAAGTCAATAATAATTACCGACTTAAATAATGAAGGTCGCTAGTTATTGGAATGGATGCATCATTGTCGTAGAGTGGTATTAACAAATACTTCAATGACGCTTGTTTGTGTTAGTTACAAAACATCTGAATTAAGTTTTAAGCTCATTTAAGTTCAAACAAATTATACAGTGAACACTCGTTCTTGTTGGAAGACGTTTTTAATGACTGCTTATGTTATTCAACGTAGCAGCTTTGTGAGGGACGTCATTATAAATACAATTATTATTTACCTATCTATATTATCCTAGTATTCCTTCAGGTAAGCTGAGGTGAAGTTTCATTATCTTAATGAACAGAACGCACAGAAAGAAATATGCATGCTGTATGATGTAGGTGGACTTCTCATTGAGCGATCTCTGACAGACAACCTTTACATCAGTTAACCAAGCACGGAAGAGATAACGGTATGGACTAACTAATATTATATTACAATAACAAATGCAACATAATGCATAAAAAATACAATTAATATTGACAGTAACGCTTGATGCTGCAATCAACCCAAATCTAGCCGTTATACAAATATAGATAGATCGATGAAACAGCATTCAATCAGTCATTTATAGACATTTAAATAGTCGTCAGAACGTGACCTATTACAAGCAGTTTTAATACATTTCTTGATTGAAGTGAAACACTTCCTTCATCTTGCAATGTAAGAAAAATTAGGTCATAGGTACAATCTGCATAGTAATTATGATAAAGGATCTAAATGGATTAAGAAATCATATCAAATAGATTGATAAGTTATTGAAATTAGTCGATCAAATATATAAGATTGTTGTTGCAAGCTGACTGTACTTTGTGTGTGGAGAGTGGAGAGTTTCATCATCACAGGATAAAAAGATTGGTTACCAGTCGACACGTTTAATGTATATAGTTATAAGAATGACAAAACGAATATATGAGGCGAGTATTAGTGGAGTATCGGAAAGGGGAAGACCTAGGCGTACATACCTAGACCAAATCGGAGATGTTCTGTCAAAAGGGCAAGTGAGGAGTACCCTCAACCGACGAGCGTGTATAAGGAATGTGATACGTGTGAATGAAGCAAAGTAAGTATGCCAGATCGTAGCAAATGGAAATCCGTGGTCTCTGCCTACCCTTCAGGGAAACAGGCGTGACTTTATGTATATATGTATGTATTATGTATAGATAACATATATTATATGAAATAAACTGGACTGGAATATTCATTCAGTATATATAGAATGCCTCGATTTCCCACAGAACAACAAATGCTAACACACACACACTATACACAATAAATAAAATTCTGGCCCAAGCCACCAAGACTATTCAACGGCCGTTGGTACTTACGAAAAAACCCCTAAGTACACCGAAATATGGAAATTATTCTTCACACAATTATCCAATGTAAAAAAAAATATAAATTTGTGAAAGAAACGAAGTAAAGGCCTGAATGGAAAAGGATTGAATGATCAGTTCATTGACACATTGTTTGTATGTTACAAAATACTCTAAAACACCTACCTACTTATGTATTTAAAAACTAGCGAGTCACGTAATACCCTATCGTTAACTGTTAATGACCAGAATGTTAGCAATATTCTGAACAAAAGGGAAACAAAAGACAACCTGGAAATTTTACCTTTTTAATAGTTTCCGAGCGACGCGTGCGTTGTACAATACTAATTTGGCAATCTCGTTGTGAGGTATGCCTTGACATTATTTAAGAATAGGATTTCCAAGCTGTGGTATTACCCTGGTGAAAAGTAGGTACCTAATGTTATTTGAAGTCAATGAATGTAGACATTTAAGAACTAATTTACTATAATAAGGCTCGTAGGCTCGTTGGTCTAGTGGTTGCTTAGCGCGACTGCTGAGCACGAGGTCCTCGGTTCGAATTCCGGGTCGGGCAAAGTGTTACTTGGTTTTTCATTAGGTAATTCTCAGTGGCAGCACGGAGTCTGGATTTGTGCCTGGTTCATGGCAATAGGTTTGCCCCCTATTTCATTGGGACCTAAAAACATAACTGGCGAAATGTGGGTGTACTATTTGTGCACCTCTGCCTACCCCTTCGGGGAATACACGCGTGATGTTATGTTATGTCTTTCAAAGATCTGACAGATGCCAGTGTTCGGGTCAGCTCAATCTCACTCAGTCGTGACCTAAGGATTGCTCTGTGAAAGGTAACGGCGCGGGCGCAGCACTAACCAGTTTATTTGCTTTTTAGGCCTCCGGGCAACGAACATTCATACGCATGACATGTGTTTAGATAAACTTATTATCATAAAGCATTAGACATAAGTACTGCTTCGGTTGTATCCACGAGAGTATTCTCCGGAGAGATAGGCGAATAAGTTTTATTTATATACTTGCTGCGCCCCGCGGTGTTACCCGCTACATTTTTTCGGGATAAAAAGTAAGCCTAACTGTTAATCCACAGTGTCAGCTACCGACATAACTACTAAATTTAATCAAAATTTGTTCCGCCGTTTAAGCGTGAAGAGGTAACAAACATACAAACACACTCACAAATTTTCGCTTTTATAATATTAGTGTGATAGGTGCCGAGTTATTGACATTTACAATGGCTAATCTGCTATCACGTAAAATTAGTGTCAAAGACATTCTTCCTGTCCCAGCTACCTAATGTGAAGGCTGAGTGGTATGACCATTGGATTGCCAAGTCAAAGGTTGCAAGTTCAAACTCCGGCACGCACCATCGTCTTTTTAAATTCAAATTGCGTATTTAAAATGAGTTATCGGTAGCTAAAACGGTGACGGAAAACATCGTAAGGAAACCGGCCCACCTGAGAGATTTTTCAACGGTGTATAAAGCCATGACAGATGCCTACAGGTGCTGTAAACTCTGACACCAGGTTGTTCATTAAATATAGAATAAGAAGAAGTCTCATTACGTAGCAACCATAGGTTTTTGGCGTGCCACAGGAGAGGTCAATGTCCAGCAGTGGTCGGAGATAGGCTGATTATAATAATACGTAGATATTGTTGGTTCTTAATATCATTTTGTAAATAATATGTATTAGCAATACATTGGGCCTCAGGCAGTTCTCCGAGCATACCAAGAGGCGATTGACTCATGTTCCTAGCACTATTAAGCATACCCTTGACATAATCATGACCATAAATAATATCCATAGAAAACTTTCATAGAGAAAGTCTATGATCTCGTTTTACGTATTTATTATTTGATTTTAGGTCACCATGGGTGTGGGCAGACGAGACTATAAGGAAACTATAAGCCAAAGCCTCATACTGTATGGATAATATAATAAAAAATGAATTTTAAACGAGTATATTACAGCATTGTCTATGAAAACGATACCAGAGGCCATCTGGTGCATCTGATAAGTGTTTGGACTGTGCCTCTAGCCAAGTGGCAAAACTATTGTGTAGAACAAACAAGTGGCATAACTATTGACGAATAGAAATGTCATTTTTTTGCCACTAATTGTGACTTGGCTAGGGTGCAGTCCAAACACACAGTACAGGTTTTAGGTACAAGCCTCGCGCGGGATAAATATTTGTGTAATCCGAGAGTGTTAGAGCAGTTGATGGATAGAGCTATCCACTTTCAAGTTATTTTCTATTACGTATGTTGATTTTTTAGCGAGCCATGGTTACTCAGACTTTGAGAAATAGGCCAGGGGCCTTTAGGCTATATTAACAAGTGAATTCTATTACCCGTTCATTACAATCAGGCGTATACTAAACATAGATGAATATTATTACTTAAACCAATATACATACATATATAAATAACTAAGCTATTCTAACAATATGTTTTTACTTTCACAAAGCTCGACCAGTTTGTATTAAATATAATTGGCTTCCAACAATAATTCGTTTACCGACCAGTAATACTGGATCATCGGAATCAATTGCGGCATTACATAATGAATTATGTCATTATTAACGTCTGAACACCGTCTAGCTTTAAATGATAGGAACAAAAAGTATTGGACTGTCTACTCGTAAGGCTGTGGTCCCACGGCTTGTTTTATCGTAGGACGGATCGCGCCAGGCCGGGCTGACAGGCAGGCAGGATTCGAGACTCGGTAAGTTCCAAGAGCCGACACGGCGCGTGGCGCGGCGCCACTACCGCCTGCTGCGACCTGTAAGGGGACGCACGAGGACATGCGCGCGTCGTGCCCCATTCATTTCCTTTGCGGCCGTACGTGCGCCCACATGATGGAGTGGACGAACGAAGTAACATTTGAGTTCTTAAATCTTTACGAAAATGAGCCAGCGCTATGGAATAGCTCACTAGCACAACACAAAAACAAGAAAGATATCCATGACGCGTGGTTGCGAATACAAACGAATTTACAAGATGGAACAACATCCATCGTGGATTTGAAAAAGAAAAAAGAAAATTTAATGTCTACCTACAGAAAACTAAGAGCTAAAATCAAGAATTCTATGGAGACTGGCACCGATGACATTTACAAACCAGAATGGCCATTCTACGACATAATAGCAAATTTTTTGGATAACGTATATAGACCAAGAAAAACTAAAAGTACAATAATGGTGAGTAACTCTAGTTTGTATGTACCAATAGTAATATAAGTAGTACCAATGTACGTAAAATAGGTAGTACCAATGTACTACCGTTGAGTAGAGTTGTTTTCTTATCCCCACCGAGTTTGGGTTTGATTGATTCGCCTTGATATTTAATTTACTCCTAGATGATATTCAGGGTCTGATGGTAAAGCTGAAAGGCGACTACAGCAAATAAGTATTAAACAATTAGACCCCAGGACAAGTACAGAACAATAGTTTCTAATAAATATATTATTTATTCCCGTTTACTTTCAGATAACCAACGAGAGTGGAGATGGTAGTAATGATCAATGTACTGAACCAACCCAAAACTTCGAAGGTGATGAAAAACAGGACATTCCATTAAACATTTTGAAAAAAACACCAAAGAAAAAACGAAAATTAGATAAGACTCAAAATCGTATGAACAAAGCCACCGCATCCTCCACTCAACTCAAAGAATTAAGCCTAACGCCGCGAAAAGATGTATCTTCTCTGTATTGTGATTTGTTAGCTGAAAAATTGAGGGGTCTTCAGGAAAACACACGAGAACTAGCCATGTTAGAAATAGATAAATTGGTGTTCAATCTGAAACAACTGGAAAACTAGAACTCAGTCCTGTCCTAATCCACGAGAATCGCCAAGTATCCAGTATCCACAGGGTTCACCAAGTTAACCTTCATTTCATCCTCAAAAACTATCTTCATCGCTCTCGCCACTCGCCAGGGCCATTCACAGCCATCACCGTATATTACCAATTACTCAAACTATTGCATAACAATCGTCAAGTATTAATCAGAGTCCATCCAATCATACACTTTACAATTTTTATGAGTCTCAAAACGATATTTTCTTTAAATAAATATTATTTGGAACGCAAAAACTGACTTTGATTTCTTCCATCTTGCTTTACGATATTGTCAACGCATCAATCTGTTCGTTTTAAAGCCTTAAATAAGTCTTCTTTTTCTTCGTATCGGCATAAACCAATAGCCACATGGAAGGTCATACCGCCTGCACCCCAAAGGGATAAGCAGAGCTGTCTATTTATGTATACCTGTACACTTACATTTCGCTAGTTATTTTATAGGTCCCAATGTAACAGGGGGCTAGTCTCCCATTGTAACTGGGCATAAATCCAGACTCCATACTGCTACTGATAATTACCTAATGAGAGAAACCCAATAACAATTTCCGACCCGGGATTCAAACCCAAAACCTTTTGCTCAGCAGTCACTCTTAGCGCCCATAGATCAACCAGGCAGTCAAATAATAGTCATAAAGTAAGTATCATTTACATAATCAATCTATGTATACACTATTCTGAAACATTCTACAAACAAAAGCTTGTAACTAAAAGTGTGCGTGCGCATAAACAAGTGAGACAAATTAAAACGGCATTAATATTGTATTTAACTTTCGAGTTGTATCACAAATTATCTAACTTATTCGATACGCATTCAATTGGCTATGGTGTTACACGCATGAAATGTTCATTCATTCATTCAGCTTCACAGAAAACGTCACGGATGTTAATTAGCGACAATTTTACTTTATGAATGGCTTTTTTTGGATTCGGTCTTCGGCTCCAGGAAAGTTCATTATATTTATGTGAGAAGATCTTATGCAATAATTTGCATTTGATGATGATAAAGAGGATGCAATTGGCAAGCTGTCGTTTACTGTGGCGTTCTAGCGTGCGTGGACGTCTTCCGGCTGATGATGATGTTGATAAAGAGGAAGCCGAGACGTGGTCAGTGTAAATTGAGAGTATTTTTCTTGATTTTATGAACTCATTTGTGAGTGTGTGCATGGAGGGCAATCGCCACTGGTCTCTTTTTAATTGTTTGTAGGTACCCTGAATAGCCTCCCACCAGGTGGACCGACAATATCGTCAGAATTGCGGGCAACCGGTGGACGCAATAAGCAAGCTGTCATTCATTGTGGCGTTCTAAGGGGGAGGCGTTTGTTCAACAGTTGACGTTTTCCGGCTGATGGTGATAATACCCTGAATACACCATGTTATAATTAAGCTTTACTTGTGAGCTTTTGTTTTTCAATGAAAGGTTTAGTTTCAAAATCTCAGTAGTTTTAAACTGCTATTTTTCTTTCAAGTTTTTCATTAAATTAAGATCGTTCCAAATTAATATTCTTCACATTTTTTGTTACAGTTTCTTTTATATATAACTAACACATTTTAAATAGGTAGACAGGTGCATACATACATAAAGTCACGCCTGTTTCCCAGGAGGATAGGTAGAGACCACGGAGCTACCTACATCTTTGTGTTTTTAATTTTAATTTTGAAACTAAAGTTAATCACGACAGCATCACCTAATTCTCTATTAACCATGACCAACTTTCATTTCTATGTTACAATATACTTACCTACTAAAAATAACTATTATAGAAATTAAAAGGCGATAATCAATCACAATTTGTCACGGTACTTTACGACATACGAATGTGATGCAAATGTCCCCAAAAATGTCTAAAAATACCTCATTAAGTACCAATAGCTGATTATCTTTAACAGTCATTAAAAGTGGAAAACATTTGTGCGACTGCTAAACGATTTAGATTGAAATTCGAGGTCCGACGTCGCAATAGAGAAGGGTCATTAATCAACGGGTATTTAAGCGCTCATAGTAATCTACTGATAATCCTATATCTATAGCTAATGTACTTTTGACCGGATTTCGGTCACAGCATCTCAAAATACTAGAGAAGGCGCATCTGCGCAGATATTCGCAAACACAGGTTCACTGAATATCCCCTATACCCTTACTGTCAGACTCTATTAGGATGGTAAACTAAACGGACGTGATCGGAGAGGGTAAAAATCAGGACCTACAGCCATAAAGCCAACCAGACTTTTTAAGACACGGACTGCTAAAAAAACGAATATCCACCATGGAATAACGGTGGCAAAAGGTGTTTAACATAGAACATCGACTGGTCTTCGAGGTAGCTATTTAGCTAAGAACTTATTTTATTTTATTTCGATAAAGGATGAATGATGAGAGGAATGGAGGAAGGAAAGGGAGGCCTTTGCCCTGCAGTAGGACGATCATGGCTGAAATAAATAAATAAAGGATGAATAGCTACAAATGAAATAGATTGTTACAATACGACGACCTGATTAGCGCAGTAGCTAAGCGATTGGACTGCTACGCTAAGGGTTACGGGTGCGATCCCCGCACGGGGCTAAACTTTGTGCGAACCACAGATGTTTGTCCCGAGTCTGGGTGTTTGTGTATGCGATATTTCAAGTTTGTTAAATGCACCCACGACACAGGAGAAATTCCTAGTATAGGGCGACGTTTAAAAGAAATACATACTAGGTAGAGCTGTTCAATAGTTGAGAAACGAGAAAATAGTTTTACAATAACGTAGTAATGGATGAATTGATAACCAGCTCCAAGCTTGGCACCTACATTTGAATAGGCCTACTATAAACGTGATAAACGATGCTATAATATTGCCTAACCTACTGTATTGTAAGGTGCAGTAATTTCAAGTCAGTTTTCCTTAGAGAGGCAGATAGGTGTGGCATTGTACTACCACATCTTGCCAGACAGACTACAATTTATGTATATTTTTATTGTGAGTTTTGAGTAACATATTGGATATTTCCAGGATATCCGCAATGCATCCTTGTGATATAACCACCATTAGTAATTTTCCAAAGTATTGTATAGGTATTTTTCTCAGATAGTTTTTATTATCAAACCAAATTCCTACCTTTCCTATATGTATTCATCTATTTTAACTGGTGGTACTCATTTGTTTCATTATTTATACGTCAAGCCTACAGTACAGAGCTATCTCATAAACATTGCGTCAATCAGTACATAGTGGCTGCATTTACTTATGCTAACATTACACATAGTACTCTTTGCCCCACACGGACGGAGCTTTCATGCTCACTTGAAAGATGATGCCCGATGATTTTTACTAAGAATGACCTAATGGAAAAACCTAGTAACACTTTGCCCGACCCGGGATTCGAACCCAGGACCTCGTGCTTAGCAGTCGCGCTTAGCAATCACTAGACCAACCAAAAATAACAGATTATTAGTCTTTTATATAAGCGGAATTTTTATCCTTGTAGCAGTTTGCAAGTGGATAAAGATAAAGATATTTTTATTTGTTAAAACATGAGTATACACAAAAGACATGTAAGATGTTAAATATAATTATGATTAAAACATACATGTTTTAGCCGCTGAGGCGTACAAATATGATGACAATAAAATCAAAAGGAACAAAAATGTATATGCATTGAAGTTACACAGTGGTGATACATATTTTTTTTTTTTTTTTTTTTTTTAGTTAGCCTGATTAGTGTCCCACTGCTGGGCAAAGGGACATATTTAATATAATAAAATATATATATATCTATATCTGTGGAGTATGTTTGTTTTGGAGTGTAGTTCTAGAAGTAGGCCGATCAGTAAAACAATAACGTTGCAGGAAGCGCTAGATCACAAGGACACGAGCGGCCGCTTTCACCGCGCACACCTTTCTATTCGGCGCGCGTCGTCTATGCGGATTCGTGAGTTGTTCACGTGATGTACGGCATTCGCGGACGGCTAATACACTGCATATCTATTGGTTAAATATTCTCATATTAACCACCAACTAAACCTTAACTGAGCCTCGCTTGGATATTATGTAGCTCATTTTAATATATACCTTAATTACACTAAGGTTATTTATAAATTTATAGGCGTCTACGATAAGCCATTTCATTGTCATATAGCAGTAATTCAAATTGCTATTGAAAGAATCAAACGATCCTATGGACCTGAATGTATGTTTCATGGTATTATCTCTTTAATAATTATATGTTACATCACGTTTGCTAGGTGTATTGGTTATCACATATTGCAATTAATTTCAAGAAAAATGAGTATTCCATATGGAAGTATGTTCATATATTGTATCAATGCTCGCCAATCTTGAGCGCCGTGTGTCGCGACTGACCAACATTTCTTATAATATCCTGCACTGAAGGTTAGACTACCATTATATAACCACATATAAAGGTATTTTGCATAATTTTTGCGTTTGGACGAGTAGGCATGTGGCATGCTGGAGAAATTGGCAAGGATATGCTGTGAGCAGTGTAATGCTAACGATGTACCTACTTGGTAACTCAAAGAGTGTTTGCTAGTCATTCAAAATTGTGTTTTCCATATATTGGCTTAATGTTCAATGTCCTTTATCTATTAACGCCGTAGATAAGAGACGCTCAAAAAGGCAGTCCAGCAGTGGATGATACCGGGCTGAAGATGACGAATGCCATTAGCAAAATAAAAAAAACATTTTAATGTTTTTGTTGGGTTATAGGAACCGGACCAAGGTACCAAGCAAATTTTTAATGTTAAATAAAAAAAATGCAATAATTATTCCTGCCCTATTATCTCTGTAAAATGTTTAGCAACACGCTTCTGTCTACCCCTTCAGGGACTATAATCGTGATTATATGGATGTATAAAAATGACGTAGTACTAGCTGCGGCCCGCGGTGTTACCCGCTACATTTTTTCGAGATAAAAAGTAACCTATGTGTTAATCCAGGGTGTCAGCTACCTCCATATGAAATTTTAGTAAAATCTATTGAGAAGTTTTTACGTGAAAGAGTAACAAACATCCATACTTACAAACTTTCGCGTTTATAATATTAGTAGGGATGATAATTATGTAGTATGATAATATGTAATTATGTCTACCAATACAACCATCTATACTACCTACTATTGAGTAAGAGAACGCAAGCAAGTTTCTATCATGGAATTTTTAAATTATTCCTCGTTATGCGTGAGATTTGCGTGCAAAACTATTTTTATGTAATACATATTATAGGTAAAGTGTAAAAGGTATGTGTATTGTGCAATACCTTTATATATCTGCCTTGTAAACCGGTTACATCTCACTGAAGAGGTCAGTTAGGAATTTTACGTATGGTCTAGCTTCCGTTCGTCGGCCGCGTGCCGAGTGACGTGGGCCGGAATAAAAGTATGAGTAAACTTGCATATTTCGACATTTTCAACATTTTATTTACTCGCCTGCCGCCTCGACTGCCTCGTTGGTCTAGTGGTTGCTATGCGCGACTGCTGAGCACGAGGTCCTTGGTTCGAATTTTGGGTCGGGTAAAGTGTTACTTGGTTTTTTCATTAGATAATTCTCAGTAGCAGCACGGAGTCTGGATTTGTGGCAATAGGCGCGACCCCTGTTACATTGGGACCTAAAAACATAACTAGCGAAATGTGGGTGTACTATATGTTCACCTCTGCCTACCCCTTCGGGGAATACAGGCGTGATGTTTGTTATGTTATGTCCGTATTTACTTGTATGATTTTCTTGGTCTATATAACTTCTGTATTAAAATATAAATTGTGACAAATAAGTGTACTGCTGGGGTTTTTGTTGCTGCACTGCACGCGTTTCTTCTCAGTTTTAGCAGTAGGAAGCGGTGATGGATATGAGAGAGTACTTTTTGAATGGTCTATTTCCAATTTCAGTTCTAATCTTTATATATTTTTATTTTTCGACTGCCTCGTTTGTCTAGTAGCTGCAGAAGCACGAGTACTGCGTAGATCCTGAGTTAAAGCTTTATTGGTTTTCCCATTAGATAAGCCTGTATTTGTGCCCGATTTATGGCATTAGGCTCACCCTGTATTACCTTACCCTCTCACGCTTATAACATAACTGGCCAAATATGGGTGTACTATACTGTCTACCGCTTTGGTAAATACAGGCGTGTTATGTACTGTAATACACGTTACTAAAATACATGAAATTATTTATGTAATGTTTAACTAATGTATGTAAAACATTCTTTCAAATTTTTCTACGGAATATTAGTTTAGGTAATGAACTCTAATTGGCTAACAGTTACATTCTGTAATATAACAGAGCCTTTATTGTTCTTTACGTAACAGATTATGTTCAAAGTAAACGTTCATTTCATTACATCTTTATAAATTACATTTTACAGATAGAACACTCTTTCTTTTTTGTGGAATGCCGGCCATCTGTCTGTTAAGGCGAAGACGACTGACAATAGTCAAAATGTAATGTAGAATCAGATTCAAATCTCCAGCTTAAACTTTTTGAATTTAAGACTTCGATTTAGGTTCGTTGGTCTAGTGGTCGCTGAGTGTGCCTGCTGAGTTTGAGGTCCTCGGTTCGAATCCCACGTTGGGCAAAGTGTTATTATCTTCTTCTCATCGTGTGGTTATTGAACAACTTGTTGTCAGAGTTTAAACTGGTTGCTGTAAAATAGCTTTACGCACCGTTGTAAAATCTCTCAGGTGTGCTTGTCTTACACTGATTTCCTTTACCGTTTTTAGCAACAGATAAATAATACGCGCATGAATTGGAAAACACATTGGAGCGTGCCGGGGTTTGAACTCGCGATCTTTGACTTGGCAGTCCAACGGTCATACCACTCGGCTATCAGTGCTGGGTGTAATACAAGTGGGCTGTACCTTAAACAGAAGGCCCGCCAGTATTGTCACAGTACGTGTGAATCTGTGAGCCATCAACACCTCTCTATTGTGTGACGCAACGACCTGTATCCGACTGCGACTATAAAGTACACTCAAAGCACACTTGAACTAGTCGTTTGACCATTTTTGGACAAATAAATTGGTTCTAAATATAAGTAGTTTGAAGATTGAGTTATACCTACAATCTACATACATACAAGTTTAGCTTGCGGCTCTGCTCCTGAAATATAACTGATGTATATTTATTTATAGTAATTGAACTGAAATATATATAATTATGTTTTTCTGTAAAATAGTGAGTGGGTTTTGATTTTAAATAATACATTTTACTATAAAACTGTATTTCTAATAAACAATCTTTTTTATCAATTAACAATATTTATTTATAATCTCAATTGACATACATACAGACATACCTTCTTTTTTATCTCAGTAAGAATAATATATAACTTTAGAATGATATGTTTGTATTTAGTCATTTATCTGTCTGTAGATATTTGTTTAATAAAGATGTCAATATGGTTACATAATTTCCTATTTAAATATTTTAACAAGTGAATTTCTCAATGTTTCAACAGTCAGTAGCATAAGAAGGTAAAGTTGGAAGTGGGAATTTAAGATGAGAGTAAAAAATATAAAAATATATAACCTTAAATAGGGTATGTCCTGTATCGTGGGTGCGTTTCACAAACATGAAATACAACATACACAAACACCCAGACTCGGGACAAACATCTACAGATCGCACAAATTTTTGTCCCGCGCAGGAATCCAACTAGCAACCCTTCAGCTGATACAGCAATGAAATCATTATAATTTACAAAAAAATCAGTTCGTAAAAGAGAAACCAAACATTTTAGTACCTGACTGTACAAAAAAATCTTATCGGCTCATCTTCGGAGAGACCATCAATTTAATTGAATATAGGAATGTGCAAAGAAGCGGCGTATTGTATTGTTTTATAAATGACACTACGATATTATACTTTCTCTTAAATAAATTAATATAATTTAGATGGTGCCGTGTGAAAGGGTACAGATATCGTAAAAGGGATTTTCCATTAAAACACTAAATTCCACTTTGTACATTATTTCGAATTTGGTTTTGGAATTACTGGGTGCCATTTTCGAACTTAATGTGCCATAAAAAAAATATGAATGGCCAGTTAGTCTAGTGGTTTGTATAAGGTAAACTTATGAAAGTTAAGTTATCCGACAGAGAACCAAGGTTATCGACATAGCCCACAGGATTAGCAAGCTGTATTGGCAGAGGGCAGGCCACATCTGTCGCAGAACCGATAACCGTTGGGGAAAACGTGTTCTGGAGTGGAGACCACGACTCGGTAAACGTAGTGTAGGACGTCCTCCAGCTAGGTGGGGCGACGATATACGCAAAATGGCTGGTATATATAGGTATATATATAATATATATGACGTATGTATCTATTATGTGTCTCACAAAACAATACAGACTGTTAACTTACTTAACTTTTGGAGAGAAATAAATAAAATTATTATTATTATTATTAATGTATAGCAATAAATATCGAATAGTTCTACACACTAATATCACCGAATTACGAAATCCTTGGACGTTGAAGTAGGTGTTTATCTCGACTGAAAGGTTGTGACTTGTGGTGAAAGGATGGCAGGCTGTACTGAAGGTAGCGTCAGTGTAGCTGGCAGGTAATGTCTATGGCTCAGCCGTTATATATTCACGCTCACATTTAACACTCGTCGTGGAACTTGGTAGTAACTAAGTAATGAACCGCTCCGAGCGATGAATATTTGAAGATCTGATATTTTGTTTATTATATGGAACTTCTTTGTAATATTTGTTTTTTTACTGACTAGCTGATGTCCGCGACTTTGTCCGCGTGAATTCCGGATAAAGTAGTTATAGAATTTTTGTGCCAGAAACCCTCTCGGGCGTCCTCAGAAGACCCCACCACAGTTTTATTCAATCAGGAGCGCATAGAGGACAAAGATACAAACATTAATTTTTATTTATATACTCGCAAAAGATAAATAATAATATCTACAAAATAAATAATAAATGTTATTTAGATTTTTTTTAAGCATTCCTCCTCATCGCTGTCGACTAGTAAGATATTTATTATTATTTATTTATTTATAAAAGTACATGATATTTTTATGACATACATTAGTTGTCCAACAAAACTATAGACATAGTTTGTCTGTTGGATCTTGTTAAATACATAAAACAAATATTATAAATAATATTGATAAAACGTAAAACTAGTAAAATAAGTACTAAAAATACTGGCAGCAAAAAATGTCAATGCTTATTCATTGGCTGAAGAACGAACCACCCTATTGGTCACATAAGGAGTCTATCTTACGTGTGCATTAGTATTGGTTTAGTAAGTACTTTTAGCCGATGCTCTAAAGCACCTGATCTCTCGACACAGTAAGTTGGGAGTGTACCTGTATGCGCGATGTAGCACATCATCATCAGACTATCTCCGCTCACTGCTGGACTTAGGCCTCTCCTATAGCACGCCACTATGCACGATCTCCGGCCGACCTCACTAGTAATAACACATACTTCGCTACAATCATCGTTTGCGTTGTTGGGTAATCTCAGTTACGATTGACTACCATGACGATAAATTACTGAGAATTTTTATGATTATTTTTCCGACCCAAATATCGACCAATAGAATTGCACCATTCGACGTCACGTGGTACAACCTACATGGTATTATACTGATAATTTTTTGAATATTTTTAGTCGTCAAAAACGTGACTACTTCATTTGTTTGCAACGAACCTATCGGGAAATACCCGATAATTTTGAAGCTCTTGTGGTATTATAAGTGACAGTTCTATTTCAGCTTCGATTTTTGAACGAGTCTTGTCGTAACTGCCAGGTCCAAGGTGGATGAACTGCAATTACATAATTGTGATCGTAACAACCGCGCATGCGCGTATTGTTTGTCAAACTATAGCTAATAAATAAAACATATCATATACAATGATCGCGTTCGACGTAACTATTGTGGCATCAGGAAATGCAAGTGTGGGACTGTGGGTCAACTTTCCAGTGCCCTTGGCCCAGCAGTCGACATAGGCATTCAATTATTATTGTGTGCTTCATGTGGAACATTCGCTTATTGTATTGTAGATCCGCTGGTGTTTTTCGTCCGTCCAGCTAGAAGTAGCTAATATTACATCTACTTACAAAATATGGAGAAATATTGGAAGGAAATTCAGGCTTCTAAAAAATAATTTGGTTATGAGACATGATAATAAAAATAAATCCTTGTATGGAGTGTGTTCTAAACTTCGTCTGTACTATTTCTGAAAAAAATCTATCGTTTTAAAAATTTTACTGACAAGTTTAGAACACATTCCACACAAGGATTCCCTGTGTCGTGGAGACTAGTCTAGGTCTCTGATATGGCTTTAAAATCGTTGAAAAATGTCTCAGGTGCGCCGAATTTCTCACGATATTTTCCTATACCGTTTTGAGCAATTGGTAACTAATTTATAGTACACAAATGAATTCGAAAAGACATCTGTGTAGTGGCGATTGAACTTGCTATCTTTAACAGTCCAACGGTCATACCATTCGGCTATTATTGGAGGTACAGGAATGACACGCAAAACAGAAATAATGATGCCGTTCCACTATTTTAATTTACTCAGTAAACCAGGCACCTGCTTCACACATAAGGTCGTAGAGTAAGTGCCTTATATAACCACACAAGAGGTTCACATAGCAATCGGTAGCTTCTACCACTCATTAAACCCACAAAGGTTCAGGTGAAAGGTCTCTAGTGCACTCAGTTACAGACGGACAGTACAATAGCTTCGTTTATATGTTGCTGCAAACATCACACCATTATATATGGTAGCAATGACGGCTGTTGATCAATTGCGAAAGGCTGTAATCTTATGGGTAGTGTGGATTTAATGATGAAAAGGTTGCTTTGTAACAACTGGATATAGAGTAAGGTTTATCAAAATAACAGATGATGAAAGTGTCCTAGATAGTACCTACGAGCTACGGTCTCACTGAAGTACTTGGTCTAGAACTAATCGAACATATCTTCGCGTTAGGTGCAGATAATTTTTCTGATCATCCAATCCAGATAAATGATTAGAATACTGGTCAAGGAAATCATTCCGTAATCTGTGTGAAAAGGTCTCCTAGTGCGGATACCAGTCTCCCAATAGGTCTCTGACAAATAATTATGTAAAAATATAGCTGTACGCCATTGTGGAAGAATAAATAAATATTATTATCTGATACGCAATATCAGGCATCCCATCTCTACAGCAATGCTCACCATAATACCATATCAAACCAAAGCTTAACAGCAAAAAATGAGAGAAAGGTATTACTATTCAGATTCTAAATACAATCTTTAGAATGCTAACTATTTACTTAATTATCTGTGGTCATACAACAATCGACTTATGAAGTGTTTTTGTAACATTCTGTACCACGAGAAAGGTGTGGTCTTTAAGGCCTCGACATTTAAGTTTGGTACGGAGTTTTTTCTGAGAAAATCATATAAAAACTGTATCCATACGCACAACACTTATTTACTAAGAGGTAATTTCGAAATTTCATCCAAATCAGTTAAGCCCTTGCGACATCATCGTATTTGTGTAACAGCCAAACATTGCAAAGAACTATAATTGCTTGAACTTCCATTAAACGGTGAATTCATATGAACATACCTACTTATGCTACATAGAAATATGGATCTAAAGATTACATTTCTTAACTATTGAAACTAGTTTATTTTCGAAGCTAGTTTGTACACGTATTTTAAGTGTGAAAACTATGACACAAGTTACTATGCTAGTTGTAGGGCAATCATTATAAAAACCTTGTTAACCAGCCAACATTTTTACCAAACTGAATAAAATTATTGGTATAAAACAATAGAAGAATATTAAAAGTCATATTGCTCATACATAAAACGATAGAACTGTATGTTTGATTATAACAATCACACTAATATTATTAAGGCGAAACTTCGTGAGTATGTGTGTTACCTCTTCACGCTCAAACGGGGGGACCGATATTAATGAAATTTCATATGAAGATACACCCTGGATTAACACATAGGCTACTTTTTATCCCAAAAAAATGTAGCGGGTAACACCGCGGGGCGCAGTTAGTCAAATAATAAAGGAGAAATTGCTAGTATAGGGTGATGTCTTAATTTTAAAAAGAGAAATATTTTATTAACTGTCTACACGTTCTATGTTAATAAGCATGTTTTGCCTTTCGCTACACGTTACAATCCCTTATGGCATGGAGAACATTTACGTAATATTTCACAACTAATGATGGCACTGTAAACCATGATTTCATATGTTTTGCTTCATTACCATACTCTCGAATTTATGGGATCTTACAATTTGACACACACCTGTTTCCATTGCAACTTTGTTTTACTTTATTAGACTTCAATTCTTTATTCGACTTTGACTGCCTCGTTGGTCTAGTGGTTGGTAAGCGCAACTGCTGAGCACGAGGTCCTGGTTTCGAATCCCGGGTCGAGCAAAGTGTTACTGGGTTTTTCCATTAGGTAATTCTCAGTGGCAGCACGGAGTCTGGATTTGTGCCCGGTTGATGGCAATAGGCTCGCCCCCTATTACATTGGGACCTAAAAACTTAACTGGCGAAATGTGGGTGTACTGTATGTGTACCTCTGCCTACCCCTTCGGGGAATACAGGCGTGATGACAACACAGTTCACATTTTGACCGTGTGAGACAGACACAATATTAATTAAACAATTGCCATGGGGGACATGTGGGTCACTGCACTGGGAAAGGGTATAACAGGTATAATCTTAAGTGTTTTTTTAAAGGAAATCCTACATAATTTGTATAACAAATAGTCACGCCTGTTTCCAAAAAATGATAACAACCAGATGATCGTGATAACGATCTAAGTACTTATTTTATTGATTTATTATTAAACTATGTGACGACCTGATTGGCGCAGTAGCTAAGCGATTGGACTGCTGCGCTAAGGGTTGCGGGTTCGATTCCCGCACGGGGCAAAACTTTGTGCGAACCACAGATATTTGTCCCGAGTTTGGGTGTTTGTGTATGTGATATTTCGTGTTTGTGAAACGCACCCACGACACAGGAGAAATTCCTAGTGTGGGGCAACGTTTTAACAAAAAAAAACAAAAACTTTTTTTTACATTACCGGATACCTACGGCGTACTGTGGACACGCGCTCTCCTAACATTTAGTGATCCAACAATTATAACTAATAAAGCACCACGCACGCAGTTTCGTGTCAAAACTGTTAATTAATTACTTATTCCAATCATCTCGCCTTTAGCTTGATGCGGGGTTAATACAACAAAGTGAGTGTACACGGTACTGTGTTGCGGGCTGGCCCGTTGAACATTTATATAAAAAAAAATATTTGAGGCGCAATCGAAGGTTTGGCAGAGGTGCATATTTAGTACACCCACATTTCACCAGTTATGTTTTAGGTCCCAGTATAATAGGGGACAAACCTATTGCCATCAGCCCACAAATCCAGACTCCATGCTGCTACTGAGAATTACCTAATGGAAAAACCCAATAACACATTGCCCAGGACCTCGTGTTCAGCAGTTGCGCTTAGCAAACACTAGACCCGTTGGTCAAAAGATAACTCCACACGGAATTATTCCGCCTTATTATATATTTTCCATGATATTTAATGGTGCGGAAAAGGGCAAGTAGATTTATAGGCTAACAATAAATCCGAAGCAAAGGCAGTCAACGAGAACTAAACGATTCGAACGCGTAGTTATTAGCTCGGCCCCCTTACCACGAACTCTTAAAATAGGAGCGTTAACGCTACGTGCAGTGTATTGCGGTATCCCGCTCCCACAACCTCTCCTGTTTTAAGAGTTCATGGTATGGGGACAGTATCGCACTTCACATCACACTAATATTATAAAGGCAAAAGTTGTGAGTGTGTTTGTATGTTTGTTACCTCTTCACGCTCAAACGTCTGGACCGATTTTGATGAAATTTCATATGAAGATAGCTGACACACTGGACTAACACATAGGTTACTTTTTATCCCCAAAAAATGTAGCGGGTAACACGGCACAGCTAGTATAGCATATATTATTATCATACAATTAACCATTAAGTAAACAAACAACCGTACAGTACACTATTTTAAACCGTATGTTTTCACTTAACCTTTTTTCAGTTTATAGTTAGCAATCGCAGTTAAGTATTATGGTTAGATTATTTTGTATTTAAATTTACTTAACACTTATGTAACCGTTACTGGCTAATTAAAGTTATATATTACCTGTTAAAATAAATATTGGGTAACTATTGCTAAAATTAATATAATTACGGTACTGAGTTGTTAATTTGCTTTGTAATTCTTCCTATAACAATACATCTATATAATAATATAATAAAAATAACATCCTATAACTGCCCCACTGCAGGGCAAAGGCCTCTTCTCATATAGAGAAGGATTGAGCTTTGATCACCACGCTAGCTCACTGCGGGCGATTTCAGATAATTAAATCCAGGTTTCCTCACGATGTTATCCGTCACCGTTAGTCAGTGGTGTCTTAGAATAACTAAGAAAGCAAACAATACATGTTAATGTGCTTAGTGTAGGATTCTATAATTGAAAGATCCAATATCACAGCATTACCTGAGCACTGAACCCGGCTCCTCACGTCAGCGTAACACAGAGACGTCTGTTACGTCATCTAATTACCTTACAGACACAAGATACTTTTCACTGGACCGTAACATATAAATACGTACGTAATTTACATAATAAGTCGCGTATCTGATGTCGCGAAGATGGCGGTAAGACGAGCCTATTGGCCTACCAATGTGAGCGTACTTGCGTCATTTTAGACTGTTCGTATGCTATTTATATTTGTGTATATTAATATTACTTACTATTACTAGGTTATTATTTAATTTTATGGCATTACAAAAAATATTTTATACTATATTGTAACATTAACACCTATTGTAATGAATACCTACATTGACGAATAAAGACATTTGAATTTTGAACTTTATGTATGTATGTAAACCCAGCTTATGGTCACTATTAGCCCAAAACTCGCATACCTATAGTACTATGTAGGGTATACTTCGGAATAGTCGTTAGGAGATTGATCAAACGCCTGATCTCTCCCGTATCGGATTGCCGATTCATCGAACTATGAGTGTGATAGAAGAGTGCACCTGTGTTTTGCACTCTTGTGAGGCATAAGATTTCCTTCGTAGCTACTAACAGTTGGCCTCTTCGAGCGAAATTCGGTCAGGGGGCGTGTATCACGTTTAATCAAACCGCACACTATTCAACATCTATGTAGCACCAACGTAGCGATCTACCTATAATCTACGATTTTGATCATTTACAGAATAATTGATAAGTCTTCGCAGATCGTGACCACGTTCAATGAAGGCACGTATATAATTACACTAGTATGTATATGTATATTGTATAGCAGATGTATTCTCACAATTCACCAACACTGTAATAAATTGTTGAGCAAAGCGCCGAATCTACTTCTAATGGCCGCAATAATTACGAACCTAAGACGCACCTTTGAGTGAGGGAATAAGGAGCGCATCTGTGTTTGCGCAGATACTTGTGCACTATAATATCTCCTGCGTAGTTGGCTAGTCTCAGATGAGACAGGACGCTGTGACCGAAATTCAGGCGAACATTATTATTAGGTCTCGTCTAATATCTCGCCCCCTATTACATTGGGATATTATAATATTACTGGCGAAATGTTGGTGTACTATATGTGCACCTCTGCCTACCCCTTCGGGGGATACAGACGTGATGTTATGTATACTCATCTAATAGGGAGCGAGCCTATTGCCAATAACCGGGCACAATTCTAGACTCCGCAGCTCCGTCCTGCTACTGAAGATTTCCTAATAGAAAAACAATTAAACTGTTTTTTAGCGGTCTCCACAGTTTTTGTAGTCGGTGTGAATTGCACACATGACACGAGTTTCATCAACAGGTGAGTGTATTGCGCGCGCATACACGCTGCATTGTGCTACATAATGAAAATATGCAATGCATATTTTTGTTGTTTTTTACAAGTATTACATATTTCATGTTTTAAGTAATTGTTGTTTACTCATTATTCAAAGAATGTTACAGTTTAAATTATAAACAAGATTAACGTAATATTTGCGAATTATTTAATATCTTAATTATATGACTTCATAGACCATGTTTACATTTGACTGCCTCGTTGGTCTAGTGGTCGCTAAGCGCGACTGCTGAGCACAAGGTCCTGGGTTCGAATCCCAGGTCAATAAAAGTGTTACATTACATTGGGACCTAAAAACATTACTGGCGAAATATGGGTGTACTATATGTGCACCTCTGCCTACCCCTTCGGGGAATACAGGCGTGATGTTGTTATATTTGAATTATGACATAGATACTGTATTAAGGTTATTAAAATCGACACTAGGTTGTAAAGCCGCGAATCTAATTATAACTATTTTGTTGGTCACTGTCCGTCTAATAAAAACCTAATATTAAGATACAATACTGTTCTTTGCCTACTAATCAAAGATCTATACTCTTACCGGTATACCCGCTACATCTTACCATCCCAAGCCACCGGGTTTGAACTTATGCCCTTGAGAAATCGAAACCAAACAAGTTGATCAGGATTATCAGTGCTAAGTTCAACACCTTGAGCCTAAGTTATTGTTATTACTGCGTCAAGTTATGTGGGAATGTTATCGAAACTGGATACGGCTTAGGTTTCATACGTTTCGTGTAAACATACATAAAGTCATGCCTGTTTCCCTGAGGGGTAGGCAGAGACCACGGATTTCCATTTGCTACGACCCTGGCATACTTCTTTTGCTTCATTCATGCGCATCACATTCTTCATACACGCTCTACGGTTTTTTCAAAATGTTTTTATTTCATGTAAACCTATTACAGGCGCTTATGAAAAGTTAAGTTGCTAGTTGCACGGTTCCAAAATGTCATTCCAATGGAGAACCGGCGAAAAACTTCAAAATAGCACACTTGTGTACCTATGTCTCCTGCGAATTTGGCTAGTTTCAGTTGGGATTGGACGCCTCTCTGTATTTAGTCAGAGGAAGATACGAAAAGAATAAGCCAAGATCGTAGCAAATTTTTCGATCTGCAGATGTTTGTCCCGAGTACAATTCTAGTGTTTGTGTACATCAAATTTCATGTGTGTGAAATGCACCCACGATACAGAAGAAATTCGTAGTGGGGTCTCTGCCAACTATTGTAAACACGTATGTATGTATCCATGTATGTAATATTCTAAAAATTACAACCTAGTGTTGTCCAATTAAACAAACAGTCAAACAAGCGAGTCAAACAAACGCAACTCATGTAACTGATGTAATGATTGTTTGCAACCGCAAATGTCGGAGACGCGATAAATATACAATTACTTATCGATTAAGTAATAAGAACCGTCTTTTACTTACACTTAAATTGTGTTTGATTAACTAGTTAAGATTATTGTGTTGGAAACAGCGATAACCTAGTGACCAAATGAAATCGTTGTAATTACAATATGCAAATCTTCCAAGTAACGGACCCCTTGTCCCTAGGACTAGTTCCGGGGTGGGGCAGTCGATATGATGTACTGTCGATGTAGCGTACAATCGATTTGGTGTTCTGTCGATGTAGCGTACCATCGATTTGGTGTTCTGTCGATTCATTAACCCGTCGATAGAACGATTTGGATACAGCGACTGTCGATGTAGTGACTGTCGATATTATGAACCGGTCCCGTGTCATATAGTATCCAAATTATCCCTAAATATTTTTACCAGATCCAGCCGTTCTTTCTCAGTTAGTCAGCGATGTGCAAAGTCGAGGTTTGAACCCTACAGGGGTTGCCCTTTGACGCGTCGCTTTAAGTTTAAGTAATATAGCCTTGGCTGGAGGCTTTTGGGTCTCTCCAAGAAACGGGTACAGTTAATAAAGCCTGTCCAGAACTGCCAGCAGCAGCCAATTTAAATAAAAAACAACTAATCTTGAATCAGCCATAATCGTTCAACAGTGATTCTAAGAAAAGCCTTATTCTTCTCGACGCATATTGTTCCAGTCGTCCTAAGACTAGTAAGTTAGGACATGGTGGTACCTAATCAGCTGCAATGGTCCGATACACTCAAGAACAATTAATACCCCTCTATGTATGTGCGTGTCTGGATGTCATATATCTTTAATAAATGTAATTATTTTGTACTTCGTGCGTTTGTCACCTAACTCCTAAACGGCTGGACCGATTTGGATGAAATTTTTGTTTATATTTCAATGAATTCTTGGCGCTATTATTCCGGGCAGGACGACGTCTGCCGGGTCCGCTAGTAAATATATATATTTAAACTGAAATCCAGAACTCAACGCCTATAGATAGCTATATGAAATAGAATAACGAAACCAGAATTAGTACTATCCGTAGAAAAGTCAAGAGGCCAAGCGCTATTATTAAACTAATAAAAATTATAATTATTAAAACTTTAAATAAGTTTTCAATGCGGAAATTGCATAAGTTCAGCGATACATTCCCATAGTTATGTCATGTTATGTATGAGATGGTGTTTCTGAAGTTGTAATCACGCGCAGGTCAATTGACGAACACAGTTGGCTAACAGATGGTACTTTGGATATTCTATATTATAGCGGTGACATAGAACATAAATATATGGAAAAACAGATAGGCACAACTTTTGATAAATGTTTTTGATCTCACTGTATATTGTACCTACATATAATCACCGCCTGTAATTGTAAAGGGGTAGGCAAGTATTCTTCTTTAACAGAAATAGGTACTATATTAGCAATTAGCATTGCTCGTCATGAGCCCCATGGATTTTTATCCATGTGTTACGTGAAAGTCGTCACACGAAACTAACGTGATTATAAACACTAATATGTAAACAAATTGGTCAAAATTTAAATTATCATATAACTATGGCGCGTCTGTTTTCTAATCTATGTCGTGTCAAATATGGCGACTAGCCTACGAGGTATTATGCGATGCGCCGTCCCTTCTTATATGAACTACTGAACTCGATCGAGTTCATAGCACTGGTCAACGTCACTATATTGAATATCGCTAATGTACAGCTCATTTAGAATTTTAATTACCGTTCGTTTTTATTGGAGTATTTCGTAAAGTCTGTCAGCTATCATAAGATGTTAATACGTAAAGAAAAATTAGTCCCCGCTCATTGGAATTGATCGTTATTTCCAGATTAAGAATCCATATCTCGGAGACTACATCAGCCATTATTTCGGGCTTACTAAAGGAACGAAGACGTTTACTGCACATAACATAACATTACGTCTGTATTCCCCGAAGGGGTAGGCAGAGGTGAACATATAGTACACCCACATTTCGCCAGTTATGTTTTTCGGTCCCAATGTAATAGGGGGCGAGCCTATTGCCATCAACCGGGCACAAATCCAGACTCCGTGCTGCCACTGAGAATTACCTAATGGAAAAACCCAATAACACTTTGCCCGACCCAGGATTCGAACCCACCAACGAAGCAGTCTTACTGCACCTTATAATTATTGCACTATATTTTTTAAGAAAACAATGATTTATATGAAAGACTAATATTTTCTGTTTCCCAGTTTTATTAACTAGCTTTTTAGTTTCCAAGTCTTAGTGCCAGTATTTACTTTAGCCTGTCAGCTGCCAAGGAGTCATATTTTCTGCGCGATGATACTAAACTTATAATAATTGATTTGAAGCTAAAATACATTAGAAAGTAAAATCAATGGGAATTGAATGTTTCTAACAGTTCCCAAGTTGTGTGGTTTCTATTGATTAATTGCAGCGATAGTAGAAGATTCGTACGTTGATTAAAATTAAGGTTATGATCATTACTGTGTAATATTTAACATCACGCTTGCAAATGAGCGTGAGCGATAGCCGAGTACTATGACCGTTAAGTCAAAGTTCGCAAGCTTAATCCCGGCACTCACCAATGCCTTTTCTAATTCATGTGCGTACTATAAATTCGTGCTAAAAACTGTGAAGGAAAACATCGTGAGGAGACCGGCACTTCTGAGGGATTTTTCAACGGTGCGTAAAGCCATGTTGGTTGGTTGACACCAGTACATTCGTCAACCGTACTTTAGGAAGATTCCAGGTAAAATTGCTGACGCAGACTAGATGATTGCAAGACACAATGTCTCAGTATTGCAATAACATTATAGTTATGTCTAAGTGTCAATACAATATTACTTTGACTTGTCAAAAGAGTAATGCAATGGTTTAAGAACATTTATATTCATCGCAATAGTGACGGGCTATCATTGCGAAAACATCGTTAGCCTCAAGTTATTCATTTGAAATAGGTAGGTATAACTCAGAAACTATTAAATCAGGGAATAAGTAGGTAGTAGGTACTGTTCGGTAAATGAAACTATTGCGTCATACAAAGTTATGAACATGTATGGTGGAATGGTACAATTTTCTTCAAAGGTTTATACTTCTTTAATGTGTACGAGTACTCCTTATTTACCCCGTTTGCCTGTACTATATAAGTCTGATATATATTATATATAATACTGCCAATTATACACAAGGTATGACTTATGGGCAATCGGTGGATGCAAAAGGCAAGTTGTCATTATTTGTGGCATTCTAAGGGGGAGGACTTTGTTTAACAGTGGATGTATTCCAGCTGATGATGATGAATTGACGATGATATGATACTTAAGTATGTTCCTCTTTTTTTTGGGGATTATTACGAATCCCCTACCGCTAGAAAACGACTGAGGTATGTAAGACTCACCCCCATGAACCCAATAAGGTCCCTAAAAAATTCACAACGCCTGCGCTGCGCTTTTGATGGCAGAGAGGCGGGATCGCTATAGCAATAGCAGACAATGTCTCCACATCTCAACGGTTATCAAAACTACTATGACTATAATGTATTATCTAATAGGTTAGGAGCCTAAATGTAGGTGTACTGTACACTTCTTGCCCTTCGGGGAATACAGTCGTGATGTCATGTTGATTGTTTAGGAGCCATTATGTCATTCATCCTCACCATCTAGGATACTTTCTTTCACTCACTTTCCAAGTAGGTAAAATAAGTTCTTTACTATATTGTGACAGGTATGCAATGTTAGTCGTATAAGGAAAATATTGATAAATCTTTGCTGATATATGAGACTAAACGCTTTTAAGTTAGTACACTGAATTCTTGCAATATTGATGTCTGTGAAATAAGCGATAAAATATACCTACGTTCCTTTCATTATTACATCAATTCACAAGAATTTAATGAACTCAACAATGTTGTTAAGTAATTGATAATCAGGGTGCGCTAAATACCGAGTTACTGTTGCTAATTGGAAGGTAATAGAAGAAGCATAATTTGACGGAAGCTTGTTAACAACATCATGCCTGTATTAGAGGCAGTGGCTTTGTAGGCAGAGGGCCTGTAGCAGACATTTCGCCAGTTATGTTGGTCCCAATGTAATAGGGGGCGAGCCTATTGGCCATTATTTCTCCCCAGCTGATAGTATGTCACTAACCTAATCTTATTGCTATCGAAAAGAGAAAATCATACAAAATAGCTGTAGTTTTTTTGTTAAAGATTTTTTTAGGCCTGTATTTTTCTGTCTTTCTATCCTACCTGGAGATAAAGTAAACTTACCATAAGTAGTTATTTATCTATTTATATAAAACTCTTCCGTTACTGACTGACTGACTGACAGACAACGCACAGCCGAAACTACTGATCGTAAAGAGCTGAAATTTGGCATGTGTGTTTGTTGGAAGGAGTAGGATACTAAGAGAGGATTTTTGGAAATTCCCAAAAAAAAAAATCTGAAAAAAAAAGTGAAAAACCCAAATTCTGACGGAAGTCATTACTCCATGCGGACGAAGTCACGAGCAAAAGCTAGTTTGATAATATAACCAAAGATGCTGTGCTTCATATGTCTAAATAAACATCAAAACAGTTCAATATTCTATTACCGCTAGTTACTTCGTGCCAAGGTTGCTTCTCAAATAATTGTACATTACATTTTATATGATTGCCAACACATTCATCTCCGTTGAAGATTACACTCTAATTGCATTGAGATCTTTTGCAACGTACTTTCAATATGTAAAAATAATTAAATTACATATCAATATGATGTAATCACTTTAAAATACGCAGTTATTAATTTGATGCTTGTCTCAAATTTAATTTTCTTTGGCATGCGAATTTACAGAACATGTTAGAGGCAGGCAACATAATATTTTGTAATAGTACAGAAGTTTAGAGATTTACTGAGATAGGGGTGTCTCTTAATTAGCGTTCGATCACCACACGAGAGAGCAATTTTTTAGATCCCCTGATTAGTCTAAGGGTTTGTCCATCCAGAGAACAGGAATAAGTGGTCCTTATCACACAAAATACCTATAATTATGTTGTGTATACATACGTATACCTATACATAAAGTTACGTTTGTGTCTCTGAGGGGTAGGCAGAGACTACGGATTTCCATTTGCTACGATCCGAGCATATTTCTTATGTTGTGTATAATAAGGAAGAAAAAATGCGTCTTCAAATCATGACTCGGTCGGAGAACTGTTTAAGTTCGATGGGTTCGATTCTCGTACGTAATATTTAAGTATGGGTATTTGGACAATTCCTAGGGTGGAAGCAAAGTTTAAAATTACAGAAATAAGAGTAGGTACCTTTTCCGACATCTTAATTTTAAGTAATATTAATCTTCAAATAAATCATAATAAGGCAAACGTATCAAATACAAACCATAGCAATTAAAAAATAAAAACAACCTAAATAATATTTGAATAAAAGCTACGTTACTGCAATTAATAGGTCCATCACGACTATTAAATCGAAGGTCGGTAAATCGAATGGCGAATAGTTGAAGAGAAAATCGATATTTTTGTATCGAGTAACGATCGGACAACATCTTGTCCATCTGCCAATACGCATGCTACTAAGTGGTAATTACCGGTAAGTAAGGGGCCGTTTGTAATGCTCACTTTCGCTTTGTGATGGTCAATTCGTACTATTACCATATTTTCTTATTTCATGCTTTTAGTCTTACCAGCCTCCTAGAGAAGTGGTAAATGGCGAACAGAAATCGAATGAAAAATATATGGGTTTGATATATGTCATCGATAACAGTCGAAACATTAGAAAGAATGAAATAATTTATTTGTTTGAATATAGTACAATTTAGGTGTATATTATTTTTTAACATAACATAACATCACGCCTGTATTCTCCGAAGGGGTAGGCAGAGGTGCATATATAGTACACCCACATTTCGCCAGTTATGTTTTTCGGTCCCAATGTAATAGGGGGCGAGCCTATTGCCATCAACCGGGCACAAATCCAGACTCCGTGCTGCTACTGAGAATTACCTAATGGAAAAACCCAGTAACACTTTGCCCGACCCGGGATTCGAATCCCAGGACCTCGTGCTCAGCAGTCGCGCTTAGCAACCACTAGACCTACGAGGCAGTCAATACAGGCGTGAGGTTATGTTTTTTTAATAAACTGAATATGATAAAAACCGACACTAAATAAGCATTTTTTGGAACACCTAACCCGCGATTATAATAATTATTTTATATAATATTAATTATACAAACTAGCCGATGGATTAACGAACCAGTGCCTCGTAGTACTATATTTCAAGGGTAAAAAGTTGTACTCTTGTATCATCAATATGCATATACCTTTATGTTACCAAATACTTTTTTTATGATCAGAGATGGGCAGTTGCGTACCTCCAATTAACAGTTCACCTCGTGGCGATGCTCTGGGTCATATCGTGTATCTAATACTAAGTGTAGGAACATGCAGTAGCTGCTTCACAAACTGATGAACAAGTTAAAACATAACATAACATCACGCCTATATTCCCTGAAGGGGTAGGCAGAGGTGCACATATAGTACACCCACATTTCGCCAGTTATGTTTTAGGTCCCAATGTAATAGGGGGCGAGCCTATTGCCATCAACCGGGCACAAATCCAGACTCCGTGCTGCTATTGAGAACTACCAATTGGAAAAACCCAGTAACACTGCCCGACCCGGGATTCGAACCCAGGACCTCGTGCTCGGCAGTCGCGCTTAGCAACCACTAGACCAACGAGGCAGCAGTAGTGATCAGGGTACTATATAAAAATCTACTATACAAAACTATATAAAAATTGTATTTTGCAGATGGTACAGTCAGCATCATAAATAGCTAAACATGTTAAGAAACCTTATCTCAAATAATTGATAGTAAGAAACATCAATTCAAGTTATTGTTTCGTAACATCCAAATGATGATTTGAGAATGTTTAAGACTTTTTACTGTTCATATAACTTGTTTTTTATATATGGTATGCTATAAAATTTAAATGTGCTACTTATGTTGCTGACTGTACTAATATCAGGTAAATATTTTGGTCGTGTCACAAAAAAATAAAATAAACTATTCTATTCATGGGTAAGGGTTGCAAGTAGAGTGCCTCTACATGTATTAGTACCTACCTTAGTACGTCCGGTGCGCCCTGGGCGGCCAACCTCGCTATCATGAGCATGACTGGTTTCCTCAAACTCACACCGATACGTAGAAGAAGATCGGAAAAGCAATTTGGTCAAAGCTTATTTCCATTAAGGTATTATGGTAGCTTAAGGTTACGTTTCCATTCCACTGACGCGGAGCTAGGTGGAGTGAACCGTAAATTAGCCAATCACAGTGCTGGACATCTCCACTCCGCATCAGTCGAGCACTGTGATTGGCCAATTCCCGCTCCGCTCCTTTCCACTCCGTGTCAGTGAAAAGGCACCCAAACGCACGGTATTTAGGCAAGCACAACAACTTACAAGTGTTTAAATATTAATATAAATTCCGGCCTAAAATTTAAATAAAAACATTTTCATCTTTTCATATAAAAATGCTCATTAATAAAACGTTCAATATCAATGAACAGGTTTTAGAGAGATGTGAACAAAATACTTTCTAATGCATTACGTAAACCTAACAATATGCTGGATTCGTTTGATTGAAAAATATCTTACTCAGTTAAAATATTAACTCTCGGAAGCATACGTTTAACCCCGCGGAGTGCGCACCCGCAGAGCTGCTGCAGCACCCACTCCTAGGGCTATCACAAAGCTGAACTATAGAGTTCTTGCTCAACACACGAGATCTATACATCTTCCACAATAAGCAATACTTAATGATTAATTAAAGTTTTTTATACATACACATCACACACAACATCACGCCTGTATTCCCCGAAGGGGTAGGCAGAGGTGAACATATAGTACACCCACATTTCGCCAGTTATGTTTTTAGGTCCCAATGTAATAGGGGGTGAGCCTATTGCCATCAACCGGGCACAAATCCAGACTCCGTGCTGCTACTGAGAATTATCTAATGAAAAAAAACCCAGTAACATTTTGCCCGACCCGGGATTCGAACCCAGGACCTCGTGCTCAGCAGTCGCGCTTAGCGACCACTAGACCAACGAGGCAGTCATAACGTAATACACCTATATTTTATATGTTACTTTCCTGCCTTCCCGTAGGATTAAAGCAATACCTACTGATAAATTTAGGTCTTCCAATCTGCTGCTACTAACGCTCGATAGCTCTCCAACCTACCATGGGAACTCCCGTCTAGTCAGTTTACATTTCCTAAATGTATTTAAACTATTTACTTATTTGCGCGGTGGTATTGACCCGAATTTGCATATGCTTTTGATAAGTTTGACGCTCATAGCTAAGAATTAGTTAAACAATTATTCTTTTTAATTCGTTAACTTATGCACGTGACACGTCGACATCGCTCGGAGAACCGTCACCGTTTGAGAAGAAAGTGGATGAGTTCTCAAGTGGCAACCAGGAGCCGAAAGACGCAGGACGCAAACCGACGATATCGGCAGAGTTGCGGGCAACCGGTGGATGCAAATGGCAAGTTGTTCAATGTAGCGTTCTTTGGGGAAGTCCTTTGTTCAACAGTTGATCATGACGTAACACAATCAGAGGATCACAAAAATATTTTCATGATTATTAGTTATATGAGTATCGCTCTATTCAGAATTTTGTACGTTTCACCGGCAATAAAAAAATAAAAAATAAGGCTATTAAATAATTTTCATATACGCATTTATTAAGACAACGGAAAAAAACTAAACAATTCACAAATAAATAAAAATATTTTTAGTAACAAAACAAAATTTTCTAATAAACTTTGAGGATACTAGTAGTACATTCATAGGTGAACAATCAAATTCTTTTTAATTAAATGAACAATATACGGAATAACAATATGAGCGCTTTGTACGGGAATCTTAAATCCATTTGAGAAGTTTTAGAAAGACGAATCTGAAGATTTTCTTAGTGGACATTTAAACCCCACCGAGAAGGTTTACTAAAAGTATAATCAAATGATTATCTTGTAGAATACTTGAACTCTTCCTAAGTGAAATCCCAGAAGAAAAATCTAAAGATTTTCTTTGACACACAGAACCGTTTTCCCAGGAGTTTAAACGGTAAAATAATGACGAGTTATTCGGCATGTCAAAACTACTACTTTCAAAACCTCTTTTTTGAGAATCATGGGAATACAAATTATTATTTTCTACACTTGCTCGGTGACCCAGAAGGTTTAGAACTAGAACTTTTGGAAGATGAAGAAGAACCAGACTTAGATCCACACTTGCTTGGTGATCCAGAACCTTTGCCAGAACCTGAGCTGGATGAAGAAGAAGAAGATCCACCACTTGCACCAGCCAGTTTGGAACACGCCGTAGCAGAGTCCATAGATGGCCCGGAACTAGTTTGTTTAGCAAGTTTGGAACAAGCTGTAGAAGAGTCCATAGCTGGTCCGGGACGATCTAAACCAGAAAGTTTCGAGCACGCTGAACCGTCTGATTGACCTCCAGAAGATTTTGATCCTCCACCACCTCCACTACTACCTCCTATTTTTGAACACCTGCTCGTTGACCCTGACGAAGAAGAAGAGCCAGAGCCTGAACTAGATTTTGAAGATCCACCTTTCCCAGAAGGACACTTGGAACTCAGAGGTTCTTCAAAGTATGTAATTGGAGTACTACGTGGGAGACTAAGTAATCGTTTCCGAGAAGACATGCTGGCAAAAGAATGGTAAGCTCTTCTTGTGGAAAACTTTGCACTAGAGGCTTGTAGAGAAAAGGATACTAAGGCATTTTTGGGTGAAGACATCAAACCCTTCTGAGGACTTACGTTTAAAGGAGTAAAGTTTACTCCTCTTGAAGGGTACTTCAAATAAGACTGTTGACCGGAATAAATATGAAAAGATTTCTTTGGAGGACACCTAAAGCCCTTCGGAGAAGATTTCTTTATAGAAGTATGGTATGGTCTATTTAAAGGAGTCTTTAAACTAGGGGATTGAACAGAGAAATAAATAGCAGCTTTATTCAGAGGATAATTTAAGCCCTTCTTAGATGTATTGGCATAAGAATGGTAATTATTTCGCAAAGGACATCGATAAGAACCAGAATCTCCTTTTTTTTGGGTAGTGGAAGGACATTCTAGTAGTTCCTCTGAGCATTTTCCGCCCTTTAAAGAGTCTGCTTTAGAAGCGCATTTTTTTGGAGCCGGACACTTGGTTTCGGCTGGACCGTCTATGTTAGCTGTCTCAGGGAAGTTAGTGCTCACGTTCCGTCCACAGGAATAACGTTTTGCAGTCTTCTTAATAGGTAAACATTGGGAACCAGTTGAAGTTGAATACGAGTAGCTTTTCGAAGGCTTGTATTTAACAACTCTCGCTAGCGGATAAGCAGGGCCATTCTCAGGAAAGGACTCGGGGATTATATTTTCGGGCGCACATGGTTTCTGGTCCAATAAGGGGCATTGCGGCTTCGGTATGTCGTAATAGCAATGGTAAGGCAATCTGGTAGACGACTCGACACTGAAGCTTACCTGAATAAAAAAAGGCAACTGTTAATTGACACGATGCTATGCATACAAGCTTACTAGGAACAGATTTTAATGGAAATTTATTTTAACTAATGTTAACAAAAATTTCATAAGGGTTCTAATTGTTTTAATACATACTGATTTCCTCCAGATGTATAATAGAGACAATTTAAGAATATTGTTCATTATTAAAAATACAAACTGTATTACGAACATTATGATTTGATATTCTTTATTATCCGTTAATGATTGCACATAAAAAGTAGCCTTATAATATAAACTAGTTCATATACTGTCGAGTCACCTAACCGCCCTTACTGTTGCTATTTTGATCATGTTATTTAGTAATCGCTGGATGGCCGGCAAAATATAATAATATTGAGTTTAAATAAATCTCGTGAACCCTTAATATTGGACCACACAGAAATAAAGAGGATTATAATAAAGAGCTATGATAAAACTAAGTATTTTCAAAAGAAGCAGCCCTAAGTTATTAAATAAAATGATATTAAAGTAATAAATAAGATTTTAAATTGGTTTATACGCTTTTATTACGATACAACAAGTAACGTGTAGCAAAATAATCAATTTTTTTTGGTCACAATGAGTAATGTTCAACATTTGTCTTTAGGGGGACAGGTGGGCGCTCTCTGTATCAAAGGCTTGCCTGAAGAAGAGGAACCCTTTTTCGAAGAACACTTGGAGGAAGGTCCTTCTTGCCTTGAAGCACAGCTAGTTTTCTTTGGCGGAGGACAGGAGGAAGATTTACGGCCACCCTTACTCCCTCGTTTCGGAGGACAGCCCTTACTTTTCTTTTGTGACGGACATTTGAATCCTCCACCGCCGCCACCGCTTTTCCTCGTAGGAGGGCAATTTTTAACTTTCTTTTGTGCGGGACATTTGCTTCCTCCACCTTTACCTCCTTTTCGCGAAGGAGGGCAATCCTTGACTTTCTTTGTTGGAGGACATACAGATCCTCCTCCAGGTCCTTTTTTTTTAGAAGGGCATTTTGGAGGGGGAGGACAATTTGTCTCAGCAGGACCATCAATTTTAGCATGTATTGTAATAGAGTAACAGCTAAACTTTACACCACAGGGGGACTTTTTTTTTGGTGTTTTCTCCGAGGGAGCATTTGGAGTAGGAACATAACACGGGGTGCTTTTGTTAGGTTGAAATGTTATTCTTGCAAGTGGACAAACGGGCCCTTTCGCAGGAGAGTCAGGGGGGGATTTTTTTTCAGTAAAGTCAATTGGTTTTTCCGGGGGGGGGCATTGCGGCTTCGGTACGTCGTAATAGCAATAGTAAGGCAATCCGGTCACAGACTTGGTACCGAAGCTTACCTGAATAAGAGAAGGAATATATTAATCGACCCGGCTTATATGATTGCAACAAGCTTCTCTTAAAATTACTGTTTAAGATTTTTTTTAGTTTCAGATTTATAAACAAAAATGTATTTTTATTATTTTCACAGTACTACCTCATAATATCTTCCATGTTACACCCTCATTGAAACCAGTAAGGAGGTTGAAAGAGTTCCTTGTAGCTGTGGGCCGAGCTCATTGTCATTTACCGGGCATCATTTTCGACCCCGGAGGTACAGAGAAATGTGTATTTTTGCAAACTCATTTGAATTAGACGTTGGTTTGGTTTATCTTACTGTTTTTTATTGTATATGTATACCACTACGGCCATTGACATAATATTATAACTAATATTATACAGTCCTTCATAAAAAATGGTTCTTTAATAATTCGATCGATTGCTTTATTGATTAAATGAAGTAACGAAAACGATCAAGTTTGGCTGCTGTGGGATTCATTCCCGAACTTGACCCGTCCGTTGAACGCCGCTGGAATCTCGGCCGGCTTGTGGTAAATTGGTAAAGGCAACGCCGGTCCCCGTCTATTAAAAAAGGTGTGAACACGATATGCGTAAGGAATTCGTACCGTAATATTAACGTGAAAATAAATAAAAAAGTAGACTAATTGGATTAGTTTCAGCTATTACTCGGCGAAAAAACTAAACTACAACAAACTAATGTGTGCAATTTTCGAGGTACAAACGGTGCCCTAAAACTATTATATAATATACATTCTAAACACCGAATCTGGACTATAAAAAAATATTGGTGTCTGCCCCCTTACCATGAACTATTGAAACTAGATAGATTACGTTGTGGAACGCCGCATTACCTCCTCCATTAGTCCTGCGTAAGAATTCATGGTAAGGGGGCTGAAGGTTGCTCGCCAAAGCTAGGTTACGGATAACACAAATCTATAGATTTTCACCCTTAACTTCAAAGTAAGCTCGAAAATACAATATAGATAAAAAACAAAGCCTATTCCAAGTACCTTACTAAAACTTGGCAATGCTGATGCGGATGGGGGATGAATAGTACTATGCTTTTAACTGTTTATTTTTGTTCAAGTGTATTGTTATAATTTGGGTTAGAATTAAGATGTAAATAATAAAATACCCAATAATTGAAATAATTCTACAAGTTTTTTTTCTTCTGGTTTTATGTGTCAATGTCAGTGTCGCATGTCAAAATATGCAGCGATCTTTTTTAATTCTGACCTTCGCAGATTTATGCTGTTGAATGTTCTGGATCTAATGCAATGATGATGATTGTTCAAATTAAATTATCTCACGTGTCCTTGAGTAGGTATCATGACCCGTAGACAAGGTTCCACCAGCAGCCGCCATGATGGTCTTCATGGCTGCTAGCTGTGAAAAATTAATGCTAAAAAATGTCTTACCGTATCGAACCATTTGATGGAGAACGTCCTCGTTTCCGACGCTATGTAATTTGAAGACAGCCCCCTGGTTGTTCGAGCGAGGTTAAATTGTTTAATTAGGCCCAAAGAATTACAATTCGAATAGTCTCGTTTCACATGTTTGGATTCGGATCTGTGGCAGGGCGCAGGGCTAGTCACGATGCATCGCGACAAACCGTACGGATAAACGCATTTCTGCCCTGCCAAAAAACCACTTAGATTATTTATTCCGCTCGTGACATTTTTCAAAGGTAATTTAATTCGTCTAGACATTTTTATAAAAATTATTACTATAAAAATTTAGTTCCCTACAAAATAAATAAGTACAGAAATGTCACTGTATGTTTTTTGTTCAGTTCATACTCAAAATTGACAATGGAAAAGGATAAAATCAGGTTTTCATGCCAATATCACTGTTTGAAATAAGGTTTTTATTGAATTATTTTATAAGTAAAGTTGGGTTTTATGAAAAGAGTTTAGCACTGCTCCTCAATGATGGCAGAATAATATCTTAGATATTATTATTATTGTGTATTAAACGTAGACTGATTTGTTACAAATTACAGAATTTAATCTACATATTATTAGGCCTGGGACCAGCTCCCTTACCGTCCCTAAGAGTTCATCTCTTATAGCACGACATTTTCCGATGTGGAAGCAAGACACCGCGCCCCTACGTGCAGTGTAATACGACGTTTCCCTTCCACAACGTAAACTGTCCTGCTTTAAGAGTTAATGGTAATGGGGGAACTTTTAACACGTAGATGTCCTAACCATGTTTCGAAGCCTAACATTAAGGATATTATCGATAAGCCAATTCACACTCGAGACACATCCTCAGACCACTTACCGTAACATACACATGACTTAGTTTACAAAATTTAGAATACAACTGCGCACTACGAAGAATTTATAGGGCTCTATTATCGCTTATTGAGAAGAATTATGGCGTTCTAAGGTCACCTTTGTTCAACAGTGGACGTCTTCCGGCTGATGATGGAGAAGAATTATGGACTTCTTAATGACGCGAAAGCCTGTCTCGTATCTATCCGTATAGGTATTTAGAATCTGATACGAGATACGAGACAGGCTTGCTGGTATGTAGATATAGTAATCTACACGACAGTTATGGTTAAAAATCGCCATACAAAGACATACTTTCCATTAAGGCTATTACATCGCCCAATTACTTTGAGGATTTGACCTGTAAACGGTGTTCGTCATTTAGCCACCAGGGTGGCGCTTTTCAAAACACATAATAGTATTTTGGATTGAAGAATTTGAAATTATCAAGTAAGAACATAGATATGACAAAATGATGTCTATATTTTTTCCTATTTTACTCACTCCCACTGAAGCTAAATTCTTTTGATTCCCTTAGACCTTTTGTACCACAGTTGGGCAGACTAGTCAGTTGTGACGACTTTCATTTGATAGTCCATAATTTTATTCGTCTAATTTTTCGTTTGATTCATATTAACAATGAAATCCGCCTTTAAAAAACAGGTATAAAATAATACTGAAAAGTACAAAATAATATTGTGGAACTTTCCAACAAGTAGAAGCCGGTACCCAAAGCTATGCGTCCGCTTTGTTCTAATAGTTTTAACGCTGAAACTACATTTTTAGTAAGACTAGTATTTGAAATCCTTACAAAAATCCCTTTCAAACAATCACACCCCTTTTCTTTGTACGTGGCCAGTCATCGACTACTACTAAATCAATACTACTTGTTACGACGGTACTGCTATGATCTTATGAGGAGTTCTGTTCTATATCTCCGATGATCATCATTTTAGCTTTTTTATAATTTCGATTTCAGTAAATAGGTATTTTACTTTAAGTCGCATCTACAGCTTACTCCATGACATACAAACATCAAAACTAAATTACAAAGTAGTTTTTATACATAAGGATTCACGGAAAACATCGTTAGGAAACCTGGATTTATTATCTGAAATCGCCCGCAGTGAGCTATCGTGGTGATCAATGCTGAACCCTTCTCTATACGAGAAAAGGCCTTTGCCCTTCAGTGGGATAGTTATAGGCTGGTATTATTATTAATTAAAAAGTCATTCAAAAATAATATTTTTTTATTTTCAAAAATAACGCTAAAAATCAAATTACTGACTGTTCTGCCGTCATACCAACCTTTTGGGTTAAAGATTTATAAAGGCAAAAGTTTGTGAGTGTGTTTGTTACCTCTTCACGCTCAAACGGCAAGACCGATTTTAATGAAATATCATATGGAGGTAGCTAACATCCTGGTTTAACACATAGCCTACTTTTTATACCGAAATAATGTAGCGGGTAACACCGCGGGGCACAACTAGTTATTGATAAAATAACTCATGGTTTCAGTATTGACGACCTGATTGGCACTCATTGAATGTTTAGGCGATTGGACTGCTGCGCTAGGGGTTACGGGTTCGATTCCCGCACGATACAAAAATATGTGCGAGCCGCAGATGCCGCCCGAGTCTGGTTGTTTGTGTATGTATGTATGTTTGTGTAACGAACCTACGACACAGGAGGAATTCCAAAAATGGGACTTTTTTTTAGATTGTTTATCTGAAACCAAAATCAAATAATCACTTTTTTTAACCTATATCTTTAGGAGTAAAGAGAGGTACATGCATTCTCCTCCTTATAATAGAAGAGACAGCCTATAGAGTGTATTGTCCACCTATAGTTAGCAATACCGTAAAACAAAAACCTTCTCATATTCATAATGCACTTACGCTTTTTCAAGTTTACATAATATATAATGTGAAGGTTGTACTTTCTTTGGCGGGGAGGCTGCGCCGGCCAGCGGCGTCAGCAGTCGCAGGTGAGGCGCGCTCTACAGCGCATGTGCAGTGACAGTTGCTCTACTATTTAACTTTTTGTGCAGTGTATGGATAAAATGAGGCTAATATTTTGGGTAAGTAAAAAAAACTTTTTTTTTTTAATTAGTATTTTTTTTTGGTTAGAGGTGTTTTAGAATGTAAGTGGGATTGTCAATTTAAAGTTTTTTTTTATTGGAGTGTGACCCATGGTTGTAAAATTGGTGATCAATAGTTTTATTATGGAAATCGTAGTGCGTCGATTCCGCTCTTACTGTGACAATATGTTGGTGACCTTTAACGTGACTGTCAAGTTAGTTATATTTATTGCCGTGTATTGTGTAGTTTCAGTTGCGTATAAATAAAGATTTATTTAAAAAAGTATTTTAAGTGCATATTATGTTTTTTGTACAAATCAAACTAGTTTAAAATTCTTGAAACTATTTTTAAACGGGTACTAATAGAAAACTGTGCGGCCGCTTCATTTAAAAATAACGCTTGACCGATTTTCTCTCTATAAATACGCTTGTATAAATAGCGCGCACTGACACTTTATTTCCAATATATCACTAACTAATTATCTATAAGGACTATACAATTAATAAACTTATCTCATCAAAAAGATATGCAAAACAAAATATATAAATATATGCAAATATAAACCTCATTAATATTACCATAGAGTATTATAACAGATTTAAAACTTAACATTCAAAGAGATATCGTTCTGAATTCAAATCCTAAAATTTCACCAGTATCGTAATGGCGTTGCGAAGAAAAATATGTTTTCTAAATATACATGAATATTACCAAAGAGTTTAACATCCTCTATTACGTAAATGGACAAAAATGTATGACTAAAGTAGGTCGTATGGTCGCCAAGATTCGCGGACGGATCTCCGAGTAAAAGACATCGACGCGCGCCTCTCGCTAGGTGCACGTCGAGTTTTCACCTATTTACTTTATGTATATGGTTATATTATACAACTCGTTACAATGTCTTTCTGTATATTTGTCTTCCTTAGAGTCTGGCTGATTTTGAGTAGGTATTGATAAGGTGGAATCTTCTCTATAAGAGGGACTTGGTCCTGTACTGGCACAATTATAGGCTAATATAATTATTACTACATTCTTGCCCTAAAACTAAAGATCATTTTTTGGAGTATAAATACAAAGTGATAAAGTATATTTTTATGAGATAAATCAATAAATAACTTATTCATCGATATGCTTATCCCCAATAACCGAAAACATAGCATGACGAAGAAGATTGGTTGGTAAATGGGGATAAATAATTGTTACAATATATTTTTGTATTACTTTATTGCAAATGGGTGTTTTATACTAAAAAATGCTTAAACAAAATCACACTAATATTATAAATGCAAAAGTTTGTGTGTTTGTATGTTTGTTACCTTTTTACGCTTAAACGGCTAGACCGATTTTGATGAAAATTCATATGGAGGTAGCTGACACCCTGGATTAACACATAGGCTACTTTCTATCTCGAAAAAATGTAGCGGGTAACGTAGTAACCGCCGGGCGCAGCTAGTTAATAATATTTCATAACACAAAAGCATGTTTCAAACTAAAAACTTTAATTAAACCGAAGAAAATTAATCACTTACACAATAAAATCCTTTCCATTTATTAAATTTAATTACAACAAGGACAAAGTCGGCCATTATGTTCCGAAGCTCGTGTTACGAGACATCAATCTCCACAGATTATGACTTCCGGCAGGTTTATGCAACTGAGATGCACTCGGCTACCGTTTGCATTAAATAATGGCGTCTAATTGAGTTTTATTACAAACGTTACGAATTGTAAGTGCTTCACCGATACAAATTACTTTTTTACATTGTTAGCTTATCTTAATATGGATAAGGACTTGTTATTTTATTTGGATTTTGATTAATATATAATAACGTATTTTTTATATAAAACTTTATATAATTTACCTTTATATTTTGATAAAGAAAATTTTGAAAATGATGGATTCGGGTGGGACTTGAACCCACGACCTTCGTACCGTGGCACAGCTCTCAAGTCCCTGTTACGCCTGATGGGGTAGGCAACGGTGTTATCTTCAATCAATTGTCCGTACACCAACATTTCGCCTCTCATCATAATTATATCGCACGAAGTGAGCCTATTACCATTTTCAAGCTCCGGGCATATTATAGTGCCATAAACTTTGAACTAAAAGAGAATCGAACTGAAGACCTTGAGAAGAGTAAAAAGCGTAAAGTAAAAGTAAAATAAACGATATTATGCGAAAGTTGCAAAATATTGGTCAAAGATTAGATTGTGTGAGATTTTTATATATTTAATGAAATGCGAAGGTCGCAACATGTACGCAATTGTAAACCATCTCCTTTATTTGCGAAATAAGTTTGCGGCCTGCGTTATGCAAGGTCTATTATGATATTTTTATTTAAATTCTACATTCAGTAAACTCTTATTAATTCAGAAATAAATGTAGTACCATATAGCGACCAGCTGAAAACCAGTGCTTCTTCTTCTTATCGTATGGTTGATGAACAACCTTGTGTCGGAGTTTAAACCGCCTGTAAATGATAAATGATTCTATTTTTGCAAATAGGTTTTACAAAACACTTTTACACGTAATTTTTTTTAAACTAGATGGCATTGGCATGTCCTAACTAACTACCTCTGAGAAGAAATACCGAAACAAACTCAGGGTTCAAGGTCTCTTTTAAAGTCCTCTGTAGGTCTCTGACATGGCTTTACACATCGTAAAATGTCTCAGGTGTGGTTTGGACTGCCTGGTTGGATCAATGGTTATAAAGCACGACTACTAAGCTTCAACTCCCCAGTTCGATTCACAGGTTTCTTAGGTATGCACAGTAACTGCACTTTGTCGCTCCCTGTATAATGGGATAACATAACTGTTGAAATGTGGTTGTACTCTTCCCTTCTGCTGGCCCTTTTGGGAAATATAGGTAGGCGTGATGTCATGTCAGATAATAATTACAGCAATTAATAATATTACAGTAAAACGTTAAGTTATTTGTATGCCGCCTTTCCGATCTAGTAATTTATATTTTCTGTAACGAACTGATAATTCTTCATTTGATTGACGACATAATAAACTGAGTTGATTTATAATACTTTTTGAACGTTCGTGCATGTGCATACACACAACGCACACACGACTGCACTGGAAACTTCTGGCGTGTGACAACAGTCATAAAAATACTTTAACGTAATTCCGGGATAAAAAGTCTATCTTTATATCTCTAATTCCAAATGGTTGGTCAGAGGGACCAATTCACTTTCGCATTTATAATACTATTACCTATAATATATTAGTAGGGATCATCATCATCATCAGACAGAAGACGTCCACTGTTGAACAAAGGCCTCACAATGAACGTATTAAATAATTTTATTTAGTATTCATATATTACAATAGTCCTACTCCTTCTGAGAACTAATAGCTGTTCTTTTATATGACAGCTGTGTGTTGTCCATAGCTGGTGTCCCATTCCCTTAAAGATTAAAGTTCTCAACAGGCCTACGCTTGTTGGATCTGTGTCCCAACATAAGCCTTTTTAAAGACCGGGTACCCACACGATTGATAGCCCGAGTAAAAAATCTGATACCAAAAATAGTAAAAAATATTTTAAAATCTTACACTAAGTTATCGTGCTATAGTTTAAAGTTGAACTACTAAAATGACGCAACCACAAACATAGAAAGTGTGATGTTATGACTAATTGACATAACGGAAGACGAATATACAATTATTATTTCGTAATTACACAAAAATGTCATAAAGAACATTCTAAATGTACACTAAATGGTACAGTGAAGTTAATGTGTGTTGTTATGAGCATATAATGGCGTTAATGAAGCCGTTCATTATGGTACAGTTGCAAATTATCCGCGGATTTAATACATGTATAATACATGTAAATGTTAGAATTATTAAAATGTTTTTTAAGATGAGTAATCAACGACTGTTGCATCAGCGATGCATAATTGATAGTCGTAATAATTTGTAAATACTGAACTGAATCCAGTACCATTGGAAAATTATTTTGACACTCAATTTAACAGTGTTTAACTGAACAGTTTACGATGTTGAAGCGAGATTTACTTGCAGTGTGCTTGCTTTGAAGCCACAAAATCTCCGACTCCTAAGATACAGGTCTGCGTACCTAGTTAAGGAGCTCGGAAAGCTGACAAGAATTTTGACCTGGTCCAACCCACTGCTGTCCATATGCTATGTACTGAGTTGTTGTTCTTTTTTATGTACTAATAAAACTAAACTTAATAAATACATGATTATGATAACGATAGGATGACAATGTAAGTTAAATTCGGCGTCTCGCTTCCGCAGCGTAAACTGTCCTGCTTTTAGAGTTCATGGTAAGGAGGCTGTATCTTACAAATATTATCTTTATCTGTCAATGATATTAAGTTATTTGTTTAATAAAATAGGACTTATAATATTGCCTAATAATACAAACAAATAAATATCAAACATACAACATCATCAAACAACAAAAAACAATTACAAAAACTTCAACCTCTAACACTCTAATGTAACAGTATCGAAAAGTATAAAGTCCTTCTCTAGAAAGCACACTGACATAATAACAGAGTGACGTCAAATTGTAAAAAAACGATAATGTCATCCTGATAAACGAGACTACCTGAGAGACGGAGCCCGACAGGTGCGACCCGTGACCGACGACCGACCACAACGTAAGTACCAACAGAAGACTTATCACACACAACATTGGATTCAAAAGTTTAAGCAAAACACAGAATGAAATATAACTTACTAGCTGCGCCCCGCGGTTACCCGCTACATTTTTTCGGGGTAAAAAGTAGCCTGTGTTAATTCAGGGTGTCAGCTACCTCCATATGGAATTTCATAAAAATCCGTCCCGTAGTTTTTATGTGAAAGAGAAACAAACATCCATTCATACTAACAACTTAGCGTTTATATTGATATGTTTTTTATTTCATATTTTAAATATATACTTTAAATATATACTATAAAAATTAATTCATATTAGTAGGGATTACGACAGAAATGTGGATTAGGTTATACAGCAAATACTGGTTCTATAATCGATAAAATTTGGTATGGAGGTAGCATTTATCCCGAAAAAATGTAACGGATAACACCGCGGGGCGCAGCTAGTAGATTGTATATGCAGAGTTTCTGGGCATAAGAGATGTATCGAACTTTTAGTAATACCGTCCTATAAATAGTTTAAGCTGGCTTTTATAAAATGAAAAGTACCTATAGCTATAGGACTGGAAAGGCCTACAAGAGATATTAAAAGAAAATAAGTTTTGCTACCTTCTGCGCCATACTTTTGGTGTGAGCGACAGTGAGTCGAAAGTTACGCACGATTGGCCGCAGTGACGGACGGCCGTCTCAACGTGGAGTTTGTTTTGAGGAGCTTTGAAGAAGATGCTGGTAGTGGTGTACCTATATGAGAGTATTTATACTAATTAATACTCACCCATCTAGTTTAGGTTTAAAGAGCTTTATTCTCAAAAGAATATACAGAGTTCATTTAACATAACATAACATCACGCCTGTATTCCCCAAAGGGGTAGGCAGAGGTGCACATTAGTACACCCACATTTCGCCAGTTATGTTATTAGGTCCCAATGTAATCGGGGGCGAGCCTATTGCCATCAACAGGGCACAAATCCAGACTCCGTGCTGCTACTAAGAATTACCTAATGGAAAAACCCAGTAATACTTTGCCCGACCAGGGATTCGACCCAGGACCTTGTGCGCAGCAGTCGCGCTTAGCAACCACTAGACCAAGGCAGTCTTAGACGAGATAAAAAAAAAAAAAAATTACAATGTATATAAAGCGTCTCATGACGAAGCATGCAAACACAGATTAATATTTACATTATAAAGAAGAAGAATATTACTTAATAAAACAACAATAACAATACATTACTAGAACAGAAACAAAATCAATATTTTTCTAGTGTACGTAGATCTAAGTGTCACATTCTAAGCTATGCAGATAGCTATACTTTTATTTATGAAAACGGCACACAATTGTAAAGCTGCGACATTACACACCGCATATAAAACGCAAAGATTTAACTCGGGTAGTGTGTTAGTGAAATCCGCCGGTTTCCGAGGAACCAATGAGGTTGGACATGCCCACAATACTAACTAGACCGCCTTAACCCGACACTGTAGAAGGACATGCATAAATGTATGTATGTATTAGCATACACGTCACACATCCCAGTGTACGTTTATGTATGTCAATAACTTCCCTTTTACTTGTTATAACTGGTTCCATTGGTAAAAATTGCTCGAATTTAAGGTGACATTCAGTTGGGCAATGTCGAAATGCTTATTTATACTCTGTAGGTCGATTAACGTGTGTCGGATTGCTTGTATGCCTTTCATGTTACGAGGTTATACGCACTGTTTAAGTACTTATTACCTCGATGGTCTAGTGGCCGCTCAGCGCGACTGCCGAGCACGAGGTCCTGGGTTCGAATCCAGGGTGCGTACAATGGTCATATGCACGGCTATCAGTGCTGTAGGAAATAAACTTCTTGCTATTTCTGGATATGCAGTAAAGAATATTATCATCTGTCTATCTATTCTGTTAAATAGCAAAAATAGGCTACACTGCGGTAATAGTACAGAAATATGCAAATATCGATCGGTTCTATAGCAGTTAAGACATGATGTAAGCAAGGGTTAATGGTACCGCCACGCCCGGCTGGTCGCAGCCTTGACATTGCGTGAAATGGACCGTGACAGCTGTGCGCATGCGGTCTACGGTCTAATATACACGTGGTTAAGCGGTGCAGCCGACAGACGGGCGTGTGTTATATGAAGTACCTACTACCATACATCATAATGTTATGGAGAGTTTGTTATACGCACTAAGACGTGTGGCATAGCCTCTGTTATCTTGGGTTTTGGCAACTTAAAATACATTCACACTAATATTATAAAGGCGAAAGTTTGTGAGTGTGTTTGCATGTTTGTTACCTCTTCACGCTCAAACGGCTAGACCGATTTTGATGAAATTTCATATGGAGGTAGCTAACACCCTGGATTACCACATAGGCAATACTTTTATCCCGAAAAAATGTAGCGGGTAACACCGCGGGACACAGCTAGTAAAGATATATATTTAAGTACGTACAATGTGGTGTGTCAAATATGGTACCAAATTAGATTCAGAGTTTTTAGTTTCAGAATTTCACGGTGACAGTCCAGCTATTGACAATAGTAATACTATTTACATGGGGCATTACAACAATATAATTATTCCCCTTAGATTATCCCTATTAGATTTCCCTTCAAGGTATACAAGCATCGTGTAACACACCCGTATAATTCAGTATAAACTTGTCAAACAATTAACACACACGCGACAACTAAGTTAATTCTATTACATTTTTTTATTTTGTAACACTTCAAAAGTTCACATATAAAATAGAAATACATTTGCCTACATCTCGATATTTTTAACTTTCACTGTTTAGTTCATACATTTCAACATTTCCTTGTATAATCTAAAACTGATTGCGTCATTCTATTGCCTAACTTCCGTTCTTTGAAAGTTCAAATAAGCTTGCGCTAATCAATTAAGACTTTATATTTATGCTGTAAATTCTAAGAGGGTTTATTTAAAGTGTTGCCAGCCAAGCTTTTCCTGTATCGTGGGTGTGATTCATTTACCCAATCACGTAGACACGAAGTCAATAGACTCGCCAAGTCGGCATTTATTACTTGAGACTTATAAACTAGCAGTAAAGGTTGTCAGTCTCCTGCTCCCTCACCATGAACTCTTAAAGCAGGACAGTTTACGTTGTGGAAGCGAGACGCCGCATTAGACTGTACGTTGCGGCGCCCGGCATCTCGCTTCCACATCGGAAAATGTCCCGGTTTAAGTGTTCATGGTAAAGGAAAGGTTGATAAAGGAAACAACCCTTGGAAGATTATAGGCGTTTAGTACTTATAATCAAATACTAATATAGGATAGAGTGGGTTGGAGGAAGAAAGGGGAAGCCTTTGCCCAGCAGTGGGAAACAAAATCCGCAGAGCTATGTCGCATGTAGATTCCTTTTCTCCATTCCATCCATATTACATAAGTAGTCGGAATTATATTTAGCATTGATGTCAGGAAATCACGGGAATTAATAGTTTTACATTCTCGAGAGTTATAAGAGGGGATAATAATTCATATGTAACGTAAAAATAATTGAATAAAGATAGTATGTAGATATCATGTGTATACACCTTTCACAGCCGTCTGTACTGTTGACTGCCTCGTTGGTCTAGTGGTTGCTAAGCGCGACTGCTGAGCACGAGGTCCTGGGTTCGAATCCCGGGTCGGGCAAAGTGTTACTGGGTTTTTCCATTAGGTAATTCTCAGTAACAGCACGGAGTCTGGATTTGTGCCCGGTTGATGGCAATAGGCTCGCCCCCTATTACATTGGGACCTAAAACATAACTGGCGAAATGTGGGTGTACTATATGTGCACCTCTGCCTACCCCTTCGGGGAATACAGGCGTGATGTTATGTATGTATGTACAGACGTCTGTATAAATAAGAATTCGATTCATAAACCGAAGCACAAACAAATAAAACAGTTCCATCTATTCTGCACAGCATTAATTGCCATAGACAATCAATGATACAGTTTAATCAGGAGGTTGTTAGATAATTGGATAATAGCTGGTATTTGTGTATAACGGCGCTATTGTGCTCGATAAGTAGGCAGAACAATTGTATGGAAGTGTTTATTATGGGAAGCTATTGAACGATAATTGAATTCAATGGATCTTGAATTGAAAAAGTAGGTTTGGTTTTGTGTGGTGCTTAGTTATGTTATTATCATGTTGATAACATAACATAACATCACGCCTGTATTCCCCAAAGGGGTTGGCAGAGGTGCACATGCAGTTAACCCACATTTCGCCAGTTATGTTTTTAGGTCCCATGTAATAGGGGGCGAGCCTATTGCTATCAACCGGGCACAAATCCAGACTCCGTGCTGCTACTAAGAATTACCTAATGGAAAAACCCAGTAACACTGTCCGACCCGGGATTCGAACCCAGGACCTCGTGCTCAGTCGTCGCGCTTAGCAACCACTAGACTAACGAGGCAGTCTATCCAGTACCTACAAATATTTAAAAATACCTACCAATTACAAAACAAATAATGAAGTTTAAAATATTTAACGTAAATTACCAAAACAAACATTTTACTAGCCTCCACGCTTACTGGTGACGACCTTCAGAGAAAGTTGAGCCCACGACGTAATAGAAAATGCCTTTTTGGCACTAACCTGCCGTTTAATATTAAACCTTATTGCTTATAGAATAAGTGTCACGGTTAACTCAACTTTTACTTTTTCGTAGACCGCTAAGAGGGACGTAAATAGTTGAAGATTCACTTTCGTTTATTTTAGAAGTGTTTGTTCCACGTGGTTTGGTTAACACGTAATACTGTTATTACATATTTGTACTCTAATGTGTATACTTATTTATACATTTCATTAGTTTATTTCTTCCTTTTCGTAGCTCAGCGCGCAAGTTCGATGTCGTTACGTAAAACTCAAATTAGAGGAAGAAAAAATTAAAGATAAAAGGTATAAGAAGTACGAATGTGTAAACTCGGTATAGAATGATGCTTTGTGCTATGCTTGTTGAAAAGGTTATCTATCTGTCAAGCAGACAATAGTAAGTAATCACTATGTCTCATAAATATGTGGTAGCTACAAGCTACAATGTATGACAATGAATCGGTTAATATATTTTTTAACCCTTTTACGGATAATATTTTATTACTGTACTTTTTATTTACGAGGTGACATTAGATTAAAGAGATGTGTAGGTAATTGATGATAGCTGGTGGATGTAATTGGCAAGCTGTCGCTCATTGTGGCGTTCTAAGGGGGAAGGCCTTTATTCAACAGTGGACGTCTTCCGGCTGATGATGATGATGGGGAAGGTGATAAATACGGAATATTTACATCTGAATAATTCTCTAACTTTTCTTCGACTACCTCGTTGGTCTTGTGGTCGCTAATCTCGAATGCTGATAAAGAGATACTGAGTTCGAATCCTGGGTCCGGCAAAGTGTTACCTAGGTTTTGCCATTATGCAATTCTCAGTACCAGGAAAGAGTCTAAATTTGTGCCCGGTTGATGGCAATAGGCTCGCCCCCTATTTCATTGGGACCGTTAACATAACTGGCGAAATGTGGGTGTACTAAGTACTACATACCTCCGCCTAGTGCCTACCTCTTCGGGGAATACCGGCGTGATGTTATGTAATTCTCTTATCACCATAAAAATGACAAATTATCACAATTAAACACACCGATCACAGTTCCATAATCCATTTTATCCGCCATTTAAAAAAGACGTTAGTTTTTATAACTCGCGTGGCCACAGTCATTAGGCCCGACCACAGATTCAAAATGATGTAACATAATGTATGTCCCTGATTTATCTTAACGACTCTAATGCAAGGAGGATGGGTGATGTGGTATAAAGTGGGTTTTTAAATGTCGATGATAATCTTTATATGAATGTCTTGGATTACGTTGACTTATGTAAGGGAAGATGGTGTTATTGGGATCTGTGAATCATGAACTTTTAATGTAATGGTGTCAATATAATTTGCATTTATTTATTAATTGTAATAAGTAATAGGAAAAAGTTTCTATGAACGAGTAAAATCGAAAATAATAAAAAATATACGGGGCTAACATAATATTATGGCATAACAAACATACAATAAAATTACGCCTGTATTCATCGAAGGAGTAGACAGAGGTGCACATATAGTGCACCCACATTTCGCCAGCCTATTGTCATCAACCGGGCATAAATCCAGACTCCATGCTGCTACTGAGAATTACCTAATGGAAAAACCTAGTAACACTATGCGCGACCCGGGATTCGAACCTAGGACCTCGTGCTCAGCAGTCGCGCTTAGCAACCACTAGACCAACGAGGCAGTCCATAACATAGTTAAAACATTATGTTATTCTCATACATTATTATCGTTCTGCCGCTAAATTAGAAGATGCCCTTTTCTCTACAATACGACAGATATATTCAGGTAATAGTTAAAGCTTTAAAACATATACACAAAGGTGATCTTCGCCTAATCAAGACTTCGGTTTCTATATACATGACCACTCTATGACCAAGTCATAAAAACTCATATCGCATTAAACCCGTCCTGGAGTATACCATCAAGTTTCAATCCATAAAAATTTCGACAGTCTCCAAATTATCGATAAAACTCTCACCTCTACACAAAGAAATATCGATATAATAAAGCAATTTATGATTATGACATCTCTAGTCTTAACCTATGATAAATGCGCATGGTTTATGGTTTTATAGGTTTATTTGAATTAGAAAGTTCTCTGAATGCCGACTTGGGATCCATGGTGGTGACAAAACTGGTAATTCAGGGATTAGTAACGTATGCGTCAGTTTTGTGATGTATGAACTTACTAGGTAGAGTTACGTACATGTGTGTGTGAACAAAAACCAGTAGATTTACTCTTGAATTTAATTCCAACCAAATTGCAATGGAATTGTAAAGTTTCGTACTTCTAATCTTATGTATCCATTGATTTCCCACTTACTGAGATCAATAGATTGACAGCATTTATTCTATACTAGTTGCGCCCCGCGGTGTTACTCTCTACATTTTTTCGGGATATAAAGTATTAATCCGGCCTATGTGTTAATCCAGGGTGTCAGCTATCTCCATATGAAATTTCATTAAAATCGGTCTAGCCGTTTGAGCGTGAAGAGGTAACAAACATACTCATAAACTTACGCTTTTATAACATTAGTGTTATTTAAATACGTACTAAATACCCTGTCATCGATATATATATGGATGTCATAGTTTGCATCTACGCCACAGTAATAAACCCCGGGGAAATCAAAACAAAACCTCATTACTTATCAGACTACATACCCTTAGTTATTAGTACACACTACCTACATACATATAACTACACTAGCTGTTGCCCGCGACTTCGTCCGCGTGAATTTCAGGTAAAAACACCAGTAGACTATAATCAGATTTTGTAAGTAAGTGGAAAACACTACAAATTACTTACCGAATGGAATATACATAGTATTTTAATGATAAAGGTATATTTCAAATTAAGATGGGGCTAGTTTACTTTTTGTACCGATTTTGTATGATCGGTAAATATTGAGTGACTAACAGGAAAGTTATTGACACGATTTGTTGGCTTATAAGGAATTTCAATTTTAAATGTATCTTTATTTTACTGTATCTATGTACTACATTGACAGCATGCATTTCTCTGAACTACGGTTGTAGTTTTGTCTTCAGCAGACAACATTTACAGAGAGTGTGGACTGGTAACTCAGAAGCGACCGTCATACAGTAATCCGTGTAAAAATCTGCTGGTTTCTAAGCCTTAATTAAGTCTACCTCTGCGTGTGCTAATGGTGATAGTGTGTATGCCAAAATGCGCCAAGCGCTTGTTTTGAAATTTATTGTAGCCGAAATTTAAACGAACTGCTCATGTCCGTCACCCATAGGTTGGGCCTGTGGGCGACGAACTTGGGCAGTTCGATGCTCAAACAGAAAAGGCGGTTTTAAGGGACATAAGGCACGTAGGCCGTACCTACGTGGTGAGCGCGACCAATCGCGAAGAGGCGAGTCAGAATTTGTTTAAAGAGATGGTGTAGCATACGCGGATCGCGAGTCCCTCAACCTAAGGTTGTTAGGCGGATACCCTGAAGTTTTAGTTAGTAGCTCATGGTGGAGGAAGTCCATGAGGATTTCCCCAGCAACAAAAATACTTTGATAATTGTGTGGAACTTAGAATTTGACTGCCTTATTGGTCTAGTGTTCGTAAAATGCGACTGCTGAGCGGGAGTTCCGTGTGTTTGTTTACCAGATCGGAAAGAGTGATTGGTTTTTCCACTAATTCTCGGTGGCAGTACCGACTTTAAATTTGTGCCCGGTTAATGAAAATTTATGTCTATGATGATTATCTACAAAAGGATAACTTTGAGGTGGATCACAGACCTTTAACTTGACGATGGTTGCCTACAGTCCACTTTCTGCTAGAGAGTTAAAACATATAAACCAATAAAATTAAAAATATTATGTTGTTTGAATAAGCAAATATCTTGCCGAACGCGGGAATCACACTATTAAATCATATCTTTACCAACTTATCCAAGAACGTGAAATAATGAGCAGAATTCCATATACCCCGTCTAAATATTACTATTTATTGATATTTATGTATATCCAGTGTATAAAGTGAAATATATAAAGAAAGTTTTTACAGAGCATTTAAGTCAGAAAATATTTCTCTAAAATCTCCGACGAACAGGAATGTGCCGATCCATCACACGATTGTTGTTCCTGCTTAGTTCTGTCTAAAACTTTCACTATGTGGTATTGTACATTTTTACTATAATTATGACTACATTTCAGCGAATTTCTCTTAAAACTATTGCGTAACTCTCCAAGAACAGACGTTTTATTGCTTCGAATTGATGTGTATCTAGAGTATGGCGAGCGCTTATATTTTGTCATCTAAGAGAGAGAGGTAGTAATTCCGAAAGACAATTTTGCCACCGTTATTTGTTTCCTAACCTCTGCAAGAATGCCAGTGGTAATAAATGTTTTCCCTGTTCCACCAGGAGCATCCAAGAAAAACATTTTACCCTGGCCGAGTCGAACCCTTTCAAGGACAATATTGTATATCTGTGCTTGCTCTGAGGTAAATTTAGTGACGTAGTCATTCACGATGGTGGTCATTGCGTCTTGGTCATAATTTGTTTCGGCGACATACTTCCTGATTCCACGTTCTTGATTATTTAATGGTTGCGGAGCCGGTAAACCGTATTCCAACAGTGGATTGCCCCCGATGGCAATGACTATACGTCTTGATGAGAACTGAGACAGTGGTTCAAAATGCGTTCACCAGTTTCTCCGATGTCTCCTTCAATAGTATGTCTTAAAGCCCATGAAATATCCTCAGAGAGATGACGCCAATATTTTTCCCGCAACAAAACCGGGTTTGCAATACCGCAGAATACCAACATGACGGCAAACAAATGTCATAGGCGACTTGGGCTATCACTAACGCTAGCCTCCAGGTGAGTGTTGTCCCAGTGTTGGTCACCGTCAAGAAGATTTCGTGCTACGCAGGCTGCACGAAATGTCGGATACTCCATACCATCAACTGTCCTTAAGAATGCAAATGACGTTGGCCCCTATACGATGTGAAGCAATAGCCGTAAATAATAGCACTCGGCATTATTTGGATGCACAGTGTAAATCCTTACCAATGCAGTGTCCATAAAGATTCCCGGAAACCCTTCGACAATACGACCACGTCGATGTCGATTAAATACACCTCTTTGCTTGTAGTATGTATAGTACGACGGCACCTCATCATACGTAAGTGACTTTGCAAAAAAATCAACTTCACAGAGACGTAAAAATGCCAAGAGTCGTCTGTTGGAATCGTAGATAATACCTGACGTCACCCTTAAGACGTAAATACTAAAAGGGAACTTGAAATTTGATGGATGCGAGCAGTGAGTGACACGGTAGCTCAGTTGGCAGAGCGGCACCACGGTATGGCGACTGTCGCGGGTTCGAGTCCCGCTCGTGTCCATCATTTTTCAAGTTTCCCTTAATCAATTTAAAATTTAAGCCTAGCATGGCAACATGCATAAAAAATACCAAAAGTCATATAAATTTGGGTTGGTATTATCGGTTTAGTGGTTTGTAGCTGTAAAGGTACAACACTGAATTGGTAATCGTAGATTCCAACAGATAATACCTAACGTCACCCTCAAGACGTAAATACTAAAAGGGAACTTGAAATTTGATGGATGCGAGCAGTGACACGGTGGCTCAGTTGGCGGAGCGGCGCCACGGTACGGCGACTGTCGCGGGTTTGAGTCTCGCTGGTGTCCATCATTTTTCACGTTTCCCTTAATCAATTTAAAAATGCCAAGAGTGTTGTTTGGCGGGGATTCTCCAATCGCTCTAATACATTGGCGGGGTCGAAAAAAAATGCGCTGGCCATTCTCAAAATGGACGTCCATGAATTCATGACCTCTGGATGCCGATCTTGTATAGAGAACGCCAGCATTCGCCATACTGCTTCTGAAGTACTAATGTAGCGACCAGACTGGGACTTGGTCACTTCATCCCGATCAGTGCTTTGCAAAGCGAACGTTGCCTGGTCACTACCCTTGTTTACGTATTTGCAAATGTATTTAATTGACTCGACGCTGGAACACGATTCAACATAGATGTGTGTTTCAAACGTCCTAGAAAGCACAGGTGAGTATGGAACAACCTATCTGTTGTCAACGTGAAGCGACTGCTTTTGGCTTTAGAATTGTTTGGACATCACTTATTTGAAATGGTGAATTTACAAACTTACTAATGTAGAAAAAAAATAAAAATTTAGAACTATAATTTACTGGAAATTGTTGGTAATAATATTATGTTAAAATATATATTATAATTGTCTTTTTATTGATATTTAAGTCAAAAAACATGCAAAAAGAAATTAAAGCTAACGCAAAAAGAAAAACCTTCGGCAAGAATCGATCTCACTATGCATTACTCGTAGGGCGATCGTTAAACCGCCACGCTACGACGACACATAGCAATATGTTTAAAATAGACGTTTCTATACATGTCATGATTCACTGCTCAGTTCCTTGTGGATATAGCGTGATGATTTCTACTTCAGAAGTTCATCTGTAAGTAATCTGCATAATGCAACTATTGGTTTCGTCTTTTTATCATTCTACGGCAAACATTAGACAAAACAAAGACATAATGCAATATTGCTCAGCCCTCTTTGCAAATGCCGTGATGATATTAAGCATACCGACGCGCCGGCCCCTAAAGAATATATTTGCAAACTTTCAGCGGATTCTATTCAGTAGTTTTTACGTTTATCTAACACATACATACAGACAAACAGACAAACAGACAAACAGACAAAAATTCTAAAAATTATATTTTTGGCTTCAGAAGCGTTCAGACATCCCATTGCACTTATTTTTTTTCAAATATCTTCAATGTACAGTTTTGACTTCGTTACGATTTTATTATATGTATAGATTAAATGTAATTATTGTGAAATAACATAACATGCACATTGCACAGTCTAAAAACTCAGAAAATAAACCGATATCCACGTCATAGATATCACAATCTACGAATCTAATTTCAATATCCATTCCAAAAATAAATTATAACATTCTGGCCATACCTTTTGAATCATTGTTTTTTTTTAAGAATGAAGCCATGACATTCCCATAATGTTTCTTACATAACATAATTATGTGTTCTATACTTGTTTATGGAATAACTCTATAAACCAACGACATAATTTGGATAGGATTATGAAATAGTAATGTCCGTTTTTAAAACGATTACCTCTGATTACTTTAAGATAATATTTTCGGTATGTAAATGTGATGGTAGGTTGGATATGGATTTTTGAGAACCATAGGAATGTTGACGACCTGATTAGCGCAGTGGCTAAGTGATTGGACTGCTGCGCAAAGGGTTGCGGGTTCGATTCCCGTACGGGGCAAAACTTTGTGCAAACCACAGATATTTGTCCCGAGTCTGGGTGTTTAGTGTATGTGATATTTCATGTTTGTGAAACGCACCCACGACACAGTAGAAATTCCTAGTGTGGGGCGACGTTTTTTTTTAAAAAAAAAATATTGAAGGTATTACAAAAATGCCTTTTTCTACAAAAATGCCTGTACTTATTTCCCAAAGGGGTGTGCAGTGGTGTATGGTAAAGTCGCGTTTCGCCAGTTAATTCCCATAAAACACGGGCGGAGCCCTTAACCGAATAAAGCAATTGTTACTAGAGAATACTGTTTAAAGAACCACACTAAATTATTATATACTATTTTACAAATATATACAACTTAATTCTAATACAAAATAAAAACAATGAGTTATAATGACGAATGAAATAAAATATTTAAATGCTTAAAAGAACCACATAGTAAAACATACAGAAAAGCTACATCTATAGCACCATAGTAGTACCTACATCTTTCATAAATAAATTATAACCACAATACGGGCCAGATGAACTCGATAAGCGGCATCCGTAAAAAGAAAAATGATAAATAACATACAGCCGCAGTCGAGTCTCAAAGCTGTTAAAGAAAGGGTAGGTCGCACCAGTAACTAGTAAATAGGCGATTTCCTCCCAACCACAGATAATTATTAGTTCGCAATGTTCTCGTAAACTACTGAACCAATTTTAATTAACGAGCTGTCTTTCGATAGGTCTGTGTAGAAAGTTGACAGCGTTTATACTTTTCCTTTTACGAGGTTATGAGATAAGGCCTGGGCTACATTTCTCATTATGCTTTTGTGAATAGCGTATAACTATACCTGTAATTCGCGAAGGGTCAGCAGTGCTGTAACCTTTACCAGATAATGTTTCGACAATGTCATCTATGACATAGTAGTCCCATTCATATTTTTAAACCTATTTGATTTCTATTCGTCTAGGAAAGTAAAAAAACCAGATCTCCCTTCTTATCCAAGGGGATGATAACGAGTTTATTGCCCTTTATCCACTTGCTTGACATATTTTATAGATATAGCTAAAAGTCCGGTTAAGCCATAAAAACACCATCAATTCTCAGTCCTATATCACCAGCTATCAGCTACTAACTATATAATCAGCTTTAATATTCTAAGTTATATTAAATCGAAAACACCCTCCAATTTCCAATTACATGAAAGATCAACTGATAAACCGACTCATTTCAAGCAAAATATCTATTAAAGTGAAACTGTCGATTGGTACATAATTATCCGGTGTCAGTATCGATGGCGACCGAACTGGACCACCAGACATCCTTCCATCAACGCACAGTTCCCACGGATACCCGTTTTTAGTGAAAACTGTGAAACTATGACGGCCTTATCCGCTGCGGTTAATATAACCGGCGGAGTTAACTTATGTAATATAGTTATTATGTGGTTTTGTGGTTGTAATACTCTTCTCATGGTTAGCAAGTAAACGGTGTGTGGCGTGTGGAGGTTAGTGCTGCATCGTTTCCGATTGACGCAAGTGAACTTGACTGGATTAGATAGATGAAAGAATATGCTTTATTGTACACCGTGTTAACACTTAACTTTATCGTTAAAATACAGGTTACAATGGCGGCCTTATTGCTTAGTTAGAGCGATTAGATATCACTCTAACCAAGCAAGCTTTGGAGTGACAAAATGGTAATTTAGATGCCTGCAAGATTCAATTTTTGTTTCGTATAATATTTTATACGAATCTGTAATGAAAAAGAAAATTCTCGTACGTAATAAAAAACGTCTTAGGCATTATGACAGACATCTTTTCATTGCAGCTAGTTTTACGCTTGACACTCATTATTGTACAATCAATCAAACAGGCATTAAAATATCTAACATTATGACAATAACATTGAATATAAGATACCTACTTTCATATATGAATGTATAAAGTCAAAACATGGTTACAATATAAACGTTTCACTATAAGCTTTTATAAATCACTAGCTGTTACCCGCGACTTCGTCCGCGTAAATTTCAGATAAAAACACCAGTAGAATATAATCAGATTTTGCAAGTAAGTGGAAAACACTATAAATTACTTATCGAAAGGAATATACATAGTATTTTAATGATAAAGGTATTTTTCAAATTAAGATGGGGCTAGTTTACTTGCTATATCGATTTTGTGGGTATAATCGGTGAATATTGAGTGACTAACAGGAAAGTTATTGACATGATTGGTTTGCTTATAAGTAATATACACATACAATTTTGAATGCAACTTTGTTTTACTGTATCTATGTACTACATTGACGGCATGCATTTCTCTAAACTACGTTCGTAGTTTTGTCCTCAGCAGACTACATTTAAAGAGAGTGGACATCATCAGTTTCTCCGATTCTCCTTCAATAGTATGCCTTAAAGCCTATGAAATATCCTCCGAGAAATGACGCCAATATTTTTCCCACAACAAAACCGGGTTTGCAATACCGCAGAATACCAACATGACGGCAAACAAATGTCGTAGGTGACTTGGGCTATCACTAACGCTAGTCTCCAGGAGAGTGTTGTCCCAGTGTTGGACACCATCAAGAAGATTTCGTGCTACGCAGGCTGCACGAAATGTCGGATACTCCATGCAATCAACTGTCCTTAACAATGCAAATGACGTTGGCCCCTATACGATGTGAAGCAATAGCCGCAAATAATAGCACTCGGCATTATTTGGATGCACAGTGTAAGCCCTTCCCAATGCAGTGTCCATAAAGATTCCCACGTCGATGCCGATTAAATACACCTCTTTGCTTGTCGTATGTATAGTACGACGGCACCTCATCATACGTAAGTGACTTTGCAAAAAGATCTTCTTCACAGAGACGTAAAAATGCCAAGAGTGTTGTTTGGCGGGGATTTTCCAATCGGTCTAATACATTCTCTAAATGGACATCCAAATGCATGACCGTTGGATACCGATCATGTATAGAGAACGCCAGCAGAGAAGCAGCTTTGCGAATAACTGCTTCTGAAGTACTAATGTAGCGACCAGACTGGTACTTGGTCACTTCATCCCGATCAGTGCTTTGCAAAGCGAACGTTGCTTGGTCACTACCCTTATTTACGTATTTAAAAATGTATTTAATTGACTCGACGCTGAAACACGATTCAACATTGATGTGTGTTTGAAACGTCCTAGAAAGCACAGGTGAGTATGGATCAATCCATCTGTTGTCAACGTGTGTAGTTTCAGTGGAGAATTGTTTCGGGAATCTTTTTGTGTATCAATCTTCTTTTATGCAAGGGGAATTTGAGTTGAAGTTGTTGGCTTCAGAATTGGTCGGACATCACTTATTTGAAATGGTGAATTTACAAATTTATTAATGTAGAAAAAAAATATTTTGACGACCTGATTAGCACAGTGGCTAAGCGATTGGACTGCTGCGCTAAGGGTTGCGGGTTCGATTCCCGCACGGGGCAAAACTTTGTGCGAACCACAGATGTTTGTCCCGAGTCTGGGTGTTTGTGTTTGTGATATTTCATGTTTGTGAAACGCACCCACGATACAGGAGAAATTCCTAGTGTGGGGCGACGTTTTTTTTTAAAAAATAAAAATATTTAAAACTATAATTTACTGGAAATTGTTCGTAATAATATTATGTTAAAATATATGTTATAATTGTCTTTTTATTGATATTTAAGTCAAAAAACATGCAAAAAGAAATTAAAGCTAACGCAAAAAGTATACCTTCGGCAAGAATCGATCTCAGTATGCATAACTCGTAAAACCGCCACGCTACGATGACACATAGTAATAAGTTTAAAATAGACGTTTCTATACATGTCATGATTCACTGCTCAGTTCCTTGTGGATATAGCGTGATGATTTCTACTTCAGAAGTTCATCTGTAAGTAATCTGCATAATGCAACTATTGGTTTCGTCTTTTTATCATTCTACGGCAAACATTAGACAAAACAAAGACATAATGCAATATTGCTCAGCCCCCTTTGCAAATACCGTGATGATACTATGCATACCGACGCGGCGGCCCTTAAAGAATATATTTGCAAACTTTCAGCGGATTCTATTCAGTAGTTTTACGTAAATCTAACACATACATACAGACAAACACACACAAAAATTCTAAAAATTATATTTTTGGCTTCAGAATCGTTCAAACATCCCATTGCACTTATTTTTTTTCAAATATCTTCAATGTACAGTTTAGACTTCGTTACGATTTTATTATATGTATAGATTCTTACAAATATCAAATTGTCATCCATACGTCATGACATATCTGTCATTATATGGTTTTGTTATTCCAAGTCTGATTCTTTTTTGTTATACCACGTTTTATAATGACTGACGTTTCATGTCAAGTCACACGGGAATGCTGTTGAACGGGATAAAAAGTATCCTATGTCCTTCTCCTGGCTCTAAACCACCTCCCTGCCAATTTTCAGCTAAATCGGTTCAGCCGTTCTTGAGTTATAAGTGGAGTAACTAACACGACTTTCTTTTATATATATAGATTATACTTTACGCAGAAAGTCGGTAACAAAAGTTTCTATACACCGAATCACAGAAAAATACTCAAAGCAAGGTCTAAGATGAAGGCATCTACGTCGCTGGAACTGCAACGTTGCATGACAAAGAAGCGTGACACTAATGAAGGAATTTATTCCACAAACACCAAGTCATGCAACTAAACATTAAAATAAAGTAGATCAAACACTTACAGATAGCCATCGACTGAAGTGTACCGATAATAAAAATACTGGTTCTGTAAGCTTACCTAAATAAATAACGCGAAAGTGAATCGGAGTGTCTGTTATATTTTTACTGGTAAACTACTAAATCGATGTTTGAATGATACCACACTTGTTATTTCTCGTCGTGGATGCGTTTCATCATTAGCATCAGCCTATGTCCACAGCTGGACATGGCCTCCTATCACACGCCACTGAGTTCGACGACTGTTACTTCCTATGGATACACAACACACGCGTATACGTAGACTTCGGCCATGGAAACATCTTGGATCACACAAGTATACGTGGGCCCAATTAATGGTAACAGACTCGTCACCATTTCATTAAAAAAGCAGAATAGATCTGACATCTTTATTTGCAATGATTGTAGGTACAATAATATTGAAATTACAATGAGTGGCTAAATGTAGCTCACGTACATTGCTTGTAAAGGAGTGCCTCTGCCTACCCTAAATTTAACGTCGTGGTCGACACTTCAACAAAACTGTATTACTCATTTACATAATAATTTTGTCCGGAAATAAAGGCAATTAAAAATAGCTTGACGCTGATCCAAATAAAAATATTATCAAAGCTTGCTTACTATAATCGTAATTTGTATAATTTCAATATAAAATAAATATTCATGAACAATAAAACATCTAAGACACCAATTACATACTTAGCACATTTACCGAACCGGTCACTCTTTACTTTTTTACCGGCAGAAGGCTGTGCTGTTTATGCGACAAAAACATTGACCCAAACTTAACGCTTTCTTTTTAAACTGCTTTCCCCTTAAAGGAATACAGGCGTGATGATGTATTTGCATGACACGATATGCTTCGAATCATAGCCTTTAGTCACCGAATCTATTTTAAGTAATTAAGTACTACGTTTGATCTTTGGATTTCGTCAAAATCAGTCAAAAATGCATATTTTTATGCTGCCATCAAAGACATAGGTGCTCAGTATTTACTGTGCAACATTAACCCAACCCCTGACAGAACATTCTAGAGAGCACAGCGATCACCGAAACAGCTTGATTACGATGCGCAGGCGCGCGCTGCCCAGCTTTCTACATTCCCGCCCGACCAGTCTGCGGGGCACAGTTATGTCTGCAATATCACTTGCCGGCTCAAAATACAAGACTTGTACTTGACGGAAATGCAGATGGGCTTAATAAAAATGACGCTATTTGCGCATGGGCAACTGCTTCGGTTTCCATTATAGGTTACTGGTTGACTCCTCATGTCATCCATACAGGTCGGTAATCCTCAAAGAGGTAAAATATCGTAAATCCTATAATATGTTGTCAACTATAATATTTGTATCAAAATTAAGTATTTCACTTTTCCCTTGTAATGGCCAGGATTTCAAAATGCTACAAGAGCTTCATGAGATTATATTTTATCCTGTGGCCATTAATTCCTTCCCTATTGAATTATAATTAGGAATTGGTGAACAATACTAGGCATCAATTTTTTTGTCAAGATTGGTAATAGAACCTATAACCTATACCTACATTATTATATACCATAATAAACCCATTCTTACCAGCATATTGCACAAACTCTACTTATTAATCTTAACTTACTAATTCTCTATTAATACGTGTCTTTTCATGTACAAAATACTTTGACTAGTCATAAAACACTAGCCATCTTTCATTCTTGTAGGTGCAGGGACACGAATGTCACAGTATCACAGATCTCTGCGTACGCGCATGTCGTTAGAAAGCCGATCATGTGTGGTCATAACACGTGCATTTGCATTCACTTTTGGTACTTCATTGATGGGAGTGCATGCGAAATTGTTCTCTCTTCATTTTCACGTTAAACTTGAATTGTTGTTTAACATATACAATGTATCTGTTATTTATACGTACCTATAGTATTTTCTCGTTAGCAGTGATAGCCGAGTGGTATTACAGTTGAACTGCCAAGTCAAAGGTCGCCAGTTGAAACCCCGGTACGCATCAGTGTATTTTAGAATTCATGTGCATGTGCATATTATAAATTAGTTATCAGTTGCTAAAAACGGTGAAGGAAAACATCGTAAGGAAACCGGCACATCTGAGAGATGTTTCAACGGTATGTAAGGCCATGTCGGAGGCCTACAGGTGGTTTAAACCCTGACATCAGGTTGTTCATCAACCATACGATAAGATCACTATAAAATGGCTTAACTGGTACCTTAAGGTTTTTTTTATTTAAGATGATATTATTTAATTAGTATTACGAAGATGTTTCATAATATACCTTGGGGATCATTTCTTACACGTGACCCAAAAAGACTGCCTAACGATGACAGGCAATAAAGGCGTACCTAGGTACAATACATGTAATAGTAAGCCCAACTCTCTTCGCACAACATCTCCATAAATAAACCTCAGCGAGCAACCGCACTGGCTTCACAATTCACCTGTCTATTTGCGGACATTTTATTGGGCACAATAGTCAACTACTCGTGCTACGTGATGTATTGTATCGATAAATTGTAAAGAGTAAGTGGATCGGTGACAGCCGTATCGATATCGATACAATGCGTTGGCCCACTACCCTATAACTTTTCTATTGGCCTTGAGTTTGTTGCTGTTCTGTTTTATTGATTCATGATGAATTTTGTTTTATGTTTTTTATGTAGAGAATGTAACATGAAGGCTTTAAACACGCTTCAACTTGCAGGGGTAGGCATAGAATATGCTATTACACAACATTTTAACAATTTTTATTATTTATTTAATTACCAATTAATACTTTATTACAGCATACATCACCCAAGTATCAATTTAAAAATTACAGGCCTTTGAAATACAGAAAGATAATAGGCGTATTATAATGGAAAACTTTAAAGCATTGCCAACATCGCTCGGTTCTTCAACATATCCGGCGACTAACTTAATTAAGAATAACCAAATACGAAGACAGTTTATAGTGAAAGTTTGTAACAACTTGCACAACAATTTATCAATGTTTTTCCACTATTACTACAGATATACACAGTACGAGACTACTTCATACTTTCCAACTTAATTATAATTATTATAATGAAACAAATCGTGATTTAACATCTTTGTAATTGGCCACACAGTATAGGTAATATTAAAATAAATGACACGACAAAAATCTATTTAGATAATTGAGTATTTGGAGGTTAGACTAAGTTATAGGTACAATTATCTAGTGCCATCCGGAAAGACAAGTCGATTGCTTGAAGCTGATGCTTACTTCATAGAAGAATATACTTACATGGTTTGGACATATAGAAGAGATGGATGAAAGAGTGACAAATCCACAGAAATAATAATATTATAGTCTGTGGCCTCTGTAGACAAAGCGAGAAAAATTATGAGGCGAATGCTAGTAGAGTATCCGGAAGGGAAAGACCTCGGCGAACATAGACTTACATCAAATCGGAGATGTTCTGCAGAAGGGTCAAGTAAGGAGTAGGTACCCTTCACCGGCGAGCTATGAGGAATGTGATGCGAGTGATTGAGGTGAAAGAAGTATGCTAGGATCGTAACAAATGGAAGTCCGTCTCTGCCTTTCCCTCTGGAAAACAGGCGTGACTTTATGTACGTATGTACTTACTTCAAACTTTCCATTTTAACTTTATGTAAGTACTTTATAATTGGTGAATGACGTAGTTTCTGTGAACCGACAATGAGTAGTCTATCGACTGTCACTTTGCATCTGACAGTTGAATCAGACACGCAACTGTCAGAAAGCTAACAAGAGTAGTCTAAACACTCATTTATTATCGCCACAGTCGGATAGGGGCGAGGCTATACCGTGAATAAAGCGTTAATGTATGATTGTATAGGTACCCACAACTCGACTGCTGAGTATGAGGTCTTGGGTTCGAATCTTGGGTCAGTCAGTGTTACAGGGTTTTTCCTGTGTAATTCTCAGTAGCAACACGGAGTCCGGATTAGTGTCTGGTTGATGACAAGACTCGCTCCCTAGTACTTATAACATAACTGGCAAATTTTGGGTGTAATATATGCTCACCTCTCTCCTGTATCAGAATTCTGTGCTTCCACATTTCTTTGGCCATCACAAATTCTCCTATTACCATTCTTTAGTCCACATCATACTGTACTTCTAATTAACGAATCTAAATAAACCAGTCTCCTTCCACCAACAGTGTGACCCGGTCCTATGGCAGATGTACGGTGAATGCGTAGGAGCTCATTACCGGTCCGTATTGATAAATAAAACATCGGCGCCTCCCGTAGTGGCGGTGAAAGTGTCATGAACTTGATCTTAGTACCTATTTATCGCGGTAGGTGTCGCTAAACAATACGTGAATGTTTTTCTTACGACGTCATTGGCTAGCCGTTAAGTTTGTAAAGTTTCAAAAGTAGAATCACGTTTTAAATTTAGAACTGAATACAGCCTAGATGCCAGTTTCTAATGGTGATGCTACGTGATTTGGTTGAAATCAGAATAGAACAAATATTTGAATGGATAACAATATTTTTTCATAATTGGAACGTTTGTCAACGGTATTTATCATCTTGTCTTTGGGTATTACTTACAAGGAAGAAGAGTGGATCAATCAGTATTTACGGTAAACTTTGGAATTTTAAAAATCATGTTTTCAAACCAACAGATTTTCCCTTTCCTCGAGAAAGTCCCTAAGAGGGGACATAAACATAACATAGACAAACGATGCATCATTAGATATAAGAGCTGATCACTATGCACGACGCACTGTAGTGGTTTGGCAAAGCTAACAGTTATCGGCAAAAGACAAAACAGATACTTAGTTACGTACTTAGAGCTATAATAAATTCTGTACCTATAGTTAAAGCCAAGAAAAGTGACTAGGTATAACTTACTTACAATTGTTTTTTTAAAAACAACGCCTGTTTTATAGGTGCGTTTTACAAACTTGAAATATCATATACACAAACACCTGGGCTCGGGACAAACATCTGCGGTTCACACTGTAATACACTGGCATATCTATACAATTCTTGTGTCTGACATATTTTAACACTAGGACGGTAAACAGATGACAATTTTGGCGGCTGCCATAATACTTAAAATCAAAATCACGCCCATATACCCTGAACAGGTAGGCAGAGGTAGATTAAAACGTATACCCACATTTCGCAAGTTTTGTTATAGATGCCAAGACTGCCAAGTAATTTGAATTGATTGGTTTTAGCTAATCCGGTCAATGCCCTGTCACTGCGGAAGCTGTATGGAGCTGATTATAAGCCGTCTCTACACTGTCCCGGTTACATAACACGTCTGTGTACATTATGTTTTAACCTACTTTACATACTACAGATGAGTCGGGAAAATCTCCAATATATTTGCATAACACCTATAAGTGAATGTATTTAGCATAACATTCTCATTGGTTTAGAGTTTTAAACCAACACAATTGTGCGCCAATTTCAACCTTATTCACATATGATAAGGATCACACATTTAAATGAAAGTGTATCTGCATGAAAAGTGAGGTAATCAGATCTATTGTTGTTTTTTATTCTCACGATGCATATAGAATGTTTATTGTTGGCAACACCGATTCGAATTCAGTATTTTTTGCTCCGGCAACGTATGCAAATAGATATCTATGTAACGAGTAAATGCCGTAATAAACTACTGTAATAATGTCATTAATCTTAAGTTATTGTCAGTTGATAATTATGTTGCTATACATTGCTGATTTTAGATGAACCTGAATAGTTTTATTTGCATAAAGAGAGCAATGTGCATGAAATATAGCGATATTTACTGAACAATGATGTTTGCTAGGTTGTAACAAGAACAATAATGTTGATGTCAAAGATTACATTAATTGTAATAAGAAGAAAGTGAGAGTCGATTATAATGGACTAATTACTGCGTCATTTGCGTTAGTGTCGGCTGCTTAAGTAATGTGAAGAGATAGATCTTAAAACAAGTCTAAACATGTTGTATATTGTTCTACATGTATGTACATCTTCTTAAGCGTCAAACTTACGCGTATTATAATTGCGACTGAACACTGAAATATCATAGGACGTGCTAAGCCGTTAGTCCTGCGTTTGATCTCTCTCCGGCCGTGTCGGTCTACCGTTCCATCGGACTATGAGAGTGAGGGAATAGGGAGTGCACCTAAGGGTATGCGCGCACTACGAAAATAAATCGTTGCGAAGAAAATTCGTCGATCTGTAAACAACAGAAATGCACTACACTCCGCGCACTAACGTATATTATATTCTCTATGAAGCTTGTCATTGTGACTTTATTTTGCACTTTATAAGTCGCAACGATTTATTTTCGCAGTGCGAGCATACCCTAAGATGAATACTAGAGATGTACCGACTAGCGTGGTCTAGTTTGGGCGACATATTTAGGGCCTACCTTACAAAAATCTTACAAATACAACACCATGTATGTACCTATACATATAGCTAACAGTTATAACACAAATCAAATAACAAAACAATTTAAAATAATCGACTTAATAATGACAAGTTCAAATAACAATCAGAATTATCTTTAAAAACACCATCACCCACAATTTTCCACGACCCACACAAGTTATAAAAGAAAGTAATTATAATAATCACTCGCCTCGCTGACGTAATAACGATTGCGTCACAGTCACGGTGTAATTCGTGTAATTAACACGTCGGACCGTCAATCAAAGATGAATCATTTGATGTAATATCAATCAAAAAGTTTGACTGTTCGTAGTTCAATGGTCGATTATTATTGAATGGGAATGAATGAGTGAATGAAGGTAACGCAGCGTGGCGCTGATTGATAAATGGTCAATAATAACTTCTTTTGATTATGTTAATTAAATAAGAGAAGACAACAATACAGTGGTCTTTGGTATAGCTGTATCCCACACAATCAAAACTTTAAAGAATTATTTGTATGGTTTTTTTAAAAAAAAAAACGTCGCCCAAAATACGAATCTCTCCTGTGACATGTGTGGGTGCGTTTCACGCGCATGAAATATCACATATACAAACACTATCGTGACAAACTTCTGCCGATCACACAATTTTCTATCCCGTGCGGGAATCGAACCCACAACCTGTAGTGCCACAGTCCAATTACTTAGCCACTGCGCCAATCAGGACGTCGTTGAGTCGTATCATTACAAGAATAACTACGATATAATAATAAAGCAATTTACTAACCGACACCTTATTACAAGGTTAATGTTAACTATCCGTGAACGTTGCATCGTGGTAGATGACCATTAGCACCTAAACAAGTTATCAAACTACAATTGGCTGAAATGGGTGCAGTTAGCACAAATGGGTGCAGTTAGTAGAAATGAGTGCAGATAGCAGAAATGGGTGCATTTGCCATAAGTACATAAATGCAGTTCCAAAGCCCTGCTAACAAATTAAATTATGTCATTTTATACCGATATGATAATAACGTTTCACCTTTCAAATTCTCCTCATCACTATTCTTCCTCGTGACAACAAAACGCGCGCCCCCTCAAACGCCCATGACTTTCAATTATTTATAACACAATCAATTATCATTTAAGTGACTTTCGTTTCCGTGACTTATGATTTTATTATCGTTAAATTAAAATATGCAGATGGAGCGATAGCGTTAACGTTATACAATTATTATTATGAGTTATAATGTAATGTGTTAAGGTGTCAAGTTGTAGGTAAACAGCGGGAAACCGCAACGCTATTGTATTTGAACTTTTGCAGGACAATGAAAGGTTCACAATTTATACAATAATCCATAGATTAACAAAAATATAATATGTAATACCTACTACAATCAAAACAAGCCACGTAACGTCAAAAACCATGCATGTCTCAAAATTTAGTCAAATGGCAACATAGCTAATATGGCATTAAGCCCTGATAGCCCTGATGCCAAGTTTAGGGTCTCAAGATCATACCCCGGCACGCACCATGATAGATTTCAACGGTGTGTAAAGCCATGTCAGAAACTTGCAGGCGGCTTAAACTTTGACACCAGGTTGTTCATTTACCGTACGATAAAAAGAAGAAGACATTAAGCCGGGATAAACCTGAACATTTAGCAGTAAACGACTCATATGAACACAGTATTTATATACCTATAGAACATTACGTACCATAAAAACAAACCAATATACAACACTGTACCTAGAAAAAAAATTGAATAGCTCTTCACGATAAATAAAACTATTGTACCGCTCCACGCCTATCGCTTGGATCTTGGCGCAGCGAGCGTAAAAATACCCGTGACCACAGTCAAAGACGAGATTATACGCGGAACATTAATTACATGGTGGTGCATTGACACCGCTCGACCTTTCATATCCTTTGATGTTAGAAAGTCAAAAATTGATACGTTTCGGTAACATTTTTGGTAAAGGTCATTTTTCGATGACACGGCGAAGTGAGTTTAGAAGTGAGAGACTGACAGTTGAGCTGAGAATGATGTTGCTTGATTACAGTCACGAATTACGAAATGTCTGTTCGAATGAAATGATGTTCACCCACTCTGCTATGTCGATCAATGTTCTATGCGGCTCCAAAGTTCAAGACTAGGTTTTCTTCACATTTCTTGGAACTGTCTTTTAATTATTACTAAACGCGGGTACTTGAGAATAACAGTTGTGACAGTAAAATAGAGACATTGCGAGTAACTAATTACGTTTTTAACTTTGTCCCTCACAGATAACTCTAAAACTAATGTTAATTGAAAAAAACACAATCATTGTTGCTATAAAAAAAAAATTATAAGTTACAATTATTATTATTTTTGATATGATTAGTTTAGACCATTACTTAGGTATACATTTTTAATAACAGAATAGAATCGTCAAATCAAGAACAAATGCTTTTTTTACTAACGCCACGCCGCGCTCCACGACCGTACAAAAGCAAAGGAAATTGTCGTTAAACAATGCGTTGATTCCACAGTTGCACAAGTTCCTAGAGAACGTGCCATTGTGTCCGATATTAACAGCTTTTTTGGATACTTTAATGCCGCCACCAGACTTGTGAAACATGGGGCGTGTTCAGCACGCATGCGTCCGGCTGTTGCAGATAATACTCCTGTAGGCGTTACTCGATATTAGTTGGGATTTTTTGGTGTACCTGTATTGTTTTTAAGATTATGAATTACTAGCTGCGCCCCGCGCTGTTAGCAGCTATATATTTTCGGGATAATAAGTAGTATTTCTGTCCATGGCTGTTTTGGCAACACCACAGCGAATAGTTCTGGAATGCTCTAGTTTCTTAGCTCCAGGACCTGGTGGAGCTTGTTAGTTGTAAGTTCATCCCTCGAACGTCAAATCTTTTCAATTGACACCATTGTTCTTGTCCATGTGCTGAGTACATTATTCTGGCACTTTTATGTTCGCAGCGAGCACGAACAAAGTTATACTTTCAATTCAAGGTTTATCGATTGGTATGTCTGTACCCGACTTTAGAATATACCAAACCGTCCCAGACTTTGGATACAATCTTCATATTCTTATAACTGTTTTGTTTTCATATCATGTAGATCTTGATTTCCAAAAGATAAGGTGCCTAGTTTCTCATGGTAATAATTTTTAAATTTCATAACTATGTATCTGTCATGTCTTGCGCTTTTGTGATGTGTTAATACACTTTACATAAGGTAAAGCTTGAAACTGAATTTATACTTAACTATTGGTTACTATTGGTAACTTAAGTATTGGGTAAAGATTAATTAGAGCATTGTACCAAATCAAAATAAAACAAAGGTTTAATTTACATAATAAGTCCACTTGCACTTAGCTAGAACTCAGTTTATCTAGATATACCTACCTTGGTATTTGTTAACTTAAGAAACGAAAACAAATTCAGATACAACTAATAAAAGTAGCATTTATTGAAGATCCAACCTTAACTCACTTTGACAAACCACGTAGCAGACACAATAGTAAAAGTGCACTTAATTGCGGTATAACGCAGCTACTTTGGGCAGGGAAACAGTTAACAACTACTTACAGCGATGATCGGAAGACAGTGCAACTTAGTTGCATACAGCCCAGTGTTGCTAACCCGCTTCCCTCAAATCCCGTGTAAACAAGATCACTTCACCACAATTACCTTTTACCACATTTTTCCCGCCCCTCCCATTCCCACGGCCTGGCAAATTGCTACAAATGCCAGTCTTCAAGTAGTCCTCGTTAAGGTGTGTGTCCATTGAACAGAAGTTACTAACAAAGTTGCAACGACAGGAGCTTTGTATATCGGTAGATCACAGAGCTGGAAAAATATTGACGTGCCTTACTTATACTTCTACATATTATTATCTTATTTGTGAGCCTATAATTGTCCTACTTTAGGACAAAGGCCTTTTCACATTAGTCATGCATGGTTTAAGGCCTAAAGGTTAGGCAATCTTGATCCTTAGTAGGAAGAGCTAGTAGAAACAATACCTGCCAACGTACCTATGTTTGGTGCACCCATATTTGTCGACTAGCCAGTGTCCACACTACGGCACGACCAGGTAACAGCTGATGCCAATACGAAGATGATGATAGATCCAAGTAGACTGCGCACGTCATAACTGCATCAGCCCATTTCTTTTTATGCTGTTTCTTGCCGTTAGTTCTGGAGGAGCTCTATCTGCGTATTCAGACTTTTGGCGAGACCTCATAAAATACCTCCAGCCAGGTGCATCAGCCAATGTATCTACACCCTTACTTATACGGCCACGATTATTAGTGGTCGACTAGGAAGCTATTACGACGGTTACGTTGTGTGCTGAGGAAAGTAGATATTTGATTTCATTTATTAAAGGTATAATTATGGTGTGACAAGCTTAATAGGAAGGTAAATAGCCGTAAACTGCATTACGATTACATACTAAGTTACTTTTTTACGTATTGTTGTAATACAAATACTTACAATTCATAGTTATACCTGCACTTAGAGATTTACAACGGTTTATAGTATTTTTGGCTTCAAGTGATCGATGTTTGCTCTTATATTACCTACATCTCAGTGTATGTACCATTATCTACCTACAACATATTTAGAGGACAATGCTTGTATTATGATTAGCCTGTATCATATAACTATGAATCAGTAACTTCAGGTAGATAAGCAATGCATATATTAAGGATAGTCCACTGCTTTCCAAAAACTTATAAGCTGGAAAAATATTTAACAAAATCTACTATTTATCTCCCAGAATCTAATGAACAAAGTATCAATACAAAAAATTAAACTAAACATTAACAATTGATAACAGTGATACAAAAACAGTAACGTAATTGTAGGCTACCATTTGGTAATAAACCACGTCTCAAAGTTTCTTGGCACGAAACCTTTAATTAAACAATATTTCATTATTACCGTATCGAGAAAGCATCACTTGAGTATTATAGGTTTGTTCAAGTTTTATTAGAACTAGCTGCGCCCCGCTGTTACCCGCTACATGGATTTAAATGAAATTTCAATGGACGTAGCCGACATCCTGGATTAACCATAGGCTACTTTTTATCTTGAAAAAATGTAGTTCGTAACACCGCGGGGCGCAGCTAGTATTACTATAGTTTTGAAGTTTGGACCGCAAGATACTGTTTCATCATTTTACCAGACGTTGTAACCGCAAACTTTCAATGGCGCGGATTCCGCCTTTCAATTCTAAGTGTTTACACACGTTAATACGAATGCATAACGTTACGAAAGACCCGCGTGAATCACATTCATTGCGGTGTTGGGCTTCTGAAGTTTAGGCGAAACGAGGAATGAGCGAGGTCGAGATGAGATGTGTATTTGTGTAATGGTGATGTCGTTATCATTTAATTTGACAGCATGATTGGCGAGGTTAGTCGTTCCAGCAATTATCGCTAATGACTCATCTGGACATGTTGTTTTTATATAATTTGAATTATTGACCTGCTGTATTTGGAACTGTGTATGTAGCATAACATATGTTATGTAGCATAACATATGCTACATACACATGGCAAATGCATGATACGTCCAGACGATGATGACTCTGCCTGTAAACTTCCGATATAAAAATTCAGAGCTAAGTTTGAAGTGATACGTAGGAACAAAGATTGGGTATAAAATTGTTAAGTCCTTGCCACAAACTTACGTATAATATTCACCTGTTGCCAATAAATAGATTCGTCGTATCTATTACTTATAGAAAGGTTTGGTGCCGGATATACACCTCGGCTACTCGGAAATACATTCTAAGTTCGATAACAATCGATTAACCTCTTACCTTTTAAAACCTGACCATCAACCGGAGCATGTTTAATGAAGTCTTAACGACTCGGTTACGTGCAGGGTTGCCAACTTTTTTGAGTTATTTTTATTTGGTCCAAGTCGTAATAATTAGGTAACTTTTAGAAAATTAGGGAAAAAAGTCGTGCACTTTTTACTTTCAAAACAGTCTACTTCGAAATTAGCGATCAAAATATACTACATCCCATAGTTCAAGTGGCTAAAATATTACACTAATATTATAAAGGCGAAAGTTTGTGAGTTTGTTACCTCTTCACGCTCTAATGGCTGGACAAATTTTAATCAAATTTGATATGGAAATAGCTGACACCCTGGATTAACAAATAGGCTTTACTTTTTATTCCGAAAACTATAGCGAGTAACACCGCAAGGCGCAACTAATAAACGATATATTATAGTACTTACAGGTGGCAACCATGGTTATGCGTCCCAACAGCATTTTAAATAGCTGCGTCACTCTCTCACTTAAATATAGGTCAATTGCTAAGAATGATTGCGTGTTAGCTAATGTTTGGACTAATATGAAGATGATGCGCGTGGATGTAATTGATGTAATGCTGTTACGGCAGATTTGGAGCCAAAAGAAAAAGTTGATTGCACTTAATTTGAAGAGGCGCTTAAAATTTGGAGGCTGTTTACGTAAAGTATGATGGGTATGATCGTCACTTTAGGTAATATTTTGATGAAAAAATGAAACTACTTAATAGGTATAAATTATGATAAAATTCTGCCCCCTTGGAAGGTAGACGCCGCATTACACTGTACATAGCGGCCGGCGCGGCGTCTCGCTTTTATGATAAGGTCTTGGCATCCAAATGACTGCTTTTAATCTCAGTGGACGCTTTAACATTAACGACGGTTAAAGGTGTATTTGTATTGGATAATTCTCAGTTGCAGCACGGAGTCTAGATTTGTGCCCGGTTGGTGGCAATAGGCTTCGCCCCCCTATTACATTGGGACCTAAAACATAACTGGCGATATGTGGGTGGACTATATGTAGACCTCTGCCTACCGCTTCGGGAAATTCAGGCGTGATATTATATTATGAAGGTGTTTTTAATTACATATCACTTTTTAAAAGCTTAGGGTGCAACACAGAAATAAAGAAGATTTTATTTGCTATAAATCAGTTACCATTTATAGAAGTAAGATCAACAATCAACAACAATTTAGTTACTGAGATTAGGCCTCCGTTTATCCACGGGTCAAACCAGACATATGTTAGCAATTCTCGGTTTGGACTTCGTGCTAGCATCCAAAAGGGCAACTAAAGGTGGCAGGTTACTAGGGCAACATGCTTTAACCAAGCTTTTGCTAGGCAATCCCTTTCGATCTTTAATTAATTGTCGTCGTAAAGATGTCAATGATCAGTAGTCGACTTATATAGTTATATGTTAATCGGATAAGCATGATGCTGTAGTTGGTATGTGGCCTCCGCATCTGCTAACACGACTGACTAATGCGTAAGTTCTAAGTAGGTAACTAAGTGGCGGATAGACATATAATAAAATATATAAATATTGTGTTGAAATGTGTAATATAAAAAAAAGTTTTTACTTATAATATTTTCGGATTAGTTCGTAATGTAATAGTATAAATAGGACAAACTATAGTTCTAACATAGTTACACATTTAGTTAGACTACAATGGGTTTAAACATAATTTAATATGAAATAACAACGTCCTAGATCACAGAGGGTTAAGATTTCAATCGTATTCAGATGTATCGCTCGATAGTCCTATTCACACCCGATTGAGTACAAGTTGAATCTTTGTTACAAAATATGTCGCAAACTGTTCACAAGGCGCTAAATAACGGTACGGTATGGGAAACATTAAAATAATACACTACAGTAGATGATGCAAAGCCTGAGAGAGTGGTCAGATTTATTGCGCAACTTGTGCACTAAAGACTTAAAGGTTAAACACGGCAATTATACACAAAGCAACGTAGAAACAAACTTTCTTAGGCTCGTGTGTGCGATATTTATGTATTCTGCGAAGGTGCCATATATATGGTACTTGTACGTGGATATTGTAGGCATTCTCTTCAGGCACAGCAAGACTTCGAGTGTAGAAAATCGGGTATAACACTGTTAAAATATGGAATGACTGAATGTTAGAGTTTTGGGTCTGACATCCAATGAATAATAATTGTAGGTAATCATAGATATTTTATTAGTGTATAGTTGTATACGGGACTGAAATGCACCTAGTAACCTTACCAATTGAGGACAATAAAAACCGAAAAATAAGAGAAATATTTAGACACCATTTGATACATTTATTGTTTGATAAGATAGTTCGGTATTCCGCTTTACGCGCATTAAAAATTGACCCATATAAACAGTTGGTTGAGTCAATTTTGCAACATTTATTCCACCCACGCTAAACTTCAATCAGCAAAATTAACGCCTCAAGCATTATTCCACTTTTGGCACTCGTAATGACCGCAGATTTGACAAAAACGTTAACTTTTACTTTTTCAATTTGGCAACACCGTGCATAATGCTGCAAGATATAAAAATGCATTTCGCAACGTGCATTAGGCACGTTTTTTTGTTGAATATAATCTGTGATTGTCCGAATGTTGCTAGGTGCGATTCATGCAATCATAATTAAGTTGTGTTGCCAATTACAGCAAAATAAACTTTATTACGTCTAATGCATTTGCAAAATATCGTGTTAGTGTTGCTGTGGTAAAAACATTTTTGGGGCGTTAAAACAGGTACATACTGAATGAAATGATTGTAAAAAACCTTTCATGAATTCTTGTATTACAGACCGTACACAGCACCGAAATACTGAGCCCTTAAAGCAATAAAACAAAAGCATTTGAGTATGACTCGCATATATTTGGATGTTCCGAGAGGAGTATACTATAACTGGAGCCGACTTCCAGTGGTACTCTTAATCTTATTGGAATGTTAACCGACTGGTCAGCCAACGAAATTTCCTTGCGGCCGCCGACGCAAATGTAGGCGATGAGCGGAATTTTGTAAAATCTGAGGATGCCTATTAAAATACGGATTTAATGAACTTATACATTATATTTAATTTCACTTTTACAATAAATTTGCAGTAAAAATATCCATATCTAGCAAAATATTATAGATTAAAACAATTTAAAATAATATAATAACCGTTTTTTTATAATTTTTAGATAGTAGGTAACACTTTTATTTTGGGCCAGCCACGGTTTTTTTAAACTGAGAATCATTAATTAATAAAGAATAAATAATATATTTAAATTCTATGAAGGTCATTCACATCTCCAAATCGCTTCCGCACGTACCATACCACGGGCGGTCGTCCCAAAGTGGGCAAACACACGAGGCTTTTCACATTAAAACACTTTCTCCGTCGTTACGTTGTGTTTACTCGCATCTTCCTCGTAATAATGACGCGTTTGAATATTGTACGGCTTTCGATGTTTGTCTTGTTCTCGGTAATGTCAAACGAGTGGAAAACACTTCAAAGTGCTCTAGAATTACCTACGTAAGGTACTTATAATGTGTTTAGTATTGCATTATAGCTATAGGTACTAATACTAATCGTTCCAAACGCACTGCCGGATAACCAAAACTTTTTGTTATAAAAATAAAAAGTACATGTCTAATTTAAAATAAATGAATTTAGTTTATCTCAAGTGAGCTACTTACTCATACATAACACAACACTCCCACTTTTACTTTCTATGAGACAGCACTCTAGGCCTACCGCATAAATCAATAATCCAATAACTGATTCATAGAAGTGGTATAGGTAAATTAAAGTAGAACAAACTGGTCAGTTCCTAAATCAATCCTCAATTTATTTGTGGTGGACTTAAATATGCATATGTACAAGCACAAATACCTTCACGCCCTTTACCGAAACAAAAAAAACACAAACAAAAGCAAATAGGCAGGTTCCATTGTTCCAAAAATAAAATAATCATTTCTCTGGCGATCCACCGTGAAATCGATTCTGTTCACATTATGGTGTGGGCGGACTGTTACGAGCGATGGAGTGGCTGGTGTCAACAATGTGTTGTTTGTTATTGTTAACTGCTATGAACGCAAACATTGTATTATACTCAACCTCCCACATAATGCTTACAAACAACTTTACATTCTTTAGAGCAATTACCTAATTTGTGGATGTTTAAAAACAACACCTGATTTCTTCTGAAGTTCTAAACTTTATTTAAAAAGGTTACCAAGTCCTGTACCTGCGGCTCTACATTTTTATTTGATTTGTTTGTTACTTGACTGATAAACTTGCCCTAAGTAAAAATACTCCAGTCGATTTCAAAATCGTTTGCTAAATCGATTAATGTTTTGATTTATCTTGTTTCAGGTCACAGCCTTGGCTGTGCTCAGCATAGCATCGGCGAAGAATTCGACGGCTAAAACGAAACCGAAACGACAATTAGACAGCATAAGAACACATGAAAACTTGCAGTACTCCCTCGTACTTCCTCATTCAAGAGTTCAACATTTCAGAGCACTGTCAAACAATCGAAGAATTTCTCATGGGCAACCTAAAGGCAAACTGCCGCCATACGCGGTACAGATGGAGCCTGTAGTGCAATATTCTCAAAAAGATCCTCTATATGATCCCAACCAGGAAAACTTTGAAGATACAGTTGTAAACAAGAACGAAATTTACGCTCAATCCAAAATACTGAATTTACAAGATCAATCTGCCGAAAACTTTGGACCTCCTTATGGTAGTCTACCAACAGCCCCTCTCTACAGTCACGAACCACATCCTCATTATTACGAAGCTCCTGAGCCTATTATTGAAATAATAATCAAGGAGTCTAATGAAACTCTACCACCACCTCCTCCTCAGCCAGTTCAAAAGAAAAAGAAAGAACCGGTTCACGTTTTCTATGTAAAATACAGTAAAGACCCTCATTCTAAGGACAAAGTTATATATGAAAAACCCATTCCTGCTATCACTCCTGCAACTAATGAAGAAGATGAACATCATGAGCATGAAGATGAATATATCACTGTCACACCAGAACCTTACGTGCCTGTTAAGACAACCACTTTAAGAGCAATCATAAAGCCTGAATCTGAAGTGTACCACAGTGACAGTAGCGTCAAAATTACTTTTGGTAACGAAGGACGCCATTACAGTGACAGACGTGAAGGAAACAGCCATACTGAAGACCACGAAGAGACTGCACCTAAGCCCGCTATTGCATACCCAAACCAACCCTTGCAAACAACACAACAAACCCACCACAGCCAACAAATTCATCAAAGTCACCCACAATTAGAGCGTTCGGCTTCTCCAAAGCCACAGTTTGTTGAGTCTAGTACCAGGCCATCTATCCTTCAGCACCATCATCAGCAGCCCTTACAAAACTATAGATCTGGACCTCCACAAGCTCAAAGTAGAATCCAATTCCAGCCGCAACAAATCCCTAACGAGCAACAACTGCCAAGACAAGGACCTTCCGTATCACCATTTAGGCCTCAACAACAGCCCCTCACATCCCGAATTCCATTCGGTCCTACTCCTACTTTTAACGCAGCTTTCTCAAATGGTCCCATTGGTCCAGTGCCTCACTTTGGTAGCCCCACCGCTCCTAGCCCATCTGTTGCTTTCCCTACAGCTTCATTCCCTAGGGCAAATAATGGCCCGCATTTCCACTCGCGTGTTAATAGTCCACCTACCTTTGCGTCAAGGCCACAGTTTAATGGACCTCCCAGACTCGGTTTTCATTCAGGACCACAAAGGCCCTTCCCAGTTCAAGGCGTTCAATCGAAACCTTATTTTGATGATCCTAAATACTTACAGGAAAATTACCACACGATTACCACCGAACAAGTAGACCCGCCTAAACAACAACAGTCACCTAACAGGCCCCAGCAGTCTTTCGGTCCTCATGCCCAACCAAGCCCAAGCCCGAATCCATCACAATTTTTAGAGCATCGCCGTCCTCCCATTCTTCCTCTCAACCAACAACTTCCTCAACAAAGACCAGCTCAGCAATTTGAATCAATCCATAATAAACCCGCTCTAAATGTTAACCCTAGCGCTTCTCCATTCTTTAATCTTAAACCTTCGCCACCTCTTATTGAAGACAATCGCCCACCTTTCCAACAACATTCCCTCCAGACCCAAACACAGCAACAATTTAGCTTCCACCAAGGACCCCAAGCGCTTCCAAAACCATCTCCTCAAATTCCATTCCAACAGCACCACTCGTTCTCAGGTCATTCTCCCTCACCATCCCCTGTACCTCAAAACCAGTTTGTCCCGCAACCTTCTTCTGCTCCATTGTACAATTTCCATCCCCAGCCATCACCGACACCTGATGTATTCCACCAGAGTTCACCATCCGAAAGACCACAGTTCCCACAACAGGGCCCGTCTGAAAGACCTTTCAATCACCAGGCCAATCTTGGCTCTTTGGTACCAAACGGTGGGGAACTAGTTCCCGCTATATCTAAATACGAACAGCATATTACTGTTAGTGGACCTACAGCTCAACCCTTCAGTGGCTTAGGAGAGTCTAACCCTAGTCAAGCGGCACCCACACCTAGTCAACATGCACAGCAGTATCATCAACTTCAACAACAACAACAACATCAACAACGGCAGCAACACCAACAACAGCAGCAACAGCAACAACGTCAACAGCAGCAGCAACAACATCAACAGCAATACCAGCAACAGCAACAGCAGCACCAACAACAGCTACTTCAACAGCAACATAACCAACAACAGCATCAGCAACAACAACAGCAACAACAACAGCACCAACAACAACAATTTCATCAGCAACAACAGGAACAAGAACAAGTTAGGTTACAATTAGCTCAGAATGTTCAAAAACAACAAGAAGAAATTCAGCGCCTTCAAGCTCAGTTATTGCACACTCAAAATCAGCAACAGCAGCAACAATTCCAAAGTACTTACCACCAGCAAGTACAGGCTACATCACCTAGATCTCAATACATTCAAGAAAGATCACGACCACACCCGACGTTTGCCACAAGCACCGCGTCTCCTCCTTACTATCAATCTACATCCAGGACAGTCGAAATCAAACCAACAACTCAGAAATATGTGTCATCGACACAGAACTCCATAAACCCAACATCAGAAACTAAAAAAGATGAGAAAAAGAAGAAGCCCGCTATTGAACTTCCCGATGAAGTGCCGGATGACTTACGTGAACAGCTATTCTCTTCCGGTATTTTGGATAATGCTGACATTAGTGTACTAGATTACGATAAAGTAGGAGACACGCCTTTGGACTCTTTACCTCCAGATCAGTTAGCGAACTTTTTCAGTGCTGGTGGCGGTCAACAAATTGCAGCCAGTGAAAATAGACCCGTGTTTGTTAAGCCCAATGGAGACAGCATTGAATCTAGAATCGACGAAGACATAGAAGATGACCAGGAATTCGCAGCCTCAGAAAATGTTGCTAGTGTTGTTGCTCCACCGTCACAGGGCCAAGCTGTTGAAATGAAAGTTGTCCATTTCAACCCTGATACACCTGAAGGACAGAAACTGGCAAAGCAATACATAAAAGAAAACGCCACACACGTCGATCCTGTTGCTTTAAATGACAAAAGGTATAACAGATATTTGCCTTTAAAAGTAAGTGGCAACCAGTTTCCTCTACCAGACATTCTAAAAGGAAGGAAAGTAACATCAGTTGTTGTTTTGGCCCCTGTTGAGACTGAAGCTTTAGGTGAACACACAAGAACAGAGCGAGCAGCCGGTGAAAGCTTAAAAGGAATTAAATTTGTCGCTGGTGAGAGTCTACAGGAACTACTCAAGCGGCCGACAAAAGACAACTTCCAGAAATGGTTGAACGTAGAAAAGAAGACCGCCACTGATTTGCAATCGGTTGTCTTACTTGTGACTGGGTAAGATTACATTACATACAATTTTTTTTAACAATTCCATTGTGCGTACTGTAAGAGTAAAGTTTTATTTAAAAAATATTTCTTTGCAGGGATGCTGAAGATACTGATGAAAAGGAAATCTTCATGTATGACATTGCTTCAGGTAATGTGAACAAACTCAGCGGTGATCTATCAAATGCTTTTGTGGAAGCTGCAGAAAATAACTCTTTGAGCAAAGATATTGAATCACTGGCCATCGAAGGAGAAGGTACTCCAGAAAGATTTGAGAAGACTAAAAGCGATGATGTAGTAGCGGAAGGTTCTGAAAATGTGCCATTATTTGTAGATTTATCAGGTTTAAACTTAGATCAGGAAAATTCAAATCAAGTGTCAATATCATCAGGTTACAGTAAAACGAAACACGGCAGATCATTTAGGAGACATTAATAATAATATGCCAGATGGCGTCTGATCCTTGTAAATAGTATAGTATTAGTATTACTAAATTAATATCGACGCGATTATTGCGCATAGTCGTAATTGTTTTTTTTTTACAAAAGTGATAATGGTTGTACAATATAAAATAACTGCCTTTTATATTTTTTTTTATTTTCCTTGTCCTGTTTACAAATTTGGGTTGTAGTCAAAAATGTGCAAGCAAAACACAAATGTATTAAAATTGGCTTAGGATTTCCTTACCTTGTTTATAAACAAAATGAATTCAAATGATACAAGTTAAAACTAAAATATTGTTTTTGTAGTTTTCATAACAAAATATTAACATTATTTTATATTCATAATTATATTGGAATATTGCAGTAACGTCTTAAATAAATTTACAAATCGATTTTTAAAATATAACACAATATCGATTATACTACTATCGATATGATTTTATCGCGTCTGGCAACACGATGGAGAACTGTCAAACATATGGATTATTTATGGTGGAAGGTTCATACCGCAGTGTAAAATTCATAGTCTTTATTTTTTCCATGTATTTTGATATTAATTTTGACTTATAAACATGATGGAGGGTTCTCTTAGTAAATGGACAAATGTGATGAAGGGTTGGCAGTACCGGTGGTTCGTGCTGGACGAGAACGCTGGCCTGCTTTCTTATTACACGGTAAGTGACGTTTCATACTCACGTATTACACATTTGTTGCCGATGATTCTATAGTTTCATTAAGGGTTTTCTACTTAGGTGCACTTACCCGGTAATAATAATATACAGACGCATATTTCTTTCAATAAATTAGAGAAGTTTAATTCAAGATTTTATTTTGTTGAATTAACCTCATAATAACCACTTTTAATTTCAAAAATTATGATTTAAATTAACTGTCCATAACCATATATTATTAAACCAACTAAAACATGAATATGAATTGGGTTTCAATTTTATTGTGCTAAATAGTGATGAAAACTCTTTACTACACTTTAGTGTCAGTGTCAAGGTTAAGTGTTTGTTGTTTATGTGTACCATAGCCATAGAATAGATGCCAAGGTGAGGCAAAGACCAAGGGTATAATGCCAATTTCAACTTTTCACAGACTATAAAATATGATTTATTGTTATTACTTAAATAACAATAGATTCTTACTTTTTATTTAATGAATACAATCAAATGATTATTAAGGTTTCACTTACATTGTATGTTACTAAAAAAAATATTTATTACTTAGATAATATAATAACAATAAATAATATCTACTTATGGATTATTAAATTAATATTGAAATAAAACTTGGTAGTAGCTACCATAGGTATTGCAGATAAAACATTCATTATTAGAAGTTAATTTGATTAATAGTCAATTAGAATTTTTTTATCATCATGTGTATATCAGTATTCAATTTTAACATTACCATATGATGTTACCATTTCAAACCTATATTATTGTGGGTTTTCTAATACAAAATTATATAGTTGGACAGGCAATTTCCAATGACAAATCCACTTCAACAACATTTTGTATAACACTTATTATTTTAATGTATTTTAACACATTGGATGGTATTAGGCTCACTGACGAGCCGTGAATCAGTTAACAACTCGATAATAGGTACTTAAATATCTTTACTAAAACCGTTTCCAGACTGATTGAACTTTTTCTTGTTCTTATTCAAATAATTTTGTCTGAAGAAATTGTAAAACATGTAGTATACAAATATGACGTTGGGAAAATATAGGATAGTGATGCCTAATGGTGCTGGGCAGCTGGGGAGGAACACTTGAGCTGAATATATTAGCATTATTGTGAACTGGATCTGAAAAATTAAATTGTTATTTAATTATAATTTTTTTTTGTAAATTACATTGTCGGTATAAAAACCTGCTGTAGGTAGGTAGTAGTAATAGATGCCATAGTAATTTCACCTATAATACTCATAACCGTGACGTAGAAGAAACTGTGATCACTATCATTTATCAACATTTTAACATGCTATAGTCATGTAGCCTATGATAGTCTGTTTTTAATTCATAAAGGCTACAAAAGAGCACTTACAATATATCTGTCAATTTGCTTGGTTCTATGAAGAAGAACTGGCAAGCAACTCCATAGTTACCCTTTTTACCCGACAGTGCTAGAAGGAGGTATATGTTTTTGATATGACACTTTACACAACAACTCTGCTGTGTTATAAGAATATTTTGTATACAATTTTTATATGCCCCATTGGCTAAATACAATCAATTTAAGAATAAATACATACTCCATATGGAGAATATGGAAACCATATCCAATCAAATAAGAAACTGTAACAAACATATGTGCAAATGCCACATAAATGCCAGGCCATTCAATGGTACTATTTTAAAGGAATTAATTCTAAAATGCAAATTAGGTACTAAGCTGCTCTTACCCCTATTACTTCAAGTTCATTTATCTACCAAGTACTCCACTTTGATTAAAGCTGACTCATCAGAATAATATGCTTAGCATCACAAATATTTAGGTCAAAGATTTTTTTTATTTGTGGCCTGAAGGGATTGTTGAATAGAATTGCTTGATTGGTATTTGTAGCGTGGTCAAATAGCAACCAGGTGTAAATTACTAAAGCTAACTTCAATAATTGAGCTAGGCCATAATATCGTATCTTTTAGTTTAGTAAGTATGATTGCACTAATACTATTACGTATCGTAATAGGTACTTCTTCTACTTCTCTATACGAGAAAAGGCCTTTGCCCGGCAGTGGGACAGATACAGGCTGTTACTATTACTATTGATAATCCTTCAACTTAGCCCTATTCAAGTTCTAGAAGTATTGAGTTAGGTATGTATACGTACCATCTGCATCACAGTGAGCCATTTCTTATACTTGTTGAGGACAGCCTTCATCTTCGGACTGCCCTCGGCCGATAGGAGGTAGTAGCTGTACATGATGACGTGCACCGCGTTATTTAACATCGGGGAGAATGAAGTAATACCACCTGGAATACAAAGTATTGTATTGGAACACTAGAGCACCTATCACAACGTGCATGCATTGTTTTGGCAAAACTAAAAAGCCTATTTTTAAGTAAGTCCTGTCTAATAGACAGGATTTTTTAGCGTTGTATCATAGCTAACTAGTTGTAGTAGACACGTCTAACACCTAGTGCAGCCTCTTTGTTTTTTAGAGATTAATACATATAACGTCATTAATTCAAATTAGACTATTCTATATATTACTACGAAGGTCACGCTTAAAACAGCTCCAAAAACGCCCATCTCTAACTTGTTCCTAAAACTGGTAAAAGTTTCTCACAGCAAAATGGTATTTTATACATCGGCAATTATTTATTAGCAACGAACTACAAGAATTCGTGCCTTCATTCGCAAAAAGCAGTGACCTATTTTAATTTAATCAAAAAGGTGACGTTGAAGTATAATACTGAAGTTTTCGAGGAGGATAACAAATATTGAATTAAATTTTACTTTGACAAAAATGTTTCGAGTCTCCGAGGAATTATGAGAATAAATTATGTTAAACATGAATGGTCGCAGATTTCGCAAAGTTTAGATTGGATATTGGTTGTTTAAAAACGTGTTTGAATTAATTATATTAATATAGTCTCGATAGACCCAACGCTAGCGCAATCTTTTAGCGGCTAGGGTATTATTTTTAAAGCAATTCATCACTGCTGTTTGGTACACTGGACTGTTTAAATATTACTTTTGGATACGTAGTCATCATCATCATCATCATTATTATCAGCCGGAAGACGTCCACTGTTAAACAAAGGCCTCCCCCTTAGAACGCCATAATGAACGACAGCTTGCCAATTGCATCCACCGGTAGTACGTAGTACGACTCATAAATTCTAGACAACTACGTAGGTACTGCATTGAAATCTAGCCATTCTGCCCGCTCGCTCTCAATTGTTTTCATAACAATCCAAATGTCGGTAACACATTCTCTTTCTATAGATGCAATGGGCTAGAACTACAATTATGTAGAAGAGCCCATAAGAGATTAGCTATTATCATATAAAATTTCAGTATTCTGATATTGTAGTAACAAATGAACAAAGTTACATTGGAATGGGAAGCTTCAAAACTTACGCATAGCTTCAAATAAGCCATTATTTTCTTTCTTCTTTTTTCCCTAATCCCAAACATCTGGAGAAACCAATCAGTATCTTTCTTCCATTTATCATTTTAGCAACAATACTACAATTCGGTTTTGCTCCGTGTTTGATTGCATCGTCCAAAAGAAGAGGCATCTACGAGGTTACCAAACTTCCTTTCGCGAATCATGACGTCATCCAATCAATGTGATGGTAAAATGTACGTCTAATATTTCGCTCTCTCGGGTACAAGGTGCTTGGCGTGGTCAAGTGACAGAAGCCCGTACATTCACAGTGAAAGTATCTTGATTGATTGAGCGTCATATAAACATTTCCCACGGTTACTCCTTAAATGTCAACGGTCAGTGGTTTACAGAGTATTTAAAAATAAACGATGGATGACTGACGGCGACTAGCTGCGAAAATAACTATCTATAAAATTATCTTATGTATCGAAACTTCTCATATTTATACAAAATTATTGTATGACAAAAAAGTTTATGTTTTTGAAATGATTGTCCCTAGAAGTAACGGTAGCGGTACATTCTATGCGTGGATCCATCTCGCAGTTAAACTGTATTGATCGGTATCCACCTACCCAGTGACCCTGGCTATAATCCCGTAGGACCCGGTTCGATGACAATTCAGCCCTAATGCCACAGGCCCTATCACTTATCTGGCACGTTGCCAATCTGAAGCTACAACCGACCTTTTTTTATCAGATAACTAGTTCTAAATCGTGTAGACCTACATTACCGATCGATTTGCCTAAAGAATTTATGCACTGCATACAAACAGCATACTAGTAGATATTGTATGTTCGATACGCTTGGAATTTTAATGTAATATTTTGGCAGTTTTGACAAATGAATAATCGCATTTTTAACATGTTTGTTGACTTGACTTAATTAAGACGTATAACGCTAAGTATTTGGAATACAATAACATTAATTAAAATTGTTTAAATATGTGTGAGTTCTTTGTAATGTTAATTGCCGTGATTTTTGGCTAAAATGCCTAAGAAACTGCTGACCAACTGATTCTTTATCTCTACAAGTTGACAGGTATTCTGACAATGATTAATATTGCAATTTCCTTTTTGGAAACTACCGTCCTTATCGATCCAGAAAGATATTTGTCAAGTAGACATTGTAATCCCCAATGAAATATTCCCTAAAAGCATTGTAGCTGTCTATTAGAAGTATTATCGGTCGTTGCCTCCGGTCCAATAAGATTGTTCAATAAATTATGGGACAACTTGATAATTCTATTTCTGTAGGTGAATTAATTAAGAGCCGTTTATGATCTTTACATCTAAAGTCTTCAACTATGACATTGACCGGTTTTTCTGCGTCCGAGCTAATTGTCTTTCCAGCAACATTGGTATGGTATGGTAATGGTGGATGGTAGCGAGGTTGAACGCCCAGGGTGCCTCAGGTCCATCACAGGTTCTATTCTATTTGGACCCAGTGATAAGGTATTTAGTGACAAGTATAGATAGTGACCTTTTGAGAGTGAAAGAAGTGGTTATCTTGTTGTGTGTTTATTTAAGAATTAAATTTATAAGAACATAGCAAACTTCAGTTTTTCAATTCAATTTCTGTTATAAATAACTTCATCGTATAATCTTGATGACTATCTATATCGGGTAAAAACGTATGCAATTTTTAGTATGTTCTGATTTATGATTCGTAGGTATATCATTTTTAATGTCAACCACAGATATCTTCAACATTATCTTTGATTACGGTTGAATAACTCGTTACACATTGAAGGAAATATAGAAAAAAATTAACGATTTCTTCGTGGTCAGGAACCTTTCGTTTGATTTAATCGACTAGCTTCGCCGCAAATTAACTGCTATAACAGCCAATCGACAAACACCGAGACATATATTAACCGGTGTTATACAATAACATTAAATATGATATCACCGCTGGGAAGGTCTCACGCATGGCGATGCCCAAACGATAATCTACCCTAACCTTACTGAATAAAGTTGGTTTTGCATTGCAGGATGTGTGGTCAATACCCGGACCATCACTTTCACTTGCTCACGTCGCTATCTTCGCAATGTCTGACAAGCGATAAACCACATAATATTGTTTAGGGTCAGTTTTATCTGTTGGATATGGCAGGGCGATAAAATCTATATGTAATCGTGCCTGTCAGTGTTACAGAACTCAAATTGGAGCACGAGTGAGAATGGAAAGTTAATTTATCTACTTTTTTGAGGGGAAATACGTGGACGCGTATTTGTTGATCACGACAAGTTGACAGGAATAAGCCAGAAGACATTTTAATTGTGAATAGACTGTAAATAAAATTGAGTTCAATTACTACAGAATAAGACTTATTATTGAACATATTAGAAATACAAATTAATAGTATCCATGCCAGTTGAAAATGAAATAATACCTTGGTACGATATTCTGTGTCGTAACTATATTTTCGGTAATATACCCGGTGATAGTCGATTTGTATCGGCATCCGAAAATGGTACTAGATAAATATCTAATTAATCAAACCATTCGGCTGACACGCCAAATCGTTAGTCAAACAAGTGCCTGTAATAATTCATTAGAGCAATGCTAAAACAGATAGCTAAGCTGAATGAGCGCTAACTTGGTATTCACGCCTCGAAAGGTTTCATTACAAACAAACCACGGCTTTGGAGTTCCCTTGCCGCTGATGATGATGTTTGGTTTTAGTTAAAACAGGTTCACTAGTGTTCTTGGATATTTCTTTTGTGGGTATAAATTATGTGCTTTGATTTACGTTTTAAGGGTTTTCATTTATATTATCCTTGAAAGGACTGGGTTTATCGTGTACATATTGTTTTATTTGCAATCATAATTTCTTTCCACGCCCATGGCCTTTATTTTCAAGGTATTGTTGGCCATATTTTTATTCATAGGAACTATCAATACCTAGCCTTTTTCCAACCATGTTGTAAGCACCAAAAAGATGCACAAACCATATCTTCATTAAAACGAAAATCGGTTTTCAGAAACCATAACATGAAAATGTATGCAAGAATCTGACGAGGCCTTGGTGAATAGCACAAAATGCGAACCTCATTTAACTAGCAGGTGGAACGCTAACTGCTTTCTGCCCCAAATGGTTGCACGCAACTCGTACAAGCACAGTCAAAGTTGCTCTTATTATATCATGACTGTAGATCTTCTAACGGCTCGAGTAAATGATCGCAATAAAGAAGTAATGGTTATTGAGGAGCCTCATAAACGTTACCTTTGGACGTCTGAAAGCTGATTCGAATGCTTATGTAGGTGCTCCATTTTTGTCGAAAATAAGGAAGATAAAATAGAATTGAGGCAGTTCTGAGAAAAATTACCTGAGCTGAAAGTAATGATATGTTATTTAGGTTTGCGCTTATATTACCTATAATACAATAAAGATCAATTTAGAATGAATAATATTTTAAGGCAAGGCGTTTTTTAAGGCATCTGATTTAAAGAACATTTAAATGGAGGCTTCATGCTATGCCTACACAGTATAATAGTAGCAATTACTATAATTTTACTCGTATAAAGTTAAGCACAATTCTATTAACCCAAATAAACTGTGCAAATCCAAATACTTGACATTACAAAACCCATATTAAAGAAAACAAATCCTCAACATTGACCAAGAAACAAAAGGAATAGTTGATTGCGGTTCTATATTTAGAACCGTAGCAACGAAAGCCTAGGGGGCTTTCACGTTTTAAATAAAACCTCCATGTTTTATTTACGAGCCGCCTGCATCGGGCGAAAGCATTCAAATGCTGTTTAAATAGCAGCGTTTGGCGATTTCATGGAACGTCATGTTGATTGATGTAAATAGATGTTGCTCGGTGACTCCATAAAGAAGAATGCTGGTTATGCAGTTATTTACGATCTCGTATTGATATATCAAGTATACTGCTAGGAAAACAAGGATATATTGTCTTTGAAAAATGTGGAATTTCCCATTTCAATATTTGATTTTACTTGGAGCATCTAGCAGCTCTAGACATATTAAATCGTTAAGAACAGGTCTTTTATTTAAATTCGAGACAACTCCTGTCGACTGCAAGAGATATTTGTATACTTAGCGTTACGAACTTAGTCGAAATGTTTCCATTGTTTAGCAATATATTTGTTAGATGTGTACCCGAAGGCATTTCAGTATAAGTTTTCGGACAAAGAAGATACAATTTCGTAGTTTGAGGAAACTTTGTTCTTCAAGGCTTGTGTGGGTGTAAAGAGCAATCACCTGGCCTTTGTACAAATACCTAGAGATTTCAGGAGCCTTTGGCGGTTTTCGTATTGGTCTTTTATATTGGAATTTTATATGGTGCTTTTATTTGGGCGTGTCATGATTGAATGTAAAGTATCTAAAGTCAGTCATCAATAATTTTGTCAAGCAAAGAGAATTAAACATATTTAATGAAGTTAATAAGCATAGTTTATTTATAAAATCTTGTTTTTTTCTATTTCTTGCACTTTCTTTGTCCAGCTGAAACTATTTAGCGGTTTAACAGGATTGTGATTGAAGAATAAACCGGACCTTGCATTTAACCGTAATAGGTAGCGAGCATTTCACCAAAAGAAAATTTAGTTGCTACTTCTACTTATAAAGCTTATGTTAATGTTACTCTAATATACCAATACCGAACGAAAGCTAAGTTATATAAGAAAATACATAACGCGAGTCTACCCATTTCATCCCTCGAGCCTAAATGCTAACCTCAAACCTAACCGAAAATGCTTTGATCACAAGATTAAATTAATTCACTCTACTGAACTTGCTGATAATTTTACTGAGGTCTTCAAACGGACCCTTTAAATAGACTTGAAGGCCTCATAAAAGCTTATTGAATAATAAGGAACTAGAATGGTGCTTTAATTTATCAGTAAGTTTTTGGTTTACCAAAAGTTTATCTGAGTTGGATCGTAACTTTTTTTTGTGTGTAAGTAATAAGTTATTGTGAACCTTTAATATTTATAAACAAATGAAATATGCAACGTTATAATAGAACATTTCCTTAGATATCTTAAAACCCTAACCATAACTGGGTGATGGCGGTATTTAAAAAAAGACCATCTAATTAAAGGTTCTAACGAAGGCATCCCTATTATAAATGCGAAAGTTTGTGAGTATGGATGGATGTTTGTTACTTTTTCACGTAAAAACTACTGAATGGATTTTAATGAAATTTGATATGGAGGTAGTGACACCTTGGATTAACACATAGGCTACTTTTTATCCCGATAAAATGTAGCGGGTAACACCGCGGGGCGCAGCTAGTAATTTATAAATGAATACATACATTATTTTAGTTTATTTAAATAATGTACGAAAGCTATCCTATTTTTCCTACACGGCTAAACTGCGAAATTTAGGTCATCTCTTCTACTCCAGTTTATTATCCTTAATTATTTCGCACAAAGGATACCAACATCTTCGATAACCAATATTCAAGCAAAGTATAACAGAAAACGGCGGTAATTATGTGTTCTATTAATGACGCAACACCATTATATCGGTGATTGGTGTGTACGTAACGTTAGCATGGAGCAGAAACGTGGGGCATAAACTATTTATAGGCTATAAACGACGGCAAAATTAATATAAAGTGAGTTAGAATTTTATTAAATATGCGATTTTATGGCAGCTATTCTAGTCTGCCTGCAAGCGGCCGTATAAACATGCATGTCTAAAGTCAGTCTTTTTCAAAAGCATTGGTAAAGACCACGGATTTCCATATGCAACAATTCTGGAATATCCCTTTGCTTCATTGATTTTTATTACTTACATTCTTTATCTCGTCGGCTTAAAGCACTTTTGACGAGCTGGCTGAATGTATTCTTTTTAAATGACACACGAAAACGAAAAAAACATCTATCTAGAATACGAAGGGATGTTTTGTGTTGGATTGATGTAGGTAACCGCAAATAGAAATTAATGAATAGTTTCTATTTACAGATGAAATTGAATGTCATGTAAAGGCATGCTATTTTTATCCAAGAAAGGTTTATAATGGAGTTGTTAGGTTATTCAACTGACTTTTCAGGCTTATGAATTTAAACGCTATGTAACTTAGATAAGATAATTTTCAGTTATATGATACCTACCTAAGCATTTCTTCAGTTCTTAGATGTTATAAACAACACCTTGCTTGGTAACCAATAAATAATAGTAGAAATTCTACATTGCTTGAAGTTTTCCATAGTATATTCAATATAACAATATTCGCGAACTCAACAGTCTCAAGTTACGGTAACTTACGTACTATACAAAGACAAACTAGAGTAACTGAGTGCTGAGCTTGATTGGAGGTATGTCGACAATTATATTACCTTTGTGTACTGTTTGCTAGTGTTATCTATAGTCTATAACTTTAACTTAGTGTTAAAATGGCGTCTTACTTTATGGGTCAACGACCTTCTTGATGTCGTAAATTAGCTGTCTGCACTAAAAGTCGCTTGTTCTACTAATTGTGTAGAGAAATTACAAGGCCTGTAAAATCCTCGATTTTATTCGCCTAAACCCAAACTTTCTCCATAAGCCCCTGCTGTTCCTAACTTGCCTTCATTATACGTACAACTCATCAAAATAACCCTTCTCCTCGACTCGAAGCTATGGGCACACCGTGAGCAAATAAGCTCACTGACATTTAACGACTCTTCCCGGGTTAGAACTCAGTGGGTTTTAATATGAAGCCAACTTAAATAATTTATAATCAAAACCAGTCCATGTTTTTAGTTACTAACACAGGTCTCGTTCCTCAAGGTAATTGAACTGTTGAATTTTATCGCACCCTGACTTCTCTACGTCCTTGATGTGCATTGGACTATAAGTATATAGGATACAGAGTGCTCTATGGTTTCGCATACACTTATGCACTATATCTTTGACGGAGTTGACCTCGACCGAAATCCGGCTTAATACTAAGCTGAAAGATTATTTTTCAAGTTTTATTGGGGAAGACCGTTTTATGTCAAGGTATTCTCTGGACTAAATACGGTCTTGTCTCCCTCACGATTACTATCAAATAATTATCCTACATAAACAAACACGGTATCTCCGCTAACTAGCTGTCTGTCACGCGTGTATCGATTGTTTATTTATAGAACAGAAGCTTAGCGACCGATGTGCGGATAAAGGTCAGTACTTGGTACAATTACCACCTCATTGGTCTAGCGAAAAAAAGAAAGAAATAATCACATTTTTCCTGGAGCCGGCCGGATATACATTCGTCTGAAGAGGACAGTTAACAAGACGTAGCAATAAGGGTGATGGAAATCTCAAGAATAGTATCTCTATTTGTAGAATCAAATTGCAACTGACTCTATCGTCTTCGTTAGTTTTATCAGAAGATTAAAATATAGAAAGAGAATTTCTTATAAGAAGGAAATACAGAGTAAATATGTCGTTGGTTGTTTTGTATGCATTTATTTGTCACGACACGTTTGCATGAAATCAGCAGTCGTGTATACTATGCATAAATACTTTTACTACAATGACGTCAGTGGTATTTATTTTAGTTAAGGCGTATCCAATATTGTTACCGCATCTTTGAGCTGTCTTGTCTACCTTTCTTTCTTTTTTATCTTTACCTTTCCTAGCGAGGGGTTAAAAAAGGCTCCGTAATGACGGATTTCAAACTATTCAAAGTATTCAAACTACTAGCGCGACACTGCACTACCTCGAAATATATAAACAGTCCACGTAAGTGAGTACTCAGTACCGCCCCAGTATTTCTAGTTAATAGTTCAATATTTAACATTCTGAGTTCCATGAAAACACGCGCAAAGCAATAAGTAATTTGTTAATGGTGCAGGTCGAACACTTTAGTTGTTTCTCGGAGGGAGTAACACGTAGATTTGTGGCTTTTGGTGGAGAACTTGAAAGAAAGTTGAGTATGACCTAAAAAGGTTTTGATGGGCCACCACTTAACTCTGGATAGGGTTTTGGGACCTATTTTTTAGCACCATGCTGTTTTTTTGTCGTTAACAGAATAAAAAGAAGTTATGATTCTATATTTACTACAGTGTGCTAATTAACACTATTAGCACATTCGGCATTACATTATTCATTGTATTGTATTAATGTACCCATCATAGAAGTGTTTTTTTAGAAACCCTCCTTTCTATTTATATACGACTTGATACAATCATCCATAAAATGCCAATATCATGTCACTCTACAGCTTCTACCCTTCTAGATTATACGGTCGCAATAAAGGTAAAGTCCGACGCTTACATAAATCCATGATACCAACAGTAAACAAAGCTCATCAATAATCTTATCTAACTCAACTGGGCAGGACGGATCGGATGGCCGGTATTGTTCGTTACCGAGATAACTGGACCGCTTTGTGCTTTGTTACGAAGCTACTAGCATTGGAGGCACATTACATAACCTTTATTTTGCACAATTAATATCTAATTGTGCCCGAATAAGCCTGTGTGTGACGTGTTCATTATTCTAGAGAGATATGTTTTCCTGTTCTGGAATATCGTTTTGCAGTTTGATTTGTCAAAGACAACTTTTATGACCAATTAACTGTTTTGTAGCTGTGTTTAACGGTTGTACATGCATTAAAAAGTCATGCATGGACTTCGAATGAAGACGCGGCGTTATTTAAGCATTGTCAGTAGCTCCTTACCTCTTAGAAAGGCAACTATATGTTAAGGACATGCATGGAGTTCAGATTAAGGCATCAAAATTGGCATCGTATGAAGTTTTCTTGCTCTCTAGATCTGCTTGATCGAATTTGGACGTAGAAACCACATGCTGCTGAGTCTCAGTAGAGTTATTTTAACTAAGGTCGCTACAGCTGTGTGGCTTGGAACGGTGCCACTAGTGTAATGTACAGTTAAGTGCAGACATATGCATTTGGAAAATGCACTCGCCTTTTGTTTCATTATTTTATAAGGTGCTAGGAATATTTCAGCAACGAGATTTCCAACTTTTAGATGTTTTACTTTGTAGGTACTATGCAATAGGATAGATTCAGAAAAGGCTAGATACCGAATAGATTCGACTATAGAATCTTCTATTCGGCCAAATTTAAAACCTATTTAAAAGAGTAACTTTTAAAGTATCGCATTACGTGATTATAATTTAAATTATTATACAACACGGGAATTAATGCGAACACAAGATGATACCGCATCCTCAGTCTGCTTACGACCATTCCGATGCATAACGATTAAAATGTCAATTCTAAATTTAAAAAATAACGCATTCATTCTAGTGTTGTAATTTAAACTATTTTTAAGAGGTTTATTAAAATTAAATGATTGAAAAATACTGTTCTAGCATGCCGTAAGGCAAACTCTTAATCCAGCCCTTTTACCTTGTATTTCAGGGGTACAAAATCGTATTCACCTAATCTCACATCCCTGAATAAATTCATTTGGAATGGCTTACTTAACCATCAAAAACATTAATCAAGTCGATCAACAGATTCCAATCGTTCGTTCTAACAGGCCGATTGATTGCCCTATTGTAGTACCACGTCGGAATGAAACAACATTTACCCAAAAGCCTTATTGGCCTACATTCAAAACATCGATGTTCAATCTTTTATAGCACATTCTTTATCCAGGGTTGGCAAACAGTTAATAAAAACTCCAGGGCAAAATCCTTATTAACTCTACAAATTTTACCCTTTTTCATACTATGGTGTGCGATAAAGCATATTAAATCTGTCTCAGTAGCCTACCTGCCTACGCAATTGATTTTCGTGGTTTATCTCACAGAAATATTATTGCGTTTCTAGTTAAAATGCTTTGCCTATTGTTAAGGCTATGTCACTTTAGTAAACCTTACATAACACTATGCAAAATACAACTTCTAACTGTAACTTTTGTGGCATGAAAAAATAAATTGTTTCTTTTCAGGGTTTCATCACAATATATTGGGTGATTAATGTTATCTTTCATATTGAAGGTTCAACTTGGTTTGCCACCCCTTCCTAACTTTATAGGCGATTAAACACGTTTAAATGTCGGATCCATTCCATCGTAAAAATGCCATTTCCACATTTAACGATACTTTTAGGTCATATTTTTCATTGTTTATTTCTGTTATGTATTTGATTGCCTAGTTATATTTTAAATCTATTTTCTTTCTATAAGTAGCTTAAGGTTTTCTGATGTGACTGGTCTCCAATTTAACTTAAAAACGTAATGTCTGTAATCAATAAATAGATGCTGCTATATTTTTACTAGGTACAAGTAGATGCATAAATTTCTCGATATAATTACTTTTCACAAATATAAATGCATTACAATTTATGTTACAGCCGACCAAATTAACAGCAGTTTCACACTAATTGCCTTAATAATATCAGCACCTAGACGTCTTCATGTAAAAATGGCTTGCAATTTTTTTTCCCGAATGATGACTGCGAATTTGCGCAAATTACCCGTTGGAATTAGTGCGCCGCGCGTCGGCCGCGGTAAACGAGCTGAATACACGCGATACGTAAATAAAACTGTTCAATTAAATGTTAACATTGTAAATATATGTTTTATACGCACAATGAAAACGTTAAAGGTAATTCTCCAATGTTATTGATTATAATCGCAATAACAGTGCTAGTGGTATAACCGTTGGAATGCCAAGCCAAAGGCGTAAGTTCAAACTCTGGCACGAACCAATTTTTGAATTCATGTGCGTATTATAAAATACTTATTAGTTGCTAAAAACGGTAAAGGAAAACATCATAAGGAAACCGGAACACCTGAGAGATTTTTCAACGGTGTGTAAAGCCATGTCAGAGGAGTACAGGTGGTTTATCCCTGACACCAGGTTGTTTCATTAACCAGAAGTTAAGAAGAAGATTTATTATCGCGTTTTTATTGGGTAGATTACTGAATGCCTGTAGAATAGTTATTCGTTTCCATTAGCTGTTTACTGGATAAAGTCCACTACGATTGTGAAACCTATTATAGCAGCTGCTTAGCAGGTAGTCAAGGTGTTAAGGCATTTCAAAGCAGTGACGTAACCAACACAATATCCAACTTGTATAGTATGCTAGTGTCACGGCCATAGTAATGTGGAGGAGAAATATAAGTAAAGCTGACCTCACTACTATAGTTAGGAAGAGAGATAGAGATGGTAGTATGTCAGGTAATGTGTAATGGCTCATGTGCATGATATATCTAAGGACCGTTAAATGTTAAATTTATTCTATATTCTGAGTCGTAAAGGATACCTAATCTTAAATAGTCAACATGTTGGTAAAAATAGACTGCTACGTCAAAATATGGGTATTTTTCAACAAGAATAAAGCAGCAAACAACCATTCACAGAATTACGATATTTTAACAAAACATTTGATCCCTAAAATGAATAATGAAGAAAAAAGTTATTTTGTAGCAAATGTGTAGTACATATTCCGCCTTTTATTACATAATTATTACGTGAATACTTTGATCAGTAACAGTACACACATTTGTTTTATCCTTCGGGAAATACAGAGGTGGTGATGTTTGCAGGTACAAACTGTGTACAATTAATCAAACATCTGTCGCTTCTGTGAACACAGTTATAGTACCGGTAGCTTTAGATAACTATTCATATGCAATCAGTGAGTTTGTTCTCGAAACGAGTAGAGCTTGTGGTACTAATGAAGTACATGCAGGTACGTAGTTTAGTACAATACGTATGTCGACAGAAATTTATTAAATTGGTGCGATCTCAAGCATCCTCTCAGGCACAACGTTAGAAATTAAATAGCTAAAATGTCTACTCTTTAATTTGAATTAAGACATGAGCAAGAATTACGATTCATGATTTGTATAAGATTTATTTATAATGACATGCCCTTATTTTTCATATACATACCTCCAACATACTTCAACGCTGACCATATAATGATCAGCGTACTAACGTGATGGTAGATATGCAAGAAGGAAGCCTGTCGTTCTTTCTTACGTAGCACGAAGAACACTGTCTCCAATAACTCCAGAAGTTTGAGAACCACAGTCCACCAGATAAAACGGAGCATTCGGAGTGCTTCTGGGTTCATAGAATAATCCGGCAGCATGCAACCAAAGTGGTATGTAGTTGTCCAACCTGATGTCATGATCTGAAAGTCGATAAAGAGTAAATTTTACTATCGAGGATCGTCTTTTCACGGACTAGCAGATCTTACAAAAGAATTTCCAGCACGCCTCTATGGGAGTCAATCCTGTGGTTTGGGATTTTGCTTCTAATAAAGTTATCGGTGTTCAATTTTCAAAGTAACTAATAAAAGTATGTAAGACAGATATTTCTTTGAATCCTGGGTACTTGCGTTATAGTATCAGATAAACTACATAAGTAAAAAACCTAGTGTCGCTAAGTCGTCCTATTTTTTGTGATCCTCATGTTTAAGGATACAATTCATGAAACAGACATACGATTTTCCAGCCCGTATAAATAGATATTTATTTCTGGCTTAAGAAAGTTTGGGTCGCTTGAATGATTAATGTGTGTACATTTAACACGAGAAACTGGGGTACTTTAATAAGGGTCTCTGCTGAGTCAATGTTAACGCTCAGACCCTACTTCACTCACACTCTTAGCTAATGTTTCTTCTAAAACAAATGGGTGCCAAAACCGGTCAGGTGGGCTAAAATTATGAGTTGAGAATGGCGTATGTTATAATTTATGGACCTGAGTAGGCAACTACCTTAGAAAAGTAGGCTTCGTGAAAATAAATAATAAAGTTAAGTAAAGGATTTAACAACCATGCCTTTTGCCTGTTAGGATAAGCAGGTACAGATCTAGATAGACCCAATATAGTCAAATCATAAAATAATCTAACGTTTCCCGCAACAAGCAGAGTCGAAGTCATATTTGGCGTAATTCATATTTTTATCTAAATAAATAGATTAGTCGGTTTATTATGTAAATAATTTAAACTATTCATATAAATTACACTTTGGGATATCAGTATTTGCTCTTGGTAACCCATTTATTACCGGTTGGTCAGTTTCAATCAGTTGCAATGTCAATAACGCGAAAATACACGTTACATACTGGTACCGGGTTAGTAAATATTGCAGTTTCATTTTTGGTCAGTACCTACAGTATAAAAATATATATCGACCTATAGTATTAAGTTACATTTTGGAGAAAATATTGCAAGGTTCTTAGGAATTAAAAATATTAATTCCCTTTTTCTTTTGATAAACGTAGTTTTAGATATTTATACTAGTTCTAAGGGGGCGGCCTTTGTTCAACAGTGGACGTCTTCCGGCTGATGATGATTATGATACTAGTTTCTATAGTGCATTAGAAATACGCCTCTCGTATCTGACAGGGTTTCTGTAACATATCATATTATAAGAATAATCGTTTAGTGAATTTATTCTATGGAGTCGCGATAGAATAGATGGCCCTTTAGACATACATAGCTTGTCGATCCGTGTGGCTCTGTTAAAGAAAATCGTTCCTTCCAAGCTGTCACAACACTACGCTTTTTGCGGGCCTTTAAGTAAAGTTTCCTATTCTCCCCCTTTGTTCGTTTTCCCTTTGATCGAATCAGACGTTTGAAGTTTTCCTCAATAAGTGCCGGTAGACCGGGAGGTACCTAATTGTGTACATTTTTGTTTGAAGTACGCCCATTGGTGTGACGTAAAGGCGGTTTATTAGACGAAGATTAACGCAGAGCTATAATGTCAAGCAAATTGCGTATTACGTAATTAGGTCTGGAGTACACAGAGGTATAAATAATTATAAAAAGGTAAATCAAGATTCGATACGTATCTGTAGGGTTTCAATTAATGCACTAATAGTCCATTTTCATTAATATTTTTTATCTTTTATCAATCTTTTATGCCAACAGGTATGTATTACGTTAGCATTATTGGTTCGAATTAAATAGCACCGTATTTATGACCCTGAATGCTTGCAAGACAGCGCTATGTCAAACAATGCAAATTCCAGTTAACACCCTCACAGAAAATAGTTGTTTAATGATAAGTGTGTTTGATAAACGATTATTGTATCAGTGCATACTAGTAGTAGATAGCACACCAGTTACCTCACATACTGTTATTTTTACTAGTTTTTGTATTATTTACGTCAAACTAACTTAATAAGTTACATAATAAAGAAATTATTACTTAGGTATTATCGTCTATTAAGATGACACCTTGATTCTCTGTGTTTCATAAAATATGAGATAATTAAATTAGGATAAAGAAGAAAATAAAATACATAATTAACTGTAATTGTACCCGTAATCAATTAATATTTCGAACTCATGGGTTTAACTAAATCGTCGTCATTAACATCGTGGTGTTTCACATTTTTCCTTTTATAATCCAACTTTATTATATGGATAGACAACGGCTAATCTTAAACCAAAATAATTAAACTAATTAACACATTTTCACCATAATTTGTTCGCGCGAGTTTTTATGGCTTGAATGGGCGATTAGATCATAAATATGGTACCTAAGGGTGCCATATAACCGAGGACGGTGATGAGTCCGGCTTCAAATCTACACGCAATGACTCATAATGATGCGTAATGTATTGATGACTGCGCGATTACGGGCCACGAAAGCAGCGAGATTTTACACTGTTATTACAGCGTATTACAGGTAACTGTTGGATGTGGCATGGACTAACGCCCGGTTCCTAAAATGCCAGTCATTGGTCAAAATATAAATCGACTTATAGCCCCTTTAATTTAACAGCGCTATCAAATCAATCTAGCTTCTGTCATTTGGCACAAATGCAACAGATCGGTTGATCAAAAATAAAGACAAATTCGAAATAAAATATTCTTTTTCACAAGGTTTAAACTTTATTAATTAAACTAGCTGATGCCCGCGACTTGGTCCGCGTATATTTCGGATAAAACACCGTAGATGGATTATATTTCGAATTTTTCATAGAAAAAACTATAAACAGAAAAATAAATCCACCGGGGCCGGGGGCCTTTTGAAGGTTTCCCCCCGAAAACAAAAAAAAAAGGCACCCTATTTGGAGTAAGTTTATAAATCTTTAAATCACATATCAAAGAATACATTTCAATAATGACTGCAAGTTTTTAGAAGTTAATCGCTCCTGTTTATTCGCCGCTGTTTCTAAGGCCTCATACATTCTATTGAATGAAAGTACGGGTGTGGCCTGCGTCCATAACACGTTTCGTCTCATAAGTCGTAACTCATAGGATTTTTAAGTTAATTTCTTTGTGGAATTTCTAAATTGTCACGCTATGTTAATTTCAACGGGCAATAAGTACGATTAATTGTATGGTTTAATATACTCGGGTGATAGGCTGAAGAAAGTCACTGATTTTTATGAACAGGTTATTTTTTATGACAGTTTTCATTATATTCTCTTGAAAAAACTGCAAAGAATGGTTTCTTTACACCAATGCTTAGTATTTATTACGTCTATTGGAAAAGGACTCGTCCTCGATGACGATCTTGGACTTGGAATAATTTTCGTGTTGAATTCCTGTGCGGTAGATACATATTATTTCTGCCATGTAGTTTTTTTTTATGAAACCCACCTACGTTATAGAAGAACTCTAGTTTTATAGGGGTTGTATTGTGAAACACATTTGCATAAATATTTAGAGTTGATATGCAAGGATGAAATTGCGCGACGATTTGTTTACAGTACATTCTAGAAATAGCAATCTGATGATAAACTAAGAAAACTGTTTAATGTTGTTACTGAAATAACAGATCTGCAAGCAACGAGATGATTTATACGCTCATTGTTTGATGTTGCATCATAAAATTACGTAAATATGAATAAAAAGTAAAACATTAAGACTGTATTGTTAACAACATATGTGCCTAATGTAGATGTGCAGACAGAAAACAATAAAAACAAGATTGTCTTACAGATTAAAACAGCAAAACTTAAAACAGCGAAGTTACGACGCGTGCTAGCACTTGTGGCTACGAAAGACATTAGACAGTCTCTATTATAATACCAATGTCCAGTGTTGTACTAGTATTGGTCTAGTGTTCGATAAGCGCGAATGCTGAGCATGAGGTCCTGGGTCGGGCAATTATAGATTACTCTATTAGGTAATTCTCAGTTGCAGCACGGAGTCTGGCCTTGTGCCCGGTTGATGGCGATAGGCTCAGTATCTCTGTCTACCCTGGGGAATACAGGCGTGATTTTAAGTTTTGTGCAGATTTCTATACACTTTTTGTACTCATATGTACATAATATATACAAATTCTCTACTTTCTTTGTAATGTTCTTACAAATCCAATAAAACAAGATAATGTAGGTAAATCTTATTCTCAAGATGTCGCTCCATAGTTTTCCAAGTACCAACTGTAATCTATCACCTAGAATTTACAGTCATGTCATGAGAGTAGTAAATTGGAATGGAATAAACATGTTACCGCAGATAATAAACGTCTGCAGCCTCTAATAGTATTGTATCACAATCATTATCAATCACTCTATTGTGATTGTACCAACACGGTAATGTGAGCATGCGTTGTTGAAACGCGGGACATTAGCGGGACTATTACAATAGGTCTTGATACTTTTGTGTGTAATGTTTCGTGCAGTTTTGATAGATTGATTTAGTGATTAGTGGATCATTATAGTTTGATCCTTATTTATGGTTATAGGTATCTACTAATGAACTGTGTCAACTTTATCATCATTGCAGTCCACTGCTGGACATAGGCCTCTCCCAAGATACGCCACAGAGTCCGGTCAGCTGTTTTATAAATCTAGTCGTTGCCTGTGTCTACGTAACCGTCTCAATTTACGCTTCCAAAAAAATAATAGTCAATTTTTTTTTCTAGTTGTAGTCTCGGTATTTATTAATTTTTCCCTTTATTTTATTAATTTAATCTCGCTGTAACTGAGATGAGATGACTAGATTTTATTCGCATAACAAATTCCGCACTGGGTATTGATAACTTTACGTTTTATCGACATTCCATACAAACAAGATTGACATTTTCTTCTTTCATATCTATTTCTGGATGCTACATAATACCCTTTTTCAGTATACTTTGACCTAGTTCCGTCGACCACTTTGAACAGAGTATTGTACAACTGTAAACCTACAAACCCAGTTTTAGACTTCAATAAAGTCGGACGCGTCAGCCGCGGACGCACTCCGGACCCGATGTCGCCATTACGACTGACACACAATAGCGTATCCCTTTTCATCCTGGCGGGATGTGACCGTGGAAATCAACAATGGAAAAATAAACAAAACTTTTTGTATGTCATATAAACTATATATTTATTTAGTCTGGCTGAACCTACTCAAGTGTTTTTCGGGAATTCCTGACTAGTTTTGGACCCAAATGAAGTATTCATGAACTGTGACGCAGAAAAGTCGCTCGCCTAAAGGTAGCTCGTAGCCTACATATTAAGGGATCGTCACCGTATTAACTCTAGCCGTGCTTTTTTTTTTCTTTGTATGAATCTCCCTACTGCAAAATATATGTAATTGCCTCGCCTCGGAAGAAGCTCGAACCGGCAAGCCGTAAGCGCGGCGTGTCCTAGCTGTAGCCGAGTTGACGTATTGGAGCAGCTGATCAGCTTTGTTTACGTGCTTACGTAAGGTTAACGGCAAGGAGAAAGGCGATACAGTGACGATCCCTTTTCGATTTTATATGTGTGCCATGACCCTAACTATGTCATATATTAATGCTCCGTTCAAGTCCCAACCTTATCACATGTTCCCGAAAGATATGTTCGTAACCAAAATAAATTGTCAATAATATGGATAACACTCAAGAAAGTTATATTAGAAACGTATTTTGTGTACACCCTACTCCCACTGGGCGGTAGTAAATTGATCAAATTGACACTGCGTGACCCACACGTAACGTGGACGACACGGGAGCATCCGGTGTGACACACATGGACATAATTGTCGGTTACATGTACAAGTGTATGTGTGAGTGACATGTGGTGCTAATCATGTTACAGATTGCTTCAGGTTGCTTTCACACGTTAAATTTGTTAATCGGAGTTTTGGATTATCTAATCTAATTGCTCGGTATCATCGGAAGCTTTTAAGTGCTGCGGTTTATAAAAATACCTTTTACAAGTATTTGATGGCTGTTTTTTCGTGTTTCTAAAGTGGGGCATAACCACATCCTCTAAATTCATGTGGTAAATAATGAGTGTCTTCTTACACACTGTTTACCTCTTTATACAAACTAAAGTGACACTCTTGCGGTGCACTATTCTCAATTTTGTCAAAAGTGCAACACCGTCTTGGCTAGGCAAGACGTTGTTGTTTACCTAAATCCAGCAATAATTCAAGCTAGAGACCTCTAGCGGCTAATACTTCAGTTTCATTTAATCCATAAGACTATTATGTTATTTCATTAAGTTAAGGACTGTTAGGTCCCTTAGGTTAAATCTATGCATATGCACTTCGATGCCAATGCGCCTAGTGATTAATCAGACTGCTTGAAGCTGTCTCCGTTGCTATTGTCGCTAAGAAACGCTAGGGAATAAGAAATGTACCTATCAGTGTTTTGGTGGTCACTATTTGGCAAGCCTAAATTAAATAATTACTTATCGAACTTATCTATACCAAATAAATTGATTTTATACTTCATTCTACATAGTTATAAATGACTTCAAACAGTACCTATAACGCTAAGTTTGGTGTGGTTGCGATTTCGATCCGAGTACAGGCGTTTGATTGTGCAATGTCACGTCCGTAATACTCCTACGATGAAGAAATTACGTATCAAAAACAAAGCTCAGTATAATAAAAATGTGATGTATTTATAGGTACTTACCCCCCAAGTAGCGATAGCGTTGGCAACAATCTGAACCACATTGTACCACTTGATGATGCTTCTAAGCTCGTACGGTCTCCTGTTCTTCATGTAGACTGGTAAGATCACGTTCACGGTCAACAGGTATGCAGCTATGATGCCCGCCAGGGGAAGGGGTGACGTCATGAGGACCCAGTCTTGGACGCGCTGATCTGGAATGATTTAGCAATTTTATACAATTTTTTTGTACATGTTATACATTTTCCCATTTCCTGAAAATTCCCGTTATATGTTTTGCGCAAAGCCTAAAATAATGTCGCTTTGAGTATCCGCACGCCTCTCACTCATGTCAGACAAAGACAAAACCAAGGAGTGTAAAGCAATCTCCAATTTGATCAAACAAAGAAAGACGTGCCCCTTACCATGAACTTTTCATCTTGCTCGGAAAAAGTCATGATTTATATTCATGGTAAGGGGGCTGAAGAGATGAGAACTCAGATGTATTTTTAAAAGCGCCAGCTTTTACAAGCCTTTTTACGCATAAGTTGCGAGGCTACTAAAAACATTCTCATTATTTTCCCACGAAGTTCATGTGTAAATTGACTTGAATTTGTTTTTTTTTACCTTCCTGTCGCCACTACACTTACACAGGCTGAGTTTTTTCTCAGGCTCAGCAATATCATATTATACGACTTTTATCTCAATTACGTAATATTAGGTACTACATTTAATCATTTTTGGTTCCCATTGCAAAAGTTTATATAAAAAATGCGTTTTTTTGTTTGAATTGGATACAATCTTTTAAATTATTTTCTCCTGTTTAGATAGAGATATATAATGAGTTATTTTGGTATCATAATTAGGTTATTGGTTATCTATCGGTTAGGTCAGGTGAAGTACTAAGGTTCAAGATGTAATCAAATCTGCGTATAAATGAATTTATAAACATCATTATCTGCCATGTTGTTAAAAAAAACCTAAAATAAAGAACATAATTTCTATTGTCGGACAAGCAGAACGAAATTCGACTTCCGCTAGAAAGACAATCTACTAGATATACCTATTGTAATTTAAGTGGCGTAACAGAGCGATAATCACGATTGCGATTAACGTAACGATAAATAATCGGAATAAACAATCAAGATCATTGCTCATTCAAGCTTACACATGTTAAAAATTGGCCAAACATTTCATTGAAATCGATGATACGATATCGATATTACATCATTGCATACTTCTAAGACATACCGAGAGTCCGAGACAGTTGGCTTTTTAGTTCAATTTTAGTAATGAACATAAGTAGCATTGATCTTTAGTGTTCTTGTAACATATCAGTCCACAGACAGGCAGCATCATCCCTGGACTAGTTTGGACTTTGGTGTGATAATACCTGCTAATGTACTAAAAACTGTCACATCTTCTAATTGGAAATATTTTAAATATGCTATGTAGATTTAAACGCATTTATATTTGATTAAATGTAACATATGCACCAGAAATTGTCTGTACGGGCTTGTGTCACTAACACATGTTTAAACTTACACCTTAATATTCAAAGTACCTACCCTTGACCTTTTCAAGGAGTGCCTTAAAAAGGTACGGTAATAGAGAATTGTGTAAATTATTCTAGAGCGAATACATATTATAATACCTGTCCTAAATTTAGACCAGCCGTCAGATGTTTAGCCCCCGTAGACAAAATGGCAAAGCGTTTAGCCAATAGAAATCGATATAATGATAGTTGTATGGGGGTGACATAATGTTTCGACTATGTTATCGGTGACAATGTCAAATATTTTTCATTCTATTCGATTTCTTTTTGTCAAAGGTTTTGCCACTTGTCAAAGATGGCTGCCCTCTAAACGGCTCCAGGTTGTTCGAATATTTGTTACTAATGCAGGCATAATATAATTAATTAATGTACAGTAAGCAAATAAAATGTGTAAAATATGTTAACATTGGCAGATTGACTGTCTGAAGTATTATTTCTTAACTTTCGCATTACTCCAGATAGTTGGATAATAAATTAATTATATATTTTACATACAATATACAAGTCACGCCTGTTTCCCTGAGGCGAAGGCAGAGACCACGGATTTCCATTATTCTACTTATACGAAACAGCTTTAAACCAAAGAAGTAAAAAAAGTCATGTAAAAAACAATATAAGCGTATGAGAAAATTACAACCAAATACGAAAATAATACTTTAATTGTGTGTGTCGAGACAAAATGTATGAGTTGCGTGCATATTCTGACTGTATTCATATAAAACATATCGGTAACACCGAGATGTAATGCAATTTTTATTCAATGCGAGATAACTACCACGTCCAGTGACCCAGATTCGTAATGCTACAAATTGCAGCCTAACGATATCAAACGCAGTGCAGGTGAGGGTTCCGCAGTATAATTTTATGAGGGTTTATTCGGTAAGCGAGCTGACAACGACGATTTTTTTAGTTAAATAATTTAATGATATTTCGAGAGATCATTTTACAATAGATGTTGCTTAGCTACTATATCCAACGTATGGGATGTATTAAGATACTAAACTCTCCCTTTTAACCGACTTCATAAAATGATGTTCTTAATTCGACTGTTTTCTTTATGTATAAAATATAAGTATCAATACTATTTGTCATATTAATATTTAATTACATTCTCAGAAATGTTTACACGTATAGGTATAGTTGCTTAGAAACTTTGACAAATTTTATTCAAAAATCCTTATATTAAAAAAAGCGACACTGTTATCTTGCAAGTAGCCTACACTCTTTTGATTTTAATTCCTCAAGCGTTCATAACTAAGTGCGCAACGCCTACTGCTTTTAGCTCAACGTCATTAGGGTTTCATTAAAGTTTATTTTAAGCCCAGCATTCGACCTCTAACCTATAAAAAGCTCTGGGTCTGATTTTATGTTAACTCCTCAAGTTTCCAAATTAATTTGTATAATTAATAGTGCTCTGGTTTAATAGGGTGCTACAAAGTAAGTAAGATCATTTCATTATATTTTAACAATATAAAAAGTAGAGAGAAAAGTACTATAATATTCATATGATAGATACAAGTATCTTAGCTAGTTCCAGTGTTTCAGTTCGGAAAAAGAAAACTAATATTGTGGTCCACCACACGTTTACAACAGTTTTGACTAATTTATTTCGGAACGAGACATCTTTACGGAACCCAGTTGCATTCAGCGCGCAAACGCACGATTTACTCCCGTTACCATTCGTATCGGCATAAATTAATCTCAGCGTCCGTTATCATTGCATCAGCCACAACAAAGACGTATTAAATCATATTCATCGCGATTTCGCAATGCGGTACTTTAGGTGAAAGGATCTTAATGATATAATGTCTGCGGGTCTCGCCTTCTGCCGTGAAGGTCTAATTCTCTATCAATTTGTTATTGTTTTATGTTATTTCGTGAGATGTTGGACCTAGAAACGTTAAACGCAGACTAAGTGCTTTAGATCTTAAGCGGTATACTGTGAATTTTATGTTTAATGACTCTATTCAGAATAGATTTCTTGACGCGCCGTTCGAAATTGCAGACGACTTGATTGCTTAATTCACAACGTTTCGGCGATTGTGACTGGTTGCCCGTTATTTAGAGTTTATTTCAAAGCTTCTGCAGTTTATGCCAAGCACGGTGAAGGCTTGGAAGCCAAGAAATCGCATGGTTTGAATGGATAAATCAGGTTATGTAAAAACCTAAGTAGATAGACTCTTAAATTACCTGTAAAATAGTCCTATCTTATCAGTTAAAATATATTAAAAGCAGTTTTATTGGTTGGTTTATGATACAATTAAAACAATAATATTATCATATTGTTTTTGGAACAGTGCCGGTATCAACGCACTCTAGCTCAAACATAGTTCGCAGTAAAGGCACTGATCTTAATATGATTGCACATTATTTCCTGATTTCTGCAACACTACAGAACTACAACACATGTTCCATTTACTTTATTTTGCCATCTTAAAATCGTGACTAATTTTGTCTAACACGGTAGTTTGTGCCACACTTCAGAGGAATAACAGAAAATACATTAATGGAGTTTTATCAGAATTGTTCTTAAAAGAAATCCGACTAGCGCTTAGTCTTTTATTGCTGTCTATCAGGCTACATTGACTTTATTTTAAGATCTTTGGTCAGAACCTATAAATATAATTATAGTTAACCTGTAATACTTGTCACAGATAATGTAGGTGGCTGATATTTTTGATCACGTATGAAACGGTACTTCTGCATCACTTGTTATTGTCTGAGGGTCTTGGCAGTGCGCTATATCGCCTGATGTACCACAGATAAACGATCGTGTTGTCATGATTGTGGGTAGACACGGAAAAGTTTTCAGACCATTACGTCCCGTTATTGTGGGTCCGTGATGGTAATTGAACTTTGGTTCTCGTTGCCAAGTTTGTACCTGTTTTATGATATTGAGGAATTGCTCGATATCGATCAGCAGTTATGGCTTTTTAAATTGATGTTCGATGCTAGTATCAGGTACGTTTTTGTTTCCTATAGGTAGGTACAGACTCAAGATATAACTAGCAACATACATATATTTAAATCAAGCCGGACAATTGACTGATGCGTCGATCAGGTTTTGTTTATAATTTTCGAATAATCTATAGCCTTCGATATTTCACTGCTGAATACAAGCCTATATCTAACTTTGCCAGTCGTCACGGCTCCAGGTCAATCCCTTCCAGGTTTTCCCAAGGATCCTTGCGATATCCTCAACTCTCAGTGCCGGGCGATTCACGTTACAAATTTTACTAAATGCTTGAGCATGGTACACAAAGAGACCACAAGCAACTCTATAACATGCACTTGATATGGTTATAATAGCACCTAATTAAACACGTAAGGTAACATTAAGTATAATAAAAACACGCAATACCTAAGGAGGTCAGCACTCTTGGGAGTAGTACCTTTTATACATCTGGCATTTATAAAATGTCGAGCCGTTTTGCGGAATCACAGATTTCCCCCAAACGAAAGCCGCATTTTCAGTACTTCTTATAGCACGGTTACATCGACACGATGACGCGAATTGTTGATCGAGCGGTTTTAAGTGTTATGCTCATTATACAGGTGTGGTAAGGTTTTTAGGGTTATTCAGACTGACACAATAATTCATAATTAATATTTGGCATTAAGGACAATATCGCGAAATAACGTGGAAAGTAAACCTTGAAGGTTTTGATAAAATAAATAAGTTGGTAAACACGAAACGTTACTCAAATATCGATAGATATCGTAATTTAGTTACGTTCCAGGTACTAAATAACGTTATCCGAACAAAAATAACGTAATTTTCAGTAACGTTTTAAGTCCCTGATTTAAAGCTTTTCAGTAAAGATTACCTACCATAGTAATCAGGGTAGTCCGACACTGATATCACACATCGTATTCAAAATAATACTTGATATTTATTGATTGATACATAACATGATATTTGTCGCAATGCGGGGGCGGCTTAAAGCACATAATATTATAATAATTGCGAAAGGAAGAGATTTCTATATATTTTGATGTTTCAGAACCTTGACTGCCTCATTGTCTTTTAAGTCTTGGGTTCGATTCCTGAGGGATTGGGCAGTGTTGTTAGGTTTTTCCGTACGTAATTCTCAGTAGCACGGAATCTGAATTTGAGCTTAATTAATACCAGTAGGCTCGCACATTTTTAACCAAATTATTAACTTGTATGAAATAAAATCATCTATATATATAAAATTTTCGTGTCACAGTTTTCGTTCCCATACTCCTCCGAAACGGGTAGACCGATTCTCATGAAATTTTGTGAGCGTATTGAGTAGGTCTAAGAATCGGCCAACATCTATTTTTCATACCCCGGGTTTGCTAGTATAAATATGAAATTCTCTTTAAGAAATTAACTATTACCTGCTCTTTCGTAAAACACGATATTGTAGGCTCTTCGAATGGCATCCATGTCGCGAATATACTATTATTATAACTATTTTATATTGCACTACTGCACCGAGCGACACTCAACTATGTAAAGGAGTTTGAACTTTAGAAATGTACCAGCTCATGATTGAAATGTAAATACATAGGGCCTATACCTTTGTATTGTTAAATATCTGACATTTATGTTTATGTATTAGCAAGTTCTATATCAGATGAAATGTGTTTATGGATGGTCGGGTTCTGTAGTACATAACACTGTATAAACCTTATCTTCTAAGTACCTATTTAATGTTTTGGCAGAATTTTGGAGACCGCGGCCTATCTCACCTGAGACTAGCCAACTACGTAGGAGATATTATAGTGCACTAGTATGCGAGCAAACAGGTGTATTCCCTCACTCGCAATGGTTAGGTTTGGTAGGTACCTCTGTAGTTCTGGAGTTGTTCTTTTTAGAGGTCCCGGGACTTCCCTTGTTCGTGCAGATGGTGACCACCGGGGTGGTTTTAGTGAGGTAGAAATCCCACACTCTCCGGTCCCTACACCACAGGGTCCGGGTGCCCTTTGAAGGTTTCCCCCCGTAAACAAAAAATAAATAAAAAAAAAGGTACCTCTGTAGTATTACCTTGTGTGAATCATTGCTTGCGTGGTTCACAACGTACCTAATAGCTTTAATGTTACATAGGTAAGCAGGTACTTATTTGCGGTTTTATAAGAAATAAATGATTCGATCGATATTAAAAATTTGTACCACCTCAGCAAAATAAATTTACTATTATTAAGTAATGTCGAACCGGTTATTCTTTTGTATTTTTTGTAACTGTAATTTGTTAGCATAGAAGCATTAGGCATGTCTAATTACGAACATTCGAGTTTGTTAGTTTAATTTGCGATTTAATTTTAAGCAACATCTCTGAGTGTTTTATCTTAAAATGAAGAGCTTTATTTTTCTCACAGCACTAGTATTGTGTAACCGCTGTATATTACTAAAATCAAGGTTCCATTATACATATTGCAACTGTATAAAGTACAAGGTCTGTTTTAGAGATATAGGTACGTTTTTAATTGTTGGTTTTAACAGTAATTGTACTAGGCAGTTAAGAATAAACTTGATATCTAAAGGTCGTTTAGAATTCACCAGCTACACGCTCATATTGACTTGATCGGCGCAGTAGTAATTAATTCGACTACTGCGCTGTAGGTTACGGGTTCGGACCATACTGGACTAATGTTAGCCCTGTGTCTTCGTGTTTGTGTAAATGATATTTCATGTTTGTGAAACGCACCCATGATTCTTGAGACATTCTTAATTTTAAGTATATGTGTTTTATATTGAATTTCATCCTATTATTTTCAGTCTAAAGAAAAAATGACGCGCGGCGTCCGGCGAGGCTGCGTGCGACTTCGAGCGGCTGTGATAGGCATTGATGATGAAGACGATTCCACCTTCACCATCACAGTAGACCATAAGACGTTCCACTTCCAGGTAAGGTTTGTGGCGTACAGTGCCACTGTATATTTATTTACACTCACAGTACAATACATTATTTACATGTTATTACTATACATAATTTATCCCGCCTAGCCTGGTTGGAAGATCTTACCTTTTCATTGGTGGAACTCCATTTCTTCCTCCACTGGTTTATATCATATTACAGTGTTTAGCTTACTGGTTTCATACTGACTGCCTCATCAGTCTAGTGGTCGCTAAGCGCTACTGCTGAGCACTCAGTCTTGGGCCCGAATCCGGGGTGTTGCAAAGCGATATTGGGTTTTCCTTTTTAGTAATATTCTCAGTAGCAGGATGTAGTTTAGATTAGTAGTAATAAAAAGACAGAAAGAAGTGGATTCTGGTCTTAATGTATAAAAAAATAGATTTTGATAGAAATCCAAAATACTTTATGTTCGCTAGTTTTTCACCATGTTTACTTAAAAATATATAATTATTCAAACGTCGACCCGTATTGTCACTACACTGAAATAACGCAAGCTTGGCAAATAAAACTGTATCAGCTCTACTGTACTCGATTTCATAAACAAATTCGATGAAATATCTATAGAAACAATCATGGCAGAAATATTTGATTCATCTGTAACTCACTCAGATGTATTGAAGTACCCATGATTCGTTTTAGATCTATGTAATTTAGCTATCTATACGCTATCTTTTGTCCAATTTTTAATCTTTGCTACTAGTAGTAATGAACAAGAAGGCATATGAATATGTATGTTAAGTATGTATTGAGTGAACAATTATTACAGACGTCCCATATAAAAACTCAGACAGGGCCGAACACAAATACACTAACGAACAGTTGGTTCACTTTATGCGCGCGTAAATCATGTCATTGAGAACCTTATGCAAATGCCACTAAGGCGTCATAAAACGACGCCATATTACGCGCGCTCGTAAAATGTACAACTGAGTGCCAGTATTCACTGCGATGCCATGTAAGTCTATGTGATAGGGGCTAGCCTCTTTTCATTGATCGAGAACAATCTTTAGCTACACAATACAAGAATTGTGACTTTTAGTATTGATTTTTAATCCTCTCTATCTTTCTTTCGTTCCTAGTTTACGTGTTTTAATTGTAAGGAAAACATGATGGTCTCTCATGTAATACATACTTTTGTATACAGTGTTTTTGACGCACAATATGCTTGATATGGATTAGAACATTGTCTCATATCAATTTGTAGATAACTAGCTTCCACCCACAAACCCATCCACATATAAGATTGTATGCGTCTTTTCTGGGTAAAACGTACCCAATGTCCTGTCCTTACCTGGAGTTTAACTCACACTACATTATATCAAAATTCGTTCATTAATTCAGTCGTGAAAGCATATGACAGAAGACATAATTTCATAAGTAGGTATGAATTTTATTAAGGTACCTATCCCTGATTATTTTTTTATATCTCAGTGTCATAACAGCAAAGAACTAAAGCACGTACCTTTTCTTTAATGACTTCAGGCAAGAGACGGCTCCGAGAGAGAGCGATGGGTGCGCGCGCTTGAGGACACTATATCGAGGCACGGGCGGCGCGAGCGCTGGTCGCGCTGCATGCCCGCGCCGCGACACCGACACGGGGACCTGGAGCGAAGGATCTCTGAGGCCGACGCCTACCTGCAGATCATGATCGAGCTGGTCTCAGTAAGTTGATTGCTGCATACTATACCATGAACCATGAAGAGCCAATCTAAATATAAGGGTCAGAGATATGTCAAAAAGTATAGATACGTTATATTTATGCTAATAAAATAAACGAAAAAAGTGTTCCGGAATACACACATACATGAATACTTATCTTGACAAAGGCGTAAAAGAGATAGCGTAATTATAACAATAAGAGTCTGCCAGCAGACTTGTCGACAAAATGTCACAATTAGGACATTTTCGAGTCTTCAAAATGAGACCTGTACTTTTTTTAAATATCATTCGTTGGATTTCTACCCTTAGCTGTATTACATAAGCTAGCCAGCAAATCTACTTCGTTTGTCTCTACGTCATTCTTCACCCAAGTTCGACTGGTAGAGAATGACTTTGGCATTAAGTCCGCCTTTGTACACTAACTTTATAATTGAATATATAAATAAAAAATGCCTCAAGCACCAATACTACGTAATTCAGGTTGGTGTAACTATAGATACACAGGATTTTTTTATGAACCCAAATTTTCTGTATTTCTTTAGCTTCTCGCTTTAATTACAATATCACTTAAGTGGTATAGAAATGGATTCTGGTAGATTGTCAACAACAAGCTATGACTTATTTACAACTAACGTTTGCCCGCGGCTTCGCCCGCGTTTAGTAGCCTATGTACTTTCTCGGGTCTGAAACTCTCATGCCAAATTTCAAAATCTGCCCAGCGATTCAGTCGTGAAGGCGTAACAGAGAGAGTTACTTTTACATTTATAATATTAGTATGGAAGTATGGACTAAGAGACGTAAAAAAAATTCAACAATTAAGTGACGAATGATTTTCTAAAATAGGGCTGCCTACTTTGACGATTCCAATATTATAAATTTGTTTTGTATTTGTTACAGAAAATGAATACGCGGGTGACGGATCTAGCTGATCCACATGAGAAGAGTAAAGGACAAATTATCTTAGACCATTCCAATGTAAGTACCAACCTACGACATACTAATTATGAATAATTAAATTCTAATTCTGATATTTTTAACTACTACTTGGCTTTGACTTATGTAGGTAGAATGTTGGCAACCCTAGTTTACACACTATAAGATTCTTGTAAAAAACAAGAATCTAAAAATAATGTAAAATGAACTATCATACTTTTTTAATTTCAAATATATAAAGACAGCCCGAAAACGCCCGCCCGTCACCGCTTCCTAGCTAAGTACCTACTCTCATGTAAAAGATTGGGTAACAGACAGACAGAGTTGATCTTCAACTTATAATACTAATACTTCGGAGAATACAATGTTAACATTCTCTGACATTTTCTAAAATAATATTTTTATTTCAGGCCATGCTGGACAACATAAAACATTCCATTGTACTGCTTCAAATAGCTAAGGTAATCTAACTAGTGATCCATTTTTTTACTTATTTAAAAGGCAATTACCGAGTCTCTTGCGTGAGTTTGTTGATAGCTATCCATAATCGCGTTTTTATATAATTATACTAAGTGTTAATAGTCAAAACACTTGTAAGAGTTACAAATATATAACAACTTTCAACACCAACCATTTTTTTGTGCGGTCTTCTATAGAAGACAACGCTTCCGCGCCCTCCACGCTATAACTCTACCAGGAGACTATCAAATCGTAATATTTGTGTAATACAATAACAAACCAAAAAATAATCGAAACAAATCTTACGATTAGATGCTGTCTTCTAATAAAATTGTGGCGTAAAGGGCTCGAAAACGCTTGTCTTGTATACAAGACTGGCGCTCAGAAGGTTAAGTATGACCTAGTACAGTCAACAGCAAAAGTAGATCATCAAAATCAGAAATTCAATACTAATGAACGGAGTTCGCGTCAGAACTCTGTGGCGTCGTAGTATGTGATTGTAAATTATACCAAACATTTACTACTAGTACAGCTGCTATATATTCGTGATCACCGTTCATTAGTATTGAATTTCAGATTTTGATCATCTATTTTTGCTGTTGACTGTACCTCGTAGTTAACCGTTCGCGCAATATGCAAAGTTTTCTCATTTAGAATCGGTGCATACATTGTACAGTAGTCATTTTGTCAATTGTCATTTATCAAAACAAAAACTTCAATTCAGATATCAAAAACTCACACTAAAAGCTCGGTCTACGTAAATACTTTATTACACTGCTTCCCTCTTATTTATAAACCAAGATAAAAATACCTACATTTATTTTAATTCTTTGACATGGCAACACAGGTGTAATTCAATAATTGGTTTAAATTGATTTTATTTTATGAATAAGGGCCATAAGTTATTATACAGTATACACCATATTATAAGTAAATAAACACATACTAGAACAATCTTTGTCTAACAGCAACTACACAAACACGATTCATAAATATCCTTATACATATGTATAAATGATTGTTTTCTTGCAGAATACAGTTAATCCAGTTAACGGAGTATATCAGGGACCTACAAATCCTTCACAAACACATATCAAACAAGGTATTTGAACTTTTTTGAAGTTGAAACTTAATTCAGTTTTCACCATTTCATTTGACGTATACAGAAAAACATACCTATGTTAAAATCTTAATGTTACCTTTAAAGTCGAATCAAACATACACTTGGATTTATTTCAAGTACACATTACACTGTTTAGAATATTTCCCCTTTATTATTGTATATTTATATCGAGTAAGTAGTTTGGTAAGCGGTATACATCGTGTATTAAGACTGTTAGGAAATAATGTTATAATTAAGTTGAGGCTTCGAAACTAAGCTCAATACTGACTGAAGTTGACTCTTAAATAAGTAAATTTTAATTAACATTATTTTCCACTCAGTGCACTGTTCAAATCTGCATCACCCTAAGGTAAAATAAAATATCGAAGTCCGCCTTTGTACTGAAATGTGTATTAAGTATAAATTAATTAAATAATAAGTAATTGCAAAAGAGTTGTCAACACAGAATGAGCCGACGAACCAAATCTTTCGTTCCCATTTTTTTTTTAAATTAGATCTATCAGGCCAAACTACCGATCAGGCTTTTCCAAAGGGCCAATTTTTAAATAACATCAATCCTTTTTTACAATACAGTTAATTTGCCGTTGTGACATATTTTCCATACATTAACTGTCAAAATGTCAATTTTATCTGAATATTTTCTTGGACAATATGCCTTAAGTGTACATATGGTATTGGCATTGGTTACTGATCAGGTTTGAGACCGCTGCCTTTGTGTTAGAAATTATATCCCCCCTCCCCCTCCCTGCAGACGCAGAGCTGTCCCCGCGCGTGGAGCTGGGCGCGGAGTGCCGCGAGCTGGCCACGCCCACGCACCCGCTGCCGCTAGAACATCTGGACGCGCCCCGTGAGTACTGCACCATACAATACTAATAGATAATGTAGGTTGTATGCACCTACCTCACAAATAACGGTTTTTGTACCAACCAATTTTGTCTACAATACAACGAGAATCTACTATTATACATAACGCGTGTTTCTATAAACTTTAAAAAAATATAATCAAGCCTTACTGCCCATAAATAAGCACATAGCGCTATACAAAAAATAACTGCATTACCGCGCCATCTAGAGTTCCAAAGGTGCACTTTACCCTGTTAATGTATGTAACCATGGCAACTGTGATGTGCCACCTAGCGGCTTAAATCCGTATTTTACATTGTTTCATGTTACTATGACAACCGCATGGCCACGCCATCTAGTAGCCTATATGCACACTTGTTAATTTATAGACGTCATACATACATAAAGTCACGCCTATTCCCTTGAGGGGTAGGCAGAGACCACGAATTTCCATTTTCTACGATCCTGGCATACTTCAATATAATTATACTCTTATGCCAATTGTGATGTAATTTTTAATACACACGTCCTATCAGAAATGTTCTGACCTGATGTTTGTGTGTGCATGGCTAGCGATGTCCCTGCTGGTGCCGGACACGTCGTACTCGTCGTCGGAGGGCGAGGACGACTTCTACGACGCCGACGACGAGCCCGCCCACACGCCGCTGCCTGGGCCCAGGTAAGACACACAGTATATATTATTAATAGCGGACCCGGCAGACATCCACCCGCCCGGGAAAGCAACGTGACGGGAGCTATCAATTGCGAAATATGGCGGAGCACAAACCTAATTTATGCAAAAATTAATTAGGTACTTGTTATTTTTTCGGGATTTTTTTCTACATTTTAATAGTTATTCTGCTATTCGGGGAGGAAACGAATCAGACATAATAAAATTTGGTCAGCCGTTCTTAAGTTATAAATGGTGTAACTGACCTCCTGTCCTTCCAGCCTCATGTCCCCGTCTATGCTATTTATTTGTTCGACTAGGTGGGCTTACCGCTCGTGGCTAAGTAACAGACGCATTGGTCGATCTATCAGGTTAAGCTGCGCTTTCCGCGGTCGTTCCGTGGTTGGATGCCTAGAGACCATCTACAACGTCAACCCTCCGCGCGCAAGACAGAACATTAAACTACTAGTTCTGGCTGTCTTGAGTAGATTTGGAAACAAAGCCAAAAATATCTAAACTAGTTCCAGAACTAGCTATAGCATAGTTATTTCAAGAGTAAACACATACATAAGTAGGTAGTTGCCACCGAAAAGACGACACCTCGCAACTAGACCGCAGGTAAGTGATAAAAATATCAACTGGATTCTAGCGCCCTCGAATTTAGCTCGCAATCGATCGTAGCTAAGTTTGGCTGTTTGTCGTGAATTAGTTAATCTGGAGCGAATGGCTGAATCGCACCACGATTAACTATGTCTGAACGTTTAAAAAAATTGTATTAGCGCAGCAAATAACAGTTTGGAAGGTTATAATCGTGGATTTAACTGCTATTCACTTAAATTTTATTCGATACAACATTTGAGATCAACACTTCAACAATCGTTTTGTGTTTACGTGTAATTTTACTAGAACGAAATAAGCACCTCGTAGATTCGAAGTGCAGTCCAATAGTTTGTCTCTACGATATCATCTTTTTTTACATTAGGTTTGCTTCTGGCAGGGACTTTCCTTTTTTTATTAGGATATCGTTATTTAGAAACATTCCTGGTACTAAATAATGAAGATGAATGAAGAGCGGGGTCTTCTAGCACAGGTATTTCACATACTTAAAAGGAGGTCTCTACGTAAGATAAATGTTTTTATATGTAAAAGTTTAAGAAATAAAGGTGTTTTTTTTTTTAAATAATATTACCTAAACAAAAATAACGAAATGTCGAGTAACGTTCCAAGTCAAGTTGTAAAACACTTTTGTTATTTAGGTGACAGAGATCAAAATTATATTTCTGAAACGAAACTTTTTGCTATTATGAGGAAGATACGTGAACTTTGTGTAGACCTAGAGAGTTATAAAAAGCTACGTCGTACACATATGTACCTTACTAGCTGCGCCCCGCGGTGTTACCCCCGGTGCTACCCGCTACATTTTCTCAGGATAAAAAGTAGCCTGAGTTAATCCAGCGTGTCAGCTGTGTACCTCCATATGAAATTTTATTAAAAGGAGAAACCCAAACTCCATAGAAACTTGGGCCCAGCGTTACAGGGCTGGAATTTTGCTATAAATAAGAGCACTTAGGAAGATTTCACGAGCCCAATTTTCACGTTTCCCAGCAATGGCCAAATTGGTAAAATCGATGTTTAAATGTTAGGTTATTTTATTTTTGTAACTGCCCTACAGTTACATTTGATCATCCAAATATTTGTTCCGTGCGGGAATCGAACCCGCTACATGCTGCACAGCAGTCAATGGCTCTGCCACCGCGATATTTAAATAAAAAAAGTATTTTTTAGGTTATTTTCTACGTAAATATGGAACGCACATGCGTCGACCTGTAGCACAGAACACTTATACCAGGAGCTGTGGCGCCTGCAACCTATAATGATGAGGTTTAGGTATTTAGATAAAAAGCGGTGAATACAGATCAATTTTACTTTTCAGTAAATTGCTGAAAACTATGTTTGTTAGATAAGGTCCACTTACATCACTAATTGCTTGCATTTTTAACATTCTATTTACTACTAGGGAATTTGTATGTAATAGGTGGCGAGCCTATTGCCATCAACCGGGCACAAATTCAGACTCCGTGCTACCACTGAGAATTACCTAATGGAAAAACCCAGTAACACTTTGCCCAACCCGGGATTCGAACTCAGGACCGCGTTCTCAGCAGTCGCGCTTAGCGACCACTAGACCAACGAGGCAGTCAACTAAAATTATGGAGCATTTTTTAATTATATAAGTTCTGTAACGGTTTACAAAAGTTGTTTAATTTTTACACTTGGCCCTTTTTTTTCTACACTTGGCCATTGTAATTGAGGCTAAGATTTAAATGGGTTAATAAAGCGAAATAGTAGATTTTTTTGGTACATATCTGATTCGTGTAACGGCTGGGCCCAAAACTGGGTATCTCCTTTATTCAGTAGTTTTTATGCGAAAGAGTAACAAACATCCACCCATACTTACATACTTTCGCGTTTATAATATTAGTAGGGATATATCTACTACATACCATAATTCTCGTCCCTCGTCCTAACAAATGTTGGTCAAACGGTCTTAAGTTAAATTGCTAAGCCGATTTACATATGTAAACGGTTGCGGGATAAGTCTACCCGCAGAGAAACAAAACACTAGATTTACTAAAGTCATGTAGTAGTTCGTGACTCGTGTAGTTACAAGCTACAACATTTAAACTTGATACAACAGATGTTATTAGTCTACAGGGACCGGCTTTACTTTGGTTACTTAGTGCTGGTTCTTTGACCATTAGACTGGTAGAACTGTGACTGAAATTTTCACATTTAAATGTTGTGTAGATGGGTTTTAGACGGATAACCGAGTAGTATGACGGTTGGACTGCCATGTCAAATGTCACAAGGTTACATCCCGGCAAGTACCTACCAATGTCCTTTCGAATTCATGTACATATTATAAATTAGTTATCAGTTGCTAAAACGGTGAAGAAAAACAACGTGAGGAAACTGGCACACCTGAGAGATTTTTCAACGGTGTGTAAGATGTTAGAGACCTATATGCGGTTTAATCTCTGACACCAGGTTGTTCGGCGACCATACGATAAGAAGAAGATAGGATCACTCCGTTGTTCGTCTGTCTGTCAGTCTGTCAACCTATCAACCCCTTTTTCTCAAGAACGCGCGAAGGTATAAAGTTGAAATAAATTTAATTATTCTGTTGTCCCTTCGAGCTTCGAAAAATGCGCAATTATGTTTACGGTTGAGCAATTATGCTGATTATTTTCATAATTTTTTTGCTGGCCATCAGCATTCGGAGCAATTTGGTAAACAAATACGAATGAAAAATAGTTACCATCTTTATACAAGCGAAGCTGCCGACTACTCTTACAGATTCCCGTCATGTTTCACTCAATATGCAGTAGTTGTAAAGTTCACGACCCGTGAGGGGTAGGATGTGTGTCGTCGACCCGCGACCTAATTCCACGGTGTCCAATGCATTTCGCATGCAACATGCATGTATGCTAATGTATAATGTCAGGCGGCCAGTAACAAGCCTGTTCCGATATATCTTGGAATATCGACTTTATAGGCTCAATATAGTCCGGCGAGATTCCCCCGTAACTCAATTTGTTGTTGCAAATGCAGTTGCGTCACTCACATTGAGCTACTGAAAGTTGGTATCGAAAAATATTGTATAGAGTTATATATTAAGCTTGTTTAGTTAAGTTTATTTACGTACGTTAAAAAATAAATATATACGAAAGAAAAAAATACTCATCAGAGTAGGTACTCTTCCTCATCGCTATCGACTAGTAGGGTGCCCAAAAAGCTGGCGGCATAGCCACGTTGAATGGCAATTCTAATTCTTTGGCCGAAAAACAAGCCAGCCTTTTTGTTCACGTGAAGATTCAACCAACCGTTTACACAGGTCTCAGAAAGCAGGTCAATTAAACTTTTTCGTTCCGAAAACTTTCGTGACTGTTTGAGGTATAATGTTGCTCTGTCATAGTATGTCAAACAGTATAAGTTACTAAAGAAAATTAAGCCAAGTAGCTACAAAAAATCTCTCACGGAAAAACCAGTATTTTGCCAGCATCGAAAATTGAAATTGTTGAAATATCTCTCAGGTGTTCACACACCTTCATTTTTAGTAGGTACTTGATAACTAATTTATAATACGCACATGAATTCGAAAATACATTGGTGCGTGCTGGGGTTTGAACCACCACTTAGTTATCACTGCTTACTGACTTCTCATAACAAGAAAACGTATATCTAAAACCTCACGATCGAAATTCACGTTTGCGACATGATTCAATAAACCTAATTAAACCTCAGCTAAATAAACTGGTCACATGAATATTAATTGGCCGAATATCTAACTGATACGATTACCATTCCCCTCACGCACTCGTTGGGAGAGTCTTCTACAGGGGGAGACCCTCTGAATAATTCTAGACTTCATAATACCTACATAGCCTACATTGGCTATTGAGGTCAGTTATGTTTTGTTATTTAAATGTCGCTTTTCACGGGTTTTGGAAGGCTTATACAAGGATTTTTTCCGACACGCACAGGGCCGAGCTTTTAATGAAAAGGGATCAAATAGGAGGAGGAGGATCTGAGATCTGCTCTATTAAGCATAATTACGAATCACTAATCATCTTTACTCGTAGTAAAACAGTGTAGTTACCACACAACATGTGGTGATGAAACAGATTTGTTGAAGTAATAAAATTCCATCATTGTTTTAAATGAAATGGAATTAAAGTCGCACTTTAAGCTTCCCTAAAGCCCTGTAAGCATACCCAACAAGGACCTACATTTAATTCTTATCCCCGACCCACAGCCCAAGTATCCAATAATACAGTACGATTATTGCAAAACGCGACAATAACCTTGTACCACCAAGTATAAATGTTTTGCTGGGAAAATAACCCGGAATTCGTACTGAAAATAATGAAAGCAGGTCTCTTTGTGTTGGCTAAAAATGTTTAGTTACAATGCACTGAAAAGGATCGGTCTGTGTTGAGAACAAAGAGTTCTTCCTGTGCTTTTTGTCATGTGGCGGGTATTTCCTAAACTGATAAAAACTAGTGTATTGTAAAGAAGAATTTGTTCGGGATTGTCTTTGAGTCAAATGCTCTAAATATTTAATTTCAAAAGACTTCTTATATGAGAAAATATAGCCGTTGAAATCGCACGCTTTTACCTACTTTGTACTTCAGTCAAAGTTTGCTATCTACGAACTATATCCAACCCAGCCGCTTGCCTAAACTGGGATGATTTATGCCCTGTAATTTGGCTGAACTTTTAGGGTGTATGTACAAGGTGGGCTAGACATCGAAATAGCTACGGTCACGGCATTACAACACATTTCTACGATAAAGGCTGGGTTGTTTAATCAGGTCTGCATGTTTCGTGACCTCTAAGCCACGCATGCGGCCATGTACTAATTGAGACCGAAATATGGCCGCAAATAACTACGATGTTATAACACATTTGGAAAAACGGTGCTATCTTGCTCTTATATTGTTGAAGAATTCATCTATCAATGGAAACTAAGATATGCAGTAGTTAATTGTTGTTTATTCTCAATTAGTAATTACCGGCACGGAAACGTATTGTTTAAAGTTATGACATGATGTCGACAATTTAATATTGAGACTGCAAGTTCTCGAACATAGTTCCGATCTATTAATTAGATCCGAAACACTTCCAAACATTGTGCAAGACAGTACAGTGAGAAACAAAGGCACATTGTTGTTACTCTGAAGATACGATAATCAATTCCGAAGTGAATTCGGGAGTAGTTATATGTTTCCGCTCGTCTATCAATGTTTATGTATCTGTGACAGCACTCCACCATATTGCAAAATAAAGATGTTCTGAAGATGACCAGACGCGTGATACATGATATTATAAAAGTTCTTAACTAAGCCTTCAAAAGGTTATTAATGAATTACACCCCAGTTTTAGTAAGAAACATTCGCGTTCAATCACTGGTTAAGAGGCAGCTTACATCAAGTTATCAAGGTCCGACAAAAAGGGTTGGGATTACATCCATAAATTGTGGAGAGCTCGCTTTGGTTTGCATATTAGATCCATTCAGCTTAATCTATTGTCATAACTCCTATTGTTTATATTGATTCTATAGTCGATAAGTATCTTCGATATTATCGTACAGTTGTTAGTATGGCAATCAATATAATGTATATTTATATCTAATTCAATACCAATATCTATAATCAACAGTCCGACTTTACCCACAATGAATTCACCCCGTCTTTGTTGGTGCCTGTCTGCCACCTCATCCAGGGCCTATAGAAGAAATAACTATTTAAATTCTTCTTGTAATAAAGCCATATAATAGAATTTTGTTATATCACATTTTTATTTACACTCAATTGCCTGAAGCAAGCAAATCAAGAAAGTTTCACATTTAGGCACGTCTCATCTCACTCCATTAAACTTCAGTCCTTATCTGGATAGCTATTTATGTCGACTAAATTATCGCCTTATTGATCGCTTTGAAAACGTACTAAGGGTTCCCTAAAATCTAGACTATTTTGTGTAATTTGATAGTGTTTTTGTTTGGTCTATGTCATCATACAATCGCCGGTGCGTTGACCTGTATACTGTCGTGACGGTTCTGCTAGGCTGGGTGGGGCTAGCTATTGTGCTCGTAAAAGAAATGTTTTGTTTATTTCCACCGTATTTGTTTGAGTTATGTACACATTTTAGTTCTATATTTATGCGTAGACGGTGTGTACAAACGTTACCGCTGAATTATCTGTGTGTTCTGTCTCTATTTCTGTTTAATTTGGTTCATGGCACTCCCAAGCCACTGATTAAGAATACTATTTTCTTTTTTAGCCTAAAACATCTCACTTAGATCACGATCAGGTGTGAAACCTTTTGATTTGTCAGGGCAATCTGTACACCGCGGTAAGACCTATTCAATTGTTCATGTGACAGTTGGCTTATGCCGATACGAAGAAGACTAAAACATTATTATGAGGCAGGAATCAAACACACTAAATATATCAAAAGCCCACGTCTCACTGCGTCATGAACTCGTGAATAAGATGTTTATTATACGCCTCCGTCAGCACGGAATAGGGATTACGTCGATACTCAATTTGTAGTTTCCTCCATCGTAGTCTTCATCAATTTCAGTCTTATATGATACTGCGGATTTGAATGTATTATTCTTTACTGGATGGCGACGGAAAACTGCGTCTGCTTGAATAATAAAGTTAGAAAACACATACCTACAAGTTGATTTTTGAAGGAAAGTTTGATTAAGTTCTTTGGTGATCCTAATAAATAATATGGATATAATAGTGCACAAGATCAATTGCACACACGCTTTCGTCATACTCATATTTCGAAGGGAAACCGACAGTACCGGAGACAGATTAGGTCCAAAACCAACGGCCTAACGTGGTTCCCATCTGCTTATTTGCAGTGATACTATATAAATACAAAACCCGAAAACCCGAGTAGGTATCCAATCAGAATCCGCAATAAGTAGATAGGTATCCTAAATTCTATGAATTAATTCAGGCTGCGTCACCCACTCTGAACCCGTTTTACGGTTACTACGTGAGTAACATCATATAAATAATATCCTAACTGTAGCGTCACAGTATTACCAGGATTTTAAATTCATCGTATCGTAAAATGGCCGATTTTATTGTTGTATACTGTAAGAATTTTATGAATGGCCCGTAAAATGTTTATTTTACTTAAAGGCTGGTGTAAAACGAAGATAGTAAAGGTTTTGTAGCTAGTATAATCAATAACCATCGAGGTCTCTATATTTCATAAAATGCGTTGATAAATAACATACATGAAATCATGATTATTATACCCGATGTGTTCTCCTTTTTCAGCCCCCTTACCATAAAGTTTTGAAGCATGACGACATGATTGACACAGCGGCAGAACAATTGGACTGCTGTGCTAAGGGTTACAAGTTCGATTTCCGCACGGAATAAAAATTTGCGTGATGTGATGTTTCATGATTCTATTACGCACTTACGATATATGGAGAAATTCCTAGGAGCGATATTAAAAAAAAATACCGGCAGTCCTTTAAGACTTCATGGTAAGGGGGCAGGTATCGCTACCACAACATTCGGCCACTCAATAAAAGTCCCTTGTAATGTTAAAAAACCTTTGGCATTTACTAGGCCTATGCAGAGCTAGTAGCAGTGTCTCTTTATAAGTAAACTAACCTCACCACAATTGCCAGGTTCATGACCTCAATCGAATTAAGCGAATAAATGTAGATAAGAAACGATTCAATCGCAGCACAAACGTAATTTTACCTTTGTCTGACGATACTTAACTGACCTAAATCGCTCGCGAGCAGGCTAATTCAATTCGTTTATATCTGTAAAATAGGTTACGTACGATCTTAGCTTATACTTGAGTGAAAATGATGTTATTTCGAGTGACTTAAATGGTATGAGGTCGGTTCTCTGTGCTTGTATACTTGCCTCGTGTGTCGCCGGCCTTATTATTAAGCTCGCAAGTTGTATTAGAGTTTTGTAATAACTCTCTTTAAAACCATTTTCCTGCCTTTATAAATAGTGACGACACAAGCTGCCTATTGTGAAACATGGTTGTTTTAGAATTTTCAATGCAAAATTGGTAATATGAGGAAAGAGATAATAAAGGTATAGAATTAAAATAACATTTATTTTACGTACTAATATACCTAAGCATAAAGAAAATATAATCAAATATAACTAATGTATTTTTAACTTCATATCATGAACCAAATTACCATATTTTCTTTACAAACTACAGTTATAGCGCCTGAAAATTATTTCAATAGACTTTCTTCACACCCACATAAAAGCTTTCTAAGGAGAATTCTAAAGGTAAATAAAGGGAGGGTCATATACTGCCAATGAATAGAAGGAACGTATTAAGATGATTAAATGGTCTTTTTAATGTTTACCTCACACTCAAATAGATTAATAGGTATTTCACATATTTATAAGTTAAGAAAAAGCAATCTGCCCCATTTGAACTCTATATCATAATTGTATTAGCGCTAACATCATGACAGTATTCAATCTATACAAGTTCTTATCTTTTGCAATATAATAGTATCTATGACAAATTTTGTATTTACTTTTTTTTCTAGGTAGCCATATTTTTCAGAAACTTTTTTTTTCGTTGAAACTTCTCCCCACACTAGCAATATTTCCTGTATCGTGGGTGCGTATATCAAAAATCCGGACTCGGAACAAACATCTGCGTATCGCACACATTTTTGTACCGCGCGGGAATCGAACCCGCAACCCTTTGCCCAGCAGTCCAATAGCTTAGCTACTGCACCAATTAGTTTTTCAATATGCTAAACATCTGCAAACATTTACACGACAAACTGTAAAAGTGACTCTATTACTGATCCAACGCTTATCTCTTCGTGGTTATTTTTTTTATTATTACTCTTATTTTCGAGTATTTACAATTTCTCAATTAGTACAGTCGTGGAAGCAAGTGCTTAATGTAAAGACGTACGCACACGAGGTGTTTATTTATAAACAGTGTTCGGATGCGTTCGTTCGCTGCCGTCGATCGCCGCAGCGATGCGCCGACGCGATGCGGTCAGGCCATAGAATATGTAGGCGGCGATCGGTCTAGTGTTAGTAGGTAGAAAACTGCGGAAAACTGTTTGCATAAACATATTCTATTTCATTAAATCTAAGTATAGAAGTAATTAATCCCAATGTTGATTTATTTTCATGTTTATCCTTACATTATCCGCATAATTTGGCTGTTTGTAAAATACTGTAACACTTAATAATGGATTTTTATATTAACATTATTTCCTCACATGTATTTAAATAACGTAGCTAATGTTAACAATTAAATCGCTAATTATGTAATTACAAATTAAAACCGAACTGCGTACTCATGTAATAAGGATAATCACTTGAAATCACTAGTTATACATATTTTAATGGTGTCAACATAAATTGTTGATTCTGAATTCTGATTTACTGAAATAGGTACATTTTGAATAACATCTAAACAAATTAATTTAAACCTTACCAGATTAATTGCTGCTCTTACCCCAAACTAAAAAGACTAGACTAAAAAGATAAATCATTATTTCGTTTTCGGCTATCCTACACTACATTCAGCTCCTTGATTGACTGCATATTAATCAAATAACTTCATCCAAACAAACAGAAATCCATGCAATTACCCGTCTGTTGTAATTTCGTCTACGTTCATCTCGAACGGTCGCACTTCAGTGGCCGGCGGTACGTGCCGGGCGGCACACCTCTGCGACTCCGCTCCGCGCCGCCACGCGATCGATACGATACGTTCCAACACACGCTCGACGACTGTACGCGACTGTCCTACCACGCGGCTTATAAAACGACAAAATTACGTACGTCGCATAATTACATGTAATCGCGTGGTTTTCTCATCATCCCTCATTTGGAACGCATGTTTTGTGTTTGTGTGTGCGTGTGTTTTTATTTTCTGTGATGTTTTCGTTAATTTATAAAACGATGTTCTTCCGTAGTTTTTGGAAACGCAAACCGTGCGGTGATTTTGTTTTTGCGACTCGAAATTCAATTAGGGGTTGCGTATGTCTGTAGAAGATATTCGACTTTATTTTTTGTGTGCTAAGGTTTGTTTGTGAGTGGTAGAGGTGAAACGGTATTTACGGCTCATTAGTGAGGGAAACGCTTCCTTTTCAACAGCTGAGTGTCAGTTTTTAAGAGTGGGTGATTTATTTGTGTAATCTGTACGCATTGTGCTGCAGTATGTAGATTTGCTTAAGGAATTCAGTAAGGGTAGGCTAGATAGCTATGGCTTGGAGATAACATCCCTTATATTCATAATATTACTCTTACATCACTTTCATAGATGATTTGATATTCTATTCGGACCCTTACAGTTCGCTATTGCGACAGACTCTGTATAATATAATTTCATCCCTTCTGGCAATATTATCGAAGCTCCTAAATAAACGAAAAGAACAACTCTCAAAACCGGCTCCCATTGTTGGTTGTACAAATTGACATTTTACTGAAGTAAAAGATAATATAATAAGGCCCAAAATAAGAAACAGTGGCGTTTAAGCTTATGCCCAGCAGTGGGTCACATAAAAGCTGATGATGATGATGATGGAAAGATAATAAACTGCTTTAAACTGCTACATGCATAGATGATGTTACAAAATATTAAACTGCCTTATTTTTGAGCTATTGTATCATAAAAAGCGAATACTTCAGTTTCTAATTATGAGAATTAAGATCTACCAAATTTTCGGCCGAGAATATATTAATCTTTCAACAATATAACTTTAGATTGATCTGATCGTGGACTAAAATATTGTGTAACAAAACCTTATCCTAAAGACTTAATAACATTTGATGGGCCTTTGGGACCCCTTAAAGATTTTCCGGATGCGGTAAAGGTCCGGCCGGGTCAATAAACCCTTCAGACCGTCCGGGGGTTGGGTATCATTCAACATGTTGGAATTTAAAGGAAAATAATACAATAAAACCTTGTAAGTGTTGGGTATTTCTGATTTTCAAACATTTTTCTTCGCATGTTTGATATTGTTCAGTTATTTGTCGATTTTTACATGCGTTATGAACTCTTAGTCATCGATTACATTACTATTGTGTAGTTATAACACATACGACAGACTGCCTCGTTGATCTAGTGGTTGCTAAGTGCGACTACTGACACAAGGTCCTGGGTTCGAATCTCGGATCGGGCAAAGTGTTATTGAGTTTTTCCATTAGGTAACTCTCAGTAGCATCACGGAATCTTTATTTGTGCCCGGTTGATGGCATACATTGGGACCTATAACATAACTAACGAAATATGGTTGTACTATAGCTACACCTCTGCCTATCCCTTCGGGGAATACGAGCAACATTTTTTATACACACATTATACACGTATTTGATCCTCTAAATACGCTGCATTATTTTAAGCCGTAGGTATCTACTACTACTCTTAAAATGATGCAGCATATTTAGAAGATCGAGAAGAGCTTTCATCTTTATATAAATGTAGATATAGGTACTTCAAATATATCCTCATAATAATAAAACTACCTTTCACTGCTATAAAAGTCAAACGTCTCCTCTCAGAATAGAAGCAAACATTGATTAATTCCAGAATAGTTCAGCCCCCTTACCATGAACTCTTAAAGAGGACAGTTTACGATTTGGAAGCGATTCGCCGCATTACACTGCATATAGCAACGTCTCGCTTCCACAGCGTAAACTGTCCTGCTTTAAGAGCTCATGGTAAGGGGGCAGGAGTATGGATATCAACTATTTATAAACCGCCCAATTTCATTGTTATTGTCCGTTACTTGGTTATGTATGTACCTACTAGTTATTTGTGTAGCTAGTTTTTATATACGTTTTGGTATTCCTTTACTTATAGTTATACTTCTATCGTCGGATAGCTGGCCATGTCGTGAATAATGAAACACGGTTTGATCATATCACTCCCCTCGGACAAAACGACTATAGGTACCAGTTGAGTTGGAGTACTAGTTACAATTGAGAAAGAGATAGGATTACTAAAATAATATTTACTTTTTGTTCAAAACCTTTCTTTAGTATTCTTTTAATGCCCAATTGCGAAATATCTTAGCTCGTCATTTTCACATTTTTGCCACTAGATCTACCTCAATAATGCTCACACAATTATTAACAATATTTCCTCGATTGTAAAGATACTTAGGTAAATATTATTTGATTTACATACATCAAGCTCTAATAAACAGTGACACAATTAGCTGGTTACCACATTTGTCCAAACGACAATAATAGAGCAGGAACAGTAAATATATTGCTTTTTCCTACATCTATTAGTTTGTAGTACCTAATTTGGTATTACCTAAACTATAGCCTAATGTGGAGCATGAAGGTACGTAATTAACCACAATAGATTGCTGAAAATAGTTGTTTTTAATAGTTCCTTATTTGGCATTCGGTAATTATTTATTTTTATAAAGTCCTATTTACCTAGGTTTTAAGTTTTGGGCTATGTATTAAATTATTTATTTTACAGCGAGTTTAGGATGTAAATGAAAATAAACAATCACATAACCACACGTAAGATGTAGATATTAGGTTTTTATAGTCGATTAATTATAATAACATAGTTGATTAATTAATTTGTAAACCATAATTTTCCGAATCGCTCATTATTAAGTTCGTTGCCGGGATAGGCGAGCCGAATCAAAAAGGTAAATGGAAACCCGGTATAGGTCCGATTAATGGTAGTTATAATGATTTTAATAAATTATAATGGCTATCAAAATATGGGTCTACCCTTCCGGAGATTAGGTACAGCAGTTTTGTATGTATAAATGTTAAATCACAATGCTGCCCCCTTACCACGACGCTTAAAGAGGGATAGTTTACGTCGTGGAAGCGAGACGCCGCATTACACTGCTCATAGCGGCGTCTCACTTCCACCTCGTAAACGGTCCTATTTTAAGAGTTCATGGTTAACGGGCTGGTCATTTAAAAGCGTAACCCTTAACCGTTCGTATTCAGGTCGACTATAGTACGTTATTTTATGACATGCTTATCTGTTTTATTAAATAATAATTCCTAGTAACTGTTGTTATTAAGAGCTGATATAATTAAACAATTACAACTAATTGTAAATATTGTGTGAGTACGATACAATGTTTACTAATTCGGCCGTCATTATCATCATTTCAGCCCAGTATCACCCTCTGCTGGGTTGGTCTCCCATTTGCTCTGCCAATTCTCTCTATCTTGAGCGTCTCTCATCCAGGCAAAGCTATTTATGTCATCAACCCATTCGGCTATAGTAATTAATATGATTTCATATCAACGTAATATTTCATGAGACGGTCAACGGAGAGTTGGCGCGAACGCTGCATTTTTTAATCTATTGTTTAATTTGTGTGCTTTTAAAGTTAACATAAAGCTATCTAAAGTGCATCGGCACTTAACGTACTCTTTATCTCATTCAATTAGCATCAGCAATTTAACGGTCGCTAATGTTTTTTTCAGCGAAACAAAGCCCTAGGGAAAATTTACTTAATTACCCTTAAGCGTTGTTACTTTTAATTTGTAACGTTTTATCTTTACCTCGGACGGAACGGAGATGGGATATGCGTTTGCGGAATTGATTGTGTGTATGTGTGTGTGCGTGTGCACTAATGATTGCTGCCAATTTTCTCCAAAAGTGTTTGACCGAATTTAATTCTGAATGTCCTGCCTGCCTTTCCTATATTGCTCTATACATCCCTATTCAATATCTTTTCCACATTGATGTCCATGTCGTCATGCTAGCTTCTGTTCGGTCTGCGTGGCAAAGACCACGCAGACCTACCCCATAGCCAGCAGAAGATTACTATTTTGTTTAGGCATTGTAAATGTTATCAGCATATTTATAGAGCTACTAGCTGCGCCCCGCGGTGTTACCCGCGACATTTTTTCGGGATAAAAAGTAGCCTATATGTTAATCCAGGGTATAACCAATCTACATACCAAATTTCAACCAAATCGGTCCAGCCGTTTATGCGTGAAAGAGTAACAAACATCCACACATCCATACATCCATACTCACAAACTTTCACATTTATAATATTAGCAGGATTCAACCGTAGCATCAAAGAAAAATCGGGCTTACAATATCGAAATAATGTGGCAACAAACTTGACTCAATCAGGTCACAAAAACAAGTGTTCGCTTAATGAAATACCTAAATACTTTTTGAACTGTACGAGGAAATCCAATTTTCAGGTATTAATTAAATTCTTCGTTTTAATCTGCAAACGATTTACAACAAAATATGTATAGAGTTGTTTTTTAGTGCAGGCAACACAATTTGGGCTTGATTCGTAAATCACATAACGTTATTATAGTTCGTAGAAATCAGGCGCAGGAAATCCTTTTTGTTTATTGATGAAAAAACACGATATAAAAATATTCGCTTGATTAGCGGAAGGGTAGTATAAGACAGATTAGTGTGCATTTGGTGTCTTATGTTATTTATACCTCGGTTTCGGTCAGTAGGGAGCTATAAATCTTATGATTAAGACTGACTTGAAATTAACAAAATAAAGGATTAAGACATTCTTCTCTGCGTTTCGCAGCGTTCCTGGCTGGAGGCCTTTTATTAGGTCTCGCCAAACGACCGGTTAAGCAGTAAGAGCTCCCTCAGAGCTAACTGCGAGAGACAAGTTCGAAAAAAAAAAAAAAAAAAAAAAAAGTTTCGCAGCGTTTTGTAAGTAAACAATGCACTAGGCATTGAATAAGACATGGTGAAGAAAGATATTATTTCACTCAAAACATTAGTTACATCTTATGTTAAGAAGAACCTATACGGAATTTACGAATCCAACACAAATCTTAGTCATTTTTATAAAGTACCATCACTTATTTACTAATACCAGAGCATTAAAAATAAATAACATCGAATATCTGTTCTCCTGCTCTAAACAATCGGACGCGCCTTTCATCTGAATGCGATAATACTTAACAGTGACGTCACACAATCGGCCATTGTCTTACACTTTCACACAACTGTCAATTCCTCGGACATGATTCACGTTGTTATTAAGTACTTATGGAGACGTATTTATTATTTATACGATATTGATGTGCAAGTAATGTAGAGTAACACCTGCATATTCCCTAGCAAATAAAATTAATAGGTTCATTCCGTATTCTGAATTGTCAAGGTTTAAACGTAAAAAATACATTATATCTCGGGTCTAGTTTCAGAACAGTAATTAATTTGCAATCAATTTTTATTATTCGCAAAAAAAAAACTTTTGCTTTTACGAAGGCACGTGTCTTGCTTCGAAGCATTCTATAAATTTATTACTTTAGTGCATATTATTTTAATGAAGTTAGATGAATCATTTTAAGTCAAATAAATTTTACGTATTAAAAAGTATAACTGGTAAAAAAAAAATTAAATTATTGTATATAATGATTTTTAAAAGCAAGTAATAAGGGAAAATGTTACACAACATTATGATGTTGTTGGCAAGTTGTCGTTCATTGGGGCGTTCTAAGGGGGAGGTCTTTGTTCAACTGTAGACGTGTTCCGGCTGATGAAGATGAGCAAAATGTTGTGGGTTAAATTAGGTGTATTATTTTCAGTTAAATAAATCTTTCGTATTTAAATTACCATAAACTCTTTTTCGTTAATGGAAATCCGTGGTCTCTGCCTCAGTGAAACAGGCGTGACTTTATTTATGTATGTAGACTCTTTTTCGTTTAAATTGTATTGTAAAGTGTAATTTTTTTTAAGATCATTAAACAATCATTGAAACAATACTCAGTGCCTCGGACGTGTGATAATGTTGAAGACTCACCCATAAACTAATACCGTGTAACTCGAAGTGATAATAGTGCATTTATGCTATGATTGTTAAGTTTGGTTTTGTTTGTGTGATGTTGTATGCAAATTGAACTGTACGATGCTGCGAGCGTTGACTTCTAGGAGGTGGTCGCTGCGCCGGGATAGCGGGAGGTGAGGCTTTTTACTATATTATAGGAATTTAAGTGCTTCAGAAGGTACGTGCACCGTTGGTCCTGCGATCTCTCTCCGGTCGTGTCGGTCTACCGGCCCATCAGACTATGAGAGCGAGGGATTAGGGAGTGTACCTGTGTTTACGCGCATACTTGTGCACTATAATATCTCCTGCGTAGTTGTTTGGTCTCAGATGAGACAGGCCGCCGCGCGCCTTGACCGAAATTCCGTCAGGAGAACATTATTATAATAGGCATTCTATGGCTTTTGTCTTTGTGGTTAGCATTTACCTCAACTGAAACAGTCTGGGCCGATTGACTACTGACTTTCAAGCGTACTTTGTTATATGTTTTGGTTAAATTTATTTTGTTCTATTATTTATTGATGTGCTTTGCCTCTGCCTCGAATTAAGGCATAAGCCTCAACTTAAAGTTGTGTAAAGTTAAAATATATACTTCGTCCATTTAAACCAAACAACATGTTTTACCATTCTAAGCTTCATTCTTTGTGATTAGCATTTTAATACCTAACCTAGTATTACCATAGAGCGATCATTAAGTAAACTACTTATATAAAAGTAACTCTATATAAAAGTGAAACTAGTAAAAATAAAATTATTTAACAATTAGAAAACCGTTATTCTGTATAATGATTTTTTAATGTTGCTAGGCAATTACGCAGTCTTAGGTACACAATATTAAGAAATAAAAAAGTTACACATTCTACTTTCTAATTTTTTCTGCAACAAACGATCTTCATAAATTAAAAAGCTTTGACATACAAATAACTTCTGATAAATGTTTCCAAAATTTCCGCAGTGAACAATGAAATCAAGCTTCTAAAGAAATAATAAAGCATTTGTATTACCTCGTCCTTTAAAAATAAAGCCGACACAACAGGACTCAACAATCTCATTACTTGGTTTGTTTAAGTCAACCGTGCCCGGAATAACGCTGAATTCTAGAGAATCGTGAGCCAAAAGCTTTCGGTCCATTTAAAGTATTCGAAACTATTTCTATGGAATGTGCGTAGTGCACGCAACCATTGTAGACGAAAAACATAAATGTGAATCAACATTAAGAAAAAGAAAATCGTTTTTATGTTAGTTACCTATTCTGGTATTCTTCACTGTGCAAATGCCTTTCCATAGTACGATTATTATCTACGTAATGAATTTTGTCCTTCCTGTCGATTATCTCCTTTCATAGAGCTTCTGGCTTTCCGGTATTTAAAAAAACAGCGTTCTGTTCAAATGAAATGTATGATGACATTATCGACGATAAAAACTAAGTCTTCTAAAAGTGTGCCTTGTTCATTTTGAATTCTGCACCATATTAAAACGTCCTTGATCTATTATCTGATCCTCGAAAAGTGGCCAGTTACTTAAATTGCAATTTCCTTTATCACCGCACGCCATAATGTCTCGTTGCAGTATAATGGCCTTTACATTCTTCATTATCTTCTCTGTCTCTTGCGATATTATGATCACACCAATTGCAAGGAGTCCAGCTTAAACAGCCGTCTTAATTTTTATGTAAAGATCAGGAAGCTACTTACAATTCACTATACCTGATGACCTCAAAATATATTGCTCCGAGTGCGAGTTAATAATATAGTGCTGGTTTGGCCGGTTCTTTTTTTAAAACTACCAAAACAAAACCTATTGCATCATTCTCGAATAATCGATTGCACTTGTTGACGTAAATATTCCAGTAATATCCAACCATGCGAGACGTCAGGTTACCCAATCCTAGTTTTAGCTGTCATATTACTAATTTATGCTCAAAGTAAACCAATTTTAAGTTTCGTGTCGGAAGCAGGCTTGTAGTTATACAATATTCAATGTTGATTCTTGTCATTCATGAACATGCTCGTAAAGTGTCAATGTTAGGCCCCCACAGATCGTAATAATAAACAATATTGTTATAATTACGATGATTGTAGACTAATGACACCATGACAATATCGTGTCGACAATAGCGCTATAAACTGGAGTATTGGAAACTTTGCCTAACATTTTAAATTACCATGCGTTTAGCATTTTACTTTACGGATTGTAGAATGGTCTACGCAACATCTTAACAATAAATACTGTTATTTCCTTTGTTACTGAAAAACCTACGGAAGCATTTTCATGTTCTTTCGATATTACTTTAGCTCGATCCCGTCCCGCGTAATCCCATTCTTGCCAAAATCCGTCGGCTTATGACTACCAAAATTTATATTCGTCGCTTTATTAAACTTGTGATTACTTTATTCTGTTAATGCTAATACAATTACCTATTGAGTCGAAAACCGCATTTATGCTCCTAGTGCTTCGTAATCCTAATCTAGATCAGTATTTGTTTCTTTATAATAAATATTTACTGTATAATCTGCTAGGTACTTCAATGAACAGGAATGAGAATATGGACTTAAGACTAAACAAAGTCCTCTTGCAACTTCACCCGCTTTTTGAAATTTCAGTGCTGTGTCATACACTAAAACTGCTGATATGACTTAATTCTGGTTAAGGGTAGGTAAATATAGATGTGTATTACTTTTTGGAAAATATTCAGCCCTAGAAAAAAAATTGTAACCAACCAGCAACCTGCCACCACAGGGGTATTCCTAATTTTCTACAAAAATTTCATTACAATTTGGTATCCAACGAATGTTCCCTTGTTTTATTAATTTCAACAAAGTATTAACATTAACTGGTCCTGTTTGGAGAGGCTGTTTAAGCTCCCGAGAGTTATCTAGTAAAATTATAAATATGAATTATTTGAATACAAGATAAATTCCGAGTCGGGAGTTTAGAAAGTTGAATATAATTTGTAATTTTTGTAGTAAACTTAAAAGTAACCAGTGTTTATAGGATTAGAATTATTTATAACCTGGCTTGCTAGGCAATAAGTTACTCTGTCTTCTTAAAAGATAGGCTTTTTTAAATTAACTATTAAAAACCTTACTTTAAACTGTCATACTCCTAACAGAATTAAATTAAGTCCGGTGACGACGACTTAATCGAACTTGAATTTCACAGAACTCAACATGCCTATGAGATGGTTCGATATTGATGTCTTTCATACAAACTTCCCATGTTACAGTACCTGTAAAGAGCAGACTACGTCTGTCTGTCTATCAACGCAGACAGTATATTCTGACGTAACATGACGTTGATTACTCCCATTTATTAAGCTTACACATCATGGATCTGGTTAGAATTTCTCCTGTCTGCTCTGTAGCCTGTAGGTAAACGGACTAACTAATATCGCGCCATAATTAGCTTTCGTAATTATCAGAATTTCCAACAGAATTATTAATATTATGCCCCCGACGTAATGCATATACTTGCGTTACGTTTTATTTGTTTTGTAGTATTCTTGTTCTCACATTCGTTTTGAATGTAAGGTCTAGCGCATACATGTAACTTTATCAACATAGAGTTTTTGACATACAACTAAATATTTATTGGAATAAAAGTTGTGTGTATCCACTAGGTCTTAATCTCTGTTCCCTCTGTACGTATCACTGGTTTTGAGTACCTCATTAGTGTTTAAAACATATTTTAATGTCAAAGGTAAGTTCGTTGAGTGTTCGTAGAGTCTACCTTTGTTAGTGACCTTTTACTCGACAGTCACTGGACGCGACACTCCAGCCCCGCTGACAGATGTATTATTCTTTTGTTTTATGTAACAACTCCAAGATGTCATGTTTCGTTATAAAGTTGTGAAGGCAACAGAAGTAGAATCTTATTGATATGTAGTGATTTTTATTCTAAGTTGTATAAAATTGTATTATGTATTTCGGAGAATAAAGAATTATTTGTTTTGATTTCCTTTGTATCCTCTATCCTGAGGCTTTCGCTAACTAAATATGAAAAACCACCGACACGACTCATGACTGATAAGACGCTGTTTATATACCCGCATGTCTAAATTTGGAAGAACATAAAATTATATATAAGCTTTAGAATCACAATCATGATATGTTTTTATGTATGTAACCCTTGGCGGAGGAGCCTATGCCGCCCACACATTTTCTTCTATGTACTTGTAAACAATAATATAACGTCATAAACCAAACACCTCTCAAGTGTATAGACATCCTCTATAGTAAAGGGTATATTTGAAATGTAATTTTTCCGAACAGGTTTCTGTTGCGATTAAGAGTGTTATTGGGTTTATCATCCAACTTATGAAACAAAGCCCCTTGTATTCAGAGCTGAAGCATATTGTTTTTTTTTTATTTATGACATCAACTTGTCATATTCTGTTACAAATTCTAACGCCGGACGTGAATAAATTATAAAAGTTGGACGATACGATTTTTTTCTTTGACATTTTCGTGGAAGCCTGGCTGCGTAAATATTTGTACACAAAAACAGACATTAGCGTTCCTCGTATATACTAAAAGTGTTTATGTTTCAACATTGTTAAACTATATACATGTTGTTTTGAAGCTTGCATGTTTGCATATACAATGAGTGGCTGGCTATATTATAAAACTTAAAATTGCAGTAATAATTTTAAATTTTCCGGTGTCCTATGTAATCAATGACGCAAAAACTTGGTTCTACTGTACGCATTATACCATACTACACTACAACAACATATACAACTTACACTTCGTATTATCATATTCACCTTCACAGGCGACATAGCAACCCTTGTAATACCGAGTGTAATGTTAATTATTCACGCCACCGCCGAAATGCGAAGAAGAATTAAGTGACGAGAATTCTCCTACGCCTTAGAACGATACCTTTACGTACATTTTCTGTAAGGTCTAGTTACACAAATATTGTTTTGGAATCCATTTCGTTTCGTATTTTATTGTATAGGTACGTAGACATGCAAATACGAGAAGCCGGTGAAGGTTTTGCGCCCCAGGGATTATATTTCGCTATATCCCTTCTTAGTGGTCGCTTACCTCATAAACCTCCCTCCCTGAGGACACTCCCAACCTTTCCACCAATGTAGATACCTATATACTTGTGTGGCAACGTTTTTGTTTTGACAATTCGGATAAGTTTAGCCTAGATGAATAGTCAATGTTCGTCAACATCACCACTGTCGCAGTCGCAACTTTTTAGCCATGTTTTCATTTTGCGTACCTAGGTACTTAAATTGTGGCTTCACTGAGTGTCATGCTTCCTTGACTACATGCTCTAACCACCAGCTATTAAGGTCCTTATATCAGTCATGCATACATTCTAAATCCATTTAAATCAGTTCATCGTTGGTCATATTCTGTACCTTACGATGGTTATTCATGAGATGGTTGTTTGGTTTCCTCAATACATTCCGTTTTGACTAACTCTCCAGTCAAAATCGTAAGTCACTTAATAGGTACGTGTTAGCTAGACCTGAAACATTTCCTAGCTCCCTCAACACACTATTGTTACAACTTAATAGTGCAATGCGGCCGCATCGGTCGTCGTAACGGTGCCGCTTCACGGGTGCTGCTCTTGAACAGAGCCCACCGCTCACGACACGCAGTCGTCACGGTCCCGTCACGGCATCGTCACGGATGCGCTGCGGTCGACTGATATCCGCTGTGTACGAGGAAAGGAGAGCAAAAAATAGGGTTTTGTACCTTTACCTACGTTTAGTACACCGTTTATTCCGCATGACTTTGTTAATTGATACTATCAAGAGTAATTAACACTATAATGATTAAGTTACGATCTTTGTAATGCTATATTTACAACTTGCAAAACTATAAGAAATAAATGAGTGGTGACAATACCATGATTATAAATATGTAGCGACGTCTACACGACGAAGGATGAGTGACGTAACCAATCCTGCATCGCGCTAGCGAAGTAATCACATTCGCTAGTATATACACAGCCGCCCCGAGTTGACAAACGGGGCGCCGCGGCCCACCAGGCACACCACCACCGCCTGGTTGGAAGATCTTCCCTTTTCGTTGGAGGAACTCCACATCCCTTCCTCCACAAATATGTTTATGAAGTAATTGGATTGAAATATCATCATGATTGTTTTGATATTAAACACCACGCTAAAATTATTAATTGGTGCGCAAATCTTTAGGTTTCAACGAATAAATGTCCAAAAAATCAATGCTTGCCTAAATTATGAAGCTTTTAAACAGATTTAGACAAATTTGAGGATTGCGTGCACAAGTATACCTACGTAGTGTAGTGATGATGAATGATCATTATTGAACATTATGTTTTAGGTGCTATTTATCTTCACGCAATTTCTAAACTTCGTTTAACTGTCAAAGCGTTGTTTTATGTGCTCTCAGCTGTGAAAATATTAAACCATATGTCTAAATTCTTTTTGATTCTCGAGTATAGTGGAATTCTGTTGCATTAGGAGATTATCAGTAGATGCGCAGTCTTGATTTGTGTTCGGTTTACGGCTATAGTATTGCTCCCTATTATATTAGGACCTATAACATAGCTAACGATACGTGCATGTATAATGCACCGCTATGTTATGTGTCATTTTATTAATTACAAACAGATGCAAACATTGCAGACACGCCTACAAACAAGCAACGTTTGTGACGCTTTATATTACAACTAGTATATGTTGACAAATTGCTTGCCAATTGCCCACAAGCAACTCAACTACATAATAGCTCTGCACTCGTTGTCCCACACTTGGTTACAATGAGTCATGAGTGTTTACTTCCACAGCGCCACTAGACTAACACTAGTCTATGATAAAATATTTCTATTATAGTATTTAGCCCACTTACCATGAACTCTTAAAGCGGGACAGTTTACGTTGTGGAAGCGATTACCGCATTACGCTGCATGCAGCAGCGTCTCGCTTCCACATCGTAAACATGCCTGTTTTAAGAGTTTATGGTAAGGGGGCTGTAGTTCATTTCTCTCGTGAACAGGTAATGTAGACATTGGCATTGGCTTTCCCCTTACCACGATTCAGAATTAGCGCTTCAGATTCTTCAAACCCACAACTTTCACATTTGTTTTATAGTTTTCAGTTGTTTATTCTTCTTATGTCGTGTGGCCACACACACCCCTTTGATTAATATTATTTGTTTCTCATATAATTTATACAAGACAACAATACATTCCACCAGTCCACCTGCTGCAATCCAGAAATGCTTCAAATTCTTTACAATCACATTTTCTTGATGCTTTTGTTTTTCTCATTTTTATTTCCTCGTCGCTTTAGTATTCTCTTGACCTAGCTGGCCTTTCTCCAGCACATCTCTAACTTCTAATACGTTCGCCGCAGTTCCATTCACATACTTCAGAATTTCTCGGTTTAGAATTCGAAACGTATGTACGTAACAAATATTCTATTAAAAACGTTCCAGCGGAGTTATATCCAGTGGAGCGATCAGAGCAGGAAGGAAGTAATAAGTCAGTATCGATGTGTTTACAGCACCTGTTTAACATTTTAAATAAATTGTAATCACTGAATCACTGTTACGCTAACCGCGAACCCGCTAGTTTTGGCATCAGCGAAACCGTTCGCTTTCAGAATCCATTGTTCGCTATACCCCGCTAGTTTTTCATCGTTACTAGCGATTTCTACTCGATACCGTTGAGTATGATGATAGGAAACCGTAGTTGCTCGTTTAGTTTACATTAGGAACTTATTTGGGGATATTTAGTCAGAATTTTGATTTTTTATTAATAGGGCACCTAATAGTGACATACCACGTAGGACTCTCTTCAAAACAAACACAATTTGAGTATGACTGACTATTTATTGACTGTGAAAAATATTTGAATGATCAATAAAATATATTTTAGTATAATAACGCCCACCAGAGCTATTTATCATACTATTTGGCTATATTCCATAGTCTAGGTGACAATTTTAGCTAGCTATGTTGTCTCCAGGTGTCACAAGAATGTTCGTTTTAGTTTTATAACATCGCGCGCCCTAAATCAAGTACCTGCATACCTAAATATAACTTAGTATGTTGCTATTAATAGACGTCTGTCTAGAGCTATTTTCGTTATAAAGGTCATGATTAGTATGTATGGTACGTAGTTATATTTATGATTTGTACAGTGTACATGTTAACCTAAAACTCTTAGGTATTTCCTTTTTGTGACATCAAGAAATTGGTTTTTACTTACCACAAGTTTAACCAGCTTCGTATTAAATGCTTAAAGCATATTTAATGAATTATAAAAATATTTTCCGTTTTTACCTTACAGTATGTTTCACCCATTCTCTAAAAATATTTCATAAATTTCAACTTTCCCACATTTTTATTTGACGTTCTGATAATACCATTGAAGGCTACGGGCGGCCAGCTTATTAATAATTAAACATAACTTAGTACCTACATAAGCTAGCTTTATACAGTAGGTACCTCCGTAATATTTGCGAGATATAAGGTTTTGTAGACGTAAATTATGATTTTCAGCGGAGAATAGGTCACCCATTGCTCTCCCCTCTTGGCCGTCGTAAGAAACGACTATTTGATAAAAAATTAAGACTTAATTAAGTTGGCGTATTCGCCAAGTGCTCGTCTTTTGCCTCCAAAGGTTAAAGTATCAGATAAATATTTGCATATAGATGTTAATGAACTTTTTTTTTTCATACTCATCTACAAATCTCCGCACACGGGAAGTATTGTTGAAGCCAATACTATGCAAATCCATGTGCATATTTATTGATAGTGGATATAAAAACCGTTGCACGTTATTTACTTTTCATCTGCGGCAGTTGGTTTTCCATGTAATAAATTGCTGCGAAAGGTCGTTACATTTACAGCATGATTTAAGGGGATTTTTAGTCTATTTATGATTTTAAGTAACTCAGGCCAAAGGATAACGCATACGGTTGGCCACAGTTGGCCAGCCTTAAAAAGAAGAAATACCAGGTTCTCTTAATAAATACCAACAGTATATACTTTGCAAGTTATCAGGCTTCGAATAAGTCAATTAAAGTACCAAGTTCAGTAATGGATATTCGCAGATAGCCTCAATTGAGACAGAGTACTTGATTGAAACTGTAGTCTCTAGCCGGCACGTCCGGCCCGCTGGCACGTGTAACCAATGTGCTAACTTAGTAATAAACTATAGAGGCCGTTTCGGTTCACTGAAGGAGCATAGAGATAGTTTGTTGGCTAACTGTGCTCAGAAGCATTGACTGGGCAGTAGTAAAGAAGGAAAGAAACTTTTTTTATATTGTGTATGAGAAGAAAGCCACCTATTATACAGAAAACATACATACGTAAAGTCACGCCTGTTTCCCTGTGCGGAGGTGAAGACCATGGAATTCTCTCTGATAAAAACCCGACGTATACAGGTCCTATCGTCATGAGTGTGAGGTACTTTTCCTCTATTCCGTAGACGACATTAGGTAGGTTTCTCCTTTGTTGTACTGATTTCAATGGTGGAGTTTCATACAAACTTATCGGATGAAACAATATAATACACTTATCTCCAAGATAGCTAGTTATTCTACATGAAATGTGTAAAAGGTTTGCCAAAATGTCTTCAGTCAGGTATTAAACTCGTACATACAAAATGTATGTATGAAAACACTGAAAGCCAACGTGTTAAAATAAGAAAACACTTGGCAATCGTATCGACGAGTTCATTGATCGTAACATGTTAGTAGGCACTGGCTTCTTCAATCCTCTTGACATAATCCCATTGTTTTATGATACAACTGAAAGAATAGTGATAACCTATTCGTTTCTGAAACACACGCCCACTGAAGAGAGTTATATATAATTTGTTATTGCTGACGTCAGCGCTGCAGACTATTCATACAAAATTTATAGCAATACATTTGGCACGCCAGACGTTATTGTCTTGCTAGGACCGTTCTTGGCATAGGGCAAGTAAATAAACACTGGCCGGTTCATATTGCGTCGAGTTGTTATTAAAAGTAACTATACATGTTTATTTTTTTAGAAAGCTAAAATAACACTCTTCTATTGTGAAAATACGCAATAGAACTATTTAAAAATAACTCTGAAATAATAAATCCATCAACTTGAAGAAAAATAAATTTTAAAAGCTGAATCTGGACGCATTTGGTTATGAAAAGCATCTGAAGGGTTTGGTATTCTATAAATTGAGATCAACTTGAAATATCAAGCAAGTCAAGTGCTTTTCCAAGTTTGTAATTATATTGTTGTATCCTAACTTTATTCGCGTATTTCAAATCTCCTGTTAATGACAGCACTTAACAGACTAAGAACCCACCATACTTTACTGAGCGTTTAACCTTTGGACAGGACAAGTTTTGGGAAGATATATGATGTCATTACCGGTGGTCAGAAGCCTAAAGTCTGACTAATGGTCCGACCTCAGTGTACCGGTAGACTTCCATTATTTGGTGTCAAAGGTCGAAAAGGTATAGCTTGCTTAAAGAGCGAAGCTAGATTACATATGGACATAGGAAATACCCATTGTGAAGTTTGTGTGTCTCACTATCACTGGCAGATTCTGCCCGGTAGATATAAAGCTTATTAAAGAAAATATTCTGCGATATTAATTACGCTGCAGTAAAAACTTGAGAAGAAAACCTAGTTTGTATTAACGTAATAGAAAGAAACCCTTAAGATGCATGTCTCTCGTCTATTGACTGTCTTCGTCCATAGAATCAATTAGATGTTATATGTAGCTGTATATGCTTAGGAAGTATAGTCAACGAGCCTTCGTCGTCAATAAAGAACTCTTAAATCATTGTAAAGTATGAAAGCTGTATATTAATAGTATTCATACTGTCATATGAAAGTTCCCATATTATAACAAGCAAAAGCGCCATGATGTCTATATTTCTAAAATCGATCATCTATAAAACCTCTTTTCAGTACGGCACTACAGATATTAATACTAAAACCACTTATGGTAATGGTTATATCTTAAGTACCGTCTTGAAATGATAACTAAAGTAGTGTTACCGTGTCTGTGCTATTAGATTCATTGTATTCATGTTTGTAATGTAAAGCTTTTATCATAATCACTTAACATTGACTTGAATTCTACATCGAACGCTGGTCAAATTACTCAAACAATATTGAGCCTGACAATGAATTTTACCAGGTTAATTCAAAAACTATTATCACCGTTTCATTTTTTTAGTCAAACACGTAAAATTGATGTCCTATTTCTTCAAAGCATGTTGCTCGCGTTTTGTGATCCCCAGCCGCCTTCTCTTCAGTACAGCTTATCTCAGCATCCTCATAAATAACTGATCTTAAAACAAAAGACCATGGACTTAGGCTAATAAAGACATTTTCAAATATAACCCCATAATAACCATATGAGTCATCATTTACTGCAGGGGACGTGTCAGGGACGCTTCAAGTTCAATCGATAGGCATCTATAATGTAAGTTGACAGTGACCGTGGCTTGGCACAGCTGATACTGTCCCACGTGGGCTGTATTATCGCTTGGTAATAGCTACCATTTGACAGGTGATGGACAGAAAAATGTGTGGGTTCACAGACTTGGCTGTTTTCGCCGTCAATGTCTTTACTAAGCATGTCTCAGATATCTGCCTGCCTATAGACTACCATTATTGGGTTTATTTTATTTGCTTTAGGGACTTTTTGAACACCTAGTATGTCCCAGGAAATAGGTGTCGGAGGCCAAAGTCAGCTGGCAGTTACAGTCGTGATGGCATAGTAATACATCTACACTAGCTAATCGATACGCATGTATTATGTAAGTGGCCAAAGACTATGGAGGTACAGATGGCACTTTCCCATGTGGTCAGAACCACGTCATAATTAAACGGGGACAGTGTCAGCTGTTAATAGCCCTGCGGTTATGCTGCCAATGTTCCTCGTTAACTGGGATGAAAATGTTCCAATATTAACGGTTTTTGTTGGAACATACAGATACTTTGTATTTAAGTTTAACTACGTTTGTGTAAAGGAACCTTTCTGACGTGTTATTATGTATGATATTCTTGCGATTGCTCATAATGTAAGCTCTTTTCTTCTTTGGTGACATTGAAAACTAAGTTTAACGGTCCCATGAAGGTCGATAATTACACCTTTAGAGCTTCGTGTTTCTGTTTTCAGTGACCTTCACTGGCTATTTTTCTACTATATTATTGTGTGTAGTGTGTACTTTACTACCTACGGAGTACCCTACTTGTGTTGATTACCTTTTTCTTGTCGACGTTATTACTGAAGATAAGCGACCATTTGGGATGAGCGCTGTTTCATAAATGGAAGCATTAATTATTAGAGTAGTCGGCCAAAATTAAATTATGAAAAAAGTCACCTTGCGTTCTTGAAAGAGTAATGCAACCACCCACGCTTAATTATGTGTGGTGTAAGTAACACTAATTGTATCATACTGGTATCTTGTCCACCCACGATACTGCATCAGTTCATTAAAACTTATCTAACTTGCACAATATCGCTTGGAGGGTTCTTTCTAAAGTATAGTGTGAGTTAATATAAAAACGCTGTAAAATTTGTAGTATCTAAACTAACCGCTTTGGGATAAACTAGATTTATAATGCACCCTTCTGACTACCAACCTTAACCTAAATAGACGTATTTTTTCGAAAATAATGCTACGTCCTGTATAACTTTGTTAATACTTATAATGTATACTTACCAACAGTCGACATTTAGCTACTACAGCTAATGGAGTTTATGGAGCCAACCTTGACAATCAAGGCCAAGTGTGAACCATGCTGTTAATAGCGTTAGGGAGACAGTCAGGCGTTAAAATAAACACTACAGTTAAGCGATTGTTGAACTTGTTAAACTTATCGACCAAAGGATTTGAAGAAGCGTACACGTAAGCGTAGTGCTTTAATACAAAATGCGGTGTATTTACTGTTTGATAAGCAATCTGATTGTTTAATAACCGTTGCACAAATCAAACTTCAGACTTAAAGGTTCATATTAAACGTAACACCATTAAGGTGTGATGTAAAAAAGTTTGTTAGTCACATCACTAACCTTCAATAAATAAACTGAAATACCCAAAAAATACGGGAAAAAGTGAAATTGAATGGTGGAATATTCTTACAAATCCCTACTAATATTATAAACGTGAAAGTCTGTATGTATCGATGGATTTTAATAAAATTTCATATTACCATATCATAGCTAGCACCCTGTATTAACACATAGGCTACTTTTTACCCCGAAAAAATGTAGCGGGTAACACCGCAGGGCGCAGCTAGTATTTAAATAAAAAAACCATCACTATTTCAAAAACGGTAATCAAACGTCCAAAAGCAAAAGTTTTCATAATTATACAGAAGCCACCATGAAACATCGATCGGTATTCAATTCACGGTCACAGCTAATCAGTCCTTCGGTCAGTATCGACCGACGACCAAAGCGATAAATAACACTCGGATTTACCGCCATTCTTGACTGTAAGGCCTTGGCGAAGGTCGGCAGGCGCTACAAGGACCGGGTGAAGGGCGAGGTCGCAAAACCTTTGCAGTTCAAATACTTTGAATGGTGATCTGATAACAATTGTCATTAGTTGAGTCTTTGTGTAGTGCTTGGGGAATTGCTTTTACATTTCATATTTCTATAGAAGTACTCGTTTCATTTTCTTTGTTTACAGTAGGTAAGTATAGCCTGCTTGGTTTGCTAATATTTATCACATGTTTCTGAATAGTAGACAAAGACCACGAATTTCCAGTTACGATAGTTGCATAGTCCCTTTTGTCTCATTCATTCATTTATACGTTGGTTTTTCGCCTTGAATGGAATAAAATTGTAATAAACTGTCAGATATATAAGATTTATTTATTTATTTAACCAACTTATACTAACACAATTGTAAACATATAAGTTGTGGGTTAAGATATATGTAAAAGAAGAATAGACTTTAAAGCTAATCTCAGTAACCTCCATGAGATTTTATCGGGACGCAGCTTCCAGTAAAGCTTTTTCTTGAAGCTGCGTTCTCATAAAAAAGAACCTCAAATCGTTTTGGAGTAGCTGTGAACGTTACGACTTACAAGACGCTGTAAGCAAACGAAGAAGATTTGATATAAAGTTTTTACTGAATCCTAGACATATAAAAAGTACCATTTGTTCCCCGTAGTCAGATCGTTAGGCCCGCTGATCTAGTTAGCTTGAATTCGTTTGCCTTGTAACGAGATTATGGCTCTATTGCTCTGACGAGTACTTTTGTTTTTAGTTCTGTTTTAAAAATAGGTTTTTGTGGAATGTTCACTGACTATCTAATATCCTTTGTTTTACACTCATAAGCGTTAATATTTTCTGGTCGGTTTTTAAATTAACTTTATGGCTATGCTGTGCTCGTTTAGAGCTAAATCACGTAAATTTTCAGCATTGTAGGTTTGAAATTTTTCTTCCTCTCTTTTCTTAGTAAATCTAAAGAAAAATATATAATAATATCTGGAATTTATAGCTGTGAGCCAGCTTAGAGATCATTGCTCGATCTTTTTATGTATAAAAGGACCTTTGTATTCGTGTTGTTAAATACTAGCAAGCCAGTTTCTTAATAAATGTTATTAAAGCTGACTGTTTAGCATTTTCAGAACCTTGCTCAGTCCTTTAATTAAAGTTATTAAAACAGCGCTTAATGGCTTTGTGAGATATCTTTTTAACAATTATAGCGACAGTCTCTAATAGATTCTCTTTTCGTGAATTTATCTAATTATCCTGTCCAACCGAATTATATTTCAAAGCTTATGTCACTTTATATTGTAATCATAAACTTCTGGCGCGATTATTCACTTTGTGAAATAGTTTTTGTCCGAACAAAAGTTTGCAGATAAAATTTTATCAACCTTTAATGTCCCTTACATTAAAGGTCGCGCTAAATAAGATAGAATTAACTAGAACCCTGAGAGAAGCATGATTTTGTATAAATACAAGGCTTCTTCTTTATCGTATCGGCCGATTGTCGCAAAAGGCTGCGCCGCAGTGTAGAGATTGGTTGGTAAATTACTTTCCAGTTTGCGCCGGGTGTACTTAGGTACCATTACATGTAGGAGCTCTCAAGTTGCAACCCTTGCAATTTTCCTTTCATTGTATGGTTGATGAACTACGCCTGTATGCCTCTGACATGGTTTTACACACCGTTGAAAAGTCTCTCAGGTGTGCCTGTTTCTCACAATGTTTTCTTTGGCAGTACTGTAAATTAGTTGTCAAATAGATAGATTGATAGCAAAGGATAACTCATTTATAGTACGCACATGAATTTGAAAAGTCATTGGTGCGTGCCTAGGTTTGAACTTGCGACCTTTGACTTGGCAGTTCAACGGTCATACTACTCGGCTATCACTACACAACCCTTGCAATACAAGGCTTAGAGTTATGTATATATGGAGTTCAAATACCAGCACCTAGAGAACTTACGCCCTATCACGAACCAAGAACCATATCTTAATTTAAATATTTTAAGAACATTCTAGAACTCGAAACAAAGTTCATTAAGCCACTATTAAGTAGAAAAGTACCAAGAGTAATGGCCAGTATTGTCGTGACGTGGCACGTTACCTTACAGGTCCTTTGATAAGAAATATTACCGTTGTAACGTAATAAGCAGAAGTGGGACAAGAAATTATATCAGCCATGAAGTATTCGTCACGTTATTGTATTACAGTTGTTTTGTTTCGTACCAATATAGTGGTATACTTAACCTATTTATATTATTACGTCTGTATTCCTAGTACTAAACTGACTGGCATGTGGACCAAACTAACGTATTCGTCCTTGACAATACGACCATGAAGTACCAGTAAAGGCACATATACAATTAAGCTCTACTAGTCACAATAGTTTTTAGGAAAAGCTTATAGTTATAAAGTTGGAAGTTGGCGGGGGCCACAGGGCGCGTATTGCCGTGTGTTCTGTGCCTCTCTTGTCATGGTAGAAATCTGTAAATGTTAGAGTATAGCGCACGTGTGTTTTCGCACATACTTAGTTTACACTACAGTTGCAAGCTAATATATTCTTAATTGGTTTGTGGCCCTTCAAAGCCACCGCTGCCTTGACCCAAACGCGATCAGCCTCCTTGCCATGAATTCTTGTAGCACGACAGTTTACGTTGTGCTGCGTTGTCCACGTCGTAAACTGTTCTGCTTTGAGACTTCATGGTAAGGAGGCAGGACATTTTTGTACCTATAGTCTCATATTAGGGAATTGAGTCATAATCCTAAAGCAAACCTAATAACGTCACATAATACAACGTAGATCTAATTACGCGAGGCGAATCATTCTCCTAAATATTACATTTTGGACACAAGGCCGTCTAGCGCTCCCTTATAACATCAGACGCCAACGTATATTATTTACAACGCCACGCTAAATGTGCTGACTCGTATAATAGGATTTGCATGTTTCGACATAACATAGTACATACATTACTTTACCCTCATTTACTGTAATGGACCGTGGAGCCAGGTTTCAGGCATTATGTACCTATATACCTACAATAAACATAAATGTACCTACAACCTACTTCTTCCTTGAAATGAATATGTAACACTTTTTTTTCCTGGCCTTAAAGGTACGGTCTTGTGAAATGCTTATGAAAAATACTGGGCGCTTTTCTAAAGCACATTATTGGAATATAACTATAAATAGTGCATTTTTATTTGAAAAATATAGAATTTTCATGCTCTGTAATAGAGGTTTGTTTACTGCACTGTAGATCGATACCAATATAAACTTTACACCTTGACCTTTTCCTGGTATTCTCGTATTGTTTTCACAATGCAAACTCAGTGTTTGTTGAGGTATTGTACGTTTATAGTGACGTGAATTCCTCTGTCTATGTCGGTGTCAGTGGCAGGCCGAGGATTACCTAGCTTACCTACCCCTATTGTAAGGGAGGTCTTTGTCAGGAAACCGCGTAGCTACTACATATCTATCGTTGTGTAAACCTGTTTACAGAAACGAGCTTATAAGCTTACGTATTCAGTCTGTATTTTTTTGGAGAACCTACTGTCTCCGCAATAAAATACAGAATTAGCGTAAAATTACCTACTAGTTTAGGTAGAAAATTATGAATCGTCGATTTTTTTTCTTTTGACGGCTTAAATATGATCTGTAACGGGTAGCCTCATTTCTTTTATTGTACTTATTAAATAATAGCCGTGTATATTTCGGTTTTACTCATGTGTATGTTCAGGAAAGCCCGACTAGTTTTAGACTCTTACGGAGCCCCTATCCATGAGCAGGTGACGCGGCGGGGTCGCCAATATTGCTGTAAAAATGGTGATGCCTGAAGGCCTATCTCTAGCAGTACCTACCTAAATGTCTTTCAACTGACATGATGATAAATAATATGTAACATTTAACCAACAATAAAGAGCAACACAATAGCAGTTTACATTACATAACACGAACAGTTACAAAGAACTGTTTTAAATTCTTACTTAATTATTATTTCATAAATGTGAATGTTAACCGTAGGAAGCGGCTCACGGAAGCGGATCCAACCGTTTTATTTATTTCATATTCGTACGTTATTGTGCAATGCTACTGTTTAACTACGACGGTATTGCACTGTTGTCTCATCAAGTATTTGCATTGATATCGGATTTCGGCGAACGTAACGGAAACATCTACTATTAATAATGAAAAGCTGTTATCTTTAAAAATTTCTTACTGTTGTCGTGAAAATAAGGAAAATATAAATTTATTGGGCATCAGTTTTTACTTGGCGAGGACTCTGTACCTAGTTGAATATTATATTCTTATTAGTAAAGATTCTACCCGACTTACCCATCTTTTGGGTCTGTGAGAGTAAGATTGTCGCATTCATTTTTCAAGTGAAGTATTCTTTAAGCCTCCTTCGGGATTCAGAGAGCACATTAAGCCATCTGTCTCAAGACCGATTCAAAATACAAAGAAAAGTATCGAACCTAACACTGATATTATATTCGAGTCTGGTTTTAAAGTTTTTCATAATAACAAAAACCATGCCAAGCTGGTTTTTTCTTTATATTAATACTTTGACTTTGCCGCAAACACGATTGTTTGCTGGTCAAATCATACCCGCGTGGCGTACAAAAACATACCTAATAAAACCAATTACTTACCCATAAAAGTTTACTATTATTACAATCTACAATAAAGGGTACTTTTTCCTGAATTCAGTGTTGTGCTTAACAAATAAACAATCAAAGTTTATCTTTGTATTCAAAATAAATACCCAAAAGTCCTAAAGAAACCCTTATATTTAATAATAAATTGGGAACTGGGAAATTCCCGTGGGCAGAATAAATTCAACCGACTGTCTTTGTACCTTCGGGCTGATTCGAATAGATTACGCATCCCTTATATAAAACAAAGAGGGCTCAATAGTCTATGACGTCATTTTATATCTTCAAGTGCTAGGGGTATCAGTTGTCGTTTGCTTGGGAAAATCGCTTTCGAGTGTGTGAAAATTTCATATTCATGGATGAAACTTAGGTGACTGACAAGTCGTGAGAAAACTGGGTATATGAAAATGCACACTCATATTACACAGCACGAAGTAATTCTGGCTGGTTGGTTTTATTTTATGACATTTGTGGAGAAAGCCCTAGGGAAAGCCTTGTGCTTGGTTATTTCCAAAACGACCACAGTGAAACGGTTAGGGTTGAAGACACAGCTCGCTATCGAAACCTAGCAGTACTTATTTAATGTGGACTTGAAGTCGCGGTATGAACCACCTATTCACTGCGCTGTATAGCCGTCAGTTTTAACATACAATAGTATAATCTATTGTCTAATATGAGCAGCACCATTAACCCATATAATACACACCATTATGCATTCGTGTTAATTCGCGTTCGTGCTAATTTTAACAGCATGTTAAACGGTAATTGCTCTCGTAGCCGTGATCAGCTCGATTTACCCGTATAATATATTGTACCTACTAATTCAGTCACACTAGAAAGTTATTCAGTTACAACTGCTGAGCACGAGGTCCTGGGTTCGAATCCCGGGTCAGGCAAAGTGTTACTGGGTTTTTCCGTTAGGTAATTCTCAGTAGCAGCGCGGAGTCTGGATTTGTGCCCGGTTGATGGCAATAGGCTTGCCCCCTATTACATTGAGACCGAAAAACAACTGGCGAAATGTGGGTGTACTATATGCGCACCTCTGCCTACCCCTTCGGGGAACACAGGCGTAATGTTATGTGTTGATGGCCTTCCCTAAAATTTAGGTTATCTTTGTATCAAAATTCATCACGATCGTTTTACTCATACATATAATTCATCATATAAGTACATTCATGATTAGGTAATAAACAGACGAAATCCTAAAATGTTAATATGGGTTATGTAAAAAACATGAGTGGGTAAATATTATATATTTATGTTATATTATAATAGGCATCTTTCGTAGATCTGTCGCTAGTTCCTAACATTAGTTTTGTTGTCATGTAGACTGTCTTATTCTTTCATTCCCTGGAGACAATAAATTCCATTCAAGCAACCATTTCTTTTAACAGAAGGCTTATTACATTTTTTATTTCCCTAATAGCCGTTCCTTTGTCGTTCTCAAACCTACAGAGGCCCTTTCGCGTTCAAAATTAGATTTTAAGTGTGACATATGTATGCGTAACCTTTTTGTTTGTTTTGCTATATAAATAATTGGATCACTTCAAAATGGAACCCGCATTTTATGAACATTTTGTTGTTTTTGTTTACCTGTCATGCTTTCACGGGAAATGCTTTTTCTGGTGAAATACATTAGCTAGGCAACAAGTAACTTGTGACGGTACTATATAGCCATGTATTTCCATTTGTAGAGGACTTGGTAATCATGATGGTAATGATTTTAATGTTCTAATAAAGATGCAGGTTGTCGCAATTGTCTCAAGGCGGCTGTGAGTTTAACGCGCGAGCTGTATGTATTAGATTCGATTTATAAACCGGCTAACGTATGCTGGTTTTTTGATCTGGTAAGGAATTTTTTGAAGCATTAGCACATAGCGTTTTTAAAGTTGACTTTTAGGCTATTTCGTTCAATTTTGGCTATACTGCTATGAAACCTTACCAAATAACCTTCCAATTTCTCTGAAGATGGACATCTCTATTATAATTGATTCATTTTGCGACTGATGTGTGTACGTTAGATATTAGACGCCAATCCTTATTTCGCACGTAAGAACCCTTGTTTAGTCTAGTATATATGTATCAACTAAACATGCGTTTCTATTGTTTTAGCGCCAGTCGTACGTGTCAGGCGGAGGGCGCGCCCGAGCAGGACTCGGCGCAGCCAGCCGTCGACCTGCCGCGCACGCGCGACGGGGAAATAGACTACGATGGTGAGTATTTTATTGTAACCTATGAATAAATAGTTTAGTATATTCTGATGTTGCCGATAGGAACGATTCCCGGGTTAAGTTATTGTCAGTAGCAGCACGAATTTGTCCTCGATTTTAACATTGGGACCTATACCATAACTGGCAAAATGTAGGTATTTTTATATACACATCTCTACTGAGCCCTTTCGGGGGATACAAGCGTGATGTTATATTTATATCATAGATATTCTAAGCCATTACGTGTCTGACATAATGTTGAATAAATGCCGTCATGGGGCATACACTGGCTAGCAAAACGCAATTTTACTACACATTACCGCAGAAACGAAACATGTGTAGACAACAAAGTATCGTGGTATCCTTTAACTTATTACCTAAAATAAAATTCGGTACAAAAACAATAAGAACCATTGTGGTTTCGATAACGATAATCGCACTGCGGTACTGAACCTTAACATAGTTGGCATCAACAGCTCCTAAATTTTAACATAGTAGTGATCAATGCACGGTTCACACGCATACAAACTCTAATACTTCCCAGAAAAATATTAATAAAAACACGTAATTTCCGTCACGGCACCAACAAGGTACATCGTTTTTAATGTTGAATTGTTGAGTCAGTATGTAGGGCTTCGGTTGATTACCATACAATGTGCACGACGAATGTGTTTCAATTGTTTACTCCTGTTTACATAAGGTCCTTGTGATCGTCGATTTGAAATGATTACGATCCATGTTTTCACTTCATTTATTCTTATGCGTGAATAGGTATCTAACTGTCGAAAATGGGGATCAATACCCTGTCAAATCATCAAACCCCTGGCTTGACTTTATTGCTTTAACTTATATTTCAGATTAGTTACAGTACGGCCGACGGTTCTTGGCCGGTTTGAAGTAAGGCATAGACGAAGTTCTGCGCATGTCACAGTACTGAACTCAGGGAACTCTCACTGAACTTAAAAATACTACTGCGCAGTCATCCGCGCGAACTTCTGACAGGCCAAAATCAAACGGCCGTACTGTTGTTACAACATTGTTTAAGTTAATTATGGAATACAAAACTTTCAAAGAATGTACTGCGATTCATGGAAATAGGCTCGCCACCTTTTATATAAAAGTATTTGATGAGCTATGAAATATTGAAGTGTCCTGATAAAGAAGTATCGTAAATATTTTCCTCCATATATATAGAGCGTAGCTGTCACTTCTGAAATTCTGATACGAACTGCACAGAGGCGACGTGTTCTTAAAAAGTAATAAAAAATGTAACGCCCGTATATACACTATACAGCCAGTATTGTTCTGATAACACTGACTGTTATTTGACGACAGTTTTAAATAACGATATGATAGGGGCGGCGCCCTGCAACGGTTTCTGGCACGATGCCAGTTTTAAATTGTAAGGTTTTCGCAGCTGTAATACTCTTTTATGTAATCATAATACACACTGGCTAGTAGGATATGTGTTGGTGATAGTATTAAGCATCTCAATACCAATGACTTTTTGGAATATTGGTACTAGACTCGAACGCGGGACCGCTTGTCTGATATATCCCGGATGGATGAAGGTTAGCTTTAGAGCTTTGCAAACTATAGTTCAATAAAGATAGAGTGGCCCTCCAAAATATGTGCAATAGTAGAGTGGATATTATTAAATCTTGTTTTTGTTACAGCAAATTGCAAAATTTAGTTACAACCTTTTTAAATGAGAAATTAAGAGTGATTTTATTTCTTTAAATAGGTTTTAGAAAAACTTTTACACGTCAAGTCACTTTAAACCTGCTTTGTATATTAACAAAAGTTTATTTTATACAGCTTTGTACGAAGATGAGTCGGACAGCGACCTCGGTTCCATGGAGAACCATGGCTCCGTGGTCACCCATCTGTTGTCGCAGGTCAAGATTGGAATGGATCTCACTAAGGTCAGTAGTCCTGCATATTTCAAATTAGAGCCCCAAACAACCAAAACTCAGTTTCAGGAAGCTAGACAAGTCGAATAGAAATCGTATAGAATGAAAAATATTATGTAGGAAATTAAATTACGACACGGGAATTAACGCGAATAAAGCGGGTTGCACTGGCCGTGGTCACAAGCAGTCTGCTTGCGACGGCCGGTGCAACCCGGTCGAAACGCCAAGCCATAAAAAAACTTGTGTAGTAACTTATTTGTATGTATGATTGGATAGTCGTAACATTTATAGTATTATTTTGCGCTTTTTACCACTAGTCTTTTTGTCTGTCTACAAAATCTAACATCAGCTCCTATGGTAATGTCGTGCGAGGCTACTAGTCTTAAAAACCTGCTCGTTACAGGTTGTGCTCCCAACGTTCATCCTGGAGAGGCGATCGCTATTAGAGATGTACGCAGATTCCTTCGCACACCCGGATCAATTTGTTAAGTAAGTTATTTACTGCATTTTATTTCATGCATCTATTACGTAATTGTATTTATATGGCTAATTCTTGTAATTAATTAATGTTAATTTGTTACCTAACCAAAATACTTTCACAAGTTTCTTACAGAAAAGAAAAATAGGAGATTTATTTCAAGCACCGTATCTCCCTCTAGACTTTTTGTGCAGTCTCGACAAATTTTATAATCTAAAACTAAATGCACATAAACCTAAAAATAATCAAAGCTAACAAGGTGCAGGACTGCAGTCACTATTAGTTAAACTGATTTAAAGATCAAACCATGGAGTTTCTTGCACATTATTTTCCATTGAAATGAGCATGTACAATCTTAACCTTCCTAAACGCCTGGTTATAGTCTACTTTTAGGTTCGATATTAATCGACTGGTCTATGCCATTAGGATAGTAGACCAGCCGACGCCGCGCGACCGCATGGTGCAGGTGGTGCGCTGGTACCTGAGCTCGTACCACGCGGGCCGCAAGTCTCAGGTCGCCAAGAAGCCCTACAACCCCATCCTGGGCGAGGTGTTCCGCTGCCACTGGGACCTGGACGGCGTGCAGCCTGAGACCCACTCCACGTCTAGTGATAAGGTAAGGACCTTGAACGGGCAGCTACCTAGTTTTGATACCGCAGTATTGGTGGTGACGTTACAGAAGACGCTGCTGCCCATCTTCTTGATTTACCCTTAGTCGCCTCTTACCAAAACCACCCCCTTTTCTCCCAATTCTAGACCAGATATAGGACTATATTTGGAATATATAGGACCCCAAATCGGCGGATAGATACTTTCGAAGAATACATACAAAAGTACAAAAAATTACCTCTGTATAATATTATATTAGTATGTATTATGTCCCCTTCGCAGCAGGAGGTGGGCGACGGCCCGGTCCCCTGGTGCACTCCGGACCAGCTGTCCTTCGTGGCGGAGCAGGTTTCCCACCACCCCCCCATATCCGCTTTCTACGCGGAGCACGTGAACAAACGCATCCAGTTCGAGGCCTGGGTGTGGACCAAGAGCAAGTTCCTCGGCCTGTCCATCGGCGTCCACAACATCGGGAAGGGCACCGTCACGCTGCTTGATACCGGAGAAGAATACACACTCACATTCCCCAATGGATATGGCAGGTTGGTTTTGATGATTTGTAATATATCATGCTGCTGGTTATTGTTCATCAGGACAATTTACAGGCGTACAGATCATTATTTTTTTTCGGATCGATACCTAATATAGTCTACTATAATAACTTTCGTGAGTGTTATCCATATTATCTACTATATATACCGGTTGTACTCACGTCGAATATAGTCTGCGACAGGTTGATTAAAAAAAACGGATTATTAAATCTTTCAGCCAAGATCTTCGTCTTATTAATTAATTCCGATTGCAAACGATTCATCATCATCACTTATTGCGTATTCAAGCTTGTCCACTGTTGAACAAAGGCCTCCCCCATGGAACGCTACAAGTAATGACGGCTCTTAGTTATGTTCCTGCAACTCTCGTATTACATTGTGGTTCTTTTCTTTGGAAAAGACGGAGGGATTCCTAATTTAATTTCTGTTTCATTATTTTATATCATATAAATTAATTTAAATAAGTAGGTCAAAGTTTGTTTTAAAATATGAATATTTTGACTATAAAACCTGTGACTGCACGGCCAAATTTACAATCTAAACCAAATTCTCCACAGATCTATACTAACGGTCCCATGGATAGAGCTGGGCGGGTCTGTCGTCATAGAGTGCGTGCAGACAGGACACAAGGCGAACATAGAGTTCTTAACGAAACCCTTCTACGGCGGCAAGAAGCACCGCGTGACGTGCGAAGTGCTCGCCGGCAGTGACAAGAAGCCCTACTACACGGCGCAGGGAGAGTGGAACTCGAGGATGGATGGGCGCTGGACCGAATCTGGGGTGAGTTCAAGGCAGATTGTTCAAATATACGCCTTATTTCAGTAAGATAAGCGTTGAACAAGAATAATATAGGTACATCGCGGAAAACCATACCGCGTACTGCATGCTCGGCTATACTACGGTCAATATTTAGTTGATGAGGTATCAATTAAACAAACTCAGTTACTTCTGATATAACAAGTAATAATAGTAGAGCTTGACTCCTTTAAAGAGAAATGATCTATCGCAGCTCACAACCGAGAGGTATGGAGGAAGGAAAGGGGGGCCTTTGCCCTGCAGTGGGAAGACTATGGCTGAAATATATAATAATAGTAACGGTTTCGACAACATTATCAAAAGACGCTTTCTTATCGCTTAGAGAAGTACAGGCATGACGGTTTTTCCTTACATAAATCTAACTCATTGTAGTCTACAAACTATTCTTTGGGTGAATACCTGCTGATTGTATAACAATACGAATTAGTCTCGTTAATATTGCGTCCGAAGTTAACATATCAATAGATAAGCGCGTAATAAAACTGTTCTTAGAAACAATTACTTATTGACCTTATTGTGTTGGCTAGCTGTTGCTGTTTTCACTCGGGAATTACTGCATCTAAGTATAAAGTGGAAAGATTAGTACTTCTACATTTAGGTCTCTATGTACCTATGTAGTTGTGCCTACACCATCTACCTACCTACCTACCATTCTGTTGAGGACAATGTTAAAAAGAATGTAAAATACCTATGGAGCTATGTCAATAATCGTAAGGGTAATGTCGGCATTCCTTCCACTATGTTTTTTAAAAACCGGACATCCAGTGATCCGGATGAGATTTGTGATATGTTCATGGACTACTTTCAATCAGTTTATGAACCCTCAAACCTAAACTTCAACGAATGGCTACCCCCTGAAGAGAGTAGTGACAAATGCACTCACATTACTAGCATTACGTTTAGTGAGCATCAGGTCTTGAAGTCATTGCAAGCTTTAGATTCCACTAAAGGTCCTGGACCGGATCAACTACCCCCTTATTTCCTTAAAAAGACTGCTAAGAGTATATACAGACCCCTGCAAATTATATTTAATATGTGTATATCAGAGGGCACCTTCCCTGAACAATTTAAAAGGGCTAATATAACTCCTGTATATAAATCAGGGTCCAAACAAGAAGTCGAAAATTATCGCCCCATATCTATTTTGTCTGCTTTGTCGAAGCTTTTTGAAAGGCTCGTATATCAGGAAATACATAAGATAATTTACAGAATTATAATAGAACAGCAACATGGATTTGTTAAAAGTAAATCTACAACTACTAATCTATTGGTATTTACCGACTTTCTCTTTAACAATATGGATCAACAAATACAAGTAGACGCAGTGTACACAGACTTTCAAAAAGCGTTCGACAAAGTAGACCACAATTTGCTTCTTACCAAAATTGCATTTAACGGCATACGAGGAGATTTGCTTCGCTGGTTTGCATCGTATGTTAGTAATAGATCACAAAGGGTTGTTATCAAGGGATTCCACTCGGCGGCTACTGTCGTAACATCTGGCGTACCCCAGGGCTCAATTTTAGGGCCTCTTTTATTCATTTTGTTCATAAATGATATTGGAAATTGTTTCAGACACTCAAAATTTCTGCTCTATGCTGACGACCTAAAAATCTTTAAAGCTATTAGAAAACCCGCAGATTGTTGTCGGTTACAAGAAGACTTAAATCGATTCTCTGAATACTGTGTTCAAAACAAACTTTACCTTAGTATTTCTAAATGTTTAACGATATCATTCACAAAAAATAAAAACGTTTTAAATCATAAATATAATCTAAAGAATGTAACTCTATTGAAAGCCTCATCCGTGCGAGACCTAGGGGTACTGCTAGATAACAAACTTCACCTTGATCAACATATTTATAACATTACCAAAAAGGCTTATCGTATGTACGGCTTCGTTATGAGATCAGCTACTGAATTTAAACACGCTAGCACTTATTCTCATCTCTATAAAGCACTAGTTAGATCTCAACTCGAACATGCAGTGGTGGTGTGGAACCCTTTTTATAATAAATACGTTGAGATGCTTGAAAGAGTGCAGCGCAAATTCCTTAGATCGATGCACTATAGGTGCTGCCGCAATTTCCCAACCTATAAAAATCTTCTTAATAAATACAACATAATGAGCCTGAAGTCCAGACGTTTATATCTAGAAATTATGTTTCTTTTCGACGTATGCTATAACAGGTATAACTGCTCTGAGATTACTAATAAAATATGCTACTGTGTCCCAAGAACTGTCTTCAGACGAGAGGTGCGCGCACGTCCTCTTTTTGCTGTGTCCCATTGCCGCACCAATGCTGGTCTGCGGGCGCCTCTACGTCGCTTGTGCAATAACTATAATGCCTTTTGTTCAGAAACTACAGAATTAGATTTATTCTCAGTGTCAGCAAATAGATTTCGTTCTGCTTTGTTAAAGAAACTTAAGGATTCCGATGTATAATTATTTTAACAGATTTGTAGTCTTACTTGCCTAGATTGTTCATTAGTATAGTTATATGAATTGTATATGCTGTGGATAACGGTGTGAGTTTCACATTTATATAATATCTTTGTTTATATTATTTGCGTAGATATAATGTGTTACTGTTTGTTTGTCCCAAATAAATAAATAAATAAATAATAACGTCCAAAGTCGTTCAACAATTAAGTCATAATTGAGAAATACTTAAATTCACAAAATATCATATTTATGAGGATATTTCATTGTGAGGATGCACTGCACGACACGTTAGAGTTAGTAACATAAGCGATCTTATCTTTTAAATAAACTTACTTGCCGATAGTATCGTTACGCGATTATGCGTGCGACCGATGCGACAACTGTCCCGTGACATTCGATTTGAAACCGTATAGCGCAGCGCCGCGGCGCTAAGAAGCGGCGCCATACATTTAGATATAGTAAGATTATTATTGCATTGACGGTAGCCTTCAGTCGCACTCGCAACCAATCACGTGCGGTTGTGATCTGTCGCGAGCCTGCGAAGTGCACCTTTAGGAACATTGATTGCTTTATTGGTGACGTAATGAATGTTTTGGTCACCCGCAGCGCACAGAGGTGATGTTCGAGGTGTCGAACATGAAGCCGCGCCGCAAGCGCGTGGCGCCGGTGAGCCGCCAGGCGGCGCACGAGTCGCGGCGCGTGTGGCGGCACGTGACGTGCGCGCTGCGCGCCGCCGACTGCGACGCCGCCACGGCCGCCAAGCGCAGCGTGGAGCAGGCGCAGCGGGACGCCGTCAAGCTGAGGGACTCCGCCGGCGAGCGGTGGAACACGCTGGTACGTGCCGGACACCCACCTCACACACACTATGTACCACTCGCAGGTTAAAAGTCCAAAAACGGTCAAGGCACTGGTGTCCAAAAACATGTCCATAATTATGTCATATTGCACTTACATGATACTTGTGCTGAAAGATTTACGTCCCATTAATGAATCATGCAATTTTGTTTCAGTTATTCAGCCCCAAAGGCGAAGACGGCTGGGAGTTCACCATGCCCCTTAGAAAACGCCTCAGCACAAGCAAGACAACGCCTCAACATAAAAACGGAGAAAGCGCCGAAAACACTAGATAATCCCCTCAAAAAACAACCTTGGACTCTTGAATTAAGGTAGAAATTCTTTCGTCACAGCAAAACGGACCTTGTAGGGTAGGACAACGTTTACGGTGACGTACTGATCCGGGTGCACTCTTCGGGGATGATCGGCTATTACCGGCTATTCTCGTCAACGTGATTATAGGTGGCGGAACTTTGGACTTCAGATAAACGAGTTGAATCAATGGCCGGAGTGTGTTGTCGCTGTATGTTTAGATATGGAGAATGTTGGACCGTTAACGTCTTTTTTGCCATATTTTTTACGAATTTGCATATTATCGTGCATGCATATCGATTATGATTGTTATACCATATAAACTTTAAAACAGTAACAGTGATCTAAATCGTTCTTACAAAATATGACGCGTCAATTTCACCGCATTACCAACTGTCATTTTGACAGATAGGAGACATTAGTTCAGATTTTCGTCCACAGTACACGCAACCAGTACAAAACAAAATAAAAAGGTTGATTATCTGTTTATTTTCATGGTATAAAGATATAATCGGTTAGGTACGACCACATAATTAGTGTTTTTAAGTTAATTTACAATCTTGACGATTGCTCACACCATCAATATTCACATTTGCAATATGTAAAAGAATCATTTACTTTTAGATTCTGCCGAATGTTTCTGGTAGAATCGGTCATGACTTTCTGCTTACTGATTTAGTAAATTAGTAAAAAAAAGTAAGTTGTTTGGTCCGACTCCGACTGACTGAAAAAAGTCAAGAGTCAAAGTAATAGATAATAAAATATGAATGTCAGTAATACTCAATAACAATTGTCTTATTTTTTTATATAAATGATTATGTGGTCGCATCGTGTCGCATTGTACCGTGCAGTCGCGGCAAGAAATGTATCGACAAATTCTATTGGTAACCATAAACCAATAGTCGACTAAGTAGATAATAAAAATACGTCTTATGAACTACTTTTAACTGTTACGTAGTTTTTCTGCACACAAATAAAAATTGCACTAATTATTTATTTGTCAATAGTCGATAATCGATTAATATAAATTTTGAAATATTTTGCCGCTACTATTGAGTTCGGAAACCGACTCAAATATATTTCGAAGTTTTGCAGTCGACATAATCGACTAACAATTTTCTCGATACATTTCTCAGTATGTATGCACGACGCTATTTTTATTTTATTTTATGAATACATTCTTTCTTGTAAATTCACAATCGCAATCTTATTATGGCCTATGATAGATGAGTCAGCAATAATACTTGTAAATAATGTTATATTTCAAATTGCAACGCTTAAGTAAATTCTGTTCATTTCGGACACGCGTTGAGCACTTGAGCCAGAGATGGACTTAGAAATAATGTTAATAGTACGTTTGAAGTCAATCAGAGGGCGTTAGTATAACAGTCGCGAATTTAACGAGTATTATGAAGAGTTATTATAGTGGTTAGTTCTTATAGTGGGCAGCTGTATGGAAGTAAGGTGATAGAAATTGTAAAGTAATGCAGGATGAGGTTGTCTTCACCATTGAATTTTCGCATATACAGTCAACTGTTTAACGAAATCATGTCTATTATAACGTTTAACTCGTGGTTAAGGCTTCACTGATGCAACAGAACCGATCGTGAATTCTATAGAAATGTTTGGCAGTGAATTGTTATCTAATTCAATTATGTATAAGTAAATTAACGTTATGATATTGACTCGTTGGTTTAGTGGTTGCGAACTTGACTGTCAGGCGTGAGGTCATTGGTTTGATCCCCAACCCCTCTAGACTAGTGGGAAAACAATTGAAGAAATAGAAATCGAATATATTGAAAAATGCATGGGAATATTTCGACTGTGTTATCGATAACATAATTTTGTCAAACCCATGTATTTTTCTATTAGATTTCCATTCGTCATTTGGGGTCTAGGGAAGCAGGTGGGACTAATCGTCGTTGGGTATATCTGTTAGGGAATTCCAAGTAGAAACCCACGTTTAGAATAGTGCCTCAAAAGGCATAAGGCACGCCCCCTATTAAACGGGCCTTGATCTATCTAAGGCGAAAGGTGCATCAGCACTGCCTACCCCTTGAGGAGTTAAGCATGAAGATGAATATTACTTATTAAAAGATAATGTACCTGCAAAGTAATCGCTAACATTTTCTATAGAAGATTATATTCTATTGTCCAGTTAGATCTGTACTTTTTGTATATGCTACTGTAGTTCGTATGTAGAGCAATAATTCTAATAATAATAATATTGTAATATCCCGAAGTAAGCGTGAATATCATACATTTTAGGTTCATGTAGTACATGCACTAACAGTTGTCAACACTGCGCTCGCTTAAAACCCTCCTTATAAACAAAGATTAAACGTATTTATTATCTTTGGCATTTCTTTTTTGATATCTGCATGGTTTATTTAAAACATTTATTAAAAATGTTTATAATTGCGGGGGGAAATACACATTTAGTGCTGTATTAAACAGCGTACTTTTGAGTGACTTAAGCTCGTTCGTTGCACAAAGCAAGTCCGCAAGACGCAACTTGTGGGATCACGCGCCGGGCTCGCGGAATTACGCGCCGTGGCCGTAGAATTACGCGCCGTGGCTCGTGGTATTACGCGCCGAAGCTTGTCGTTTTACGTGCCATGACCCTTGGTATTACGCGCCGTGGCTCGTGGGATCACGCGCCGGGCTCGTGGGATTACGCGCCGTAGCTTGTAGGATTATATCTACTGAACACGCTTACATGAGATATTACGATAGATTTTTATGAATACAATCATCCTCACATCCACACTTGTCCATCAGTCTCCAACGATGTCCACGGGACTCTAAACTCCACTCTACAATTAGTCAGTAGGTGCTTACATTTCTAAGTCCATTACAGTAGGTCGGTTCAATTGTAATAATTAGCGAAAAGACTGACAATGTGAACGAAATCAAACGGAATCGACGGTCACTTGCAAAAATTATTATTTAATTATGAATTATTCAATCACATAGACTTATTTAATTACATAGTTATAACTACCATGTTGTATATTTAAATAAAAAATTAAATGATATCAGTGTTTTAATTTGTCGGTTACATCGTGAGCAAGCGTGCTGGGAGCTCTTCCTCCCTGTACGATCAGAGGTCTTAGCTACCAGTGTCACTATTACAGGTTAATATGCTTATTAAGAGCAAACTAGTTTTTTTTGCCCTTGAATATCATTATAGCCTTTTTCAGATGGAACATTGAAGTCAGTTCCTATAACAATGATAAATTACCAGTTTCAGTTAAATGTATTAATTAAGAAGAAGTTAAATGTAGAATTCACTGCTCAAATCTACAATATAGGTCTGACTGACTGATTAAATTGACGCAACACCAGATTGAAAAAGAGGTCTAATACCAATTTACGTACAAAGACTGGATATTTTGTCTATCTGTTTTGTACTTCGACTACCATAAAATAACTACAGAACACATTTCAGTCTCCAGTCAAATTTAATTCAAGAACAACTTACTTATGCTTTAGTCTTTGTTGCAACGGTACCAAAAAAAAATCAATAAATAGTTTATAAAAACAAGTCTTCTACGAACGAACCTTAACCAAGGAGCCACTAAGTCGATCTGAAAAAAAACAGAATAATCTCTAAGTATTGTTTCAATATTTTTTCTTTGGTATTGTGTATCCATACTAATGTTATATACCTATTATGGGAAAGTAACTCTGTCTGTCTGTTACGCCTTCACGAATAAACTGGGAGACGGATTTTGATGAAATTTGGCATGTAGAAAGTTTAAAACCCGAGAAAGGACATAGGCTACTCAACGCGGGCGAAGCCGCGGGCAAAAGCGAGTACTTCATAAAGAGGTAAATTACACAGTAAGTATGTTTGAAATCAAAAGGTAACCCTTCAAAACTAAATATCTCATTTTCTAAATTCTCACTTCAATCTGTGATAATTCAAAAAAGTGCAGATATATTATTGGCGCGCCCATTTTGAAGACTCGAAAATGTCCCAATTGAAACATTTTGTCTAGCAATAACTGGTTAGCCTGAGTGACATCCACGCGCAAGTTTCAATCACATGTTTATTATTTTACTCTTATTACAAGCTATCTCTTGTATCAAGTTGTATAATTATGATGCAGTTCGGAACACTTTTCTCGTTCATTTTGCTAGCATAAATATGACGTATCTGTACTTTATGATATATCACTGACCCTAATCTTTAGATTGGGTTTTCAGGGTGCATCTTTAATTTCCAAAAAGCTAACATTTTTATTCCTCGCCGATGAATTCGCCGACTGCATCAAGTACAATATAATAAATAAAGATAAAACCTGACTTTAAGCGGCGATGTGCCAAACCTTACTAAAGAACGACTTCTTTTCGCACGGGGTGCCTTGAATGAGAGTGGAGGTGGGTGACGTCAGGATCCTGAAGTTTACTTGCTCGAAGTCCATCGCCTCGTACAGGAACCGGGACTGTCTGTCGCTCAGGATCCACAGGTTGCCGTCACGATCGGCCTACATGTGAACATTCAATAACTTTACGAACTGTATTTTTATAAATAGGCAAATGACATACATAAAGTCACGCCTGTTTCCCTGAAGGGTAGGCAGAGACCACGGATTTCCATTTGCTACGATCCTTGCATATTTCTTTTGCTTCATTCACATGCATCATTGGCAAATGAATGTATTTTATTCCAAAAGCCCTTTTATACATTTTGATCGTCAAGTTTTCTAAACTAAGATCTACAAATTATCACAGCCTTCGCCGCTTTCTGCCTTTATAACTGGGAAGAAGAAACGGCGCAACACCTTTTTCTTCCAAGTTTCTTCTTCCTAACACCTACAGGCGCCTGTCAAGATCGTTGAAGTGTAATAAGAGATCAAGTAAGTGTAAAAATAATTGTATCTTAGGTAACTCGTGATGATGTAAGTACCTAACCAATTTTTATTTATATAACTAAGTATTTGCTGAACTCACATGTCATCTAACAAAGGGACAATACAATATGTTAAAAGCCACGAGATGTATTTATAAATATGACATAAGGTATAACTGCACGCCTGTCAACCGGCCACAAATCCAGACTCCGTGCTGCTACTGAGAATTACCTAACGTAAAAACCCAATAACACTGCCCTACCCGGGATATATATACCCTAACCGAAGAGCGTGTATGAGGAATGTGATGCGTGTGAATGAAGCAAAAGAAGTATGCCAGGATCGTAGCAAATGGAAATCCGTGGTCTCTGCCTACCCCTCAGGGAAACAGGCGTGACTTTATGTATGTATGTATGTACCCGGGATTCGACCCCAGGCCCTCGTGCTCAGCAGTCGCGCTTAGCGACCACGATACCAACGAGGCAGTCTATAATAGTATAAATATACATCCTATTTACGTTATAAAAATAGACACGTTTGTATATAACTTAATAATTAACATACTTTGACGTCGTTGGGGAATTCCATTAGGTTGCAGTCGCTGAGGATCAAAGGTGTGTTCTCCTCATTGAACGGTTTGTCGATATTCCAGCAGCCCAAGCCATTTTTGCAAACCTGACGATGAAGATAACTCATATGAATAAGTTCACAGACACTCTACCCAAACTGCCCCTGCCCCTTAAAGCAGGACAGGTTAAGATGTGGAAGCGAGACGTCGCTACGTGCAGTATAATGCAGCGTCTCGCTTCCACAACGTAAACTGTCCTGCTTTAAGAGTACATGGCAACGGGCCTGTTCCTTCCAAGTTCCATTTAACCGATGTATCGCCACTGACATGATCTACACAACAAATATTGGCACTCCACAAATGACGGAACAATTTGAGCATTGGATCATTACAACTGGGTACTGTAGGACTGTTCCCCAGAAGAATGTACATACACTGATACTTATTTACCTGCGTGTAAAACAAAACGTTTGTCGCCGGGTCTATGTCGCAGGCAGTGGCTTGTGACTTTGGTCCTCTGTCTCCGATTATCTGCAATGGAGACATCCAAAGTGTTTTACTATAGAAGCCAGAGTATTTTTTGTAGCAGTATTCTACGAAGCTAGATACATCCAGCAACAGCCTATTAAGTGCGTGGTGATTGTTAGAGGTATATATGTAAACATTCCATCTTATAGAGTAGGTAGATACATAATTACTGAGATAGACAATTAAGTAGGTCACCTCGACTCCATTAAATATATCCTCCTGCGGCGCATTTTTATTTCTCAGCAATTTCGTGGACATCCTAAACTGCTTCGTGCTCGATGTCGGATGAAGATAAAGATCGCAATATCTGTAATTTATAAAAGTAAAACAACTATTTTGTTCCAGTTTATGCCAACTGCAGGAATTTTGTGATATTGGTGCCTTACTAAGTATTCTTAGATTTGAAAAACTAAGCTGTTATCGTAAAAGTGACTCGATAGAACTTCTAGATTCTTCTGGAATAGTCGACGTTTTTATTGTAGGAAGGTAAATTCGTTAATTTATTCCAAAACTTGTCAAGTCCAACTCACCCATCCTTTTTCGGCTGAGACAAAGCACCAGAGGAAACGCCGTCACTCCAATAGAAGTCTATTCCCCCGACCTTGTAGACACCCGCGTGGGGGTCGAAGTGGAAATAATGATTCTCCACCCGCCAGGAATCGTCGTCCTTCATGCTATACACGATGACAGCGTTCGACCCCATATCAGTTATATACGCGAAGGCTGCTCCGCGACAGTCCTTGCCTACTATTTCCACCGCCTGGAAATATGAGCACCTGTTATTGTCCTCTAATGGGGATTCATAATACCGAGTCGCGCCTTAAAGTTCAAGTTGCGTTGCGACTTCACTTCCACAAGCCACAACACTGTTAAAGGGTACTACAAAAACTGATTTGATATAAGTTTCAACGTCTTTTTCTGACTAGGATTGAAAATGATCTGTTTGAAAACCAATCATTGTTTGAACTTTTCCGAAAAAAAATCTTGGAATGATAATAATTTAGTGTAGTATTTCATCTCTTCTCAAAAGGTGTTATCCATACCGTATTGCATCTGCCTACAGTCTAATAAATACATTATTTTAATGCAAAACAGAAAGGAACAAAGCCATCATCAAGGTATCCACAAAGCCATACTAACAACGCTCGTCAGAATAGAGGCGTCTCGCAATACGTCTTCTCTGAAGATGTACTTCTTGAGCAGCGCATCCGACTTCAAATCAAAAACCAAGATGGACGGCTGCGTTACTTGTTTTACATCTTCTGTTACCATGAAATAAATAAACCGTTGTATAATAGACCAAGCCAAAAGAGTAAGGAGTTAGGCGCTAGGCAGGTCAATGCTACTTTGAGAATAGCTAAAAGAATACCTTAAAGTCAAGACAGGATTTATTTATTTCCATTATCCAAAAGTCTGAACCTTTCTACTCGAATTTGATAAAATGGTCTTAGCAATACGTGTTATTCCACAGGTGACATTAACCAAGCCCATGATTAATTATCTCTACAGTTCGTAACGAGCTAGTATGAAACAAAATACTTGGACCAGCCACCAGGCCACAAAGGAGTGGCAAGTGAAAAGTATAATAATAACAGTCTATAACTTTCCCACTGCAGAGCAAAGGTCTCTTCTCTTAAAGAGGAGTGAAAAGTAACTTAAATAATAAATAAAAAACGTCGATCTATGTACTTGACATATCGTTAACCCCGTTATCCACGACCCAGAGTCTGTTGCATCTGTCCACGTGGACCCTGAAGGTGGAGACCACAGTTCTGTTCGAGATCACAGAGCCGTTGGGAGCCAGGCATCCCTCCTGCCAGTTGGGGTACGGGTGCAGGGGCGCGTCCTGCGTGCCATTCAGATACACGTAGTTTAAGGAGGATGGAATGCCTGTGAGAGGAATGAGGTTAATTTAGGCTTAAGTTTCGTAATCTAACGTCAATATTAAAACTTATAATTCTTCAAGGCTTATTTCCCTACGTAATTTGGCAGTCAAGAGCGCTAAATGCAATCATAGTACTCGATTTAAATTAACTGACTGCCCTTAAAAGTATACAAACCTATCGACTAATCCTAATTTCTTCAATTAAAAATGGGTCAGAAATGAATTCTAGGACTCCTTATGTCTACGCTAATATTTTACAACTTCAAAGTAAGATTACTGAAGTATACAATTGCATGCATCAAAGCGAATCGCGCCTAAAAGAGTCTAGGAAAAACGGTTAATATATTAGAAGACTAGCCTTTTTTCCAGCGAGGTATAGTGATGAACAATTTATCCTGCCACCTGGCTATTCCAGTCGGCATGTTATTTACGGGTACATAGCTCCCATTGTTGATAGCCGACTCTCTTTCAGTGCCTTCCCATGCGAAGTCGATCGTCTTCCATTGAAACTTTGGTGGTATCAAAGATGCAGCTTGATAAAGAAAAAATAGAATAAGAATTAAAGAAATATATGACATATTATGTTTTGTTTTCAGATGTTACGTTAAATTTTTAATTAAAATTTCACATAAAAATTTTGATGACTGAAAATTTTACTAATCAATTTGACAATTTAGAGCAATGTTCGTAAAATGACAGTGTCAGGATGTGCGCACGTAATTTGCGCAATTTTGAATAAATACTTTTATTGCGGTTCATACGCGAGTCCTCCTGGCTTACCAGGCATCAGATATATTGTGTAATGTAGTGTAGGTATCTATTTATAAGTATAAATATGGTCCTATTCTAGGGACATAAATATCATGGCGGCTGTGAAGGCGTAGGGGGACCGCAGAGGTGAATAATAAGAACCTTATTTCACCAGGTGAGTGTGCTTATAGACCTATAGCATAACTGGCTAGAATTACTCAATGTAAAAAAGTAAGTTGAAGTGGGTTAAACACCCAAAACTTTGCCGGACCCGAGATTCGAACCCAAGATCGCATGCTTAGAAGTCACGTTTAGCTATTAAAATTAGACCAATGAGGTAGTCAAGGTGCAAGGAAACTGCAAAATCATAAAAATTTAGTGGAAACAAGATAGAAACTTTATGGAAGGTAAGAATTATGAGAGATCCAGTGAAGAACAACGTGATAATCTTATTTGCAACAAAAAATATTAACAATGTTCTTAGTGAGATACGTATAATTCGTCAGATAAACCATTTAACCCCTTTTTCCAAGATGGCGGCCGTGGGACAAGAGTTGCAGCCCCACAGACTTGACTCTAACTTAAGACTGACCTTCATATCTAAAAAATAACATTACGTCATATGAGAAATGCGCGCTAAGCCCAAAAAATGTAACATTTAAACGGACTACTATAGATGCCGATAGGACGAGTGGTATAACCGTTGGACTGCCAAGTCATAGGTCGCAAGTTCGAACTGCGGCAAGTACCAATGTTTTTGAATTCTGCGTATTATAAATAAGAAACCAAGCAAAACGGTGAAGCAAAACATTGGAAACCGGCACATCAATGATTTAACGATGTGTAAAGCCATGTCAGAGGCCTACAGGCAACTTTAACTCTGACGGTTGTTCATCAACCAAAGCATCAATCAAAGAAGAATAAATAACATACCAAGATCATTGCTTTGGAGTGCGGCTTGCTAAAAACGCTCTAACGTGGTAGGCTCTTGCATTGTGAGTTCTATCTGAGAAAACGATATAGGTATTAGCAATATTAGACGAGCAAATGCGGGCTCTGGTCTGTCGGGTTTATATTTTTATAATAATAATGTTTTTTTATTGCACACCAAAACTCTTCCAGACAACCGTAGCATGGAAGTTATATGACATTAGTAATAGTAAATTGTGGTGTTACTATGGTATTATTTAAGTATAAAGATAAATATATTTTATATTCATTTAGGATAGGTAATATTAAATTAAATACAAAGAAAAATTAAATTATATAACTGATTGATAGTGGTCTTTTACTAGCTTTTTAAATATAGTTAAAGATTGAGCACGTGTAATAGTGCCTCTCACTTTTAGACGTGCTCAATCTTTAACTATTCGATAAAGTTTCCACATTTCATATTCCCAAGATTCCAGATTCCATAAGGTAGCAGTCTGAACTGTAAATGACTTTCCGAAGAAATCGCAATTATGTATGCCGAGATTTTTTACTTTTTCATATAGGGATCACAGTGCCATCAAATATAATTTGAGGAAGATGGGTCCAGTCAACTTTGGAAACCAGTCTCGTGCTGCCGACAACAATGACTTGGGTCTTAGAAGGGTTAACCATAAGTCCGTGCTGCCTTCGCTAACTTAGGAGGTGAGCCATGGGAATAAATTTGGAGATCGTCTGCATATGGGTTTATCAGCAGCCATGTATGCAGTATTTTTTTCTGAGCAATATACGCAATATAGCAATTTAGTTAATTTTTTTCCGTTAATAAACATAACTAATTACCTACACGTTGCACACCCACAGAATGAAAATGCTGCTGGACTAAAAAAGTTGATTTTGGTTTCATGACACCAATTTCAGTGCCTGTGTCTTAAAATAATAATTAATGTATAAAATCTTACGGCTACTACATTTTTCTAAGCATAATTTTCACTTTTAATTAACAAGATCCATTATTGTTAAATAAATATGTCCAGGTAACTGTAAAAACATAAACTATAGTGAAAATTCTAGGTAACACGTACATTTTGATTTTAATTTTATATATTTTAAGACACACGACCAAATTCTTTGTAAAGAACAATGAAGCAACCAAACGTTAAATTGACATTACATAAATTTCAAACGTCAAGTTATTTAGCGTTTCGTTTCCACTAATATGAAAGATTGACATAAAAGATCATGCTATCCCTTTTACACTTAATAAAAAGCTTATATAATTAACTCTTTACACCCGTACTATGGGTATTATCTTTCTTTTATCAATGGAAAAACACGCAATGTAACCAGCCAGATGTCACCACGCAAATAAGATATTGTTCACCAATATTCAATACATTTATTAACTGTAAGATCCACTGAATGACGTGCTAAGACCTTGGAGTGTTATTATCGTTAAGTGCATCTGTGTTTAAGCTGCAAGAAAAATGTCAGAAGAGAAAGAGGAAATTGTTATAAACAATGGTGCTGTGACCACTGATCTCAGTAAAGAAAAACGGATTGGTTGTGCTCATTACAAACGGCGGGCTAAGTTTGTGGTAAGACGTAGATTAATATCCATAATAGTTATTAATTAATCGATATTAGCATGTAATGTTTGCGAGAGTTTGGCGAGAACAAAACAGTGGCGGTCTATATATAAACATAAAGTCGTAGAAGTCTTAAATAGTGACATGCGGAATCAAAAAACAAAGATAATGTCAACGAACTGGAAAACGCGGGTCATGGTTTATTTTTGCGGCATATGAAAGGATACTAACATTTTCCCATTTGCCTGTAACAAAAGGAACATTACTTTGTCCAGCTTTCCATAAACTAGGTAATTAAGCTTTATAACTCATTCCAGACTTTATTTCTTAAGATTTAAATCTGGCTATTCTATATTCTACTTGTATTTAGAATGTGGAAAGCAAAAGTTTTTAAATATAGATCTTCTTTTGTTGTCTGTTTACTTATCAATACAAACATGTATGTGTTTATAAATATGTACACAAAAGTGGATTTATATTTTTCTTTTCTTTGGAATTTATATTACCATAAGATTTCTCCGTATGTAGGTTTAATATTGTAATGCTCACACCAAAAGCTAGATGAAATATAATCAAAATGAAAGAAAAATAATTCATTTGTAAAAATATTGTAAGAATTCAGGTTTTTATAAATTTATAGTCTCACATATATTACTAATAATATTGATTTACTAATATTTGAAGTATTAATAACTTAGAAATCACTATAATTAAGGTAATTTCCTGAATAGCATACACACTAAGCTTAAACCAAGGCAATATTATACACCTCATATATTCAACTATCTCAAAGTTACACATTGGCCATTGTAAATAGACCCTATTATTTTAGGATTAAATTCTTGCAACTCATGGCTGCTCAAAGTACTGATAACATAACATGGGATTTATTACTTTTACACTAATATTAGATAACATTTCATCATGGTTTTAATTATTATGCAATACTTTTCACAAAAATTTTGCACGATATTTTATATACTTTTAATTCTGTAATGATAGTGGATAAGAATGTATAAAATAAATAAATTCTTACTAGAATCTGCCTCCCAACTTTGCCTGTGTTATTTTTTAATATATTAATTTGGATTACAATGGAATCCCAAAACATCCATTCTAAATGTTGTTGAATACATGGATGGATCTGGAAATTCGATGGATAGTCTTGTTAATAGCATCCACCGGTTGCCTGCAATTTTGACGATATTATTGGTTCACCCCCTGGTGGGAAGCCTGCCAAAGCTGCATCCTCCAATTCGTGGTCGCCACTCGAGAACCTTTCTTCCCCAGCGGTTATCAGTTCTATGAGCGATAAAAACAATACTGTAAATTAATAAATATATAAAAAATACTCTCCTTCAAATACCTATGTTGTTAGCTAAATATTAATACTCAAAACCGTTTCTTTCAGACACCATGCTGCAACAAAGTGTATGTGTGCCGATACTGCCACGATGAGAATGAGCAGCACTACTTCAACAGAAAGTCGGTCACAGAACTGATATGCACAGAATGTGATAAAAGACAAAAAGTGCAGGAGGAGTGTGAGAACTGTGGAGTGCGTTTTGGAAAGGTTGGTATTTAACCTGGTTTGCATTCATGTCTGAATCTTGAGCATTTTGTCATAGATACACATTTACACCTATTTTATTTTATTTATTTGGGACAAAAACAGTTACATGCCAAGTTTAACCAAAAATTCTTAAATTGGTAAAGCAAATATACAAATTCTATTAGCATATAGGATTTTCATAAATGTCTTATAGTTGGCAAATACTCCGAAATGATTCACTGTTTTCAGACTTGCGCAAACAGTGGATTTCATGGGCACTTGAATATTATTCAAATATTTAAGTACGCGTCACTGGTGCGCGCATGCGCCACTTGAATTTGCTCGTGCGCAAACCTCAGTACCTACCTACATGATAATGGTTACTCATGAGTTTTCACATTTTTTTTATATTCCACTCTATTATTAGAACAGATTAAAAGTTTATTATCAGCCAGTGTTACAGCTTAGGAGCAAATAGTTTAAGCGTAACTAACTTTATCGTATGTGCGATAAACAAACATCAAATATGAAAATGCAAAAACTTACAACTAAAGACTCAGAACTAATTCTTGTGGATTATTAAAAAAATATCATCTTACGCTCAATGGACTCCAGCTGTCATCACTTGTAGATGCTCTCTACATGCACATTAATCAGAATTTGTGACTTTGTACGTTGACTACGGTACTACGCTAATTCCCGAATCAAAATTCAGCAGTGACTAAGCGATTGGACTGCTGCGCTGAACGGTTCGACTCCCGCATGGGCTAAAAAATTGTGCAAACCGCAGATGTTTGTCCCGATTATAGGTGTTGGTGTATGTGATACTTCATGGTTGTAAAACGCACCCGCGACATGGGAGAAATTCCTATAATGGGGCGACGTTTTATTATAAAAAAAAACTACCAGAAGTATTTTAGTGCCACACATTGTGACTTTTCTGTACCTATACATTTACATTCTACCAATATTAGTTTTATAAGCATTGGTACTTAAATATATTACCGACCGTTAGTCATCGCAGACCGTGCGTGATTTCGGCCCCCCATGCGTGTTCCGTCGCACTGTAAGGGTTGTTACGTCCCTCGCATTCAAAGTTTTAGTAGATAGGTTGTTTACTACCTGGGGTGTATGGAATTGGTAGTTTGATGTCATGATTAACTTTCCTTCCGGTTTATTTCGTACTTAAGCTTAAATATATAAGTTTGCAAATACATACCTATATTTATAAATAAAGTCACGCTTGTTTTCCAGAGGGGTAGACAGAGACTACAGATTTCCATTCGCTACGATTCTGGCATACTTCTCTTGCCTCATTCACACGCATCACAATCCTCAACACGCTCGTCGGTTTTATATTCATATAAATACTAGAACTGGGCTTTTATATTGTAATGACAGCCACAAAAAATAGTAGGTATTATGAGTAGCAAACGAAAAAATCGTCTTATTATAAATTCCAATTATTTTTCCATATAACCTGGTAGTTATTAGCTAGATAAACGCCTCAAATATGTCATCTCACTCTCTCACTTAGAAAAAACGACAACAATAATCCGTCTGATTCAATCTACACGAATGAAATAAAGATAGGATAAAATAATTGCTACTCTTCTCTCCTTGGGTAATCTACAATTACACGTGTAATCCTGGCCAACAGTACACGTGCCTGATCTGCAACCTGTTCGATGATGACGACAAGCGGCAGTACCACTGCGATGGGTGCGGCATCTGTCGCGTCGGCGGCAGGGACCGGTTCTTCCACTGTGAGCGCTGCAACATGTGCCTGCCTGTACAACTGCAGCAAGTCGGACACAGGGTGAGGTCACTTTGAATAAAAAAACATAAAAATGTAATAAATTGACTATTTAAAATACGATTTTCCGTTCGTCATACATAAGACAAACTCTAAAAATGCTTACCACCTATCATGAAATGCTTCCTAGCTTAGAATAGATGCTATAAACCTCCCCAGCCGATTTATACTGTACAGAGTGTAACTAAAACCATTTAAAGTTTTGTGTAGCGTGTGAAAAATATATTTTTGAATATTCTATTTTAGGATTACATGATAAAAATATTGTTTATCCATGTATGTAGCGTCTGATTTTAGGGACATGATATGATAAGAAAGTTGTTCAATTATTTTTGTCGCAAAGCAGACTATAATGTGTTGCTTTTTTAAACCAAAATTATCAAAGAAATGCTGTAAAACATACAGTCAATACAATTTAAAAAGCAAGATAAAATCCCTTATTGGATGAAAGAAATTCACACAAAATAACTTACATCTTCACCAATTAAAAAGTCGTCAACGTTTGTAACCCCCCAGTGCGTAGAGAACGTGTCGCGCTCGAACTGCCCCGTGTGCCTGGAGGACATCCACACGTCGCGCATCCCGTGCCACATCCCGGACTGCGGCCACCTGCTGCACCGGCCCTGCTTCGAGCAGCTGCTGCACTCCGGACACTACGCCTGCCCCACCTGCCAGACCAGCATGATCGATATGGCTAACGTGAGTGCACAGATAAATGTACAATAGGATGCTTATTTGTAAGCAGTTAGATTAAAATATAGCTACAAAAAAGCGAATGTTTTGCATTGACATTTTCATCGAAAACTTTATAATTTATTTGGAAACCCAGTTTTGTGATGCTATCCAAAAAAATCAGTAGAAATTATGATTTAATTCCCGATTTTCTTAGTATCTGATCTTTTAAGCTCAGTTAACTGATTTGGCTTGTAAAACTCTGCTTATCATAATATTGGCAGTTATGGAGTTACCTGGACTCGGAGGTGGCCGCGACGCCCATGCCCCCGGAGTACGCGGACTATAAGGCTACCATACTGTGCAAGGACTGTCACAAGGTAACGTTATAGACTAAAAGTCACAATAACCATAACTCATTACTGGCTTTTTTGACAAGAGTATACAAATATCTAATAAGAACAAAAATACCTCGTCGGTCTTGTGATTGCTAAGCATGACTGCTCAAGTCGTGGTTTCTACATTAGGTAATTCTTAGTAACAGCACGGAGTCCGGATTTGTGCCCATCTAATGGCAATCGCCAATTGCCGCGAACAAACAAGTGTGTTGTTATGTTACTAGTTTGTTATTTACAATTAGCTATATATATTAAACTATTTTGTGATGGTTTCAGCTATCAACAGTAAAGTTCCACGTGGTGGGACTGAAGTGTCAACACTGCGGCGCCTACAACACGTGTCAGACGAACGGCTTCCACAAGTTAGTTTACATTTACTATTTTAATAGATACACTGGTTACTGCATTATTTTGCCCGAATAAGAAGATTTAACTGTGGCTAAGCGACTGGACTGCTGCACTAAGGACTGCGGGTTTGATTCCCGCACGGGACAAAAAATTGTGCGGTCCGCAGATGTTTGTCCTGTGTCTTTGTAGTTATGTGTAGGGTGTAGCGTGGTGTGTGATCAGACTAATATTATAAAGGCGAAAGTTTGTGACTGTGTTTGTTACCTGTTCACCCTCAAACGCCTCAACCGGTTTTGATGAAATTTCATATGAAGGTAGCTGATTCCCTGGATTAACACAGGCTACTTTTTATCCCGAAAAACTGTAGCGAGTAACACCGCGGGGCGTAGCTAGTATTTCATATATGTAACACGCATCCATGATACAGGAGAAATTCTAGACTCTAGTTTTCACGATATCACAACCACACTCAATTTTCCAGTATTGAGAATAATTGATGGAACCAAAATGTTAATGTTTTCAATTTATTAAAGTCGTCCTTCCAGGGACTCAAACAACCCCGAAAATGGCGACTCATCATCAGCGACATCCACGTCGACTAGTCGCAGCGGCTCCGCGTCAGTCGCCTTCCCCGAGCCGCGCGAGGAGTCGCAGAATGATGAGCTGCCTCGAGCCAACCCACTCGACGAGCCGCCGCAAGCTTGACATATTATGTAAACAAGTTGTGTGTGTCGATGGTCGACTAATCGCTGCCAGTTGGGACTGTCGTGCGACAAATCGCAGTATAATAGTCGCGAAACTTAATGAGCCTTCTCACGTTAGGCCTGAATTCTAACCCGCTCTGCAAGGTTACTATGCTTGGATTGCAGGTCATTTTCCGTTGTGGAAGCGAGACGTCGCTACTTGCAGTGTAGTGATCTCGCTTCCACAACAGAAAAAAAATTGTAATGCAAGGCACTAGGTACCTACGTGATTGTTTTCTCTTTTCACTGTCCTATAAAACCTACAAACCAATCGGCCAACTTCAGATAGCTCATAAAGATTTGCGTCTATTATAAACTCTATTTAAAATAATATTTAGATTATAACAAACTTATTAGGAACAGTTTATTCAACCAATTTTGAACCCTATTCCGTAGGCTTAAGGATAGTATTAAGAAGAAATTACTGTAGCAATTGTTACTGCAGCTGTTACTTGTCATGTTACTAAAGCAATAGAGGTCAAATTCGGTTGAATGGACTGTAAACAAGGGTTTCCTAAATTCTTATGTTATTTTAAATGTAGTATTGTAAAAGTCGGCTCACAGCAAGCTTACATTATGCAAATGTAAATTATAATATATTTTATTTTAAAGTTTATGAGTTGGACTTAATATAAATCCAAGTGACACTCATCAATGTGAGTTATGATAATTTAAAATCTGTAAGTAGGACTTTTTAATATATTTCTGGCAACACTTATGTCATTCAAGCACATTTTTGTCTTTTATTGCAGCACTGTTTGGAGTTGCCAGTGTATAAAATGATAAAGTATACAAATGTGGGTTGTAGGTTGCAGTTATGGAGTATTTGTATATTTACAGTAATCTATGCTAGGTTAGGAGTTTATATTTAGGAGGATATTATTTTATCATAAAAATTGTGATCATCACAATCAGATCTTTATCCGCCTAACGTATAAAAAGCAATATTACCGTCAAAGGCTAGGTTTATTCTATAATCAAGTTTGCTAATTAACTGATATACGCTGCATAATGGAAAACTAACAACAATTAGATAATCTTAGAAATAAAAACTGACTATACATATTTTAATACAAACGCACTAGAAAATTCTGTCCAATAGTAATAAGTCAAATCATTTACACAATGGTCCATGTTGGGCGTATATTGAACCATTCTACTTTGCTGCTACTATTCTATTAATAAAAAACATACGAAGGCAATGTTTCTTTTTCTACAAAACATCGACATCTTTAGTCGAAGGTTTTATTGTATTGCCAGTATGCCTGGTGAAGTATCTAAAGTTTCTTGTGAACTATCTGTGGAGAACGCCAGCTACAACATGTTCATGAGTTGATGAAAAGAGGTATGGCAGGTTCGTAACAAATCTGTGGCGCATACATACCACCGGAAAAGAGGTGTGACATGTTCTTGGTATGCTTATGGAGTGTCTTGCCCACTTTTCTCCATAGGAATGACGTCCTGGACCGGCTAGGTAATCCTGACTATGTATTTATAATTTAATTACAAGAAAAGTATAGACTTGGCCGTAATATCAATATTTCTCCTAAGGTCACTTTCTTTTTGGTCGAGTCTCCGAACCTGTACTTTAGGCTACCCTCATAGGTCTGACATGCACTATTGTGTAAAAAATCTAAGCTCAAGTCTTTAGTCGAATTAATGTACAGTCAATATCAAAAGAATGCGAATGATTCCTTCATTTCATACAATGAGATCCTTAATTTAATATAGAACTAGTATTTTGGTTTCCTCTGCAAGCCCTTTTGCTTTTAAACCTGCATTTCCAGAACCAGGTGCTGAGTCATTTAGTTTTGATGTTGACTGTACTATATCAATCTATAATTATGCTCACCAAATAAAACTACTTTTTGAAGATAGCTGTAGTTTTTGTACGAAATACCAATCGACATTTTCTAGCCTATCAAAGCACTGTGGACTAAAAAATATTTACAGTAGGTATAAACGTGTACACGGTAGATGATTTAGGTGATGATAATCACAACTAGCAATGTTGACGCGAAATGTAATAGAAAATAATATCACTCGGATAGTTCAAAAGTGTTTATTTGTAATTAGTGACTGCCTCAGTTGAAGCCCGAAATAAGGAAAGTAATTAATTTATGACAAAACGCCAAATAAAATTGCAAAAGCACCTAATGTATTACATTTTAACAGCAAATTCTGTCTGAACATTTCGATAAGGTACAAATTCCTTTGAGCTTGATCGAAATACACCAGACTGAAAGGATTTTCTAATTAACAACGCTAGAAGGATAAAATGTTCAGGTTACGACACAATAAACGTTATAACAATAGAATTGTATCTAAATTTAGATTCAAACTTAGCACGGGCAACATGCTAAAATGACACCAAAAGTCATATTATAGAATTGTATACTGAAATGAAGTATATTTATAATTTTATTCCACTTAAGGTTTGTCAAGAGTGCTCCAATATAATCGTATGTATTCGGTCATAGAATCTGTGTACAAATTGTTATGAAAGCTTTCTTTATAAATTAGTCTCGAACCTAACGATGAAATTAATGCAAGGTGATACCATTTTAGACCAGGATTAAGTAAAAACTTATTTTACTAAGCACACTAGTCTAAAGGCACTTGAATTATTTGATACAAGTAATACATTAATAACACCTATATGCGCAGGTATATCAGGCTTGTTATACTCCAGGGAGTAAGCAGAAGTGTACACATATAAGTTTTAACGAATAGTTAAGTTACTGTTCTTACCAAGCGTCCAATTTTTCAAACATCACTTTCAATTACTAGTTATACCTAAAATATGAAAAAAAATGTTAAATGTTATTCTATTTAGAGATTATTTAAGTTAATGCTTAGCTTGATTAATATTAGGAGTACGTTGAAAATATATTGCAACATTGTGATATGAAACCGTATAGTGTTCGTCAAAGTCCAAAGTCCGATATGGACTTAACCCGGATTTATTGGAAAATATAATTATTTATTTGTGTTTAATCAAAATGTGTTAAAACCAGTGATTTAAAATCAAATAATTTTAGTATCTTAGTCGATATCCAATTAATTACAAAATCTTTGATGATAATGACTGACTTATAATTTTCTATTAACCAACATCTGTCCGGGATAAGTCCATGATCTGACATTCGGTTGAATTTTAAACTTAGTTACTAAGTAGAATATTGTTATTGCTAACAGCCTGTGAATGTCCCTGAAAAGCGTAGACCTCTTTATAACCGCCTGTGTAAGAGTATTGCTATAATCCAGGCTTTGGCAAATAGATTGGTGATTGCAGTATGTGGTTGTTAGATGAATAGTCCAACGAGGTAAAAAGGGACGGAGGGGTAAATGAGAACAAAGCTTTAAAATATTTTAACATTAAATCAATAATTCAATATGAGAGAGAGACAAAGTTAATATTTTATTGCTTTTTTAAAGTAAACTATCTTATGTGCCTGGGACCCTGTAGAGCCCCTCACAGACCTCCAGCAAGGTGGACTGATGATGTTGTTGCTGTACAGGGAAAGACCTGGATGCATGGCCCAAAACAGGAATCAGTGGCGTTTAGGGGAGGAGGCTTATGCCCAGCAGTGGGTCATTTAAAAGCTGATGATGATCTTAAGTGCCTGCAATAACCTAGATTTATTTCAATGTCTTAAATAAATTCATAAACGTTTTGTCCATAATTACCCCTTCGTTCCTGTTTACCGTATGTTAATTAATGTAGTGTGTTGAGAGGTCTATTAGTTGCCAGTAACTTCAAAAACATTGTGATTAAGCTTCTTGTATCATTGCTAGGGTAACGCATATTTTGTTTATACGATTTATTTATTATGTCGACTAAAACTTTGGTGTCACCATAATTGTTTATTGTTAATGTCAAAGCTTTCATTGCGTTCCATGTATTTTTTTATTTTAAACGTTTTTTAATATTATTTTGTTTTTTATTTGTATTTATAAGTGGTTTAGATTACGATTTGGTTAGACTTGAATTATTACTAATCTCCCACCATTTTAATCATAAACGAGTATTATATCTGTATTCATTGGTTTAAAAATAATATTTTTATGAACCGGGGTAAATACCGGACATAGTTTAGTTAGTGGTAGGTTAAATCCTGTCACCAATTTTCCACCTTATGGCATGACACACAACACCATATCATGGCGTGCAAATGCACATTGTTTTAGTGTGTTAGTTGTAGTTAAGCGCAAGAGCGCGGTTGCCACGCGGCGACACACACAAGTGGGGTCATTACCTAACATTACAATTGCAGCGAGAGCCTAACGGACGTCGTGAGATAGAACCACTATAACTAACAACGTGATACATTTCATCCAAGTACCTACCATGTGCTGGTATCTGGAAAACGTTGCCTCCAGGTCAATTCAAACTTACAGATTTTTATTACTCTTCAGTTTAGTATAACATACCAAAACTACGAGCAAGCATCCCAATTAGGAAGTAGCCTTCACAACGGGTAACAAACATTTCGTAATAAATTCCAGATTATAGAAATACCTACGTGAAGGATTTTTACATTGGGATCTTAATAGTTGGAAGCCTAATAAACCTCGAAATAGTTCACTGTTAAAGTTCTTTAAGGTTACAATCATGTTTATAAACCTTTGTGAATAATTTTGTGCTGCCTTAAATGCCTGGCAAAAATTAGTATTCGATTTTATAATAAGAACGTTAGATTATACTTTTGTTTTTGATTAAGCTTTGAAGTATGGCTGCAGTTTTTCTTCTTATACAGCGTGTAATGGAAAGGTGATTTTTACCTAAAACGGGCGAAGAGTATGTACCATTTTTTAATTTCCTTATTTTACATTGAAATTGTGTAAAGGGATTCTATACAAGCTGTACCTTGTCTCTTTTGGATAGATCGGCAATTAGTTTGGGTTTAAAATATATTAGTTAGATTTCATATACTTAAGACTTTTACTTACTTACTTTCTTTGACGTGTGGGAATATCTGAACGAATATTGTGATCACAATTGAAGTATATTTAATGTTAATATATATTTGTTGTTTTACTACGTTTTTACGTCGGCAGGCGCGAGTGCATCAAATAAACTACAAATTTGGAAATACCAAACGATATGTTTTATTTATACACCTATGAATCATTATAAACCTTTATATACCTTTGAATCCTTTATGCTTGTAGTGCGACCTACGTGGTTGAAGTGAATCTGTGGTCACGATGATAGTAGATCTTATTACAATAAATATAAGACTCCGTTTTCCTTAGTGACGCCATAAAATTGAGAACGGCAGGAATGATTCGACTAATTTTGCTTTTGAAATTGTAGTACCTAGTCCAGGGAAGGTTTGAATGGTAAGAACGCCGTACGAAGTTCACGGGGCAACTAGTAAGTACACAATAAAAATACAGAATGCTTGGCAAACACTATATTCATCAAAACGTTACAAAAACTATAAAACGTTCCCCCTTAAATAGGAATGATTTGGGAATGTATGAAGCACACAGTACACTGTAGGACAAGATGAAAGGCTTACAAAAATAATGTTACAGGCTATAAAGAATGTTATAGTTATTACAGTGGTGTCGTGGACAGACGGGCTGGCGATGAAGAGCTGTTTATCGGTTGAAATGAGCAAAGTCTGACTGGGTTTAGCTAAACCGCAACTAAGCACGCCACGGTATTACAAATTTCAACCTTTTGTTAAAGTAAATAAAACCGGATTTCAGTTAAATAATTACTCGCTCACCGCCACTCCGACCACCAAAACTCAAAGATAGCTTGAGTGCTGTTCTGTAGTACTTTTGTCCTCTAGTATACAACTCACATTTTTGTTTTACACATAGATAACAGCATGGAGGATACATAACAACACCTATCATGTAGACCTTTACACAATTATTTAGGTAGATATAATACGCTTTAATATGCATACAAATACTCAATACAAAAGCTTACATTCAATATTGATATTAAAATTAACAACAATATACATACATGATTTTATTTATATCTCTTTACCATGAAATATATTTTATTCTTTGTAAATATAGGTAGTATATCTTGTTAATTTATCGTAGCTCATAAAACGATACTATTTTCTTTAGTAATAAATAGCTGCCATAATTATTACGATATGCAGTTTTAGGTAGCTGGCGCTACTAGTGCGACAACACTTTTATAGAAACAGTTTTTAATTACATTCTGTCACAACTTTAATATGGACTCTTGGCATTCATTACCACAGAGACGATTAGCAAAAAAGTATCAAATGATTAGCCACCCGATTATGTTTCTATTATTGTATTTAAACCCTTAGAATTAAAAAAGGTAGATATACAATAAGCACGCAGTAGCGATATCTACTACTTATTTATGTATGTAGTTTGAAATTATTCAAACTATTGACAAGAAAACAGAAGGCCAATTCTTATCATTTAAATTAGTTCCGATCTAGTGCCAATTAAATGTCAAAAATAACAGTTCTCTGTACAGAGTAAACGTCAAAGTGACATTAAGAACCAGAGACTAGATCAAAACCATTATGAGAATCTCCTCTCATAGGTAGTTAATTACTTTAACTAATGTTTACTAAATATTTCTTACGTGTATGCAGTGGCGTAACCAGTGTGAAAAGCCAGCAAACTGCCTCGAGGCCCCCAACAAAATAGGGCCCCAGGCCAATGGGGGTCCCTGGCCTGGATCATCCATGAATATTTTCACAAGGCCAAAAAAGACCCCTGGCAATCAGATGGGGTCATCTGATTGCCAGGGGTCTCAAACGGTATAGTAACGCCACTGCGTGTATGATGACATTAATACGCAATTTTTTTTATAGTACGTTATCAAAAGCTACCAATATTGTTGCATGAGCAATAGTTACAATTGAGCTCAGTACATTTAACTATATAGATTTACATGTTACATATCTCTGGTAGGTTATATAGATATAGCCGTTTATGGCAGTGCATATGTTCTTCGAACTAACTACGGTTTGTTTAATGTTGAATGATCCATTCTAATATTGAAATGCGAAAGTATTTTTATCTTCCTTCATCGATTTAACAACTAAACGCCAAAAACGTATTTGTTATAATTCTGTATATTCATTCTGAGGCTTCATAAGAATGATATTTTTGGAACCGTCCAACTAGCATCTTAACGTTACATAAGCGCCTGTATTGGTTTACAATTAATAAAAACATTTTGAATTTGAGGTAAAAAAACCTTTTTAAAATACATTTTACAAATTCCATTAATATCACGAGGGAGTTACCGAATCTGCGATCTTTGTCGGAGCAATTCGATACACCAGATTATTTCTGATAAAGTAACAAAGTATATTTTAATAATACCCAAGTACACACAGCCAATCTTTTCCTAATCTTATAGATATGTATCTATATCCCATTATAAGTATCATTTCACCCATGAATTCCAGGGTACAACATTGCCTTGTCCTTCGCCAGGGATCTAGTTATCTCCATACCAAATTATATCAAAATCGGTTCAGTAGTTTAGCAGATACGATGTTACAAATGTACAAAATTACTTTCGCATTTTTAAGGACAAAGTAAACAGGTGAGAAAACTGGAACATAACTTAGTATTATTACGCTACTAATTAATTTCTTTATATCTAATAACAAATTACTCATAATTAGACTTAGCAATGAACCTATTAATGGCATATAATTTGTAACAAAATCACATATTCAGCTTTATAAAGTCTTAAGGCCAACGCAGCAGAGACGTCATCGCCATTCAATGGACATTCAAACGTATTATTATACAAATACGACATAAATTGCTATGCATTAAAATGATGGAACCTGTAGCGGGATGCCAAGATAATTTATGTCATATTTCTATGCCAATACGTTTGAATGTCCATTGGTGAAAAATTATATCTCTTGCCATGCCATCCCAGTTTGCGCTGGTGTTTAATCACTCATGGGTGAAGCTTTCATATCTTTTACTTACATATTAGTGGATAAGTGAATGCACCTAAACAAAGCGTCTTAAGTCCTAAAATAAATACTCTCTTAATTAATATTATACTAACTGCGGGGTTACTATGAGCCAGTATAACAGGTTATTTTCGAGATAAAAGCGAGACACCGCTACGTGAAGTGTAATGCGGCGTCTCGCTTCTACAACGAAAACGACCAGCAATGCAAGGTCATAGTACCTGCCCCCGTACTATGAACTTTTAAAGCAGGTCAGTGGAAGCGAGACGCCGCTCTATAGTGCACGTAGCGGGGTCTTGCTTCCACATCGTGAACTGTCCTGCTTTATGAGTACATGGTAAGAGGGATGTACCTGAATATTTGCATATCTCATAATACGAGTGAGCCCAGACATCATGTCAAAATTGAACAAAAAAATGAAAATGAAAAAAATCTGACAACTATTTAATGATATTAAGATAATAATGTTGATATTTTCATTCCAAGTTTTACTTTTCATTTGTGGTGAAAGTTTCACATTCTCCTCTAACGAGGTATAAATTATTATATTTTTACGCATCAGGAAACACTTTTCGTGAATACAAGTATAGTTTCATGTTTGGTAAACGATCTTTGCCGGAGATACCCGAATGTTGCCGAAGATACCCGAATGTTGCCGAAAGCGAATGACCTATTTGTTTTGTGTCCAAACGGATAAAGTAAAGTAATCTAAATAAACATTATATTATTATTATTAAGGCCTATCGTTTGTTTGCAAGCACAATCATTATTTTGGTAACAATTTTACAAATAGCCTGCAATACTTTTATTTGCACATATTATACAAAATATATTTTATTTTTACATAAAGGTATATATTATGCATATTATCAAGTGTACTTTTATGTTTGAGATCAATTTTTAAGATTAATATTGGTTAATGTCAGCTGACCCTAGCAGAATAGGCAGTAATCAAGCATTATTGCTTGCTGTTGGAAATTTAGGCCGTCTAAAATCAAAATTTAATTTAAAAAAATACATTTTGAACCGAAATGACAAAGTATCAACACATCTGACGAATGACGTCGTTCGTTCGTTGTTGTAATTTAAACAAAAAATGTACGGCGATGTATAACAAAATAGAAAGTGTTTTTGTCTATGTGTAATCAATACAACACTTATCAATACTGACGATATCAATAACGTCAAAAACTTGATCATATTACAGTTATAATAATTAATAAATGGGCCATCAAAATTAATATACATTGATAAGATATTCTATGATAAACATAACGGAAAGTTTGTTTTACTAAACAAAAAGAAATATTGTGCACCAGTCGGATTTTAGCCGATATTATGAATCTCTAATCAACAGCAATATTAAACGATAATATTTCAGTACAATCATTGTCACCGCGTGGTCACGTGACCCGTTAACCCGTCGAACCTTCGCAGGTAGGCAGTCGAACATTAGCTACTTAATTTAAAGCATTCTCACTATGTTTTAGGGTAGTCCATGGAAGTCGAACTCTGTGTATAGTTGTTCCACGCGCTGGTAGACCTCGTCGCAGGAGGACAGTGTCTGTGGCAAGACGGCGAGCGCGGCTGTCAGACTCTCGTCCGTACCGAATATCTGGAACCAAGTTACATAAAAAAAACATTAAATCACGCCTGTATTCCCCGCAGGGGTAGGCAGAGGTGCACATATAGTACACCCACATTTCGCCAGTTATGTTTTTTTAGGTCCCAATGTAAACCAACCATGTGGAACCAAGTTATTAGATAAGAAGGCTAGGCATATTGTTATTTTGATGGATAAACGTAGGCAAATAGTTTAAAAGTTTGTCGTAAAGATATCGGTTTTAGTAGTTAGACCCCTTGGTACGATTGAGATAAATAGATGGTATTCATTAATTCTGAATCCATATTATAGTTTATAACCTGAAGAAAGCTTTTGCCCGCGGCATCGATTGCGTTAAGTAGCCTATGTCCTTTTTCGGGTTTTAAACTTTCTATATGCCAAATTTCATTCGTCCAGCGGTTTAGTCATGAAGGTGTAACAGACAGACAGAGTTATTTTCACATATTTTATAATACTATTATGTAAGAATGGATTACTCATCTTATAGCAAAAGAATTTAAATAAGAAACTTAACAGATTTCTGCTGCTACATAATACAAGAGAATTTTAATTATTTTCCTGTTGTATTTATTTAACTAAAACAATGAATATTCGTACTGTTATGCGAAGTGTAAACTAAGTACTTAATAATCTGAATAACAATCTTAGTGTCTACGAGCACCTTAAATCGAGTGCTCTAACCTCTACCAACCTAACTAATAGACGAACCATTCAAACAATGAACCGAGCATGTGTTATTAAAACAACTCAAAGGAAATTAAAGGCAAATGACCGACAATAAACCTCCAATCATAGTTAGTGCTGATAACATTGATCGTGTGTATACCACTTGCTATTAACACGCCAACTATAAGTGGTGCGACTATAGCTGTCACTAGCTATAATACGTATAGTCAGAAGTGGCATCATGTTTATTACACTTTCAGCCAGCGAACTCGTCGTCTTAAATATATATTTTAGCCGACTGCAAAAACAGGAGGTTCTGTATTCAAATCTATATTTTTTATTGTGTCTATGTATTTTAAGGATTAGATTTTTTTGTTTTGGCCAAAGATTTCTGACGAAGTCAGTAGTTATTATTGTTAAAAAATATTTGACAATAGATAAGTTTGTACATGAACATTACAAATTATCTAAATTGATAAAGGAAACTTGAAAAATGTTGGACAAGAGCGGGACTCGAACCCGCGACTTTCGCCGTACCAAGTTTCCTTTATCAATTTAGATTTAAGCCTAGTATGGCAACATGCAAAAAAGATACAAAAAGTCCAGTAAGTAGTTATGGTTTGATAGTGGTTTTACGTGTGTTATATTGCCCGCAATATTCATTTACCTACTCCTACGTCACAGAAGAAAATGCAAACTATTATAATTATATTATTACTATCGACGATCTGCTTGCACGGTGGCTAAGCGATTGGACTGCCGCGGTCAGCGGGCTTGATTAGGGTTGCCAACTTTTTTTAGAAGAAATAAAGTATATCTGACTTTAAAGGAGGTAAATAAAGAGTACGGACTTACAAATAAGAGTACCATTTATTTTGTACTTATTGCAGCACATAACAATTTTTCATTGCTTTTAAAGGAATTGTATGAGTCCAAACATTCCAATTCTAAATTTATATATATCAAGAGCTCATTCTGATTATGGATTTTTGCATATTACTACAGACGTGCACTAGTTTAGTAAACATTTTGTAAATAAGAGTATTTTAGCGTACTCTATTAGTGTTATAGATTATAGAGTACGCCTACATGATATAGAGGACAATACTCTATTTTAGAGTACGGTTGGCAACCCTAGGCTTGATTCCCGCATGGGACAAAAAAATTGTGTGATCCGCAAATATTTGTCTCGAGTCTGGCAGTTTGTGTATGTGATATTTCATATTTGTGAAACGCACCCACGACACAGGAGAAATTCCTAGCGTAGAGTTAAAAATAAATTGATTATGCTCGTATAGTGATTACAAAACAGTGCAACGCAGTTGCTTCGCTTCTAATAAAATATCTGTCGATGTTTACATTTTATCTAATTATTATTAGCACGAACAGAATTAGAACAAAAGAATAACATCAACACTAATTTGTTAACGATGTAAACAACCTTGTGTGACGTCACTACACAAGTGTTATGCATTATTAACAAATACCCACTTACCATGAACTCTTAAAGCAGGACAATTTTGGTAGTGGAAGCAAGACCGGTATATTCGGTATTGTGGCGTCCCGCTTCCACAACGGAAAGTGTCCAGCTTTAAGAGTTCATGGTAAGACATATGGAGCGATCCCAGCAATTGCGCTAATAACATCGATTGGCTGAACAATTGCTCCGTTTAAATATTATTGATTGTGAGTTTTTTAAAGACCAAGCTGTGGGCAGTGAAGCGATAATATTATATTTATAAGACAATTTAAAAGTTATTCTCCTTGAGATTTGTTTTTATTAACATTTAATGTGACCTAGAACTAGTATTTGATTCTGATGGCTGCCCATGTATCTGCAATATTTTGTCTGATTTAATTTATATCTCCACAAATGTAGGTAAGAATTGATTTTTGCGACCATTTTAACGCTTCGACTACCCACTAACGATCATTACATATATTATATATATGCTCGTCGATAATTTTCCAGGTATCATCGCGGCAAAGAACTATTACAAAAATGTTTAGATAAGTCATAGGCACTCTGAAAGTAGCCCATGAAAACTACGCATACTATCTCACCTGAACTCAGGACTCTTTCACTCCCAACAATTACCATAAGTCATCTAAATAGTGTATATATAGACCGAATTTTACGTAGGAGTAAACTTATCTAAGCTTTTTAAATGTATAATATACTAACTGCGCCAAGCGGTGTTCCACCTAAATTTTTTCGTTATAAAAAGTACTCTATGTGTTAATCCAGGCTGTCAGCTACCTCCATATGAAATTTCATTAAAATCCATTCAGTAGTTTTTACGTGAAAGATTAACAAACATCCATCCATACTTACAAACTTTCGCGTTTATAATATTAGTAGGGATCATTAAGCATTACCTTCTTCAATAGGTCCGGTCTAGACGGCAGTGCATGCATGGCTAGGGTGGCGGCTTTCCTAATGTACCAGGGGTGGAACTCGGCGAGGGTCTCGTTGTAGGAGCCCTGGCACGTCGTACAAGTGTTCATAGCCTCGTCGGCTTCACTCAGCCGTTTTAGGAACAAACGGATGAAATCTGAAAGAGAATGCACATTAGTGACGAAGTAGTATGGTGCATATATGTACAAATGTTGAAGTTAATGCGATCGGTAGGATGGCGACGCCCCTATTTCATTAGGACTCTCAATGTAATAAGGGGCGAGCCTATTTTTTTTTAAACGTCATCCACACTAAGAATTTCTCCTGTATCGTGAGTTTTACAAACATGAAATATCACATACACAAACACCCAGACTCGGGACAAACATCTTTGGTTCACATAAATTTTTGCCCCGTGCGGGAATCGAACCCGCAACCCTTGGCTCTGCTGTCCAATCGGCTAGCCACTGCGTCAAACAGGTCGTTTATTGCCATCAACCAGGCACAAATTTAAAGTGCGCTGCTATTATGCCAATTGCCTAGTAACCCAGCAACAACTAGCAACTGGCCGACCCGGGATTTGAACCCAGGACCTCACGCTCAGCAACCTAAACCACCGAAGCAACCTTGTTCTCAATATCATAACATATTATGCCTTCAAAACAATATGCAAAGTTTCTTTAGCTTTCAGATACCTATTATAGACAACTGTTGATTACTTTTATCAGAAAACAAAATAATGGTTTTAAGATAATTTAATTTCCTGACGATAAACACGTGTATATAATACGCAATAATAGTCGTTTAGATGTTTATTTCTGAACTGATTTAAACCAAAAACAATACTAATTTATAATTAAATGTTTTTGCACTTAAACTAATTACTTTCATGTTTGGCTATACTTTACATTATATTAATTAATACAGACTACCTCTTCACACTTATGTTAATTATTAGGGAAGTACCACGATATTATACAAGTAACACAACACAGTGTGTGCCGTGTAGTAACAGGCCTAGAATTAACCACCCCTTTTCCTCCCGTGGGTGTCGTAAGAGGCGACTAAGGGAAAATCCAGAAGATGGGCAGCAGCGTCTTCTGTCACTTCACCACCAATACTGCGATCCCCAAGCCGCTTGCCAAGCGTGGGGATTATGGCAACCCCTCCCTTTACTTAAGGGGGAGGCCTTTGTTCAACAGTGGACATCTTCCGGCTGACGATGATGATGAACATAACACAGTGAAACACATACAAGTAGCTATCACTAATATTTTGATTGTATGTGATGAATCTCACTGACCGTCAGTCTTTAAAAATAATTTTCGATCCATAGTTTCAACAGTATTATTACTGTGGAGGAAAGAATGTGGAGTTCCTCCAACGAAAAGGGAAGATCTTCCAACCAGGCGGTGGTGTGCCTGGTGGGCCGCGGCGCCCCGTTTGTCAACTCGGGCGGCTGTGTATATACTAGCGAATGTGATTACTTCGCTAGCGCGATGCAGGATTGGTTACGTCACTCGTCCTTCGTCGTGTAGACGTCGCTACATTACCTTCAATATTAACACCTTGTATCGTCATTTTGCTTTATACTATAGTTTCAGATCTAATAAGAATGAGTAACTAACATAACATCTAACAACATTCTGACCCTGAAATCTAACTTAGTACCTGCCGTCTAACCATGAACTCAAGCACATTTTCCGCTGTGAAAGCAAGACCGCACTATACTACACGTAGCGGAGACCCGCTGTCACAGCGGAAATGACCTGCGATGCAAGCATATGGTAAGGTTACCAGCCTTTTACCATAAACTAATAACAGCACCGGCCTGATAAAGCAGGACTTTTTTCTTTGTGGAAGCAAGTCGCGGCTACGTGTAGAAGCGAGAAGCCGCAGTTGACTTTGATCGATTGAATTGATTGATTAAAAATTACCTGCAACTCCACAGAAAGCCAAACTAAACTGATCATCTAAATTGATAAAGAAACTGGAAAAATGATGGACACGAGCTGGACTCGAACCCACGACTTTTCCCGTACCGTGGCGCCGCTCTGCCAACTGAGCCAAGCTCTGCCAATTGTGTCACCGTGAAAGTCGCTGGATTGAGTCCCGCTCGTGTCCATCATTTTTCAAGTTTCCTTTATCAATTTAGATTTAAGCTTAGCATGGGCAACAAAAAGTCATATAAACTGATCATATTTAGTTTGGCTTTCTGTGGGGTTGCAGATCATTTTCGCGGCTACGTGCAGTGAACTGCGTCGTCTCGCTTCTACATCGGTGTTTATTGAAGCTACATAAACATTTTTTTTAACTAAAACTGGCTTACAATAGCAGTTTATTGACCGTTAACAATAAAAGGTACATACCCAATCCCCTATGCAAACGGAGCATTGTTCTTGAGCCGGACACGAACCCGTTTTTATCATACAAGCTCGTCTCCTTTTCATACTTCATCATCTTCTTGAATGAATCGTAATAAGCCGCGTCCTCTCCTTCTCTCAGCTTATCCATTACTTTTATTTTGCTTCTCACATCGCTGCTTACGAACGAGAATACTGATCCTATTAGATTTAGAAACCTAAAAATTATAATTAATGTGTTTTGGAATTGTGCAGTTAAGGATTTCCATTAAACCTGCATTGTGGGTGCGTTTCACAAACATAAAATATCACGGTACACAAACACCTTGGGACAAACATCTGCGTTTAACACAATTTTTGTTACCAGTGGGAATTGAACCCACAACCCTTAGCGCAGTAGTCCAATCACTTAGCCACTGTGCCAAACAGGTCGTAATAATAAATGTTGTGTTTTTATCTTTTTCATAGGATTGGGTCAATCATAACAGATTTAGGCAAAATTTGGCACATAAGCAGTTTTAGGAAATAGAATACTGGTGCATTAAGTTCTTTTTGCATGTATGAGAAACACTATCATAGCTGCAGAGCAATCCTGCTCCTGATCTACCTATACATATAACAATTTATTGACAAGATCTTCGTAGAAGCAGAAGTTACAGTTGAGTAAATAAAAACCAATGACATCTGAACAATGTCATTCAATTCCTTGTTTATTGATCATTGAAATTTATCTGTGTATTCTCTGAGCTTATATGAATTATATACATGGTATACTCACATCTAGTTACCTAGACTGGAGGTTGAACATAATAGGTAAAAGGCTAGACATGATGATACATTTTTGCTAACATAATCATAATGCAAATTCCTTAGAACTTAATCATTAAGTACCTCATTCAAGTAGACAGACAAGATCTATACTTTTAAGTACAATTAACATTAAGGTTCATTATTTATTCATTTTAATATAATTATATCAATAACAGTAGTATTGATATAATTGTTTACCATAACTCATATGACTATTGTTCAGTAAACTATACAAATATACCCACTTTACATACCTATTTTCATCAAGTAATCAATTCCTTAATTATTATTTATTAACATATTAAATTCAAAGCTATTCTAACTACTTACATCTAAACTAGGCTATTTCTAAACTTATCTTTAAATGCTTTGTCTAAATTGCAATAATTATTCAACTATTCATAGTTTTGCCTATTCTGCTCATAGTAAAACACAATACTAGAAACTAATAGCCAATCTAAATTGAGATTTGCTAGATACTACATCTTGCGATTTTACGATGTCCTCGCAAATCTTATCATAAGCACCCAATATTATAAATCCATATGGAAACAAAGTACTTACTTCACTAATTCATTATAACCATCTATATAGGCTTCTAAGACGACGTCGTCATCCTCTTTAAGGCTTCTTTGGAAGCATTGGTGTACATGGTGTAAGTCCAACGCGTTTTCATTAGACATTTCTTTCAAGAAATATATCTAAAATAATTTTGAATATCACTATAATACAAACCTACACAAATGACACAATGCAACTGACTGTCTAGTGCCTGACTGACAGTGACAAGTGACCTGACGTTGACAGTGTTGACACTGACTCTGCCATCTACAGATTACAAATGTGGTTTATAACTATTTTACAAATATTCACAACTTAATTCTAATACAAAATAAAAACAATATATAAATGTGGTTTATTATTACAGATAATGTGGATATTTAAGGTGGCGAATCCGATAGTCTGATCGCCATCATAAGGCGTTGGATCTTAGAAACATTCAACACACATTCCGATCTGATAGTCGGATTAAACGTCAGTGTGTAGAATGTTTCTAACAAAATAATTTCTCAAATATGATATAATATATAATAAAGAAATTTCCCGTGTTTACCCAGCCTTAAATATGAGCATAATTTTTTATCTGAGCATAATAATAAAAAATAACACGTATATAAAATTAGTTTTAATATAGGAATTAGGAATATAATTTATTTTAGTGAGAAATTATTAACAATATCGAGATTATGTTGTATATTATAATTAAATAAACTAAATTCTAATACGTTTTGTTTTTGCTTTGAGAAGTTTGTCAATAAAAATCCCTCTATTAATAATTACTGTCAGTGTCAAATAACCCAAGGTCGTGTGATAGATTTCGTAGGATTCCATTCGTCGTTTTCGAAAGATAGCAAAAAATATTTACTTCTCGTCTCAGATTGCTATAGTGTCAACGGTAACAATCAGACTTGAATACAATTTGCATATCATGTAATGTAAACCTTTACATGCAGTTATCAATTGCGTTTTGTCATCACATCGAATTATCCGGTACGTGTTATTTTTCTGCCTACATGTAAAAATATGACAAGTTTCATAATTTATTTTTAGTCACGGCGACGAGTGGTCCTATCATAATTGCATTGAACGATTGCTTGTGCTTTATAAGTGGTATTTACTTTTATTTAGGTGAATGTCGTTGTTATTACGTTTGAAACCTATTTTCTTCAAGTGCGTATTTGCCTTGTTTACAAAACAGGGACATCCCGTGTGACTGAGTCAGTAAAAAGGTTAGTTCTGCTATTTTATCTTGCAACCTAAAGAATTAGGAATAAAATGATTGCGTTATCAGTGACTCATAATGAGTTGTGCTTAAAAATTGAATAAATTGTAAGTACTCAAATTGCAATGATAAGTAACAGTAGCATATTATCAGACTTACACTGAATAATTACTAAGTAGCTAACTTAATTCAATTTTATTTATTCAAATGAGAAGAATTTCTTTTTTGGTGCATTTATAAAAAAGAATGCCAGCCTTGTTTATACTTCTTCCAAATATTATATGGTTTTTTTAAATACCCAGATTCATTTTTGAACTACTAATTATATTCAACCTTTATGATTCATTGTTAGCTGAGCAGATAACCATAAAAAAACTAAATATCTAAGAGGTTTGTTGACAGTTAAGAGGTATATCAAGGACCCTATTATCCTCAATCATTTCAACAACGATAAGCAGCTACATAAATCTAAAACATATCAGATAATTTTGTATTCAGTGTAGCAAATGATACAAATAGCTTTATCATTATAATTTGTACAGCTGTGTTACCTGCGTTTTATTATTTTTGAATATAAATGATGTATCTGCAAATAACTTAAAACTTGTAACTTTTTCATTTGTTTTTTATGTTTACTTTGTTCTGATACTGTAAAATTATTGAGTTTTTCCATTTTGAATTAAAGGTGTGTGTTTGTGTGAATGGTTGATAAGTATATTTATCAGGTTGCAGGTTCTCACCCTGTTTTGTTATTTATTTTCCACATTGATCTCAAAAAGTTTATTATCATTTGTAAGTGTTATCCTTATTATTTACTATATAATTATGCATATCATTGGGAATGCTTTATAGCTTAGGAATTGCGAGACAAACTAAGTTCAGGCTTAAATAAGAGCTAAGTTTGAGTCTGAAACTAGTCAGGGATGCCTTTATATATACATGTGAGTGCAACCAGCACATATAGGTAATAAATAAGATAAGATATGTTCATAGTTGTTCTTTTAATATAGGTTTTAGTATTACTAAAGCATAATTAAATAAGATAATACTTATGTATTATTCATGTTTGTTAACATACTTGTAGGTCAATGAAATACTCTAATCATACATAATTAATATTCTTTAGCTGCTCTTTGATAAACTAAATTGCTAGAAGTTATAATAAAATGAGGTTGTTACACTCCATATTGATGTTATACCCTATTTCAATTTCCCTTGTTTACAAATAACGTACAGTGTAACAATGAATGAATGGATTAGTTGAGGAATGTAAACTCCATTTTAATGTATGATAACAATATTTTTAGATCACCATTTTTAAAACTATTGTTTCACTTTACTATGCCATTTTCATTCTAATCCACTTAATGTTATTTTAGGCAAACCATCAAACATCTCAAATATGCATGAGGATATTTGATTTTAAATTATGTATGAATGAAAGAATACAGAGTGAATGCTGATGTTTGAATGTGTGAAGTAGGGATAGATATATTAATGTAATTTCCTATAAGGCTAAAGTTACCGTAATGATTGAAGCCTTGTTCAAAATAAAGATTGAAAACATAAATCCAATCCAATACTGGCCCTTGTACTACTTGCTGTGAAGTAGTTCCAACCTTCCAGTCTTCGTTTCTTAATGAAAGACATTTTCATCAACTCTGTAACATGTATTTAAATTTACCTTGATATTTCTACTCTATCATAGTACGTCTTCTTCAGTTATATCATATTTCGTATAAAGTATAACATGTTTCTAATGTTGAAATAATGGTTGCATATCAAATTTCTTATAAACTATAACTTATTATTTACTATACCCGGCATATATGTATAGTAAATAATAAGTTAATAGTTTATTTCACTCACATCAATATATAACTTGAAATATTATGGGTAACTAACGAAAGTTATTAAATAACTAGCTGACCAGGCGAATTCGCACCGCTTTCATCATCAGCCGGAAGACGTCCACTGCTGAACAAAGGCCTCCCCCTTAGAACGCCATAAAGAACGACAGCTTGCCAATTCCATCCACCGGTTGCCCGCAATTCTGACGATATCGTCGGTCCATCTGGCGGGAGGCCTGCCAACGCTGCGTCTTCCGGTTCGTGGTCGCCACTCGAGAACCTTTCTTCCCCAGCGGTTATCGGTTCTTCGAGCGATATGGCCTGCCCATTGCCACTTCAACTTGCATATTCTTCGAGCTATGTCGGTAACTCTAGTTCTTTGGCGAATTTCCGTATTCCGGATCCTGTCGCGCAAAGAAACCCCGAGCATAGCTCTCTCCATAGCTCGTTGAGTGACTCTGAGCCTCTCCAAAAGGCCAACCGTTAGCGACCACGTCTCTGAGCCATACGTAATCACTGGCAACACACACTGGTCATAGACCTGCGTCTTCAGACACTGCGGAATTTTGGACGAGAAGATGTCGCGTAGTTTCCCGAACGCTGCCCATCCGAGTTGGATTCTTCGGGCGACCTCTTTGTCGAAGTTGGACCGGCCTAACTGAACAATTTGTCCTAAGTAGACGTAGTGGTCGACAACTTCGATGGTATCGTTCCCAACGACAACCGGTACAGGTGCGACATGGACATTGGACATGATCTTTGTCTTGTCCATGTTCATTTTAAGACCCACCTGTTGGGAGACGATACTGAGGTCGCTGAGCATAGTATTGAGCTCCTCCAGCGACTCCGCCATAATAACTATATCATCGGCAAAACGAAGGTGAGTGATGTATTCGCCATTGATGTTGATGCCGAACTCGTTCCAGTCCAAGAGCTTGAAAACGTCCTCCAACGCATTTGTGAACAGTTTCGGAGAGATAACGTCTCCCTGTCTCACACCACGCTGCAGTTGGATTGGTTTCGTACTCTCGTCCTGTAGCCGAATTGACATGGTGGCGTTACTATACAAACACTTCAACACCTCGATATACCTATAGTCGATATGACATCGCTGGAGGGACTGCAATACAGCCCAGGTTTCGATAGAATCGAAGGCTTTTTCATAGTCCACAAACGCTAGACACAGTGGCCGATTATACTCCTCGGTCTTCTGTATAATCTGGCGGAGCGTATGGATGTGGTCTATGGTGCTAAAGCCTTTTCGGAAGCCGGCTTGTTCGGGAGGCTGGAAGTCATCAAGCCTGCGTTCGAGACGGTTCGTAATGACTCTCGAAAACAGCTTATACACATGGCTCAGGAGCGAGATGGGTCTATAATTCTTCAATAAGGTGTTGTCACCTTTTTTGAAGAAGAGCACCACCACACTCCTGTGCCATGCTTCTGGCGTAGTACCCTCGAGTATGACGGAATTGAATAGCTTCTGGAGGACTAAAAGTACCGGTTTTCCACCCGCTCTCAGAAGCTCTGTTGTAATTCCGTCATCACCCGGCGCCTTGTTGTTTTTAAGCTGTTTCAGAGCCACTCTAATCTCGTACAGGCTGATGTCTGGGATGTCCTCGGTGTAGTGTCGGGTCAGTTTAGCCCTAGAGTCCTGAGCCAAACCGACAACGGGTTTCCGTGTCGAAGTGTACAACTGTCCGTAAAACCTCTCCAGCTCTCTCAATATCTCCGGTTTTGATGAGATGATACTGCCATCGTCGATCTTCAGCTTCGTCATTTGGCTTAGAGGTGATGGTGATAAAGCGCACCGCTTTATCACCATTTAACCCTGGACTTTTTCGAATATTTCAAGACCAAAATTTGCCAAATCGGTTCAGCCATTTTTGAGTTTTAGCGAAACTAACGAACAACGATTCATTTTTATATAGATAAACTAGGTGTAACTTGTTGCCTGTATGCTTATTTTTTGCTATCATTCAAATTTATGTCTATTCAAACTTTAGTCTATAAACATAATTACCAATCAATATAATTATCGCAACAGGCTTCACGCATGGCAGTCGTCACCTTTTCTGTGGCGTCTGGTCGCTTTCATTGTGTCCGTATGTAAACATACATTTCTCTCAATTGTCTCACATATTTTTACCTGTATGAGCATACGTAACTACGAATACTTCGTTTGTTGACGTTGGTTCTCTACGTATAATCTTGTTTACATATTGTATTCGATATTGTGGTTTAGAAGAGAAAAGAGTCTTTTGCCCTGCAGTGGGAAACAAAAAATGTGGATCAAGCCACAATACATATGTACATTACTGACCTAAATAACACATTCTTAGATCCGAATTCCGAGCACATTTCAAGAAGATATTCTGGAAATCAATTACTCAACAAGTAGATCAATGGGAAGGCTTCCGTTTCGATAATATACCTTATCCATAACTTTATTTCCAGATTAATGTGATAACATGACAACAAAACTGCAGAACGGCGATGAAGATTCGTTCATAATCCTCGGAACGTCTCCTGGAACAAGTCTGGACATGAAGTGCAACGGCATGGAGAACGGGGACATGTCCCTGGATAACGATCAGATGGAGGAAGCCATGAAGGACCTCTCCGTTGAGGCTAATATGGCCTTTAAGGCCCACTTTAAGCTAGGAGATTGTGTAAGTATGTTTTACGTCTTACAGTTTCCGATTGTCCTTTTTATTTCGTTATTTAGATGTTAAAAAATGACAGATTATGAATACTCTTTCGTCACCAAAAAGGGAGTCACGGGTTCATTTGATATGGATGCAAAAAATGGGATAAGGCTTGTTACCTGCATACACATGAGGCTTATAATTAGCGGCGATATGATATATATTTAAATTAGAGAGAACACCTCTTGGTTCGAATTAGCGCTAGTCAAATGCAAAGGATTGCGAAGCAACGGAATTAATTTATATCATTGTGAAACCTATCTGGAGTCTCGCTTCCAAAACGGCAAATGACCTGCAATGCAACCTCATAGTACCCCACTGTTTATCATATTATTTTAGTCTACCTGCACTGCTCATATTATATGTTAGTTTAAAATAAATTTCGGAGAGAGGTCATTGGTCTTGGTATTACCAGTACCTACGAGTGTCGAGTCTTTGGTTACGATTTCCAGTTTTAAGTATGTATTTTCCATTGGGAAATTCTCAGCTGCCGTCTTGATCTTGAGATCGATTTTGCACGATAAATAAAATATGGTATACCGCCTTACATTAGGTACTTGATATTATGTACTGTCATTAGTTGTTTCCATATCTGTCCAAAATTGTCTCTAAGAGATATACAGACGTGATGTGAAAATTCTATTTCTGTCCTTTATTGCCAGACATTTTCTCTTTGTTCTTGTTTGGTATATTATAATCTTAAATAGTTATTATTACACATATCAGTACGTTATCTCGCAAAAATAAACTAGTGAAAACACTGCCCAAAATGCGCTTGCGTTTATTGACGATATTGTTAAAACATAAATATTATGCATATTTATCGTAACGGTTGGGTCCATAAAACAAAAATAAGGAATGTCGATCTCAAGGTCAGTTTTACCTGTAAACGTCATTTTCTACTGACCTCCGATAAGTCCAAGGTTGAACGCGATCTTAGTGTTAAAGGGGAGAATAATGGGCGAAGAATGCATTGCTCTTACATGATTCATGTCGTAACGAAACGAAATTGATTGTAACACTTCGCTGGTTAGGTACATAGCTTAAATAGTCTTGATTGTGCTTCGTTTGATATCCCTATAACATATAAATAGCTTCAATAGACTCGATAAACTGTTGGTACCATGTTTGAAATCTGGGAAATTCTTGTGGTTTTCTATAGCGCAAGATATCGTACTTTTACTGGTTAAAAGCGCCACAATATTTCTTCTCCCAAATGGCTGGGGGCACAATATTCATGCTCCTATATGGCTGGGGGCATAAGATTCATTCTCCCATATGGCTGGGGGCATAAAATTCACTTACACTTTCAGCGAAACCCTTCCCCCCTCCGGTACAGTCTCAGTCAACGAAACTACTCTTTAATTTTATTCTCCCATTTCATGACTCCCTCCCCTTAAATGCATACAGAGTTACATATACGCAGGTACGGTAGGAATGCAAAGCTGCGATTTTTAATCACTGCTGGAGCCGTCATACAAAATATAATCAGTTATGTAATATGTAATGGTTAAATAACAAGTGAAATTCGAAAGAAACCGTCGTGGCTACCTAACAGAGTACCATAATGTATGTGGCCACTGTTTTCGAAAGCACTTAGTTTGTAACTTGTGCATAAAAACGTATCTGCTGATCAGGCTTACATAATTGTTATGTCTTCAATGTGTCTTGTAACTATTACGCGTGATTTTTTGCTTCAATCAAAGCTCCGTAGTAGTAAGTAAAAAAACTATAACATCGTGGTCTACCTACATACGGTTTTTACTTTCTAAAACTGTGCCAATATGTAAGTCTGTTTGGTTACGTTAATACTCTAAACAGCTGCATCGATTTTGATGTAAAGAGCATGGCAAAAGATACAGCTACATTTTATCAAGGGAACTTTACAGGTGTTTTGCCCTGTACATAAAGTTAGAGGCAAAAAATACATATAGATATAGAGCCTTCTTCTTTTTGAAGTCGGTTAAAAAATACGTTTGCCAGAAATTCTTAGGTCGGACCCAAACCTTTCGCTTTATCGCTTGACTAAATCTAAGTATAAATAACACTAATAAATTAATAAAGCACATTTTTAAATTGCTGGCTGTGTGTTATTGTAGATAAACAATCTCACGGAAAGTCTAGTTTTAGGTTATCAAATTTTATACGATTTTTCGCCTGCGATTGACTGATAAGCGCAGTGGATATTCATTGTTTCTTTACATTTACACAAAATTTAGCATTTAAGCTTAAGAAAACCAGCCAATATATCAAATATGGGGGTGTTTCTTTACTTAAGGGGCAATACTCAGTCACCAACATAGAATATCGGGTCTATTATATATTACATGGTTCTAACATGTTGATCCGCGTATGTGAAAGTGGTCCAGAATTCCAGATATGTATGACGTTTATCAATCGGGGCGACCTCAATGTCTTTTAATTGCACGTAGTTTATAGTACACACACTTGGTTGGTTGGCCAAATATGGTTCAAGTGTGTAGAGAAAGAAACAATTGAAGGAATTATACATGTACTAGCTGCGCCCCGCGGTGTTAGCCGCTACATTTTTGTCGGGATAAAAAGTAGCATATGTGTTAATCCAGGGTGTCAGCTACCTCCATATAAAATTTCATTAAATCGGTCTAGCCGTTTTAGCGTGAAGAGGTAACAAATATACAAACACACTCACAAACTTACGCCTTTATAATAATAGTGTGAAGTGTGATGTCCAAAGAATGACACGACCTTAAATAAGAGATGAATTAAAGAAATACGCGGATTCGATTACAGTGACATTGAAAACGTAGAAATAGCTTTCCACAACATTAAGTTCGTCTATTATGTAGTCATCGTTAAAACATAATTACAACTGAATGGCGACGCAAACGCAGCGTTAAATCATGTTTGTACTGTCGCTGTTATGTAATGAATCAACAGGGAGTTGTTTTATGGCATCGGGTTTACATCACGAGGTATTTGGTACATTGTCGTTTTTGTGGCCCTTTTATGTGAAAAATCTAGCCTTTTAAAGTAGGTCAAAATCGCGCCCAAAGAAGTCGGTTACAAACATACATACAAGTGAAGCTAATAAAAAGCGTGTAAAAAACATCGCTGGGTACGTCATTGGTTGTTGAATTTAAAAGTGTTGAATATAAATACCTAAAATTGTCCCCGATAAATGGTAATACGTTCGATCCCTATTACATATGGAACTTTTTGTCTGGTAAATGAGGGTGAAAAATAGTATTCCCTATTACTTCGTACGACCACCCTGGTTTGACCGTTGGACTGCCAAGTCAATGGTGGCCAGTTTAAACCACAGCACGCACCGATGTCTTTTCGAATTCATATGCGTATGATAAATCAGTTATCAGTTGCTAAAAACGGTGATGGAAAACATCGTGAGGAAACCGGCACACCTGAGAGATTTTCTAACGATGTGTAAAGCCATGTCACAGGTCTTTTTTTTTTTTTTTTTATTGGGACAAGCCCACCACTCGTGCCCATCATTGCGACTCCTGTAAGCCAGGATCTACAATGATAACCGTTGAGAACCATCGAGGCAATGAAGCTCGAGGCGTCCCAGAGAAATGACTCGACTGTCTTGGAACCCGCAACGAAATTAATCATAGAAGAATATATAGGAGGAGTAGGAATATAAATGTCACAGGTCTACAGGTGGTTTAAACTCTGACACCAGGTTGTTCGTCAACCTTACGATAAGAAGACTCCACGTGGCCTAACCTTAGTAACACAAGCCCGGTAGAATACATGAACAGGACTCATTAAAAAACCGGAAAACCGCAGGACGAAAGCGAATAAGGGATGACTGATAAGACAAAAATGTTTGAAATAGTATAAAGTTAAGTAAATTGCATATTGCTAGAATTCTACATAACGGGGGACAAAACAAAAAGTAGGTATGAATAATGTATATTGCTCGCCATGACTGGTTGACACTGAATAATCCCGGAGGCGTTGTACCTACGTTTGAAATGCGAATAAGGAAACAAACTAAGGCAAAATACAATTCAAAGTCATTTCCTCGAAATGTTCGTTTACTCAATCCCGCCGGTAACCCCCGAAAGAAGTAGGTAGAAAAACTCCACTTGGTCTTATCAGTTCCCTTACCAAGAACTTAAAGCAGAACATTTCTCATCGCTACAAGCTATCATTCATTGATCTTACCGTCTTACCACTCGCTGATTCATTCACTTCTTACGATTCACTTTTCCAGTAATGAAAGGGTATTCGTTTTTAGGGTTCCGTAATCAACAAGGAGCCCTTATGGTGTTGCCATAAAGGTATTTCAAAATTTTGAGGGATGGGGAAAAAAATTGATAGAGGAATCGATTTATAATTAGGATACTCGAGCAAGTTTCATATAATTTGGACTTTTACTTCATTAACTAAAAAAAGATACATAGGTTTTCCTAAATACCGATAATCAATAATGGTTTGATATTATGACATCAAGCGTTATCGTATTATCAGTTTTCACGTAACAAAATCTATAAGCTATCCTGTGATTGATAAATTTCAGGCAAAAGGGAATTTACCTTTACAATCTGATGAGGAAACATTTATGTTGGTTTGGTATTGTGTAACTTGTCTTGGAGTTAGTCGGTTGTTTTGTTAGGCTTCACGAGGGCCATATTTCAGACAGATTGCGTAAATAATTTTTATTTTGGATATTTCGTGTGAGTTTGTTATTGTGAAATAGTATTGTTTTACTTGCCTAATTATGTTGACATGTGAACTTTAGTGACTAAATGTTCTGGAAAATAATGGTTTTTTGTTGTGAAAGTGATATTTTAACTTAATAATTCTCAAAATATTTAACAATTTCGTAGTTGTAGTCTATAACGGTGCTGCACTATTCACGTACTAGGTCAATTACCACAATTTAACTAACGTTAGAGGATCCATACTTCCAAAATCAAAATTTAAATTCTTTTTTGATTTGTGATGGGAGTGAGTGAGGCGCAAGAAACATGCCAGGATGGTAACCATTTGCTACCATCCTTCTTTGCTGCTTTGCCTGTCCTTCCGGCAAAACAGGCGTGACTGCATGTTTAATTTAAAAATATATTTTACTTTTTCTACAGCCGTCACCAGCTAGCATGATGGTGGCCAGCACCATAATATCCGACGACAAAACCACAGAAGAATTACAGAAGCGTTTCGGTGAGCTTCTAGACGAAAATGTAATTCTTAAGGAGACTTTAAAGCAGAACAATGAGTCTATGAAGGAACAGTTCTTGCTGATCGCGTCCTGTCAGGAGGATATGATGAGAACTCACGTCATGCACAAGGAGAAATTCGATGAGACCAAAGGATTAGTGGAGAGGGTAAGTAAATACTAGTATGCCGTCTTGTCCAGTTTATTATTATTATTTATTTTATTTTAAAACATTACATAATTGATATATCGATGTAGGTTGCGATCTTAAACTTTATTAATGTCAAAGTTTTTTCTTGGGTCTATTCAATAGGTGTTGGGATGAATTTTAAATCGCTCTGAATTCGTCTATATGAAACGAGCCTTTGCCCTGCAGAGGGACAGTTATAGGCTGGTATTGTATGACATTATATAAGTATAAACCACGATCAGATATGCACAGTTCTTGTAACTGAACTTCTTCATTGGGGATAGTATTTTGTAATGAAAAACAATAAAAATAAACTCCAAAATATCTTCGCAGCTTCGTCAAGAGAACAAGAAACTGAAGCACGATATGGTGAGGTTGTCCGACACCGAAGCGGGGTCACACGTCAGCAGTGAGGCGGGCGAGTCGATGCAGTCGGTGAAGTCTGGGGCGTCCTCCGCACTGGAGTTTGTGACGTCACCTGATGACGACACCATCAACAAACTGACCGCGCAACTGGAGCTAGTTGAGAAGCAGCGGCGACAGGTGGGTGTTTGTTATTCTGTATTATAACGGTCTAAACACGTAAAAAATGCTTGATAAAGACGTATTATAGACATATCATAAATACTTCTTAGCAAAAATAGTTGAAGTAGATTTGGCCCAAATGTTGGCTAAACCTGAAAATTTAACCGTCATTATAATTATTAGTATAAATTAAGATGAGTCAATGTTAACCCATTTCTGGCTGGAGGCTCATTCAGTCTTGCCTTTGTCCGGTTACGTCCAATAAGACTCCCTCGGTCGTCGACATAAACCAAACCGAAAAAAAAAATGTTTACTAAATGACAAGGGTTGAGTGAAAATTAGTTTTGACTGCAATTTAAATAGAATGTGCATGTGTGTATGATGATAATTATTGTTATATTTATTTCCAGGTGATAGTAGATAATGAAAAACTGACTTGGCAGAAGGAGTCATTAGAGCACATAGTAGACGCTACGTCTAAAGAAAGGGATGATCTCAAGGAAAAACTGAAGAACGCAGAAGTAAGTAACCTATAAAGGTTGCTTTTTAATACACCGTGTACAAACATGTGGTGATATTTAAGGGGGAGAAGTGGACAACTATCTCTATAGAACCAACATTAATAGGTGTTACATAATTTGACGACCCGATGTGTGTAGTGACTAAGCGATTGGACTGCTGCGCTAAGGGATGTCGGTTCGACTCCCACACAGGACAAAAACTTTTGCGATCCGTAGATGTTTGGCCCGAGTCTGGGTGTTTGTGTATGTGATACGCACCCACGATACAGGAGAAGTGTGGGAAGACGTTTTTTAGAAAGTTTAAAAAGAAATTGTTTCAATTTTACCTAAATGATAATTATGTACTTGGCTTGCAGGTCACACACTCAGTTTTTCAAGCCTCTGTATTGTACCATGGCGAAAAGTCTTTTTGTTCATTAATTGCCTAATTACGTATATTAACAATATACTTCGTTGCTTTCAGCTCCAGCTATCAACAAAGGACACGGAGTACGGAACAGAAATAAACAATCTAAACTATACCATACAGGACTTGCAAACAAAGTTGCTAGTGGCCAACCAAAGTGCTGTAAGTTTCATTTAATCACTAATAATTTAAGTCTTATCGCTTTAAGAATAAAGTTCATTTTTGCATAGGTATTCTAAGTCATATTGATAAACTTTTGAGAACTGTATGTATGATGCCTAATGACTATTATACAAATGTGTACCCAGTAGACTAGATAAGTAGCTGATGAATAAGCTAATTAAGTCATGTCTTTAAGAATAAAATTCATTTTTGCTAATTTCAGAGTAACATATCATCGGAAGAGCTAGCAAAACGCGACCAGCACCTACGTCAGCTGGAGTCGAGGGTGGCAACTCTACAGGCTGAACTGAAGAACGCGCAGCTTAAAATATTAGACTTGGAAAATGTTAAGGTAAGGACATTACAATTTTAAGTATTACTTACTTTTTGAATCGATTCTCGTTGCATTCGAGTGTTGGTGTGGACATGATTTATAAGAAGCATCGATATCGTTTCACTTGTCACGTTTTGCAGACACAGTAGTAAAACTATGATCATGCATGCCTTTAGAAGGCGTCTTGACAGATGACTACCATCACATTACAATAAAGGCGAAAGTTTGTGTTTGTATGTTTGTTACCTCTATGCTCAAACAACTGAACCAATTTTGCTAAAATTTGCTATGCGGGGAGTTGACATCCTAGATTAACACATAAGCTACTTTTAATACCGAAACAATGTAGGTAGGTCCGCGGGGTGCAGCTAGACCGATATAAGTCTGAGTTAGAAAGGCAATAATATTACCAGCAACCAAAAGTACCCGTACACACATTAATATATGTTACTCTGTATGTACCATTCTAACGTCAAATCAACGTTTTTCGGTACTTTGATTGGATCTGTAAAACGACTGTAATGTAAATTAAGATATGTGTTATAAAAGTACGTTTTTAGTTTTAAAATATTATGTTTGGTTCTAGTTGGAGTTCACGAAGTACAAGTCGGGCGTGTCGGAGGCTATGAAGATTTACAAGGAGCAGATACAGGACCTACACGCGAGGCTAAAGGAGGCGTCTACTACTGTGAGTCTAGCTCATCTAGCTCTCTCAACGCTATTTGTCCATAGATTTTTTTCTACGTGACATACCGTATCATCACGCCTGTATTCCCTGAAGGGGTAGGCTGAGGCATACCTATTGCAGTACACCCGCATTTCGCTAGTTATATTCTAGGTCTCAATGTAAAACGGGGCCTATTGCTATCAACAGGGCACAAATCCAGACAATGCGGCTAATATTTTTTTTTAAACATCGCCCCACACTAGAACTTTTTCCCTATATCGGGGGTGCGTTTCACAAACATAAAATATCACATAATCCTAGACTCGGGACATCTGCGGGTCGCTCGAATTTTTATGCCGTGCGGGAAATGACCCCGCAACCCTTACCGCAGCAGTCCAATCACTTAGCCACTGTTAATCGATCATCTCAAAATAACACTTAATATTGTATGACTATTGGTGTCATTTTACATGTTGCCCATGCTAAGCTTGAATCTAAATTGACTTGAACCCGCGATCTTCGCCGTACCGTGGCGCTGCTACGGCCAAGGTCGCGGGTTCAAGTCCCGCTCGAGTCCATCATTTCTCAAATATCCTTTATCAATTTGGACTTAATATTGTTCCTTCCCAGGTGTTCCAGCCAGTTCGTTTCTCGATCAGCTCGGAGCCGGAGTCGAGCTCGCCAGAGTTTAGTAGTCTAACGTCCAACGTCAAGCTCTACGATAAGACGTTGAAGCACCTAGCTGAGCTACTCAACCACGTGACACATGGGTGAGTAATGTACTTTAGTAGCTACGATAGCAGGCATATGGGAGTTCCCCTTTACTTTGATTGCCTGAGGAGTTTTGGTATAATTTCCTGGTATGGCAAAGCGGGATGGTGTTTTTCTGTTAGGCAATTCACGGCATTATCTCTATTGTTAAATGACGTATAGACATTTTATTGCTAACACTTGCCCTGAGAACATAATATATTCTCTAGTCAAGTTTTAGCGATTTTGCGCATAGCTGCATAGTTTTTATCTGTATATAATCCTTTATGCACACTGTTTGACGGATAGACACGCGCTTCATATATTTATAGTAAATAAGCTTGTATTATTATGTTTACCCTCAGATTTCTGGTTAATTATCCAAATTTCATTACAATTGTTTCAGCAGTTTAGAAGTGTTGAGGCAACAAACGGACAGAAATCCTTTAATTTGCATTCATAATAAGTATAATATGTATGTTCTATATTAACAGGATGACAGAGAGCCTAGTGGACACATTGGGTCTGGTCGCGAGCCTTCACGACTACAAGCTGGAGAGGGTGACAGTAGAGCAGTTCAAGTCGAGCCTAGCGGTCGTGAAGCAGCAGCTGGAGAAACAACATAGTACATCACTTACTAACATGTTAGTATTAACATGCAATCTTCTTTACAAACAGATTTTGGGTTCGTCAGAGTCCCATGTTATAAGTAGGATACAATACAGAGCGGCGTCACGGTACAGCGAAAGTCGCGGGTTCGAGCCCCGCGCGTGTCCTACATTATTGAAATTTAGACTAATCTATTTTATTATTGCAGAGGCCAAGTAAGAAGCACGCTATCAATATTCGAAGGCATCTTCAAGGACTACACAGAGGTCTTAAAGAAGGGGGTGTCGAAGCCTCGCGTAGAGAGGTCTGGGAACGTGGAGGCTCTGACTGCAGCGCTGGTGGCCCGCGGGCAGGAGCTGCAGCTGCTGCAGGCCGAGATCTGCACCCTCAGGGGGGAGAAGGATGATGTGGAACTACTTAGGGCACAGATGGACCTGTACAAGTGAGTAGATAAAAAGGGTTGTTTTTATCTTCTTCTTCTTATCGTATAGTTGATGAACAACCATGTGTCAGAGTTTAAACCGCCTGTAGGCCTCTGACATGGCTTTACACACCGTTGAAAAATCTCTCAGGTGTGCAGGTTTCCTCATGTTTTCTTTCACCGTTTTTAACAACTGATACCCATTTATAGTACGCACATAAATTCGAAATTTATGACATTAAGACACCTAACAAAATAAACTAAATCAAAATCCTTTCATTTATCCGTTTCGAAGATATCATGGCACAGACAGAAATAAACTTTATTAGTTTGTGATACTGACTACTTTGTCTTCAGGAGCGACTTCGAAGCAGAAAGAGAAGCGCGCGCGAAGATGGCAGCCGAAAAAGAGACTATAATGACAGATCTCAGGACGACACAGAGGAAGAATCAAGAGCTAACAAAACAGGTAGGCAAACGCTCTTAACTCATAGTATTTTTAACCTTATGTCTTTGAGGTAAGGTTCATAATAGTTTTTCGTTAGAGCTGGTTATAAGTAATTTGTCTGTGTGCAGTTGGACGAGGCCCGCAAGCCGGCCCCGTCCCGCGCGGCCCCCGCCCCGCGCGCCCCCGCCGCGCCCCGCTCCGCGCCCGCTGCTACCGGGAACATGGTGAGTACTTACTGGCCTAATATTATGTTTTAAGCTATACACATTTATTGTGGTATTACAATATTGTCTATGGATACCCATTATGGGTCGCAAACATACCGGAAATTCCGCTATTTTCCCGGTATTTGCGTAATTTTTATTGTATATTCCGGTATTTGAGATCCCGGTTTGCGACCCCTGGTGTCAATGTACTGTGATAAAAGAACAGAAACGCAAGAACACACTTTATGAAAATCATTTGGAATAGTCTCGAAACAAAATAATGATCACAGTTTTAATTTTTCATTGATATTTAGTCATCAGCACCGTTACGATGATATAATGCTAAAAGTAATATTTGAGTTGATTTTACGTTTTCTTTTTAATATTACAATAATTAAACAAATATTAGGCCATATTCATCAGCAGCCTATCTCAGTCCACTGCTGGACAAATATATCAAGCCACATCTCCATTCTAAACCTAACTTACTGCAAAAAGGTTCGCAAAAAGAAGAAGTTATCTGAAGATACGAACGGGGACGCCGTAAAGGAGACAACGCCGCCGCCCCTCCGCTTCGACTGTCCCGTGTGCGACAAGCCTTTCAAATCCCTCATGCTGTTGCAACAACATGTTGACAACTGTCTACTATGATGCGCATTAGTTAGGAGAATAGGGCATTTACCTTAATTTAGGTATTCATTCAGGCGGTTTTCTACCTCTGTGACAGTTGAATGTGGGTCATAGTACACATGTCAAATCGGAAAGGTATCTCGGGAACGGCTGGGCGACGCCGCTCGGCTCGCCGGTTCACGTTTGTCCCGAGGCGAGGCGATTAAGTTACGGTTCCGATTAGTGTGCGTAGCAGTAGGGAGTTTTATACAAAGAATACTGCACAGCTCGAGTTGATACGGTGACGATCCCTATCTGATTTGATGTGTGTGCTATGACCCAAAATCGCACAGTGTTACGTGAAAAGTCCTGATAATAGTGTACTACGATTTAGTACATAATATTTATTTTATTTGAAACATTGATAGAATAGCAATTAGATTTTTATTATAGAACAATTCGCTTTAATGTATTTATTGAAATGAGCATTTAATTTATTATGTATGATATGGATAGAAACAAAGAAAAAACAATATAATAGGTTGCGGTTTAGTTTAGATAACTTTTATTGTATATTGTTATTTATGGTACATGTAACTTGATTTTTGTATCAAACAAGTTAACGAAATGCTAACAGTTATTTTATAAGTTTAAATAAACAAAGTAGATTAGGGTTCGAAAAGACTAACATGTTTCTTATAAGGCATTTTTACTACATAAAGAGAATATTTTGTCAACATTACTGTACCGAACAACAACAATTGAAGCTAATAACACATAGACAATTTGTTTAAGGCAGTCTTGTTATTATGACGCAATCATCTTACCAAATAACGACTGGTCGGTCTCTGTCACCTCTGACAAAGAGACAGCAAATAGTGCGGCCCCGACTGAGTGATATCGTATTACTAGTAACTGGGTTGCGCAGGTCAAATAGACTGCCTCTTCATGTAGATAATACTCATTCGTATTTATATTTATGTAAGGTTCAAAATTATACAACAAACTTAATCTTACTATAACATACGTTCAAAAATAAATATATAAAAAATGAAAACAACGAATTATGCATCAAAGTATTCCGCCTCACTCGCTGTCGACTGGTATTAAAATCATCGTATCCAGTACATCCAGTGTATCCAGTCCAGTTAGACTGAAAACGTACTGCAACATAGCCTAGGCAGATGAAATTAGTGACGCAAATACTAAGATAGCAAGAAATTAAGATACGATAAACATTAGCTTGACTGCCGTAGTGTCGTGGTTATTATTTATTATTAGGTACTAATGTAGTGCATTTATTTTATTATATCCAAGTCAGCATAGGTTTGTTATAAAAAAATGTTATACAATCAATTCACACCATCAAACTTATATGAGTTGATAAAGGATATAAAATATACAAATTAATAAATACATACTTATTATTATTTATTGTTACTTGAATAGGTTTTTATGAGATCCGCATTTAGGTGAGACGGTGTTGTGTTGTGAACTAGATGTTCTTAAATGTTGAAACTAATTTCTAACACCTTAAATATACTATTTGCATGAGTTTTAGCCTGAAAGATTGTTGCGTGATACAATTGTTGTCGTATTGCATCCTAATTAACAAATAATATACAATAATTAATTTAAAGCTGCTTGTCAATAGTGTATATGGAATTTTAATTATAATATCTTAACAGCCGTTTTCTTGTATGTGACATGATATGTTTGTATATGTATATACTGCTGTATATAACGGTACGGGTGTCGAACATTAAACTCAAATAAAGACGAACTGGTTTGAGGGTTCATGCGATTATAGAGATGAAATCAAAACTGCCCCTTATCTGATGTACACTTAAAGCAGGACAGTTTACGTTTAAGATAAAGGAGCGAATCTTAACACCAAATATTTCATATAAGTGAAAACATATACAATATACATTCATAAACAACATTAACGTTAATTTATTTGTATTTTACTTTATTTTTTAAGTTAATTTGTTTCTTTTTTTTATTTGTTTGTATGTATGTTCCAGGTGTTTACGTGTCCGAAATGCATGAGGTTCTCGTGTGACGACTACAAAGTGATGGAAGACCACTTCGACTTCTGCCTCGATGACTTCTAATGTTAGTATAACCTTGCCTAGTCTAAGTAGGGTGGAAGCGACCGTTGTCGGCCGAGCTATTTAAAAAGAACTTGCATCGTCACGTCGAAAACTGTATGTACTTTTAAATTATTTGTTAACAAAGTAGGTAATCGTATCACATCCCAGTGCCTTATTTGAACTTTTTTGTTTCGACTTTTAGCTTGGCTCTCACGGTCTTTCACTGTACCATTTTTCGGTGTCTATTCCTTACTGTAATATTGTGTGAGTATGTGAAATTATATTACAGATTAACCTGATTAGTATTAGAATATAGTTGGATTATTTTTTATTTTGTAAATTAACATGCCTAACTACATTAGAACTAGCACAATATATGTATGTAGTTATGGTTGTAAATGTTGGTCCTGATGTACGCAAATAATTTTGGTCCTTATGTGCGCAAATATTTTTGGTTCTACATTATCAAGTTAAATAGAACTTCAAACATACAACCAGGGATTGAACTGCTAAGGTCAAGTTCAACCTAAATTATAGGCTAAGAAAATTACGTTTATTACATAAACTTAGGACGCATTAAACGCCGTTCAATACGAAGGAAAAAATATCTGTGTGCGTAGTCAATTATTTTGTATATTTTAATGCAATGTGGATCTTTTTCGCCGCATATATGAAAACTCTTAAAGTACTAAACAAATATTTTTGCACAAACCATTCCATACTGTATTATTTTTGATAAGTCATTTATAAATGTTGTCATAGTATCATCTGGGTTTTAATAACGAGTCAAACTTGTGTTTTGTTACTCTAAACAGCGACTTGTAGATAAATATTATCATTTATATGTATAGTATCGTATGTAATGTTAATAGTTCTATCAGATATTCAACTATGTGTCAAGTCAACTTGACAGTCCGGCTGTTCGATAGCTATAGTATAATAGTGAATTATTATTACTTGTGCCATTACTGAGATTCACAACTAAACAAGGGAATATCAGAACAAATACAGAGACCGCGCTAGCCAAGTTGTAGCAGGGACACAGATGTAAAGTATAGTAATTTGGCAACATATTTTTATCATTAACTTAATTTTTTAAGGTAATACTGTTTTGGACTTAGATATTCTTGACAATTTAAGGACTTTTTAACCATTTTCAAACCTTATTAATGAATATATCACATGGACCTAAAAAACTTAACTGGCCAAATGTGGATGCGCTAAATATATGCACCTCTGCCCACCCCTTCGGGTAATACAGGCGTGATGTTATGTATGTATAGATGTATGTATAGCACATCTAACTGTATTTCCCGAAGGGGTAGACAGATGTGTCCGTATACTTATTGTATGTTGTAATAATTGCCTATAACCGGGTTGAACATCTGTTTCAAAGGCATAATAACAACTTTGACATCAATATTGTTTGTACCTACAGTATCTGCTACCACCTGGCAGCCTGCGACTCTTATATAACCGACGTCTTCCAAGTATTTAAGTACAATGTACATAATATATTTATTTGATGCCGCCCGCGATTCTGTCCGTGGTCTTTTGTTATATTGCACTTTGTTCCATCGGCCAAGCTAATGCAATAATTAAGGATAAGATATATAATATTGTATTAAATTTAAAACCGGTATCGATATCGCTTATAGATTCTTGATTTTTATAAGATCTAAAATATGAATTAAAATTGAATGGATTATATTAATTGTTTATTATGTAATTAAATAAAAATATATTAAAATTAATGTATATTATATGTAGTGTGCAAATACCGGTAGTTTCAGCTTATTAGTACGGTTTGCTATGACTGAGATATAGGAAAAAAATAGACAGACAGTACAGTAATGTGTACCTACTATATATTAGGTTTGGAATGAAATAAGAAAGTATTTATAAAGGCCTTAAATTACCTAGTTCCGTCTACGAGTGGAAATATACTATACTTTTGATACCTCCGAGTAAGTTACGACAGCTTAGCTGGTATTCAAGAGTATCTACAACAACCTTAGGTTTGTTTGACGTCCATTATTTGTTTGCCTCTTAAACCGCTTGTAAAAAGCTCTAGAAAGGCAAATCTTATTGAAAGTTTATGCAAGAAATAAGGGTGTATTATTAATCTCTGTAAATATTTTATAACGGACTAGTATCCTTATTATCATAAAAAATAATAATGAATTACTTTTGTGAGTGTTATCTATATTATTTACTGTATATTCTGGTTATACTCACGTGTGTTTTGGGATTGCCCGACTAGTTTCGAACTCGAACGGAGCCCTTATTCATGAGCTGGTTACGCGGTAGACTCGCGAACCGTACTGATCAGTCCCCTTACTATTAACTAAAGCAGGACAGTTTACAATGTGGAAGCGAGACGTCGCTACTTGCATTTTACTGTGGCATCTCGCTTTCACAACATAAACTGTCCTACTATAATACCTTTCGTGAGTGTAATCCATATTATTTACTATATATTCCGGTTATACTCACGGGTGTATTCGGGAATGCCCGACTAGTTTCGGACTCGACCGGAGCCCTTATTCATGAGCTGGTTACGCGGCAGAGTCGCGAGCCGAACTGCGTGCGCAACGCTCCGCATACCGATGCGCCCGCGATGATGGTGGTGGTAACTAGTCGGGCATTCCCGAATACACCCGTGAGTATAACCGGAATATATGGTAAATAATAAACTGTCCTGCTTTAAGAGTTCATGGTAAGAGTGCAATTCTGAATATACAGTAAGTAATATGATGAAATAAGTTATATTTCTAATCTATTATAAAATAAAATATCATTTAAAAGACCCTGAATTGAATTTTATTGAGTGATTGTTATGAGACTGGTCTATATTGGTAGAGAAAATCCAAAATTTAGTATTAGTTAGTGCTTTTATTGACTTCGTTGCGTATTTGAAACAAAACTGAAATTGAAACGCATTTTCAATGTTAACTTGTAATGTTTAATAATGCGGCATTATGTATAAAATCTTAAACCACTGTGTAAGTGTTTGCATGTTCTGCTTAAGGCTGCGGTTCCACTGAGGCGGAGTGGAGATAAGCTGCGATTCACCAATCAAATGGCTTGAAATCCACATCTGTCATGTATTACACAGCTCAGCCCCGCTCCGCACCGCTCCACTCGGCCTCGGTATAACCGCAACCTAAACACTCCAAAATATTGTAGATGGCGCTACCTGTATAGTAGGTAGGTTTTGATATACACAGATTTTAAGAATAAGATAGAATACTGGATAACTGCATTGCAGTTACTTTGGTGTTTAAATATTATATTTTGCTCTGAATTGGTAACTGATGGTGTACTGTACAGGCAAATTTATGTTTTACTAACTTTCATAGAAGATAAGAGTTATATTTCATAGATCAGCGTCATCCTCCTTACTTATAAGAATTGTCAGTATATTGATTAAACTACCTGTCACTGTCGTTTCCATGTCAAAGAATAGAGATGCCAATAGACTTAAGAAATAGATAACCCATCATCTGCCAAGACGCTTATAGGCCTGGCTGGAGGCCTTTTATTAGGTCTCGCCAAATGACCGGTTAAGCAGTAAGAGCTCCTTCAGAGCTAACTGCGAGAGACAAGTTCGAAAAAAAAAAGGCGCTTATAGGCTCGTGGCCATTATTGTACTATTGTGTCTGCAAAACGTGACATGTTTAAAACACATGTGAGCATCGTTAACAAGGGGGCAAGGGGGGGGTTTATCGCAATATGTTGCAGCTATAATTTTAGATCTGATTTGCTTAAAAATCTTGTCATACAGGTGGCTCCATCTACCGTGATTGTACTATTGTTTGTCAAAACCTTTAACGAGCATTTTTTTTAATGGAGCTAATTAATAATCACATGGCTATTTAAACATATATTATATGGATATGGTACCCGCCCCCTATTACATTAGGACGAGGGACTTGATATGGTACTGAAAACTTCGTTGTTTTCGTTTAGATAACATAGCTTAGTAAAGTTCCTGGTAATAAATATCATCCAATCGTCATCCGAACAAAAACGACTAAATTTGGAGTACCGTCCTTGTTATTATATTATGTGCACCTCTGCCTACTCCTTTGGGGAGTACAGGCGTGATGTTGTTGGTAACCAGTAACTAATAATGTTTAAAATACACTTACAAATTACGACTCTACTGGGTCACAGAATGCAGGATGTCGGGTATATATTTGTGTGGTCGCCAGACTAGCTTCCGATCGTACATTTCATATTAAAATTAACATTACAGTAAAACGTATACACTATAATAATATCGTTTACTATCTGTCGCCTATACAAATATTTATTTTGTTGTATAGAGAGCTACTTAGATAGAAATGTTGCACTCTAATAACGATTTATAGCAAAAATTCTTTTACCAATTTTGAATATTAAATGCAAGTTAACAACGAGTAGATGAATTCCTGTGATTATTAAAAAGTTCTTTTTAACTATACTCCTGTGTGCTAAAGTTGCTGAATAAATGATGTGGCAATTATATATTTGTAATTAATTAATGTAAGAAATTGAATATATGTAATAAATAGTTATGTATTGAGGTATACTGTATGTACTGTGATTCCCCGAACTTCGTTGTCATATCTGATGTCAAAGATTTATTATGTTAAATATATTAATTAGGAAAATGTGTATTGTTTCCTTGATGATGATGATGATGATGTATTGTTTCCTTGACTTTCTAATTTGTGTCGTATAGTGTTGGTTGTTGAGTTGAAAATTGTATGGCTGGCTAGCATTTATAAAACCATATTTATGTTGCTTTTGATTAATTAATAAATCTATAGGTAGCTAGCACTAGTAGCTAAGTATCTTGGATCGGGTAGATAAAAAAAGTGTAAATAAAAATACAGGAATGATTTTCAAATCAAATATATTTCATGGAACCCGTAGCGTTTCTTAGCTGTTTTTATAAAATTTATACAATTATTTATAATAATTTACTAATCATTTTTACAAACGCGTCCTATAAATTGTTTATATACCATTAGCTAATTGTTTAACCTAGTGTCTTGCTGACAATAATTGGCACCATTTTATATACGTCACAGGACTGTTTTGTGTCTAAATTCATTACAAAATATGTCAATGAAACTTAAGAAACGCTAATAAACTAAAAAAGATGAGATTCGGACAAGAGAAGAGTTACAGCGGAATTTACAAAAGAAAAAAAACCTTTTAAATAAGTATAAACCGCAACTTAAGATAATAAAACAGGAATATATGAGTACAGTTAAATATTTTCACACTGGTACACTCTATCGCTGCACGAAGGTTCTATTCATACTTATTATTAAAAAAATATAAATAAAAAGTAACAATAGGTAATAAATAGGTCGGAAGTATATAAAAATAAATCTTTTTTAAATACTTACTAGCTAGTAAAATTAACTAATAAAATAATAATAATTAAAAACTCGCTTGGCAATCGAAACCTGATTAAAGCGATGTGAGCACAATTTAGGTATCCTGTGTTAGGTTCGGAATTCATTTGTGCAAACGTACTTATACTAGCGACACACACACTCGGACAAATGAAAACCTGCCTTTATATTCTAAAGGACCAATTTTACTATACCATATTAGTTTATCTGTAATATGGATTTAAATACTTTACTATCGATTTAATAAAATGGGAAAATTGTAGGATTACGTTTTATCGTTTAGGAAAATTGGTCCTTTTGTACAAACATGAAAAATAAATAAATAAACGCAAATGAATACAATAAACTCCCTGAGTTTCAGTAGTCAGATATATCTAAGTGATGTTTAAGCCACATGAGTGATTTGTACATAATACTATTTACTAATAATATAATGTGATTACTAAATTTCAGTTAAACTAAATTCAACATTGTGTATTGGTAATTAAGTTCAAATTCGTATAGTAAATATGTGATATTGGTTCAGAACCTACCTAAAATATAAAGTCGAATACTATTTTTGTAAGAACTATTTTAAGGCTTAGTTTAGGCTCTTTAATATGTAATTGAATTGTTAATACAAAAACAAGAAAAATGAATTATAGATTGAAAAAAAGCGTAAGTATTCTTTTTAAATACTGTGATTGGAATGCGTCGCAATTCAGTTGTCGTTTTGAGATATGCGAGGGAGACAAAAGACTGGAACTTTAGGGCGAAGCTTCTGTAAACAGTACGAGCAACCTATCGCCTTCCTTGTCCAACTCGCCGATCTCCAAACGACACTTAGACAATAAAATCGTGAATCTCAGTCGGATTGTGTGAGACAGATAGATGACCAGCATCCACACTGAATGGCTGCCTCTAATATTTTAGAATTTCAATAGGAGGTGATTCAATGTACTAGATACACTTCCGTACATGAGAAGCTTACAACATTTAATAACGTATAAACCATAAAATACATAATAAATGTCCTTAATACGTTACTTAATACAAATTACAATAATATTACATTTAGTTGCGAGCATAAACCTAATTTACGTCGCTTTAAGACTAGAATATGTTGAGGATAGATAGCAGACGTCCATATGAGGAACATTGACAATGGTCTCTGCTGTTATTGGCAAAGCGGTCGTTGTGTTAACCCTTGCGATACAAGTTGTTGGTATATAGTAGCGTTATGTAACACGGAGGTGATGCGTCGAAACGTAGTCGCGTATGTTGTGTTAGCGTTTGCCGACGAAGTCGATCATCTGATCTATTTGTTCCTTTTCGTCGTATAGGTACAAAGACTCCATGCATCCCTTGAAATAGGGCGTTGTGAAGCATTTCTCCCTGGAAACATAAAGGTTGGGCGTTAGTTCTATGTATTGTATGGCTGGTTGTTAGTAAATATTAAGAGCTGTAGCATTGTTAGGTTAACAAATGATTTGAAATGCATAAAATCAATATTACTTCAAATAAATGAATAGGCAAATTGAAAATCTAATTATATTTGAGAAAATCTAGTAATCAATAAATTAAATGAAATTTCAGAGCTTTTGTCCAGAGTGGACAGCGATAGGCGGTGTTTATATATTTAGCGTCATTTGTGAGTAAATAGAAAAATAATTTGTACAAATACCCAGAAATCCCATAAGTAACATGCATTAAATGTAAGGCAAATAACAAAAATATAAGTCAGTTTGAAGTCAAAACGTGTGTTATCTGCCTTAATTTAATTGTAAACATAATATAATATCTGTGCTTATTAAAACAGTTGCATAAAGAGAAAGACATGCTGTTAGGTCAGCTTCTACATTCTAGAAGATGCTGTGAAAGAAGAATTAGATACATGTAGGTTAACATACTTACGATCCGCGCAAAATTTGTGAAGCATGGTGTTATTTGTGATATTACAAATAATTAGGCATAAAACTTGAATGTTTTAAAAGTAATTTTTGTAATAAATAAAATAACAAATGCAGGAAATATACATATAGATAATTATTTTTATGCTAACATAATATAGATAAGAAATAAGAGTTTGCAAGGCTGAGTTAAATAGTGCGATATACTATAGCGTGCTGTTAATACCCCAAAGCTGAAGGAAATGCTTGACGCATTAGAAATATATAGAGGAGATAGTTGTGAGAAAGAGTGGCAAATAAATTCGGTTGGTACCTAATTCGCAGGAGCGGGTACGGCCCCGTGTAATATTCTTATATATTCCTTGAACAGTTCTAAATGGTCAGTTTCTTGTAGCACCTCGACGCATCCTTTGAAGTAATCTGTTGTGAAACAGTCTTTCCTGTGCCCCAACAAGGAATAATGCACTTTATTATAAGTTCATAGAGATTGGTTTTGTGTGACGTTCGATTTTTCGATTGCAAGTTCGTTTTTATTACATAGGTATCTTACTTATTACCTTAAGCAATGTTATGTCGATAAATTAACGATTCTAAATCAACTTTATATTCTTTACAATCTTTAAAATTCGCGCCAGACTGGCACAGATTAACCAAACTGCAAAACGTCACAAGAATAATTAAAAGCATAATCAATCAACGAACCTGCATAAAGTGTACAGCTGTGGTTCTCTGAAGAGGTTATAACAGTCGTCGCAGATCCTGTCGAGGCGGGCGAAGATGGCTGCGTCGTAGACACCCTTACATTCGAGGGTGAAGAAGGAGCGCCGCGCGACGTGGTGTGACGATGAGGGCGGAGCCGCAGCGCCCAGGGCCACCGCCACCAGTGCCGCGCACGCCAACTGAATCGAGCTTAGATGCATCTGGAAGTAAAGAGTTTAATAAATGTGGAGTTAAGGATTGTTGGCCTCGAAGGACCAGGAATGAGACAATTAAAGGCCCTAATTCTCCAAGTTATATAGGTATTTATTATAGTAATGTCACGGTAGTGATATGACGCTCGAATTTGTTTATAAACCATCGTCATTTCCTTTTTAGGTAAAAATGAATGTCACATTAAATAGTACTAACTATTCACATGAATAATTTCGGTTAGGTATATATTTGTACATAAATAGGTTTATTTTGGTTGGTTCAATTTGGACATGGATGTCTACTAGTGTTATTCACACCAGGAAGATTATTTATAAAACCTTTTTACTATACATATTATTTCACATCGACTCATCCGTATAAGGCAGTTATTAACCAACGAGGAGGATCAAAGTAGCGAGCGTTGGCTGTCGCAATATTACGTAGCATCTGCGTATGCGCAGGGCGTGTTGTCACGCGGTTAAGGGAAATACGCGTACCGTAACCTCCAATTAATTAACCCACATAAAATATTACGCAAGAGTGCCCACTTTATTTCAAATTCCTTTTCAAGGATACAACTTTAGTATTTTATTTTATAGCTATAAGCTTAAGTTAAAACTTGTCGAATGATTAATGATCGTCGTATACGTAACACATTGTTGGTTAGTAACAGTTGTGCCTTTGTTATAACGGTTAAGAAATGGCTACAGCAATTTTAATTATAGTCCTTTTAATATTTTGCTGAAGTTTGACCACACACGATACTTTGATTGATTTTAAAGCGTTAAGCTGCAGGTTGTCAATAATATTAATAAGTCTCAGCCGGGAGGCGCCATGAAATATTGTGATGCGTCACGATAGACCCGAGAAAGAGAGCTTCGCCATAATAATCCCACCTTAAATTCAACCTGGTCCTTTTGGTTTCAAGAAATCTGGTCCTTTAACATCTTGCTACACCCGCTTAACGACGTATAATGTTAGATTTAAGTGCAAAGTGAACGGTCGATTATCGTCGATAAATGTACTAGTAAATACACTATGTATCCAGATTATTGGACTAATAACGTCTACAGCAATCTACTTGTAATAACTTTAGTGTTTAAGATTGTGTATTAGAGCTCTAACGTCAGTATTACGTAAAAGAGTGGGTTTATTGTTCCTTCTTACATAAGCATTGATTTATTGAAACAAGGGTAAGTTTTAAGTTATGCACACGCATTTATATTAGCGAAGCTTATAGCTCTATTGAATGGTAAACCTGTAGAACATATTTTAGGTTTAGTACTTTTAGTTAAATAATGCTAGTAAATTCAAGTAATGTTTGGTGTCCGAAGATATTGAGGTTTTTGGTCTCATTACACCGATTCATCGAGCTGATAATTTCTCTAACATAATATGTTAGAGAAACTTTATTGGCGATACATATTATGTATCTCCAATAAAGTTAAATAACTTACAGACGTTCTAAGGTATAAAAGGGTTGTACTTAGATGATAGAACTAAACTTAGGTGTTTGTGAGAATCACCAGCAATACATAGAACAGGAAATGATCACAACTTACAACATATTTCACGCTCCTTTCCCTTACTTTCCAATCAACACGGATATTAATTTATAACTTGTGCAATTTCTATATTGAAACGCATTTACGATGTCTTATGTTTATTCTATAACTTGTTATGTGTGGAGCAATTGAGTCTGATTCATAATTTAGTAGAATATGAGTCATCGATTTTTTCTGTCCAAAAATGAATTATAATATTAAATCCATATAGCTATTTAGTAGTAAGTTTATTCTAAATAACACACTGTCGAACGATATCGGTAATTTATTCCAGTTAAAGGTACCATCACACATTGCACCACTTTTATGGTAGGGAAAGGCACATTTAGTGAATGGGCTTTCGCATCAATAATAATTTCGATCGCAGGCCTACTTTTGAATAATTTACGAGTGATGAATCCTAAACTGTGTTAATGTGCGGTTACGACCTTATTTTTTGTGTAATTTGCGAAAGCTTAGACCTTAATGGCGGAGAACTATTCCGCGGATGAAAAGACCAAAGAAACTAATTTCACTTTCTAAGGTCGGTGAGTACTTGCGTGTTGTAGATAAAATAGTTAAGTAGGTACCTACTTATATGAATATAAAATACTTAAGCAAAATTTCATAAATTAATGACTTACTATAAATTACACACTTATGCGAAATTAAATTGTTATGATGCATAAAAACCCACTGAACATAATTTTGTTAACGTCTTAATATTTTTTCATCGTAATTAATTAAAGAAAAACCCGAAGCTCCTCACTACTTAACCCTCCACCGCGAACGCACTTAAATAAAGTGTTATCCATCTCAATAAACAAACTTATATACGTAACGTTTCCTGATTGGCCGAAGTGGACCGGTTCGTATCGCGGTGTAAAGAGAGCCGACAGTGCCACACAATAGGAAGATGCAGAATGTTCAGTCATCACAAAGCTTAATGAGGGGCTTTAATCGTGATAGCTACGAAATAGTTATGAGAAAAAGTATTACATTTTTAAATAAACTATAAATGACACCCTTGTTTTCAATATTTTGAAGTAAAAACACACTGAAATGTGATGTCACGGACTTAGACAGCTGTGTAAGTTGCCAGTACCGATCGACTTAAGCTTATGATCTCATATTGTTTAACATTACCCTTCTGTATATTTTGTCTGGTGCCCGTATTAAGGCAGTCGGCTTCGCTTTAACGACGCCGTAACGAGGGACGCCCCAGGCCATGGTGATTCATGGACGATTTTATGAAGTTATTATGCCATGGTGGGCTGGTTCAATGGTGGTCTAGTGATTGACAGTTGTCAATGGTGATTTAGTTACTGGTAATAAAGCATGGGGTACATCTTACCTTACATCGTTATTTGTAACATTAATGTTTATACTTTTTATTTTTTTAGTTATTCTTGTTGATGTTTCTATGTTTTACATTTTTGTACCAAATTTGTAGTCCGACTCGAAGGACCAATTGCAAATCTTACTAGTTGGTCAGTTTGATACTCATTTGGATCACAGTTAATTTGGATATTGCATACAAACTGGTGCTAAGCTGCTGATAAATTATGCAACATTGTCACCGTTTATTGCACGCTGCCATTGTGTCGCAACTTTGTATATGTTGCCGTGAACAATTCAAAAATATGTTGCCGTGAACAATTCAAAAATACTAGTCATAACTTTGCCGCCGTATATTGTACTTACTTAACTTTCACTGATTCTGAGTACTTAAAATTCACCTAACTGGTATAAACTCCTAAATTTGTTGATCAAACATGTTAAGATATTTTGCCGTAGTTGAGTGATGAATACCTCTCATACGTCCATAGAGTCTCGTCTGTTTCCGGGAGGGGTAGGCACACACAACGGATATCCATTTGCCACGAGCCTTTCGTTTTATTAACCCTCATCTCATCCTCCGTGTTTGTTTAATTAATTATTTATTAAAAGAAAATGCTCCACAATCAATACACAAAGTAAAGTTCTCATTAATTTCCCGAACAACAGTCTCCATAAAGGAATTTAACCTGCATCGCACTCATCAACAGAGCATCGAATTCATTGAAAACTGAACTTTCTTCTGGCTTAGAATTAGCTACGTTTCACACATATCTATTAACGAGAACATAAATAATGTAACAGCCAGCACAAACTGTCGCTTGTTACGCAAGTGTGCGGCCGACGAAGCAGCGGGCTGCACACGAGCGACTAAAGTCGGGCGACTGTTGCGCGAGAGTTGAGGTGGCTGATCCTTGGTAAGAATTTAAAGCTTAGCTTGTAAGTTGACTGTTAAATGAGTTCGAATTAGAGAGCTATGTCAATCTACTGATAACAGAAATTCCAGAGAAACTTCTTAATAATGAAGTTACATTAAGTGCTTCTTTTCATTTATACCACAGATTCTGACATTGAACAAATAGAGCTGACACATAAGATTATAGTGTAGAGTAGTGTTTAACTATTTATATAACTGATATATAACATTTTAACCTGTTTAATAAGCTATAACACCATCAAGTACAGTACGCTACACCCACAACATAATCCCAAACAATCTGACAACGTTGCGCGATGTTGCTTAACTTTTCTCGGTCTGTGTGTACGCATGTTTGCCGGCCACGCACTCGGGCGCAGGGTGCATAGCAATTATGGATACCAGACTGCTCGGCTGCCACCCAACAAGACAGGCTTGGGTAGTATGTGATACATACACTATGTTGCATAGTAGAGATCGTTATTTAATCTGCATTTTTAGTAGGTGACTTGATGATAGTATTTAATATAATTACGGATATATTTAGAGTCTTGTAATAAGAAAAGGTATAATAAAACAGTTTGAATAAGAGAAGCGCTCAAAAATCACGTGGAATTTAAACCATAGTTTCATGACCTGCTTGCAGTTTCAATATAATCTTTTATTAAAAAGTAGGATATGTTCAGATATAAAAACAATAGAACAAAGGCCATCAAAGACCTGAATATTACGCTTTGCATCTAACGATAAGAAATACGGCTCTATAATGACAATGCTCCGTAACCAGACTAAACTTTAATATGAAAATATCATCTAAAGCATTATTTCGTCCTCTAAACTTTGAGGGAAAGAACTTTGTCACCGGGAACTCACGGAAAATGAACACACTGCCTACATAGCTAGCTAGAATGTTGTTAGTCCGAGGTGAGACTAGTTACGCAAAACTTGTGACAATTTGCCGTTCCCGCAGCGGCACAGGCTGCGTGGAGGGCAATTATGGCGAGTTGCTAGACTGCCCGGCTACCACCCAGAGTGCGGCCACGGAGCCCGTTTAGATATTCACTTGTGCACAAGTTTGTTGAAGAAAAATTACTCGTTTAGCTGAGATGGTTGGTTAAAGATGAGCTTGCAATATTTGTCTTAAAACTGCACTTTTTTATTACATTTATGTAGGTTGTTTTATCTAACAATTAGGAGAAAGAAACATACAAAATTGCTAACGTTTTTTATGCAATCCATTGAATGTTTATATGCCTCTACCTCATTCCTGAAATAATAAACACGTACCTAAGGGTAATAGAATTGAATAGAAGATCCTTAGATCACAGATGAAATCTAAACTTTATATAATCGTGTAATACGTTTTATTTACAAACAAAGCCGCAAGCACTACCTATAGTGAACACTCAAACCTTGTCAAAGCGCATAAACTCTACAATTTTATTTGTTTACAAAATAACAAATACAACACCCAATTTAATAAGAGCTCTTTTCTTGTGGTTTTCTTTATAATTAAGGGTCCTATAAAACTGGTTGTTCTATAGACGGTATGGCACCGCGTCGTTTTATGAGTATTTTGATCACTGACCGCTGCGCCGCCTACGGGTGACTTCAACGCGATAAGTGGGTAATATTTACGATTTTTCATATTATTGTATTATTATTTTATTTATGTAAACAAGAGATGTGTCATATGGGTCAGATTTTTGTATGAGACTCTATTCTTAGAGTATTTAGCCGGATTTCGCCTAACACACTTCTTGCGTAGTGGCTAATTGAGTTGTATTACTGTTGTTAATAGTAGTGTTGTATGTGTACCTATATTGCACCCTACGCAATTAACTCTGGATGTTTCCTTCTTGTGAAACCACTGACGTAGCAGTGACGCTGCTATCATAACTTGCATAATGTAGTTGTGCATTTCTTGTGTATTTTTTTAAACTGGCCTTTGTTGGCTACTTTTTATGTCGTCGTCGTTACAGGAAAGCTAATGCTAGAAATCAACTGAGATTCATAACATACAGATGAGAATGATTGTCATTCTTCTCTTACCAGTCGACACTATCTTATCAGTCACAACAATAAAATCAAAAACCACGATGCGTTAAATTAATTCACGAGTCCATGAGACAATAGCGTATATGGCGCGGATCGTCCGCCATTGTAGATGCGCGTACGCAACCTTCGGGCCGGCCTCTCGACGGCCTCACCGAACCAAATCATACGCTCTCTCTTCCTAGTTTCTCAGTAGGGAGAGCAGTAGATAAGCTTATATGGTTGACGTACCATAATATTTTAAGTCTTTATTAAGTCCGCCTTGTATATTTCTTTTTACAATTTGGTTAATACGTAAACCGATGCAAAGAAATCGTTCCAATTCTAAGTAAATAGTACACTTCTTAGTTAGAAAAATCCTCTTTGCTCCATCGATCGTCAAGTAATCTCGTACCAGAGTATTAAAATAAAGCATTTTGCAAATAGACTTTCAGTTTTCTTAGAATTGCCTGCGCTGGTAGCATTTTGCCTCCAGTTATTGGTGGTTTCAAATGTTTACGTTAGAATCTTCTAGTCTTATAAACGATTATATCACAAGGTTAACGATTAATCTCATTGTCAACAAGCCGAGACTATTTTACGACGTATCCTCTGACTGCGATTTTAATTTTATAACGTATAATTTATTTGCATAGACGATCTTTCGTATTCTTTGATTGTGCTCATTAATCTAATGATATTAAATTACAAAGAAGGTCGTGAATTTTTGATGGATTTCCATAATTATGCTATTAATTTAACAAATTAATTTATCTGTTTGTATACCTATATAAGTAGATAATGTTTTCATATAAACATCTCTTTAAACGTCTTTAGATGTGTGTAACGAAAGCTATTTGTCACGTAAACAAGTATATTTAATTTGTCATTATTAATTAGCGATATTTTTTTAATTAAACATAATCTTTGAACCTATTACGATGACATAACAGTAACAAACATATTTTACAACAAATTGTCCATTAAATGTCATTATTGCGTTTCGATTATTCATTTCTGAAGTAAGATGTACTTAGTTTGACGTAATGAAGCACAAAAACCAGGGATGTCTCCTAGTGACGTCACTCCTACGTCAGAACCGAGGCACGTGGAGAGAACATGGATGTAGAGTTTACAGTAATTAATCATTATTAACAGCGATTGTACCATTCGTACCTAATTTCATGGTATATGTGGTTTTAGCCACACCAAGGATAAGCATCGTCGGGAATTGGTGTTCATTGACGTGGATATAATTATCAACGTGTGTCTTTTGTTATTCTACGTTTCGGTTTTTCTATATAACCAACTTTATAGGGAAAGAAGTCTGAAGCAAAGGCGTTGAACTGGCGATTTTGTGGACGCGAATTTGAGCTTTATTTGTGGCAAGTTTGAGCTAAAAAGTAATTTGATTTAGTGAATAGTATTCGAAGACCTTTATTAGGTACCTATTGCCCACTGGTTTATTCATCCCATCCTGACGTAAATCCAGGATGAAATGCACAATCTAACGTCAGCGTCCCAAACTAGCAAATACTTTACTATTTGAAAGGAATGCGTGTATGTGCTTTACACTACACCTTTTATCGTACATTCTTTTGACCTCTGCTTTTCTTATTCTTCATCACCTGTTAGAAAACTCAATATCGAGTCAAGCTCGGCTCTGTTTACTAGGTACATGTGATTTGGTAGGTACCTACACAATACGTAGTTACGTTATACGCAATAAAGAATAATAATGATAAAATAGATTCGTCCGATGTTTTCTGCAGCTGAACGGTCTTGTGTGTATGCGTTTGTAGTAACCATCAGTTTCTTATAACTTTTGGTGTCATTTTTGCATGTTGCCCATGCTAAGCTTCAATCTAAATTGATAAAGGGAATTTGAAAAATGATGGCTGGATGGAAATCCCGCTCGTGTCCATCATTTTTCAAATTTCCTTTATCAATTTACATCAGTTTCTTTGTATAAACCGTCCTAACTATTGTGTGTCTCCTAGGAACGATTAGCGGGCTAGGTCGACGTCGCGTGATACCTCACGCCAATGAGCAACAATTAGCCGCGCGAGCCCAATGTAGGTCAACGTGGAGTTAGAGAACATGGTGCCGTTATGTGTTCCTGGTAATCCTTGCTGTTAAAATTAGATATAATATTGCGTAATGTTGCGCAAGAAGATGATCGTTGGAGATGTTCTGCAAAAAGGACAAGTAGGACCCTTAACCGACTAGCGATTATAAGGAATATGATGCGTGTGAATGAGGGAAGTATGCCAGGATCGTAGCAAATAGAAATCCGTGGTCTCTGCATATCCCTCTAAGAAACAGACGTGACTGTATGTTGCGAAAAAGTTGGTTTATCTTATCTTGAACTGTTCTTCACTAGCGATTTTTAGTCTTAATGTGCATTGCACTATTCACTTTTTTGTAGTATTACTGAGATGTACAAGTGCGTGAATTTAAAACTAATTATGTACGTACTATCGGCAAAACTGTCCCGCAGTACAGTAAGGTCTCTATCTTCGCATTTAGGAAGCCAAGCATACAAGGATGCCTCAGACTTAACCTCAACAAAATAGCTAGCTTGCTCACTGCGTTTTTATTGTATTTTTCAGGTTAATACGGTGCTGATCAAAATTTTGTTCTATCAGTTTTTAATTAAATTGTATTTCTTGTCCGTAGCCATTTCCAGTAAGTTTTAATTCCACGTCGGTGTCATTGGTAAGAAACAGTCGTCACCCATTGTCCCGATGCCAATTTATAAGCGCTACTATTTCTGCACTACGTATTTTTATACAGACGTCTATATAAGATATGTGGAAACTATACTAGTATTCATACTAAGGTTACTTAATATAGGAAGAATAAATACGGATATTTTTTTAAATCGATTTGACAGTTGCCGTGTTTAAAAAACTTTTTGAGTATCTGGTGTATGGCAAAGGAAATTGTATGTAAGTACATATTCAGCTTACTGTAATCTTGGATCGTTTACTTTGACAGCAAAAAGTATTTAATCAAAGGGTCTAAACACGTGTGACTGTAGTATACCTACACATTAATAGTGGAAAAGTCTTTATGGAATTGTTTACAGTAATCTTATATGATGTTTGTGTTTTATATTATGAAAACAAGGCTAATTTACATCAAGTAGTGTAACTGACAGCACTTCCGAACTACAAAAGTCTGACGCTTGAGTTTGACCGTCGTTACCCCTAAGGTCAGTTTCCACTGCTTCTCCGAAAATGACCTTTTCTAGACAGTGTTTTCTATTTGTACCAGAAGTGAAGAGATGTGGCATAAACTGAGTCAGTTTCAACGGGTCAAGCACCTTCAGATGTTTGCTATACAACTTGTCTTATTACCAGCTGATTAATATGATATCAACTGATTCTACATTCCACATTCGTATTGAGTCACCGAACTCTACAATTCCAAGTTCAATTTTCTCTTATTATGCATGGGATTCGGTTGGCACTAGTTGGCAGTATTCATCACGAGTACATCGTATGCGCAGGGAGCTCGCGCCTCGCAGTCTGCAACGAGAACTAGCGGCCGGTTACACACACACGCGCACGCAACGCGTAGGTACATGCGTAATGATAGGGCTGGCAGTTTGTGAGTGGACCACTTTTTACTTTTCTGTTATACTTATTTTAAATTTAAACGTTTGATATTTTTCTTTGTTCTATTGAAGTGATATTTGACTACAATACATCTGTTTTTGCCGATAGACATTACATGCACGAAGATTACCTATTTGTTCCAACATTATTATACTTAAATTTATTTCAAATTCAATCTAATAGCAACGCGACATTTAGTAACTAAAACATTTCTAAACACCGCCAACCCTATTAAAGTTGTCGTGGAAATTACATGAATTTTCCTTTTTCGCAATCGTTAGTGACTTAATTGGCGCCCGCTCGCCCGCAGATAGGATGTAATAATTTGCTGATTATGATTGAGTTTTAGCTAAACTAGCAATGTATCATGTGCTGCAGTAACGTGCGATTTCATCAGAATTAATTCAGCAAAATTATTGACTACAGTTTAACGTTAATGTTTTATTAGGTTGAACTATTAACGAGGCTTGCAACACCGAGTGGAGGGATATGGGTTACTAGGCTGGTGTTGCCTGCTCAGTTATTATATTAAACTGGCCCTACACTGCTCTATGCATGAATTACTTAATTGATTCATGTTAAAGCTTGTACCTTAGACAATTAATTATATAGTCCTCATAATTATGAAGCTAATATATGTAAAACTTTTAGAAGAAAAAGTAAGATACGTTAGTTACATGGTATCTTGGTTAACAATATCTTCTATCGATATGTAGTTTAAGAATGAATACAATAAAGTATTGTAGTACTTAATTGTAAAAATAAGTGGAACAGAGTGATACTTTTGAAGACATTAAACAAAGCAAAATGATTGAAACTACAGAAGCCATTGACTAAGCTTAAGAGCCTTTATCTTGGATAAATATAGCCACACGTGAGCTGAATGAGCGCCGAGTCAAGAAGGGATATCGTTTTCATTTTAACAAGCCTCTTAACACAACACACACAGATCTGCGCAAACACAGTACTATACAATCTACATACATTGAAGAGGTCACAAATATATTGTTTTAGTGCGCAACAATGCACCGCGCGTCCGTGAGCCGCATCGACTAGCAAAGTATCAATAGGCTCACATGTGATATGCAAACATTATAATCAAATGACTAATACGTTAACTATGTGTTTCACGTTAAAGAAAATGTTCATGATTTAGACGATTAAACAAAATCGACTAAACACCAAGTTTTTGACAAGCGAAGGTTTAATAAAATAATGTTTGATAGTCGACTGAAACCAGTTTCGTAATTGGGTTTATTTTTGTTTGTGGATGTTCTGAGAAGGGCTCGACCAGCCATTTATAACTATACCATGAGAATACCGTCTGCATAATGTATCCAACAATCAAGAGCGAACCTTAGCTACTCATTATCGCTCCGCTCCCTCCAGTCCCACCATTATGCCATATAACTAGACTAGATCAAGTTTATTTGTGTAAAACAAGATCCGTAGTCACGCAACTAAAAAAACACGTATTGGAAAATTGTCGCGCAAAACGGCTTGGCCAGGAAAGTCGGAACATTCGAGAAGGCAGCCTGTTTTAACGTAACAAGCCGAGCACACGACTTCGGCCGATCACATGCTATATCGCTCACGGTTTTATGTTTTACGAGGTAAATAGAACTGTAACTAAACAATACCCCGTATAAACAATGTGTTGGTGCATCGACTGGACATAGATTACATTCAACAAGTGTCGCTGTCAAAATGTAAATGTCAACACATTTTGTTCAAGTATTCTAAGAATTCAAAATAGTAACCAATAATCGACTAAAACTTTACATTAATTTTGGTCCTATAACTAATCACTTAACTTTTTTTGCTAATTAATTCGTGTGAAAAGAAAGTGGCGGTCTCCAGGGTGACGTCACTGTACAGCTGATTACTGTACAGATAATAAAGCATGCGAAATATCAGACGTCTCGTGGTTTTTTCAAACGGGTACAACATACCGGTTTACGAACGCGCGACGGTTTTTATTGTTGTCACGTCATAAAGGCAAGCAGTGCTTTTTGTTTATGGAACGGTAATTAACTTTGGATAAAGTGTGTTGTGAAATACACATTGTGTGTCCTAGTAACTGGAGGCTACATGTAGAGCTGTATTCAACAACACCCTTCAGCAAATTTGTAACGGGATATACCTATTTTAAGAAAATACGTCTGTTCTTCAATATCTCCATTGAGTCCGAAATAATATTAATCTATCATTTACAACATAGAATAAAGCATGTTTACATTGACCACTAATCCATAAACCATTTAAATATAAATTATGAACCTATTCTTTGGCCCACCGTGGAAGATTAAAATAAAACACCATTTGCGGGCACAGGCATTAATCGCGAGCGTCCAGACTGAGATACAGATTAAAAAAGAATAAATAAATTTATACACAAACGGCGCTTTGGCGGCAAAACTTGTTTCTGATCGTTGGTTCAGTTTGCCGCTTTTATAAATGTAATAAAGTTGAATATCGTTTAAAATAACATTTGACAGGTGTAAATTAACGCGGCTGTGTTAACCAGACTGACTGGTTGGGTCTAGTGCCGTTGAACTGCACAGGTGGTCCTTGAATTACTAGAGATAAATTTAATACGGGGTAATAATAGAGAGGCGATTGACGTGTGAGCTGCGCGCGACAGAAACCGAGAGTCAGGGGTGCAGAAAGGGAAACATGGCAACACAGTTTTAGTGTTGTAAGCTTGGTCTCCAAAAATCATTTCTTTTGACAGCCTAATTCTAAAGTTAAAATTTTTCGGGTAATTATAATTGCTGTTATTTGGCCTAGTGATATTAACCATATAAAATGTTGGTAATTAAGAGCCAAGGTCTACACACAATGGAACTTAATTATTTAACAGATTACATTTATAATGGTTTTCCTCGATGGGTACCAAAACAGTTCGTTGCGTTAACGTCATGGCATTCATATGTTAATGTTCTGAGCGTCATCTGCGTTACTAAACCATGTAACCTCAATTATCATTTTTGCAGGTACCTACAGGTACGTAATTTTTCGATAAAAAATGTTGTGCCTATCCTATATTATTACGTCGTCTTGGCTTAAGGAAGGTAAACTACAGTAATTTCTGTTTCTTATACCAAGAGGATAAGATGTTCGTATTCTATGATGACTTGATTGATATAGTTTACAACACCCCAAGTAGTAACTTCATTATATTCAATTTAAGTGTTGAGACTTTGAGATATCTAGTGTATAAGACCAGTGGTAGGTACTTCACTGAGAACGGTCTCAGTACGCTGCTACTGAACATAATGAACAATGAGCAAGCGCATATCGCTCTACGCTCTACATTTCATTAAAATGACTGCTGTGGTCTAGTTGAGGCAGCTGCGCGGTTTGTAAGATGCTTGAATTGAAAATTCTGAGTACCTAGGTATCTATTGTTTTATTATACGTAAGGTTCCTACTATTGTAAACGATTTATCCGGTTACTTTTGTCATTTGAAGAGAATCATGGGGGCATATGATTTAACTGCTAGACATACTGAGTGGACGTGACAGAAGCTAGCTGTGGGACGTTTTGTAAGTAGCCTTTATGAATTATAATACAGCATGCTTATATTAAATGAAATTTTAATTGCCCCACGTTTGTGCGCCATTAGGAGTTGTTGATCCAATCTATGATAGGACAGCCTATAAATACCTAGTTTTTCTGACTAGTAGGCGGTATTCAAGATTATTTTTTAACTGAGACTATGTACTTGTAGAAATTTTCCATTATTATAGGATGGCATAGACAATTACATTGGTTGATGTCCGCTTCCTGCTAAGTGCGTGTTCCGGTTGTGTCACATAATTGCTAATTACGACTTATAAACACATTATATTATATGCAACTATAATAAAGTAGGCGGCATGATTCTTAATAGCTACCATACATCAAACTGTGAGGAAAATAGGAAATATAATGATTATATATTTATTATTAAGCCGCCTCTACGATTATATACGGATCAAAATTATTGGAAGATTATATTTGCTATCTAATTAAGGCTTAAGTTGCTATGGCGCATTTTTGTTCCCAATATAACCAGATACATGCATGCACATACACTTATTTGTACTCAAGAGTATAATACCTATCACTGACCTTTTACCATGAAGGACTGATCGGTATAATACGGAGCATGAGAGAAAATACTTTACTTCACTGAACTAATTATGATTGCTATATTTTCCCTTGTAAAGAGACTATTTTAGTATATTCTATTTCATTAGAGTAATACTAAACAAGCACGCAAGACGTGATATAAATATATTATTAATTTATTACGTAAGTCGATATAATATTGAAGTTGTCAACAAATAATACAGCTAGTGACGTCGGCAAAAACTAATCCTGAATCATTGTGGCTACAACTGACAGGAAATTATTTATATATTGGGCGAATTTGTAATTTATTTTAGTCTAATTAAAATGGTCCTAATTTCTTGTATCTCGTATTCACAAAAATTAATAAAAAAGAACTATTGGTTAAGTAGTAGGAATGTTGTCGTTAAATTAAACGAGGGCAACGCCATAGAAAAAATTTGGGCTTGTAAAATTACTTGATATTTATGTGGTGCTATTGAAACCCCAAAAGTAAAAAAAACATCTAACCTCTTATGAGACCACATCAAAGCTCTAGAAAAACGATTATTTAATTACCTTTATTTATTATTCTTGTCTGCATGGACTACAATTCAGATTAGCAACGCGGTTACAGTATAAGTTTAATTCTGCTACACTTCACGGTTTTTATCACGTAAATAAAATAAAATGAAACATTGCAATCGATGAAAAAACCAAAATAAACAAACTTTAGAGGACACCCGTCTGGCGCATAAACAAGTCATGTCAACGCGCATGCGTAGTCTGCCGGCCAAAATTAACTAATCATACATTAGCAACAGAACGCCCAGACGGCGCGCGCGCAACTTTATCGGTTTCCCCAAAACTACGTGAATAATTCTCGAAATTAAGTCTTATGAATGTCCTTAGGTTTTCTTATAACTTTGATCATCTGATAGGATCTTTGCTGTTAACACTAGTATTTAGTATTTTAGAAGATACTTTTTATAATTATGTTTATAATTACAGAACACGTAACTTCTAGAGTGTTCATAATGGTGTCATTATAATATAATACATATTAGTTATAACAGGCGTTACGATGGTCTACACGACTTGCGGTTTCGTTTTGACAGCTAACCTATTTATAGCACAATTCTAATATTTATACAATAATAGCTACATAAGTCATAATACGAGAAACTTAATTCCGACTTCGACTTTTACTGAAACTTCTTGCAAAGAAATAGCACATCGTTTAGAGTAATTTTATTTACAAAGAAACAATATTGATGTAATAAGTTGATATAAGTAAGAGGTAAAATTTTGTATATCTATATATTTAAAATTTTCGTGTCACAGTTTTCGTTCCCATACTCCTCCGAAACGGCTAGACCGATTCTCATGAAATTTTGTGGGCGTATTGAGTAGGTCTGAGAATCGGCCAACATCTATTTTTCATACCACGAAATTCACGCGGACGAAGTCGCGGGCAACAGCTAGTATACCTATATAATTATATTTCTATAATATAGAAGATGTTATTTTTACCTGTGGTCTATTTTAAGCACATGAGAATATTTTCGCAAATTTGCATAAATTACGTAAATATTATATAATAATATGAAAGATGATCCACGTAAAAATGGTAATATGTGAGAATGTATATTTTTATACATATATTAGATTAAGTGCTAGATTGGCTGGTAATTAAATAATGAACTCGTGACCTGTTTCACCTTAAATATATTATATATAATTTATACGCTAAAGTTTTTATATAACAGGCGACGGAGATAATGACCCCATATTCACCGTTCTTACTCTAATGAAATCTAAGATGGCCGCTCTATATTCCCGCCAAATCTCACCCTAGTATCAAAATGTATTTAGTTACATTAACCTTTCATTAGCCAACAAATCCTTCAACAGAGCAGTAGATACTACGGTGTACGTCAAACGAAATAAAAAATAATAATCTAACTAGTTTTTTTTTGAATACGCGTTTAGTTGTGACTTGTGACAGTCCCTCGGTACATAAACGTTGTTTATTGACAACACCTCATCGAGAATATGTCTCCTGTTGGCGTTTATCCAAACTGCGCTCATCATCTTATGGATGTTATAATTCAAGTTCATTCACGCTACGTAAGCGTGGGTCGCCATTCAGAGGAGTCGAGATAATTTTGTTGTTAGATTAGCATTTAATTGGTGATTATTATAATCAAATTAGTTATTTTTCTTAGGAAGAAGATTAATTGTGAGTAACTGCGTCTTTGTTTTGTAACTTGTTTTGTTCATTTATTCGAGTAGTTGAGTTTTAAGCTGCACACATTGAGATTATTTGCTTATCAATGTTGTAATGATAATGTAGTCTAAGGCTTACGAACGAGCTTGCATACTGCTTTTATCGAATGTTGAACACGCTGGCAATGAGCTAATATCTGGCAATTTTTTCCAGTTCGTGCATGTAACAAATTATAGAGAACGTACTTAAAATCTCCTTGCGTCAAAGTACATTTAAAAATCGAAAACGAACACGTTCTAAATCGAAACAAAATTCGAAATTTCAAATAATTCCAACCGTTATTTTATAACCTCAATTACTCCACCAGTCAACAGAATGAAACCACTGAATATTGCGAGTTCGTTTTTTCCGCGACTCGAAGCCAAGACCACCCAGCAATGATGAAGATACCTACGGTTTAAATATAGTGGACGTAAATTGCGTGATATGGATCTGGCTCTGGAGACGGCGGGTCGAAGACGGTCATCTTAAGTACAGGGATGGAGTAGAACTGGCCGGGCGGGGTGCATAGCGGGTGCATTGATTATGTCATGAGATACAGGACGTTTAGGGACAGACGGTTAATGTGAAGATAAGGAGGTTTTTACCATGGACGAATAATAAAGGCCTGGTCACAGAAAAGACAGATTAAGCTTCTGATATGGTCATTTGTGGTGAAGCAGTGGAAATCAGCCTAGAAGTAGCGAATATCAATCTCAAATATAACGTAAATTTTTTGGCTTTTCAAATTTTGCTTTTCAAAATTATTTCATAATAATGAAATTAAAATAACAGTAACGAAATCGCCATAATATTGTTTTAAAACACCCGTGATGTCGAATGTTCGAGACTCAGCAATTAAAGCAACGTATTAACTACTAACATAAGCCGTAATCTGTGTGAAAATGTCAAAGAATCACGAGAAACAGGGTCAATGACTGAAAGGCGTCGATGAAAAGCTTACACGTTTAGCGCTAAATATACATGATTATAATATCAAGTATCAGTTCAACTTAATATTAATTATACGTATCGCTAAAAGATAAAGCATACAGTTTATTGAAAGATAGCTGTGAATGTAACGTTATTTTTAATGTAAAATTTATGACTTTTCTCAAAAGCGTTAATTGCATGCAATGGGAATTGCTGTTGCAATTACCGGTTTGTGTGTTACGTAAGGTTAATCATTTGCACAGCGCTTTGTACTGCTGTTACTAAGTGCATATAGCCTTAAGATTCCTTATCGATGCCGCATCATGCAATAGTTAATGCAATTGGAAATAGAAATACACGACGACGCTTAGACTCTTTTCTAATTATTTAATAGGCAAAACTATTTAAGATGTATTTATTCGTAAGTATAGGCAAGTATTTATACCTATATTCATATGTGTGTGCAAAACCATTCCCGTTGTATACTTAAAAGCTACTATAAGCTAAGGAATCTTTCTAATAACTTGTAGACTTTTTTCAAATCCAAATTCTTTTTAATCAAATTATATTTCATCTTTTTTTTATGCCTTTAATTAATATAAGGCAGATAGTTAGTAGATATTATTTATTGCACCCCTACCAGTGTTTCCGAGTGCCTCCCTGTACATAGCGACGTAAGCGCGTGTATTTCGTGCTGGCCGACCGCAGGGCGTGACGAGACGAGCCAGGAAGGTGAACTGCGGTTTCCGATCCATATAAAAATGTCAAAGATATCGTCTACCGCTGGAATACGCTTTCATCTTCAATGACTTGGAGATTATAATTGAGCTACAAAGACATTTGGCAGACGTTGTGGGCATAAATATTGGAACACGCAATATAATTCGATGTAAGAGTTTATTTAGTTTGACTGACGGAAAGGAAAAGTGTTGGAAATTGTTGTGAAGGATACGGTCAGTTGAGTTTGGAAGTTTTTGATAAGTATCAATCAGATAAAACTATGGCATATGGCGTCTCAGCTGTTAATAAAATATGGCGTTCTTCTTAGCGAATCAATGGCAAAGTACAATTGTAGCTGTCCAAAATTGTCAGAAACCAACACTAACTCTTCAGGCGTATATGTGGTTAAAAAACGGTATCGTTATAATGACGAGTTTCGTAAAAAGTGAAGACAAATTATATGAACAGATACATTGTAACAACATAGAAAGACATGCGAGAAGAGAACTCGGTTGGCAGAGCTACGCCACGGATCGACTAAGGTCGCGGATTCAAATCTCGCTCGTGTCCATTATTTTTGAAATTTCCTGTATCAATATACAAAACTACAAGTAGGTACTGTATAAAACTAAAATATAATGTAGATACATATAAAAGAATTAGATATTTTGTAATATCATTTTCCATAATTCTTATCCATAATCAATTCTATACAAGAAAACGAAATTCTCTTTTTAAATCATGGAGGAGATGTCCGAAGTTCACCATCAGATAGACAAAATGAGACTCATTAACCGTCCCGACAATTGGCAAGAGACAAATGCTAACTTTAGCTCCAGTGCGGGCTTGTTTTATTTCATTAAAGCGTTATAAATATGTCTTATTGGTGTCCAGACGACGGCTTTAACTGTAAATACGGTTTATTTTGAGGATAAACCGGCGTTACTCTTGGGTTTAATTTGGCCTCTTCTTGGTCGTTTTGAAATCTTCATTGTGTTTGGATTCATCGTTTACCGTGTGAGGAACATCTACATAACGCGATTTTGACTTTCAATTTTCATTACTATCAAAATTGTAAAGAACAGTACTTAGACTTGTCTTCAAAAAGTTTTGTTTGCATGTATCAGTTCTAACGGTCAATGAATAATAACTACTTATAGAAAAAACGTCTAGCAACATTTACATAATTGTGTCTTAGATATTCATCTAGTTGAACACTAGACATAGTCTCAGACAACATAACAAGTGTGTCAATAATATCGCTAAAGCTCATTGGGTCAGGTTTCAAACAAAAAATGACCACATAACTAATTGGACCAATCAAAAACATTTTGAAAAAGTAGTTTCGACTCCATTCGTTGTAAAAAACACCGTTATCGTCAAAACGGCTTTCGCGATGCTAAACGATGAGCTGCAATGAGACCGAATATCGACTTCAAACGTAATCGATGCAAATGTGCCACTATATTTAGCACCAAGTGTCAAGTTACTAGATACAACCGCCGAGGGAATTCATTTGTGACCTACAAATCAACTGCTGTATAAAATGATAGCTGATATTATATGTCTATGATGGGGAGGGTAGAGATAGTTTAGTACTGCGATTTTGGGGTTTCATTTTAGTACAAAGTACTTTTGCAAACCATGCATTCGGTAGTCCGCGAAATTATGACAAAATACCAAGTTTGCCTTTAAATGTTGTATGAGCGAATATGCAGTACCTACTCACAATTAAAACATTAAGTAATTAATTTTGAACTGAATGACTGACTGTATCTTTTCCTTAATTAAAGTCCACACGTTAACGCCGCGCCCGCGCCGCCGCCGCCTCGAATAAGAGGAAAAGTATTTAAGTGTACTTTGGAATTAAAGTTGTTGAATCTTATGAAGGGGATTGGTCATGAATAAAACTCTCAACCGCGTACAAACAAGGGGTTGTTAGAGAGCCTAGCATGGGCCCGAGGAATGATAATATAGGCTCGGATGTACAAGAGACTGTTATGAGCAACGAAAGGTAAGTACGTAGTTGTATTAGAGAGTTTTGGTCAAGAAGAAGACCTCTGTCTGTCCTTTGGGCATTATAAATATCATTGTATGTATTGTATGTATGAAGCTGGATGGTTGCACATAAAATAAGATTCCGTTTACCAAGTGTCCGCAGACGCTTCGACGCCGCGAGTAACTTGAGACTTCTTATTTGGGTCACTCTTAAGTATACGACACGTGATATTTAATTTATATCGCGTTAAATTTATATTCTGGACATTTAGAGGTCACTACGAAGCAGCGTGCAAGTTTTTATGATCAATTGTTTGACCATAAAATGTGTTTTTATGCTCGGTTTGTATCACGTGGAGTGTCATGTGGGATGGACTGTGGCCATTTCTCTTACGTGGACGCTTGTTAACTGAATTCATCTGTAGATTCGCTGTTGTAGATATCTTGTTTTTTTAAACATCGCTTCACACTAGGAATTTCTCATGTAACGTCTAGTATACATAAAAATCCAGACTTGGGACAAACATCTGCGGATCGCATACATTTTTGGCCTGTGCGGGAATCGCCCGCTACCCTTAGCACTGCAGTCCAATCGCTTAGCCAAACATATCATATCTAAATAATATTTTGCTTAGAACTGTTGACGTTTTTAATAGTATTTCTATCATTAGTGAGACATTTTCACCAATATTCAGAGGCCGGCATGGATATTAAAGAGGCAAGGGCATTATGATACAAAACGTAATCAATGGCGTCTCTATAATTTCACGACGCAATACTGTTTAGTAGGTACATGTCAGACATTTTTGATTGTGCCAATTATAACAAACTTGAATGCCACAATAATTATTATCTCCGTCAATTTTAGATCGGTTTCCTTATTCTGTATAAGTTTAAAAGGTAAACTAATGACACCAGATTGAGGTCATTTCGGTAATGTAACAATTATTGTATGTAATAATGTTTTAACTGACCTGCCATGTTGTTTGCTACGATATAACGTCCACTCTATCTGTGACTAATATACCTATATAATATTGGGTATTTTTAGCGCAGATGAATTGGTTTAGTTGGAGGAAAAGCGAATTGTTTATAAATATAATAAATGGGTATTCCACTAGTGAGTAAAGTGAAACCATCATAATGAATAAACACGATTTTTGAACGTTGTGTTATTTGAATTTCACTTTCTATGAACTCAGCTTCGCATCTCATTTTTGGAATAGTATCCTGGTTTGTTGATAGACCATCATACGTTACAATGTTTATTACACTAAAACATTATTATTGATTCTTGTTTCTTCCTTGTGATGATGAAGACCTACCCTGCACTAGGACAGTTGAAGGCTGTTATTATCATCATCATCATTAGCCTATCTCAGTCCACTGCTGGACATAGGCCTCTCCCATGGCACGCCACTGGTAAAATGGCTGGCAGTGGTTGGAGGCGGAGGGCCGAAGATCGAGCTGTTATTATATTATATGTATTAACAGATATAAAGTTACTTGAAAACATTTAGAGCATGTTTTTTTAACTCAAACATGAAATATCACATACACAAACACCGAGATTTGGGGCAAACTTCTTTAAAATACAACTAATCACTAATTCTTTTAACGTCAAATTTCATCAAGGCAGCCCCCACAACACTTGTCCGTCACCGCCGCCGGGTACAAGAAACGGTGCTTCAAACTACCCAGCAGGACAAACTGTCTTCCAAAATTTGGAACATATCATGGAAGTTAAGCTAAGAACAAATCGCACATAAATATCAAGCAGTATTTAGAACGTTTGGTGCATTTTGAACTGGAACTATACTGTTTCGAATCGGAATCGAAACTTTCGATACTTATAGAGTTGAAGATAGACTTGAACTCAATTAGGTAACCACAAAGTAATAACACTAGCACTAACTTAAGAACAATACAATCTATTTAAAGATCACTAACGAACCGTGTGAAGTATTTCCTTGTCTCATTGAGAACATTAATAATATAGAGAAGAATCATAGTTTATAGGTGCGTTGGCACAAACGCGTGGTTTGTAACGTGACCAGCCATCACGACCGTACAGGCGACGGCCCATTAAGAGTTACGTCACAATTGCAATAAACAGACAGTTCCTTGCTACCGAATTTAATGATGAATGAGTGTTTGTGTAATGATTAAGCGCTTATCTTCGTCTATGCTGAGTTTGACTATGTTTTAGTAGGACTAATTTACATCACTTGCATGGACCACCACGCTTACCGAGAGCTCTTAGAGTGACGCGGAGCTAGGCGGAATGAAAAGGACCGTAAATTGGCCAATCACGGTGCTCCAGTGATGCGGAGTGGAGATTTCGAGCACTATGATTGGCCAATTCATGGTCTGCCGAATGGGTCTTTATGGTGGAATTTTATATAGTGGAAATACACATATAGTGCACCCACATATCGCCAGTAGTTCCAATGTACCTAATATGGGCGAGCCTATTGCTATAACCGGGCACAAATTGAGACTCCGTGCTGCCACTGAGATATACGGAAAAAAGCCAGTAGCACTTTGCCCGATTCAGGATTCAAACCCAAAACCTCGCACTCAGCAGTTGCAACCATATATAAATAAAACTTGATTGCACATTCCACAATATTATCTAACTTAATATATGTTACTATGTAATTCCTAACAATATTGTCCGAACACCTCATAATGCTCACTGGGTAACGTGTAGTGTCAACACATTGTAAAATTATGATAAATACTTATTTAATACATAATATACTTCATTCATGTTTTACTATCGTGTCGGTAAACTCGTGCCTCGTAGGTACGTATGCAAATGCCTTTATTTATGGTTTATTTGAATGTACTTATTATATATTATATGGTAGATATTATGAGTATGTAACGGTATATAATAGAAATGTATCTAAACTATTTGGACAGCGATAATGATACCTTTTGATCAACAGTACATTGTTGATCGAAGATGGATAACACAAAGAAGTTGTTCGAAAAATATATTGGACTGGTACGTACAGTTTACTGATACCAGCCCACCTAGACAAGAGACAGACACATAATTATGTCCCACCAGGTGGACCGACGATATCGTTAGAGTTGCAGGCAACCGGTGGATGCAATTGGCAAGTTGTCGTTCACTGTGGTGTTCTCAGAGGCCTGTGTCCAACAGTAGACGTCTTTCAGCTGATGATGATGTCACATAGGTACTACACAGGCGAAACAATATCTATTAATATAGCTCCAACATCTAAACTTCACAGGCCTCTACCATGAACGATGAGGCACGACAGTTTGCGATGTGGAAGCGGGACGCTGCATTATTACTGCATGTAGCGGCATCTCACACATTGTGAAATGTCCTGCTTTAAGAGTACATGGTAAGGGGGCTGTGTTACAAATGAACTAAAACAAAAGTCGATCGCGTGTAGCAGCCTTAACCACAACGACGTCATATGTGCAATACACACAGAAATATGATTTGGGTAATTCCTAATTGTAATAATTTGGACTATTATTCTGTACTTTGCGCGAATGTAAAGGCAAAAAGTTAATGTGTGGCATGCTTTTATTGTACTGAGTCATTGCATTCGCAGATCCGGTTAAATAAGTTAAAAATAACCTTGACTATAGCATAAAATACTCTTTAGCGTATTATCATCCGTTTATTGGGGAAAGGAATTTTATCACAATTCCCATTTATATCAGCAGATATATTAAGTGTACGCGTTCCGTTTTATCTAGAGTTATACACCAACTCACATTAAACCAATAATATCAATGTTCTTAAACTTCATCCATTATTATAATAGGCAGTGAACCTGCCATTTATAGAGCGTTTACCGAGTTCATCGCTTCTTACGACTCGCATTTCCAGTAACGGAAGGGAATCATATTCTTGATTCGGACTCTTTAATACTTTATATTGAGGGCTTGACACAGGTAAGTTTAATCAAAATTATCATTCGGGAAAAGTTGTAATCAACACTTGAATTAACATCACGATATCTCAGTTGATGTTCTCAAGGAAAAGGTTGAACACCACGTAAAGCAAGTTGGTTTAGCGCTGTACTGTGCACTTCACTGATTTTCCCTGCGTGTCAGTGTGCGTGTATCGGGTTTCGCGCGCGACGCGGTGCGCGTGTGTGCGTGACTGCGGCAGACTCGATGGCAACGCGCGCTTGCGCAGCTAAGGGCTCGTTTACGATGGAGTCAGCTTGTATACTTCTTAGAGTGCATTATAAAGTTTTAGATAGTGTTATAAATCATATTCGATATTTAAAGAGTTTTTAAGTCCGCCAATAATTTAAAATACTGATGCTATGTCGCGGTATATTGTTGTATTGAGCGAAAAACTAATGAATGGCGAAAATATTCTATGTATTAAAAAATAAATCCGATAAACTTTTTCACTGTATCTTGTACTGTCTTAATAATTGTATTTGTTGTACCAATTTTTTTTTTAATAATTTGTTTACCAAATAAGCCCTATGTAAATGTGTGTATACGTAACATATACTGTGTGCACATAGTATTTGTCAATTGTTCTGCCGTAACCGAAGAAGGTTACAGTCTAACGATACGCTAACATTTCGGAACCGACGATGGAAATAGACTGACATCACTTGAGTGTTTGTTTTGTTACCGATTGTTAACACAGACGGCTATTTTGGTTTTCGTTTATATTAACATAAAGTTAACTGATTTTTCGTAAAACATTTACCTGAAACAATAAAAACAAAACAAATATATGAGGCGAGTGTTAGTGGAGTATCGGAAAGGGGAAGACCTAGGCGAACATACCTAGACCAAATTGGAGATGTTCTGCAAAAAGGGCAAGTTAGGAGTACCCTCAACCGAAGAGCGTGTATGAGGAATGTGATGCGTGTGAATGAAACAAAAGAAGTATGCCAGGATCGTAGAAAATGGAAATCCGTGGTCTCTGCCTACCCCTTAGGAAAACAGGCGTGACTTTAGGTATGTATTTACCAGCGACAAACAGCTATTTAGAATCTGTTAATTGGCTAAATAAAACTGTAACGTACTCCTATATAGTACAAATGAAATATATTTTTCAAGCTTTTGTTTAACTTTCAATTTTTGAATGTATGTATGTGAGTTTGTTTAGGTCAAATCTTGCAATCTAAATTAGAACCACTTCTTGACATCCTATTGAAATGAAATGTTGCATACATGTAGGTATCGGTGACAATACAATATTATGGTACTTTTGAGCTGGTCTGATGATGGAGTCGAAGGTGGTCATAGGAATACTGTAACGAAATGACGCAACCCCATCGTGTTTGGGCTTGTTCGATTCGTCTTTACAAGTAATTTGAGCCTAGCTGATTTAAAAGCTTGGTTTTAAAAATAAATTTTTAATATAAACTTATTTCAATAATATCATGTTTTATTGACGATATTTTAAGAGTACTTTAATTAAACGCGTATGTTATGACATGACAAAGTGTTAATATAATGAGGTGTTAGTTATGCTATCGTTCATATCATCATCATAATATAATAACATCACGCCTGTATTCCGCGAAGGGGTAGGCAGAGGTGCTCATATAGTACTCCCACATTTATATTTTTAGGGGGTGAGCCTATTGCGATTGTACCAATAATAATATAAATTAATTTATATTACTGACTGTCGTATCTCTACAATATCGCGGCCCAACAAACTGTATATGTGTGCGTCGCCAACACTCGAGGACACACGGAGACAACTCGACGCCTTCTACGGTGCATGAGCGCAATCCAATCTACATGGTTATTGCTACTCTGTGCGCATGCGCGTGTCGCAACACTACACCGGCACCACCATGTTGTGGCTTCGAAATTTGTCCCTGATCTTGCAGAAATTATTGTGGTCACCGTTGACATCCGTAAAGGTTAAGCCCGTCAAGCAAATCGCTAGATAAATAGGGGTGAATAATGACACAATAACATGTCAATCCATTCACAAGTACTTTTCTATTTGTCAAACGCATTTGCAGTCCTAGTCAAGTGTCAAAAACACTTTTCTGAGACTGAACTATTCTTTTAGTCCCTGATGATATCAGCAGGTCAATCTACGTAATGTTGACAGGATTATAGTTAAGGTTTTGCATAAGTTGTCATCCATAAACTTAACTGTCATTTTTGACATCCAATGGTCAAGAATAGACAGACGATAGGCCATGTAAAGTATGAGGATCGTCCGATTGTTTTAGCACTTTACTGGCAGCTTGCGATGTTTATTGATCTAAATTAGTCGATAACACTTTAATTAACTGGCGAGTACACAGCCCAGTAATAAGTATCTTAATAAATGAGCCCACTAAGTTTGCAACTAAACTGGCAGTAGGATACATTAAATTTCACTTTATATTGACGACATAATCTGCAAATGTAGATGCGCCTATTATAAGTGTAGACGAGTGGATTGCTTCCATCTTCGTTGCTCATGTTAAACGAAAGCTAAATAAAGTACAATGATGTGTTACAGGAGAGGCCTGTGTCCAGCTGTGAACTGAGATAGGCTGATGATGAAAATGATGTGTCAGCGTTTATTTCTACTGCCGATGATATGATGAATACGTTAATTGGATTGGTATGCGACCTAAAATTGACCACCCCCTTCCCTATGGTTGTCGTAGGAGGCGACTAAGGGAAAATCCAGAAGATGGGTAGCAGCGACGCCTGTACCTTCACCACCACTGCGATCCCCAAGCCGCTTGCCAAGCGTGGGGATTATGGCAACCCCTGTTTATCTAAAGGGGAGGCCTTTGTTCAACAGTGTACGTCTTCCGGCTGATGGTTTCCCCTCTCCTATTGTATTACTTGCTGTGCCCTACAGGGTTCATAATAATATCTTTACTATAAGTTTAGCACCTAAGTATAGAATGTGGAATGCAATAAATGGTTGAGTATAGGCTATTGAAGAAGGCCGTAAACTTCAAGTGTGGGTGACACCAGCCGTTTTTCACTTCAACTGAATTCAAACCTGTCATCCTCGGATATTGTTGCAGTTAGAATAACACGTATATTGACAGTTACATAAAACAATACTTGTCGGTACAAAGAAGTATATTTAGTACCAAGTCATGCAAAAGGTGTCTGGGTATTTTCATTGTTTATGTCTAAATTTTTGTGGTAATGCAATTCGAATTCGCTGCATTCAATTGTTTTTGTATCCAAGTAATATATCAATAAGGACATTTAGATTTACGTAGAATAAGACTTAAACAGAAGGTAATCTTGAAATTGATCTACGATCATGATAATTGTGAGAATATATGTTTGATTAAATGTGGGTTAAATTGATTTCTTCACTTTATGGAGTAAGCCTTATTTATTGGTGCTACTGTTTCTATGACACTGATGTCTAAATCCGTCAATAGTATTAAAATGAGGCCTAACACATAAAAATGTTTAAAACGACAATAAGGATATATACCTCCATGTTGTACTCAAAATGAATGACTTTCCATTCAAGTTGACGCAACCAGGGAAATGGTACGCAGTTGTGAACATTGTAGCGATACAAACGCGTTGTAAATATTGTAGTGATACAAATGACCTGTAAATACGTTAAAGATCAGTAACATTGAAGTATTTTATTGCTGTTTAGTGTCCACACTATGATTATGACGTGCTTTCTAGTATATTAAGTAGCACTTTTTGTACATTAAATAATAAGTTATATTTGTTTATGGTTTAAAACTGCGTTTTAATGTTATAGTAACTTAGACATGTGTTTGTTATATATGGTTTAAAGTAAAAATGTTATCAATCATTGTGTCTACTGTCTAAAATGGAAAGGTTTATCGACTACACTAAAAAGAGCTAGGTAGAGTTTTATAGTACTATGAATGAATGGAAACTAATGTCTATTTATTAACTTTTACTTTAGGATACAACTTGATTAACGCGAGGATAAACCTTTTCGAGTGCCAAAGGATGCATGTTTGCAATTCATTTGATGGTTGCTGACAATGACAATTATTAATTGACTATTATTTCCACAGAGTCTGCCAATCCCATTATTAATTATGTTATAAATAAGTCCAGCTTAAATATGTTGCAAAATATTATATGAATAATAATTATGTTTGCAGTAAATTTTGTTAATGCTGAGAATAGTTTTACATAAAAAAGTAGGATGCCTGCCTTCAAAAAGCCCCATTACCACTTTTACCCACCATACTTAAAAGCAAATAAGTAAACTTCAAATAGGAAAATCTATTACACGCGCTTATTAAACGTCTAGCTGTAAGCTCCAAAATATCATTCCTATGGAGAAGAACCAGAATGTCCAAAGGTAAGTACCGCCTACTCCCGATACAAGTTCCTTCGCATCTATGTGAAAATATTCATAACTCACTAGTAGATCAGATTGCATTTTGACAGAACATTAATCAGTCTCAAGTTCTCAAGGAAAACAACATCGGAGATCTAATTACAGATATGCACCACCTTTCACTAAGCCTTGTATTAATTGCTAGCAATCAAGCGAGATTCTCTATCTGCTTAGCCCTCTTTACACTAAGCGTGAAGTAGGTAAGGATGTTCAGAAAGTACGATGGTAAGATTTTTTTTCTGTAAATACTTTTTTAACCGACTTATGTAAACATAGGAGGTTTTGTTTTTTTTTTTTCGAACTTGTCTCTAGCTGTTAGATCTGAAGGAGCTCTGACTGCTTAACCGGTCGTTTGGCGAGACCTAATAAAAGGCCTCCAGCCATGGAGGTTTTGTGTTCGTCTGTATGTATTTATCTGACCTCTCTCCCGTCGTGTCGGTCTACCGTCCCATGGGTCTAAGAGAGTGGGGGAACAGGCAGTGCAACTGTTTGCGTGCATACTTGTACACTATAACCTATATCTCCTGCGTAGTTGGTTAGTCTCAAATGAGATAGGCCGCCGTGGCCGAAATTCGGTCAGGACCACTTCTTTGGTATCTGCTATATTGGAGTGGTGTAGGAATGTGTCAGATTACTATCACGCCTATATTCCTAGAAGGGGTTAACAGAGGTGTGCTTTTTACACGGTAATTTTATTTAACGTAAGTCCTTGGAAATAACAATAAAAATCCCAATTGTATTTTTCTTAATCAAGGTTTTCAAAAGTACACTTATCAAAAGATTTTTTGTACAAAATTATTCCAACTTATAATATGTTTTAGACGAAGAGAAGCTTTCCTATTTACATAATAATATGTTTATGATAAATTACTCTAAGATCGATTTCTCCATATTGTATAGATTACTACGAGGGTCAAACTGAAAGTTCTTAGAAAATCAAAAACTGATTACATTAGCCAGTTATTAGTTTTATTATATCTTTTCAAAATATTGTCCATTCACGTCAATACACCGCTGCATGCGATGGAACCACTGGGAAAAGCACTTTGCCCACTCGTCTTTAGGGTTCTCTTCAATGGCATCGCGATACGCAGCCACCGCTTCTTCAGCATTCATAAACCGCTTTCCTTTAAGTTTTTCTTTAATTTTTGGAAATAAATAAAAATCACAAGGGGCGTGGTCGGGGCTATACGGCGGGTGACCCAGTAATTCAACGTTTGATGTCGCCAAATAGTCGATCGTTCGCTTAGCGGTGTGCGACGAGGCGTCGTCGTGGTGAAGGAGGATCCTACTGCGAGGTCGTTTCTCTCGAACTTTTTCCAAGACAAGTGGCAAACAATTGGTAGTGTACCATTCTGCAGAAACTGTTTTTTGGTCCTCTAACACAATTGTTGCGAAATGACCTATCCTTCCAAAGAACGAGGCCACCATTTTTTTCCCGCACTTCGATCTCTCTTCACTTTAGTTGGCAACCTCTCGAAAGGAAACACCCACTGAGCAGATTGTCTTTTGGTTTCAGGATCATAACAGTAAATCCAGCTTTCGTCACCTGTTAGTATGTCGAACACAGCATTTGAGTCACCTCCGTTAAATCTTTCAATCATTTTACGGCACCAATCCACACGATGGAGTTTTTGAGCCTCAGTCAAATTATGAGGTATCCACCGGGCGCAAATCTTCCTGACTGCTAAATGTTCGTGGAGGATTTTGTGCACTTGACTCATACCGATGCCTAAGCTTGTCCGAATCTGCTGATAGGTCACTCTTTTGTCAGTCTCTATCATACGCCGCACAACACAGATGTTATCTTCAGTCGTCGCCGTAGAAGGCCGTCCCTCACGTAAATCATCAGTGAGATTAGTGCGACCACGTTTAAACTCATTAAACCAGTTGTAAACTGTCGCACGAGATGGGGCTTCATCGTGAAAGGCCAATCGTAGTCTATCATAACTTTCTTGTTGACTTAAATGACATCGAAAGTCATAAAAAATCATTGCACGAAAATTTTCTCGTGTTAAATTCATGTTGACGTGACACAGACAATTTTCAATTTGCCGCCAAATCGTAAAACAAATGACAAATTAATGAAATATATACTCAGTAATATTGGCAAAGAGTTCTATTTTCAAATTTTAGAATTATTTTTTTATTATATTGTTTATAAGTGGCCAGTTCTAAGAACTTTCAGTTTGACCCTCGTATTTAAGCCTCGACATTGAAGACAGGCATTCATATACAAATTATAAGTTATTTCTCCACATTCACATAACATGTACGCAAAATTCTGCAAAGCATTGCATTAATAGACTTAATACCTTATGGGAATTGACTTAGAGTTTATTATTGCGAGTAACATATAATTGTTAGCCTTCAAATGAATGCGGATTTTTCTTTCAAATAACCTCTGTAGATATAGCTTTACTTAAAAATGTCTACAATCTCGAGTCCTTTTCCTAAGTGCTAGTATAAAAATATTAATTATTTATCTTAAATGTTAATTATACAATTTTTAATTATTACTATTTGATCAATATAAAAACATTATTTAAAGTTAAACGATCTTACATCTGGAATAAATTTTCACTTGAAATGCAAATCTAATTGAATTCGTTGTTATAAGAAGGTAGATATAGGTAAGCACTTTATACTGAGTGTCAACCTCATTAAATAAACTAGATACATATAAAATATATTCACTACATTGAAATTTGTAAAATATCACATGAAAGTTGGCACTGGCCGCAATGAGAAAGTTATTGTCAACTCACTTTGATAATTCTATTTTGAAATGAATATATTTCATTCGGGGCCTGTGATTGGTGGACGAGACGGTTAAATAAGTTCGTATATACGTCGTCACCCTTTTATGTCTCGAAGGAATAAACAGAGTTGTAAGTATTGCGCAAGCGAGCCTGCGATCATTACCTTACTAAATATAAATATCCCACTCAGGTGTTTGTGTGTTTGTTATATCATCACAACAAAACTACAGTACCGATTAATATTAAATTTGATATACAGATAGGTAAAACAATAGGGTAGGATATCTGCTACTTTTTGTCCTAAAAATGTAAACAAGCGTTATTTTTTTCTACGCGATAACTAGCTAACGAAAGCTTTTTAATTAATAAGATTATAAAACCCGGACTGTCTACTTATAATGTTTTAATACGAGGGTCAAACTGAAAGTTCTTAGAAAATCAAAAACTGATTACATTAGCCAGTTATTAGTTTTATTATATCTTTTCAAAATATTGTCCATTCACGTCAATACACCGCTGCATGCGATGGAACCACTGGGAAAAGCACTTTGCCCACTCGTCTTTAGGGTTCTCTTCAATGGCATCGCGATACGCAGCCACCGCTTCTTCAGCATTCATAAACCGCTTTCCTTTAAGTTTTTCTTTAATTTTTGGAAATAAATAAAAATCACAAGGGGCGAGGTCGGGGCTATACGGCGGGTGACCCAGTAATTCAACGTTTGATGTCGCCAAATAGTCGATCGTTCGCTTAGCGGTGCGCGACGAGGCGTTGTCGTGGTGAAGGAGGATCCTACTGCGAGGTCGTTTCTCTCGAACTTTTTCCAAGACAAGTGGCAAACAATTGGTAGTGTACCATTCTGCAGAAACTGTTTTTTGATCCTCTAACACAATTGTTGCGAAATGACCTATCCTTCCAAAGAACGAGGCCACCATTTTTTTTCCCGCACTTCGATCTCTCTTCACTTTAGTTGGCAACCTCTCGAAAGGAAACACCCACTGAGCAGATTGTCTTTTGGTTTCAGGATCATAACAGTAAATCCAGCTTTCGTCACCTGTTAGTATGTCGAACACAGCATTTGAGTCACCTCCGTTAAATCTTTCAATCATTTTACGGCACCAATCCACACGATGGAGTTTTTGAGCCTCAGTCAAATTATGAGGTATCCACCGGGCGCAAAGCTTCCTGACTGCTAAATGTTCGTGGAGGATTTTGTGCACTTGACTCATACCGATGCCTAAGCTTGTCCGAATCTGCTGATAGGTCACTCTTTTGTCAGTCTCTATCATACGCCGCACAACACAGATGTTATCTTCAGTCGTCGCCGTAGAAGGCCGTCCCTCACGTAAATCATCAGTGAGATTAGTGCGACCACGTTTAAACTCATTAAACCAGTTGTAAACTGTCGCACGAGATGGGGCTTCATCGTGAAAGGCCAATCGTAGTCTATCATAACTTTCTTGTTGACTTAAATGACATCGAAAGTCATAAAAAATCATTGCACGAAAATTTTCTCGTGTTAAATTCATGTTGACGTGACACAGACAATTTTCAATTTGCCGCCAAATCGTAAAACAAATGACAAATTAATGAAATATATACTCAGTAATATTGGCAAAGAGTTCTATTTTCAAATTTTAGAATTATTTTTTTATTATATTGTTTATAAGTGGCCAGTTCTAAGAACTTTCAGTTTGACCCTCGTATTAGTATAGAAAATTATCACTTTGTCCAAACTGAGTACCATACCATTACTTTGGCAGTCGCTATTAAAAACAAGACCAAAAAGCCGTCTAGTAGCAGTTACAACTGTTAGTTGCATTATAACGGATATACAAAATCGAATAATTATAGTAATTAAACCTTTATTTTATTGTTAATCAATTATAACGCTTACAGTTAACACCTAAACAAGGTAACTGTTAAGTTGTAGTTGGAACCAATAAATATATTTTATTTGATTGTAGCATATTTAATTAAAGGCGGAAACTTACTTCCTGCGTATATAGGTAAGCTTTCAATATCTATTGGAGGTTAAAACTGTTGAAAGCTAAAGTTTAAAAATCGCACTGCAAAACTCAATTGTACTTATAAATGAGTACACTTATCATAACATCGCGCGGTTGTATTCCTCAAAGGGGTAGGCAGAGGTGTAAATATAGTACACTCACATTTAGCCAGTTGTGTTTTAGGTCCCAATGTAATAGGGGGCGAGACTCTTTGTAGTTTAAATATATATAGTGTATCGCTACCACCTAATACCTAAAATAAATAGGTTATCACAAAGTACAGCATCCATCAGTACTATTAGATCCTGCGTAAACATATAATACATTATGTAAACAATTATTGCATACTGACACAGCATTACTTGAATTGAATAGGCTATATAACGAAGTGCGGTTATCTAGGCGAGAAGTCATCAACTCCTAAGTCATAGACATCCTCTCAAGATCAATGACACCATTCCCCAGAAAGGTAAGAAATTAAGCAATATCCATAATTAGATACCACCATAAAATAGTCTAAAAATAAACCCATATTTTACAAAAGTAAGCACATAAAAATAAAATGAGATTATAAAATAAAATGTAACTTAACAAGATCTGGTTTGTAACTTAAGTACCGAGTGGAACGAGACTTGCCGGCGACTCTTGCGCATGTTCCGAATACAGCCGAGCCCGCCCGAGGTGGGCCGAGCCGGTCCGAGGATTAAGATGATGAAAATCGCGGCTATCAACGGGTTTTTGATTTATAAAATTACTTCTGCGTCTGGATGAGGACTGCGAGAAAGTTTTATTCAATTACTGCGGGATTTTAAAATGATTTCACAAAACGATGAGCGTACAGCAATTTTTAGGTTACTTTGACTGAAATCAATTCAATTCCAACTTTGTCTAACTTAACCTTGCTAATTTAAACTAGAAGATAAAGACCATATTTGTGAAAAATATCAACCAGCCTTTATACTGAGTAACCAAATGAATACAAAGCTTATACGTTCAGGGGTTAGGTATATGCCAAAAACTGTTCAAATTTCCAATACAGCGCGCAATAACCAGAGCCTGCTTCGCTATTTTATATCAGAAACGGCCATTTAACAGACAAGGACATCCATTACACACGTTATGTAATAACTCAGCAGCTGATCCACGTAATATCAATCGGTAATAGAAAAGCCTAGATCTGCACGCTCATGCGTTGGATAGGTCAGATGTCATCGCTAATACTGTGCGACATACCGCACGCTTCCTCGTAATCATATAGGCATGGTGTTAGTTTACAAATGCTTAGCGGGTAAGGGCACAATAACGAACTATGTGGACTTGTAGACAGTCGCTCGCTTCACGTTGTGCGGTAAATTCACTTGAACTTGAAACAAATCATTACTATTTATTCTATCTACATTGCAGTTAATAAAAACATTGAGTGTTCCTTCTCATCGCTCTCGCAGGGTAGTATAAATAGTCATGGTTTGTGATGACTATTTATAATATAACATAACATCACGCATGTATTCCCCGAAGGGGTAGGCAGAGGTGCGTATTTAGTATACCCACATTTCGTCAGTTTTGTTTTAGGTCCCAATGTAATAGGGGGCGAACCTATTGCCATCAACCGGGCACAAATCCAGACTCTGTGCTACTTCTGAGAATTACCTAATGGAAAAGCTCAATAACTTTTTTGACCCGGGATTCGTACCCAAGACGTCGTGATCAGCAGTCACGCTTAGCAACCACTAGACCAACGTGGCAGTCACTGACTGACTTTTTATACTTTATGTTATGTGAATAAAATTCATGAGTTACTACACTGCACTACCAAACTAAATACACTTTAAAAACTTAAATTTTTCCAAAACTATGGAAGTTATAGACTTAAAATAATAAACCTTTTATCGCAAATTTTTACAGTTTTCAGACACATTACAGTCGTCATCAGAATCCTTTTTATTTCGGACTAATTATTTTAATTTACTTAAAAGTTATTGTAATTTTAAACGTGTGATATTCAGTTTTGCAGGCCCCTGTATAAAACCTTGAAACTGTGGAGGCCAACCGAGTAAGCTAGCAATATTTAACTATCCCCATGTATAGGCCATTTCTCATATAAAGAATCTGGCTGGACAGTTTAGTAAATTAACTCCAGGTTTCATCACGATATTTTCGTACACCGTTAGTTAGTTAAATATTTATGGAAAACTTTACCTACATTTACCGCTTATATATTAATTAATTGTGCCTTGTAATTAGCACTAGGAGACGTATTGTTGGTTTACCGGGCTTCTAGCGAAATTGTCCACTTGTCTAACATGTATTTGCCTACATGTAGGTGGCAACACACGTGTCGCGTTGGTGTGCCGTTTTCATTTTGCTTCTCTGAATCTAAAGTTATAAAAGTATTATAATACTAAGTTACTGGCTCTACCTGGATACCAAGTTCAACTGGTAAGTATCGACAAATAGTCAAGACTAGGAAAAGTATGTTTCTTTTTGACAATTATCAATATTTTTTTATTAGTAACATACAATAAAAGTAACGCAGCATTAGCAAGCAGTACATTTTTATGATAGTAAATCAAGAATCTATAAAAGTGATACTTTTTGATACCAACTCAAGTTGCTCTCACTACTAAAAAGTCCTCTTAATCACTAAAAAGGTTATTCTATAGTCTTTGGTACCTTTACCGTATCTGAAGGACCGTTTCCAAGACATTCGATACTCAAAAAAACATCTTATTAATGGTCAAATTAATGGTCGATTTATGGTCAGGCGGCGCCGACGGCCATATCGTGTTGCACACAGGTGTTCAGCCATATTCAAATATTAAAACAATATTATAAATAATGTTTAACTTCAAATTAATTTAAATAAAATATTGACTCGTTTATTACATTTTAAATGGGTCGTCCAGATGAGGTTTTGGGTTCCGTTTAAAAACGTCGGAGTTGGTGAAGAGGTGAAGAATGGTGCAATACCTTAAGTTACCAGGTTTTCGGACTCTCAAATACCCATCCTGGCCTTACTGTGAACTCTTAAAACAGGTCAGTTTACGATATGGCTGCATTACACGGCAGTGCAGAGGTGTCTCGCTGCCACAAAGTAAACTGTCCTGCTTAGAGTTCATGATAAAGGGGCTGCAGTTAGTGTGGTTATCAATGCTTGTTTCCTCTATAGGAGAAGAGGCCTTTGCCCTACAGTATGACAGTCACAAACAAGTATTGTTAGTATGTCATTTAGTGGGTGTAAACATGTTCAAATACAATGAAGTAGTGACAAGTGTACGTTAGCGGTTTGCTTGCGGGTAAGCTATACCGTAAGCTATATAAAGAGTGCAAGCAGAGAGCCTCCTTAAGTACGTCCAGCGTACCCTGGACTGTCAATCTCGCCGTCCTTGTTGACTGACCATTCTCTACGCCACGGCATGACCTATTCCATGAGGCTATTGGCCCATGCCGATACAAAGAAGAAGGTATATAAAACAGTCAACCAGGAAATAGTTTGATAATATATTTTTTCCTACGGTTAAAGTGTAAAAAGATTTAGCCAAACGCTGATCGGCTTCTCGTCTGTTTTTTTCTATGTTAGGTTATTACAGCTGCCTCTAATTTTCTCTATATTAGTTACACGTGTTGTAAACCACAATGACAAGCAATAATAGCACAGTTTAACAAACTTAGTACGAGGATACATAGTCTATCCTAACCTTTGCTCTGAACTTTACGCGATCTAAGAAATATTTTCAAGAAACCCATTAGTTTGGATTACAAACAAGTCTAATACTAAGTTTTTAGAGAATAAGTACTTGGGTTGAGGATAATGTTGGTATTAGCACTGTGTCCGGTGTTTTTTTTTTTGGTAAAAAGTCTTATGTTGAAACCAACCAAGTGGTCCCGATGATTAACAATAGGCTAGGGTCTAGGATTTGGGACTCATGAAGAACGTTGTAATAGGTGTCTAGACTTCTGATAAAGAATTGCAACACTACCTATTGCGTCAATATAAATATCTTATATTAATATAATTAAAATAACACCCTATAACTGTCCCACTGCAGGGCAAAGGCCTCTCCTTGCATAGAGAAGTATTGCGCATTGATCACCACACTAGCTCACAATCCGGGTTTCCTCGCGATGTTTTCCGTCACCGTTAGTCATTGGTCTCTTAGAATATCTAAGAAATGGTATGACATTGAAAAAGTCACGGATATTTACCTGGGTTTGAACCTGCAACCTGGTGCATACGAATCCAGTACGTCACCCACGAGGCCACCACGACTATGTTGATATATTAACAACTTATTTTTCTTAAATATTCGAACAACATTTCAAGTCGATTCAAGAGTGTCAGAAATCTTTACATCTGAGAACTGTGCTAACCCAGTTTCCCTCATTTGACTTACGAGTTACGACTGCCTTTGTTAAGGCGACTGTATGCTGTTCTTGTTCACAAGACGTTATTTATAACTATTTCACTGACTCATTGATCTCATAATTGTAAAGATAAACTTACGTTCGCTTATTAAACGTAATATAGTTAAAAGGGGCCATCATCATCATCAGCCGGAAGACGTCCACTGTTGGACAAAGGCGGAGCCCCTTAGAACGCCAAACGGGGTCAATGTGGACAAAACTATGAAGAGCATTTCAAAGAAATTGGACTGACTGAAATAAATAGGATTGAACTAATAGTTTACTTTTTTACTTAGTCAGAATAACTATAAAAATACGATTAGTATAACTATTACAAACTTCTTGATGGTTAACTGTGAGAAACCAGAAGGAATTCTTCTAGTCTGTCTCTCTACCTCATCTTCGTGCAATATTAAAATCCTCTATAAAAATTTGTCCTTATTTACCCAGTTGATCATTTTTACCCCGTTTAATTGTACAATTGTACTGAATAAGATGTCGATTACATTTTATTTGTTCCCTGTTACCTATGTGTACGCCAAACGAATGGCAATTGGCTTGCTATAGATTAATTATTAAAGTGATTAAGTAGAATTACTGGTTATAGTAAGTTCATTGAAAGGTGGGGCATGGGGGACATTATAGTATTATGTGTTGACCTTTTTTACCCAATTAGCAAATTTTTATTACACAAATAATTATGCTAATATTTTGATTTTAATAAAATATCGCTACACCTGTGCGAAAAATTTTTATTTTATTTTTTCTATTCGACTCATTAAAAAGTAGATAAGTAGGTACACAAGTTTTAATATATTAATATTAATCTTGTGAACAGTGTGCAGCTTTGATTATATACTGTTTAACATAAAGCCACGCCTGTTTTCTAGAGGGGTAGGCAGATATTGTGGATTTACATTAGCCATCATCGTGACATACATCTTTCACCTCACAGACACATTCATAACAAACTGTCAATTCAAACCATGGACTAAATCAGACCCGTCACTCTCGTATGCATGAAAAAGAAAAGAGACGTCAATAATAATGTAATGCGAGGTTTAGATAATGTAGTATGATCCTCGTATATGAATAAGAAGGCAAATGTTTAAGCGATTTTCACAAATTTTTTGGTTAAATTTAACTTGGAACCCACGAGATCAAAATAACTTATTATTTTAATAGCTACGCTAAAGCAACGTTTTATGCGGTCAGTCTTATGATGGGTGACCATTCGTCATCCACCGAGATAATTCAATGTCTCAGAGTGCACGAACTTGAACTGATGGTCTAGTACCTTCTTTCTCTCCAATCCGTCCCTAGAGCGATGAGTAAGAAAGAATAGGAGTGCACCTGTTTACGCATAGTAATGTAAATTATCTCCTTCGTTAGCTATGATAGGTTTTAGGCCTTTTTCTGTATTTTGTGTATCTTGGAGTGCAATAAAGTGTATGCTATGGATGCCGCTACCAAAATGTGGTATCAGAATCAATACGTTTATTTGTGAGAACATCGCATTTGAGTTACTGGGATATTTTTAACTGCAGATAGAAATATCGTTAATGAATCAAAGAGTATCACAATAGTACTATATTTTATATCATTGTACTAATTACAAAGCCGCACAGTTTTAAATCAATTAAACGTAAATTAATTAACAATTAAGTTAATTTTTGACACGAGCGCGTCGGCTACAGTCATGAGCATAGTAAAAACCCGTTTACTATGAACGAAATGTGTATTTAGTTTAATTAAGATGACTATACTGATGCTGTAGTAGTTTTTTCTCTTGATTATTGGTGGTTAGTTTGAGTCCCGTACAAAAGATGATTTCGTACGACTAAGAGTTAACTTTATTCCACGGACATTGCTGAGAATTTTAGCCTACGTGGTGCGATGTCAACTATAAATTCAGGACCTTATGTTATAGAGCAATGGTGGATAATTGACATGCTGGCTTGGTTGCAGGGTCAAGCCCACACAACGCCTTTTTAACGTCATAAATACTTTCTTAGATATTGTAGGACACCATTGACTAACGGTGACGGAAAACATCGTGAGGAAACCTGGATTTAATTATTGCTCAGAGCTAGCGTGGTGATCAATGCTGAATATAATGCTCTATATCAAAAGAGGTCTTGATCCTGTGAGACATTATAGGCAAACTTATAAAATGGTAGATATAAAGACAAAATTGAAACTCATGCGCTATGCATAAGACCCCTTCTCGTGAATACAAAATCCTTTATAATTCCACTAAAATAAACCGTATGTAGAATATAATTCAGGTACAGTATAGATTATCTAACGCAGCATGTTCTGTTGTATCTGCAGCCCGCTAGAGGTCGCCACCGTGAGATAAGCAAAGTAATTCTTGGAAGGACCGCAGGCCGCATGGGGTCCGAGTGCGTTGATGTCTTTTGTATAAGAACGCAAAATATTAAGTATATTGTCTTTTATTTACTTAGTTGCGTCATTTTTTACTTAGCTATTAGTTTTTTCGCTGATATTTTAAGTAATGACTTTAGTGTGTTTTTTTAATATGTATAGGTATTTTTTGAAATTGTATTTTTAATTGTTTTCTAATAATAATAACGTTATTTATTTAGATGTATGTATATACGTTCTTGAAATAACTTATTCAGGTTGTTATTAAGTCTTCACAGATAAAAAAAAAAAATATTTTCAGAAATAAATATCCGGTCTACTTAAAACGTGGGCTTAACTACATAAGTTAAATAAACCCAGCGTTAAGTGTAAGTCACAAACAGAACTTACAATTTGATAACCATGACAAATGGCTTGCTTGAGACACGGTTATAAATCTTAGAATTCTGTAAGCCCCTCATAGCGGAGTCGTAATGTTCACTTGTATTTGTGTCCGCAGTATTTATGTATTGTCAAGTATCTACTGAACATTCGAGAAACGTTTATTTTACAGTTGTTAGCGACACTGTTTGTGAGTGTAACTATCAGTTAGTGAGCGATCCATGCGCGGAACTGTTGCCTGATATATGCCTGAATGATGTGTATGGCATATATCCCTACTAATATTATAAACGCGAAAGTTTGTAAGTATGGATGGATGTTTGTTAGTCTTTCAAGTAAAAACTACTGAATGGATTTTAATGAAATTTCATATGGAAGTAGCTGACACCCTGGATTAACACATAGGCTACTTTTTATGCCGATACAATGTAGCGGGTAACACCGCGGGGCGCAGCTAGTACCTAATAATGTTTATAATCTTCATGTTTTTTATCTTAGAAAAAGAGAGGGAGGCCTTTGCCCGGCAGTAGAACATTCGACAATAATCGTCTGTTATCGATGACCTGATTAGCGCAGTGGCTAAGCTATTGGACTTCTGCCCTAAGGGTTGCGGGTTTGATTCCCGCACGGGACAAACATTTGCGTGATCCGTAGATATTTGTCTCAAGTCTAGGCACTCGTGTACGTAATATTTCATGTTTGTGGAATGCACCCACGATATAAGATCTCATAGTGTTGCAGTGAGTTAGCAATGTCTTAAAAAATTATGCGAAAATATGCACCGTTTTTGCCTACCCCTTCGACAATCCAGTACATGCGTAGACCATCAGGTGTACGTAGAAACATAACTTTAGTTTCGATACTCCAAGGCGGCGTGCTCACTGCGCCTCACACGGCCACAGTCGGATGATGCAATATCTATGACGCTTTCGTTATGTTGCAGTAGAGCTATCCTTTCTAATAGACTTTTTAATACTTTTTACTTTTATTAAGAAGGTAATTCGATTATGAATGTCCGCCTTTGTAGACATCTTTTTGTGGAGAATAAAATAAAAGAAGGATGCGGTTGCCTGTGTAATGAAATGGTAGAAAAGTCTAGACTTAAATCGCATCACATAGTGACTACATATATAATAAATACTGCCTCTTAGAAGGGGCCTTTACCCAGCAATGAAACACCACGTTGCGCGTTGAATTGAATAAACTTGTTGCAACAAGTAGTCCGCAGATAGAGACATTGCAGGCAATATTGTAGCATAATCATAAATAACTCCTACAATATTGTAACGTCAATTGAATCGATCAATCACGCGTCAATGTTATAATATTTATGTTCTGCCTTCGACAATGGTGACGGGCTAGCCTAGAATGTCTTACTATTGATTAATAGATGCTAGAGGCAATTCTGATTAGTCAGGCTTTTGATCTTTGCATTTGCAGCTCGAAGCCAGGGTTATTTAGTTGAAGTCAAAAGGGGGTAATAATACCAGTTAATAACTGTTCTAAGGGCAAAGGCCTCATCTCAGTCATAGAAGGAACGAGTGATCACCGCGGTTGCTCACTGCGGGTTGGCGATTTTAGATCTATGCATTGGTTCCCGATACACGTATTAACTAAATTACAGTACACCCCTATTTATATAGAAGCGATGACAATCTAAAAATAGATGTATCGATAAAAAGTCAACATGTAACGTTGTTAAGGTTCACACACATTCAATCGTCTACGTATAAAATATTTTTTGCCGAATCGCGTCACCTACCTTACGATTTGGATGACTTTATCTAAGCAAATAGCTGTAAGCATACTTTGTGCAAGCATCCCTATATTTCACTTATACTTAGAGCAAGTAATGACTGGATAAGTAAACACGAACTTTCGTTTTTATGTTGACTCTACGTATTGACAGTTTGTTAACAAGATTCATGATGAGCCAAGTGTCGCATATCCGTAGTGGCATACCATTAAGATGATTTACATTCCACATATCAGATATACAGATAAAAATGACACATTTATCAACAAAATGTAAGATTAATTTACTTATTCGCGATACGTTTAAGTGTTACGAGTCCTTTAAATATTTGCTTAAACTATTTGCAGCCGGATTCGTGAGTGCTTAAAAGAGGTTTGTGTGTATTTAAGTTTATTTATAACAATAGATCAAGTGTTAGACTAATACTAGGTATGTAAACTTTTTTTTAGGGCGGTAAGTTTAAGGTGTGTTTTAATGGTATTAAAAAAATATTTTTGGATGTATGTGTGTTGAACGATATCTTCGAAAATAGTAAACCGATTTTGATAATACTTTGTTTGTTTGATATAATATTTTTTTCAAACTGGTCTCGAGTAAGACCTTTGAAGTTATGGAATAATATTGCAGTTGTCGTTTTTAAGGTGTTATTATTTTTCTCATGACGTACGAAGTTACTTATCAAATAAGATTATCAATCTTAAGGTGTTAGATCGCCAGATAGTATTTATACAAGAGATAAGTGATAAGGACTTTTATCAATGTTGACAGATCGTATGCTGACAATATAAGTCAAATACTTGACAGATCTCTCGTATACATGAATACAGTCAGAGATTCTCAAACATTATATACAAGAACCTTTTTACACGAAACTCTATGTTTTAGAAACAGTGTTACTAAAATATTTTTGCACAGATAAAAAATAGTTTGATGTTTCATTATTTGCAGATTATTCAGATGTTGAGTATATCTGTTATATAAATATTTGTTAAAACTAATTTAATAAGCTTTACGAGTTAGTCTAGCTGTATCGCGTCCACTTGGAACCAAAACGAAAATTTTGTTTGCAAACAACTTTATAAAGTGTATAAAAACTGATCGCTTACTTGGAACTAAGTTAATATCACTTGAACCAATCCAGCATCCGATTACGCACCGGTTCCAACTGGACACCCACAAGAGACAACGAAAAATAAATGCGGAAAAAATGCTTTTCTTTTTTTACTCACTTTTTTTATTCCGAAATGCGAACAACACAACACTGACAGTAAGCGAGCGTAAGTTTTATTGCACGAACGAATGTGGCGCGTCTCGTTAGACACCGGCGTGCGTTCTGCCTCGCGAACGATTCTCGTTTGGTCTTTACGCTTCACGCTTGACGTTTTTATGGATCAGTCAACGCTGTGATTGGCCGAGGCGACGAGCCCGCTCGCTCGCTACGTCACTCGAAAGCCTTTAGGGCTCGCACGCGATACATTTTTGTTACAGTTCGGCAGTTTCTACGGTGTAGCACACTGCAGTCATTTGGTGTACTCAGGACGGTATACCTATTACCACTAATTGGTAGAGAATAACTTTGCGCTTTCTTCCGATTAATTAGGTATACCACACGTTAGTTAGGTACAACTTAATCTAGATAAAGTAACTTCTAAGCAAAAGTTTCCAATCACCAAGATTTGGACTAAAAAACATAATCAGTGCAAGAAAGTTAAACAAAAATTAAAATCAAAGTTTACCGCTGTCCACAATCTTTCCCCTCCCATTTTTAGGACACCACATAACCATCGACAAGCCCACTTATAACCAAGGCGTTGCTACGGGCAAACATTAAGTAAAAAAAAAACAAATTGCATCCAGTACCTAAACAAAAAGGTTGTATAACACTTGAAAAAATACAAACTTTAAAAATCGAAATCAAATACAATTCGCTTTTCAAACGACAACTAGCTACAAAAATTAAAAGTATATGTAGGTATGTATTAAGTGAATTAAAATAGACTTACCCAAGTGATATATAAAAATATAGGTAGTTTAATATGTTATTCCACACAAACGAACTATTCACAGGCGTGTTTCCGAAGCTCAGTGTTCGGCGCGACTAAGCGGACGGCCAGTGTCTCTCTGAAATACACGGGCGCATGACTCCCATTGTTTGTCGCTCTACACTCGTGGGATGTCGTGCGTTGTGTTTGTGCATTCGTATTTATTCGTGATTTTTTTATGTTTTTGAATTCGGAATTGTCATTTAGAATTGTAGACCAAGAGATGGATGTAAGAGTTGATACGTAAAATATACGTTGATAAGGAGACTTGTTTTTTTCTATATTTAAGTGTTTTAAGTAGCAAATAACATTTAATTTGATTAATTGATAGAAAAGATTATCAACACTGAAAACCTTCTCCACATTCTGAGTTACACAAACACCCAAATTCAACATTTGCGCTCCACACAATTTGTCTCATAAAAATCAAACTGAATTCGATAACACCAGCGACCTAATCACTTCTGCACCAATATTGCTTCACAAACTAACTCCAACAAGCAGAGCCGCACGTGAAAGCTAGTGTTTGGATAATTAAGTACAATGATGCACAAGGCGTCTGCATTCTTCAATCAAATGAGTGCCTACTGTGACGTCATGCGGTTATACGTAGGTACATTTGAATATTAACAGACTTCGGTCGGGTAAGTAGAGCTTAATGTGTTTCAGAATGTTCGCTACGTAGGTACTTGGTAGATATGTGGTAGATTATCTACATATGTCTATATCTATCCATCTATAGGGTGGCCGAAACATTGATGTCAAGAAAAAAAATTGGTCGAAAAATTCGCAGAAAGTCAGAAATATATGCATAACTGAGAAACTATGAAATATTGCGGAACATACACGAGGGTAATGCGGATACTCCACGACACAAGGGACCTATTTTTTTTTCTTGACGTCTTTATTTCGGCCAGCCGGTAACAAATGAAGTACTGTTCGTTAGTCTCGCTATAACTCGAGGACGGCTGGACCGATTTGGCTAATTTTGGCTTGAAATATTCGTGGAGGTCCAGGGAAGATTCAAATGGTGAGAAGGCGGTACGAAGTTCGCCAGGTCAGATAGTCATGGATGAAATATATGGGAGAAATTTGACATAATATCAATGAAATTAAGATGTGATATAGGACAACACCATATTTCAATAAACTATCGTCCTCACAAAAAGAATTTCTCCAAAACGTGGCTGCGTTTCACAAACATGAATTATCACATACACAAAAACGCAGACAGTGGATAACAATTTTTTGACCCATGCGGGTTCGCACTGCAACCCCCTAGCGCAGCAGGCCAATCGCCTAGCCACTGTGCCACCCAGCCACGGAAGGGAACATAATCCTTTTTATGCCGTGCCCAGTAATACGAGTGCTTGGGATAGGTCAGGAGATCAACGTTTACTATACGTTACATTTATATTTCCAACTTAAGAATTAAAATTTAGGACTTTACAGTAATCCTAGCTTGCCACAATATATTGAGCCCACAATAGTCATACTGTATTGGCTAAAACTTTTTAATTTGATATACTTTAAAAAAGGCCTGCAACTGCGTCGATACCAGTTTATCCTGGACAATTATATGGACGACCTGATTGGCGCAGTGGCTGCGCTAAGGGTTGCGTGGGTACGATTCCCGCACGGGGAAAAATTTATGCGAGCCGCATATGCTCGTCCCAAGTCTGAGTTTGTTTATTTTATATTTGTAAAACGTACCCACGACACAGGAGAAATTCCTAGTGTGGGGCGAGGTTCCTAAAAATAAATTGCCTTGCTACCAACCTACTGGAAATGGCTTCCCATGGCATGAGATACGATATATGGCAATAAATAAACGGACAAGTTTAATATATAAACACTATAGAGAAAAAAGAATAGAATAAAAAGTCATACAAGTATTAAAGAGCTATATCTGTAGGTCTAGCGGCAAACACAAGCGAAAAAGTTAATAAATTACTATTAGGCAGATCAATACCATAACCACGTCTTTAATCCAGTTTAAACCAGATTTTTGGGAGTGTAATCTGTGGCTCTCATGATTAGAAGCATCGTCACAAAGAGATTACGCGAATGTTTCTTAGAAGTGATAAGGCAGCCTTCACCGTGTCACTCACTAATCTCCGACTGACATGCATAATATGTTTCACCATGTCGGCCATGTTCAGTGTGGTACATGTTTCTTCTTCAATGAAATCGGCAATGGTGTTTCCTGATTCATCCCTACTAATATTATAAACGCGAAAGTTTATAAGTATGGATGTGTGTTACTCTTTCACGTAAAAACTACTGAACGGATTTTAATGAAATTTCATATGGAGGTAGCTGACACCCTGGATTAACATATAGGCTACTTTTATTCCCGAAAAAATGTAGTAGGTAACACGGGGCGCAGCTAGTTTATTATAAATATTGACAGACTTTTTGTTTGTTTGAAAAAAAGCGTCGCCCCACACTAATTTCTCCTGTATTGTGGGTGAGTTTCACAAACATGAAATATCACAAATTTTTGTCCCGTGTGGAAATCGAACCCGCAACCCTTAGCGCAGCAGTCCAATCACTTACCCTCTGCACATTCAGGTCATCAGTATTTGTTAGTCTAAATACGTTTATCACTGAGTGGGAATTCGTTGTCACCTTTCATAATAAACCAGGTAAGCCCTTATCATGGGCCAGATGTTAACCGTTATACTGATTTTTTTTAATGTAAAGTTACCTTGCCCAATCCGCTAACTCACATTAAGCAGTAGCGCTACCCTCGAGACTAATAGGGCAGTTCTATACAAAATACGTAGGTTTCTAAGCGTAAAATCCCAAATTTCATCAATACAAACACATCCTACCATTATGTAAAATAGTTTCCTAAACATATTATGAATTCTATTTTTACAAACAGTTAAAGTGAAATCCCAACCGCAATAACCACGCTATGATGTAAATTAGCAAGATCTACCTAAATGGTACGAACGAAAAAGTTAATGACTATTTTTTTTACTTATCTTGGTAAAGGGATAATGGCATAGCACGTAAGGAAGAGCGCTTTGTGACAGCAAAAGGTCACTCATTATGAAAGCAGTTGGTAATAACTGCACAATAGACATTCATTCCCTTTTAATCAGTCTTAGGGGTCGTCTACTAATCACGTGATGCTTGAAGAGAGGGGAGGTTCGGAAATATGACAAGGGGAGTGGTAGTGAGATATTTTTATGAACGCGCGCTGTCTAAATCTGCTGGTGGCCGATTATGACAATATCGTCGAAAAATACACGTGATTTGGGATAGGAGAGAAGGGGTTGGTCTAAAACCTCACCAAGTACCACCAGAGGTCCCGACCCCTTTGATCAGAATCAACCTTCGCTGATTCTCATAAGGAATCGGAACACTAGCAGCCAAAATATTTATGTTTAATAAACAAGATCTGCTCTAATCAGATAAGAGTTACGTTAAGATTACGTTACTTATGCGTGTTTGTTGACGTGACGCAAGTACATGTGACTAATTTGATCAAATACAACAGGGAACCGATGTCTGCTGAAGGTAAAATGGCTAAAACAAAATCCGATGACAATTCGGCTTTCGGATTTCTTATATATTAAGATATTACTGACCAACGGTGAAGGAATATCATCGTGAATAATAATGGGCAAATCGCTAAACGATGCTCATCTATAATATTATGTCTTAGAAGAAGCTTTGTTATTCGTAATAAATATTTTTTTGCAATTCATCTAGAGTTAGAGAGGATTGTGTCTGAAAAGACTAAAAATAACCAGAAACTAAGGTAATGTGATGACTCAGAGGGAAATAAAAAACAATAAAGTGATGATTAGAAAAAATGTCTCCTTTCTCCAAAGACATCATCTATAATTTCAAAAGAATTTATTATCAACAGTGCCAACGTAACATTGGTCAATCATTTGATATTGATTCCGGTTCTACTGCGTCACCAGCTCATGAATAATGGCTTGATTTGACACCAAAACAGTAAATCCCGAAAGCCTACTGAGTAAACCCCTAAACCCGGAAAAATATCAAATAATATAGATAGTATTCCCAAATAATATAATATACCATTAGCCAGAACCGCAAACCACAAAGGGATGGATAATATTAAATTATTGATAAGCACTTGAAAATTATAATCGAAAAATTTTACCTGTCTGAATCATTGGACGCCAAAGCATTGGCCGTGACTTTGAACGGTTCTAAACAAGAGCGGCCGTGACGCGTACCCCGGAACTAACAGGGTCATCCACACGTCACGCTGTAGCTAAAGATTAAACTGCTAAAAGTCCTGCTTATGATCAACCACACACACTAGTAACTTTTGAAAATTACAGGTTTATGAGCATAAGGCTGCAAATTATTAAAATATAAGATCCAATAAATCCTCAATAATTTATAACTATAATCCCACTAATTACAATTCTTATATGTGCAACAGAAGAATAAGCAATTAATGATTTAATATCCACCTGACAAAAACATTTTAATGTAATATAAAACCCTCCAATTAATCTAACAGATATCGAAGCATGTGAAATGGAGTCCGGTAAATGATAGTACCAGAATCAAATAGTTCAAAATCCGTCGGGTAAAATGTGGGCCAGAACACTTCTGTTCTAAACAACACTTGATCGAAGTACTGATCCTCCACAAGTGATGATGATGATTATACCTAAGTACGTCCAGCGCAATCTGGGCAGTCAACCTCACTATCATTCTTGTTAATTGATCAATTTCTACACCACGTTATGACCTATTCCCATATGTTACTATAGTGCCGACACGCAGAATGCCACAGGGGACTATTTTAGGTCCACTGTTTTACAATATAAAACAACATATAATTGTTAACTGGAAACGTAATTGGCGGTTAAATTTAATCAAAGAGAGATAATGTATCCGATACATATCCATAGATAATCTCTGTCTCATCATCATCAGCCAGAACACGTTCACTGTTGAACAACGGCCTCCCCCTTAGAGTGGGGGGAGGGGGTTGCCATAATCCCCACCCTTGGCAAGCGGCTTGCGGATCTCAGTATTGGTGTAGTAGTTACAGCAGACCCTGCTGCCCATCTTCTGGATTTTCCCTTAGCCACCTCTTACGACACTAACGGGAGGAAAGGGGGTGGTCAATTCTAAGCCAGATACCAATCGGCAACTCAGCACTCGGCACTCTGACTGTCTGTTGCAGGTAAATATTAAACTTTGTCCGGCTACCGTCATAGCTAAATAATGAATTTCCTTGTAACTCGAAATAAAACAAGGAAATACGAACCCGTTATTATCATCAGATAAGGATGTGTTACAATTACATTTTGTAACATTATAAATAGTTGCCGGAAAAGGTCTTCGAACTGTGGAAATTTTGAGGTTTTGTTTAATAACTATATCTATGTAGGATGTGTAACGCCCTTTACTGTTTGCATGAAACTGTTTCTAGGAAGTATTACAAAGAATAACAAAACCGTGGCTCGTTCGTTATGTTGTTCAGAAAATGATGAGAGAAAATCCTAATTCATTGATATTTGATTAACTGACATCAACATTTTATTACAGTCAACTTGTGGCCGGTATACATCAACAATTAGTGACATGAATGACGTGATTTACAGGTCTGAGAAAACGTCTTGAAGTAGATGCTATCAATCAATTCGTACAGGCCACACAAGTAATCATGGATGCCCGAGAACGTTGATTATAACGATAACATTACGTCATAGTGAATCCTAACCATAATTAAGATGAGATCGTGACAATATTGCTCTGGAATTAAAAATAACTGGCAAGTCGACTCATTGGAAAATCCAAACAACTATCTATTACAAACCTACATGACTTTCTATAGGCAGTACGTGCTCTCTTATTATATTGGTATGTATGAAAATTGGTGGCCTCGTTTTTAGTGGTCGTTAAATGCGACTGCTAAGCATGAGTGCAATTGGCAAGTCGTCGTTCATTGTGGCGTTCTAAGGGGAGGCCTTTGTTTAACAGTGGACGTCTTCCGGCTGATGATAATGAAGCAGGAGGTCGTAGGCTTAAATCCTGGGCCGGGCAAAAAGGTATTGGGTTTTTTAAAATATTGTCAAAAGATTAGTAAAGTTTCCGCGTAATAAAAAGTATCGAATTATAGTTGTAATGGGAAATATTAAAAACTTATTATTAAAGAGACTGCTGTGTAGTCAAAACAGTACTTCACTATTTTGAATACCAGTTTTGACCTTAGCTTAGTTACGCCTATTGAAAACGAAATGATGACGTCACAAAACTCCGTTCACTTTAGAAAAAACTATCGATGATTATTTCGATCGGTTTCCCTCCTTATCCATGTTACTAGCTCTAATATCTAATAACAATATCAAACTGCTAACTGAGAATGTGTTAGGTTGTTTATCAAAGTAATATAAAGGTATAATCAAATCATGTTTGATTAGATCGTTAGCATTATTCAAGCATGATTTTTCAATACCATTTGTTGGGATTTTGAATTTTGTGCTAACTGATAATAATATGATTTAGGTCTTATTACGTGATATTTTTGCATGTTTTACTAGCATTTCACAACATCGTCATAAGTTGAATAGTTTTCTTTACTGAAAGCAAATGTATAATAAATATTCTTATATAGTTATTGTAAGTTTGAGAAACGAGTGACGAGCGAATTATCAAGCGTCAAAAGAGATATAGGTAATTGTATTTTTGAGCCGTTTGGGGTTGAAACATTTGGGCCATGGGGTCCGAGCGCTCGTGCTTTGTTTAAAGAGTTAGCAAAGCGCCTAGTCGACTCCACACGTGACCAAAGGGCTGGTTCATTTTTTGGCCAAAGAATTAGCATTGCCATTCAACGTGGCAATGCTGCCAGTCTTTTGGGCACGTTACCGGTTGACATCGATGGGGATGAATTCTTTGATGCTTTTTAACTTTTTATTTTTGTATATATTGTTTTTATTTTGTATTAGAATTAAGTTGTATATATTTGTAAAATAGTACGTTAATCTATAATTAAATTCAAATTCATTAACAGGTAAATTATAATGTTTTGTATAATGTTATCCTGACCGAGTTTCGGTCACGGTGGCTCATTCGAACTCATCCGAGACTAGCTAACTAGCAGGAAATATTGTAGTGTACAAGTATGTGCGCAAACAGGTGCACTCCCTATTCCCTCACCCTCATAGTCCGATGGGACGATAGACCAACGCGACCGGAGAGATCAGGCGCAGGACCAACGACTTAACGTGCCTTCCAAAATTACGGAGATTAGTGAATTAATTCTTCTAAATAGGAAGACTCTCTTATTTGCATACTGCCTTAAAATCTGATTAAAAATTGGATTTCCGTTATTCGAAAGAGATACATAACATCACGCCTGTATTCCACGAAGGGGTAGGCAGAGGTACACATATAGTATACCCACATTTCGCCAGTTATGTTTTTAGGTCCCAATGTAATAGGGGGCGAGCCTATTGCCATCAACCGGGCACAAATCCAGACTCCTGCTGCTACTGAGAATTACCTAATGGAAAAACCCAGTAACACTTTGCCCGACCCGGGATTCGAACCCAGGACCTCGTGCTCATCAGTCGCGCTAAGCAACCACTAGACCAACGAGGCAGTCGATAGAGTAGAGAGATAGTTATTCGAAAGAGTTTGTGACGTTCAACATTTACCTTTAACCATCACGTGATCTACATTTGACCACATTTAACATTCAACAGAACTCGAAGCGGCATCAATAAATTCTCAAGGTAGTGGCGCTCGTCATATATATTAAGTATCGGCAAACGTTATGATCGTCGGCAGGAGGTTGGAAAATCCTGTCCTGCCCCCAGACACCGCCTTCTAGTGGATGCCTGTTAAGATGACGTAAATGTCATGTGTCACTTTACTGATACCGACCTTTTACCTTACATTATTTTATTACTTTACATTTTTTTATTTTACCTACTGCAGAGCAAAGACCATTTCTCATGTTAAGAAGGAAAAAGTTTTGATTATCATGCTAGCTTACTGCAATTTCGAACTCAATACCTACTTAGATGGACATTTTTACAGTATTATCTTTAGCGTTACACTATGTTATTCTTTTTTTCTGTCGACCATATAAATAGATAGAAAAGAAGAGTATAGAATAGAAATCGCTCGAGATACATACAATTCTTGCAGAAATTCCTTAAACTTAGTAAAAAAATGATTCTCGGTTGCCTCATTCTTTTTTTTTAGAATAGTATAGTTTATTTGCTTGAAATAATGGTGTTTACAGGTAGTTTTTGTAAAAATAGTCTCACATATTTCGCCTACTTTCTTCGGCATGCAAAAACATAATACACATTAAGAAAATGAAGTTATCAAATATACAAGTATATCAACTTAACATATAACAATTATTGTAATCAACATTAAATATTAAATATAAAAAAAAAATATTAACAACATAACAACACATTTTTTAACAGTCTTGTGACCTATGATGCGTCTAAACTGAAACAACTCGATTAAGTAACGATGTGGCCATGTTAAGAAATTCTCTTTTCCTAATGGTACTTTAGAATCCTTCAAATTACGTGATCTATATGGAAAATTCAAGCGATCCAATAAGGCCGCTTACCCATTAATTTGCTAACAAGAATAGCTTTATAAAAACTCGCTGCAATCTGCAATAGGTAGTCGTGTGTGAAAATTTCCATCCACATGCTACACTTATAAGAAATTATGAGGTCTGAGTCATATTGCGCGCAGTTCTGCCGCCGCTGGTCGCCTTACCAAAACTTTTCCGTACTAGTACTAGGAAGTTGGTCGTTTCCGATATTTTATTACATAAATGTATGTATTAATACCCGTGTGCTACACTATCCGTCTAGTCGGTGAATGGGACTTGACCCTCAGTTATTAAAGTCGGTTACACGACACGAGTTGATTTTGTTCTAATTATATCTTTGACTGCCTCGTTGGTCTAGTGGTCGCTAAGCGCGACTGCTGAGCACGAGGTCCTGGGTTCGAATCCCGGGCCGGGCAAAGTGTTACTGGGTTTTTACATTAGGTAATTCTCAGTGGCAGCACGGAGTCTGGATTTGTGCCCGGTTGATGGCAATAGGCTCGCCCCCTTTTACATTGGGACCTAAAAACATAACTGGCGAAATGTGGGTGTACTGTATGTGCACAACTGCCTACCCCTTCGGGGAATACAGGCGTGATGTTATGTTATGTTTATCCTTGTGGATCGCATGTTGTACTGTACATTTTATATCGTTGGCCTCTCAGGAATAAAAATGTTTATTTATTAGTTAGAATGCTGCAGGCCAATAACACTCACTAAGCAATTATATATCTACTATAAAAAGAAAACATAATTAAAACAAAAGAAGAAAAAAAAATATTTTTCATAAAACGAAAACAATAATTTATCACTCTCACAAAATTTCTGACATATACACCTATTTTTTGTGTACATGGATTTTGAAGTCATGAAAATTCTGATCTCGAGCTTTCCATACTGAACATTATTTAAACTTTAAAGGAAGAACAACGAGCAAGAATGTAGTCATACAAGATAAATTAGTTTGTTTGCTAATTCGTTACACAATCATACCAAATGTGTGAATAACTTTTGTTACCGACTGTACCATGAGTAAACTTCAGCGTATATAACCAGTCTAAAACAAGTAACATAGTTGAGCAATCTACAATAGGACTGTAAATTCTTTCATAAACTGATGAGATAGAGAGATATAAAACATATTTTTATTATTCATATTTGTCTCGACTCGACTGCCTCGTTGGTCTAGCGGTCGCTAAGCGCGACTGCTGAGCACGAGGTCCTGGGTTCGAATCCCGGGTCGGGCAAAGTGTTATTGGGTTTTTCCATTAGGTAATTCTCAGTAGCGGCACGGAGTCTGGATTTGTGCCCGGTTGATGGCAATAGGCTCGCCCCCTATTACATTGGGACCTAAAACATAACTGGCGAAATGTGGGTGTACTATATGTGCACCTCTGCCTACCCCTTCGGGGAATACAGGCGTGATGTTATGTTTGTTTGTTTTTCATATTTGTCTAATTTATTTTACAATGTAGAGTAGATTATCTTATATTTGCTGAACAAACCGGCCGTATCTCATGACGTGACGTCACACGCAAACATGACGTGTCGCTAAAGTGACGTAGCAACTTTATGAATGGACCGCAAGCGGCGCCTGCGCATGGGTTTCTACCGCGCTGCTACTGTTTTAGGTAACAAAATTTAGGAAAAGCGCAGAAAGGCTCTCAAATATCTTTATTTCGATGTATCTTCTATATCACAATAATTTTAACAGATTGCTTTTAAGACCTAAAAGAGTTAGTTTGCCGTTGATTTAATTTTAATAATTAGAATTATTTATCCTGGAATTTAGTAAGAATTTCGTCTATCGTTGATATATTTTTGTGTCTCTACTCAGAATGGTTAACAAGTAAGACCCATTGCTGAGCCCTTGAACAAAGACAAATATTCTACTAGATTTTTTCCATAAACAGTCCTCTTACCATGAACTTTTAAAACAGGACAGTGCAAGCGAGACGCCGCTACGTGATGAGTAATGTAACGTCTTGCTTCCACAACGCAAACTATCCTGCTTTAAGAGTGTATGGTAAGAGGCAGAAGTTATTATAAAAGAAAGCTGGACTTATTCATAATTATTTACTTCTGACTACGATATGACTAAGGATCCTAAATCGATCCTTCTACCAACTTACTGTTTATTGTTTTTCAAACAAACTCATGTCGAAGCCACAAAATAATATTTAAACATCGAAATGGGTATAAGACTATATGTAAATCATACATATCCACATGTTACTGGCAGAAAATACTATGGACGACTCGAATGGGGACAAATTATATGGAAATAACATGTACTTGTGTTCGAACATGAACTGCCATGACTTATGGCATTTACCGAAGAGCTAATTACAATTAAATTACCGCCGCCGTGTGCTGTTATGGCGCAAGTATTTTTATATAAAGAAACACATTTACTGTGGCCATTTTGAGTTTAATCCTTTTTGCTGCCAAATCCTTTTTGATAACTTCCATTAAAGACGATTTAAGTTAATTTAGACTTCAAAGAAGTAATGTCAATTGAGAATTCTATGATAAAAACCTTAGAGTCTGTTTCGAAACTGAGTGGAGAATATGAAGAGTTATGTTTCAAGACTAGGAGACTATCACAATCAAACCTGGAGGTGCTCTCACCCGCATTCGCGTGCAATGTAACTTTTCAGATTCTATTGTAAGCATTACATTACAATATTGCATCCCTGACTTGACGAGCAATTACATGTAATGTAATTTTACGACTGTGTATCAAAATATTATACATTGTATCAAATTACGCACTATATTGCTGGGTTCTTCTCCCTCACCAATCTAATGTTCGACTTTGTAACGTTTAGCAACGTGGAGCCTCTTAAAACTTATGAGAGACCTCTCGCACCAATTCCAAGAAAAATAGAGTTAATAAGTTCGTGGTATCCTTACAACTAAATATAGATATGAATCACATCACACCCTTGTTCAGAACTGACATACATTCGTAGTTCTATAGAATAAGTACCTACTACAGCATGATTGACTATTATAAGGTACAAATCATGCGACAAGTTTCTTCGATTATTTTTCCCTTTTGACGATTAATTACTCTTGCATCATATATAATCGCTGCTCGACTCATTGGCAGCATGGTTGGCATTTACTATATGTATATAGGTACATGTGTAAATGATCGTTCACTATACATAGTTACTATAGATGTTAATACAATAATATCGTTGTGATTTTAAAACAGAATAACTTTTCCTGGAGCTCTGCATACGCGACAGTGCTATCTCTGGTTATTGAGCCATTTTTGAGGAAATAAAAAGTTAACAAATTCGTTGTCGCTCTAAAAGAAATTACAACGCAGTACACGCTTCAAGACTTGCGTCGCACCCTACAAATGTTAGCATAGTTTCTCAACATAAGAGAAAATCCAGATTTGTAGAGGCTCCCTCTATTCCAACCGCCTTCGACTCATCTTCTTGAGGTCGGACAAGGGGCACCCCACAAAATATTCCAAAAATTTCCTTAACCGACTCATCGTCAACTAAAGTGATACCTCACATTTTTTTGTCCACAACTCAGCATCGGGGCTGATTCTGCAAACTGTAAACCAAAATAAGAACAAACCAATTTCCCCGGAATTTTTATTCTTCTGAGTCATTAGCAGGAAACCAAACGAAATTAAGGTAGCTTATTAAATAAAAAATGGCCTTCCTACAGTTTTTGTTGAGCCATGATTCAGTGATCATTTCCTGTCTACAGAAAGCTATTACATGTTAAACCAGTCGTCTTTTGAACGGTGTTGAATATTGGTTGACAGACATTTCTAGTATATGCCAAGGGGTTTCACTAACATATTCATAAATTATTGCAGTTATAATAACATTTATAATAAAATTATATAATTTTATAATAGGCCTCGCTGTCGCATTGGGTACTACCGGTATTGATAGCTGTAAGGAGGTTTAATATATAAATAATAAAATTTTGATAAAGTGCTGCTTGTATTGGTACTAAATGGTCATAGAACGTGAACATAGGCAAGAGGAAGAGGACACTATCTTGGTTAGTGGCCAATTTATCTTTTCCAAGATCTCTTGATCCAAAGACGGCACGGAAAGATCTAGGTGATATCAAATTTAAGATGGCAAAGGTCGAAAGGCACTGACCTAGTGTCGACTCATGATTACCGATAGCCAGTTTCCTTACACGTGTGAAAATTATATGATGATAGTGAGTCAGGAGATGCGTAAGAATTTAGAGCCAGTCTTGCGAAATTCAAACTGAATATTATGAAATCTTGACCCGATTTATTGGAAACCCGCTTCTGGACTCTGGTCAATCCAAACATTACCTGGAATGTGTTCAATGAAATCTTGATGGGATTACGATTAATATGAAACACTTCGATTAGTGGAATTTCTAGGATCTGGAATTCATCTCGCACTGACAAGCGAATTTCGACCTAATCATTATGCAATTGATATATGACATAAGTATAATAATCGCACATCACCCCACCACACAATAATTATCACTGAAGTACGGTGAAGTCATGTCTCACGCTACTTACTTGTTGAGCGTAGACAGACCTTCACATAGTGGACTGGTACTAATTATAAGAATAAACACCCTGTGATGTGTCATTCTTCAACGTATATTTCTTCATGAATTGTGATATAAAAAAATGACATGTCATTGGGTAAATAAAGAAAGCAGCAAAACAAATCGGGTTTTCGATCAAAATTAAATGATATTGGTTTTAGACATTTAAAAATAAAAAACTTTTTACTTGGCTGGCTGTGTGGTTTGCAATAAACAGGCATTTGGAAACTTAAACGGTGTAGAAGGATTTTCTTACGTGCAATTTAACCTGCGATATTTTTGAAAGTATTGACATTTCAGACACGTGAACAGAATCTAGGGGTTTTCCAATTTCTCTTCACAGCATACAATTACTATTTTCGCAATTATTATTGACAAAACTACAATATAAGACACACAGGTACGTGTGACGTTACACGGCTTCAGTCTAAGCTAGTAAGTCATATGACTATTATTGTATGAGGGATTATACAATATTTTCGTTTCGAACAAATATTTATAAAGAGGTAGGCGAACTCTAAAATTACCCAATAACTTAATTCTACCCTACGATTCTGCTTGCACAAAGGACAATAAATAATAGGTAACATAAAACTGAATTTAAACTTTTGCTCCCTTATTTGTAAAAAATAGAGATGTCAATAGACTTAATATGGGGCTGCAAAACTTTTGGGGTGCAAGTAGAGAGCCTCCACGAGTGACAATAAGTACGTCCGGCGCACCCTGGACGGTCAACCTCGCTACCATCCTTATTCACTGACCAACCTCTACACCACCGAATGACCTGTTCCATGTGGATATTGGCTCATACCTATACAAATGAGGAGACCAAAACTTCTCTTCTATCCTAAAATATCTCAAACTTTTTTTCTATTGACAAAATTACATACTTCATCACTCAGTCAGGCTCACCACCTATTCAAAACGACTAATGAAGAGTAGGGAAATGTATACATGCACTTATATAGTAAATGTTACTATAATTATGGACTACTAATATCCTTTTTATCAAGGAGAAAATCTACGCTATACCTTTTAAGGACCTACAGCATGTACATACGACGACTTAATTTTCAGAAAAGTGAAAATAAAATTCAAATATCTTTTAGCTTTTTCCCACTCAACAGACGAACAAATACAACATTTTATATACATAACGTAGTTATATTTCGCCGCAAAATGCACGTGGTGTTAAACATATACACAGCACGAGAACGACGCGTGCCGGTATGAGATACTGCAGATATAGATACTACTGTTAGCGCCAATATGACTCATAGCGAGATGTGTACATATCTACTATAATATGTATATACATATACATACAACTATATACATAAGCTTCGTAGGATATTAATATCAAGACTATTATATTCTCTGTATGAGGCACCATATTTTGAAAGACGGTAAAGATATTGATTCGTTTGACGTTTTGTTTAGTGTCCTGTGTTATGAGTTACGGGGTCTATCAACATTCAGGTTTTTTTTGTGTGATCCGCAGATATTATTGTTAGTAATGTATAATTATTCTGTCGTGGTAGCCTAGTGGCTAACATACCGGACTTGTATGCACAAGGTTGCAGGTTCAAACCCGGGCAAGTATCAATGTTATCAATACTTTCTTAGATTTTCTAATTTACCACTGACGAACGGAACCACGGAAAACATCGTGAGGAAACCTGGATTTAATTATCTGAAATCGCCAACCCGCAGTGAGCTAGCGTGGTGATCAATGCTCAATCCTTCTCTATACAAGAAGAGGCCTTTGCCCTGCAAGGGGACAGTTATAGGCTGTTATTATTATGTATAATTGCGTGATCCCAGATGAATAGCCGGAATAAATTCTTAAAAATATAAATTTGCTATTAATGTGACTTTTTCTTTCATTTGTCTTCTTCGTTTTATTTATTAAGCACCTAACTGAAGGGAAATAGCCTCCTAGTACGTATGACAATAGATTTTTTTCTATGAAGTTTTTTAAAATCTAAATTCACTGTTATTATCCGTGGCATCAATGTATCAAACTCTTATGTAGTTCTCGTCTATAGCCTTATCGGAATTGCTAATATATTGGGTTTTAAACCGTCAAAAACCCAAGAAAAATTTACCATGAAATAATAACCAAATAAAATATTACCTTATTTTTAAATACGCAATAAGTTATATAGATTAGTAATTATAATCTATATTTAAACTTGGGCTTTCCCAGACCCCAAAAATAATGTTAATTAAGATCAATGACATTATGATCGAGGTGTAAACGTGTGTCCACAGGAATTATCCGCATTACAGTTTCAATTGATCGATCAAGACCACGAACTTTCATGTATCGAGAAGTTTCTAACTCTGATCGAATAAGGCAATCGATTGCGCATGTCAGTTGCTACCAAAAGCTAGCAAAAGTTCGGTTGATAATGAAATACCTTGGTCTAATGATCGAAGTGACTACGTACAATATAATGTGACTGTACTTATAGGACAACACGGTAGTGGCAATATTGTTATGAATATACCAAACTGAAGGTGTATATTCTATTTTCTACGTCAGTGTTGTAATCTCAGATCCCTCTCAGATCTCAATTTATGCACGAACTTAGAGACTGCAATAGTCGTGAAAACCAGCCTTTTAAAAGGCTAAGCCTGTAGATTTGTAAAAGTTAGTTTTACTTTGTACCTACAACCTATGTCATAGTGAATAATGAACAATACCAATACAATTGTATTCTAAAACTTTCTGCACTTACTCTAGCTGTTATTACATATGGATTACATTAATCTGGCAACGGGCGGAGGTGAATCATTTGCCTATATAGCCGTCCATAACACTACAAGTTGCTACGAATCCCACAACTCCGTCAACTCAACTTTACAATGCGTACTTCGTAGTAGTTTCCACTAATCTCCTGTGTCGTACACACAGGAGATTAGTGGAAACTACTACGAAGTACGCATTGTAAAGTTGAGTTCCAAAGAGAGTCCATAACACTACAAGTTGCTACGAATCCCACAACTCCGTCAACTCAACTTTACAATGCGTACTTCGTAGTAGTTTCCACTAATCTCCTGTGTGTACGAGCCCTTATTTTCATGCTAACCGCAAATGTTCGCGTGTTGTAGCCGCGATAATCCATGCTGTCAGGGTTGTCACTTGGGTGAAAATGAGCCTAAAACTGGTGGTGTAAACCAGTAGGTAGGTAGGTAATATACCCTACCAGCTCTTATGATACAGGCGTAAGGGTTCAATTTTATTCTAAGGGTGTACTAATCAGCTGTATCTTTTTATAGCATATATTTAGTAGTATTGTGCAAGCTAAATTAGATCTACTTTCCATTATTTTTAAATTAGGGAGTACTCTTTAGATGATACCCGGCCCCTAAGAGGGCAGAGACCAAGGAGTGTAGAGCCAAGACAGTATGGCAGCTACATCAATATGTGACATGATTATACATCTGTAAAACACCGTATTATTTCCTTTCTTAAGTTATTTTTAGTACACATATATCATTGGGAATTACGCGTCACTATCTCTTGAATCCTTGCTCTGTTCGGGGTCAAAACTCGTTGGGCTTTTCCAAAATACAAGCAATCGGTGTTCGTAGAAAATGCAGATAACACTCACGAATGTAATAAAACAAAATTGAAATGATGTAGGCACCTATATCTACTATTTAAGGATACAATATGTCATTGAGAACTAAACATGACAACCCTATTGGTTTATCGACAAAGCAGGCGCCAACCCTTTAAAAATAACGCAGTGAGCTCATGGGGATATCCCCCGAATCACCTGCAATTAACATCGTGGCCACGTCGCCTTTGTTTACGTATCACTTTAGGATCGAGGGCTTTTACTACGTAGCTACTACACATTAATCAATCTGTAAGGTTAAGCAACGCTTGCTTAGGTCTGTCTTTAGATGGGTGACCGTTATTCACACATTTCTAAATGTGCTCACGTCACGCCTGATCTCTGTCCGTCGTGTCTGTTTGTCATCTTATCGGACTATGTATGTGAGGGAAATTTGTTCAGCCCCCGTACCATGAACTCTTAAAACAGGACAGTTTACGATGTTGAAGCGAGACGCCGCTACGTACAGCGTAATGCGACGTCTCGCTTCCACGACGTAAAGATAGAAGAAGTAGAAGATAATTCCAAACTTATCGCCATTAGCATTATGCGTACATCTAGCTCTCCTCTATTACAGTAAGTTCTACTTAGAAATAACTGTAACATTGATCTTTGTGCAACGTGTTTCCGGTGTTACCATATGCAAATATTTACGTAAATGCATGAGTGACCATGCCAAGCACACTGAAATACGTGAAACTATCGAGTTTCATGTTTCCCATGTCATCAAAAACTGTTAAACAGACTGTGTATAATAATAATATACTTTATATTAAGAATAAGTCCTAGATATTTATTAGTATAGTTTTTAGGGTAAAAACGCCTGGCGCCAGCTAGTATGTTAATTAGATTATGACTTTTGTGTGTTCGAAAAAACCGACATAAAAAGCTTGTTTAGTCAACAATTAATCTTTTAATTTTAAAACCGAGTTTCAATAGGTTTTGATGAGATGTTTTTACATTTAGTAAAATCCAAGTATAATCTATCAATTCAAAGGAAAAATAAAAATGAATATTTTTAGGTCTTCTTTATAATTTGTCATTTGAGCAAATTGTTTAAATATTTTGAGTTGAAATATATAAAATTTTTCGTTATTGATATTCAAAATGTTTACATAAAACATAAACATAACATCACGCTTGTATTCCCCAAAGGGGTAGGCAGACGTTACCATATAATATACACACATTTCGCCAGTTGTTTTAGGTCCCAATGTAATAGGGGGCGAGCCTATTGCCATCAACCGGGCACGAATCCAGACTCCGTGCTGCTACTGAGAATTACCTAATGGAAACTACTATAACACAAAACTAAATAAGACACGGTTAAGTGACATATTTTTGCGTAAGAATATCTGTGCCTCAAAGTTAACATGCGTAATATATTTGCATGTAAAACGTATCCGAAGTCAGTGTGGAGGGAAACCGGTTTCCACATTATGAAAATGTGTTTTGTTAGTATTTGGCACAGTGGGTTGGCCGAGATAAATAATTGTATGTAAACAGAGATTATTATAAATGAGAATCAACTCCTACACCGTTTTTATTTAGTACCATTACAATACAATTTTAGTAGTTTTAATAAAGAATATCTTGCTCACTTCTTAACTGAAAAATTCTAAGTATTTATTTTACACACCTCATAATAAAATGGGACGGAATCGAAAACCAATATATAAAAGTCAACTAACATTTTTGAGTATCTATTACATATCTGCCAATTGTATGAAAATACACTATTATCTGATCTCAACGTCACGTTTAAAGGTCCCTTACTTGCAGCATTCGCTGTAAAGTAACATTTCAGATTCAACTTTGAGCATTACATTTCAAGTCATATCAAAACATTACACATTATACATCATCAAGTTGCCCACTGTAATGCTCGGATCTATCCCCTCACTAATGTAATGCTCGAATCTGCATTACAGGTGGCGTATTACACTGGACTCTATAAAGTTACATGACAGAGGAATGCTCCATGCGAGGGAGTACCTTTAGGGTATTATTTTGAAAGCCATGCGTTCGCGATTGTCAAGTGCAAACATTGACCCACTCCCCACTCTAGACTGCAACCATAAACCAAAGTTACATCAGAAGTAGACAGTGATAGTGACCTTAATGCTTCGTTACGAAATTGGCGGCAGCTCCAATGAGCTGGGTTCGGGAAACGTTGCATCATTCGTCATACCGTTCGTGAAGTGAATGAAGTTGAACGACCAAGTTCCAATCGAAAAGTATGAGGTTGTGGAAGAAAATGTCAATGGAATTTGATACGGAAGGTGGGGAACTAACGTACGTGGAAGCGACACGCCACTGTACGCTGCACATAGCGGGGAAAAGATCCTGCATTAAAAGTTCATGGTAATGTGGCAGATGCGATTATAATATATTATGTATGGTTACCCCAGCTCTCATTATATGGACCGACGTTATTGTTAGAGTTGCAAATGGCAAGTTGTCGTCCGTTTTGGCGCTCTAAAGGGGAGGCGACGTTTTCCGGCTAAAGAGGATACTCCAGCTTGACAAAAAAATTTGGCTACCTTTATCAATCAATTACAATTTGCGTCGTAGTAATGATCAAGTGGGACACACCGTCGTCGTTACGGAGTATTTGCTTAGTAAACAGTTAGCGGTTGATGAAAAAATTATTGACTATTACGTTTTACTATTTTGTAGACGAATGTTAGAAGTTGAAGCTAGCAAATCGCTGAGTGGTTTGCCTTGCGTTCAATAGATTGTTCTAGCTTTAAGTTTGTAGATGAAGGTTTTTGCCAATCATACGGCATTTTGCAATTAAAATTAGATAATTAAATAAACGGTATTTTTTGGTAAGCCTTTCTAGAACAAGCCGTTTCGACTAAGAAAACCAACCAATACAAATAGTCCAAGTTGCCATAGACGGAAAATAGTAAACAAAACGAAGCATCATCAAAATAATATTATATTTTGAGTATAACGTACTTAGAACGTACGTACAGAACGCTGTAACAGTTTAATAATAATATATTCAATGTCTGCTAAAGATACCAAACAAATGAACCATAAAACCGTCTCGATAACCGATTTATTACAATTACAATCGTTTGCAAAATCGATACACAGCTAATCGATCACCCAGCTATATTCCTCCGACGTCTGATTAGTACATCTGTTGGGGCACGGTGCCAAACTGATTGATGTCAAAATAACTACAGGTGTTTAACCTCTAGTTAGTTTAATTGTCTGAGATAATTATAGGGACGGTGACGACGCCGAATACGATACAATTACGAAAATAAAAAGATGAAAGAGCGTCCGCCATATTATTTAATTTTCGAAATGTAGATGAAGTTAAACTGTCAAATTCAAATTTGGAACGTTCGAGGCCATTTTAAATTGTAGTCCGTTCCACACAGTTTTTTGTCATTGGCATAATGAAGGTGCACTCTCACCTAAAGCATTCGCCTGTAATGTAGTGTTACAAATTTGAGCATTAAATTGGTGAAGGAAGAGAACTGAGTATTGCAGTGCGCATCTTGATGATACAATGTGTAATATTTTGAGACAACTTATAATGTAAAGTTCAACGAGGTTCAACGTTGAATCTAAAATGTTACATTACAGGCGAATGTCCTGGGTGAGGAGCACCTTGAGAATAAAGAATATTGTAAATGTAACAGTAACGTAACTGAAAATATTATAGGCAGTCTAGAATAAGAATATTCAAATCATCATGACCAGCAAAAGCTAATCTACACGTGATGAGATGATATAAAACGATTACTTATGTCAATTATACATAGTTCCCGGGGCCATGTGTATTAACTTGCAATTCAGTTTTAAAGCATCCAGTTTTATGTTCCTTCATGCTGTTAATGAATAAATGTACTGAAAAACCCGTTATAATTAAAATGACTATACTTAATAATCCATTAGCTCTCATTAATGTTTAAAACGATTCTCGTAATATATCATACTCAACAGATCCCATCAATGTTAGGGGAACTAAACGACTCCATGATTCCCTGAAAATTAAAACCTGTTTCATTTATGACTTCATTACTCAATCCTTTCAATCATACCCACTGTCGGCTCGTACACGCAGTGCCGCGGCGAAAACTTAATCATACAACCCACAACGCAAGCCATAGACTCTATTAAGAGGGATTTAAGGCTGAAATTCAAATGTTAATTAGTTTGGTAACGGCAAAACAATTGCCTATCCATGATGATCATTCAAAGAAGACTGTTAAGAGTGATCTTTTTGCAGGTTTTTTTAGGTTATATCGCTGCAAGGGTTTTGCGTCATCGTCTGCGAACGCGACGGCGATGCGAATCAATGGCTGCTTAAATATTATGGTCATTTCATTGTTTATTGCTGCTAAACGCTAATATTTATGGTTGTGCATTCATTGGGAATTATAAGGGCACTAAATTTTATATCGAAAAAGTCTTCGCCGAAATGTATCGTTTTCGGCCAGTTGTTATGGTGCTTTTCCTGCTTAGTATTTAAACTGTTATACCAAACTTAGCACGTCTGTACATGAAATTCAAGAATGCATTTTTAGAATTGTCAAATTAGATAATATAAGAAAAATACGCGATATCGGCTCTCACAGATAGGTAGTTCAATCAAGTCTCCTAACACAGCTATAAAATAATGAAATCTTTTGGTAAAATTTTTCTTTGAACGAAATTCAACGTAGAACGAATCTTTTTGTGTTGGTAACCCTAAAATATCAAATTTAAATATTATAGTAATGTCAATACTTTCGTCGTTGCTTTATGAATGGAGTAATGGAATGTCCCGCGTTCCAAAACCAAATATAGATTACAAACAATGTAACATCTGACAATCTGGTGTTCTAGATAACTGTCAAATGATTTTAACACTTAAATGTAATAAAGATAAGGAAACAATTGGATTGTTCGAAAGTTAATAGGCGCGTCGACAAGCTGTCTGGTTTAGGCCCGAAGTAATTTTTTTAATTGGTTATTTGTAGATTGGTGTACATTACTGCTTAGAATGATAATATTATATGTATATCAAGGGAATAGACTCAAATTAAGCTTTCTATATTTCTGCACTCTTCACTTGATATCTTGTGGTTAAATAATCCAGTGATTATAAGATCAGTATCTATCTCGCACGGAACAACGAAAGTGTGACCCTAGAATTTCGAAGTATATTTGGCCTCCACAGCAATGAAAATTGGCATCCGAAGCTAAAAACCAACATAGTGAAGAACACTATGTTGGTTTTATTTACTTAGAATATTCCAGTCGTTGAGAAACTTTCCATATAATAAATAAGGATTTTTTTCATTTAGAAAAATAATATTTCTTTTCCAAATAAAATTGATTTAAATAACAATCTCAGATAACAACCATTTAATATATAATGTAAAGCGAAATATGTCCTACATAAGAAATGAATTTTATTTCACAAGTTTATTTATAGGATGAATATCTATTTAATCAAGAAGCGATGTAACCAGCGCTACTGGTATGCTGCTGTTGACTAAAGAACAGTCGTGAAGTCAAATGTCCAAGTGATGCTTTGAACAAACAGTTTCTTATGTTAATACTAGAAAACATTAACAATGACGTTGAATACATTAAAAGCTGCAGACATATGGAATTGTACCCTAACACCAGTATTTTAGAATACAACATACTAATGCAATACAAAATAGACTCCGTGTCTTAACTCTTAAGGTGCATTATTAATCACGTTTCCACCAACAAACAAAAATGTCAGTGCTATGACTAGAGCTATAGGATTTGTAATATTTAAAGTCTAGACGATGAAACTGTATTCCCTCGAACCTTACACGCTGTCTTTATGAATGTTTTTTTATAGAAAACTTTATTTTCATTTTCTTGAATCAAAAGCAATTATTTTTCCTTACTCATAATTTTAACTTTATAGAGATACACTTATCACTTACACGAGTATTATCGTAGACAAATATGTGATGTTATTAAAAAGTAAATACTATTTTCGTTGATCAAAGAAAATTGGAACCTTTTTTTCTTTTTAAAGGTCGCAATACGCAATGAAGACGTCGTGTACATTAAATTCTTTATTTTTACGTTCGGAACAACCTCTAAATCTATCAAAATATTATATAATTAAAATAAATTACAGAACACAATCATAATATCACCTTTTAACATGGTTAATGGTATAATAATAAATCATAAAAATGAACCTAACAAATTGATTTTCAATTAACGTACAAATATGACAAAAAGTTGGCGCCACAAGACCATAACAAACATAAGTGGTTGGCCTTCAACCTTATAATAAACTGTTCGTAGACTGAGCTAAGGAAAATAAAAAATATACTTAAGGGGTTTTTTAATCTGTGGTTTCTAGTGACGTTGAATGTTAACGCGGGAAAGTTACGTGTGACAGTTTACGGTACGACGATAAAAGATGATTTTTTTACGAATTTCTGCAATCTCTAGACTAGATGTAACCCATTGCAGCACTGCCGAACGAACCATTACACATGTCAATTAAAGGATAATTAAGTAGGTTAGAATATAAGCTAACAATAAAAATAAAAGCTTGTTAAAATAACTGGGAATGGTAACATTTTAAAAATCTGGAAGAGGTATGTGGACGTCGAGTTTTCCAACAATAATATTGTTAATATCCTCTTTCTACGGGTGAAAACTTTTAATTCTATGTACAGTGATGTGTCAGATCTACGTATCAATGAATTTCAGTTCAAAATAAGAACCGAACACAGCCATTTTTTTTTACTTGCCAGCAAAAAAGTAAAACCGCGCAATTAGCGCGTCTGCGCAAAGTACTTCAATAAATTCACACACAATAATTTCTTTAAAAAGTCCCGTATGTAATCCCGTAATGTTGGTAACATTATATTTTAAAAATCGACACAGACGATCTATGGCGATTGATTGGCTGCAAAAAACGTTCGACCTGACATTGAAATATTATTTAGACGTCGCAAAAAAAATTGATACTGAAGATATAATTACATGTCATAGAGTAATGAACTGGCGTCTGCATTGCGAATTAATTTTCTATTAGTTTAAGAGTCAAATGAGGTGAGGAGTCAAACCGGTTGCCTAATACAATTAATCTTCAATTGATTTTCGTAAATAGGTCGTTACACAGTTTCGAGATGTTTTTTCAACGTTTCAATTTACGTGTTGATAACAACGATAAATCAGATTATAGTTTTTATAACAATTTTCCTCATTGCAATCATAAGACTGTACTAAATACATGATACTTTTCTAGCCCATACATTTAATTAAAGACAGCTAAAACATACCCATCAAACAATTCAATATTGACCGAGCCGTCTTCTTATCCTATGGCTGATGAAATAGGTAGTCTGAGTTTACACTGTTAAAAATCTCTCATGTGTGCGGTTTCCCATGATTCCTTCACCGTTCTAGCAACTGATAACTAATTTATAATACGCACATGAATTTGAAAAGACATTGGTGCGAGCCGGGGTTTGTTTGTGACCTTCGCCTTGGCCGTCCAACGGTCATACCACCCGGCAATCAGCGCTTTAGACCGGGCCTTATACTTACCATAAACCATAATTAGTACCACGTATAATATAAGGTACAGTACCCAGACTGGCGAGTAGTTATCTTCATTAAAAGCCTCTTTACTCTATTTTTAGAATTGCAATGGCAGTGAATTAAGTTGATATTGCACTTTTCCTGTGCAATACTTAAGTACGTTATATTTTCCTTACAATGCTCACGACGTATCGTGAGATGATTGTTACCTATAGATAATATAAATTTTTACATTTTAAATTTACACAGGACTGCTTACTTAATCCATAGTTACTGCTTTATAGGTTAATGTACGCCAATTAGATGAATCATAAGCTTTAATACACCCCGAATTACTCTTTACAGTAGCCTTCACAAGAGTATACTCGTACAAAGGCTTCTTCATATTTTGGACCATTCAGAAAATGTTTCCAAGGCATCTATCAAAGGTACTATAATTTATGAATTAATAACTTAAGTGTACAAATAGGCGGTAATCTGTCGTCTCGTAAATTAACTTTCAAACTAATTGGCACAGTGGCTAAGCGATTGGGCTGCTGCGCTAACGGCTGTGGGCTCGATTCCCGCACGGGACGAAAATTTGTGGGATTCGTAAATGTTTGTCCCAAGTCTGGGTGTTTGTGTATTGCATGATTGTGAAACGCACCCACGATACAGGAGAAATTACGAGTGTAGGGCGACAAAAAAAGCTGTTTGTCTGTAATTATCATTATGTGTAGAATGTAACCTAATAAATCGAGTGTAATACAGTGGCAGCACGGAGTCTGGATTTGTGCCCGGTTGATGGCAATAAGCTCGCCCCCTATTACATTGGGACCTAAAAACATAACAGGCGAAATGTGGGTGTTCTGTATGTGCACCTCTGCCTACCCCTTCGGGGAATACAGGCGTGATGTTGTGTGTTTTTTAAATCGAGTGTATATATGTGCTTTGGGCGAACTTTAAATAAATAACGAGTAACGACACAATACACACAAACCAACTGGGCTTTGCAACTATTTTTGCTACCACAATATTTTCCTATGATGACACAAATACTAAGAACTGGCGGTATAATAATTACTAATCCATGTGATATAATTTATTATCATTTAAGTCCTAACATGACAGATTGTTGGACAACACTTTAGGAACTCTGGCCTCTGCGTCAGCCATCATTACGAATATTTCTAAGAAAAAATATCTCAAGTAAAGATGATCCAGAGTCCACAGCTTTGTTGAAAACATAAATCATGGTTTATGTGAACTTTGTGTTTTAGGATAACTAGTTGCGCCCTGCGGTGTTGCCTACTACATTTTTTCGGAATAAAAAGTATCATATGTATTAATCCACGGCGTTAGCTACCTCCATACAAAATTTTATCAAATTATGTCCAGCAGTTGGTGCGTGAAGAAGTAATAAACATACAAACACACTCACAAACTTTCGCCCTTATAATAGTAGTGCGATAATAAGTGTGATGTAGTTAGCAATTATGTTGCTTTACTCCTTATTTCTAAGAAACCACTTATTTGCCCTACACGACATTATGGCTAATGAAAGGTAGGTAATGCTACAGGAGGCCCTATCAGACGTGGATAAGTCTTGAATTCATGGCCATAACTATAAAATCCAACTACTTAGCTAATGTTCCAATGGGTCGCCAAAATGCTTAAGATGTTTATAGGGTGTATTAAGTTCGTATAACATATTATATTGTAGTTTTGCTACGACCGTTGCTACGCGGGAGGTAGGCGTCGGCGCGTCGGCAATTTTGAATCCAATTAATGAGATCAGTCGGTACTGGACACTGTCAATGTTAAATTATGACTCATATTACTTACTCGTGTATAACAGAATGATTATGATGTACCGGTCACCATTTTTTACAAGCTTTTTTGTGCTACGCCGCAGGCATTCGTAACGCGATTCTTGTTGAATTGGCTGTTGAATCTAATGGATATTCTATACTAATATTTGTTTAAATAGGTTTTTTGTTAAACCCTCTATTCGTCTTAGACGTAAACCTATGTTGAGTGCAGTTTTAAGCGCATTAGTCGCACTTATAGTTAAGTGTTGATTTTGTCTACGAAAACATGTAGACTTGAGACGAGATACAAACATTTGTGGGTTAAATCAAGAAGGTATGTATAGAACAGGTAAAAAAAAAGAAAAAGGAGATACCAACCAATGATAAATTCTACTTCTAAATATATTCAGTATCAAGACAATTATATCAACAAAATGAATCGCATGCATCGTTTTTCCCATACTACAAAACGGTATGAACGTTTGAAGTGGTTTTCCGTCATTTATTTCCATTATCATATTCTAGGAGGTGCTTGATTAATGGCTGAAGGCTGTATTTAGACTATTAAGTGCACACGCCTCCGGTATTCGCTGTTCCCATTGTGTAATTTTTGCTTTAACTAGAAACTGGGCCAATTATCTGCTGACTCATAATAGTGTTCGGCGGAAAATGTATTTTCTTGGCAAAAAGGGTTGTTGTGACACCTTTACATAGCTTTGATACTTAGTTCTATTTGCCTGATACTGAGTTCTGTTCCATCCGCGTTAATAATAAAAGCGCTAGAGATAAATGACTGTCAAATTATTATTTTTCTTTTAAAACCTCTTTTAATTATTTTGACACTTCGACATAGTCGTGAATTGTAATTATCTAATATGATGTATTATAGTACGTTTTACTCTCGTGTATTCGGGAATGCTCGACTAGTATTAAACTCGAACGGAGCCCTTATTTATGAGTATTGTACACGGCAGAGTCGCGGGCCGAAATAGTAAAATACTAGCTTAGTTTTAATAAAACGATAATTTAAAAAAAAGGTTTAAATTTTGTTTACCTTTTAAGTACTTATGTAACAGGAATCCTTAATGAACTTTAATAATATCTAGATATTTTATCCATTTATACTATTTTTAGAATTCAAATTTCGTTATCAGTTTGTTTATAGCTTCAAAAGCGAACCCGAATTTTCCCAGACCATTTAAGATGCATTGATTTGATAAATCGTTTAAGGAAACCCAAGACCATTGTTTACATCAAGGAAATGTTAACTAATTGACAGTAACGTCGCTATTGCAGAATGTCAACGAGTTGTAATTCATTTAACATTTGTTGTTGAAAATATGTCCAATGACAATTTACGGTAACCTTTCATGCTGTGTGATTTAAGTTAATTAGAGCTGGCAGAAATATGGTCACTGCCGCGCCACCATTAAGAGAAATACATAGGTGTGAACACAGTACACACATGGATGTATTGATCCCTATTTTCATGAGTTCAATATGAGTGATATATATAGGTGTAGTAAATAGTACACTCATTATACCTATATCGACATGCCTATGTCCCAGATGGCAAACAAAGACCACAGATTTCTATTTATAGCTTCTTATATGTATTTGTTAGTTCTTATAATTCTTATATTTGTAGATTTATTTTTATTTGTGCCTTTTAAAATGTCAATGAATTTCGTCGTACATATAAGTTGATTCCATACAGGTATAAGTAGATTCTTATCACATTGATATACTCCTAATCTCACCTTTCCAATACTCCTCTTTGTGTTTAAATTCGTCCTGGGCTTAATTTTCTTTCATTTGTTTCTATGAGTATGGGGTCATGTAGGGAAGCTCATGTTTTAAGAGTTCAAAGGGGACTGCTAGGAGATGTGGGGCGAGGTTTCCAATTAAAAAATACGTCTGGAAAGTTAGTAATATATACGTATGTGTTCATCGAAGTTCCAATAAGTTGTAGGTGATTAAGTGTAGAAATAGTTGTGTTTCCGCTAGGTACAGGCGACATCCGCAAAGACAAGTGGTTGGGCAAATATAAGTGATTTCATTACTACCTCAAACTTTAATATGCTCAGTGACTAACGTACAGTCAGCATCATAAGTACCTAGCTAAACATTTTCTTTAACATATATTATCATTAATTAAAGAACAACTGCTTATCTAGTAAAAAATCGTAAATATTTGATTTAATATTTTAGATAGAAGATAATAGATAGATATTTATTTGACAAACATTTTTTTAATTGATTTGTTTCTTTCAATTATTTGACTTAAGGTTTCTTAACATGTTAAGCTAATTATGATGCTGACTGTACTATTGATTTTGATGTCAACTAACGGTCACAAGTTATATTTACCGACTTAATACTCGAGCTGTCAAATTAGATATGATGTAGGCAACTAAACTTCTTAGATGTATTAAAAATATCTGTGATAAAACGCCTCGAAGGGGTAGGCAGAGGACAGAGGTGTACCTATAGCTAGTACCCACATTTCGCCAGTTATGGTATAAGTCCCAATATAATGGGGGCGAGCCTTCAGCCATTAACCAGTACCAGTAGTCCAGACACCGTGCTGCTTGATTTATACCTAATGGAAGAACCGATTAACACTTTGCCCGATCCAGGATTCTATTTTTAACCCAGGACCTTGTGCTCAGCAGAAACGCTTAGCGATTACTAGACCAATTAGGCAGCCATATCAATAATATTATCTATACTCAGCTGTTTCCTATCAATACTTAGGACATGTTATAAAGCTTACATTAACAACAACATTAATCCTATTTTTTTAACCGACTTCAAAAAGTAAGAGGTTCTATGTTTATCTGTACGTATTCTTTTTAATATATACATATTATATTCAACGATTTCTCTGTCAATTGAGGACCGATTTTGAAATATATTTTTAATAACAGATTGATTGCTTTACATAAAATATTTTTTGTTTATATAAAATTAATTGTCCATGTAACTACCAAATGGCTTCGTTTTTATAAAAGAATGTAATTTATCGGCGACACCAATTAAGAAGTCCATCAAAAATCACCAACAAATCTTACTCAGGTAATTATTCGCCGTGACGTAATTCGCCCAAAAATGTGAGTCAATTTAGTGTTAGAAAAGATCTATTATTTCTCTGAATGAAAAATTGGGAAAGATATTTGAGAAAATGTTTTGAAACGTGCGTGCTGCTAATTTGCATTGGGTAAGAGGACACTTCGGGTTTGTCTATTAACTATTTACAGAAAATATTGTTTACCAGCCACAGGCCGGGTTGTAAAAATATAGGAGAAGTTTAAGAATATGTATCTGACGTATCGATATGTTACGTTATCCCTTTCCTAATAGATACGTGATGGTACAATGGAACAGTAGTTCTAAGGTATAGTTCGCAGTAATACCTCTAGATGGCGTTATCACTAAACATTGTAATAACACCATCTCGTGATACCACAATGAACCACATCAAACAAATATTATTCTGAATGAATGTAGTAATGAATGGTACCGAGAGAGTCCGTTGTTTCTGCCCACCAATAAGAATGCGTAGAGATATTTGCAAACTATACAACAGCTCATCAGCTGATAAGTTTGAGTAATATAATAGTATTTATTGTAGAGAAGTGAAAATAATCATAATATTTAAGTCAAGTGTCGTGGATAATGCGTTTTGAGTGTGTGATGTGATAAGTTAAAGTTATTTTATGTTATTTATAGGAATGTTAAGTTGTTCGATTAGTTGCTAAACATAACCTCAAAAAAGTAAACAAACGGCCTAAGGTCAAAGGTAAATATTCTGTTTCTTTGTTTTGATGTATAAGTGACGCGTTAATAGGCGGTAATCTTCCAGTGGAATGGAATTTGCTTTCATTACTTTTGAACTTTTGACACAAAGTATTTGAACTGCTCGTTTCTCGTATAAAGTTTTTAGTTAGTTCAAATCTTGTAAGTATGTCTTTCTGGGTTTCTGTTTTTTTATTTTTTATACTAAGTATGAATATAATAATTTACTTACCTACTTAGTTGATATTTTAAGTACGTTTCAAAGTGTTAACCTTCACTTTAGAATGAATTTGTTTATTGTTGCCACTGTCAGCCACTGTCAATAATAAAAGTGCATGCAAAGGAATTTATTCAGAGGCCTGTAGGATTTAATGAGTAAGAAGTGTCAACTAAAGGTACTTACAGTATTTTAAAATGCGATTTGATATTTCTTCCTCGAAGGGTTGGATGAAAACATCAAAATCTCACCTTATACAAACACTGACAACTAAAACGGTACAACTAGTGAGCATTTTAAGAACAACGATAATGCCTTGAAGCACACACCTGTTCACGATAGCTAAGTGGCCATTAATGTAAGGGATACACCACTTTACACTAATGACAAACTCACCTAAAACGTTATCGCATCAAGTAAATAGAACTGTTTGAGTGACTCAACCGCTGAGTCGGCGAAAGTGGCTTCTTTTTTTTCACACTGGCTGCCAGGCGTCGAAACTCAGGCATGTCCGTCACTATACACTGCACAGGTAAAATTCTCTCATAAAATACACTTTTCCATCCTCAACACTGCATCCGATACACAATAAAGATAAAAACAAATAGATAAACGTGCTTAAAGTTGTCAAATTCGTTATCGTTTTCGAAATCGCAACAGGCACATCGTGCGTCGTCGCCGACGTCCGTCGATTGGCGAAGCGATGGCTCACCAGAGCTGCGACACTCGAAACCCACGCGAGGATGTCTACAATGACACGAAACGTGATCACACACACGATTAGGGAAACATGAACAATGAAATTTAGTTTCTGGAAACGAACATGTGACGCGAAGGAACGAACTCTTAGCATTGACTGGACTGCGCTTGGGCCGTGCAGGATGCGGCCCATTAGGCAAAAGAGCGTCCATTATTGTATTGTCGTGGGCTTATCGTAGTGCTAGTGTCTCCTTAAATTGCCGACCCGAGCTGAGTGAACGAGTGGCTCTGATATTTGGGAGCGGTCGGTAAGCTTTGTGACTAATTTTAATGCACTTTTTGACTCTGAGTTATTGAACGTGAATCTATGTTAGGAGGGTGTATTTAAGAATTTTGCTAAATACCCTCTGATTACGGTAATGCTGCAGTAATATACCTAGTTACGTAACTTAAGAGGATGTTGTCCTTTCGCGATACTATCGTGACGTAAATCAGTCATCATCAGTAATGATTGCATTTAGGGACATTAAGAGGCCACGACGAAACAAGTCACGGGACCGGATCCAGGGTTATCACGCTCGTTTGTTCAATTGGGCAGTTAAGTACCGGCGAAGCTCTGAAGCCGGCCGTTTCCGTTCATGTTTCACACAGGAACCTGCGGAGGGAAACGTGGACGAGGCGCAACTTGACGAACCCCCTAATAGAGCATCTGAGTCAACTTGTCCTTTTTTGCAAAACTCTCGTTTTTAGGAATTCATTGCAAATTGGTTGGAACGAAAACTCCGCATGATTACAATTCTAACTAGACAGAAAAAGTACATTATTTCAAACTTAAATAACTGCAGTTTGAAACTGCGATGTTAAGCTACTTGCAGCTAAACTACAACTGCCATATTATACTTCAGTTCCTTTGAAACCTATTTGGATCTGCATATCTCCGGATTGAACGAGCAATGCGAATAAGAATATGATCTCTGTAGTGGTGTCGTTGGCCGGCTGCCGGAGGAGGGCACGGCTCCCGACTCCAACCGAATACGATCAAGGATGTGTGCAATGAGCTCATAAGGTCGAACGACTCAACGGCTATTTGTGGGCCGATTGTAAACATATTCAATACACTTTTTCGGCCTGGCACACATTCGGACGTGGAGTCTAGGCGTACAACGTAATAAATCATAACTGCCGACATACTGAGAACAACCTATATGGCCCGCTGCCTATTTCTTGGTGCTGTTGACTGATTTGGGTAGACAAAAACTAGGCTAGTGCACCGTATTACGAACGTCAAAGCTACACTATTTATATCACGTATTATAAAATAAGTATTATCTAAGGAGGAGGCCTTTTAACAGTTCAATTTTGATAAAATTTGCTATGGAGGTAGTTGACACCCTGGATTAACATATCGGCCGCTTATCCCGAAAAAATGTAGCGGGTAACACCACGGGGCGCTGCTAGTATTATATAATTATGTAACAAAATAAGGCATTAATAACAATTTACTGTAAAGAGGACTTCCTTACTCATAGATAATGTCTACAACGTTTCTTCCTTAATGCCTCGTCCTAACACCAAGATGTCCGCGAGGATGTAATTAATTATGTCAATAAAGTATGTGACGTCATCAAAGTTGTGTCCTTGAATACATATAACATTCAGAGCACTGATTAAATGTAACCAACTTATGTAACATTCTGGTTCTCGGAGATGCAGATGCAAGTAGAGACCATAGACTTCTATTTGTTTTTTTACTTTACTATACATGGGTTATGTACAGGTATTTAATACATAATTATTCGTTCCATGATCAATCACTCTCGTTCATTCAATATCATCTCATGCCTCTCATCTCGTCATATGCTGGTCGGTTTAGGCCTTTAGGGCAGGGTAGCTATGCTTTTCCTAGAACAGCTCCAATTTTGTCGAAAAGTTGGGTATTGTATATTTCTGATATTATATTATATAACTCCTACTCATAAATTCTAAAACCTCTCTTAACATAACCACTCCTTAAGTCTAGTTTAAACGACAGTGACCATGTGACAGGTATAATGTAATCAATAGTTGAACAGTGTTAATTTTTATAAGTAAGGGTGTTTATATATCTTATATCATGAACCAAAGTGTTATTAATAATATTATTGACTGGTATATGCTAGGCGTTTCGAAAGGTATCCATTTAATAATGGATAGTGTTTCTGCAAAGGTTTCTCATTACGGATGCGCGGGAGTTTAACGAGTAACGGTCGCGACTGGCGCGCGAGTCACACCACTGATTCCAACCAATCGTAAATCAGTATACACAGTTAAGTATCTTTCTTATTTAGTACCACGGATAATAATTTATGATATCTTGATATATACCTTGGGATTACGTTTTATTAAAAGGTTTAAAGTCAAAAAAACGTTGTAACGTGTAGATTTTTAACACTTCAAAATGTATAAATATTCTCACTACACAATACAGAATAATACAGATATACATTATAATACTTATCATGTGTATTTCTAGATTCACTAGCTTCACTTCGCCCCGCGGTGTCACCCGCACATTCTTCGGGATAAAAAGTAGCATATGTGTTAATCCAGGATACCAGCTACCTTTATACCAAATTTTATTGAAATCGGTTCAGCCGTTTGCGCGTGAAGAAGTAACAAACATACTAACACACTCACAAACTTTCGCTTTCATAATATAGTATGATCATCATCATCGTCAAGTCTAGCCAACGTGTTAGGGTCGGCCTCCATTCTAAATGGGTGCAGCCTGATGTCAGTATTTTACAAAGAACCGCTTCAATCATTTTTTGGGTAATACCATACCTCTTAGTAAGACTGGTTGCTAGATTTTCGGGCTTCACTACCCTCGGGCTACTTACGGGTGTCAATGGTCCACGAAAGACGGATGAGGCCGACCTTCTGGTACGTAGATCTAGGTAGATAGCGCAAGTTCAAAAAATCTGCTTAGAGACATTTTTTTATAAGGAGACAAGCGTATACCAAAATCACGATAATCGATAAGAAGTTCCATAAATACACATGTTAGTGACATATTACATTCTGCGTCATTGCATAAAAAAGTTATCAATGTTGTTTATGTAAAGCATTGTAATGTTCCTCTAATGTGGCGTGTCTTTGCCCTTTAAATTAAAAAAGAAGATAACCGTCTTATAGTACGAGTAAAAAAAACGCGTAGGTATTTTATTGATATTTTTATCAGAGCTATCTAAACAAAATTGTATTTCATACTAAAATAGGTGAAGAATATGTAATTAAGCAGCGTTATGGCGAATAATTAAAAAGCCAACCAATTAATTAAATACATACCTATATTTCTCTTCCATTAAAACAGTTTATTACAAAGTTGAATTATATAAAGGGGTATTGGAAGCCTTAGCGGGGCTTGCACGCCTGCTCAGGTTACGTGCGGCCGAGGGACCAGGTTACGAATTGTAATTAATACCACTAAAGGAACCCCGTTCGGACGTCTGCGAAAAACTTATTAACTTATATAATTTATTCCCCTTTGTTTCAAGTAAAATACTGATGGTTTTACTTAAGATTCGTTATTAGACCTCGTGGCTTTCCTCGCATGTTTTCCAGTTTAATTTATTTATGCACAAAAAGTGTACAAAGGTGGACTTAATGCGAAAGGCATTTTTTACCAGTTAACCTTAGGGTGATACAGAGATAAAGAGATAGGTAGATGCACAGTAGAGAAATTATGTTAGACTTGATATTTACAGATTTAGGAGTTAGGAAGTATAATTTGATAGGTTGTTTTCATTGAAGCTACTTATTCCAAAACCATAACCTTTATGAAGCTGCTCTTAAATTGTCTCGTGTTTCACAGTTTACTCATCAATTATACAAATGATTAATCATAAGAATCAGACTGTTTTCATATTCTTTTTTCTCTTCTTCCAATCTGTACTACTGTGTGTGTGTTTTGGGTACCTACTTAGTTAAGATAACATTGCTAATTATTTCGTAATCTTAAAATATCCAGGATGATTCTCTAGAACCTGTATGATATTAAAGCTTTTCCGTGTGCATGCAATGCGAAAGCTAAAGGTTAAAGTGCTTCGCATGCAATCTGAATAAGAAACTGGATAGCTAGTTAGATTATAAACTAGTTTAGAACTTCGATTGGGTCATTGATAGACATAGTTTAATCGACTTATGTTCGAGACTAATCTGGCTTGAACTAGTGCTTGCTGTGAATATTATGTCAAAATATGTAACCGAGTATCGAGTGTGTTACTGATGATGTGTTTTTGTACATTCGTTACTTCATTTATGAGGAAAATCTTTTGTAAATATATCGTCAAACATTTTTGCCTATTTATAAAAGATAAATAATATATAAACGCATGTGTGTTATTTTTGCTCAAATATGCCAAAGTATAATGTTTTTCGAGTGTATATATTATATATATTTACAATAAAGGTATATAAAAGATAAGTAAGGTATAGTTTCGTCACCAGTGCTGCAGCTATACCTTATACTTTCCTTGACATTGGCTTACTGAACCCCTTACAATGAACACTTTAACGCATTTTTCGTTGGAAGCGTGGGGAAGCCAGACGCCGTATTGTAGACTATAGTATTTACGTCGTTAAGAGTTCATGGTACAGGGGCAGGTCTCTACTTCAGGCCCGACCCACACCACAAGTTTATGTGACAACGTGTAGAAAACCTGGTCTACACTCAGTGCGTCAACAAAATCAAGGTCATTCATCTAGGCCACACTGATAAGCCAATCTTATCCGATGGACGAGACAATTCCGCGTCACTGCCGCGAAATCAAGTACCAAGGTACAAAATTCATTTTCTTATCTGTGGCCTTATTTATAGTCTAGATTTCATTAATGTAAACACCTTGGTTGATCTTTGCCTTACCTTTAAACAAGTTTATCCGGCTTTAATTTTATTTGTACTGTAAGGATATGTGAACTTCTGTTTCATTGAAAAATCCTTCAATTTTATTTTAATGTTAAATTACCCTGATTGCAGTTAGGTACTATTGACTATGAATATATATTTTTTGGAAATTGAATTAAAGTAGGTAGGTAGACCATTCTTTAGAGATAGACTATATGCACGTCAATTTGTTATAACTATGGAAGAAAGAATATACCACGTAATTACGTATTAAGTTATAACATAGGCTGTAATCAATTTACTATTTGACTTCTCCAAATTCTATACCATCGTAAGACCGGTGGAGGAAAATCATTCCCTCCGGGTGTAACCTTGATGCTGACCACGATACCAACTATACAGTACAATTAAAAATAATATTGGTTGTTCTAATCAACATAACCCAATCGGCTTGCGGACGTTCTTTGCCCATTAATTAAGTTAGTATTCCTTTTAAAACAATATTTATAGAACACAATCAATTGCTATGTGCTTAGAACATGGACTAACCTGGAGGTCCAGTTATTGTATTTACTACAATTATCGAGTCGATAATTAGTATAATTAGCGACGAAGTACAAGACTGTGTCTTAGATACTGACAGCAGTATCCGCTTTAGAATAAATAATAAATAAGGTATTAAATATTATGTTATCTGTGCTGTTATATTTTTTTTGTTGTTGGCATCAGAACGCTGTTGTGCCCGTACAGCCTATTAAACATGTTTTTTTATCTTCATTAATTTTACCTTAGTCTACCACCTATGAAATAAATTCAGATGTGTAGTAATGCCATATTAATTTACGGATCAATATTAATATGCCAATATGTAATTAAACGTACAAGACTAGATATTGTATTTTTTTTAAATAAAAGATTGAAAAATATTACAATGGTAAGTTTTTATTTAAATATGTATTTTAATCACTTGGATATTGTTTCCATAAATAAAATAATGTCAATTGTCTCGAAAAATAGTTTAAAATACCAAATAAATGACGTTTAGAGAATAGTGTAGAATTTCGCGACTGATTATCAACCTTCGATAGCTCAGTTGGTAGAGCGGTGGACTGTAGTTGTGAAAGAGCGGTTATCCATAGGTCGCTGGTTCAAATCCGGCTCGAAGGAATTATTTTTGCATGTTTTTACATTTTTTGCATATATTTGTGATGATTTTTATAGTATTTGATTGATTTTTGCCTTGCATTAAAATTAATTGTTATTTGCGTATAAATTAGTATTACCTGCATTTTTATGAAAATAATTGTAGGGCTTAAACAAAATAGTATTTTGATAAATAACTAGTGTTTGTATCGTAATGTTTATTAGAGCATTACTTTTAATACCACCTAGTCCTTATATTTAATATTTATTCAAAGAAACATTTTTTAAGATATTCTAGATACATTGCAACTTGTGCATGATAAGGCAAATAAAGTTACTATGGTCACCTATGTTAAAAGTTATAATTTACAACGGTTTTCACCCGACTGCGCGACACAAAAGAGGGTGAGTTTACAATGAAGGAAAATTTTAGGGTAAGATTAATTCAGATTTATATCTGGGAGATATAGAAGCTTAGAATTATCTCTATTAGATTTTTTGCATAATTATACTGATACTTGATGTAGATACCTAACTTGCATTATGTTACAATTTTTAACAACCAAAATTTGCCTAATATAATGTATTTGGCTTCTAAAACTACCGGAGTCAACTTTAATACGCATTTTATCTTCCACGATAGATTACCAGAACCGATAATGATATTAAGCCCTTTTATTGAGAGTAGGCATAGTCACGGAATAGGTATCATTATAGTTATCATTTTAATAAAAATACTATGTTCGAGCATGAAGGAATATGCTTCGAGATGTATAGAAAACATTTGATATTGATAAATTATTCCCTCTGACTAAACGACAGTAGTTATAACTGTTAAAATTCAAAACATTGACTTCTCTACTAGGTATCTAATGTCATTGTTATTTAGTTTTTCACGTTATTTGTGAATAATTATAAACTATTTGTTTTATAATTATGATGATAAAACAAATGCAAAAAGAAGCTGTTTCCGCCCGGGATCGAACCGGGGACCTTGTGCGTGTGAAGCACACGTGATAACCGCTACACTACGGAAACGTTATGCAAAGTGGCGAAATTATTGATCAATTGGTAAAACTGATTCATGTAAGTCAAAACTAACGTTTCTTAGAGAAATTGTTAGGTATGCTTACCTAATTTTCCATTTAAAAATATCTAAATATATTTATCTACCGTCTATTTTAAATAAACCTCTATCTCACCTACATAACAAAACTTATTTTTACACGCTTTTTATTATAAACTTACCTTAGCAGTACTTGGCAAGTAACACAGGTTACACAGAAAAAAACAATTCGAAATTCGAACACGAGTCACGAGCGCCCTCTAAGACGACGCAACGAAAGCACTTGGCGGGAAACGGTCTGCGTATCTTTTTATACCATCGCAAATTGCATGGCTATTGACCACCCGCTTGAATATGGTTCATTACTTTCATTCCATGGGTGTGTTTATGTCTAATTTGTAATTGTGTTCGCACCCTGTCTTCAACTCATCTTTTACATGTACTAAGTTGTTATTACCATACATTCTGTCTGCAATATTATCGCATACAACCTCATACATTGCTCGCGTGAGACGTGACGTTGTTGGTAAAGTGTAGTCAAACACAGCAATGGATTTTAAAATTATGAGTGAAGTGTCAGAGTCGTATTTTTTACATGAGACCTCCCACGTCACAGTATGATTATTTTCGTTGCTAAAAGAAGATATGAGTGAATTGCTTTTAATCTAGTTTTATTCACAATCTGATGCGGGTTGCGAATATTGGAATTGAAACAGTTTTTATTAACATTATGGTGAGTAATCAGTGGCTATTTTTAAACTTACAATGATTCTTGATTAAAAATATCGTTTTATTTACTTTAATTATAAGTTAATATATTATTATTAGGTACGTAAAGGTACTTTAAGCAAAGCCCTAAGATATATTTCAATGTCCAGAATGTTGTTAATGCTGCGGTCGAAATATGAGTTTGAACGTCGAATATAGGTATTAAAACATAAAAAAATCATAGCTTCCTTATAGATCAGTAGGTAGTTTTAGTTAATTGGTAACATATAGGTACTAATTGTAAGCATTTCTGAAGTTACTAGTGGCGCCATCTATTGAATAACATACAAATACTTACATAAAATTGAATGTCAAAATTCATCGAATATTCGTCAGTCAGAGAGACTAACATACATCAATATCAATCTATGAATATTTCATTATATAACTATTGTAATGCCTTGTTAGTTTAGTGGTCGCCAAGCGAGGCTGCTGAGCACGTAGCCCTGGGTCAAATCCCGGATCGGACAAAGTGTTACTAAGTTTTTCCATAAGGTAATTCTCAGTAGTAGCACGAAATCTGGATAAGTGCCAGGTGGCTATAGGCTCGTTATCTATTTCATTGGGTTCAATAACTGACAAAATATGGGTTTATCAGATACCTCTGCCTACCCCTTCGGGAAATACAAGCGTGTTTTTATATTCTGCTACAACAATTGTTTTGTCACACAAAGTGAGATCAAGGCCGTCATTAGAGTTGATCAGTACCATCAGATTAAGCACGCTTCACTAATCAGCACTTAAGGAGTGTCGCTCACTGAGTATGTACGAGTACGTCTAGTCTAATACCTAAATATCGTATTATGTAGTACATTAAGTACATACATACATACGTAATTATTTTCCATAGGAATAGGACGGAATTCCATTTGCTACGATCCTGGCATATTTCTCTCGCTTCTTTTACAAGCACCATATTCCTTAATACAATAAAAGGAAATGTAGGGACATAAGATATACCACAGCTTTGACAGTAGTCAGAGTTTTTGCACACCTACCTAAAGTAATCAGGGGTGATCCATTGCATAGCCTATTGCCGTCGTTGAAGGTAAAATACATGGCAGTTCTACCAACTGCGGGGTTACTGTGAGCTTGCATTGCAGCCCAGGTCATTGGACGCCACACTACACTAAATGTAGCGGCGTCTCACTTCCACAATGGAAAATGACCTGCAATGCAAGCACGGACCCCATATCATCGGGTGACAGTTTGGGTCGTGACCCCGCCGCGGCACCTGCTCATGAATAGGGGCTCCGATTGTGTCTGTAACAAGTCGGGCATTCCCGAACATTCACGTGAGTAAATATAGGTATAGGATATCCTGACTCCCTACTAATATTATAAACGCGAAAGTTTGTAAGTATAGATGGATGTTTGTGACTCTCACGTACAAACTACTGAATGGATTTTAATGAAATTTCATATGGAGGTAGCTGACACCCTCGATTAACACATAGGCTCTTTTTTATCCCCAAAAAATGTAGCGGGTAACACCGCGGGGCGCAGCTAGTAGTAAATAATATGGATAACAGTCAGTAGAGTTATTATGGTAAAATGTTTTCGTTGCAGTTCATGTCGGTATAGAAAAATATTCCTGGATTCTAACAAAATCAATCTGTCATACAGATTGCTAGGATCTAAACAGGCTAGAATTAGGTACAAGTACTAAACGCTCATCTCTCATTGCAGCTTCCGTACGTGTCACTCCTAAAACGAATCACGCGCATGTTATCTGTGTTCTTCGTCTATCATTGTCGGTATGTCAACGATTCCAGTTTCCTCCAGATTGTTCTATTTATAGTGCATTGCGATCTTCATTTTAGATAGTAAAGCTAGGTAGGTGTGGTAATGATGATAATTTATAAATAAATGTATGACAGACATAGATGTGTAGGCAACATACACGTGTGTTACTATTTGTGAGGAACCTCAGTAATCATTTGTTTTCCAGGGGTAGACAAAAACTTTTTTGTTGTGGTGTATGTAGGGTGGGTGTTCACTAGTATGTGTACAGAGTAGTGTATATTAGAGAGATATAGTGTTCACTAGTGGTTGCTAAGCGTGACTGCTGAGCACGAGGTCCTGGATTCGAATCCCGTCGGGCAAAGTGTTACTGGTTTTCATTCATCATTTTCAGTAGCAGCACGGAGTCCGGATTTGTGCCCGGTGGTTGCAAATATATATATATATTATCCTATTGGAAAGGTTTTAATGTAATTAAACATTAACTACTCTTTTGTTCTGTTATAGAAAAGTGTGCTTCATGTGGTTTCACTGAATACGTCTAGTATGAAATTACCTACTTATATCACAAAGGTTTCCTAATTGATGTTTCATTCCCTCAGAAGTCAGATCACACATCTCAGATCCTTAAAAATAACACATTTCAGAATCATGGCAGTCGAAGGTGTGATGGTCACCTACAATTATTCAGAGGATGGAGAATACGCGAACATCCTCACAGTGTCAGCTTCGGGCATCAGGTTCTCCAAGCGATGGGTCTTAACACACGGCTCTATTCTCTCACCGTTGAAAGAGGCCAAAATAATCAAGAAGGCGAAAGGGAAACCTATACTCAGCGATGAGTTCTACGCCAACCTACCTGAGATACACGTCACGTGTGAGAAAAAACAATCGAATAATCCCAACTTATATGAGAGTGTTGAAAAGTTAAGCAGGGAGAGGAACTTACATCATGGAGACTTGGATCATAGCAGTTATTTGATTCGAGTACTGACAGGCAGGTAAGAATTCTATAAACAGTATTAAGTTTATTACTAAAATACCGTGAAATGTGTTCATTAGGAAGATAACATGTAGGTAGGTAGGCAGTGACCTGGTGATATTTTAACTCATATTTTATTCTAGACGCACCTATAAGTGTCTATTGCACGGTAATTTCTCTCAAGAAGTATAAAACCACTACGTTCTCTTTACCACTGGAGATTTTTCAATCACTCTACACCCTTCGATGAGTTCAGGAAACTATGTAACTGAATTCAGTTCTATGCTTGTAGGATCAACCCGCCCAATGTTCTATGACGTCTTTCAACTTCTTTATCGTAATTGAAACCAGTTTGTTGGTTCCAAATTCTTGCTAAGACACGCACAAGAAATATATATATGTTACAGAATATGCCACGTATGGCAGTGTCCGATCCTGGACCGCTGCGCAGACGACATCCTGTACAGCTGGACCATCGGCCACAGGGACGGAGACATCGACAGCCAGATGAAGCTCGGGAATGCACTGTTCTCCGTCTTTGTGCTTATCGACTTGGAGAGCGATAAAAGAGGTTTGTAGAGTACTTGCCTTTGTAGTTCGAAAGAATATAAGCTATGAGCGTTTTCTACAAGGTTATATAAAATAATTCATTATAATAGACTACACTTAAGAGTACCGGTTGCAATAAGGCGGTAGGTGTTTTCCGAGCTTTATAAGCAGACTTTGGACACGCTTGGTTAGCCAATGAAGAACTGAGATAAAAAATATGTTTTATTCTTAAAATACCGGAAATTTCGGAAGTTTAAAATGTGTAAAGCTGAATTCAATCAACGTTCGCCAACCTTCCGCAGTTTAAAAAGAAGAAAGCCGGTAGGTGGACTTATTATATATATACGAGGGTCAAACTGAAAGTTCTTAGAACTGGCCACTTATAAACAATATAATAAAAAAATAATTCTAAAATTTGAAAATATAACTCTTTGCCAATATTACTGAGTATATATTTCATTAATTTGTCATTTGTTTTACGATTTGGCGGCAAATTGAAAATTGTCTGTGTCACGTCAACATGAATTTAACACGAGAAAATTATCGTGCAATGATTTTTTATGACTTTCGATGTCATTTAAGTCAACAAGAAAGTTATGATAGACTACGATTGGCCTTTCACGATGAAGCCCCATCTCGTGCGACAGTTTACAACTGGTTTAATGAGTTTAAACGTGGTCGCACTAATCTCACTGATGATTTAAGTGAGGGACGGCCTTCTACGGCGACGACTGAAGATAACATCTGTGTTGTGCGGCGTATGATAGAGACTGACAAAAGAGTGACCTATCAGCAGATTCGGACAAGCTTAGGCATCGGTATGAGTCAAGTGCACAAAATCCTCCACGAGCATTTAGCAGTCAGGAAGCTTTGCGCCCGGTGGATACCTCATAATTTGACTGAGGCTCAAAAACTCCATCGTGTGGATTGGTGCCGTAAAATGATTGAAAGATTTAACGGAGGTGACTCAAATGCTGTGTTCGACATACTAACAGGTGACGAAAGCTGGATTTACTGTTATGATCCTGAAACCAAAAGACAATCTGCTCAGTGGGTGTTTCCTTTCGAGAGGTTGCCAACTAAAGTGAAGAGAGATCGAAGTGCGGGAAAAAAAATGGTGGCCTCGTTCTTTGGAAGGATAGGTCATTTCGCAACAATTGTGTTAGAGGATCAAAAAACAGTTTCTGCAGAATGGTACACTACCAATTGTTTGCCACTTGTCTTGGAAAAAGTTCGAGAGAAACGACCTCGCAGTAGGATCCTCCTTCACCACGACAACGCCTCGTCGCACACCGCTAAGCGAACGATCAACTATTTGGCGACATCAAACGTTGAATTACTGGGTCACCCGCCGTATAGCCCCGACCTCGCCCCTTGTGATTTTTATTTATTTCCAAAAATTAAAGAAAAACTTAAAGGAAAGCGGTTTATGAATGCTGAAGAAGCGGTGGCTGCGTATCGCGATGCCATTGAAGAGAACCCTAAAGACGAGTGGGCAAAGTGCTTTTCCCAGTGGTTCCATCGCATGCAGCGGTGTATTGACGTGAATGGACAATATTTTTAAAAGATATAATAAAACTAATAACTGGCTAATGTAATCAGTTTTTGATTTTCTAAGAACTTTCAGTTTGACCCTCGTACTATAGTAGAGGCCAATAAGTAACAAGACATTAATCTAATCAGAAACGTACTTTAGGACACTTAGTACTATGTAAAGAACAAATCCGCGCGCTGTAAATGAAGTTAAAAATATTAAACAAAATTCAAACTGACATATTATATTGATATCCAAATAAAATAACAAAGTTACAGAATTCTGGTAAAAGTTCTAACTGCCGCGCAAACGACCACCTCCTTGAAATATTTTTAACAGACGTCATCTGTCTTTCTTTTGCAAGTATGGCGCATATCTGAAACAAAAAGGAATTTTATTACGTTGGCAGGATTTATAAACATAACATAACGCCTGTATTCCCCGAAGGGGTAGGCAGAGGCGCACATATAGTACACCCACATTTCGCCAGTTATGTTTTTAGGTCCCAATGTAATAGGGGGCGAGCCTATTGCCATCAACAGGGCACAAATCCAGACTCCGTGCTGTCACTGAGAATTACCTAATGGAAAAACCCAGTAACACTTTGCCCGACCCGGGATTCGAACCCAGGACCTCGTGCTCAGCAGTCGCGCTTAGCGACCACAAGACCAACGACGCAGGATTTATAATTAAATAATGCTGGGTTACGACTCGACGTATCCATTACCTAGACGGATTTGCTTACTGCTAGACTAGACAACGGCGTATATACGTCATAGCTAGAGGCATTAGGATGCAGTTTATTTGATACTAACGCAGGTTTTGATGACCAGATTGGCGCAGCGACTAAGGAGTTAGGCTGTTTCGCTAAATTAGGTAATTAGGGTTCCCCGAGATAAATATGTATATGAGCCGCAGGTATTTAATATAATTGTTTGTGTATGATATTTCAGTTCGGCAACATAACATTATAAGTAATAAAAACAGGCAGATAGGTTATACGAATTGGAAACTGGCTCGTTAAAACTAGGCTAGTTCTCCTGAACTCGCTCATCTCTTGTCACTCTTGATTACGACATGCCATTTTAAACATTAATAATAATAATAATGAACTGAACGCTATTCCTCCATAGATTTTGTATGGCAATAGGAACATGTAACGACACTAGTTCGTAAACTCAATTGACCTCAAAGCAAATTAAAATCGAATTTTGCAGTTATTTAAAAATGTATAGTTATTAGTGTCTATATGTCTTTGAATTATTCCTTAATGTTGTCAACAACCCAATTATAAAATGAGACAACATAATCACCGTCTCTGGGATCCCTGACAATCGTCCAATCATTCCTCCAACTCCGGATAGTATTCATGTGCGCGGGGAACTGCTGAACGAATGAGTAGTTGGCATCGATGGCCTCCTTCTTCACCACAGCTATGATTCCCAGCAGGATGCCGCCAGCCACCACGCCGTGTCCTGACCGCAAGTATAAGGCCGCGAGAGGACCACACGCTAATCCACCTGGACGATAAGTTAAAGATTCATCATCACACATAACAAAACATCACGCCTGTATTCCCCGAAGGAGTAGGCAGAGGTGCACATATAGTACACCCACATTTCGCCAGTTATGTTTTTAGGTCCCACTGTAATAGGGGGCGAGCCTATTGCCATCAACCGGGCACAAATCCAGACTCCGTGCTGCTACTGAGAATTACCTATTGGAAAAACCCAGTAACACTTTGCCCGACCCGGGATTCGAACCCAGGACCTCGTGCTCAGCAGTCGCGCTTAGCGACCGCTAGACCAACGAGGCAGTCATCATCAGCCGGAAAACGTCCACTGTTAGCCTACTTAAAGATTAAAGCTCTTATATTCAAAATATCAGCGATTGGATGCATAAAGCAGCTGACCGGGCTTTGTGGCGTACATCGGGAGAGGCGTATGTCCAGAAGGGACTGCAAGAGGCTAATGATGATGATTCAAAATGGACTAACAAAATAGTACATCTAAAGCGTCTATAACATGGACTTATTCTTCAAAGTTCATATAAGAGACGGCGCAACAAACTCTTTAAAACTATACAGTATACAATAAACACTAAGCCCAAAGTTGCTCAATAGATTGCTCTTGTAACGGTTATTAGATCTATTTGCTGAGCAAATGGTTGGTTGCCATGACAATAGTGACAAGGCACCATTAACCACGATGCTTCTCCCCATAAATACAAACAAACATAACATCACGCCTGTATTCCCCAAAGGGGTAGGCAGAGGTGCACATAGGTATACCTAAACCCACATTTCGCTAGTTATATTTTTAGGTCCCAATGTAATACCCATCAATAAGGGTTTCAATTTTTTTTTACAATCAATATTCACTATGATAAGATCTTTTGAATTCAGGTAAACTAATATTCCTGTTCACACACGTTGATATAGAACATTCTGTAGTGGTTTCACGACTGACTAAGATCTAAATATATTAAAGAAAATATAATTGTTTACCAGCAAAATAATTTAATTGATCGTCTATATTTCTGATATGCTGGACTCCGTTCGCAACCGCGGCAAATGTAGCTCCCATCAAGGCAAGAGGAACCACGTGACGTGCAAACCTGCGAATAATTTGTGAAAGACGCATGAGACTATCATTAAAACAAAATCCTGCAAAAGTTGCAAACATGAAAAAAAAATATAATTACAACATAAAGGAAAAAGACATTGCAACCAATAATAAGAAAAATAACCTATAAAAGATTATTGATTAACATCTTTATATCTATCATCCACAGAGTAACAGTTCTTGTAGCTAATAGAAGACTTGACAGAAGCGTATCCCCACTAATCAAATTAATAACGATTTTTTTTTAACGATTACACTTACCAATACGATTCAAGAAAGACACGCGATTTAAACAAGAACCTATATGATTAACCCAACTCGCATAATGGCGTAGAAATTAAATGGTGCGCTAGACGTAACCAATTCCCAATCGGGACAAATACACCATGTTACCTCCTTGCAATCGGTCGTAAGGTACCGTCGTTTGCTTGAAAGGCACGTGTGGCTTGAAAGGTCGATAAAAAACATAAAATATCACAAGGGAGGAGGGGGTTGTAGTGAGATATCACGTGCATTTATTATTTCGAAGAACGCGTGATGTCGGAAAAAAACAAGTTCAGTCACTCCATCAAAAATTAGTTTGTACAAAAAAATACACGTGATTTTGGGTAGGGGAGGGGGCTTAGTCTAAAACCTTACCAGGTACAACCAGAGAGGAGGGAGGGGGTTAAAAAGTTGCTAAAACATCTAGTAATTATTGGACGATCCCTTAAAGCATAATTTCGCAACACAGAACACTACACAAAATACAAGTGTGATGTTATAGTTCTTAGAATAGTTACCGTTGTAGTATCGGCCCCAGGCCCACGACATGGGAGTACATCAGCACATCGTAGGTCCCAGCTATGATACCAGCGACGATGCCGTAGCGGGTTGTGACCATGATCTGAAAATTATTATTTAGGGTTAATTACTCTATTATGTCCTGGATTCGTAAAAAGTTTCGTCAAGTGTTTCCGGATCGGACAGGAGGTTTCCTGAAGAAGTAAACCTAGGTTCACCCACATTTCGCTAATTATTATTAATAGGCTCCATGCTATTAAGAAAGCATCCAGAAGATGGGCAGCAGCAAGCTTGGCGAGTGCCAAGCCTAAGGATTATGGTAACTCAACTAAGGGTAGGCCTTTCTTTAACAGTGGACGTATTCCGGCTGTAGATGATGTGCAAGTGCTGTAAGCGAGCCTGCTGGACATTAAACGGGCACAACTCATTTATCATTTACTCACGTGTATATCCGGAAATTCCCGTGATACACGTGAGTAAAACCGGCATAATAGAAAATAATATGGATAACTCCCATGAAAGTTAGTAAATTACCTTTTTGTCCACATGGCATCCATCGGGTGAATCATAATACCTGTAGTAATTACGGGTGCCTCGTTTGTCGCATGGGTCCTCCTCCTCTTCTTCCACTACTTTTTTTGGTTTCTTTTTAGCTTTTGCACCTTTTGCGGCGGGTTTCGACATTTTTGTTACTATGGCAGTTAGTGTGTCAAATTAATACTTGTGTCAAATGATTACCTTCGTCGTTTTTGTTATGGCCTGTGTTTTTTTGTATTGGCAGTATATTAGCGTAAAGTTTGCTGTATAATGTAAAAAATATATAAACATAACATCACGTCTGTATTCCCCAGAGGGGTAGGCAGAGGTGCGCATTATAGCACACCCACATTTATTTCTCATCAAAATAGTTATATTATATGTATAGTGAGCATCGCCATAAGTAGCTGAACATTTATTTTTTATAATATACCATTTTTACCTACTACCAAGTGTGGGGCGACGTTTTCTTTATGTATAAAAAAAACTTCTTATATAGTAAAAAGTCTTCAATATTCTCAAATCATCGTTTGGACGCTACTATAATTTGAGCCAATAACTTGAATTGATGGTTGTTTATTTCAATCATTCGACGTAAGGTTTCTTAACATGTTAAGCTACTTATAGTGCTGACTGTGCCTACATATCCTGCTTGTATCTCTATTTCAGGGGTTGAAAGTCTGAGGCCGCTTTCCTATCTACTGGACGTAGTCCGAGCGCCCACTGGAAGAGGATCTACACTCGAAGTCCATTCTACGCCTTTTGGTTGTGACGTAAGTCTTTTTGCTTACCTTCTTTCATGTTTGCTGTAATACAAGTAATATTAAAACTAATTAAAATAATACCAGTGTTTGAGTGGGTCGATGAACTCTAATGAGCCTAGCTCACTCTCAAACTTAGAAACTAATTAACTCTGTGTAGGAGCATTATCATATGATTTACATTATTATCGATCACCCGATATTCGCTCAATAGGCAGCATTTGATTCGAGAGATTTGATCGTAATTTGATTTTTATTTAGTTATTTAGTTTAGTGCAATAAACGTTCTTGCTTGAGACGATCACATACAGTGAATTTTATTTTCTGTACACTTCTTATTTCTGGTGACACATCTTACAAGTAACTTTGTACATCTCTGTGTACGGGTAACCCTTGTACACTATGTAATGGTTCACTTTCATCTATTGCTTTCTTTTTTAATGGACCAATCGATAATGGCACTCATTTATTATTATTATGTTGATTGGCGACCTGATTAGCGCAGTGGCTAAGTGATTGGACAGCTGTGCTGGGGGTTGCGGGTTCTATTCCCGCACGGGACAAAAATTGTCTGATCTACAGATGTTTGTCCCGAGTCTGGGTGTTTGTGTAACGTAGCCACGATTCTAGTGTGGACAAATATTCTTTGTGTGGAATGATGATTAAAAAAAAGGATCGATTGATATGCCTTCGGTACTGTCTTATACTGCCCCCTTAACATGAACTCTTGAAGCAGGACATTTTACGTTGTGGAAGCGAGACGCCGCTACGTGCAGTGTAATGCAGCCTTGATTCCACAACGGAAACTGTCCAGCTTTAAGAGTTCATGGTAAGGGGGCAGTGCTTTTATATTCCGTCCCATTGGTGGGCAAAGTCTTCTTGGGTTTCCAAATCAGATAAGCTGTATTTTATAAAACTTGCAGGTGTTCCTCAATGCTATCACTCGTGGATCAATATGCGGGGTGGTGGGCAAGAGACCATCTCTGCTACTGACTGACGCAGCCACTGCACTGGGGTCTGAAGGGGGACCGGTTTTCAATGAGGGACCCACGTGAGTATATACATTATAATGATTCAAACCTTTTTACTCGATTGGAAATAATAACTCAAAATGTAAAGTAAACTGATAGTGATGGTTAAAAATTAGACGTTTAATACCTCTGTTTTCCCGCAACCATGAATGCTGTAAAGGATTTGAAAAGTCGGGACCAAAAAAAATTTTTTTTTTATTTCTATGTGTCTTTTAAATCTACGTTTGTCCATGAAATGCATGGTGCCCGTGGTATTTATGACTGCTTTCCAAATGAGCATCTAAGCACGACTCCGGAGTTCTGAAAGCTTCACTGAGATTTTCCATTAGGTAATTCTCAGTAGCACGTAAGGATTTATAACCGGTTAATACTCAATCATTTATTGCATTCAATATGTTACAGAGATGGTAGAAAAATGGCAGTAGGTTAGGCCCTATTACAATAGGACCTATTACATAACTAGCAGAAATATGGATGTACCATGTCATGTGTGTTTTAGGAAAGAACTGATAGGCACAGTGGTGTGCAGCGTGTCGTGGTGTCGAGGAGAGTGGGTGGGCCTCACTCTGGTGGCGCCGTTGATATCCGTGCTGTCTGCTAAACTCAGGGTCGCACCGCCGCGCCCCGACAGGCCCCTCAGCACACATCCACTTCAAGATGTATTGAGTAAGTTATGAATAGAAGTACCTATATTACTTCTTACACTTGTACTTAAGTTAGTTAGCAGAAATTATTCCTAACGTGAAGTCCATATTATGTGGCTTGATAAAATAATACGATTTTAATGCCTGAAAATAATTGGCAGTGCCTGGCTGTGGCAATAGGCTCGCCCCTATTACACTGGGACCTAAAAACATAACTGGCGAAATGTGGATGTAATGTGCTCTGCCTACCCCTTTGGGGAGTACAATCGTGATGTGTATGTTCGGTTATGCTTTAAGAATTGGCTTTATTTACTGTAAACTTAAATAAAAGTACAACAAGATAGATACAGATATAAATGCCTCACGGCGGGCGCCAGAATTGCGATATTAAACTACCCTCAATAAAAAATCTTAAACTTTATTAAATTAACTATTTCCAGGTCAAATAGATGACTGCACAGTACTAGTGCGATGCGGGCACGCCTGGGGGGCGGGCGTGTATCTAGGAGGGGGTTACGTTGTCACCTGCGCACACGTTGTTAAATCTGTGAGTATAATTTAAAATATATAATATTCCAAACTGCGTCAAAATACAATAAAATAAAGTTAAGACACTAAAACTATTTATATTTCCAGTATCAATCCCACAAACTGTCTGTCTATTGCCGAGGAGTGAGCGAGACTGCCATAGTTCGGTATAAGACGCCGGACAAGAAGGCGTACGACCTGGCCTTACTGTTCACTAACCCGGAGAGGTTGGCCCATATGAAGGCAGCGGTCTTATCCAATGTACCAGCTGAGAAAGGTATGTTCTTGTTGCCTAGTAGTTCAGTCCCGTTTAGCGTTTGACCTCGAACCCCAATTACTTCTTCTTATCAGCGACTCAATGGAAAATTACATTTTAGAGGCCCAAAACTCCACCGCGCGGACAGCGTTGTCAGCCAACACGCGGTGGAATGAGGAGAAGCTAATGTTATAGCTTCTCAGGCGTGCCTGATACAATTGCCTATAACAATAGCATGTCACAGGGAAAGCGGGACAATAACTATAAAAAATGGGGCATAGTTTGTATTCGTGTGTATTTTCAAATATTAAATAGTTTACCAATTTTTTTGGCCGCCTTTTTATTGTTCACTTGTTCGATATTCTACTATACGAGCGAGATCGTTTATCGCACATAACCGCTGGGGCTGGATCGTTAAAATTTTGGCAGTAGTAGTATTCAACGGTGTTAAAACTCTGACACCAGGTTGTTCATCAACAATACGATAAGAAAAAAGCGGACGCCATCTAGTTTCATGCAATCAAATTGACGTTTAAAAGTGTTTGTAAAAACCTATGTACAGAAAAAAAAGACATAAAAACAGGGAGGTACAATTATGTGAAACCCTGACACCCGTGCTAGGTTTATAACCTTACGGGAGTCAGTGCCTTCAACAAAATAAATAATGTATATAACTAATTGATCAGGGGAGTCGGTCCTGGCCGCGGGCTTCCCGTACTACAACGAGTTCGACCTGTCCCCGCTGCTGCCCACCATCACGGCGGGCCACGTGAACACGGCGTCCCCCTCCATGCTGCAGACCTCCTGCTGCGTGCAGGCCGGCTTCAGCGGGGGGCCCGTGTTCAGGCTGCAGGGGTGAGCTTATAACTTTACCTCACTACTTTTATTTAGGTGGTATAAAAAATATAACATCACGCCTGTATTCCCCGAAGGGGTAGGCAGAGGTGCACATATAGTAAATCCCAATGTAATAGGGGGCGAGCCTATTGCTATCACCCGGGCACAAATCCAGACTCCGTGCTGCCACTGAGGATTACCTAATTTAAAAACCCAGTAACACTTTGCCCGACCCAGGATTCGAACCCAGAACCTCGTGCTCAGCAGTCGCGCTTAGCGACCACTAGACCAAAGAGGCAGTCAAAACTCAAGTTATGTTGGTTATATAATACTTAGAAAATTGGACTGGCGATTGGACTGCTGCGCTAACTTGCAGGTTCGATTCCTGCACGGGGCAAAACTTTGTGCGAACCACAGATGTTTGTCCCGAGTTCGACGGCGCGACGTTCTATTTTGAAAAAAAAAATGCCGCATAAAGTTGAACAATGAAAGGGAATTTCACAGCAGTGGGATAAAGACTGAAAAAAGGACTTGTTGCAATTTTTTTAGTTAGATACCCGTAGTTTCTAACTACCCATAAAAAAATTTACGTCTTCATCACAAGTCATTTACTTTACATACAGGACAAGTAACCGCGTCGAAGTGATAGGTATAATAGCCATCAACGTGACGAGTGACGGCGGCGCGTGCTTCCCCTACGTCAACATGGCCGTGCCCGTCACCGTGTTCAGCGACCTGCTGGCGCAGTACATACTGGACAAAGGTGGGGATATCCATACCTACTAATAAATAAATAAATTAAATAATTAATCACACTTCATAAAGTTTGTGTGTGTTTGTTAGTCGTGTTCAGAACGGCTACAAATACAAAACGCGTTCTAACGAAACGCTATATTTTTTGCGCGTAATATTTTTTACGCTATAATATAGCATTTCGTTCGAACGCGCAGATTGTGTATCGTTCGGCGTTGCTAGTGACAGCGCATAGCGCTCTGTACTGATATGCGATGTGAATGTATGCGCTATGCGGTATCGTTGTTTCTTTGTATCCGATAAATTACATAGTAATTACATATTTACGAAACAATATTTTATATAGGTACCTTTCTATTTTCAGTCAAGCGTAGTTCATATAAATAATACACATATTTGTCTTTTTTTACGTACATTTAATAGTAATAATTAGAATTTATTAAAATATGTTGGAATTGGCGTGTAAAAACATTAATTTTGTTACTTTATTCGAAGTAAGCTGTGTGCGTCGATCACTAATAATATTCCCAGCTTTTGAAAACATGCGCTCACAAGGCACTGAGGTGACGATAACATTACAATTTTTAATAAAAAAACTCGTGTAGTGACGGGTACACAGTTTGGTGATACCGCCACCACTTAAATGATTTTTTAAATTTGTTATAGTTGTTTTATACGAAAGGGCTTTTTTGCAATAAACACATTCCGCTTTCTTAGTAATTTCATCCACTACACTGAAATGGTTCCAAACCTGACCAACTTTAGGCATTATGTTATAAACAAATAAAACTTTAATATAATCAACACTTACAAAAAGAATTTAAAACTAATTAACTAAAACAAACTCTAACAAATTAAAATAAACAACAAAATAAACAAATAAATCGAAAGTTGCCGGCTACACAAGACGCAGTGAACTGCACGATTACTTTTACTTCAAAGCGCAGTTTTAAAATATTATTATTGCATTTTCTTCGAATTTCAAATCTGCGTTAAAGCGGATAGAAAGCGCATATTAAACTAATAAAAATAAATATACTCGATTTAGGACCTTATAATAATCTATTTAAGGTTGTAAATAATAATCATTGCGAAACAAGTAACGACATTTTGATTTTATTTAAAAACGAAAAAGCATTAAACTAATAAACTATACCCGATTTTGAACTTTATTGCAATCGGTGTATGGTTGTAAATAACAGTCATCGCGAAACAACGCCATCTTTTGATTTTATAACATAAAAAACAGTATACGTAAGTCATGACAGCTTATTTCTATTTCCATGCTAGTCAATACTAGATGTCGCTACAGTCAACCCAGCAACTATAAAATTGCGCTGATAAGAAATAACGTGCAGCAGATTCTTGTCAAAATAAATAACAGGTAGCGTATGCTATATATGTATAACGTGCGTTTTAATCCGCGCTCTAATATAACGAACACCTTTAGTGTTTGTATGTTTGTTACCTCTTCACGCTCAAACGGCTGGACAGATTTTAATAAAATTTCATATAGAGGTAGCTGACACCCTGGATTAACATATAGACTACTTTTTATCCCGAAAAAACGTAGCGGGTAACACCGCGGGGCGCAGCTACTATATACCTAAATAAACGAATATATATTGTACCATTTAGGTGAAAGTTTGTCTGTATATCACACTTTTACTGCTAAACCACTAAACCGATTTTGATATCTATATTTTTCATTACGTGTGTATGTCACTGAACTCCTAACGGCTGGACCGATGATGATGAAATATTTGTATGTGTTTAAATTGGTCCTTAGTTATATAGATTACAATTCGAGTCAGTTGCTAATTGAATTACACCCGAGTATATTTTATACCCAGCAGTGAGATATTGAAGGCTGTGGATGATGATGATATTTTTATTTTTTCCATTTTCAGATGAATCCAAACTAGCATCTATAGAGAACAACAAGGAGATAATCCAGTCGCAATGGAGGCTGATGCCTTACAGATCTAAAATATGATATAACTTGATCTTGCCCAATAGTCTAAGATCACTCTACGAGAGTAAGCATTTACTTTTTAAAGTAACTCCTTATTAAGTAATCACAACACATAAAAATATGACAATGAATTGGTAGAAGAGTGTTTGTATAACGGTCAAAGGTCTGCTAGCGAAAAGTTCTAAAAATAGGTAATCTGTATTCATAATACAATATTATATTTACACTGTTTCCGCTCGGGATCGAACCGGGGACTTTGACACGTGATAACTGAAATGTGGATGCACTGTATGTGCACCTCTGCCTACCCCTTCGGGGAATACAGGCGTGATGTTATGTTATGTTGTTATTTACACTTTTTAGTCCAATTCGAAATAGAATATAAGACAGTGCACAAAAGTAACATAATTATATGTATTATATATAAAATATTTACATAATTAAACAAATAATACTCCTAATTAAGTTATAATAAGTATCGATCCTCTCTAAAACTTTTAAAAGTTTAAAAATTATAGTCACAAGTGGGAATCAAAGCCTCAACCTTGGCTGATCAATGCTGCTCTTCTAGCGAAGATACCGTGTGGGGTCCCGTGTCCCTGTGTGCTTAAAATCTTTAGACATTATCCTTTTATAAATATGGTACTTTTCATAAAATGATCAAGACTGATTGTTTTGGTGGCTAACTTTTGACCTCCTTACCATGAACTGGTAAAGCAGGCCAGATTACGTCGTGGAAGCGAGATGCCAATTACACTGCACGTAGCCGCGTCTCGCTTCTACATCGAAAATTGACCTTCGTTAAGAGTGGTAAGGCTGGTGTTGTGAATATATTTATAGGTGCATAGTTGTTCTATTTAAATGTTGATACTTGTCAGTTATATGTATATAAGTAATTTTAACAAATTCTAAGGTTAAATTAGGTGAATAAAGTTTCATGTTGAAATACTTAAATGTTTTATTTGCGTTGTATATTGCTTTTATTGCATTGACCGACGTAGTTGAAAGCTTTTGCTAATGGCAAGTTGTCGTTCATTGTGGCGTTCTAACGGGGAGGCCCTTTGTTTAACAGTGCGCGTCATTCGGTTGATGAATGAAAGCTTTCTGGTGAACTATCCCGGCCACTTACCACCCTACTCAGAGAAATATAATGATTACCAAAACTAACACACTTTTTTTTATTCTCAATTTATTTAGAGGCTTTTGCCTTACACAGGTATGCCAGCCTCATTGTACCCTTAAATGTTACAATACGTATAAAATTCTTATTTCTACTGTTGTGAGGGAGAGTCACAGACGCAACAACCATTTTGTACATAGATAGAGCTAATTTTGAACTTGGATCGGCCAACATATTATTATTATAAAAATCCAAATATCATATTTATTCATTTTGAATTCTCGCGTCAGTAACTCTCCCTCTCATTTTTTTTGCACTCCATAAGTAAGTGTTGGACACTACACACTCACTAACACAGGTACTGCACTAAGCAGGAAATTACTTCTTGAAATCTTTACGTGTCAATTGAAGCAATCATTAACGTGTGTAAATAATATAATATTCTTTCCAGGTACCATACCAATAAAAATATCATTGTTCGGTACATGATAAATGATTAAGTAACTCCTTGTTGATTTTTATTCTAATCGCTGCTATATGTAAGACAAACGATTTAAAAAAATATTCTGACACTTCAGACTGTAGTCTATATTCCTATTTTACGACATAAAAATTGCTTTTGTAAAGTATAATTTTATTATTTAACAATGGCGCGCAAGCAAGCAGTATCGATTCAGGAGACTGTCGATAATAATGATGACTTTGTGAACTACATCTTGGCACACTCCCATCAGCTGATTTGTGAGTAGATGCTGAACACTTCTTACATGCTGACACCTCACAGATCATTCAGCTTCACACTTTACTTCTTCACATGAGAATGGATGCAGTTAGAGATTGATTGGTCAACCTAGATGTTTGGACTGATGATGGAGTGATACCACAAAACTGTTTCTATCAAAATTGTATTTAGCTGTAAGCCTTATGTACTGTATTAAATAAATAAATAAAAACTTAAGTTTAGTAATTATTTGTTTATTTGTCTTTTTACAATTATTATAGGAGCAGACCAAGGCGATGTTGTAGATAAAAATAACATAAATCAATAAACACAGTAATTGGCTATAACAAATTTTATGCGATGCTAACTTTGTGAAATCAGTCAGAGTACAGTAGAATACGTCTCTCACAGGCAATGATACTAAGCGTACGGAACGCGCACGTCAGTGGCGCCTAGAACTTTCCTTCGTAATTGGTACTCTACCTGTTAACCTGTTAGGCTGGTGGTGCCAGTAGCGCTCCTTTACGAGTGTCGATACATTAGTACGTCCGGCGCACCCTGGACGGTCAACCTCGCTACCACCCTTGTCAACTCACCAATCTCTACACCACCGAATGACCTGTACGAAGCAGAAAGCTTTACTGTAGATGCTGCTAACATGCAAACAAAAAGCTTTGATTCGTCTAGTATTTGCCTATAATAAAAGTCAACTTTAACAGGTATGGAAGTGTATTCAGACTTCTGCGGCCCCTGCCTCGCCACCGGTAACGCTATAAGGAAGGGCAAACTGGAGATCGGACAGGATGCCATTGCTATGGTCAAGGTATAAACGAACTAAGTTTCATGGACCAGTGTTATATAGATATTGGCAGGTGCTCAAAGTTTTACAGTTATAGACGTCATGGGTAGGATCCTTAATCAAAAACATAACACCTGAATTTAAAGACAAGAGTAGGCAGAAAGAAGTATGTATAATTGAATAATACCTTCACCGTTTAGCAGTCGCGCTTTAAGTCCACTTGACCAGGTGTTGTGGCGCAACTCGGGAGTGTCCTATGTCCAGCTGTGGACAGCAATAGGCCGAGAGAGAGAGACCAGCGAGACAGTCGTTTGACAGACATGAAATATTCAGACTCAGGACAAATAGCTTTGAAACACTAATAAGTATTTAAATCAGAGCGGAAATCGAAATCGCGACCCTTTAAAACATTTACTGATGGACGGGATCGATCGCATGTGGCTAATGCGCGCGTCCGATGCAACACACATCATACCTATAACGTATGTAATGACTTTGTTTTTATAATATGTAATAACTTTCTATGGAACCTGTTTCAGTGTTGCTCTGACCACATCGACGCGTTAGCAAGGTTCAAAGACAAAAGTGAACCTGCCTTCCTTTTTATTGCGGTAAATAATTAATTTGTTATTGGTATATAATAGGCGATGGGCTTCACAAGCTTGTGACTTGCAAACTAGACGTACGATGTGTCAGATGACGTCATATTTTACTTTGAGTGTTACTCATCGGAGGCACAAACTGTTAATTTGTATTACAGTCAATAGATTTTTGTAAATAGCGTTTATTATGTATTACAGAGCTTTTTTATTAGACCGAGATGTAGACAAACTAAGTGTGATTATAAACTAACAACGCAATCGTCATCTCTCCAGCATGGCAAACTAACCCGCGCGATGTTCGGCCCCAACGGCATAGAGCTTTGTCGCATAATAGAAGAAGAACTGATGATTCTGAAGCAAGAAGACGCAGGCATTTACGTTGAGAGGCCAAGACTGGAGATCGATGAGATGTTACCTGAAGAAGCGGTAGGTTTACATTGATAGTATGACATTTTACATTTATTGTATTGTTTGCGTTCTAAAATACATTATATCTATTTTATTACTTCCCATGTTTTATTAATGTATTACTGTACCTACATTATCTATTCATTACTAAATTAAAGTTTTAAAATACAATGAATATGGAATGCAATACTTTTATAACAACGTGCCTACCAAGTAAGGAAGATCTTTACAAATCTAAAGTAAATCGAAGTAAGTAACATTTACAATTCGCTACTATCATAGATTCCGTAGGCTTTTTACGTGAACTTACGAACTACAGCAAATATCTTTATTCTTGCTTACAATAAGGATTAAGTAGGCCGATCCCGGCGGCACTGCAATGCCGGGCCGACCTGTGACGGGAGAGGAGCGAGCCCCGAACCTACCGTCAGTGTACAATAATCAGTTTAATATACTGGTCCCTCATTGAGGGAACTTTCAGATATTAATGTTATTTATGAATCTTTTCACTATTAGATGACATCGAATTACTCTGAAACTATGGGTTAGAATTTGATGCGCATTTGCAGACATAGTTAATCCCACCAATAATAATGTCCACTATGGGGTAGCACATTTTTTTTTTAACCAAAGCCCATACAAATTTGGTCATTCTCCTTTATAGCAATGATTGCATAGATATACGCGAATGACACTGTTAAGTTTCATGATTTACCCGACAGAGGCGCTGTCGTCACTTCGCTTAAAATGCTGGATAAATGGCTTTGAGTGTTTGGTAGTAGGTAAATATTGTTTAATTAATGTTATGTTTTCACATGTAATAGATACCTCAAATAATAATATTGAGCTCCTCCAGTGTGTTGCCAGTGATTACGTATGGCTCTGAGACGTGGTCGCTAACAGTTGGCCTTTTGGAATGGTTCAGAGTCACTCAGCGAGCTATGGAGAGAGCTATGCTTGGGGTTTCTTTGCGCGACCGGATCCGGAATACGGAAATTTGCCAAAGAACTAGAGTCACCGACATAGCTCGAAGAATATGCAAGTTGGAGTGGCAATGGGCACGCCACATCGCTCGAAGAACCGATAACCGCTGAGGAAGAAAGGTTCTCGAGTGGCGACCACGAACCGGAAGACGCAGCGTTGGCAGGCCTCCCATCAGTAAGCACGACGCGCCACTAGTGGCGAGAGCGCGCGACTGCCACTGGTGGCTGTGGTCGGGGGCCCGTTTGTGCGGAGCCTTATAATGACGGATAATTATTAATAATTTTCAATTAATCACTCTTACCGTAACATACATATTTGAAATACTCCTGCTTCTATCTTATCTATCTTCTTCTATCTTATACTTTATCCTGCACACTGTCGGCTCCATCTCTTATACATATCCATCTCCTTTCGCAGGTCTGTTAGATGAAATTTCTTTATGAAATAAGCAGTACCGTTGTACTTAACGTTATTCCTTATGCTTATTATCTTGTGTGTGTACATAAATTGTCAATAATATCTACAGGCGAAAATGCAAGAAAACCTCAAAATAGAGGAAGAATACCGCGAGTCAGCTGAGAGACTCCGCGTGCTGACCCTGGCGGCCCGCAAGAAGAGAGTGAACGAGCGACTGTCGCAGAACATCAAGCGACTCAACTTCATCATGTTCTGGCCGCACTGCCACCAGGCGCACTACGACCTGTACGAGAAGTGGGACATGATCAGTGAGTTATCACCATCATCAACCTACGCGATTGTTACCGTCGAATGATATCGTTAATTCCTTCGGGAACAGTACTTTTTTCTCGATGAAAGGTACAGCAACATGCTATCGTTAATTGAAGAACAACTTTTTTGCTGTTACATAGTAAAAAGTCTAACATATTCCCACCATTTGGACGTTTCTATAATTTGAAACAATAACTTGAGTGATGTTTATTTCTTTTAATTATTTGACACAAGGTTTCTTAACAGGTGCAGCTTATGTGGCTGACTTTACCCTACCTATATTCTTTTTGAAATGTATTCCCATTGCATTATTTTAAAATACCGAAGTAAGGATTTCGCTTAATTTTACCTTGGGAGAGGCCAGAGGATGGCCAACAGTGGAGCGCAACTGGCTGATAATGATGATGTTACACAGATATCACAGTGTCCGCCAAAGACACGTTCCAACTGGACGAGAAGACTGCGCGGGAGGCTCTATACATGAGCGATGTGGACCCCAACGAGGCTTGTCTTCACGCTCTGCTGGCTGGCAGAGTGCTGGTCGTGCTGTTCAAGATGTTTGAAACCGACACACGAGACTTTGTCAGTGAGTATCATCCTCAACTATCTCGACTCGGCGTACGGAGGCTTAGTTTTAAAACTAACTATATGATATAATAATAGTAAACAATATAGATAACCCTCATACCAAAACAGAAAGTAGCAATACTGCTACTCATAGACTTCTTATGATCACCTTCTGAGTCCATCATCAGATCAGCTCAAAAGTACCATAATATTGTATTGTCACCAAACCTATTTAAGTATGTAATATTTCATATCAATCGGATTTCAAAAAGTGGTTCTAATTTAGATTGCATTTGACCTATACAAACAAACATACATACAAATAATGCAAGTTAAATAAAAGTTTGTAATAAAGACACATTTTTATATTCTAAATAGTTTCAAGTTGATATCGCTGTTTTTAAATATTTATTAAGAGCCCATAATCCTTGTATAATGTTTAATGCAAAATAAATTGTATCAAAATAGTAACCTTAGCTAATCACTTGCCCGAAATCAGAGTTGATGCGCTACACGTTATACGAAGAGATTCCGATCCCCAAGGAGGACGTGGCTCCTGAGAAGCAAGTGCCTCCAGTGCCGGCGTACGAGCGCTACGCCTCTATCAGCAAGACGGCGAGGGAGGTCCGCCGCGATCGGTACAACGCCAAGCTTCAGAAACAGGTCGGAAAAAGAAATAATACATGGAATACGTCGATTGGGAAGAATATTAGATTACAGAAACCGTAGTAATTAATTAAAAACCAATTAAGCATTCCAAAGGGATGAAAATTAAAGAAATACATAAAATCCATGAAATAATGCAGACAATACAGCGTTTTGAATTTTATAGAGGCATTCTCTTTCCCTCTCCAGGAAAACGCTAAATGTACGGGCCGATGGGAAATTTACTATGCAACAGCAAGGGTCAAAGTCATGTGAAAGACTGCTTTAGACGAGACAATTTAAGTTTAAATCGATTGTAAAATATTGTACTGTAGAAACTAAGCCGACTTTATCATTTTTTTACTATAATAACTTTCGTGAGTGTTACCCATATTATCTACTATATATACCGGTTATACTAACGTTGATATTCGGGAATGCCCGACTAGTTTCGGACTCTAACGGAGCCCGACTAGTTCGGCTCGCGACCCCGCCGCGTCACCTGCTCATGAATAAGGGCTCCGTTAGAGTCCGAAACTAGTAGGGCATTCCCGAATATCAACGTGAGTATAACCGACTTTATCATGCTGCAGTGAAGAGAACACTTTAACATTGCGAGCTTTTTGTATTAGTACTTAATATATTTTTGATTAATATTGTAGAGAATTTGAATTTGACGACCTGATTAGCGCAGGGGCTAAGCGATTGGACTGCTGCGCTAAGGGTTGCAGGTTCGATTCCCGCACGGGGCAAAACTTTGTGCGAACCACAGATGTTTGTCCCGAGTCTGGGTGTTTGTGTATGTGAATATTTCATGTTTGTGAAACGTACCTGCGATACAGGAGAAATAACAAGTGTGGGGCGAAGTTTAAAAAAAAAAAAAAAAAAAAACAGATAAAACATTATGTAAATAACATTAACTTACAGCAAGAAGAAAAAGAAGAGAGGGACCGTTTGGCTGCAGAACAAGAGCGTCTGGCTCGAGAGGCTGCTGAGGAAGTGGCGCGGCTTGAGAAACAAAGGCAGGAGGAAGAAAGGATGGCCAGGATCGCGGCAGGGGTGAGCATGCATTATTTGAAGTTAACGTTCTCCTATGGTGTTCGTTAACCATTTAAAAGTCTACGCAGATTGACAGACAGACAACAATGAAGTTTATTGAACTAACACAAACAAGTCCCGTTGCAGTAGGTATGTCGGTTGATGATTGGTGAATGACGATGGTGATTCATTTATTCTCGTTTCATTTACTTACAAATATTTAACCTAACTTTTTTTAAAACGCGCTGTTAAAAGATTTTAAATTAATAGCGTTATTTAGTTACCAGCCGAACCCGAACCAGCGCCACCACCAGTAGTAGAAGGAGAACCGCAGCCAGAAGAAGGGGCAGAAGGAGAACCGCTACCAGAAGGAGAAGCAAAGCCAGCAGAAGAGGGTGAAGAAGGAGAGCCGAAAGTGGAGAAAGCTGATACGGAAGTTTCCGGAGTTACTGAAGTAACGGAAGTTACAGAAGTAACGCAAGTTACAGAAGTAACCCAAGTTACAGAAGTAACGGAAGTCACAGAAGCTACAGCTGGGGTAGGTTTATAACCGTAATTATTATAACATTGTGTATATTGCATTCACACAAATTTCGCCCAATGTACCTAATAAAAGCGAGCTCAACAACACTCCGTACTGCTACGGAAAAACTTAACCTGGTAATCGATCCAGTGCAATACTAGGCCTGACTAGGTCAACGAAGCAAGGCTTCTTTATCATTTATCATTATTTATCGTGCATTAAACTTGTAACATGGAAAGTAGCACAAAATGACATGTTTTTAAGCAAATAAATTATTTTAATTTTGACAAGGTTACTAAAATTTAAATGTGGCATACGTTCAGCAAGAAGGCGTCGTGGGAGATGAGGAGAAGGTGGAAGAAGAAGAACAATTCAATTCAGATCTTGAGGTGGAGGGAGAGGACTACATTCCTCCGGGAGGGCTCTTTGTGCCCGGACTGTACACGCCTGCTAATGAACTAGCTAAGGCTAACGGACTAGCGTACTTCTATCCCAAGGTAGAATGTTTTATCCGTTGTGAATTGTGTTTTTTCTTTAATCTCTTCCAGCAGTTCCTCTGGTTGAATTAGCATTAACTATGATGCACGTGAAACCGCAAAATATAGCTGATATCATTAAAAAGTCTATGTGTTGTCAAATTCAAAATTTTATTTACACGTAAACATATTACTGGCACAAATAAAACATCAATTTACCAGTTGTTCTATAGTAAATTTATAGTCTCACGTTTCACCAAAATCCGTCCAGTAATTCTTGCGTGAAGAAGAAACAAACCTACATTGTCACAAACGTACGCGCAAATATTAGTACGGTCTTACTTACTATTTTATTTACTTAATTCACAGCAAGTAGCGGACTTGGCTGACGTGGTGGAGACGGAATACCTTCCGCCTCACGTGCTGGTGATATTTACCATAGACAAGCGGTACGATGTGCAAGAAATCATTTCACAGTATGGCAGCGAAATTTTAAACGTGAGTGTTTTAAAATGTCGTAAGTTACTGCAGATATTGAATGAGGTGAACGATAATGATGGCGAGACGAGGGAAGAGAGTGAATGAGGCGAACGAAGTATGCCAGGATTGTAGCAAATGGAACTCCGTTGTCGCCGTGTTTGTTTTATCAATACAAGTTTACCACCTATTCCAGCTGGGCGTCTTTGTCGGCGAGGACCCGTATAAGTCGGAGCACATAGCCTACAGCATCAAGCAGTATGACAAAATGGACCGGCCAAGGAAATAGTATGTTCAATAGTCTTACTCAATCACCTAGTTCTCCTTCTTAGCGAGTCAATGGCAAAATTAAATTTTAGCAGCCCTTATACCACTATACACCTACTTATATTGCAGAAAAGGGTAGTTTAAATTGAGCTGTTGCACATCGTACATCTACATTTTCTAAACTGGTGATCCAATCTAATGATCTATTGTTTTTGGAGTAATCTTATCGCCATCAATAAATAGAAAAATTCCAAACAAGTCAATGTAGTATATTTTGTATTTTTATCTATGCCTTGTGGCGCAAAGTCAAAGTCAAAGTAATTTATTGCAAACATAGGTAATAAGTACATAATACATGATGAAGCATACATAAAAAAGTGCGCTATGTTTCGCCTGTCGGCATGACCCCACCTTTGAACCTCATACTCATAAATGCCTGTACATTAAAACACTGGTAACTACGGTGGCATACTTTTGGTACGAAGACTGCAGTTCGGATCACAACTTTACCGCGTCACAAACTCATGAATAACGGCTCCGTTTAAGTTCAGCTCTTGCATCAGACCGGAAAATTGTACATTTAATAATATTAATCAAATTTTGAACTGCCTTACCATGAGTTTACATTGCATGTAATTTTCTGTTGTGGAAGCGAGACCCCACTCCATGCAGTGTAGTGCGATGTCTCGCTTCCACAACGGAAAATGTCCTGCAGTGCAAGCTCTTAGTACTAACAAATAGTTTAATCGTTCTAACTTACGTAGCTTCGACCGTCTGGCTCTCATGGTGTCTCGCAAACGAAGCTTGCCGCTCCTACAGCTAGCTGGCCTTAACCCTATCTATATCAGCTCTGACGTCATAACCGGTGAAAGAGAATGCCTGGCCATGTTCCCTGTAGGCTACGGAGATGACTTCCAAGAGGAGGAAAGTGTAAAGGAGGAAGAATTAGCGGTAAGGAGTTTGAAGTAGAGCAGTCTCTGGGGTTTTAGTGAAGGTTATTACCCTGGGATCAATGAGTATACTATAACTAATCTGAGGTAGATAGGTTAAAGAGTCTCCACCTGTAACTTTTCGCTGAACATTCCTCCATAACCGTTCGAGAGTAAGGTATGGGAAGGATGCTTGTTACACCACTTTGTTACGGTACGCAACATTATCTGCGCTCCGAATCAGTACGTTAAGTCAAGGCTAATTAGGTAATCAACTGGTTCAACTCTTTTTGGCTCTCGATAATTATGATACTGGCCTTCGTCCACGTGAATATAGTGAGGCATAACGATATGGATTGCTGTTTTTGAAGTTCAAATGTTGCGAAGGTAATATATCACATAATATATACCTACCTACCTCTTTTTACTTATAATCTTGTTGCTTGGGAATCTTAGGGTAGTAAAGTGCCGATCAACTCAAGTACAGCCCCCGTACCATGAACTCTTAAAGCAGGAAATTTTACATTTTAGAAGCCGCCGCTACATGCAGTGTAGTGCGGAAAATGACCTGCTTTAGGAGCTCTTGGTAGAGCCAGGATCGTATTATATCCCATTTATATAAATCAGAGTCGGATTAGTTACACCATTTATAACTCTATTACGGGCGGACCGATTTTAATTATCCTCTCTCCGCCCGGAATAACAATTAAAATATACCAATATTCACAGAACAACCGGCAGAACTGCCGGGTGTTCTTGTCTCTAACTTTATCTAGTTAACTATCATATTACTTTTACAGGTCGTTGAACAGCCACCAGAACAAGAACAACAGGTAACTAAACATTTTAGTTTTGTTTAGCTCCCTCATGTCGTAACAATTAGCAGAGAGACATTATCGAATCAATCATTTACTTTCTCGCAAGAAATTAAAGTTAACTAGCTAGTACTCGAACAAGGAGTATACTTTTAGAGAGGCGAAATATCTAAAAACATAACATCACGCCTGTATTCCCCGAAGGGGTAGGCAGAGGTGCACATATAGTACACCCACATTTCACCGGTTATGTTTTAGGTCCCAATGTAATAGGGGGCGAGCCTATTGCCATCAACCGGGCACAAATCTAGACTCCGTGCTGCTACTAAGAATTACCTAATGGAAAAACGCAGTAACACTTTGCCCGACCCGGGATTCGAACCCAGGAACTCGTGTTCAGCAGTCTTGGCAAAAATCTTAATATTCCTAATGTTTTCAAAACAGTAGGTTTATAAACATTTTGAATATTGAAATTTGATACTAACTCAGTACATTTTTTTGCATAAAAGTTCTTTAAATAAATTTTATATAATTGTAAACTAAAATTCACCAGAGCGGTAATGTAAAGTAAAGAACCACAAGTGTTTGACAGTACAACAATAAGAGCCACTTTCCGTGAATTTTGCAAGACCAATTTTCTTTCTATTTACTTACTTGTCGAATATACGACAAAACCACACTTACAGATTGCAGTCGTCGAGGAACCGAAAGCGGAGGATGAAGAGGAAGATGAAGAGGAAGCACCATAGTGCTACCACGGCGACTCGCCTATGGCTCCAGTTGGTACTCAGGCAAATTTAGTACCGCACCGTGTGTCAACATCGACTCCATCTAAGCGATTGATGAGAAGCGTGTACTTATTCATCATACCTACGTTAGAGAGTGATCCGTAAACGACAATAGTCCACCTTTTGAATTTCTTTGCGTTTTTCTTCAGTATGGCCTTTTCGGCCATGTTCTGGTTTCCTTCCAGCTCCTTTTGGATGTCATCGAGCCTGTGCGCACACTTCTTGGATGCTCGTGGTCTCCTCCAGGACCTGGGGATATTTTCACCATGATCGAGGTCTTCGTGTGACCGGGCGCCAGTTGGAGGATGCAGTACAGTTTGGACAACTATCAAAATATGGATCTTGAGTATCGGAGAATTAAGGCCGTTCTTCAAAACAAGTTCAGGCTATTTTAAAACCTTGAAAAATGTTTTGACCAATCTTTGCTGATTTTATTACGTAATTGGGTTTCGCAATAATAACTTATATGCCAAAGCCAGTGGATTTTAAAATGCATAATTGTGTTCTTTTCATTAAAACCAGTATTCCAGTTTATTTATTTTATTTTAGAAAATTTCACTGCCGTATATTTTAGTTGATGAAATAGGCACGCATCCATGCATCGCTTGTTCGTCGCGAAATTGTTGCAATTACCCCCGCATGCGGTATATAAAAATACACGACATTTCAAGATGTCCATATCGTAGCCCCATCTGTAGAATAGAAATATTTTACTTTTAAATGACCTTAAAACTGGGTTTTAATTATTTTTTTAGGGTTCCGTACCTGAAGGGGAATAACGGAACCTCTAACGATCACTTTGTTGTCCGTCTGTCTGTCGACCCTTTTATCTCAAGAACGGTCGCAGGTATAAAGTTGTGAATAATTTCAAATAATTGGGACTACTCTCCCTTGAAGCCTTGAAAACATTAAGCTTCTAAATCAACGCAATCAAAATATATGGGCAGTTAATTATGTTGTCTCCTAATTAAAACCTAAAGGGTACTTCCCGTTAACCTAGAATCATAATGCTTTAATAATTATGCTTTAATATAAGAAATACGTACACACATAGACAAGCTGTAGAGGTAGCAAACCAAGCTTTTTAAATATTGGTTGACATGATTTGTCAGATGGAATTCCGTATATGGCCCGTACGCCCGTATTTTTTTTGGGCGACAAATGTTCTGAACTCGTAGACAGAATCAAAAATACTGGAATTCGTTCCAAAACTAAGGTTTATGATGTCACTCGAAAAGCTGCTGCGTTAACATGGGAGCTAGGCTGGACATGTCTGTCGTATGGCAGACGAACAATGGGCCAAACTAACGTCGGACTGGACCCCTTAACAAGGGAGACGACAGCGAGGAAGACCCAGACGGAGGTGGCGGGACGAACTCGACTTGTTTATGCAAGGCTGGTCGCTGGCAGCTGGTAACAGGGAGATGTGGAAAGAGAGTGGGGAGGCCTTTGCCCAGCTGTGGGACATTCCAGGCTAGCAAAAAAAAATGCTTTGATGATCTCGGTACTATTTCCCCACATAATTAGCCCCTATCTTAGGGAAGACTACATAAGCACGGTAAGACATTATAGCTATCTTTATATTTGTTACGCTTTTAATTTGTTTGATAGTTAGTTGTAGTAGTAGTTGATTGTTGGATATCCACATTTTATATCAGTAGTAACAATTATGGCGATGGCGATTATGGTCACGTCAACTATATCGTTTACGTACAGTAGAAATAAAATAGGACCCAGTATGCTACCCTGAGGTACACCGCGTTTTATAATGCTATATTCTGATAGATACGGGATCTTGTCTTTATTTTGGTCGAGTTTAGTTATAATGACACTCTATCAATTAAATATGAAGAACACAACAGATTACAACCTGAGTTATATTAACTACGCTGACATCTGACCGGCTTAAAACATGCGTGATTGGTATATTATGTAGCTATCTTGACTTACACATAGGTGCAAGATAGACTAGAAAAAAACCGTTCGATTAAGTTTTACTTCAATAAAATCAGCAACCAGTCATTCAATATCAAGTTCATTAACAAATACAAATTAAAAATTAATTAGAAATTAACTTTACTAATTAAAACGCGAATGCATACTATATGTAGAGTAAAGCGCAACAATTGTATGCCTATTATCCGGCTAAAAAACTAAAAACTACGGCGTGGCGCAGTAACTAGAATAATGCGTCCTGTAAGGGGTTATCAGAAAAACTGTATAAACAGGTCAACCCTTCACGAGTTCGTGATCCCAAAAAATACCGATGTATTAATAACTACATGTTCAGCATCAGCAAACTTTGTGAAGCCAATCAACTTCAACCTGTCAGCTATCACAGCAAGATCCCTTTTAAAAGGCACTATAGTTATCCTTTCACTCAGCTCACACTGCTCACTGGCCTGCAGTTCAGGAGGGGGATATTATTGGCACGGCCCGGAGAAAACTACGCTGCCTGTATACGATGACGACTCCATCGAGGTGACAGTACATCCTGCGAATGTCAGTAAAGCCGTAAAATTAAACCATTTAGACAGAAACTTGGCGAAATCCATGGGAGGATGGACGCCTCCGGACGATGTGCAAGCGCAATGGAAAGAGTGGCTTGCTGAATGGGATATGAAGAATAACAATACTGACTACATAGATCCAGTTGACAAGCCAAGATTTGATAAGGAGCGTGTCCCAGGCAGCGGCTTTCCGACAGAGTGGCTAGGTTGTATACCTTACTTTTTCATATTCGATTAATACACGTTGGTTTTATTGCCTCCAACATAAAACATCACACCTGAATACCTCGAACAGGTAAGAGAGTTGTTTAGTATACCCTCATTTCGCATGATTTGTTCTTACTGTAATAGGGTTGTTCCCTAACCAGATGGCCATTTGCCGGATAATAATTGAGACTACGTACTGCTTCTGAGAAATACCTAATGGACAAAATCCAATAACACTTTGACCGACCCAGGATTCGAACCAAGGACCTCACGTTGAGCAGTCGCGATTTGCAATCACTAGACCAATGAGGCAGCCTAAACTAAAATGATAAAACAAAAGAGGATGTTTTAAAAGTTGTACAAGTTTCTGCAATATACCTTTTTTTTTAAGTTGCTTACACTTACTTGCTTATGAGGTGTTCAATATAATCAGTAGCTACATTTTCTAGCTTTTAGGTGTTATCTTTGAGTTTCAGTGTGGAATAATTAAAAGACAAATTAGGCATGAGTCTATTTATGTATAACTGTATACCTATTATGAAATAACGGAAGAAAATATTGGCTGAAATAGGGCTGTGCTTGTTGTATTCACTTAATGATATGCTCGGTTTCGGTGCGCAGATTTGGGTGAGGGATACACAGGAGCTGATCCTCCACCGTGGGGTTACACAATAAAAAACACAGGCAAGAGTCCAGAATGCTTATTGCCACCGAGACGGGGAAACTGTGACAAGGAGATTACCAGGTGGAACTAATTTTTTTTAACATACATAATATTATTATGTGTAACTAGGTATTTACTTACACTTGATTTGTTTTGTGTATCAATAAGTGCCCAACATGCCAGAAGAGTGTTTAAGCTGCCCTCTTCCCATGCACTCTTAAAGCAGGACAGTTTACATTGTGGAAGCGAGACGCAGCTACGTCCAGTATAATGCGTCGTCTCATCTCACAACGTAAACTGTCCTGCTGATTTGTAGGACCTAAATACAGTAATTTTATTTCCGCTCGGTTTACAAAAAGCACTTTTACACGGCATTATTTTTTAGAAACTAGATAGCATCGGTATTTCCTATTGACTACCACTGAGATCAAATACCGGAACAAACTCAGGGGTCAAGGTCTCCTTTCAAGGTCAGAGGTCAAGGCTGCCTGAGCACAATTGACGACCTGATTAGCGCAGTGGCTAAGCGATTGGACTGCTGCGCTGAGAGGTTCATTTCCCGCACGGGGCAAATCTTTGTGCGAAACACAGATGTTTGTCCCGAGTCTGGGTGTTAGTGTATGTGATATTTCATGTTTGTGTGACGCACCCACGACACAGGAGAAATTCCTAGTGTGGGGCGACGTTTTTAAAAAAAAAGAGAGAACGAGAATTAACTTAAAGCTTTATTTTCAAAGGTGGGGTTTTAATCCGTACATGGATAAATGCTACAACTTTACGTGGAGTGGCTGCGGTGGTAATGGAAACAACTTTTTAACGGAATTGGCCTGTGAGAACCGTTGTCTAGCGCCAACAGGCGCCGGCGGCGGTTGCGATCCTGTTCTCCCGCCTTTTGTGCAAGAATAAATATACTTTTACGTAGGACAGTTAGCGAGACACCGCATTACACTGCACGTAGCGGAGTCGCTTCCACAACGTAAACTGTGCTGCTATAAGAGATCATGGTAAGGGGGCAGGAGCCTTACAATGAACTTGCATTACAGGTCAATTTTCACTATAAACTTGCAATGCAGGTCAATTTTCACTATAAACTTGCATTGCAGATCAATTTCCGCTATAAAAGCTTTTCGTAGAACAGCTTTTATTAGTTTATTTGAAATTAGCCACCAACCTAAGTGCTTAAATTAAGTGTAGTGCCATCTGAACATTAAGAAAATCTGCAATAACATCAATCCTGCCTCCAACTTCCTAACCTCTCATCTCCAATAAGTAGCTTATGTTTTTTAATTAACAAAGCTGTAATGCCAGCTGTCACGGGAATGACAAACTACATACCTACCCTAAAGTATATAATGACAAATATATTTTTAGAAGTTAGATCGGTGTTTTTCCTTTGTCCCAAGACACCCCAGATTTTCATCATCATTTATGAAAATAACAACACGATTTACATTTTACAATAATAAATAAATGAATAATCGATGATAATATTATGTCGGTATAATACTCATATCGATATTACCAAGGAACAATGATACTACACTACAACTGTCAATGTCAAAGACTGGTCAACTCTCAGTCAACTTCTCTGATACAATAAACCATGGATGGGCCATACCTACTAAGTTTGCGTGTATACCTATAAAACTTAGGTCGCACAAAATGGCGGCCTTGCCTAGTGATGTACTGTCTGCTATTTCTTGAGTATATCGATTGTTGAAATGTTGACCTCGTTGGGATCCAATTATTAACAATAAGCTATGTTAAACTGTAATCGATTGGAACTTAATTACGAGCATTACTATATTCATCATTTACCGAGATTATTAAGCACTTTAACTGTGTATGGTGAATGTTAAAATTTAAAGGTATTTGCAGAATTATTTTCTAATTCTCTATCTATTAAAAGTGATTTTGTGAAGAAATAAGTTTGTTATATTTGCTATTTTAAAGTATATTGCAAAATATTTCAAAATACTGAACCTACGTACTCATTATTTTTCTAAAATCTAAACCTGTCTAAAAACATATGTAGTCACAACACCATTACCATGTCATCATTGTCTATATTCTAATCTATTGACTCATTATCCCAAACTACCCAAGGACTCGAATAAACTAAATCTAGTTTCAACAAATCTACAGTATACGTAGGAAATCTCTTGCCCAAAATTATACAATTTTAAAGAAGTAAATACACAAAATTATAACTCGTCGTAACTTACAAAAATCGAACGTCGATTCTATCGTCGTATGACACATCACTAGCAAACTTGTTTACAAACAATGTGTAAGTTCGATATAGAAAATAAGGTATTTATAGTTATAAACGACTAACTGGTTTATAGTTTAGTCTACAATTATCATTTTGTATTAAAATTTATCACAAAAACCTCACAATATTAACAATAACAAAGAAATATACGGTTACTAACCTATAAAAAGTCAATGTAGGTTGATTTTGGCTTTTCCTTGCTCTACATTGTTTTATACAGCACGAGGGCATGATTGTTAGGTATCTGGCAAAACCTTGAATACAATAAAAACTAAAACAAACGCGTACTTTTCACAAATACAATATAAACATCACAAGCTAAACACCAACTGACAGTAGATCTACCACAGATCTCGTACTAAACATGGGGCAGTAGCCTATTCAGTAGCCACGCAAACTGAAATGATTGACGTCACAGAAGAATGTTGCCAAGATTCGAAGAGTCAAACTATTATTTATCTCTTTCAACTTATGCAGTAATGGCCTAGTTAAACTGAGACAACATGCTATTTAATGTTTATATGTCGATTTGGTGCATATAAGTATAAGGTATTTTTTCTATAGAAGAATAGGGCCCCTCCATGTGTATTTATCTCAATGGTCAACTTCTATCAATAATGTAGGGTTACTATCCTAATACGTATATCAAATTAAAGGGATATTTTTTTTTTTTGATGTTTGAAAATATGAACAGACATAATATCTTATTGTAGAGATTGGGCAGTCGACGAGTATAGTAGTTAGGTAGACTGCCTTGTGGATGCGCACTAACTTAATTCTCTCTAATAACGACGACAACCTTATTGACGCGCTGAGTGACTAAGCAATTGGACTGCTGTGCAAAGGGTTGCGAGTTCCAGTCCCACACGGTAGAATACATTCTATCCGCAAAATTCTATCCCGAGTCTGAATGTTTGTGTAGGTGATATTTCATGTTTATAAAACGCAGCCGTCACCCTTCACTTAGATTTTCATTTATGGTGAATGAATGGTGACGTTTTTATATAATATATTTTATTGATTTTATATAAATAAAAGTAACAATGACGATAACGTAATTACTAAGAGAAAACTAAGGAGAGGGAAAATGCTAAGAATGGTAGGTAAAATCCGAAAGGGATGGTCTTTACTAGCAGTGAGTGGTTCATAAACAAATCAGTGCATGCAATGTTTAATAAACCGTCAGTCCGTCACTGAATTGTCAGCACTTTACGTGAGTCGCGGCGCCTTACACACAGTGCACTAATATTATTTAAATTGTAGTTGTCACTAAATTTAAAATCAAAACAATTATAATATTAATTTTGCTTTGTATCATTTAAATAAATACAATCAATCAAAATACAAAATCTAAGCTATTATTTGCCTGGTCAAGAATAATTCAAGATTAATCTTCTTCATTTAATTGAAAATACCTATGGCAAATTCACAGAATACGCTGGCAATACTGCTTATAACTTCAGTTTGAATTATAAAAACATATTTAAAGTACTCTGTGGTTTGAATCATACCATGGTAATGGGGACACTTTATTTTAAAAAGTGCTTGTAAAATCGTCGTTGTTTTGTTCATATGCGGTACACAAATTAAAACACAGGCCTCTTACTTGTTTATATGGATCGTTTTTAAACAATTGTAGGTGTGAATAATAATAGTACATGTTTAAACTTTTGGTGTATACAACCCATTGTCAAGCAATGGTATCTCTTACAGATCAAATGAAATGCAGAAGCGCAGTGTTATAAAAGTTTAATCGTTGTGCAACGGATAATTGTTAAAATTAGTGAAAATGATCTCGAAAGTTTTGCCTGTTTTGATGTGGAAACATGGAGTGGTTAGGTTAAGAAAATTTATTCAAACGGCTGTGGAAATCGCCTCGGTTGTGGTGTTTTTCGTACTATTGTTTAATTCGAGAGTAGATTTGACTAAACCAGGTCCTGACTTTACAAGGAGCCCTGTAGCCAACACGGTATGTGCATAGTTTTTTATATTTATTTGATACCAACAAAAAAACAATTTTTTATTAGCCTGTTCGATGTCCAACTAGTGGACAAAAGCCTCCTTCCTTCTTTTTCCCCAAATCTCTATTGTATACCTTTTCAAATTGTTGTTTAATTTACTAGATACTGAAACTGAATTGATAAATTAATAGTGATGAGATAATTTTCCAATTCATCGCTAATTTATATGTGGACCTTTGCTATAAAAACCTCCAACTTGTTAGGTTGTATATTATACAAATCATTATTTACCTATATTATTATTAAAACTTTCAACCATAATTATTAAACTATTTTACCTAATATTTGTGTTCAGTTCTAGTTTATTCAGTTTTCTTACTCCGATAGCTAGTTAATGCTTTGACATTGGAATATATTTATTCATTTACAATAATATAAGCTTACAGTCTAGAAACCTAAACGCTTATATTCTAAGGTCAGAAAAAAGTACAAAATGAGTATAAAAAAGGATATAGCAAACCATTATGTGTATCAAAATTTCTGCTAAAAAACTACAAAATTTTATTTTTAATACATTATTATTATCAGAAAATATGTACATTTTTTTAATCACACTAACTTATTCTTATATAACATAAAATAACATCACGCCTGTATTCCCCGAAGGGGTAGGCAGAGGTGCACATATAGTACACCCACATTTCGCCAGTTATGTTTTAGGTCCCAATATAATAGGGAGCGAGCCTATTGCCATCACTCATTCTGTTATGTATAATCAAATTGTTTTGTTATAAACAATAACAATTTGATGGGTTGACTTCTAATCTAACTAGAATAATACCAGTAGTGGGCTTAGACAAATTTTCAGTTAATATAAAATGTTATTATACAATAACAAACTAGATATTATTTATGATTTAATCTATGAACTCTTATACATTTTCATTGTTTTATTAGATAGTACCTGATATGGCTTGAACAAATAACATTTGTTTAATGTCTATGAGTGGGAAACAAAATAGGCTATTAAAAAAATTGTCTGTCTGAAAACTATTACAACCATAATATTAAAAGATGATCATAAATGACAACAATTTCTCCTTCAGGACATCATGCCACTGACAGAAACAATGGTAGCGCCACATTGGATTCTATATTACCCTGACACCCCACTTACTGAGTCTCTAATGAACGATGTGGGCCCCAAACTGGACTTGACGCGGCTCACCCACTTTCCTGGTAAGATTAGTGTTTTAAGAGCAAAGGAAACATGATATTAGCACCATAAATCATAATCAGGTTCAGGCTGGCGCTTTTCGACCAAAGAATTATTGCCATTCAACATGGCAATTATGCCAGCCTTTGGGAATCCTAACAGTAGACAGTGATATGGACGAATACATAATGAATGCATAATTTTTTGTTTTTTCTGTAATATATATAAATGTAGTATATATATTTTTAACGTAGGTTATAGTGTAATTTTAATGTATAAATTGTTTGAAATAATAAATAAAAGGCCGATTTACTCTCAACAAAAAAAATGTTTTTAAATAACACGTAAAATCACGCCTAATTCCCAGAATAGTAGGCACAGACAATGGATGTCCATTGCTACGATCCAACCATGCTTACATCTTTCTTCTATACAAAACTTGGAGTACAGGCATTTAGGACTGAAGAGGCTACATGAAGAAAAAACATCTTTTGTAGGTACAGCCAATATCATAAGTAGCTGAACATACCATTAATTAAAGAACAACTTCATAAATTAAAGTCATATTCTAAGATTATCATTTGATGTTTCTATAATTTATAAAACAATGAGTTGAATTGATGTTTGTTTCCTTCAATAATTTGACATAAAGTTTAACATGATGGCTACTTATAATATGATGCTGGGTATAATGTGAAGGGGTACTGTACCCCTTTCTACGCATAGTGTCCGTACCGAGATAGTTAAGTGTTGGTATGGATAAAGTTTATATCTCGGAGTGTATAACGTTAAAATTGTTATAATACAATAACGTTCGAATTTCACCAACTTTGCGGGCATTAGTATTTATAAACGCACTTCGCAGAAATCTTTGGTTGACGCAGAAATAACCATTATCGCTAGTGTTCATATGGGTTAACTTCGCATGTTACTAAATACGGCATACAGATATATTATTGCAATTACATATGAGCGTATGATATCCGCTTCTCGGAAATGGCATATGGGAACAAATCGCACGAAAACAGTGGATAACATACAATACGTTATCAGAATAATAAGCTTACGTACCTCGACATTATTTTTATTTTATACGGACCTTTTTTTTTCGAACTTCGACACCCCTACGATCCACACAACTACAATACAACCACTACCCACACAAACACACCATGTCAGTAGAATTTAATATTTTTGCACAGTCGGTTCTCAGTTTAGATTCTAATAAATAAGAGTACAAGACACAATTAGTAGGATAACTTCTATCTATCTGTCTATTATATCTTTTATATTATAAAAATGAATCGCTGTTCGTTAGTCTCGCTAAAAGTCAAGAACGGCCGGACCGATTTGGCTTATTTTGGTCTCGATATATTCGTGGAAGTCCAAAGAAGGTTTAAAAGGCATTACGACGTTCGCCGAATCTGCTAGTAATATTTATAAATTAGAGAGCGGCTGGAGCAATATAGCTAATTTTGATTTTAAAATATTTGTGAAAGGTTTAATGGTGCCGCGGTTTCGCCGGGTCAGCTAGTATATAATAATTGTAAGTGTATTATGGTTACCATCATAAAATAAAGTGCATATTACAACATTAATATTCTGTTCACAGACAGCACCTCAACTGGCTACTTCCCATACCCAAACGATACTGATCTGACTGACTTGGTGTCCATAATGTCACGCAGAGACGCGATCGTCATATTTCATGTATGAATTGATTTTATTATAATTAGAATTAATGGATTGCCTCGTTGATCTTGTGGTGGGAATGCGCGGCTGCTAAGCGTGAGATCCTGGGTTTGATTCTCGTGACGAGAAAAGTGTCATTACCCGAAGGGGTAGGCAACCGCCACAGGGCATTATTCTGGACTTCGTACTTTTACTAAGAATTTAAAGAGAAATAAGTTAATGGACAAAGCCATTAACACTTTGCCTGACCCGGGAATCGAGTCCAAAACCTCTTGCTCAGCTGTCGTGTTTAGCGACCACTAAACTGCCGAAGAAATTAAATTGTTAAAATGTAATGTATTCTACAATATCTTACAATTTCGTCCTTCCAAAGGTTGTCATAAAGCCGCCGTTCTACCCTCTACGTTAACGATAATGTAAATAAGTTAAGTGCTACTCTGGTGTGGGTACAATAAAGTACCTACCTATATTCTGTTCTATTCTATTAAATGTGTTAACAGAAAATGACGGGAGAATCGTGGCCGGACAGCCTGAACTACACCATACGGATGAAGGATGTGTTCAAAACGGAAACATACAATCCGACGGACGCCAAGCCCGGCCCGCATCGCATGTTCGGTGAGCTACGACTCTTTTAGACATACCCCCCTGTCTTGTCATACTATTGTCTATAAGGCCGGTTTCCCGGTAGAACTCGCAGTGCTCTGAAACGAGGGTTCAGTACCATGCGGTTGCTAGGATACGGGTAGCGTTGTGCGTGCTCTACCCGGAGCGGGTCGCGTATTGACCAATTTGCGTCACTGTGAAAGAATGTTCTAGCGCCTCTCGTGTGTTTCCGTTTCGGGACCTCCTGGGTCTCCTAAACAGGTGTGAAACCAGCTTCATAGACACTTCAATGGGACCTGGATATCAGGCTTTATACTGTTTGTTGATAAGCGATTTATTTACTCTCTCCTTGCAAAATATATGAGTATCTATTCTGTACTAAAACCTATTTGGTCAAAAGACGAAACATTTATTTGTTTCAATACAAACATCTTTACTATTGTATTCCCCGAAGAGAGGACAGAGGTAGTACACACACCTCGCGTTATGTTATAGGTCCCAATGAAATAAAAAGCGAGCTTATCCACCGGGCACAAATCCAGACTCCGTACTGCAACTGAGAATTATCGAATGGAAAACTCGGTAACTCTTTGCCCGATTTGAACCCAGGACCTCATTCTTAGCAGTCGCGCTTAGCGACCACTAGACCAACGAGGAACTGAATATGTGGTTTGCAACTACGCGAATTGATCAAAGAAAGTATTATCCTCATCTCTTGATTACTTTCTCAGGTCTGGACTACGGAACATTTATGCGCATCCAATGGGCGATAGACACGAGTTACATCAAGTTGCTAACGGGCACTGAAGTTCCTGTGGTAAGTTATTATATCATCAAATAGATTTAAATTTATAGGGCAGGGTGAACCAATGACACACGGCAAAGTATTGTGGGCACGCCTCTGAGATTGAGTTGATAGTCTTTAGTTTTATTATGTTCTCAAAACAAATCAAGCATTCAAAATTATTAGATAGCGTATATATGGCTTTATTAAACATATCTGTTACCCACAGTCAATCCTTTAAACCGGTTTCGTGAGAAAATATCTTTAAAACAATGTATGTATCTACTGTAATCGTAATCCATAGCTACTTATATTTATTTTTTTATACTATATAATGTACTAATAAGTATATATTTGTATAATATTATAAAACTAAAGTGTTGGTTTGTTTGTTGGGTCGAACGCTAATCGTAAAAACTACTGATTCGAATTGAAAAATTGTATTCGTGTTGGATAGTCCATTTTTCGAGGAAGGCAGGCTATAAAACAGTCGAAATGTACGAAGGCGATCGCAGGCGGAAGCTAGTAAATAAAAAAAGTTTTGCTATTCCTGTAGGTCGAAAGTGGTTCATGTGGCCACCCAATGTTGATATGTCGCCTTTTTGCTTCGCGAATAGTATACTGAGTAATACCTAAATAATAATCTAAATGTCTTGCACTTCCAATGTTATTACTGTGAGTACTTTCTCACGCCATTAGTTATTTGTGTGTAGTTCGTTGCCATTGACAACTTATATTACCATGACATATGGTTACCTTCTTTCTATTTATGTCTATTATAATTATATCGGGTTTCAAATAGCCATAATTGTATGAGGGCGGAATAGTCGATATGTAGGCAGTAGGTACAGTCAGCATTATAGGAAGCTTAACATGTTAAAAAACCTTATGTCTAATAATTGAAAGAAATAATCATCAATTCAAGTTATTGTTTCTAATTAAATAAATAAACTACTAGTGGTCGCTAAGCGCGAGTGCTGAGCATGAGGTCCTGGGTTCGAATCCCGGGTCGGACAGTGTTACTGGGTTTTTACATTTGGTAATTCTCAGTGGCAGCACGGAGTCTGGAGTTCTGCCCGGTTGATGACAATATGCTTGCCCCCTATAACATTTGGACCTAAAAACATAACTAGCGAAATGTGGGTGTACTATAATTATGTCCATCTCTGCCTGCCCCTTCGGGGAGTACAGGCGTGAAGTTATGTTTAAATAAATAAAATAAAATCCAAATAATCATCTGAAAATATTTAAGATTTTTTATGTAATAACAGTGAAAGTGAGAGTTAAAAGTGTTCAGCTCCTTTTGATGCTAACTGTACATTATAATGTAAACTCTATCATATACATAGGTTACATAAAGAACGGATATTTTAACAGAGTCAAAACGAAATTACCTTAACATTTTATCGGCGAAAGTGGCATACTAAAATAAGTACCGAAATGATACTACGTGTTTCTGCTGCAACACTAAGACGCAATTGCATCACGGTAATGCGACGTCGGTGCAATCGTGTTTCAGTATTGCATTTGCCGAGACCTTGAAAAAAAAAAAAAACAGGTTCTGTTGACCCAACGCGTTTCATTATTGCATTCGCCGAGACCTTGAAAAAAAAAAAAAAACAGGTTCGACCCAACGATGATATTCAGATCAAGGGACAGAAACCTCGTCTTGTATTGTAGAGTGAAGCAAGACCTGGCGGACGTATTAATGATTTTGATAAGATAATACACGAACAGTCAACATATCAATAAAAGAAACATGCTCATAAAATTTCTTGTTACTCGACAGCTGCAGACAACAGTCCATGATGATAATCCCCCTTATTCATGAATACATGTCAATTTAAACCATGGACTAAATTATACCCGTCAGTGACTGTTTGTATGTCAAAGAGTAGGGATGACAATAGACTACGAATACGGGGCTTAGTTAATGCCGGTATACATTGTTTATGAATAAGAGGGTATATGTTTTAGTTTGAATGCCTACAGAATATCATTTTTAATCGGTTCAATAAACTAAAAATAGTGTTATAGTATGTAATAATCTAATTTAACCTAATTGTTTTGTGTATAGAGCATAAATATAAACCATTTAATTTACCACACATAATGTAAATACAGAACAATAACGTGATATATATCTATCTATATAATAATAATACCAGCCTATAACTCCCACTGTCACGTCCCACTGCAGGGCAAAGGCCTCTTCTCGTATAGAGAAGGATTGAGCATTGATTAGCACGTTAGCTCACTGCGGGTTGGCGATTCAGATAAATAAATCCAGGGTTATATTATAAAATTGATTAACTTGCCTTCTAATTGACTTTTGACTGATGCGATAGCGTGTACAGTCGAAACGGAGAACTACTACTATAAAATACGTTATTGTTTTATAGCATAATTTAAAAAATAATATATTTCGTCTATATAATGTTTGCTCAGTAAACGCTGACTTTTAGCTAGTCCCTGTCATTAGAGTAACAAAGGCAAGGTCGACGCGCAAAAACCTCATTCAATAATGCTGTTGGTCTTCTACCAAATAACTAAACAATTTGAGGTCACTATAGACTTGTATACAGTGCATAGTTCAATCGTAGCAAAAAACAATACCTATTGTGTTCGACGGGATGCAGACACAATGCTGCTTCCGTCCCGACCCGCGACTAATAGCCATACCAATTATATTATGATATCAATGCCTTATACACTAATCATGGTAGACTCTAATATGAACCATATACTGCGCTCCAAAACCCAAATTACCGACGTAGGCATAACAGCTGCCAAACTTAACTGTGGAACTGGGCTGGTCACATCTACTGCATGTCGGGAGAGCTATGGGCAAAAACGACCACGCAGTGGGTCCGAAACAGCGCCAAACGACTTAGTGGCAGGCCGAGAAAAGATTAATTCAAATTCATGTGACGAACTACTGTTACATAAAGTTCTGGCGTCGAGTGGCAGCCGACAGGGACAAGTGGAAGGAGAGGAAGGAGGCCTTTAGCCTGCAGTATAGTGATACAGACTTATAATAATAATAACTAATATGAAAGGTTGTAAAGTTGCTAAAATATATTTTTTTAATTCGGCCGACTCATACTAACTAAATCTCCACCAACTCGTAACACCGCATGCCATGGTCTTATAATGGTTGGTTTTAACACCAACGTTTCCTTGTTAAACTCGTAGCGGCGTCTGGTTTCCACAACGAAAACGGTACTGTTTTAAGAGTTCATGGTAAGGGGGCTGTAACTGAATAATTATCGCGATAAATGGCAGTTGCCCCTGCCTTATTAATTAGCGCACTGCGTACTGTTTCAGTTTTCCATTATAACATGCTAATCAGAACTAACGTGCTTATTAAATTATTTTACGAACGTTATTGCAGCTTTATGGAATTAAGCTGTGATAAAAATAAGTGGGCTGGCCACATATGTCGCAGAACCGATAACCGCTGGAGTAAGTGTGATCTGAAGTGGAGACCGCCTCTTGGCAAACTGTAGCGTGGGACGCCCTATAATGGCGGGACGACTTGCACAAATAATACAATATTAAAAATATTTTTTCTTGTTTCTGAAGGGCTGAGATATGATATAACCCAAATGCGATATTAGGTTAAAACACATAAAAGTAGAACTCTTCTGAGAGACTTTAGTCTACACTATTACCAAAGTAAAAGCCTGAGTTCTCACCATTCGCCGTGCTCTCATTCTGGATATCTATATATATAAAATTTTCCTCTCACAGTTTTCGTTCCCATACTCCTCCGAAACGGCTAGACTGATTCTCATGAAATTTTGTGAGCGTATTGAGTAGGTCTGAGAATCGGCCAACATCTATTTTTCATACCACGAAATTCACGCGGACGAAGTCGCGGGCAACAGCTAGTATTATGGAATAATAAAATGAAAGGAGACTGTATGTGAAGTTTACATTTTTGAAGTATACATAAATTTATTTCCTGTTATATATTTATAAAGCAGCCAGACATTCGCTACTACAAACCCGATATTACGCCTGCGTATCTGGAAACTGCAAAGCTGTAACTTAATCCATACGAGCACCATGTTATGTTTACTAACTGTCATCCACCGTGCTACTTAAATCCTCAACCAAGGAACTAATAATATTTAATGCCAGCAAATAATATTGACCGAAAATGGTGCGGTCCGAACCACTGCACCTTGTGGTGCGTTCTCTCACACCTAGTGTTACAAACGATCAAACAAATAATAATGATGGGCGGCGGACTGCTCTACATATTATCGCATATGGTTCGAGCCCCAAGGTCGAAATGCGGACCGCACCAAGTTTGATCGTCTGTTACCCAGTATACGTGGTAAAGACATATATGTATAATTCCAAGAGGAAACTGCCATAAGATTACTAGCTGCGCCCCGCGGTGTTATCCGCTACATTTTTTTCGGGATAAAAAAACCTATGTGTTAATTCAGGGTGCCAGCTACCTCCATATGAAAATTCATCAAAATCGGTCTAGCCGTTTGAGCGTAAAGAGGTAACAAACATACAAACACTCACAAACTTTCGCTTTTATAATATTAGTGTGATGGTATGATATCTGTCAGCCTCACTCCATTTGTGTTGAGAGCATTGTTTGTGGTATTCGTACCTACAAGAAAACCCTCAATGTAACTTCAGTTCTTTGCATGTTCTGTTGTTTCTGCAGCTGATACCTGTTTATTGTCCCTTCGGACTATAAGGCTGAGATCTATAAAGCGCACTCAAACTCATATTAGGCTCAATTGTTGCTCGAAAAAGATGAAGCCATCATCTAAGTTCATTTGCTGAGTGTTATTTTAGGGATGAAAGACGAAAGACTTCGGCATACATTTTTAAATAAATTAAGTTTGGTACTGCGCCTTCGTCAGCTCAAGGCACGCTGCTTTTCTGCCGGGTCCGCTAGTTTGAGATAAACTGAAGTGGGGTATATTATAACTTAACCTGAGGTGCAAAATAGAGAGTAAACCTTTTTGAGCACATACCTGTATAGTACCTACCTACTATAATATCATTGAAATCTGAAAAAAGGTTTTATAAGATATCCGAAAACTGTGAGACTGTTCCTTACGGGTCATTCTTAATCCTTAAAATAATAACAATGAATATAACCATGGCAGTGATCCAACATGATTCGCAGAAAGTTACGCTACACTGCGCGCCGGAAAACGAAGCCGTAATTACGTAGGTACTTAGTTCATGTGTAGAATGCCATATGATTTTATTGACAAAGGAAATTTGTCTCATTGTTATTTATAGAAGTGAAGTATACATACGTATTTCTGTCATCAGCCGCATTAAGGTATATTTAATGAGACTGGAAGCCGACTCCAACATAGTCGGGACAAGACTAGACAGATGATTCAAATGATGGACTTAGAACAAATTCAGAAATTAAAATAGAATAGTCATAGATAAAAAATCATTTGTTAAAAATAGTAATAAAAATGTACTTTTTGAACTACGTCAAATAACAGCAAGACAAATACTATTGCTATAGCTGGGTAGAAAAAACGACGTCACAAACTACCTAGCAGCACGATCTGCCTGACAAAAAACACACACGACACATACAAAACAAAACTCGTCCTTACTTATCTTTTACATATTTTTTTTTGTGAAGATATAATATGCCTATATATAAACGGAGACTTCAATTATGTTTATTCGTATAGATATAAAAATTGTGTCTTGCAGACGGTGGCCCTACAAGAGTTCCCATACTATCACAGTCCGCAAAATATCAGCGCTTACAACATCTGCTCACTGATCATGCTGATATCCGTGGTGTCGCCGATGCTGCCCTTCGTGTTTCTCATGTGTCGGCTGATGCAGGAACGGGCTGGTGGCATACAAGTATGTAAAGCAGCTGTTATATATTAAAATCATCAAAAGACCTGTCGGATAAAGGTATCCATCGTAAAGGGGGGGGGGGGGTCGATGTACTGGTATGCGACTACGTAGTACGAGGTCCTGGGTTCGAATCCCGGTTCTGGCAAAGTATTATTACATTTTTCCTTTAGGTAATTCTCAGTAGCAGCAGAGTCTGAAATTGTGCCCTGTTGATGGCGGTAAAATTGCCCCCTATTAGGTGTTGAGATCTATAACATAACTGGCGGGCTCTGAAAATGTTATGTTTTTTTACAGGAGCTGATGAAAATGTTAGGGGTGTCAGTAAAAACCCTGTGGCTGTCGCACTTTCTCAATGTATTGCCTACCGCCCTACTTTTCTCCATCGCGGGTAGTGTCCTGGTCAAAATCACTGACTTCGCTTTGATACCGAACAGCAACGGTCTCCTTCTATTCGTCACGTATTTACTGCACTTCAACACACTAGTCGCCTTGGCGTTTGCCTGCAGTTACGTCGCTAACGGCGGTAAGTGATCATTTTTAATAGCAATTAGTTTTTATTTTGTAATTTATTTAACATGTTTCGCGATTTCGAATGCGGGTTATGAATACAATTCCGTACCGTCCTGAAGAATGAGGCCTGTACATCCCTTCACAGAAAAGACTGTGGGCACTACGCCAATCGGGTCGAGTCTATCGTATTATGTAAAAGTATTATACATACTTAATAGCTCATCAAAAACGGTGATTTCAGGGGTTGCCGTTTTGGAAATCGACAAGGTCTATAATATATAAATGTATATATGTTATATTATATAAAAAAAAACATTATATTTTTAATTATGAGTCATGAATAAGTAATACCAGGCTAAAGATCAGTTTGTCGGATTTTGTAAAAGATATGTGATCTGTGGGATTGTGAACCAGTTAAATATAATCAACTCAAAGACAGCCTCATTAGGCTTGTTACTGCTGTGCACAAGGTCCTAGGTTCGAATCCGGGGTCGAGCAAAGCGTTACTGACTTTTTCCAATTAGTAATAATTAACAGTAGCAACACGGAGTCTGGATTTAAGCCCCGTCGATAGCAATAGGCTCGCGCCCTATTATATTGGCACCTACAACATAACCGGTGAAATGTGGGTGTACAACATCTCTGCTTACCCCTTCGGGAAATAAAAGCGTGATGTAATGTTAGCTATATAAACTATAAATCTACGCATGTATATTTTTGAACCCTCGCAGCCCAGAACGCGGCATCCATATCTGTGCTGGCGTATATGTTGCTATGGCTACCGGCACGCCTGATGTATGGGGAAACTCAAAAGTATTATGTGGCCCTAGCTATCAGCATCTACCCTCACATGCCGATCAACTGGGTCTTGGCTCATATCGCCGTACTGGAGGTATACGGTCAGTATACAAAGGTTTATGCTCTAGTTATCGTGTACAAATATTTTATTTCTATCTTTTTTTCTATATTAATATTATTCTTACATGAAACCAAATTAGGTAAGAAATAAAGGCAAACTGACTCTCCCGAATACAGGTTTTGCAATTTAGCGAGGAGAACAGTCACCCAACTATTTGTAATCAATTTATTGTTGTTCAAAGATCCAACACTCATTTTACTACAAATTGCCTATGAAATAAGGGTATATATGTTTAGACCCCTTCTCAGACCACCTGCACTGTTCTCACATAAATCTTTGAGCTTGTCTGGACTTTAAAAGAGACCTTGACCCCTGAGTTTGTTTCGGTATTTCTTCTCAGAGGTAGTCAGTTAGGAAATGCCGATGCCATCTAGTTTTATAATAGTGACGTGTAAAAGTGTTTTTGTAAAACCAATTTGCATAAATAAAATCATTTAAACTTGACTGGAAAAGAAAAAAACAGTCAACAAACAAAAATTCGAAGTTCCAGTGCACTACATATGTTACACATCGATGTCTAACTATTGTGTCTACTTAACAATAATGTCTAATTAGCAATAATGTCTCTAGTGCATCCATTTTCAACAAACTATTGTTTGCAATCAATGAATGAAATCAATTAGAAACAATGATGATAATATAACTTTATAAACGTCAAAAATACATACCAATCTCTTAAAAGCGTATCTTTCACTGCTTTCTATTGTTTTCATTAGAAATATACATGTATATGACAAAGTCGGGTTTGTTAGAACTCGAGAAGTACTGGGCCGATTTTCATGGTTTTTGATTTGTTGGATTCGTCTCCGCCATGAATAGTAAAATAAATGTTACAATGTCCAAAAAATAATATAGCAAGTAATAAAAAAAAATAGGTTTGGTACTCCGCAATATTTCGCAAGTGACAACCACGTCACGCTGCTTTTCCGAGCAGTACGACGCGACGTCCGAGGGTAAGAAATAAAAATACATTTATTTGGCACAGCACACAAGACATCACAAAAAATTATACACAAGCTACGCTCATATATACGTCGTCTTCTATAGGTGAAGGCCTAACCTTCAGCAACATGATGACGACACACGCCGCGGACACCCCCTCGGTGTTAACCTGCTACATGTTCATGCTGATCCAGATCTTCTTTACCTACCTGCTGGCCTGGTACTTGTCGCTCGTCAGGCCGGGCGAGTTCGGACAGGCGTTGCCATGGAACTTTCTCTTTAAGGTACCTGCGTCATTTAGATGAGAAGTGAAGAGAGAGATTTGGAAGTAGATGGCAACATATCGTTGCTTTTTTAGAGAGGTCACTTGGCTGTAAGCCGGCAATGTCGCTTTTTATAGATCCCTAAAACGATTTATTAAGTAGCCCTGCCCTAAAATACTCGTTATGTATACAAAGTAGAACACGGTTCTCACATAAATTATTGAACGTGTCGGGACTTTAAAAGAAACCTTTACACCTGAGATTTTTATTTCTTCTCAGAGGTAGTCAGTTACGAAATGCTGACGCCATTACTTAATAAAAATTACATGTAAAAGTGTTTTTGTAAAACCTATTTGCAGAAATAAAAAAAAAACATTTATCATTAGGAAAATTATATACATAATTAGGTTCAATGGTCCCACACTCCACATAGAAGTAAACAATTACTTCATATAAAATTCCAGTTTCAGAAAAAAATATATAGAAAAAAGAAAAAATACAAAACGGTAAAATTAGATGACCATGAACTCTCAGACTATACCGCTTCCAAATACGAAGGATCTGATCGAGAAATTTCCTTTTACTCAGTCAAATATGGAATAAGGAGGATGAATAGAGAAAGGAGGTGGATGGAGAATGAGTTGTCCACGCCGTTCTCCAGTAGTGGAGACGAGGATGTTAGTAGGCTTTACTCCTTTTGGTAGAAATATCTTAGCGTTGTTTTGCAAATGCAAGGATATGACGAAGTGTGGTTCAAGTATTAGTACCGAATAGATCACACTATTCTAATAATTACAGTAGAAAACGTCTTTCGTGTTATAGATAATAATTCTGCTAGTCTAGATTTAATGTCCAAAAAACCATTTGTAAGTAAGGCGTAGCGTTAATACGACTTTAACCTACGAGTCCGACCCTTTTGTTTCATAAATGTACTCACCAATTAGGATGTCTCCCAAAAGACCATACCAGAAGGCAGAAATACAATTTAAATAAATTTTAGAAATATAATGACCTATGAATATAAGTAGGCTTTCAAAACATTCAGGCAATGGCTATCAAAGAGTAAAAAGTAGACAAGACACTTGAACACATAATGTAATTTTGTTACGGCTATAAATTTTTGGTAAAATAAAAGGTAACCGCTTGTAGCCAACTTCAATTCGACCAATGTATAATGCATGTACTGTAACGTTAATATGGCGCAAACATCTCTCTCTTTACTTCTATACTTGTACCACATCCATAATGTAGACTTTTTCGTACATTCGTACACAGCCACAGTACTGGAGTAAGAACGAGATCAAGCCTGAATCGGAAACAGATGAGGGCCAGCCGATAGCTAAGGACCCGCTGTACTTCGAGACCATGCCGGCCAACATGGAGGTCGGCATTAAGGTCATCAACGTGTCCAAGGTACTATTACAAACTAAGAGATACGTATGGTTTATCGGGGTAATTTGGTAGTTGACACTATAGCAAATAATTCTAAGACACTCATCATATTATATTATATATCTTCTTGATTATAAATGTGAAAGTTTGTGAGTATGGATGTATGGATGTATGGATGTGTGGATGTTTGTTACTCTTTCACGCATAAACGGCTGGACCGATTTGGTTGAAATTTGGTATGTAGATAGGTTATACCCTGGATTAACATATAGGCTACTTTTTATCCCGAAAAAATGTCGCGGGTAACACCGCGGGGCGCAGCTAGTCATATTATATCTTGATAAATAAATAAATATCAGCCTATTGCAGTCTACTGCTGAACGTAGGCTTGGCCCACAGGGTACGTACTAGGCCTGCTCTCCCGTTTTCGCCACTCAGTTACTACGACTTACCTCTGGAATCGTGGGGCGGCCAGGTATTCGCTACTCTTCATGGGGGGGTTTGCCTAGCCATAGCCACCACGCTGCGCAGGCGAGTCGACAACCACAGTATGGTGAATGATACCTACACAGGGGAACGCTGTTGGAATATTCCTCTGCGCCTATGTTTATTTACATCCCTACTAATATTATAAATGCAAAAGTTTGTGAGTATGGATGGATGTTTGTTACTCTTTTACGTAAAATTCATCAATTTCACGTGGATTTTAATGAAATTTCATATGAAGGTAGCTGACACCTTGGATTACACATAGGCTTATCCCGAAAAAATGTAAAGGGTAATACCGCGGGGCGCAACTAGTACATAATATGTTTGCTTCAGCTGTACCCTAGACAAAGAGCTCTCAAGAACGTGTCCCTGGAAGTGTATAAGGGAGAGATAACGGTGCTGGTCGGCCGCAACGGCGCGGGCAAGACCACACTCATGTCTATTATCACAGGTACGTTGTGCTTATTATACTTATTCATTATTTACGTCATTATCCGCCGCAAGACATTTACTGTTTAACAATAGTCTCCCCGGGGGAGGGTCTATAATCCCCACTCTCGGCAAGCGGCCCATCTTCTGGATTTTCGCTTGGTTATCCTTACCTTACAACACCCACGGGAGGAGAGAGGGTGGTCAATTCTAAGCCGAATACCACTCGGCTTTATAAGTTTTGGCTAATAATACATTCATTGTAATAGAGAACATCAAAAACTTATGGCAATGGTAGACTCTCAAAATTAATCTAATTATTATAAGCAATAAGAATAAGCTTACCTATAAGATTCACTTGTTTAAGCTAGTTTCTAAAATATTTTTCTATTTTATTGTGATTTACACATTTATACTTGTATTTGTAATATTTATTATTAAGACAAAATGTGTATCTGTTTGTTTTACCGATATAAGTAAATAACCTATACTATAATTATGAGGAGGTATTGTTTTTTTTTATGTAGGGGTAATCTCCGGAGCTATTCATACGATTTCAATTCAAAAATTGTTTCACTATTATTATATATAACTAGCTGACCCGGGGTATGAAAAATAGATGTTGGCCGATTCTCAGACCTACTCAATATGCTCAGAAAATTTCATGAGAATCGGTCAAGCCGTTTCGGAGGAGTACGGGAACGAACATTGTGACACGAGAATTTTATATATAAGATATATTTAGAATGGACCTTCAGCTTGGACCTGATAGATACGAGAGGGACAACATTTTTTAAGTTTCCTTTATAAATTTGAAATGGATGCCTAACATGGGCATCATACTAAGAGAAAAATTATTAAAAACTTGTTATTTCCAGGTATGACGAGCGCCTCGGAAGGCAAAGTGTACATAAACGGCAAAGACACTGTGGCTGAGCGGAATGCAGTACGCCAGAACCTAGGCTTCTGTCCCCAACACAACTTATTCTTCCCGGACTTTACCGTCGGGGAACACATCGTGTTCTTCACAGTAGTAAGTTTATATGCACCTAACTGACCAGTAATAATTCTTCAATAAGGATATAGTGTGGGACCTCATAAAAAAATAAGTTACTACCGGGTCCTTTTGTGTTTTCAAACCATCAAGGAACCCAATGAAATATACACACAATAATCTGAATAACATTTAATCTTGGCATTGGCAACATGCTGAAATTATATCAAGCATCATTATAGAGTAATTATGACATTTTGTATCTTTTTTACATGTTGCCATGCTAGGCTTAAATCTAAATTGATGACGGAAACTTTAAAAATGATGACGTCACCCTTAAGACGTAAATACTAAAAAGTGAATTTGAAATTCGATGGATGCGAGCGGTGACACGGTTTCTCAGTTGGCAGAGTGGCGCCACAGTACGGCGAAAGTCGCGGGTTCGAGTCCCGCTCGTGTCCATCATTTTTCAAGTTTCCTTTATCAATTTAGTTGATATAGAGTTTTGTTACTTACCATGAATTCTTAATGCACGTTGCACACTGCACGTAGCGGCGTTTTGGTTCTCTTTCTGTTTTTTTACTTCTATATGATGCGAAGAAATAAATAATAATCATTATTATTTTGTTTAGCTGAAGGGCGGCACGTACGCGCAAGCGCGGGAGTCCTCCAGAGAGCTGGCCGAGAGCCTGGGCCTGGGGGACAAGCTGAAAACGCAGTGCAACGAACTGTCGGGTGGCATGAAGCGCCGCGTGCAGCTGGCCTGCGCGCTGGCCGGCCGCGCTGACGTGCTGGTGCTGGACGAGCCCACCTCCGGCCTGGACGTGGAGACGCGCCGCGAGCTGTGGAACCTGCTGCTGGTGAGCCCGCCCGCTCCTGGGCCTTTTATACCAGAGACAGGTGCACATAAATAGCATAGCATGAAAACGACCGCGGGCAGCCGAGCGGTATGACTTGCACTGCCGAATCGAAGGTCGTCGCGAGTTCATACCGCGGCACGCACCGATGATTTTCGATATCGGTTGCTAAAAACGGTAAAGGAAAACATCGTGAGAAAACCGGCACACCTGACAGATTTTACAACAATGTGTAAAGCCATGTCCGAGGCCCACAGGCCGTTTAAACTCTGACACCAGGTTGTTAAACCATACGATTAGAAGATGTAGAGCATGTGTCCCGCGGCCCGCAGTCCCTGCGCGGCGAGCGCACCGTGCTGCTGACCACACACTTCATGGAGGAGGTGGACGCGCTGGGGGACCGCGTGGCCGCGCTGCACGCCGGCGAGCTGCGCTGCTTCGCCACCACCATGCATCTCAAGAAGGCCGTCGGTGAGTGCACTACGTACTATGTGAACGACGCGGACACTTACAATTATTCACAACCATTGCCATACAGTTTACCAGAAAAGGTCAAATTGACAGCTAACGCTGTTTTATTCAGTTGTCAGTTTTTCTTACCAGCCAGCCCACGTCACTATTAAACAACTCTTAAGGTGTGTCCTCTATATTAAAGTTCTTTTGTTTACTCGTCATGAGACCTTGGCGTAATAAAAATAGAAATAAATTGCTCTTGAATTGTAACCTGTCATATTCTGACGGTTCCCTGTGTCTGCAGGCACTGGCTACCGACTGTCGTTAACAACGGCCGGCGTGCCCCGAGAGGCAGACATCACGTCCATAGTGACGGCTCACGTGCCCGAAGCTACCATCAAAGAGAAGACGATCAATTCCATATCATACAACTTGCCGGGCACGGCCACTAAGCGCTTCTCCAATCTCTTCATCGCACTGGAGTCTAAGAAATCCTCACTAGGCATCGAAACTATTGGCGTCGGAATTTCTACGCTTGAAGAGGTGTTTATTAAGTAAGTGAAGTAGGGTCACGATGCGTGGGGAGTCTCGTAAACAATTGAAACTTTACTCGATTATTATGATCAATTTACGATTACTATAATCTTGTTACCCACGATATATTATTTATAATCAAAATTGTCACACAATAACACGCTACATTACATTATACGTGAAATGAGTTCGGAAGGTCGTTATTTTTGGAAGTGAAAATAAATGAGCTGTTTCAGTGAGCTAATTAGTCTAAGTTTAACGTGCCGCTTTCGAAACGTGTATAATCTTTCTCCCTCTTTTATTTCATTAGTATGTTTTCTTTAGGCAGTAGTGCTTTATTATAACCATCAGTATAACTTTACATTTTTAAACCTCACCTCACACTACGAATTTCTCCTGTGTCTTGGATGCGTTTCACAAACATGAATTTTCACATACACAAACAACCAGACTTACGACAAAAATCCGCGGATCACACAAGTTTTTGTCCCGTACGGGAATCGAACCCGCAACACCTAGCGCAGCAGTCTAATCTTAGCTACCGCCAATTAAGTCGCCAAATTTTGAAGCCGTTTGAAGATTTCTCAAGGCCTTGTATTTATCATGAGAATATTTTTTAGGTTATGCAGTGACGCCGACGTCACGATGGCAGACGATATGGTTGACCAAGAACAACGATATGATAATGGTTAGTACCAAGTATAATCCAACCGGCCATTGTTTTCCTGATTTACATACCTAGGAAAGTAACAAACTGTGTCTGTCAACGGTCTCGGTAAATAAGTAGGTAGATTGTGTTTATGATTCTGTATTTTCGCGCGGAATCGCTAACCACCATGCTGTTTTGGCTCGTGACGTCACTCCGCTAGTGAATACTTCGGCAGAACATAATATATACCCTGATGGGTTAGTACTATAGGAGTGACGTCACGTCGGAATCAACATAGAGAACGGCATTTCAGACATTTGAAGAACAAATTAAAATTTTAATTGCGTTTTCATTAATAAATACCGACATTTCTCGTTTACTTTTTACAAAGTCTCTCATAAACATGCATTTTATGTTTATTCTTACATGGTGTAAAATACCCAATTGTATCTGAAATGTTACCATCAGCACCTCTAGGTGAGAGACCTATGTGTTTGTCACGATCGCCGTTTTCTTTCAGATGCTCCACTATCGACGATCAAGGGACTTCCGTTATACATGCGTCAATTGCTCGTGTTGCTACGGAGACAAGTCAAGTATATCATACACAAGAAATGGACCTACCTTATACTGGTGAATATCCTTCTTTGACATGTATGTAGCTTCGGAAAATGTAATCGTCAATGTTGATTAGCCTATTGAGCACCAGTCGTGTATGGAAGACAAGGCCCTCCACGCCAAGATTTTATTTGAAGACAATTACTCATCGTATCATTTATTACAAGTAGTTTATAGCTCGAAGAATATGCAAGTTGAAGTGGCAATGGGCAGGCCATATTGCTCGAAGAACCAAAAACCGTTGGGGAAGAAAGTTTCTCGTGTGGCGACCACGAAACGGAAGACGCAGCGTTGGCAGGCCTCCCACCAGGTGGACCGACGATATGCAATTACCAAGCTGACGTTCATTGTGGCGTCCTAAGGGGGAGGTCTTTGTTCAACAGTGGACGTCTTCCGGCTGATGAGGATGAACATTTATTACGATTACTGCTTGTTATTACATTGCACATATCTTACGGTTTTATATAAATAATATAATATCTCCTAGAGTTATTGCGCGAAAGCGTTATCTTCTATACAAGATTGGCGCTCAAAGGGCTAGAACGATTTACAGATTAGACTGCCTCATTGATCTAGTGGTTGCTAAGCGCGACAGCTGAGCACGAGGTCCTGGTTTGGGATCCCGGTTTGTGCAAAGAGTTTATGTATTGGGGTTTTCCATTAGGTAATTCTCAGTAGCAGCACAGAGTCGGAATTTGTGCCCGGTTGATGGCAATAGACTCGCGCCCTATTACAGTATCCGGCACGAGTCGTGACTACTGATGGGTAGTAGCGGGGGCAACAAACTAGGTACACTTTCGGACAAATTTATTAAGTACTGGTTTTACTAAAATTATTGTTAAGTACTTACACTAACTAAAATGAACATATTAGCGGTACCTACATATAATTTTACATTGATACAGTAATGCTGGCCTTCGTGACTAAGATTAAATACCTACAAAAACTGGTAAGTAATTTAACTTATTTATTTTTGTTTTTTTTTAGATAGATTTCTCTTTATTGTACACCAAAAATAAACATAAGTAGGTACAGTATAAGGATAATGTACAATGGCGGTCTTATCGCACTAGGCGTTTTTATTGTTTAATCCGAACATTAAGGGATAATATGCGTTCCATAAATCTAGATGCTGCGTTGGTGTTGGTAGAGGCCACTTAGTCGTCTTTCTGATCGTCGTCATCTTCAATATATTAAAACAAATAACAAATATAAACTACAATTATTTCTATCACTTACGCGAATAAATAAATTGAAATAAAACTAGGTTTACGGATACATACCACCTGCTTAGAAGCCTATTATGGAATCTATTAAAGTTAATTCCAAGTGTAAAACTGCAAGACCGAATGACACAGTAAGCTCATTTTGCATAAATCGGATTGTTAATAATAATTAAAATGTAAGGTAGTTGCTAGTAATTGTTCAAATTAGACGTTTAACACCTCAGTCTGCCCGTGACCATAAATGCTGTAAAGGATTCGAAACGTCGGGACCAAAAATCAATTAAAAAACCGCGATAAAATCCGTAAACCTAGTTTTATTTCAAAATATAAACTATGTTTAAATCCAAAATGTTAGTCATTAAAATTGCACGAAAGTGTACAGTAGCCCAATGACGTGTGAGAGACCAATCGCGTGCAGTCTCAGTGCCCCCGCCTTCTTCATCCCGCTAAAGGGACCCAAAAATTAACTACTGCGCAGGGGAAGTTCATGCTCACGACTCGTGCCGGCAATTATACTTGGGGTACCATAATTAGCGAAATTTGGATGTACTATATGTGCACCTCTGCTTAGACCTTCGGGTAATACAGGAGTGACGTTATGTTAAAACGATTTACGATAATATTTATTTCTTTGAACCACAGTGTTAGTTTCTTTTTATCAGTTTTTTGTAAATTTAATATCTACGTTGGCTTTCGGGTGCATTAAATGGATTTCATATGTACGTGTCGATGCGATTTATAGCTAATGCTGAAGTCTAAAGACGAAGTGGTCTTATACATAACTAGCCTATTTATAAATCCCTACTACCCACTATGCCCCGACTACGTCCCCCTGGATTTCGATGAAAATACCTGTATGTAGCAGCAGTAAGCAAATTTGCCAATTTGAAAACAATTATTGAGTATTTTGCCAATTTTGTCAAAACATTTATGGGGTTTTCTTCCGCGAATCACTAAATATTTTCAAAATTAATAGAATCCTAAATTTCTCCTTATACATCAGCTATTTCCCAGTGAAAGTCCCGTCAAAATCCGCGTCTAGTCGTCGCAGAGTAGTTTTAACCCGCGAAATCCTCGCATTTTTGTTATTTTCCTACGCAATCTAAAATGTTTTTGGAATTCAAAGTAGACTTTATTACCCGAATACGCCAGAAGGACGGTTATGTTTTTCGAATGTACGTATGTGCCTAAGAATGTCGACCGACTCAATCTTATAATTTAATCTTCACTTAACAAATCCTGGACTTGCTTATTCGTAATTCGAGATTGCCCCACTAGTTTGGACTCAAAAGGACCCCTATTCATGGGCTAGGGACGCGGTCGCGAACCGAATATAATAATATAACACGAAGATGGTTGCAGCAAGTGATCCTGCCGATCGCAATGATCATCGGCACGACCTACATGATGAACAACGCGAACTCCACGCCCGAGGAGGCCCTCGCCCTGCACCTGGACGTGTACGGAGACCGCGGCGACCGGCGCGTGCTGCTGCGCCTGCCGAGCGACGCGCCGCGCGCAGGCCTCACGCGCCGCTACCCCGGCGTGCGCTTTGAGGACACCGACGATGTTGCCGAACGTGAGTCTTATACATACGACTAGCTGCCCGCGGCGACCGGCGCGTGCTGCTGCGCCTGCCGAGCGACGCGCCGCGCGCAGGCCTCACGCGCCGCTACCCCGGCGTGCGCTTTGAGGACACCGACGATGTTGCCGAACGTGAGTCTTATACATACGACTAGCTGCCCGCGGCGACCGGCGCGTGCTGCTGCGCCTGCCGAGCGACGCGCCGCGCGCAGGCCTCACGCGCCGCTACCCCGGCGTGCGCTTTGAGGACACCGACGATGTTGCCGAACGTGAGTCTTATACATAGGACTAGCTGCCCGCGGCGACCGGCGCGTGCTGCTGCGCCTGCCGAGCGACGCGCCGCGCGCAGGCCTCACGCGCCGCTACCCCGGCGTGCGCTTTGAGGACACCGACGATGTTGCCGAACGTGAGTCTTATACATAGGACTAGCTGCCCGCGGCGACCGGCGCGTGCTGCTGCGCCTGCCGAGCGACGCGCCGCGCGCAGGCCTCACGCGCCGCTACCCCGGCGTGCGCTTTGAGGACACCGACGATGTTGCCGAACGTGAGTCTTATACATACGACTAGCTGCCCGCGGCGACCGGCGCGTGCTGCTGCGCCTGCCGAGCGACGCGCCGCGCGCAGGCCTCACGCGCCGCTACCCCGGCGTGCGCTTTGAGGACACCGACGATGTTGCCGAACGTGAGTCTTATACATACGACTAGCTGCCCGCGGCGACCGGCGCGTGCTGCTGCGCCTGCCGAGCGACGCGCCGCGCGCAGGCCTCACGCGCCGCTACCCCGGCGTGCGCTTTGAGGACACCGACGATGTTGCCGAACGTGAGTCTTATACATAGGACTAGCTGCCCGCGGCGACCGGCGCGTGCTGCTGCGCCTGCCGAGCGACGCGCCGCGCGCAGGCCTCACGCGCCGCTACCCCGGCGTGCGCTTTGAGGACACCGACGATGTTGCCGAACGTGAGTCTTATACATACGACTAGCTGCCCGCGGCGACCGGCGCGTGCTGCTGCGCCGTCTGGTCAGACAATTGTGACGGCTACGCAGCGTTTGTTAGATCACAGGCAATTCCGTACACCTACACACGCTCAGGGCCGCGGTCGCCAGCCAGTCTACACCTGAACTAGACGAAGAAATCCTAGATTACTTTGAACGAGATCCCAGGAATATGGCTACTATTAGCTTTAACCTGAGTCAATACTATGTTTGGAAGCTCGTAAATATTTTTTTTTAATACACAATAGCAGGCTTGTAGGGACTTATTTTACATTTACAGTTTATAACATTAATTTGTTTTTAGGTATGATCCGAAACCTAGACACAAAGTAAATATGACGGTCCTAAGCCCGTGAAGTATGAGGGAAAATTTGGAATCATTAAATTTGTTTACGTGAACATTAGTGGAGCGAGTCAATAGCCTTAATTGATCGGGTGGAGTGTAGGTGGTTAGGTACGCACCGACGCGGACGACGCGACGCGACGCGCGTACCCGTAGTGTAACTAACTCGTGGCGCTACGACTGGTTTCATGCATTTTGCAAACATTACGTTATCACTTGCTATTTTTTTATTTGAAGACATTGATATACAAAAAACCCAAGATGCACAGTCTCGAACAAAAGTAACGCTCAAAACTGTCGCCAAACACTCACCAAATATACTTACGTAGTTATAGTTATGCTGTGGGTATTTATTTCTGCAAATTCAACCTTACGCAAATTGAATAAGGTTGTTTTTGCAACGCAGTGTTCGAAAAGCAATAAAATTTTACGAGCGTCGGTGGCCGGTGGAACAACGCTTTGAGTGGAGAGGAACATTTTTTTTTCACAAGTTATTTGTTTAGTATTTTAAGAGTTTGTTAAATTGTGTAATTATACTTTTAACTGAGCGTAAATATGTTTTTGGTTAAACAGATATTATGTATTATAAAATGATAAATTAAAAATAACTAAGTAGGTAATAAAAATTACTATATTAAAAATACGCTATTAAGTTGTCCCATAATAATCCATTCCATTTACATTATAATTTATTTACGAACATTAAAAAATATCGTCAAATTGACTACCTCTTCTCCTATATCAAATTATATAACGTAAATATATATGTTAAAAACTAAATACATAAAAGTTCAAAAGAACATAAGTTCAAATAAACACAACAAAAAAAGACGTCTCCATGGGTCATTTTGTTATGACGTGTTATACTTTGACGGTTGAGTGAAGTTTTTAGAAAATAAATCAAAATCACATGTTACTGCGTATATTCAGTCATAAAAACAACAAAAACTAATCAATTAACTCTTTTACTTACCGAAAACATGAAATCCCATCCGATTTTAACCTTTTTAACGTAATATTTTCAAAGAACACTTCGGCATTTTTAACGACTGCACCTAGACGCTAGCGACGCGAGACTATTTGAAATGAGCGCACTTTCTTGAATGTTGCGCTCATTTCATGAGGACGGTTTTGAGACGTTGATTGTGCATCTTGGGTTTTTTGTATATCAATGTTTGAAGAGATGGAATGCTGTCCAAGCACTTGATGAATAGTGTTTTATAAGTTAAACCACCGGATTAAAACGTTCAAAATTTAACCGTGTATACTTTTAAATAATGATTTGTATTTTGTTTTGCGAATTAGATATTCTCCGAATCGCTGAGAAGAACATATTGGAGTACAACAGATATTTGGTGGGAGTGGAACTCAACGATACCGATGCCAAGGTAGGTACTAAAAGATACCTAATGCCGTACTTATAGTTTAATAATGAATACTCTCCGACCTCAGACCTGGACTACAATACACCGGGTCCGGGTCGGGTCGCGGAGGAAGAGGCTAACCGAGCGGTCGGCAGGTGCTGTACACCACGACCGTGCGGCACGCGGCGCCCGTGGCGCTGAACCTGCTGAGCAACGTGCTGGCGGCGCGGCAGCTGCCGTGGGCCGCCGGCCGCGCCATCACCGCGCTCAACGAGCCGCTGCGCAGCGCGGAGCGCCTGGCCGACGCCGACCACCCCAAGCTGCTCAGCACCACCTTCACCTGGGCCATGACCGTCGCCTTCGGTGAGGCCGTTATTCGTTTTTGTATATTTTCAACCGAATCTATTTGGTTTTATGTATGTACCCTAATAATTCCGTCATGTATGAACCGATTTGAAAACTTCATTTTAATTTGAGGGATACGGCGTTTTACTTTGAGATACAGGATCCGTCCTAGTTCGACTACAGATTCTCCCTCGTTACGTTTTTCTTGGTCACGACATCTCGCGTGAGCGGCTGGACTAATTTCTCTTTTTTGTTTGTTACTGTCAGGAGTGTCAGTTTTCTAATATTACATATTATTTATATAAGAACCTTTCTTATATAGAAAATATGTAACATCAGAAAACTTGACGACTATGTTATCTTTTCAAATGTAACCGTTTGACGTAACTGTCATTATTATATTCATTATAAAGACAAGAAAGAGAACGTCGGTCGGGTCAGCTAGTCCACTATAATAATCCCCCTTTAGGGGATAACATGCATGATGTTTGTATAATGATGTTGACCGGGCCGGCAGTGATCCTGGCCACCAACGTGAACAGCGCGGCGCTGGTGTGCACGGAGGGCAAGGGCGCGCGCCACCTGCACGTGATGTCGGGCTGCGCGGCCGAGCTGCACTGGGCCGCCACGCTCATCTTCCACGTGACGCAGTGCTTCGTCACGCTCATCATCCCCACCGTCATCGCCGTCGTCGCGCTCGAGCAGGACAACACCACCAACCAACCGGCAATGCTTAGTCAGTTGACACTACTTTAATCTATAATTATAATAATACTAATTTTTACCCGCGTTAAGTAGCCTATGTCCTTTCTCGGGTCTTAAACCTTCTACATGCCAAATTTCAACACAATGCGTCCAGCAGTTTAGTCGTGAAGGCAGACAGGTTTTACGTAATATCATTAATTGTATTATTACGCTAGCTGCAGCGCTGTTTTCTGTTGGGGTCTGAACGGAGATAGAAGACGGTGGGCCGAAATATAATAAGATGTGATACCATCTAAAAAAAATGACAGATTTTTTAAGCTAATAATACAAAACATCACCCCATTTCTCAATCTGGACGCAGAGAAATATGAGTAGTACAATTACAAAAATAAAACCTTTCACTAGGGAAAAATGATTATATATAATTAGTTACACATATTAATGAATAAATCAATAAGTTACTGAAAATACTTGATTTTATAAACATCAATTTCCGATAGTGGCATATCACTATTTAAGAATTGCAAAAAACTGGCAACCCACGTAATGTCAGTTTAGTCACTAGGATTATAAAACAGACTATAGTCTCTGCAACACACTAGGCAATAAACAGTAGAGTATAAATAGCGCTTTTTACACAGGACTCAACTGTTAGTAAAAGATTGTAACATAACATTATTTTTTACTAAACCTCTAATAACTGTGCTCTTAGGTTGTCAAAACTCACAGAATTTTCAGTTAGTGACTATAAGTCTAAATCTATTCATTTACACCCTTTCCATCTGTCCACGTTTAGGCTCAAGAGTGTACGTAATCGTTTCCGACTCTTTTGGAACTTTTAATTTTTTTCATATAAACCAAAATAATTTATCTATGGGCCAAAGTTGCGTTATAAAAAAGATGTACTATTATGTGTTGAGAGCTACATGGCTACCGCGCAGATTAGCCGATCAGCGAATAAGCCGTGCTCGCTGCGGTCAGTCTTGCGATGGGTGACCGTTTTTACATGACGAGCCCCTCCGTTCTTCGAAAAGGACGTTAAGTCGTTGGCCCTACGCCTGATCTCTCCGATCGTGTTGGTCTATCGTCCCAGCGGACTATGAGAATGAGGGAATAGGGAGTGCATCTACATTTACGCGCATACTTGTGCACTGTAATATCTCCTGCGTAGTTAGGGTGCTAATTGCGCGGTTCCAAAATGTCGTTGCTATGGAGTAGAACCGGTAAGAACCTCTTCAGGTAGCTCATTTAAAAAAATAACGTATTAATGTATGTAATTTGTCTGTTCTTGTAGTGACGTACGTCTTAATCTTGCTACTGGGTAGTACGACGTTCTTCGCGTACATGTATAACATCAGCTACCACTTCGGCGAAAAGACCACCAGCTTTATCCTCGTTACAATCATCATCGTAACTGGTAAGCCGCAGTCTCGTACATTGCTGTGCGTCGAATCAAAAAAACGAAAAAAAGAGTTTTTTAATTATTTCCACCGAAACTAAATAAGAACGGTTTAGCATTTTCATTAAAACTGTACGATATGGCAAAAAATTACAAAGTTGAGAACATTTCAAAAAGATAGCATCTACTTTGTAGTGATGTCACGCTGTAGTAGGTGCATATAACATAACAAAGTATCATGTCGCGCCCAGGCTTCTTCACCCCGTACATCTTGGTGGTACACGAGCTGACGAGCACCGACCCCGACTCGACCACGAACTTTGTCGTGTGGTTGGCGCGCATTGCGTCCCCGCCGCACGTCATGATGGAGGCCGTCATCAAGTGCGTGCACGTGGCCTACCTCAAGGCCTGGTGCGCATACCTGCGCCCGCGCTGCCCCAACATCAACCTCAACGACCGGGCCTTCGACGCCAAGCAGTGCTGCGGTGAGTTATGTGGAGGACATATAGGTACCCCCATGGAGGCCGTCATCAAGTGCGTGCACGTGGCCTACCTCAAGGCCTGGTGCGCATACCTGCGCCCGCGCTGCCCCAACATCAACCTCAACGACCGGGCCTTCGACGCCAAGCAGTGCTGCGGTGAGTTATGTGGAGGACATATAGGTACCCCCATGGAGGCCGTCATCAAGTGCGTGCACGTGGCCTACCTCAAGGCCTGGTGCGCATACCTGCGCCCGCGCTGCCCCAACATCAACCTCAACGACCGGGCCTTCGACGCCAAGCAGTGCTGCGGTGAGTTATGTGGAGGACATATAGGTACCCCCATGGAGGCCGTCATCAAGTGCGTGCACGTGGCCTACCTCAAGGCCTGGTGCGCATACCTGCGCCCGCGCTGCCCCAACATCAACCTCAACGACCGGGCCTTCGACGCCAAGCAGTGCTGCGGTGAGTTATGTGGAGGACATATAGGTACCCCCATGGAGGCCGTCATCAAGTGCGTGCACGTGGCCTACCTCAAGGCCTGGTGCGCATACCTGCGCCCGCGCTGCCCCAACATCAACCTCAACGACCGGGCCTTCGACGCCAAGCAGTGCTGCGGTGAGTTATGTGGAGGACATATAGGTACCCCCATGGAGGCCGTCATCAAGTGCGTGCACGTGGCCTACCTCAAGGCCTGGTGCGCATACCTGCGCCCGCGCTGCCCCAACATCAACCTCAACGACCGGGCCTTCGACGCCAAGCAGTGCTGCGGTGAGTTATGTGGAGGACATATAGGTACCCCCATGGAGGCCGTCATCAAGTGCGTGCACGTGGCCTACCTCAAGGCCTGGTGCGCATACCTGCGCCCGCGCTGCCCCAACATCAACCTCAACGACCGGGCCTTCGACGCCAAGCAGTGCTGCGGTGAGTTATGTGGAGGACATATAGGTACCCCCATGGAGGCCGTCATCAAGTGCGTGCACGTGGCCTACCTCAAGGCCTGGTGCGCATACCTGCGCCCGCGCTGCCCCAACATCAACCTCAACGACCGGGCCTTCGACGCCAAGCAGTGCTGCGGTGAGTTATGTGGAGGACATATAGGTACCCCCATGGAGGCCGTCATCAAGTGCGTGCACGTGGCCTACCTCAAGGCCTGGTGCGCATACCTGCGCCCGCGCTGCCCCAACATCAACCTCAACGACCGGGCCTTCGACGCCAAGCAGTGCTGCGGTGAGTTATGTGGAGGACATATAGGTACCCCCATGGAGGCCGTCATCAAGTGCGTGCACGTGGCCTACCTCAAGGCCTGGTGCGCATACCTGCGCCCGCGCTGCCCCAACATCAACCTCAACGACCGGGCCTTCGACGCCAAGCAGTGCTGCGGTGAGTTATGTGGAGGACATATAGGTACCCCCATGGAGGCCGTCATCAAGTGCGTGCACGTGGCCTACCTCAAGGCCTGGTGCGCATACCTGCGCCCGCGCTGCCCCAACATCAACCTCAACGACCGGGCCTTCGACGCCAAGCAGTGCTGCGGTGAGTTATGTGGAGGACATATAGGTACCCCCATGGAGGCCGTCATCAAGTGCGTGCACGTGGCCTACCTCAAGGCCTGGTGCGCATACCTGCGCCCGCGCTGCCCCAACATCAACCTCAACGACCGGGCCTTCGACGCCAAGCAGTGCTGCGGTGAGTTATGTGGAGGACATATAGGTACCCCCATGGAGGCCGTCATCAAGTGCGTGCACGTGGCCTACCTCAAGGCCTGGTGCGCATACCTGCGCCCGCGCTGCCCCAACATCAACCTCAACGACCGGGCCTTCGACGCCAAGCAGTGCTGCGGTGAGTTATGTGGAGGACATATAGGTACCCCCATGGAGGCCGTCATCAAGTGCGTGCACGTGGCCTACCTCAAGGCCTGGTGCGCATACCTGCGCCCGCGCTGCCCCAACATCAACCTCAACGACCGGGCCTTCGACGCCAAGCAGTGCTGCGGTGAGTTATGTGGAGGACATATAGGTACCCCCATGGAGGCCGTCATCAAGTGCGTGCACGTGGCCTACCTCAAGGCCTGGTGCGCATACCTGCGCCCGCGCTGCCCCAACATCAACCTCAACGACCGGGCCTTCGACGCCAAGCAGTGCTGCGGTGAGTTATGTGGAGGACATATAGGTACCCCCATGGAGGCCGTCATCAAGTGCGTGCACGTGGCCTACCTCAAGGCCTGGTGCGCATACCTGCGCCCGCGCTGCCCCAACATCAACCTCAACGACCGGGCCTTCGACGCCAAGCAGTGCTGCGGTGAGTTATGTGGAGGACATATAGGTACCCCCATGGAGGCCGTCATCAAGTGCGTGCACGTGGCCTACCTCAAGGCCTGGTGCGCATACCTGCGCCCGCGCTGCCCCAACATCAACCTCAACGACCGGGCCTTCGACGCCAAGCAGTGCTGCGGTGAGTTATGTGGAGGACATATAGGTACCCCCATGGAGGCCGTCATCAAGTGCGTGCACGTGGCCTACCTCAAGGCCTGGTGCGCATACCTGCGCCCGCGCTGCCCCAACATCAACCTCAACGACCGGGCCTTCGACGCCAAGCAGTGCTGCGGTGAGTTATGTGGAGGACATATAGGTACCCCCATGGAGGCCGTCATCAAGTGCGTGCACGTGGCCTACCTCAAGGCCTGGTGCGCATACCTGCGCCCGCGCTGCCCCAACATCAACCTCAACGACCGGGCCTTCGACGCCAAGCAGTGCTGCGGTGAGTTATGTGGAGGACATATAGGTACCCCCATGGAGGCCGTCATCAAGTGCGTGCACGTGGCCTACCTCAAGGCCTGGTGCGCATACCTGCGCCCGCGCTGCCCCAACATCAACCTCAACGACCGGGCCTTCGACGCCAAGCAGTGCTGCGGTGAGTTATGTGGAGGACATATAGGTACCCCCATGGAGGCCGTCATCAAGTGCGTGCACGTGGCCTACCTCAAGGCCTGGTGCGCATACCTGCGCCCGCGCTGCCCCAACATCAACCTCAACGACCGGGCCTTCGACGCCAAGCAGTGCTGCGGTGAGTTATGTGGAGGACATATAGGTACCCCCATGGAGGCCGTCATCAAGTGCGTGCACGTGGCCTACCTCAAGGCCTGGTGCGCATACCTGCGCCCGCGCTGCCCCAACATCAACCTCAACGACCGGGCCTTCGACGCCAAGCAGTGCTGCGGTGAGTTATGTGGAGGACATATAGGTACCCCCATGGAGGCCGTCATCAAGTGCGTGCACGTGGCCTACCTCAAGGCCTGGTGCGCATACCTGCGCCCGCGCTGCCCCAACATCAACCTCAACGACCGGGCCTTCGACGCCAAGCAGTGCTGCGGTGAGTTATGTGGAGGACATATAGGTACCCCCATGGAGGCCGTCATCAAGTGCGTGCACGTGGCCTACCTCAAGGCCTGGTGCGCATACCTGCGCCCGCGCTGCCCCAACATCAACCTCAACGACCGGGCCTTCGACGCCAAGCAGTGCTGCGGTGAGTTATGTGGAGGACATATAGGTACCCCCATGGAGGCCGTCATCAAGTGCGTGCACGTGGCCTACCTCAAGGCCTGGTGCGCATACCTGCGCCCGCGCTGCCCCAACATCAACCTCAACGACCGGGCCTTCGACGCCAAGCAGTGCTGCGGTGAGTTATGTGGAGGACATATAGGTACCCCCATGGAGGCCGTCATCAAGTGCGTGCACGTGGCCTACCTCAAGGCCTGGTGCGCATACCTGCGCCCGCGCTGCCCCAACATCAACCTCAACGACCGGGCCTTCGACGCCAAGCAGTGCTGCGGTGAGTTATGTGGAGGACATATAGGTACCCCCATGGAGGCCGTCATCAAGTGCGTGCACGTGGCCTACCTCAAGGCCTGGTGCGCATACCTGCGCCCGCGCTGCCCCAACATCAACCTCAACGACCGGGCCTTCGACGCCAAGCAGTGCTGCGGTGAGTTATGTGGAGGACATATAGGTACCCCCATGGAGGCCGTCATCAAGTGCGTGCACGTGGCCTACCTCAAGGCCTGGTGCGCATACCTGCGCCCGCGCTGCCCCAACATCAACCTCAACGACCGGGCCTTCGACGCCAAGCAGTGCTGCGGTGAGTTATGTGGAGGACATATAGGTACCCCCATGGAGGCCGTCATCAAGTGCGTGCACGTGGCCTACCTCAAGGCCTGGTGCGCATACCTGCGCCCGCGCTGCCCCAACATCAACCTCAACGACCGGGCCTTCGACGCCAAGCAGTGCTGCGGTGAGTTATGTGGAGGACATATAGGTACCCCCATGGAGGCCGTCATCAAGTGCGTGCACGTGGCCTACCTCAAGGCCTGGTGCGCATACCTGCGCCCGCGCTGCCCCAACATCAACCTCAACGACCGGGCCTTCGACGCCAAGCAGTGCTGCGGTGAGTTATGTGGAGGACATATAGGTACCCCCATGGAGGCCGTCATCAAGTGCGTGCACGTGGCCTACCTCAAGGCCTGGTGCGCATACCTGCGCCCGCGCTGCCCCAACATCAACCTCAACGACCGGGCCTTCGACGCCAAGCAGTGCTGCGGTGAGTTATGTGGAGGACATATAGGTACCCCCATGGAGGCCGTCATCAAGTGCGTGCACGTGGCCTACCTCAAGGCCTGGTGCGCATACCTGCGCCCGCGCTGCCCCAACATCAACCTCAACGACCGGGCCTTCGACGCCAAGCAGTGCTGCGGTGAGTTATGTGGAGGACATATAGGTACCCCCATGGAGGCCGTCATCAAGTGCGTGCACGTGGCCTACCTCAAGGCCTGGTGCGCATACCTGCGCCCGCGCTGCCCCAACATCAACCTCAACGACCGGGCCTTCGACGCCAAGCAGTGCTGCGGTGAGTTATGTGGAGGACATATAGGTACCCCCATGGAGGCCGTCATCAAGTGCGTGCACGTGGCCTACCTCAAGGCCTGGTGCGCATACCTGCGCCCGCGCTGCCCCAACATCAACCTCAACGACCGGGCCTTCGACGCCAAGCAGTGCTGCGGTGAGTTATGTGGAGGACATATAGGTACCCCCATGGAGGCCGTCATCAAGTGCGTGCACGTGGCCTACCTCAAGGCCTGGTGCGCATACCTGCGCCCGCGCTGCCCCAACATCAACCTCAACGACCGGGCCTTCGACGCCAAGCAGTGCTGCGGTGAGTTATGTGGAGGACATATAGGTACCCCCATGGAGGCCGTCATCAAGTGCGTGCACGTGGCCTACCTCAAGGCCTGGTGCGCATACCTGCGCCCGCGCTGCCCCAACATCAACCTCAACGACCGGGCCTTCGACGCCAAGCAGTGCTGCGGTGAGTTATGTGGAGGACATATAGGTACCCCCATGGAGGCCGTCATCAAGTGCGTGCACGTGGCCTACCTCAAGGCCTGGTGCGCATACCTGCGCCCGCGCTGCCCCAACATCAACCTCAACGACCGGGCCTTCGACGCCAAGCAGTGCTGCGGTGAGTTATGTGGAGGACATATAGGTACCCCCATGGAGGCCGTCATCAAGTGCGTGCACGTGGCCTACCTCAAGGCCTGGTGCGCATACCTGCGCCCGCGCTGCCCCAACATCAACCTCAACGACCGGGCCTTCGACGCCAAGCAGTGCTGCGGTGAGTTATGTGGAGGACATATAGGTACCCCCATGGAGGCCGTCATCAAGTGCGTGCACGTGGCCTACCTCAAGGCCTGGTGCGCATACCTGCGCCCGCGCTGCCCCAACATCAACCTCAACGACCGGGCCTTCGACGCCAAGCAGTGCTGCGGTGAGTTATGTGGAGGACATATAGGTACCCCCATGGAGGCCGTCATCAAGTGCGTGCACGTGGCCTACCTCAAGGCCTGGTGCGCATACCTGCGCCCGCGCTGCCCCAACATCAACCTCAACGACCGGGCCTTCGACGCCAAGCAGTGCTGCGGTGAGTTATGTGGAGGACATATAGGTACCCCCATGGAGGCCGTCATCAAGTGCGTGCACGTGGCCTACCTCAAGGCCTGGTGCGCATACCTGCGCCCGCGCTGCCCCAACATCAACCTCAACGACCGGGCCTTCGACGCCAAGCAGTGCTGCGGTGAGTTATGTGGAGGACATATAGGTACCCCCATGGAGGCCGTCATCAAGTGCGTGCACGTGGCCTACCTCAAGGCCTGGTGCGCATACCTGCGCCCGCGCTGCCCCAACATCAACCTCAACGACCGGGCCTTCGACGCCAAGCAGTGCTGCGGTGAGTTATGTGGAGGACATATAGGTACCCCCATGGAGGCCGTCATCAAGTGCGTGCACGTGGCCTACCTCAAGGCCTGGTGCGCATACCTGCGCCCGCGCTGCCCCAACATCAACCTCAACGACCGGGCCTTCGACGCCAAGCAGTGCTGCGGTGAGTTATGTGGAGGACATATAGGTACCCCCATGGAGGCCGTCATCAAGTGCGTGCACGTGGCCTACCTCAAGGCCTGGTGCGCATACCTGCGCCCGCGCTGCCCCAACATCAACCTCAACGACCGGGCCTTCGACGCCAAGCAGTGCTGCGGTGAGTTATGTGGAGGACATATAGGTACCCCCATGGAGGCCGTCATCAAGTGCGTGCACGTGGCCTACCTCAAGGCCTGGTGCGCATACCTGCGCCCGCGCTGCCCCAACATCAACCTCAACGACCGGGCCTTCGACGCCAAGCAGTGCTGCGGTGAGTTATGTGGAGGACATATAGGTATTCATGTGGAATGCTCGAATACTTAAAATATTTTCTTGTTTCAGTCGGCGAGATGAGATGCTACTTCTGTGCAGATGACTACTCTCCTGACACATACATATACTTACTCTGTGCACAGTTCCTAGTTTTGATGGTAACTATAGCTCTTAACCGACGTCATTTTTTTTTTAGTAAAACAGTTTATTTACAATATTCTACAAATACGGCTGCCATGTCAATTGTTCTGTCGCAGTCGTGGGATCGTTCTGTGGAACGCTTTCTTATCTAAGAGGTGATGGAACATGTTTTCAGTTTTTGACATGACTGTCGTGTTTTGTTAATATTGTAAATATATATTTTAATTTATAAAAAAAAATATAGCCTATGTTTTGCTATTAGTTTAAGGATTCTAACGACACTCCATACATCAAAATCGGTTAAGGCATTCAGAAGTTATGGTCGAATAAAGAAACGCACATACATTCATTAACCCTGAAAATATTACACTACTTTATTTGGGCAGTCGTGTAAAAAGGTTCTCAATTCGCTGAAATTTTTTTTTTTATGTTTGTTCCTTACTCCGTCATTTATGAACAAATTTGATAAAGTCTTGTTTCATTTGTTAGGGTATACTTTCCGATTGGTCCTATTAAAATTTAGATATGACTTGATGATGAACTTCGGGGATATGGAACGGAACTTCTCATGAGATAATAACTGAACTATCGTGACAAGTTGTATTGATTAAGTAGAAGTCGATGACTGATGACTAACAAGGAAGAGGTGGAAAGTAATCGTGGTAACTACTGACGTGACAGGTCGACATGGCAATCGGGATACGAGGTGACGCGCGGGGGCGGGGCACCCCGCAAGCCCACACATCGCCCGCGCCATCTTAGTCTTAGAGCTGCACGAGGCCGCATCGACCGCGTCCATCGATATCCATCTCGCTCTTATTGTTCTTTGTTGTAGTCGCTTCCTCGTCACCTGTAAAACAAAATAACCCTCCTTGTGAGTAAAAACCAATCATTCATTCTGAAGCTAGAGAACAAGCCAGAAGTGTATTATAAATTGTGGCATAGAATGGAAAAACAATTATTATAAATACCCTGTCAGACATTGGATACGGCTGCGTTTTACACTGGCTTATCGAAAATAACTTTGTGCGTGTAGCGATGATAGTATGAGTTCATTTGGTATTGATTGTGAAGACTAATATATTATTATAAAATACATTTTAATTTAACCTTATTTAATGTTTTCTACTCTCATTTTGTCGAGTGGCCAAAAAAAATATGGATATAAACTACCTGGTACGTGATGCCACATCACTAGAAAACTGCCATGTTGACCTGACGCGTACTACAGGTACCGTTTAAGGGTGTTTTTGTAAGGATTTCAAATACTAGTCCTACAAGTCTGGGGAGCTGAATACTAGGCGCCACTAAACACAGTAAAATAAAAAAGTCATCCTTCAAAAAATACTAACTCGAAAAGAAAATTAATATTCTGTTTACTTCACTTTACATAAGCGGAGTGGAAGTCGATGCAAAATCCCAACATTAATTATATATGCTATTTTTATTCATGGCTATCAACCAACCAACGTCCAACAAGCAGAAGCCTGTTGAAAACTTTGGGAGGGAATGGGACACCAGCTATGGACAACACACAGCTGTCCTATAAAAGAACAGCTATAATAATAGTCTTCAGAAGGAGCACATTATTGGGAAATATGGATACTAAATAAATTGAATTGTTCTATTGTGCGGGGATGTTGCGTAGATTCGTAGTTATTATTAGTTTTATAAAATATTATCTCCTTTATTCAAGCATATAAATTACATTTTTAAGTAATATATCTGTATAATAAACACTATATTTAAAAATATACGGCCCAACTAGCAGCGGGAACAGGGTCCAAGCCACCGGTGGTTAGGACTCCAAAGGGAGGAACCTCGCAAAATAACATTATTATACTGAATATTTCCAGACACTGGTAATCCTGACAGAGCGCGGTATATTCACGGGGATATTGAATAAAGTAGCGAACAGTCAATACAAAGACGCGCAACCGCCTCCGCCCGACGACTACGTGCGCAAGGAGAACGAATACGTCAGCCAGACCTTCGAGCTGCGTGAGTATACTGTGCTCTGACACTATGGACTCGCTCGCCCGAGCCCGGACAACTACGCAGGGACTATTATAGTGCACTAGTATGCACGAAGGCACTAGCTTCCACACTCTCATCCTTATAAAAATTACTTATAAAAATTATACCTGTCACTGTTGTTTGCATGTCGAAAAATAAATATTTCAATAGACTTGTGGTTAACTTTTAACACATTTTAACGTCATGTATTAGTAATAGGGTCATAGTCCGAGGGACGGATGTCTGCTGAGCCCTCTTATAAACGATAATAAACTCCTCTGCCTGCCTCGTTGGTCTTGTGGTTGCGAAGCGCGACTGCTGAGCACGAGGTCCTGGGTTCGAATCCCGGGTCGGGCAAAGTGTTAATGGGTTTTTCCATTAGACTATTCTTAGTAGCAGCACGGAGTCTGGATTTGTGCCCGGTTGATGGCAACAGGCTGCCCCCTATTACATTGGGACCTAAAACATAACAGGCGAAATGTGGGTGTACTGTATGTGCACCTCTGCCTACCCGGGGAATACAGGTGTGATGTTATGTATGTTATAAACTCCTCTTAAGTCTATCTTTTGACGTCTCTGTTTGACATGCAAATAACACAATAGAATTGCCAACTCGCAGTGAGCTAGCGTGGTGATCAATACTCAATCCTTTTTAATGAGCTAAAGCTTTGAAAAATAAACGATTGAAAAATCCTTGTGAACACAACTAAGTTGACTTTTGATGGCAGCTACCAAACAAATCCCGGATGCGATGCTGGTGGATAACGTGCACAAGAACTACGTGCGCTTCAAAGCGAGCTGTAACGCTGTCAAAGGTCTCAGCTTCTCGGTTAAAAAAGGTAATGCTCATTTCATATAATAATTACACACAAACAAATTTTACCTCTTTATAATATTATTCAACCATGTTATAGGATGACGCACCGTTCAGACTACCTCGGTGGTTTAGTGGTAGCTAGGCGCAAATACTAAACGCTAGTTCATGGGTTTAAATCCCGAGTCGGGCTAAGTATTACTAGGTTTTTCCATTAAGTAATTCTCAATAGCAGTACAGAGTCTGTGTTTCTGCGCGGTTGATTACAATTAGACGTGAGGCATAAATATTGGAGTAGGTATGTTTTTTTTTTTACAGCCTGTGTTGTCCCACTGCAGGTATGTTGATTAGGTATTTTTCGATGTGAGTCCGTACCTAATCCAAAGCGTCGAGGATTAGTTACGGCAAATATTTGTACACAGTCTACGAAGAAGTTCTTCCGTTCCATAAAATGTGGGGGTTAAGTTCTAAGTTTAATTAGCACTGCCGCCAGTGCCATCTGTGTAGAATACGACTGGAGCAAACACACTGCTAGATCACTAAGCAATGTTTTATGATTAATTTCGTTGCGGGTTCCAAGTCATTTCTCTGGGACGCCTCGAGCTTCATTGCCTCGGTGGTTCTCATTGGTTATCATTGTAGATCCTGGCTTACAGAAGTCGCAATGATGGGCGCTTGTGGTGGGCTTGTCCCAATATAAAAATAAAATAAAAAAGCAATGTTTTAAGATTCTGCGCTGCACCATCACTAACGCATTGTGCATCCGCACCCTTTAAGTATGAAGCGTAATTTTGAATATTAAGTTATATTAGACGTTGAAAACAAAAGTGTTCACGTTGACTTTAAGTACCGTTTGCTTTTAAAACGAAATATACACCGTTCCACAATATTTCAGATAAGGAACGTCCATACTCTATGCCGAATATTTCTTACCCAATCCACATGCGATACATAATATCGGTAAGGCCAGCGGCTATATTGAAAATATATTCGCATTAGGTATATGGATTAGGTATTAATAAATACTAGGATTAGGTATAGTTTTTACATGTCTAATTGCATTAGACTTGCTCCCTATGAAATTGGACCATAGCTGGTGGATTGTAGGTGTACTGTACAGTACACAGTACACCTTCGTCTACATATAAAATAGGCGTGATATTTACCTATTTACTATTATAAGTCTATTGTGTTGCATAACCCAATAACACTGCCAGACCCGGGACTTGAACCCAGGACCTCATGCTCATCAGTCTCTACCTCCACTAGGCCAAGGAGGCAATACATACAGTATCTATATACTTTGTTCCTTTGTACACAGGCGAGTGCTTTGGCCTGCTGGGTGTGAACGGTGCGGGGAAGTCCGCCACTTTCAGGATCCTCTCTGCTGTGGAGATCGCCACCAGGGGTAGAATTTACGCCAACGGGCACTACCTTAAAAGGGGCAATTCTCAGGTGATTTAATGCATCTTTTTTCTAGCCTTTAATCAACTGTGTTTTGTCTAGCAGCTAGCTCCTAGTGTTAAGCCTACACACGTAACGATTAATCTGTGCCAACCGATTAGTGCAGATTTAAAATGTATATTTAAATGTGGGTGTACTATATGTGCATCTCTGTCTACCCCTTCGGGGAATACAGGCGTGGTGTTATGTTTTTTTTTATCGACTGTGTGTATGACTAATTGTTCCAGATTATCGTACATTAGAGGCGTTCGATTATATCGTGTAACATGTGTTTTATGAGTACCAGATAATCACAATATAATCCTGATCTAGTTACCGTTGCCAATCTCAGTCGACACTAGCCAACTATGCAGGAAATATCATAGTATTGTACTACTATATTATATGCAATAATAATCATAATATATGATTAACAGTACCTGCAGACCCTGGGCTACTGCCCACAGTTCTTCAGCCTGGACTCGTTCCTTACGGGTGAGGAAAACCTGGCTCTCTTGCTGAATCTGAGGGGCGTGGAGAGCTCGCGCGTGCGGCAAGAAGTCAAGTCCTGGATAAAGGTTGTTGGTATGTTGCAATCACAAAATAATGTAATCAGAAATGTTTTCTAGGATTGATATAGTACAAAAAACCTAGACTTACAGTTTCTTACAAATATCACAACTAAGAGGGTCTCTCTAGACAGTACAGAAAATAATAATATATAGGAATGCATTTGTGTTAAAAGCTCAAAATGTTAGTCATCCAGAGTAAAATGTATCATTCTGACGAAGAATTCGTAATTCGTAGGACTAGAGAAGTACGCGCAGCAGCCGGTGTCCCAGTACAGCGGCGGCTGCGCGCGGCGCCTGGGCGCGGCCGCCGCGCTGTGCGGGGGCGCGCCGCTCACCCTGCTGGACGAGCCCAGCGCCGGGGTGGACGTGGCCGCGCGCCGCCAGCTGTGGGCCGCGCTGCGCCGCGGGCTCGCAAGGGACCGGGCCATCATCATCACCTCGCACAGGTACGACACCTCCATGACGGCTGGAACAAACATGCCAAGTCATCGTTATCGGTATATCTTCTTTACAAATTAATTTTGTTCGCTATGAATTTCTAAATAACTCAAACCAGGATAAATAGCACCACCGTCACCAAACTTATAATATATTTCATGAACGTCTCCGTAAATTGTCTAAAGTGTATAACAATATGTTGCGCGTCCCACGTGTCCGCAGCATGGACGAGATGGAGGCGCTGTGTTCGCGCATCGCCATCCTGAGCAAGGGCAGCATCCGGGCGCTGGGCACGCCGGCCGGGCTGCGCGCGCTGCACGCGCACGGACACGCCGTCGTCATCAAGGTCATCCCCGAAGCTGCGGGGGACGGTACGGACCCTAACGGATACTAAACATAACGCCCATGGGGTGCGCCCATAATACTACCTTCCCATCTCGTCCCGTTGGATGTTGTACTTAGGGAAATTCCAAAAAATGGGTAACAGCGTCTTCTGTAACTGTATACTACCATTGTATCATATACCTAACCATTTAAAAGAGATCTATTCTACTCTATTGTAAGAAGTAACAGTATTTCTCAACTCTGTTTACTCAGGAAACATTCTAGTTTTGTAACTTTCATTTCAGAGGTAGACGGCGCAAAGACAAAAATAAACCAATTAAAGGAAAAGTTACAAGGCACCTTCAACTGTACGCTCAAAGATGAACATAAGGTAAAACACCACGATATATTTTATTCTGTATCCGGAAATCTGTATCTGTGTAATCACGGATTGCCGGTAACAGGTTACAATTGGACGTAGTTAAGCAGAAAGGATCCTACCACACCAACACCAAAATTGAGGTAGACATACTAGAGGTAAAAAAGTAAACCTAATCCAATAATTCAAATATTAAATAAAATTCAAGAAAATATTCTTCATCTCCATCAAACCAGTAGGTTTACTGTATCGTATTGATAATGAAACTTTAAAGTCAGATATCTCAAAGTTAGTTCGATATGGATTGGATATTTTCTTATTTTTAACCTTTTACCAGACATGATACATATTATTGCATTCCCCACTCTAAGCTGATTTCTATAATACATACATCTTTCCAGACAATGCTCCACTACCAAATAAACGACACGATGCGGTACAGCGACCTGTTCCTGAAGCTGGAGGCTCTGAAAGCACAGTACCCCTCCCTCATCCAGGACTACTCCGCCACAGAGACCACCCTGGAGGAGGTGTTCCTCTACATCGCCAAGGAGCAGCGTCAGCTTGCCGCGGAAACTGTTTAGACTTATGGTATCCTGGTACTTATTATCTCACACCAAATAAGGATAGGTTTGGCGAAGAATCAGAGCAACATAAGTTTGCGTAGTAGTTGGTAAATGAATATTTAGTATTATTTATTTATTATTGTATGATGGTAGTCTGGACGAGGACGTCCAACGATCTCAAAAGACGCGAGAATCAAGCAACTATTATGACGTAAATACTGGCATGAAAATATTTTTTACTGATACTATCGCGGTTTATTTTCATTCTCACACGGTCACGGGCAATATGTCCCAAGATTTCTAAATGTCGGATTAGAAAGAAGTACTACCGAAATCCGCGTGTTAGATGTAGGTTTCCTTATATTTGAACTTAGCATGGGCAACATGCTAAAGAATATTAAAATTGCCTATTAATGCAACGTACATATTTATATCAATCACATAATTAAATACAACCGCGATAATTTTATCGAATACGAATTTTCGTAAAAAGTTTCATTTCATTCAGGCGATGTGCGGCTAACGACGTACGTAGTACAATGGATCATTTATTTTTGTAAACATGGCGGCATACTGATACGTACGTCAATTATTCCGATCGTGTTGAGCCTGCTATACGTATTTTAGCCAAAACAAAGGAGCAATCGATTTGCTCCAATATGCTCGTGATATTAACCCCACCAGACTTGTACATTCCCAAAAAGTTCTCAAAAGTAGATCTAGTCACAAATATTATTTTTCTATGATTTGTCTCAAAATGTTAATATGATCAAATTCTCGGAGTTATAGAGGCTGTATAATTTTAGTATATTATAGAACATGACATCAATTAGTTAATCTACCATTACTATAAGTAACTAATCGACTTGTGGATGTCTTAATAAATGTATAATAATTTTGCTATATTTAGTAAAAGCTTTACCAGAGGAATTAAGAAAGTTGGAACACTAAGGAAACTCCAAAGAAAAACCTCACAAAGTTTCTAATTTCTAAATTGTGTACAGAGCAAAACTCCGTCCGTATCTAATTCTTACAAATAGCTTACAATTAGGGGTTGCAATTTGATGTACCTAGGTAACTGACTGGCTGACCGCTAAGACCATTTCTGTTAGAAATATATAGTTTGAAATTTGAACATGGACATTGTTTTACACACGACATACGATGAATTTTTCATTAGTTAACCTCTATTAAAATGCACCATTGTCAGTCCACAAGTGACCTAACCTTCTTAAGGTTATATCTAGTGTCCAACCGAAACTAGTCTTTACAGCCAAACCAAAACCGAATTTCGGCATCAATCTCAGTTTCTGAAACTTCTATATGAGGTCTTGTTTTTATGACAAAATAATAATTTATCAATAATTATTGAGTTTTTAAATGACATGGTATTTATTAAACATTTACTTCAAGTTTGCGCGCCGACGCGTCAAAAAGACATATCGTCGCTCGCAGCTCAGTGCTCCGAGCATGTCCATGGCATTCAGTAGCAGGTAGTTTGGCTGCACGGCAGCTGAAACCGAAACTAAACCGAAACCTGTTTTTTTTTGCCGAAACTAAGCAAACCCTGAAAGTTCGGTCGGGCTCCAGCTTATAACATGTTCGAAATGTGGAAATTAGAAAATTTGACTGAATTTTGAAAGACTTTGCCGTGGGTATTATACCTCTGTAACCAAAGGCCAATGCTGCTCACACTAAAGACATTAATCTGCCTTGTATGTAGAAATCAGTAGAGTAACTCTTGAACGCTTAAACACATTATCATAAAGACATAGAAGCATTTGAGACTGAACCGACATTGTGGCTTAACTCTACGCGAGTTACTCTACTGATCATAGTGACGGTTATATTACGTAGCCAGAAGGCACAGTATCCAATATAAACAAAATATATTTGAGTATTTATTTGACATTATTAATGGCACCAAGAAAGTGTTTTATTGATTTTTTTTTCGCTTTTATACCTATTTATTGTTTGTATTCGTAATGGCAACTTATATTTAACTATATGGCAACAATTTCATTTAAATATTGCAACTGACTGACATTGCAGAGTACTTATTTAAGTTGAATAGTCAAGGGAGGCTGCGTAATTCAGATTTCTTGTAATGTAGTATTATTTAATGTTCTAAAGTCTTCAATCTGCGATGAGCAAGCGTGTTGATCAATGCTTGTTACTTTTCTGTTCTAGAATTCATCCTGGAGTGTAACAGTTGCAGGCTGGTATAATCAGTTTCTTTCCCCCTTACCATGGACTCAATCAGGACAGTTTACGTTGTTAAAGCAACGTAACGCTGCATGTAGCGGACTCGCTTCCAGATCGTAAACTGTCCTCCTTGAAGAGTTCATGGTAAAGGGGCGGACTGACTGTAACACAGACTAATATGCATATGACGTTATGTGTGTATATAGTAGACTAGCCGCGCCCCACGGTGTTACCCGCATTTTTTCGGGATAAAAAGTAGCCCATGTGTTAATCCAGGGTGTCAGCTACCTCCATATGAAATTTCATTCAAATCTGTCTAGCCGTTTGAGCGTCAAGAAGTAACAAACATACAAACACACTCACAAACTTTCGCCTTTATAATAGTAGTAGTGAAGTGTGATGTGATATGCACTCAGTACGGGCACGAAAACAGGAACAGCAATTTTTTTTTTTCTATTTTTTTTTCTTGGTATCAATTTACTTGAAGAATTGTTTTGCGGCCTACCTTGATGATTCTCATAAGCACAATGATTTAATGAACAGTGGTCCAACATATCAATGATATTAGTATTATTATTTTTATATTAGTCATCTGTGTTTATTGTGCATGCTGTTTTATAGTATTTTTTTTTAATTTACTCCTTGTACCTGTATCAATAAATATTTTTACATCATTTCTTTTTTTATTTTCATAATATTGCGTTTTTTATATTGAGTTTTTTATAGATAGTTACCCTTATTCATAAACCAAGGATTAAACTACCTGTCACTATCGTTTGCATGTCAATAGAGTTAATACGGGGTTTAATTAATGCCGGTATGATCCTAGTTTATGAACAAGAGGTTTACAGTCTGCCTTGATAATAAATTTAGCAAAAGGCCGTAGACAACTGGAAAGGCTTGATAAATTGAATTTGAATAGAATGATAAATTATATAGGAATGATATAATGTATCGAATATTTAATATATGCCATGTATATCAATCCCATATATTTTTCATTCCACATTCAGCTTGCGTCTTGTCATTTATCCTAGGCCCGAGATAACTTGGTTAAAAGCCAATAGTTAAAGTTGCTTGTTTATTTAAGGAGGCACGACTATAGGATAAAAACGTATGTCTTCAAAAGACTGAAATTATAAATCTTTTCATGGTGAATACTTAACAGGGGTCAATCTTTGTCTATGAGTCCCTGTAAAAAGACAATTTTTTTTAATCAACCAAACGATAGATTTAAGTTAAGATTATGTTTACAGTAATTTAATATTTATAATACACATTTGATGTTTAGCGTACAAAGTATGATACGACAACCTGATGGTATGAATTACCATCGTAACAACGACCTGATTAGCGCAGTGGCTAAAAGATTGGACTTCTGCGCTAAGGGTTGCGGGTTCGATTCCCGCGCGGGGTAAAACTGTGCGAACCACAGATGTTAGTCCCGAGTCATACACAATCATGTGTATGTGATATTACATGTTTGTGAAACGCACCCGCGATACAGAACAAATTCCCAGTGTGGGGCGATGTTTTATTAAAAAAAACAAAAACATCTGTAGCTAAATTATTATTTAACAATAAATGTAAATTGTACGTTGCGTATTTAATATTTATGTATGAGATAACAAGTGGGTATGTATTATTATGTGTTTAGTTATCAAACATCGTGCCTATTTATATACATATAATTATGTATATAATATAATAATATACATACCCACAATGATTAGACAATTGAAGTATGTAAACTAACTTTTATAAACAAAACATCTAAATCACTATAAAAGTGTTTGATCTTTTACTTATCTTTCTTTAACTTATATTCTTTAAAACTTGTAGGTATTATCTCTGGTACCCTTTTACAGATATAAAATATCAACCAATCAGGTGCCTTACCATGAGCAAGCATTGCCCGCAGACGCCACTATTTATAGTAACCCTGCAGATTTCGTATAAGTATCTGAATCCTACATCGCTGCCAGACAGCCCCCTTACCATGAACTTTTAAAACAGGACAGTTCAGACTGCACGTAGGGACCCGCTTTCACTTTGTAAACTATCCTGCTTTTAGAGTTCTTGGTAAGGGGACAGCTCATGTAAGAAGGTAATAAGTATTCTATCAAATAGAAGCCAACAATAACAAACGGATTACATCATAAAAAACTTTATCTGACAGTTGTTTACAGACGCGATACCCGAGTTCAGATGATAAGCACTTATCGCACTGCAAGTGCACCTCCCACCTGCGCTGCGCACCATGTTTCAAATAATCGATAAGTCAACAATAAGCTATGGTGGACAATAAAGAAAAAATTAGCTTTTTTGCCTGACGTCACGTTCACACGCTAGCTTGAACTTCACCTTGAAAGTTCAAATCTCGCGATGTCGTACAGTCGTGTTGAAAACTGTAGGTATACCTTGTAGGAATTGTAGCGTAAATACACGTTACAAATCGATAATTGTATGTAAATATAATCAAGTGTACACAATATTTTTTTATGAATGTAGGTAACTAGGTATATTGTGTAGGGAAAGTAAGCGACGCACTGTATAATGTGGACTGTGGGCTCAATTTTGTATATACAGTGGCTTTTTATATTAATATAACTTCTGCTAGTCTTCAAAACGCATGCAAAATGGATAAAACTCTGTTGAAAATTGAAATACATAGATGTAAGACAATAAAGTATTTTTGCTGTAAGTGTACTTAGTTTTATTCTTACGTCTTTGATTTGACCTTAGTAATATGTGCCATGTTGCCGTCCATAACAAGAACAATGATCATGCAAAATATATTTTGGAATCATTTGAATTTATTTATCGTAAAGACGGATTAGGCGTAGGTTAAGTATTACTTTCTGACGCCCAAAAAACGAGCTTCCGTACCATGAACTTTTAAAGCAGGACATTTATCGTCGTGGAGTCGAGACGCCGCAGTACTTATTTAGAGGAAGTCCCTCACTTATACCACCCCAGTGGTCACCACGTACACGAACAAGGGAGGCCCCAGTACCTCTGAAAAGACCAACTCTGGGATCTGCCCATGCAACGCCTATTAGGCACATGAGGAGACTGTAAGTCAAACGACCCGGTGTGGGTTGGATAAACATAACATGACGCCTTAACTCCCCGAAGGGGTAGGCAGAGGCATGTAGTGCAACCACATTTCGCCAGTTATGTTTTAGATCCAAATGTAATAGAAAGATAGCCTATTGCCATCAACCGGGCACAAATTTTGACTCCGTGCTACTACTGAGAATTATTGGAAAAAACAAGTAACACAGCCCGCCCCGGGATTCGAACTCGAGGCAGTCAGACAGATGTGGGCCGCGTGATCCTGATAAATGACAGCTAACTTGCTACAATTAAAGGAGAAACCCAAACTCCATAGAAACTTGGGCCTGGCGTTACAGGGCTGGAATTTTGCTATAAATTAGAGCACTTAGGAAGATTTCACGAGCCCAATTTTCACGTTTCCCAGCAATGGCCAAATTGGTAAAATCGATGTTTAAATGTTAGGTTATTTTATTTTTGTAACTGCCCTACAGTTACATTTGATCATCCAAATATTTGTTCCGTGCGGGAATCGAACCCGCTACATGCTGCACAGCAGTCAATGGCTCTGCCACCGCGATATTTAAATAAAAAAAGTATTTTTTAGGTTATTTTCTACGTAAATATGGAACGCACATGCGTCGACCTGTAGCACAGAACACTTATACCAGGAGCTGTAGCGCCTACAACCTATAATGATGAGGTTTAGGTACTTACATAAAAAGCGGTCAATACAGATCAATTTTACTTTTCAATAAATTGCTGAAAACTATGTTTGTTAGATAAGACCCACTTACATCACTAATTGCTTGCATTTTTAACATTCTATTTACTACTAGGGAATTTGCAAAAATAGGTTTATTAAAATATAAAACCGTATCATTGACGTAGGGTTTTATTAATCACCTTCTTCGTTAGGATTATCATAATATAATAATACAGTATCTAGGAATTGTGCAGCAGGTAATTGACTACCCTGGTGCCGTGCCCAACCAAGATACCATATTATGCTCATGGTGTGAGCACAGCACCCAACCGTTCTTTTGCCAACGATAAAGGTGCAGTAATATTGGATTATAGCATCCCTTCTCCACTTAAAGAGCTGTCAAATAATATATAAACGTAATACATCCTATTACTAATATGCCTGGATTTTATTCTTCCTCTTAACATCCAGGTTGAGTCTGATGTTGCAATCGATTATTTATTTCCTTTTAAGGTTTTTTAATGATGACTACGTTAAAAAGTAATTAGATTCCAGATTTTTTTCATTATACAATGATTTAAATATCTAAAAAACAATTATATTAAAATAAACATAACAGTACGCCTATATTCCCCGAAGGAGTAGGCAGAGGTGCACATATAGTACACCCACATTTCGCCAGTTAAGTTTTTAGGTCTCAATAATAGGTGGCGAGCCTATTGCCATCAACCGGGCACAAATCCAGACTCCGTCCTACCACTGAGAATTACCTAATGGAAAAACCCAGTAACACTTTGCCCAACCCGGGATTCGAACTCAGGACCTCGTTCTCAGCAATAGCGCTTAGCGACCACTAGACCAACGAGGCAGTCAACTAAAATAATGGAGCATTTTTTAATTTTATAAGTGCTGTAACGGTTTACAAAAGATGTTTAATTTTTACACTTGGCCCTTTTTTTTTACACTTGGCCATTGTAATTGAGGCTAAGATTTAAATGGGTTAATTAAGCGAAATAGTAGATTTTTTTGGTACATATCTGATGCGTGTAACGGCTGGGCCCAAAACTGGGTATCTCCTTTATGATAAACTTACGATACAACTGATTAATAGATTCACTGCGCGCAATCGGAGTCGCAAAATCTTGATAAGCAATCGATCCGCGAGTCATAAGCTGTACATACCTATTTTAAATACTTAAGTAGTTATTTGTAGTTATTATGTTATAGGTATGCAATAATGAACATGACAGCATGTTGCGTGTATGTTTTCGCATACATACCAATGTTTACTAATTCTGAATTGAAACCAAATTATTCATCATCAACACAGCGCCAACTATAAACCTTAGACGATAAATACAAGCGCACCTACCAATAGCACGGGCTCAGCTGAGAATTTTTCTTGTATCGTGGTTGCGTTACAAAAACTGAATACACAAACACCCAAACACTGAAAAAATCTGCGGATCACGAAAATATGTTTCCTGTGCAGGAATCGAACCCGCAAACCTAAGCGCGGTAGTCTAAATCTGATTCTGATATAATGTTGAACTGATACTGATGTATGGACATAACTTGAACACTGAGAAATGTTTATCCTATCTTCGGAAGGACGTAATAAAGTGTTATACGAGCTAGCGGGCGAAGCTTCAATTTCTTCATATCGTCATGAGCAAATTGTCACGGGAAACGGGTCATGTTGTGGTGTCTCCACGTGTCTTAGTTTGCCGGCGCACCCTGGGCGGTCAACCTCACTACCATCTGTGTTGACTGACCAATCTCTACACTACGGCATGAGCGTGACCTGTTTCCTTATACATAGCTCATGCCGATACGAAGATAGGTCACGTTCTGTTATACTTAGGTTTACCTAGGTATAATATATATGTGTATAAATAAATAAGCCACCTGCAATTAGGTGGCTTATAGGCCGTAGGCTTGTAGGCGGCACCAGGTACAATTTGGCTTGTCAACAAGGCTGGTAGCGAGGATTTTCGCCCAGCAGGATGCTTCGAACGCTCTTAAATACTTAAGTATCTGAGGAACGCAGTGCAGTATCTCGCTTCTACAGCGAAAATATCCTGCTTTAAGTGTTCATGGTAAGAGCGCTGGACCTCTTTTTAGGAGGTCTAGGACTTCGCGAACGCGATGATATAAACACAAATTAATAAGCGTGTCCCTTTTTTTTTCTTTTGTTTTCGGGGGGAATCCTTCAAAAGGGACCCGGCCCCTTTGAGGCAGAGACCGGGGAATATAGAATTTCTACCTCACTAAAACCACCCCGGTGGTCACCAGGCGGTGACCGCCGGTGTGCAGATGCACAAACAAGGGAAGTCCCGGGACCTCTAAAAATAACAACTCCGAAACCTTCCCTGCAACGTCTATGTGACACATCTCTGGGAATAGGCATGTTCCTACGTCCATATCAGTTATGAATAAATATAATCATTCACCTATTTCCTTCAAAAATATGGCACTTGTATAAGATAAGTAGGTAACATGACTGGCATGTTATAGGACCGAAGAGAAGCGTAACAACCAAGATAAAGGCATTGTGCTAGTCGTCGTGTGTGGCTATTCTATTGCACTATTTATAGGCGTGGCTTCATAATCAATACTTTGTCATTGAATTCATTCTCGCACAAGTAAGCCTGACGTTGTGGAGTGGATATAATATACCTACCATTATTTATGGAGTATTTATACGTAAAAGGGTAGGTAGTAGAGTTCTGGGATCTAGCAAATAAAGGTATCGACTTCTGGTAGATTAGATAGCAGAAATCTGACCTACTCTCCCTTTTTGTATGGACAAACCGTGTAACGCCGTCGATCAATGTGTCCCGAGCCGGACCCTTATACGTAAGCCATTATTTATACGTTTGTTCTGTATTCTGATTCTGAGACATAACTAAGCTCTAAAGTTATTACAGTACAAATGACTAAATAGCGTGTTATACTACAACAATGTTGCACAGTGTGGCTCTGGCTCTGATTATTATGGGTTATCACAGACCGATAGGACTAAAGATGGATAGTCAAGAGCGTCCACTTAACCAGTAAATACTAACAATAAATAAAAAACAATGAAAACATTAAATATTGTATTAACTTCCACATTATCTACTAGATCAACAACATTCTAATTGTTAGACACACAAACAGCGGGCAGTCCGCACATACTGATCGGTGATCCAGGAATGTGTTAACAATGCACAGCTTTAACATAGGTACCTCATACTACACACTGATAGCTATTTTGAACATTACGGCACTATGATATATGAGAGAAATGCTATGTGTTATTCTTACAAAAATGCTGTGTTATTGTTTTTTAAAAAAATGACGTGTAAAAGTGTTTTTTTGAAACCTATTTACAGAAATAAAATCATTTATCATTTACAATGGGGTGAAAATATAATATTTAATTCATATTTTGGTATTACTGCATCACTGTATCTGTCACTAAGAGGATAACATACAAAGGTGTTATCACCAAGGTAGTGTTTGGTGAAGGATGTAGACACTTCAAATCATTTGATTTTCCTATTCAAGTATGCACTACTTCATGCTTTTATATGACAAATATTGAATATAATGCTGTGGCATATTTAGATGTTTTATTCATGATGCTAAGTATTCATAATAATCCTATACAAACAAATAAAGAATCAAATTGATTCTCTTAAATACTTAACTGTAAATTACAACATAATCATAAAACTGTAACACATAATCTTTAAAAACAAATAAGTGGTCGGAAAATTATGTTTTAAATTGTACTTCATTTCAAAAGTGGGTGTGTAAAGCCAATGTATAAAAACTAAAACTTAAACATTATGCAATTTAAAAATAAGAATACAATAGGGTTCAGTTCAACATTTATTTGTTTCTATTTTTTAATTTTATCATTATGTAAAATAGTTTAGGCTTATGATAATAATGATGAGTTGGCAATTTGGACTATTCAACATGCACTATGATAAGCGAAAATGTCAATACTATGTTAAGACTTAGGTAAAGAAGATTTAAGCCATTCTAACTAAATAACAAACCAATGTTTTCCTTGTTAATATATCTCAACAAGTACTCTTGTGAATGCAGATATAATAACATAGAAGTTTAACAATTTAGACACATTTGTATTATATTTACTACAATTCATTTAGCATTTAAAGCTCACTGGTTTATTTAATAACACCAATATTCCTAGCACAAGACAGTTCTGCAATGTACAAATACAACTCAAGATTGACCTACTTATGTTAAATTAATTAGTTTTGTAAACTCTGCAGTCCAATATTTTCGAATGCAATTTTCACATCCTGAAACACTTCTACTGGAGCCACTTCAGAGTTAATCCTCCGCACGAGGCCCTTCTCATCATAATGGTTGATGATAGGCAAGGTGTCATTTAAGTAAGTATTGAATCTCTTTTTGAGGCTGTCCAGGTTGTCGTCGGAGCGTCCACTGCCCGCAGCGCCCCGGCCGAGGCACCGTTCCGTGCAGATGTCTGGTGAGCACTCGAAGAATAACACGAAAAGCAGTTTCGTTTTGTCGGACATGACGCGTTCCCAGCCATCTAAATTGTCCTTGTTTCGCGGAAATCCGTCCACAAGGAAGCGCGGCTTGCCGGAGTTCTGCATGGCCTTGTGGATGAGAGAGCACGTAACCTCTACAGGTACAATCTCACCGTTGCGTATTTTTTGTTCGATCATCTCTCCGTATTCAGAGCCAGGTCGCTGCCGTTCTTCGCGCAGCAAGTCACCAGCAGATAGATGTACGAAATCATATTCTTTAGAAATAAATGAACACTGAGTGCCTTTGCCGGCGCCAGGCGCACCTAACACGAATACAACTTCAGGCACCATTTTGTTAAGATACTGCGAGCACTGCCGCAACGCGCGACTTAGCATTAAATACCAAGACTAATTTACTTAGCCGTATTCCAATTAGTTTTATAAAACATGCGCACAGCTGCGACCTTGAGATTTGACGTAACAGTTTTATTTTTAAATTACTTTAGTAGATTCAACCGGGATGCAATGTGTTTTAAGCTACATTTCATGTGTTATAGTCGATATGACTAATAGTTACTTATTCGTTTATGGTTTCGACTAAGACCTGTTTATCCGGTTACGTCCAATAAGACCCCTCTCGGGGTCGTCGACACCAATCCATTTCGAAAAGACTAAGACCTACACATGAACTATAATATCAATAAAATCCAGCCTTTTTATGATTTCTTTGATGAAGACATTAAGGTGACCAGCTGGGATAACCTATTAAATCAGCCAGTTTTTGCTTGTATCCCTTAGAGCATTTAACCAAATACTCTAAGTTGTATCACGTAAAATTCAACCACAAGTGTAGTGTACAAAGTAGAAAAATTCAATTTATTTATTGCAAATATGTGTACATTTTGATGTCAGGATGCAATTTAGTAGATTTACTTTATAGGGTCGGTGTATCGATAACAGAAAAAATACTGTTCGTAAAATGGTGCTTTAACCTACTTAGTTTTTAAATCGCTGGCCGGCGATGAAGCAAGCATTTATGAAGGTTTTAATCAAAGTTAGCTGATAGTGCAGATTATCTTACATGGCCAAGATTACTTGTTACGTTATATGAAAACTTAATTCTTTTTGTCCGTGTTTGGCAAGATAATATATTACAGGACTAATTCAAAATGCAATATATAAATTAAAAACGATTTATTAATTAAAAAATAAGAACAATGCTTATTAACTAAATTCTTCAAGATCATCTTCATTCTACAATGTACCTGAAACAGAAACATTTTTATTAGTCTGATTATATCGACTTACTAAATGATAACATTTAAATTGATTTCTTTATCAGAAGTATTAAGGTTGACCTCAAAATAAATTCAGAACAGGTCTGTGATATTTCATCATTTAATAAGTTTTATTACGTCTAATACAAGCAATTATCATAAATCCAAAAGAGGGTTTCACTAGATATTCACACAGGAATATATAAATATTATTATAAGACGATTACAATTTACTAAAAATTAATTGACATTTCAATTTATAATAAAGCTTACCATTTAAATATTATGTGATTTCTTTCGGTATCTCGGCGCTTCTGTTTTAATAGCGTGCAGCAATGCATCTGTAATCAAATATATATTTTATTTACTGGTTCAATCAGTGTTGCGATGATTAAAAAAAAATACATTATTTTTCAATTCAGGCCTGTTGAGCTTGTAAACCATCATAGCTGGCATCAGGGGAAAAATTGTCATCATTGTATGATTATCCTATGAGTATGGTTTAAATAAAGGAAACCGGAATAATTACAAGATTCATAGGAGATTACTGTTTATAATTACGTTATAAAAAAGCTTAAGTAATGAATTACCTGATGTGGACATACTCGGCATTTTCTTTACTTTTAAAAGGATCGCCAATTAACACCTATAACAAACAAATACCTGTGTTAGTTTCATATCAATGTTCTGCAGTGTTCTGTTAATAATTATACAGCTTCAGTCCTGTTGAGCTTGTATATAAACCGTCATAGTGGCATCAGGTGAAATTCTATCATCATTTAAATTAGAAGTAAAATGTGTATCATTTATAATAAATCTTGTTCTAGAATAAACTTGCTCAGGATCTATTTCAATAAAAACTGCAATATAATTATTTTAAATTGGGCAAAATAAAATTATAATATAACCATATTTACCTTTAAAATTCGATGTATGCAGCTCATAATAAACTCGGGCATGCTACACCAGTCATCTCAGATTTGTAATAACTGCAAGGAAAAGATTATGCATTAAGTATTTATTACTAAATAATTAGTATATCATTTATAATGCAGTTAGTGTTTTCAGTGTGATATTAAAATGTTCCTCATTTCTCAGAACAGGTCTGTGTTTATTCATCATTAAATATATAAAAAAAAACAATAAATAACTTACGTATGAGTAATATAGTAAATGAAAATTAATGTGAAACCCTAACTAAAATAACATGATAAATAGTGTTCATTTATTGTTGACATTCAGAAAGCTACTTACCAGTATAACTGTCACCTTTTTTCACTGCAAAATTCTTGCTGGAACCTGCAATGCAAAATTCTGACGTGAATTGCTTTACTTACATTGTAAATAACAAACAACAGAATTGATCTCCAGATCATGTACTAAATCAACTCACCTTTACATATGCGACTGGTTTCAGCCAAATAAAAACACCCAGGCAGTTTTACAATAGAAAAATTATAATTTAAAAATTAATTACAGTACAAGTAATGAATCATGGTTCCCGACTACATCATAACGATTCATATCAAACAGACTGTGATATTTTCAAAAGTTTATTTAGTTTCGGATGGTGACACCAACATTCTGCCACTTAGTAACAAACGGTCCGACCAGCGTCGTCGAGCTTAACACTTAACTTAATTGAGGCGATACAATCAGTTCTATGTTTAAAATAATATTATTATGTTAAAACGTAAAATTGTATAAGTGCGTGAGGCGCTCTCAATAATGTTACATATATTACAGTATGGATTGCATTAGCTACGACGTTTACAGTTTGTCAAGATATTGATTTAAGTCGGGCAGACCCTCCTTAAGTCCTTTCCTTTTCCTGGTCTCCTGCAAAGATGAAACACAAATGTAAGCAATATGTTTTTCAGATTATAATCATCTTATATTAATAAAAAAGTAGTAATTTGTGTCGTCTGTGCCGTAGCATGCAGTCCACGGACATAAGGATAGAGGTCCTATGCAGCGTTTAGACACGGTCGAGCTTTTCTATGCTTCGTTTGCACGCCGGCACCATCCTCGCGAAACGATCGACAGGCGACCGCCTCGCTACGGCGCGGCACGGTGTGCCAGAAGGTAATAAAGGTAAACCAGATAGGTATTGTATACTATGTATAATATGCAAGTAAAACACCAAGATGTCTATAGTTCGAGTGAGTTACCTGCACGACGATGTAGGGCTTGGAGCTGGGCTCGCATGGGTCTCCAGGCAGCACCTGCCAGTGGTCGAACACGCACTGCGGGAAGGCCTGGCCTCCGGTGTTGGAGCGCAGGTCAGCCGTGAAGCCGAACGACTCGTTTACAGGCAGGTAAGCCTTCACCACGAACATGGGTGTTCCGGCGACCTGAGACTCCTCGAACACGTGACCACGACGCCTGTTCAGCACACCGTAGATACCTCCCACGGCTACTTCAGGGCACTGTGCGATAAATGTTTAGAAACGTTATTATTACCTGTTTACTGATACAAGTACGTGATTAAATTAACTAAAGAATACAATAAATGTGGAATTCATTTTTTGAGTGCTTTTAGAAAGAAATTGAGTTCCTATTAAACTCAATTTGTTTTAAGCGGTTATTTCGTCGTTTCGAGGATATTCCAATGATAGGGTAGTTATAATTTTGTAAAAGTGTTAGTCCCCCTATTCAGGCAAGGTATAATATATCAGGTAACAATGCCAAAACAAAGAACTGTTGATCTGCCACGTCTCGGAAAGGCGGAGCTATCGAATGCATGCTAGTCCGCTCAGGAAAAACGTGGGGTCATACTGGACACATTCTCAGCTTATATGTAAACGTCATAAATAATAGTAAATTCAATCCAGTCATATACTGACACTAAGACAAAATATACATCTAAGTTAAAAAAAAAAACTATAAAAGGATGAACATCACAAGGTTTGCACACTTTATGCATAAATAACGGATAAACTTAATATGCTTTATGACGTTACATCTCTACAGACTGGAATATATGGATTACACACGCAAATTTAACAACTCTGCCGATTTCCATACCTGAATCTCGCACAGGTAGACAGGCTCCATAAGTCTGGGCTGCGCGGTCAACAAGCAAGCGTACAGACATCTTCTCGTCGTTGGAATGATTTGACCACCACCTCTGCAATAAACAGATATGTCAGTGAACATATTTGAGACGTGAATAATGGAAAATATAATATCATTGTAAAACATTGTATTTGTAGAACACTATAAACGAATTCAGTTTCGACAAACCTGTGGATAGCGTCAGTGTGTAGGGTGACGTCGTAGATGTTGAAACGAACGCCACGTAAGTTCTCCTCAGCCATAACTCCCTCCTTGGCGGCCCATTGGAAGCCGGCCACCACGGAGTCCTTGATTTCGTTGAGGTACTGCACTCCCTTGGAGCAGTCCACCATTAGGTTGGGGCCAGTGCCCTCGGGGCCGAAGCACCAGATCTTACGCGCCTCAGTCACGTCGTATTCATATTTGTCGGTCAGGTAACGGGCACGGGTCTTGAAGTCATCACGGGGGTTTACGCGGCCCTAGTAGGAGTAGAAAATGGAAAATTTAATTAAATGTATAAAATATTGTTTTAATAATTATGACGGAATAGGAGTAAGTGAATTAAATAAAATTATGTCGTCCGTGCCGTAACATGAAGTACATGGACATAAGGATATAGGTCCTATGCTTTAAACGCGAGCGAGTTTCTCCATGCTTCGTTTGCACGCCGGTCGCTACGGCCCGGCACGGTGTGCCGGAAGGTAAACATTTAACTTTTTGTTGATGAACCACCTTCTGCAGGAACTAATTGACTTACAGTAAATAAGTAAAAACTAGCAACATGACAATATTAGTTGAATTTACCTCGTCGATGTCTTCAGCCAGACCGTCGGGCATGGGTTGCGCCTTCATGAACAGACGGTTGTGCTTGTTGGGAGACTTGGACAGACACATCTGGTCGGACTCCTCGGCGACAGTCTCACGGTACGACACCACAGGGTCGGATTTCTTAATTGGAATGCAAGCATGGTCTTCCTCCAAGTCCTACACGACAAATAAAAAGTATTAATATTGGTACATTGTGGTATTACATACATACATACATACATACATAAAGTCACGCCTGTTTCCCTGAGTGATTATTGATTGTGGTATTATTACCTGGAAAATATGTCTAATGCTTTTTTATGTATCATACATTTATGGGGTCGTATACTACGGATGCTTACAACCAATTCCGGTATGAAGTATACTATCAGTCCACTTTGACACCCAGATTCTTACTAAAGTAACTGGCAACACTTGGGACTAGGTAATTTCATATTTTTTACACATATTTTTAATATATTAACGAAGACTTGCAGATTAGTTATTACCTTAACAAAGGTATGATTAGACAACTTATACATACTTATTTTTAACGTTATATTGTTACTTTCGCAATAGTGTACCATTAAGTCTATGTGAAACATACCTTGAGACAGATCTCAAGATGCAACTCTCCGGCACCAGCAACGATGTGCTCGCCAGACTCCTCGTTGATGCACTGCACCATAGGGTCTGACTTGGCCAGACGCTTCAGACCTTCTACCAGCTTGGGCAGGTCAGCGGGGTTCTTGGGCTCGACGGCCACACGCACGACAGGGGATACACTGAACTTCATGACCTGTTCAAAGTAAAGATCTTGTTAATACATGAGATACAAGAATATGCTTTTTGATGAAACTGACGAATTTGATTAAATCTTCATTAATAAGAAACCCTTTCTTCGGTCGAGTTGGGTACATGATAAATGGACGTACCTTCATGTTGTGTGCGTTCTTGAAAGTGGTGATGGTTCCGGTCTTGACGAGGAACTGGTCGACGCCGACGAGACCGCAAATGTTACCGCAGGGCACGTCTTCAATGGCCTCAACGTAACGACCCATCATGAGGATGGTACGCTGGATGGTCTTCTCGTACAGATCCTATACAAACAAATGTTAACTTGTAGTGACGTACTTTATTTATTGAGGTAATAAAAGACACTACGAGAAAGTATTGCATATACATATAAAATATATTAATAATATTATATGGTCTTACCTCTTTCTTGCCGGGGGTGAAGTTAGGTCCCATGATGCGGGCCTTCTGTCCAGTGATGACCTTGCCGGAGAACACACGACCGAAAGCGTAGAAACGACCCTTGTCGGAGGTCGGCACCATCTTGCTCACGTACATCATGAGAGGAGCCTCGGGGTCGCAAGTCTGCATAATACGAATTGGCGATTAATTAAATCAAATAATATAATTATTATGAACAATGTTATTTAATAATTTTACATTAGGGCTAAGTAAAAATATGAATGTAGTTTACCTTGATACCCATGGCGGCCTCATCGTCGTGGGGTCCTTCGTACAACATCTCCATACGGTACTTCTGGGCCACCACGGGGGACGGCAGGTGGATGGCAATCATCTGAAGCAGAGCTTCACCGGCGGGGAGCCAGCTACGCATCACTACCTGTACAACAGACATACAAGATTAGTCACAGTTGTAGACAAGTGAATGTTTAAAAATTTATATTTCTGGTTCACTGCTTACTTGCTTTTGTAGGTTAAATGATGATCAATTAAATGAGCTCTGGCAAAAGTAGTAGCTTTTGCAACACATGTAGCAGATACATCAAGTATAAAATCGGAACTAAAAAATATGTTGTGATAGTTAAGATATAATACTTAAAAATGATGTCTCATACATTTATGGGGCTGCAAGCTATAGAAGCTTACAGCCAATTCCGGTATGAAGTATAATGTTAGTCCACTTTGACACCCAGATTTCTTATGTATAAGTAACTGGCAACACTTGGGACTGTACAGTCAAATGTAAATTAAACTGTAATACATTATAATAATCATGACTGTCTAAATTTTTTAACCTTGGCCAAAATCATTCAGACTCAACAATAGATGTTAATTAAACATTCAATCAGCTCGGTAAAGATAATGTAATGTTTATCAAAATATTTAATGTAATGGTCTTGTATGCATCAAGTCATGTATTATTTGAAATCTTATTCGTAACTAACTACTCTTGTGTTATGTTCCTTACCTTGAGCAGAGCCTTTCCGTCCTTGTCAGCGTCCTCGTGCTTGATGGTGACGCCGATCTTCTTGAGGAGACCGTCGATCTCCTCCTTCTTGAAGTTCATGATAGCATCGAACACCTTGTAGATAGGGTCCAGCACGTACATGCAGAATGAACGCTTGTTTTCATTGTCCTTCTGTTTGGCCCACTTCTTGGTCTTGGCGTTGAAGAAGTTCTCTCCCCACAGCCTGGACAACAAGTGGGGCGTAAATATGAAGTCTTTCAAGAATTTAAGTAAGTCGGAACAGATACACGGAATAAAATATGTACATCGATTAATGATTACCATCATAGTAAAATTATTATTTGATAACTTAAAGATTACTTGTATTTTATTAATTGTGTTAATTTATTCCTTTACTTATAAAAATTGCCAGTGTTGAACAATTAAAATTAAACCAGTCACTGTCATTGTTGTTAACTTTTAACACATAGCAATTTTTTTAAGAAAGAGGGTTATAGTTTATAGATTAACCATTCCCAATTATCCTTTATTTCTAGATCCTAACCCATAACTGCCAACAATAACATCATCACATAAATTGCTTTATATTAAGAGTGTGTCTCAACAACGTTGCAAATAGTCAAAAGTGAACAATTCACCAATCTGAGTTGAGATTTATTGTTCGTCCCGGTCTGCCGCTGGTGTATAGCACAAAACACTTTACCCAGTATCAATGGGACGAAGAAGAAAGAAAGCCAGCTACTTATATAAGCAGCTATCAACACTTAAACGATAGTCAAGGCATGAGCAGGATGCCGAAAGAATGAAACCTGGAAGCGATATTTAGCGCAGAACATAAGAAACGACCAAGAATAATGCTGACCCACCACCACATTAGATAGACAATAAAGCAATGCAAGATGAATAAAGCTTAGATATTAACGGATAAGAGAAAGGAGACACAATTAAAGCTTGGCGTACGACATGATCATTGTATAAACAGATGTGGATATTTTTCGTAATAATCATGGAACTATGCCAATGATAACTTACGCATAAACTGCATTGTGCAGCGCGTGTAGTGATTACATTGAATTGCGATTAAGGCCCAAGTATCGCTATTGTATAGCATATCTGGCGTAAATCATAAAGTTCCTAGAGCCACATAACGAGGATATGATTTAAATACACCTTATTTGCAGGACACAAGTGTAGTTTTTGCGAGACCGTTTCTAAACGAGGTCGCGTGTGTATAAATCAATGTGCGCGACACGTCATTACGTGCATCTGCAATGCTGCATTCGGTAGCCGTTTTCGATTCAAGGTTTATGAAAGCGAGAATAAAGTTACTATGGGATTTAGGGGACAAGACATCAAGCTTTAGCAACGATACAAATCATAGATGTAAATACAAATGATTAAAACGTTTCATCACCGGAAAGCGACTATGAATATTGAATGTTAGTAGAAATAACCAAATCGATCAGGCGATTCTGACCACGTGCTCCCATAACCTCAAAATATTGTTAAACCAACACCTCTGAAGTAACAAGCCCATCAAAGCTGATATAAAGCAAAGTATGTGATGACATTATTATGAACCAAATAGCAGAAGTTATCACGCGTTTATTGCGCGAGAACATAATCATAAAGCACTTTAATATGAGATGTTTGATGACTGCCAAAGTGCTGTATATTATGTTAAGCACCCAAATATAAGTATAGATATTACTGTAGTACCTACTCCTGAGTTTGTAAAGGGTGATTTAAAAAGGTATCCGTTTACAAAATCAGTAGTAACAGTTTCCATTAAAACTAAACCACCTGGTAAATGGTTACCATCCTATAAAAAAATATGTTTTTAGATAAAGAGATCAATCCCAATTTACTTCTTGTTAGTAATACTAATGACTACTATGTATAAACACCACATACGACTATAAATTGATAAGTGCGAGATCTATATTCACCACATTTCTTCAAATTGTTTACCATGACGTCATTATGTCGGGATCCAAACGACTGGACACAACGGGCTGCTATTTGCAGTGCTATTATCATTAAACCTTGAAAGTCCGAATAGTTACTTTACAATATTTGTCAACTTTAGTGTTGTACGTACCTGTTCATGAGCTTGACGAGGTCAATTTTGAACTTGTCGGCGTACATCTCAGAGAACTGCTTGAGGGTGAAAGCCCAGCCGTGGAGACCGGAACCGAAACCCACGGAACCCTTGCTAGGGTCAACACGGACCTCACCTGGTTAAACGGAAGGGCAGTTGGGTATATGGCCGGTAAATACATATCGCTATATTTATAAAAGTATATAACAAAATTTCTGTGATGTTTTAATATTATGTTAGTAGGTATATTATAATTATTTGTGTCAGGTAGATTTACGTCACGCTGGCTTGGTATTCGATCTTATAATTTTCAGCTCGACATAATAAGCAATAATTTACTTGCGATAATTTATTGTTAGTGTACTTCAATAATTAAATAGTAGTAAACATTGAGCAGTCTCCTAATTCTTATTGAGATTTTAATGTTCCAGTCGTCCGTTTTTGTAAAGCATAAAAATAAACGTTATTGCTTGTGGTTGTAATCGATCACATTTGACTCGTGTCGACTCGAAACAATACATATAACATGAATACAAATAGAAAAACACGACAAAGGGTGAAAATCCCCTTGATAGCAGACTACAGTAACTAGATCAGGGACGGCATCACGGCAGTATATCGATCTGCTGCAATAGTGCAAGGCTATTGTATAGCACTGTTACAGCTAAATCGTCCCGGTAATAAATTAGAATTTGTAACAATAACTTATTAGTCAGGCGATGCTATAATGTATAATCGAAATAAATTTCTACTTTCATTCCAATGATATCTTGGCAAATTCGCAACTATCGCGCATTACGGATTTTCAGCAGTTTTTATCGTAGCTAAATTATTCAATTCGAAAACACAATTCGGCGGCCTTGGTGCGTTATCAATGAGGATCGCGCGATTCTCATCACGTGTTGTAAACATGTCGGCATCATGATAACGTGTTAGCCACGTTTGTGACATTCAATTCAATATTGTATATTTACATCATTATGTGTTTTATTGTTAGTTTTAATCATATATTAATCTAGTATAGAACAATATAGATGGGCAAGGGTAGTCAAAGGCGTGGCTACGTTAGGAAAACGCCGGCGTGTATAATCTCATGAGTAACAAAACTCGTACGTGGCAGATTTCAATCTCGACGCGACGCAACACGCCTTATCACGTGCATTAATATATCTGGCTATGCATAATTATTATCATGTAATACAAATTCGATCGAATAGTGAAACTTAAGACCGACGAATCAAATGAAATTGCTAAGTTGCATTCTATGATTAATATACCTATACAACCGGTTTCTCAGTCGATACATGAAGATAGTTACGACATAGGAAAGAAAATAAACTATTTTATTTAACCGGCTAATGCCGCGGTACCGGCACCCTGTACTTATACGACTTTTATAGTGACGTAGACGTTAGTTAACTTCAACCGAAATAAATTACGCTAAAGGTTTCGCAACCACCTACTCTTTTCTGTAAAGAGCAAAGTATGCATTGTTCGTAAGTTCAAACTGAACTGTTATGAAGTCACGGGGCGGCAAGGGAAAACGCGTAGGCGAAGGCGGTGGGCGTAAATACGTCAGTAGACTGGATGTAAATGTCAACTTCTATTCAGTATCAAACCTTATAATGCAGTGACGTAACAAGTTTATAGAAAAAACTGAAAGTAAGGAAAACAGTATCTAAACCTACAAATTAACACTCAGGGCCTATTAAATAACAATTACACTTCTTGAACATAAATTAGCTTATACAGCCCTTTTGTACCAAGTTGATTAAGGTTCTGAAAGCTGAACTTCTTACAAAACTGGTGTATCACATGCTGAACTGAGCTGAAAAGACAGTGTAATTGGTTCTTAAAGAACAACTTATTTGAAGACTGATTACTGGAGTAATCAGCCTCACGTAAACAATGGACTTCTGTAGGCCGATTGGCGTCGCGATTGACTGTTTGGACTGCCGAGTTACGGTACGCGGCTATGATCTCCGCAAGCAACAAATATTTCTATAGTAAACTGATATTGACTGTTAGTATTGTTTTGTATGACATATTTCACAAGCAACAGCCATGATTATAGGAGAAATTTCTAGAACATCGGAAAAAGAAATGACCGTCTTGATCTAAATAAGCCAGCTGCACTCAGGATAAAGAATGCCAATCATGTGGTGCTAAAGGTTACCTAAGGTTATCCTACACATCACAGCAATCTATTACATTGTAATTTCTATAAGATCATAAACAATTATATACAACCTTGTTTACTATTCAAATAAATGTCACATTTTTAATTAGTCAAACTTGCAAATTAAACTAAAGTAATTGATTAAACAATTATATTACAAGCATTTAGTTTAATTATTAGAATGTGATTTGTGATTTAGTCTCTATGTAAAAACTGTTTATGTATCAGTAAATCTATAATATTTTCTAAACTCACCCATGGGGCCACCGTCGTCATTGTAGGTAGCGATGATAACGTTGACGTTTTCAACGATACGCTGGAAAGTCTGGTACAGTTCCTCAGCCTCCAACTGCAACTCAAGCAGGGCACGGTCCATCTTGTTCATGAACAGGATAGGCTTGATGCGCTCGGCAATAGCCTGACGCAATACAGTCTCGGTTTGTACGCACACACCTATGAAAACAATTTATTTTAAAATATTGTATGGAATGTATACTAATTATTGAGGCATGGTATTTAATCTTACCAATCAAAAACTTTGAAGTCATTATAATTATATATTTATATATTTTTAATAAAATTTAAATCTAATACCTATTTTGGTTTAAAACTTTTATCTACACTTATCTTTTGAACCAAGTGAAAATTGAATGTCATTCAATGACAGGAAAAAACAGAGTAGAATAATTGTCCTTATCAATGTTTTCTTAAAATTATCACTGATGATTTTAATTATGACAATAGTTCTATTGATTTTTCTTAAACACATTCTCTTAATCTGTTACATACCAGAGACGCAGTCAACAACGACCAGGGCTCCATCAGTTACACGGAGAGCAGCAGTCACTTCAGACGAGAAGTCAACGTGTCCAGGTGAGTCGATCAGGTTAATCAAGAAACCCTTCTCATTCTTCTCACGCTGGTCAGTGTTGGTAATGAAGACCATATCTTTCTCCTCGAGCTCGAAGAACATAGAGATGGCACTGTTAAAGGATAATAGGAGTTAGCCATGGTCATAGTAAAGTTCATCGTGTGTGTTTTAAGTTTAGGTAGATCAGATGGCCGTTCTGAAAATCTTCAATAAATTTCAGTTTTCAATGGTTAAGAACATTCATCATGTGGACTTTTAGTAAATAGGTTATGTATCATGTCAATTAAAAAAGCATTGTATATCAAATAATCCTTATTCTAAAGAAATGATTAAGACTGAATAATGGTGAGTGTATTGATTAATTATAGAATTTAAGAAAAAAACAAAGTAAATTATTTTTTTAATTTGTTTATCAGAGTCCATTTTCGAAACAGCTGATTTTTGTTGTCTAGGATGGATTATGTTGTGACAACAATAAATTTATGACAGAAGTCATGGGTATTCATTTAATTGAGGTTATGACACAACTGACAAGCTACACAGTCCAGTCAGCACATTTAATAACCAGTTTAAGAATTTTAATGCTACGAACACAAAATCGCAAAGTACGACGATTCGAGTTCGATTGATACTCGAATCGTTGTCAAGTTCAAGGACATAATAAAATTCGCCGACTAAGCGGCATCCATGTTAGACAACAAAAGGTTAATTGTTTCACCATGTGGTGAAATAAGTACTCACGTAGACTTGATGGTGATGCATCTGTCTTGCTCGTCCTTGCGCGTGTCCGTGAACCTCGTCTCGCCGGCACGGGCGCCAGCAATGATACCGGCTTTGGAGACCAGCGAGTCGGTCAGGGTAGACTTGCCGTGGTCGACGTGAGCGATGACGGACATGTTACGGATGTTCCGCTTCTTGTCCATCATGCCACGGATCTCGTCTACGGTGAAATTCACCTGCGCAAACCAAAAAACATCTCGTCAACATATCCCACATCACAACACAGATGGAACACTTGACACACGCACGTTTCATATTTAACAATATTTCCACGGTCAATTTTGTATTTATCGCGATATTTAAGTTTTCAAGCCACATCTTCATAAGTCTCCAAAGATAGCGATCAATTCCCGCAGCACTTGGAAACGTCACCCGATCACAAAGACTGCCGTCGTGAAGGTAACGAATATTACTAAGTTTAACAGGTAAACGGTAAAATATTAACGCAAAATGGTAGCACGGATACATAGGAACACTTTGTAGCACAAAATTATGATATTAGATACTCACCATTTTGGATGGTTATAGATTTTTCGTTCAATAAAATAAACTACCATACGCCAGCAATGGCGTACGCTTGAAAAAGGACCCTTTCGTTCGAGGGCCGGATGTGGCAGGCAGCCGTCAAATGAAAGTCAATCCATAGACAACTTGAATTGCCATTTATATAACTCACATAAAAAAATAATATTGTATAAATTAATGAATATAATTTTCACCATAAACGAGTGATCTAAATAAGATATTAAAAGAAAAAAGCATTTTGTTTAGATGGCGGTAAAGTAAACTTTATTGTTTCTATGGTGTGTAGAAAAACAATAATTGTAACCAGCATAGCATATTAATTGTATGCAGCATATTGATTTAAGAAAAATGTTAGTTAGTAGTTCAAGTAATCTTGTATATTAATACTGCTTTCTACTATCAATTTGAAATTAATTAGGTATTTGTAGCATTCAGACGTGGCAACAGAAGTGGCAACACTAGCGGCCCATTTTTCTATGCAATAAAATTACAAGTTATAAATTAGGTATATACCTGGTAAAATGTGAGCAATCCACCAATGTGGCCAATTTTTAGCATACAATGTGTATCAACTTTTTATTTACATTAATAAATCAACTTTAACTAACTTACATAAAAGTAGGTGGCTGGATATTTATGGAAGCATAGACAAAATTATAGGAGGCAGTTTTGAATTTATACGTTAGTGATATACTTTATCCGACAGATGGCGTGAAAATCAAACAACCTCAATGTACTATCGTTTTGCTACTCGGCGCTAGATGCCATTAGTAACATTACTTATCAAAGAGTAATTTTATTCAAATTATAATTAATTATTACACGAAGAGGAGTTAGTTTTAATATAATAATATTTTTTTAAAATTCTGCCAACATATAAAAACTATTAAAATCCACAACAGAAATTGATCAGAACAATATTACTATTATAGGAAATATCAAAAGATTACAAACATATTATTGTACCTAATAGCAGATAGAAAATTACCGGTTTGATGAACTTAACATTATATCAACCGAATAAAAATAAAACAGCTGTTTATATATGTCAGTTACAAAATATTATGGAAGGATTGGTAGGTATACGTTAGGTCGTATTGCAGGGGCAAGGGCACTAGGGTTAGGGTGGACATTGCATTATTACGAGGGTGGAAATAGGGCTGCCAAAAATATGTAATTTTATTTGTGTTGTTTTTTTTATTTAGACGCTTGAACACAGTCAGTTTTGATAAAGTACCTAAGTTTTATGAACGTTATGAATTCAGTATCAACGTAGGGGATAGGTAGATATATATTTTTAAATTATTGTGTCAGATTTTGAATGTGACCACAATGTAGCTTCGCAACGCGAATATCCTCTTCGTTTGTACACATTGTGGTCGCACAATTTAAAGACTTAAGTAATATTGCAATATCATATAAAAGAGTAGGTAACTTTCGGAGGTTCTTGCCGGGTCTTCTCCATCGGAATGACTTTTTCGACAATGAAATGTCAGTTTACTTGTTGTTAGGTACATGCCTGTAAATTGGTTTACAGTTTTACACGAAATGAAAACAATTTTAATTTTAACATTTTTTGCAGACATCTGTGGTGGTTGTTGCGACGCGACGTGTTTTTTTGTATTGTTTAAACCTCATAGTAGATAATTTAAATAGTTTACGTAACCCATAATACAGTTAAAAGCTTAAGAAGGTAACAATACTTCAAAATAAAGCGATCTCGGGCCCGACATACAAATGACTTTAAAAGGTTTTTAAATGAGCAAGGCCCGTTTTTATCTTAAAACTAAACAGCTACCTCTTATATTTGTGTGTACTCGACTTTATCCCTGTACTAAAGGGTTCACAGTATTTTTTGTTAGTAGTATAATACACAGTATTAGTACATACATTTATAAAACTGCGAAGAACACCTGGATGAGAGACGCCCAAAGCAAAGAGCTATGGCAGAGGAAAAGAGAGACCTATACCACCGCCAACATCGAAGTTTAAATTGTTCCAGCACCTAACTCTTGGAAAGTAATTTTGGCATTTTTTTTAAGTACATACTATTTTATACTGGTAGGTAATAATAAACAAAGTAAATCAGGGCATGGCTTAAATACTATTTACGCTATTATTATGCGTAACTTTGGTTATCCAGCAGTAGGAGATGCTGGGCTGAAATAATAATGAAGAAGTACACCAAATTAATTTACTTTTGGAAGTACGTAGGTAAGTTGTAAGTAACTACATAATATAAGGAGGAAATTAAATGTGCAGTTAAGTAGTTACTTAATTTCCTAGTAAGTAGTTCAAGATTTATTTTTAATTCACATTTTATAACAGTAGTTAGCAATAATTATAATTTTAGGACAGCCCTTCAACTTGCCGCTGTAATTAGCTTGCATGACCTACTGCAAACGAAAATAACAAATAATTATCTATAAAGTTAACCTTAATATATATTTCCATTTATGTTATCTCATCAAAGAGTATTTTTATTTCATCACAGGACTGTACTATTGTGCTTATTATTATGCAATTACTTGAATGCGGCAACCCTGTGGCCGCCGGTTTGTAGGGGAGACGCCAAGGTCACGAGATTACATAAATTTGGAGAAAATTGCTAGTCTGATACTCTTGGTGCGTGTTCGTGTGAATTGTACCCCAGTACCGACATTATTTTGTTTAAATTACAAAATATTGATAGATTTATTTCCTATCAATTTATAATCTATAGTTCTGAAAAAGTCCATAATAATTAAAAAACATAAACATAACATCACGCCTGTATTCCCCGAAGGGGTAGGCAGAGGTGCACATTTAGTACACCCACATTTCGCCAGTTATGTTTGTAGGTCCCAATGTAATAGGGGGCGAGCCTATTGCCATAAACCGGGCACAAATCCAGACTACGTGCTGCCACTGAGAATTACCTAATGGAAAAACCCAGTAACACTTTGCCCGACCCGGGATTCGAACCCAGGACCTCGTGCTCAGCAGTCGCGCTTAGCGACCACTAGACCAACGGGGCAGTCATAATAATTATGGCTATAATAATCCGAATGCATCTGTTAAAATACAGGATTATAAAGAAAATTCGACCCGATTGGTGCAGTACTTGCAGTAGCTAAGTGATTAGCCTACTGAGCTAGGGGTGGCAGATTCGATTGGTGCGCGGAAGGTAAAATTGTGTAAACTCTAGATGCATTTGAATGGGATATGTTTGACGTCTGTAAAACGGGACCTTGGGGGTTTTACACTAATTCATTGGTTCTACAAAAAGACACATTAACAATTTTGATCATAGCGTTTACACCTTTCTTATTTATTGTTGAAAGTAGAGATAGCGACATATATCTATAGGTACCTACGTAAAAGGGGGTTTCCAACAAAACTTTGGAACTTATATTATAGTATAAAGATTGTTACCATTATGAATCCTATAGGCTATACTTTAAATTGTGTCATTATTGACATCTAAATGTAATTTAATTTTAAAATCAGTTTCTAAGTTTTGTTTCGATGCACCCCGTTTTACAGGTATCTAAAGTGGGAAGAATTGTGTTCTTTGCAATCAAACAAACTCACTAAACTGTTAGTTCCATAAGTTCTTCCAAGATCGTGTCCTGATGATCTCTACTTACTCTAAACAACGATGTAGTTGTAAATTAATGATTACTCCGTGCAATTAGCTCGACATGAGTACAATAATAGCTCCAACCACGACCATTGATGTTAAATATATCGCGGGCTATTTCGGACTACTGCACATCCACCACCAGATGTTACGTGAATAGGGACAGCGGTTGTAAGTTAGTGACGACCGCACACTTTAAGCCCCCTTACTTAAAAACTATGCTAAAATCTGTTTTAAGTTAACAACTTCTTGAGTCTACTGACATCTCTATTCTGACTGCCTCGTTGGTCTAGTGGTCGCTTAACACGACTGCTGAGCACGAGGTCCTGGGTTCGAATCTGGAGTCGGACAAAGTGTTAATGGTTTTTCTATTAGGTAATTCTTGATGACAATAGGCTCTGCTCCTATTACATTGAGACCTTTGACATAACTGGCGAAGTGTGAGTGTACTATAGGTACCTACACCTACAGTACACAAATACAGATGTGATGTTATGTGATAAGTATATTTTACTGCACCCTCCCCATCTCCTTCTCTCTTGCAAGTCTTGTCATGTATGGTAACCAAGCAAGTCACGCGGATCAACACGAAGTCATTACGACAGCCATATCACAACTTGTAACAAAAGATAATACGCATTTTATAAGCTAAATAAAACATTATCAGATCAATAAAATCACTATCAACGAAAACAATTCAATTATTCGCTTGATTACCTGGTATTTAACTTTGTGTTGTTGAATATTGTTATAATGTTTCCTATTAGATATTAACAGATGATACAGTATGATTGTTTTTATAGCACTTGATTACGGAGAAAATGTAGAAGACTTGTATGAACAGACCCCTTACAATGGACTCAGGCATCCTGCCTGTTTACGTTGTGGAAGGGAGACCCCCAATACACTGCGCGTACCAGCGTCTCGCTTTCGCAACGTAAACTGTCCTGCTTTAAGTGTTCATAGTAAGGGGGCTGATATAAAAAAGAATGATTCACAAAAACACGCTGAAATATACCTAGATATTTATTAAAATACAGAATGGGAAAAAATACATTATTTGAATATCAAATTTAATTTACAAATTGAGGTCGCCTACAGAGTTACATAATGTGTTTTTCCCGTGGGATATAGAGTATAGACACGAGTATACTAAAATACAAGTACCTATATGTATACATATATAGGTATAATTTGCTACAATAATACAATTTTAATAGGTGGTACAATCTGTGCCTAATTATAAAATAACGAAGTGGCGTCGGAAATAAGGAAAGCAGATTATACAATGTTCATGAACTATTAAAAAAAAGATGTTATTGAGTAGGTAACTTCTTGGAGCTATTTAAAAAAAATACACTTAAATTATTTATCGCAGTCGACGTTGAGTCGAAGATGGTGACGAGAATTTCTTAAAGTCTAACTAGAATAACTTAAAGTCCTGTGTTAAATCAAGTTGCATTGACTTTGATATAGAAAATTATGTATCTGTGTGAAATATATATATAGACATAGGTATATGTATGAAAAGAGCATTGTACGTTAAAGTATTCTCAATCAACGTAGGTCATTGTATCCAGGAGTCATTAATCCATTTACTATGGTCAATTTCGTTCAATCATCCGTCCGGTTATGCAGTAGCAGGAGGCTGCTTGATTTGAATTTCGAGTGGCCAATCCAAATACAGAAATCATTCAATTACACCACAGATTACTTAGAATTATATTAATTATTATACCTACTTCTGTTTTCAAAAACCATGTACTATTGATGGTTATTATTTTTTAGGACAAATTATGCTGAAAGTTGTACTTTTTATAATTTTTATGTGATCAGCCAGCGACCTGTGTGGTATACTGGCGTTGACTCCTAGGTGAAGCAGTATTTTTTTTATTTTGCGCTATGAAATAGTATTTTATAAGAGAGTTTTTAGTACTGTGGCCAAGTTGTAAATGATTATTGTTCGGTAGGTACCTACTCGCGGTACATGTATGCCTGTTGACCACCTTAATTAATCAAATAATAAACAAAACTATAAAACATTTTAGTATCGCGTTAAACAGCTAGGTCCACTAATTAGTGTAATACATTAATTAGTATGATTATGTACAACGCTTCGTTGTACTCTATAATCCATTATCATTTCGGCAAGGTTACATGTGCGGACCTCACGATAATAGGGCCAATAACTCACAGACATTAGGGCTGGGCAAAAAGTAATTATGTTATATAAATTATTTGTATTATATCTAGATGAACTGGCTCTAACTCTGGAACGGGGTTTACTATATGTGCACCTCTGCCTACCCCTTAGGGGGGTATAGGCGTGATGTTATGTTATGAACTGGCTGTTGACTGGTGGCCCAGTTGATAAAAAAAAAACATTGATTAAAATATACCTATCACTCCACGTCGGTTGCAGGTCAAGGAATAGACATAATTCCAATATAACTTAAACATATTTAACATTACGTCGTCATCTGCACTGGCGAGCGAGCTTCACTGTTAGGAATAAGTGATTACAATTCTTCAAAAGCAATCCGTAGTTTTTCCCTGGTTGCTCTGATATAACATAGTACTTGTGTCCAAAAACCACTGTATGCCAGCATGTTTCTGCCTGACCCAACGGGTAAAGCAGGCGTGATGATGTAGATACATAATTATTACATTTAATTAGATTCTGACTTGCATATGATATAGTAATAATTGCATATGACAGGAAATCCTACTGCAGTAATACTGATAAAAACATAATATCTCGTATCCATCAAATAAACTGTAGATCCATTCCTATGCTCACATTCGAACCGACTTTAAAATAGGAGGAGGTTGTATTTGGGCATATCGTTTTTAGTCTCGAGTGGCAACCACGAACCAGAAGACGCAGCGTTGGCAGGCCTCCCACCAAGTGGGCCGAATATCGTCAAGTTGCAGGCAACCGGTGGATGCAAATGGTAAGTAGTCTTTCATTGTGGCGTTCTATGGGGGAGGCCTTTGTTCAACAGACGACGTCTTCCGGCTGATGATGATGATCTTTTTTTGAAAAGAAAGAAGCCGAAATCATACTATACATAAACGTAATGTACCTACCTAATACGACGTGTATTAGGGTGATACTTGGTTACTTTTGTCGTTCAATCGTCACTATATTTCAATCACCCTTGCATGCATGCAGAGCGAAGATTTCTATCCTCACAGGTATCCACGACATAGATAACTACAATAGTTAAACGACTTTCATTTATCATAATGATCGCATGCCAGGAAAAGGTATGGGTAAGACTAAGACAATAATTTTTACAAATATTTAAAACTCCTGTCAATAACTGGCATCCCTTCAAGAGGGTGATAGTACAACGATCATCGTCCGGCGTATCCACATGACCTTGATAAGAGCAACTGTTGAATGAGTCAACGGCCCGCGCAGATAGCAACAGTGGCTATATATTAATCTGGTCATTGGACTGGTGCCAGAGTGATCAGACTCCATGTCGCTCGAAGCCCGTGCTTCCAAAATGTTGATGTCGATTACAGGTGCTACAGAGAAAGCTTTCATCCAAGTGAGAAAGTAGAAACCGTGGATTTACGTGTCTAATCTTCTCTATTGGAATGTAAGAGAATGAGAGATTGTCTTACCAGCTCCCCCAGACGAGTGGAAAAATGTTTGACTAATAGAAATAGAATGAGTGTCTTCGATAATAACATAGTCGAAAAATATTTAGTTTTATCATTCTATAATAGGTGTTTGTACTTAATATCTTTAAATCATGATCTATTCATGTTAAGATGTCGAAAGCTGTACGTGGTACTTGAAAACCGAGCAACTCGTAAAAGTTGCGCTTGCACATGACAGCAAAATTGATTTGAATTTTCTGCTTTAATGGGCCAGGATTTTACGGTTTGTAGCTTTGAGTCGCAATAATTTACATTGCCATCGAGTTGTTATGCATTACTAGTTTGACTTAGAAAATATGAATTCGTTTCTGAACATTCGGCTGTCGTTTCCAATTCATCGCAATGCTCCTCTTCTACATATTATTTTTTTATTTAATAAAATAAAACTATGTTACTCATCAAAGTGATAGAAATTCTTAAATAAACTACTTTAGTGGCTAATAATCTCAAACGATTTTGGCAATCGTACAGAATTGCCAGCCTTGAAAATTTTATGGGTCGCTTTTTCATGGAAACGAGTTTAAATGACATTTTATATTGTTTATGACTACATTTGAAGGACGGTGCGATCGTATGTGCTTATAGTTACATATATGTGTTGGTCAACAGACTGTTGGCAGAGTTGGTCTACCTATCTTGTCATACTCAATGTCATGGTGGCCTATGGCTTTCGTTTGTTTCTTGGTTCAGGCAATATACTGGATCTCTTTGTTCAAGAGACTTCAAGATTGACGATTCCTAAATACATCCAAAGCACCCTAGGTGCGAGGCCCCTAAGTGGTTTACCTCGCTGCCATATTTGCTGACTAGCCAATTCTTGCGGAAATGATATACTGGAGATGATGCAAGGGAAGCCACACAGTAGCTCAGTTGGAAGAACGACGCCTGGAATCGCCACAGGTCACGGATTAAATCTCACTCATGTCCAACATTTATCAAAGTTTATTTATTTATTTATTTATTTATTTATTACACACACATACACACACTATTATTACAGATTGGTCCAATACAATAGTGGTTTCCATAGCCATACAAGATGAATTAAATTAAACTTACCGCTAATACACAAAAAACAAACAAAACAAAACTGAACTTTAAATATAACTTGCATAACAATAACTTCTTAACCTAACAATTTTTAACCTTAAATTACAATTAATTAGACAACACAAAAATACATATTTACTTAGTTATAACTAACAATATTTAACAACAATATTGCGAATTCACTCAAATTACACGAAAATATATCAATTTTCTCATGCACTTCGTTTAGTACCCGTATTGTGCGGGTGAGGGGTGTCTTTGACAACAGATTCGTTCTGGCTACCGGCACGGCCAGCAGTGGCGGCCGCCGCCGCCTCCATACGTACCTGTCCGGCACGCACAGCTGCAGGTGACGCAGCACACCCGGGTTATGTGCTACTCCACGCAGGAGCTTTAGCGCATACACCGCGAGTGTCAATTCTCTGCGCACTCTGAGTTCGTTGAACCCCACCATACCCAGTACAAAAAGTGTAGGATACATCAGCGGGTAAAATGGGTACACCCCATAAAGTTTGAAATACAAGTGTCTTGTAAACTTATTTTGTACTCGCTCAAGCTTGACACTGTATTTCGCTTCATGAGGCGCCCAAATCACCGCACTGTGCTCCAAGTGACTCCTTACCAATGCGTCATACAACACCCTGAGGGTAGTGATGTTGGTGAAACCCTGCGACTGTCTCAGCACGAAACCCAGGTTTCTGTACGCCTTCTTGCAAATCTTAACTATGTGCTCCCGGAAAGTTAGATCAGGGGTAAGCAGTACTCCTAGATCTCGAACCTGCGAAACTCTCTGCATCGGCTCTTCCTCTACTTTGTAATTGTAGGCTAAGGTAGACTTCGCGCGCGTAAATGTCATAACTGAGCATTTCGTAGTGTTGAAATAGAGCTTATTTTTATTGCTCCATTCCACCACTCTATCTATGTCTTCCTGCAATTTCTCACCGTCCGACTCACTCCTGACCTCGAGCAGCAATTTGAGGTCATCTGCAAACAATAAACATAAACTATGTTTGACTACCTCTGGTAAGTCATTTATCATTAAAATAAATTCGAGAAGTTCCTTCAAATACACAAAAAAAACTTGAAATAATGGTGATTATGTTTAGCCAATTCTTGGTAGTAGTCCGTGCTGTGAATTTGTTCAATATTTCACAAAAGCAATTACAGTTTTGCAACAAACTTTGAAATTCACTGTAAACATACTATACATCTTTTTGTAGGCACCTATGGAGATAGACGTAGCTGACGTTATAAAAAAGCTAGCTGATGCCCAGCAACGACACAGTACTTTATTAATCACAATATATTTTCGTCAATGTGTAACACTTTGTTATTATTTTATTTCTGGCTGTCCTTGGATAACGATGAAGAGATCTAGTACGCAACATTTACGTCTAATTATGCAATCGTTGAGACAAGTCGGAACTTGTAAGATCTGTAGAGCAGCTTGTGCATTGATGACTAATATCTAGACAGATTGAAAATATACTCGTACGTGCATTATCGGAACCATGTGTTTTTCCTCACGCGAACATTTTGGCTACGTAGCTTTGTTTTCTTTAAAGTCTATACGCATATTACCAAGCTATCTATAGGTCTGCCAGGGTAGGCCTTATGAAGACTTGAATGTCATACATATATATTATGTTAAGTAAATACTGCTTATGTTAAATTCTACTAAAGAAAATCTCGACATTTATAATTATGTTATCAGGAATCATATTCTGTCTGTCAAGTTGAATGTACGAAAGACACAGTCGACTATTATACGATTGCACAAATCGTGGTAAAGTTACAGTCAACAGGTTCGTAGCGCAGATTGCAGGCCAACCCGTCGCATAAGGAAGCTATTCTTATAGAAACGAAACGTAGGTATTTGATGAGGTATTCCAGGTTGGTAAACGACCTATTCCCAGAATATGAAGTGTATTCTATAATAATTGATTGTTCCTTTTCGATGTTTAGATAATGTAATGTAACACGTTTAATATAATCGCAAATAAGTATATTTAAAGCGTTGGCATATACATTTCTCAAGTGACTTGGGTGCTACAGACAAATTAAACATTTTCAGTCGGACTCGAAGCAGAACTTAACAATGTCTTTATGTTATGGTATCTATAGGTATGTGTGTATGACATATTAATCATCTGTATCCGGCCTATCATTGATAACCCCTTTCCTCTCATGAGTGTCGTACGAGGCGACTAAGGGATAATCGAGAAGATGGGCAGCAGCGTCTTCTGTAATTTTACCACCAATACTGCGATCCCCAAGCCGCTTCAGTCGCCGATATCACTCGTTTCACGATCTCGCAGTAGTTGCGCTGTTAAACTTGATAAAAGGCAGATAACTTGCGATTATAACGCTCGTTATTTCAACTAGTGACCATAGTTTCGTAAAAACATGTCCTCGTCACTATCTGAATGGAGCCAAGAGAGTGATGAATGAAGTGTTCCTCCACAGTTCCCGGTAAAAGTTGCGTAAGATCCGATTTCGTAGCAACACTGCGAGCCGAAAATATTGGCACACAACAAATTACTATTGTATAGTAACGTAATGTTACTGTGGCTGTAATATTAAGGTTGATTGTTTTGTAGTCAAATGCAAAAGTTTAATTTTGTATTAAGTAGTCAGATTCATTCTTTTTTGGATTTAGTAGTAAATAATAGAGAGAAAATAACAAGTAATAAATTACCTTGATTTCGTGGAATCATTATTGTCTCGTTTCGTATCGAGAAGTGATCATAAATCTTTCGTGTGTCTTAGAATGTCCACATTTCTTTTGTGTCCATATATTTGGTGTGCACTATAATGGGACATGTGCCAGTGTTTCGTTATACGAATGAAAACACAGAATAAATAAATATGACGCAACACCAACACAGCGATGGAAACTTCTAGAAAATGTATTTACAATATTTAAATATCTAACGTTCGGAAAACGCATTTGCCTTGATTTTTTTTAAGTATTCTTTTATTTTGAAAATAAAAAATACTGGACGCGTTTTCTAAGAATTGAATTGTATGCGTTTGAAAATAGAGCTTCTGAATTTTATCTTAAAGCTTTTTCAAATAAACCCTCTTTGACAACAGATAAATAAGTTTTGGTTAAGGAGGTTTAAAGTAAACCGTGGTTTGCCGGTTTCGATTTTACAGTTACCGGTGAATGGTAATAAACTACGAGTTAATAATATCACCAAGTCTGTGATTACTAATAACCCAAGGGGTACCCATACGTGAGCTCTGGAACTTATATTTCCCAACAGTATCTCAGACAAGTCCATCAATTTTAAACTGTAGTTAACACATTGTTTATCTTGCATTGCTCAATTAGGTTTTAAAAGGGCTATATACATATATGTATTTTAAAGTTATCGCTTTAAGTTTAAAGGTTAAAGTTGTTTGTTTATTTAATACCGATTTAATCTTTAGCTCCTACTGCAACGAACATGTTTAACGATTTCACATATCGGCACAAGCATTCGATTAATATTTACCTGAAAATATTAGCGGATACTTATTAGTACTTCACACCGTTGACATTTACAGTAAGCAAATAATAATATCGCTAAGTTAATCCACTGTACGATTTTGTAATTGCAATATTTACATCGTCAGGATTTTCTTACAGAAAAATATTGACAAGTCTTCATTGGTAAATAAAGATTAAAACTTTGTGTCTTGAAACAGAAAACAATAGTTCACTCCAACTTTCTTGTAGGAATGCGGTTTAGCTGGGTTAAAGTCAACAAAAACCCCTCTGAAATTTTATTTTCATCTTTTCGATAATTCCGAGCAGAACGAAACTAAATAGTCTTTGACCAAGCAGTCTCTAAAACAGCGTCAGAGCAGACCTAACCAAGATCTTGGATAGGATAGATTGCAGGCTGCCTTAACTCTTACAGCTATAGCTTCAGGTACTGTGACTGGTTCCACAGTCGCACGTACCTTCGTTGGAATAATCTCACCTATGATCTATGTAATGTAATTAACAAGTGTCCAACTAACACGAATGTGAACACGAGATATAAATAAATGCTATAAGCAACTCCTAATCACATCGTAAATGGACATTTATTTACTTATTAATGCGTGTTGCCTTGGCCTTGTTTAGATACAAGACGACCTCAGCTAACTCTTAGATAACTACTATTTACTTTGAAGTTATCTCTTATAAAATAATGCATTGATTTTATCTTACATCTGGGAGCAAAAATATATTATTTATTATTTCTTGGCTCTGTCATACCTAATGACTTCCTATTGCCATCAAGCTATCAATATGGTGATGCGTTGATGCGTCATGTTATATTATTATATATTTAAAGTATTTCATTTAATTAGTTTATACTTAAAAGTGCCCAGTGGTATCCGGCCTAGAACTGACCAGCCCCTTTCCTCCCATGGGTGTCGAAAGAGGCGACTAAGGGAAAATCCAGGAGATGGGCAGCAGCGTCTTCTGTGGCTTCACCATCAATACTGCGATCCCTAAGCCGCTTGCCAAGCGTGGGGATTATGGCAACCACCCCCCTTACCTAAGGGACCTTTGTTCAATAGTAGACGCCTTCCGGCTGATGATGATACTTAAACAGTATTATTCATAAACGAGGATAATATGTGTATTAACTTTTAACTTAACGCAACTGCGAGCTGATCTAGGCCTCTACTTACTCCAATGAGTTAACAGTCCTAAAATATAGTTAGTAGAGTAGGTACAATGGTACATGTAAGGGAAGAAATATGCTTGTAGCTCATCCCACCTGAGTATATAAATGTCTAGGAAACAAAAGAGAAATAATAATTTATCATAGTGTATTTGGATAGAGCTGTCAATAATTTCACAGAAGGGTGAAAAATATCTTACCTATTTTGAAACCGACAGTACATTATAAAAAAAATCTCATCTGGGAGGGAAGAAAAGGGAAAAGCATTATATTAATTTTAGATGTCTATGTATTATTTTGTTATACGATGATTTAAACATTTTAGTTATTAATATTGTAATAAAGATTCAACCCCGTGAAGCAAAATAGATTTTCGTCTAGTGAAAATAGAACTGTCTCTAATAAATCGAGCGCACCCAACCGAGTGACGTCTTGTTAAGAGTAAGAGTTGGCTATCTAATCTAATTACTAGAAACTAATTAAGTAGCTCTTACGTTTGTTAATTTTATTTCGATCGTAACTCTTGTGATTGTTGAAGACATTGACAATGTAATTTAATAAAATAGGTACACTAACCGCTTCTGCATAATTATAATGTAATCACACTATACAAAGGTTTCTTCTCTCTTAAACTTGCGTGTAACCCGCCACTAGTTATACCCTTTTTTATTCTGTGTCGCTCCATAGAAACAGTGGACGTTATCTCCTGGCATAAAACAAGCAAGCATCATTTAAGTCCAAATTACCAGTCTAAAAACGGTGCTACCCATCTGGCATCAGCTGTCACCATACTTCTTATTGGCCCAATTTATTTTAGGATACGCACGCTTCGGCGAAGAGCTTAGCTGAGCTAGAATTGGCGTGGTGACCTTAAAACTAAAACAAGACTCTGAATCACTCGATGTTTCTTCGTAGCTTACACTTTAAGGCCTCTTCACTTTTCCAATTGTTTTTATTAAAATTTATTGTGGCTTGCTGGCAATAATTGTCAAAATTTGCAACTTGTACATTAATTAAATAAAGGAGCTTATGTTTGATGATTTGGTGAATCATTAGCGTTTGACTGGGTAAATACATAATAACAGAAGTTAACATTTTATTACAAATGCAACATATTATGCATTAACTACTCGGTATAAATCAATGAGTCAGTTAATGATTGTTATTAAAAGACAATTTAAGCTATCTATATTTATCAAAGGAGACAATAATATTATAATAACGTTACATATTGATGAAATTGTAAAGTGAAATTTCATCCGCGATCGCGGAGAAAATGCTTGCCGATCTCAATCAAGTCCAAAAGCATATAAGTTTTGCGTGTAAACAAAATTGATGAGTAACTTATGAGGTGCTCTTTTACCTCTGATTGTTATCTTAATACATGGGGGACATGACTGAAAACAATACACACAATGGCATAGCGGTTGAATAAATCTACACTACTTTACTAAACGACATTAGTGCCATAATAGCTGGACACATTGCTCTAATGTTGGCCAGTATAATATAATATACCGTGGTGAGCTTGAGATAGTTTTCGACCAGCCCCCTTACCATGAACACCTAAAGCAGGACATTTTCCCTTGTGGAAACGAGACGCCGCTATGTGCAGTGTAATGCGGCATCGCTTTCGCAACCAAAAATGTTCTGTTCGAGTTCATGGTAAGAAGGCAGGCCGGAGTCAATGAATCTTTCAGGTCCATATTCAGCAATACATGTTTATGAGATCTGGTCACATTGCTAGACATTAAAAAACAGCGATGCCTTTTATGTGTAAAGTTATTTTTCAATTGTTTCGCTTTATTACTTCAGCGTCCAACGGCCCCATTAGGGGATTTATCAGTGTTTTTTAATTTATCATTTCTGTCTGGCTGGAAGTAACCTGGTGTATGAACTCACCTAGTCTTTCAATTAAGGAATGATTTCATAACAGCTATTCTGACTGCTAAAACTAACGACTGATGCAAAACCACGAAGAAGTCCGATATTAAAATAAAGGGCAAGAGTCAACCTCAATCATATTCAAGGAAACTAAGGGCCAAGGATTTTATAATTCATTAGTTGCTTCGCATACCTAGAGTTTAATCGCATGAGGCTGAGACTAGAACACTTGGTGATGACTCAATTTCTAAATAATCATGTTATATCGGTACAAAAGTGAAAATTCACCAACTCAAGTGACAAATAAGTGATTATTATTTTAGTTAATGATCTTCTAAATCCCTTAGTTCTCCAAGTGTCTGCAATAAATCAAGTGGCGCCAGCGGGCCGTGAGTCACTGATCGACGCCGGCGCGTACGCAGTTTCATACCTACTATTTTTCAGCTAATTCTATTTTCAAACTAAATATTAATTGCTCACTTAGTGTGCGTAGTGACAATGTATTGTGTGAAGCTAAATAATGTAGAGTGTTATTAAAAATATGATCATTATTCCGAACCAACTGAATACTGTAATTCTCCTAAACTGTAACTGTAAAGTAACCTCATATATGTACGGTTATGATAACCTTAACAATGCTATAGATTACTAGGTATTTGCAAAACAATTTTTACATGGACCTTGTCCAATGTCCATCCCTTGTCCCATCCCACATCTAAGTAATTACAAGGGATGTTTTACGTTGTAACGAATTTATGTATAATAATTTGTTGATAAAACAATTACAAGTGGACCTCTATATCTCAGTGTGTTACCCTTTTAGAGTTATTAATGAATATTAAGTACCAAGTTGAATGTCAGGGGGAGCTGAGAACAGAATACACAATGCAGTTTATTGCTGTCAGGGGTTATAAACATTTGCTTGAAAGACGGCGCCCACGCTCTGTAAACTGGGCCAACCAGTGGTACTCAAGTGCAACGATATTGAACTGTAGTTTATTTATTGGAAGCGGTGAGCTTTGTATACATATATTGGCATTATTGGCACATAAAACAGACACGCAGTCACACCTTAGGAGGGGAAGCAGGATCTCTACACACTTCATTTTCTCTGATCATACTTCCCATCATTCCATCCCATTAAGGGATGATCTTCAAGACCAAATTGGTGATATTATCCACCATTCTGGGACTGGAAAAGTGTGTGGTTGGCAAGTATATTTGTATAAAAAATACAGAGAATTGAGTGCTATTGGCTTTTCTACAATACAACAACACAATTAGGTTTTGCGTCTATTAGTTCACATAAATGGTCGAAGTAAAAATTATAAGTAGATATGTTCAAAATGAAAGTTAATTTAAGAAATAATCTTCATTAATGAATAAGTCCATTAATTGATGCCTTTGCTGTGGAATCCAATTGCAATTCTAGTACAATCATGGTGAGCTGTGGAAACAATCAGTAAATCTCCAAACAGCAAAACTTGGCACCGCGCAGCGACGAAATTTATCTTCTTTAGGTTCAACTTTCCCCTTCAAGTGTAAGAGTAAAATTATTAGAATTCGGCGCTTTTGGGAGACAGCGTAGCTTGTTTATGCATCATTATTTTAAGTATACTCTCATTACTTCAACTTTATCATGACATAATTTAAACTTTACCTTAAAATAAACAGTTACCTTTAAGCAACCACTTTATGAAGAGTATTCAACGTGCTCTTATTATTTTTCAATCAGAGTTGAAATAGGAATATGGATGAATATTGCCTACTTTCTCCTAAAATGAGTGTTTATGTTAGTAACTATGTCTGTAAATTCACCTCTGACCCGTCCATGCTAAAAATTGATGAAAACGTATACACAAAAACAAATGAAAAGCGCTTGAAAACAGCATACATAAAAATCATCAGTAAATGTTTGATTATATGGACAATCAACTTCACCTGCGTGTAAAATTGTATCCTTACTTTTAGGGATAAAGTAGCCAATGTCCCTCTCTAAATATGGGTCAAAGAATTTTGGAAATCGAATGATAAATTTCTTCTTTCCTTTATCCAAACTTTTGAAAGAAGAACCATATTTTTTAAGAGGCCACCCTCTTAAAAAATATGGTTCTTCTAATTATATTTATTTAACGGATATCGAGTGATGAATATCCGTAGGCCTTGGTTTACGCGTGGCTTCCCCTCGCGTCACACTGGCTCCCCGTTATTATCTGCTGATTGGTTGATGTGGCCAAACGACAGGTTTATCATGACAACAGACGTTTTCGACGACTATTAGTGTCGCCGGTAACAGTTCGTTTGTTCGCCGCCCCTTCAAAACTTTACTACACAGTAGGCACTGCCATTGCGTTTTAGGAACATTTTGTGACTGATGGAATTGCTGGCTTCCTCCTCTTAAGGTTTGGGGTTTTTGCTTAGGTTTATGATTCCTTTCAGTGTATAGGACGGACTTTTAGCAGGTTTTAAGCTGTCCAATGCATGATATACCTAGGTACCTAAAACAAATATATAGGTTAATAGGTATTTCCTTTTCTTCTTTTTGGATTCACGTTAAAGCAACTTCGCAAAAAATACTGATATTCTACAGTTACGATTGACATAAATTCTGAAGTGGAGTAGTCTTCATTAATATGTACATACATTATCACAATCCGGCTAACCCTGTCACGTCTAATGAAACGCTAAGCTAAAATCCATTGCGTAGCGACCCCCGCATGTAGCGTAAGTATATAAAATACATGGTATGTCTGTATAGGGTTACTTTCCCCTACTAAAAGTCTTCACACTTTCGTTTACTATTGTGTCTTTTTTTATTTTCGAGAACAGCGTTTTAATAGAATGTCTTCAAAGGACTACTATTTGTCCTGTAAGTAAAATAAATGGATCAGAGTTAATGGTAAAACAATAAACTTCTCTGATGTCAACACGTCGCTTTCACATAAAGATGACCACAAAACGTCGGTTAAATCCTAAATTATGACATGGGATAACCTACCATTACAACAGCAGCATGTATCCATAGTACAAGTAAAGTAGGGAAGTAAGTTTTCCCACATTAGCCCTACAAAATACTACAAAGAGAATCCTCGAATACCTCGTATTAAATAAGTTCTTATCGAGTTCCAGTAGTAAAGTCGTCGCGTCAGGGGCAGAGGCGCAGGGCGCCACGGCGACGCGCCGCTCCCGCCGCCCGGGCGCCGCCCGCCAAATAAACGACGCACATAGTCTGTGAGCTACTTCAAAAACTTCCCTGCTTTGTTATTTATTCATCGGTTTCCGAATGCTACTTACAACGGTTCCCGGTATCGAGGTGTGGTGAAAATATGAGGTTTCGAAAAAAGAACAATGGTTCAAAACCTTTTTTGCAAGTTGCCGTTATCGTCGGATTCTTGTTAAATAACTTTCGCTCTTGAAATCGTTTCGGGTTTTTTTGTGCGACCCTGGTAACGATATTTGTTTTCTGTAAACAAATTAGGTTAAATAAACAAAAAACTTATGTCACTAGGTACTTTCCGAGAACAGCTTATCCCCGTGAGGGTAAGAATATGAAAGTAATTCATTCCACATTTATGGGGCATTTATGTTATAAAGCTTTGAATCCTCTTTACTTTTGATGTTTAATGATGGATAGGGTACAAATTCAATTGGATTTCGCTCTTTTAACTAACTGTTTATTTTATACTTCACTTTATTAATCAAAAACTACTAAAATAAACCGCGCGCGTGTAAGTTTAACAGTTTTCGTTATTTCCTCGTGGTAGGTCACCAGCAGTATTTCCGTACCAAGAATTGGTGAAATGACCATTTAGGCCTTGTTCTTAGAATCTCAGTATACAATTATGCTTAAAAAAACATTACATAGAATGTAGGATGCCGAACTTTGCAAATAAAAAAATATTTCATTGTTTTGCTACGAACTTACAGCAGTATAGGGTGCCGAGGGGGCGCCCGACGCGACGTTTAATTAAATATTGCCATTCGGGGTGGAGTGTGGACCCTAGCTCACCCTAGTCCATTTAGTACCCGATACGGACTAAATGTTCAAGTTGGATGGATCGATAGTGAGACTGTACGTAAACATTATTTATCAAAATTAATGATTAGCAGTCAGATGTGGAATCGGTTCGCTTTCTGTTACATTAGGACCTATAACATACCTGACATAATGTGGATGTTTTATTTATAGTACTCCCTCTATATGGTGTACCTCTGCCTTTTCCTATGGTAAATACAAGTGTAATTCTATGTTATTGCTTTTTTACGTGTTAGTTTAGGTACTATTTTGTATTATCCAGCAATAATATATAAGCCTTCTTAAGGCATTTTTCTGTGCCATTTTGGATCAGGTTCGACCAGATCCATCTTTATCCATCGCTTCCTGGACCGAGGCATCGAAGCCTTGAATTGCTCTTAAAATAAACATACGATCGTGTTAATGGGTTAAATCCTTACCGAACAATAAATAATTAATGACTGTGCGCATTCGATCAGCCTTCAGATATCGTACACAAAGCTATAAATATTACCTACGAACAGTGCGCATCCATAAAACTGGCTGATGTGCCGCAACTTACTCGCTATACATGTGGAGTACTGCAATAAATAAGTACGTGAGATAAATATAGATTTTATCAGCCTTAGACAAAGGCTTGATTGTTTCTAAAAGATTGTAATAACTGTTAGCAGAATTGTTTTCCTGAGTATTAAAATAAGTGGAGTTTAGGCGTTTGTTTTGGAAATTTCACAGTATCATCACATCCAGGACCAATTTAAAACTCGTCTATAAAAAATTGCAAGTAAGTTTTACTGTACTGAGTTACGTCAAAATATCAATTCAGAAAACGCAGCGTTCGCAGGCCTTCCACCGGGTAGACCGACGATATCGTCAGACTTGCGGGCAACCGGTGGATGCAAATGGCAAGTTCTTGTTCATTGTGGCTTTCTAAGAGGAAGGCCTTTGTTAAACAGTGGACATCTTCCGGCTAATGATGATGATGATGATGATGATGATGATGAAACATCAATTGGTTCTCTGTTAAAGCCTACCTACCTTAATAATTTAAAGTAAAGCTAAAGAAACTAAGGCACGTAGGTGGTACGCCTAATTCGAGTGATAATCCTTTTATAGTCAATGTAAACTCCTTAAACTTTATATTACTTTACGGAACTTTCTTTTAACGTTTCAAAGACAGTAAAAACAAAAACGTACCATTATAAATATCCACAACGGGTAAAAGTATTAACTCAAACTATCTCTGCTTATCACCTGGCGACGGCGACAGTGTAATGGTTAACTTAATGGACTTGTCAAAGTACGTCAAGTCACGTCTAAATGCAAGTTAAGCACCATTAATTACTCCAACAAGTCGCTTGCTAATTATAGTGGAATGGGTGTGAAATGGCGAAGATTTGAATAGTCTTCCAACGCCCCGAGCTACGGTCCTAACATAAACGACGTAGTTTGAATTTTCCTTTTCTATCTTTAAGAGATGAGGGTCCGTTGTAAAATTACTTGTATCCTTTACCTTTGCACCTGACCCTCATAAATAACTTTTAGCCTATTAGTGCGTAATTTGTACATAATATACAACGTCTAAACAAAAAAACACTCTAAGGGGGAGGTCCTTGTTCAACAGTGGACGTGTTCTGGCTGACAGTGATGATGAAACAAAAATGAACGCTTTTTGAAATGTTCAACATGAAACTTTTTACGGCGTCCCCTTTGGATTTATGGTATCTTAGTATTCCTGAATTCCATTTAAAACGATTGAGCGCGTTTTTTACATAATTAGAATGATCCTGGTCAAGTTTGGATTTAGAAAAAATCTTATCGGTTTAAAATCTTCTACTAGTTTGAACTGTCAGTTAACTAATCTTCAATTTAAATTATCCTTCCATTAATTTTTTTTAATATGGTCTACAGTTTGCACATAATGCTCAGTAGTTTGCACCATTTGTAAAACTTAAACGACTGTTATGTGGTAAGCGGATTAGATTTTTTTATTGTTATAAGCGCATTGTGGGTTGCCAGTACTCTCTTGGCGTAGCTTTTAAGTCGACCTTTACGACACCCACATTAGAGGAAGTGGCCTTTAGTCGATTTCAATACACTTACAAACAAAGGTCGCCCATCATTGTGGTGATTCTCACGGCGTGGCGTAAAATTCTAAGTATGTATGATTTATTTTTAATAGTGGGTTTAAGGTAATGGCATTTTAAACGAATTGTTCCGCCAACTCATTTACCTAATATTTGCGGGAAGTCTGGCGATTATGAAACGGTATGCAATTTTGGGGACTACCTAAATCAACTAGAAAAGGTGTAGAGCATTATATCTGAATGCTACAAGTTTGAAGTCTATGTGGATCCCATTGATGCAATTCAAAAAATTAGGTTTTAGGAAGTAGAATAACGAGCAGTGGGATAAGTTTGTCACTAGAAGACTATTTTGAGTCAAAGGCTATCAGCCTTTGCAATTGAGAAGTTAAAGCTACTTAATCATAGATTGTTTAAGATAATAAACAAAATGATGTAGTTCTGTCTGTCCTACATGCAGATATACCTACCGCTCGATAGGATAAACACATTTAATAAGTAGAGGTCACCGCGGTAGGGCGACCATACCGGTTTTCCCGAATTTCGTACAAGGCCACATTAATATAGTGAATCAACATCTTCGTTTTGTTAGCATAGAAGTACCTGGAATTATGTTGTTCGCTGGGTTTAGGTGATTTAGTTTTATTAGGAACTTACCGGTTGCGGAATATTTGTATGTTCGCTTGTAAAGATACATTTAAATTAAATAATATCGTAGGTGAATATTGTTTTCGTTTTAATATTCCACTTGGTATCTAAATAATAAGTAAAATTAACGAATGTCGTGTAACCTAGGTATATAATTTAAAACCTTTATAATTTTATGATATGAGATATACTACAATTATTCTAGTGAATGGTTAATATTGTCTGCGGGAGTTTTCCAAGGTAACGCCAAATGTAATGACACCTTAATCTCTTGGATCTTTAGTTCTATAAATAGCAACAGAAGTTGTTTACAGATAATATGACTTATTTATAGAATGTTCATTAATATGCTATGTTAGTCACTTGATACGCGTGTCATATAGCTCTTTGTAAATATGTAGGTAGATAATTGATTTACTTATTATAACATAAAAATGCCTATAATGTTTAGGTACGCCTTTATCTCCAAGCATACGTTCTATTTCTAAGCTTGGGTTACTGTCGCTACTTCCACTTTGCTGTGTCTCTAGCTTTATATAATGTTGAAATAACTACTACACTAACACCAAAAATAAACGAGTAAGCAGAAAATACTAATTGACAGTACCATGTCCATGTTTTTTACCCGACTGTGACAAATCCAAAAGGACTAAATGGAGGGTTACTCGATGTTCAATTGAAGCACTCGTAACAAGTCATTTAGGCCTGGCCGTTTGTTTAAGCATCAGGGTCTTGTTAATAAGCTCATCAGCACGTCCCTTACAGCGAAATAATAAAATCTCCATAGTTTTATGGTTACCGCTGAAACATAAACATTTTACTATGGAAACGTCCTCGGGCCGGTCGTAAAGCGCGATCCATGTGACTAGTGTCACGTTGGACCTAGTTGAGAGGTCTGAAGATACCTAGAAGTATTAAGGAAATAAACTAAAGAGGTTGGTATGTGGCAATAGTATAATTTGATACTTACTTAATGTACAGTAGTATAAATTGCACCGTGGGTTTTTGGCCTAGTTTGTTTTTTTTCCCTTCTCCTAGCACATTAGTTTACTTTGTTGTCGCATAATGAAACTTTGTAAATTTACCAATTTGTACCATTTTTTTTAATGAGTAACCTCTGGAGTTTCTTGCCGGTTCTTCTCCATTGGAATGACATTTTGGAACCGTGCAATTAGCATCCTAACGTTTCAAAAGCGCCTGTTTTACGTGAAACTAAACATTTTGAATTTTGAATTTTTTGAATAGGTATGTGCAATTTGCCTAAAGCCGTACAAAAACTATGGGCAAATATCGTTTTGAAGTCTCATAATGTCAATTGATTGGTGGTGTCACACCCAATTGCTTACTGCAGCTGATAAGGGTAATTTTACCAATGCAAAAAAATCCAAATTGGTTAAACGGACGGCAAAGAAAGTCTTTGTAAAGTTCGAACGTTACTTCAAATATATTACATATCATAGGCCCTCAGTAGGTTTTATATCTACTAAACTAAATTTTCCATATAAAACGTAACTGAATAATGATTAATGTATAAAATATTCCATATACGAGTACCTAATACTTATATAATACTTGACATTTTATTTTAATTATTTTTAGTGTGTCGTAGTTAGATACTTCAATAACATGGTAATTAGAGCCATATTGAAATATCTTTCAGGACAATGTTGGTGTTTTGTTAAACAATACGGCCAGATTTGGAAAATTTACCTCAAATATGTATTTTGTACTTTATTTATTGAAGTTTTCCTTAATAATTATTTCATACCAATAATGTTAATATCTATTTTGTACTTCATACAACTAATGCACCTATTTATAAATAATTATATTAACAATATCTAATAACCACCTACAATTTAAGTTGACTACTTAATTAACTAAGCAAAGGTTTTGATTAATATACCTTTATTCTTAGAAAAAATCTAAATCTTGTCTCAGTTTTTCAATCTTAAAATTCCTAATAAAAATCTTTGGAATTTTTATTAAGAGTTTAAAACTACATTGGTCAAAAGTCGGCAGTTTATCAGCACCGCGTTAGGTATTCCACGTTACAACTAACCGCAAAGCTTAACGTCAATAACAAACACATTTTATTGCAACATTTGGAAAAACCCACCCCGCCATATTTTATTGACGTCCAGTATAACGAGAACCGCACGTTGGAGGGAAAGAGAAGGATCGTCGAACATTTTGTTGAACGTTAGAGGTCCAGTTAAGTTGGGCACGTGATTGTCCAACGTTTTGTTGCGTGGTAGGTGAAAGTTACCGATGCATTTGCACTTTGTACCGGCGTAATTTTGTAAAGGATAAATTATGTACTAAAGTTCCCTTATATAGCTACCTACAGAACCGTTGTGATTATTTCCAGTATTACAATGTCATAGCAGTGTACTTTAATAGGATATACGAATCATTTAATACTTAACATTGTCTAATTTTGATAAAAATTATACAATATACAATTTCAGTACAGATAAGCCAGTTACCGTAAATAAAAACCTGACAAATACATATTATAATAAAGATTTTAAAATTAAAAAAATGATTTATGATGGTCAAACTTCTAACAAAAACGCAACAAAATAAAACGCATTTTATTATAATTAAAAACTACTAAAACCACGTAGGTAAGTAATATTATTTTTATTTTTTATATCAAAATAAATGAATGCCAAGGATGTTCGGTTTTCAAATTATTTCCTAATTCAAACAGTCAAAAGTCTTCAAAGCTCAATGCTGCGTTGTTTACGAATAATATCGTAGTGTGAAGTGGCCACTCGCCTTGACCCGGCCTATACGAGTTCCCTTGATCACTGGAACGTTCGTTACGGGCATGTAACCTTTTTGATTGAATGTAAGTAAAGTACTTACATTTTGCACACAGGAGTTAAAGGTCTCATACGTACCTCCTTTAAATTTTTCACTTTATAAGTTGACACTAAAGATTCAATTGTATGGATATAATAGCCCCTTCCTATCCGGTCTGGATGACAATTGGATTGGACAAATAGTCTTGGAGTATTAACTACCTGCAGATAGCCTATAAGATATCTTTGTAGATTAGGTAACTACAGAATTAAAGGGTAATTATATAATTGTATAGATATCTTGGCAACCTGTCGAAAAGGGACTCTACTACGTTACAGCTCAGACCGAAAAATTAACATTTGAAAAATCCAAAAAAGTTACCTAAGTACCTACTTACCATAATCTTATCCAATCAGCGTCCTTTTTACACAAAAAAACAACAAATTATGTTTACAAAGCTCTCGACAACTCGAGTGTGAAATTAACCACAAATCAACAAACGAACTTTTTTCATCTCAATCACTTCAAAGTCGAATGACGTTTCATTCCTAAACCGTGAAATATGTAACTCTTACGTTCACTCTTGTAAAAGGAATGCTACTTTTTTTTCACCGTGATATATGAGCAAAGGCAAGGAATGCATCACAACACTTTGGAATGCATCGAAAGCGCTTCTTAAAATTTAAAAATGTCAATATGAATATCAGTTCTAATTCAAAAGATATTGGGTTCATTATCCTTTGATATTACATTACTTTTTAATCTTAACTGACGTGTAAAGGGTGTTTATATTGTTAAAGAATTTACGGCGTGCTATTCTAAAACAAAAATGTCCATCACTTTAACGACACACAATAAAGGTTTAATTTTGATGATGGATTTATGTACAATTCGTTCTGAAGGGTAACGCCCTCTACTCCACTTATGGACATCTCGTACAATGTTAACGAGGTTTTTTTATTAATGGGTTAGTTAACACAAAGAGGTCTGTCTAAAAGTAGTTCACGGTAATATTTTTTTAATCATCTTTGAGCAATTTAAACGTGGCGTTACTTGTACTTATCACATCGTGTTTATAGCCAGTATATTAAGAGCAGTGTTCAAATCATTTTATTTTTAGCCAAATACCAGTTATTTTGGATTTAGATCTCAAATGTCTCATATTATTATGTACTCTTTATAGCTTGTAAAGAAAATGTTAAAATTTTCTGTTTGTAGTTTTCTTTAATTGCTGTAGCTCGCAAAAAGATGGTATGTAGTAAATGCTTCTAATAATTACGGATAAATAGAATAGCAATGCTATAAATGGTATTGTAGCAACATAACTAACTAAATAAAGATGACTTCGTTTCCCAAAGTCATAATGCAATAACTGCCCGACCGATTGACGTTGTGGCTGCTGAGGTATTGTTTGCAGGCCTAATCCCACACGGGACAAATATTTGTGTGGTTTATAGATGTTTATCCCAAGTTTGTTACCCAAGCATTCGCCAACTGGTCTTCCGCATTTTCTAGACACCTTTCTAAAGACCAAATTATTTGAATGGCATTTATTTGTATGAATATATCCTCTTACTTATGAACGATGCTAAAACTTGTCTTAACTTAACCACTTCCTAAGTCTAATGACATCTCTCATCAGATATGACATCTAGACAGGTTCAGCTGTTCCACAATGCCAATTTTTAATAAAGGGGTTAAAATCAAAAGAAATATTGACACAAACTGAACTGAAACTCTTTTATAATTCTAACCTAACTTATTGTACTACAAATTACACCTTTGTTTTAACCAGAGCATACGAAGGCTAATCTTATCAGGTAATACCGAGGAAGTACTGGAGCAGAACAAGTGTGTTGTCACGTGCGGGAGTGCAGAGCTATCAACAAGCCGTGAGTCACCAGCCGGGCAAGCCGCACCACCGCGACCGGCCACTGTTTGTACCATGTGTTTACATAATTAATTCCAAGACATTATCAGAACCTGATATGTTATTCATTAGACGTATTTATAGATGATGCTGTTGGTCTAGACTTCGCTATAGTTAGCTCGGAGCAATCACGATGTTTGCTCCGTGGTTAAAGATTGCGTTTTTAATGCACGACGCAAATATTTGTGACTGCAGATATTGGCTTCTAGTTACCCGACTGCGCCAGAAAAAGCGTTTACGTGTTTGATAAATAATTATTCATTAACAGGGACTTAATAATAAACAACAAAACAATCAAGCATTGTTTAGTTAAACGATGCTTGGAATTGTTATGTCTCTACGGTCAATTTCTTAAAGAACAAGACAAAACAATATTGATCTCCCGTCTCCGTTTATAAGTCCGGCCTCCGGCTGGAGGCAAAAGCAGTCTCGTTTTGTCGTGTTCACGCTGTTTTTTTAAATATATCAATACCAGTAGGTACATTCAATACACTAAATTCATTTGCATATCTCATTATTGTGTCATTATCACATGTTTAAAAAAAAAGCCGTCGGACCAAACTTTACATTAGCATTTCCATTGCCTAAATGCGCAGTAGTCATTCAGTTTGATAGTAAATAATAAAATAAATATTGTTGTCAAGTCACTTAAAAATATTCTGATTTACGCAGTTGTATGTGAGTACGCTAAAAATACAAGTCACTTATAAACAGAGCTAATGATTTACGCTATTGTACATAGAATGCGCTGTAAATTGTACAAGCTACACAAATAAGACAAATGACATAAGAACGTTAGCTACGAACATTAGAAAAACTATCGATATATGCATATTTGTGGTCCTGCCCCCTTACCATAAAATTTTAAAACAGGACTGTTTACGTTGTGGAAGCGAGACGCTGCTAAGTGCAGTGTATTGTGCTTGCCTGCTTTAAGAGTTCATGGTAAGGGGGCTGGTATAGATTTCCTACAGACCTTAGATAAAAGCCCTGGGGCAGGATGCCTTTTGAAGGCTTCCCCCTAAAAAAATCAAGTAAAAGCAAGTAATGTGCCGAGTTGCGCCGGCTTTTTGCTACCGACTTGTTGTTGTCGTCTAGTCGGCTTTTCGGCAGAACTGATAGTCGGCCCATCTCTAGTAAAAGTCTACAATTTATCCGTTTACATTTTGTACGAGAGCCTCTTGTTGCGAGTTAGTTGATAGTTTAGCGATTCGCACTCATTATGTACATATTTGCGTTTTTCATTTGTTTATCGGTCATTACACATTTCATTTATCTTTTATTTATCTGTCATTTAGCAAAAAATTAATCATACGGGATATTTAAGCCGGCTATCAACAAAGTTATACTTATGTTTCAAAGTCAGTTTACCCATCACGCGACTAACATTGAATACGTAAGTATTAAGTAGGTTTATACTTAAGTTAATGCAGATAGTAGTAGGTAAGTATAGCAGAAACCGCAATACGTGACCACGCTTAGATCTGTTTGTGAATATTACTTAGGTATTGCTGATGATTTAACAAATCCGCATGTCATGTCGTGACTATTTATAAACTTGAGGTTACTACGAGACCGGCCTTCTGCCGAGGACTGATCGGCACAGTGGTTCAGTGATTAGACTGCTGCACCAGGGGTACGGGTCCAAAGTTTTTAAAACCTTATAACGTAATAAACGTTACAAATATAATATTACGCCTATATTTCCCGCAGGCGTGAGCAGTGGTAGCATACTAACAATAACCGTAGTTTTATATTTGATTTGTATTCCAATGTAATTGGGAATCGGACCCCCTCATACTGTCGGACGTCGCGTCGTTGCGACAACTAAATCGATGTGGCAGACGAGGCTCAATCTCCTCGTGACAATATGGATGCGTGTACGGTGTATACATGTGTAATGAATTAAAGGTCGATGGCGCCCTAAGCAAGCACGCCCTCACCGCCCTTCGAAAACTTGCACCACGCTGCCCGTGCACCCCTTGGTACCCTTGCGCCCCAAGGGTCCCTAGGTACGTGCCTAGTTTGCGTCTAGATTAATCCGCCACGTGTATATGTTAATTCCAAGTATAGGTGTTTAACTGAGCAAGTGTTAGAAAGAAAGGAAAACAAATGTTTAATTCACAAAGTACATAAATAGTACAAAGTACAAGTATAACATACAAAAAAATGATTAAAATTAAAGAAAATAACAAAGAGGTGGGACCCAAAAATTGGTCCCCAACTCAGCATAGCCCTAATTTTTAGTTGGGGCCTGAATAGGTGATAGCCTGATAGGTATTTCATGTCTGTGAATCGCACACACGATACAGGACTTCCTAGTGTGGGGCAACGCTAATTTAAAACAAAACACGGTGTCTACCAGCTTACCTACTTGAATAAATAGTTATTCAAATAGATTACCTCTTTGCTTGGCGTACTGTAGTGAGTGTCTCCATGTAGGTTTTTACAGTACCAAATTTATTTATTTCTATATCTACATAAAACGCCTTCCTCTCTTCTACTTGCTGTGCCCATCAGGGTCCATAATTGTTACTTCTAGATTTCCTTTACCACCATTAATGTACATTATGGATTGCAATAAAGAATATGAATATGAATATTAGTCTTTATACTAACTGCAAGGCAACTAATTGTAAAGCATGTAAAAACAACAAGATTACTTAATTGTTAGTAATTACAGCACCAACAACATATCTAGGTATCAACAGACACAATGCTCGCTAAACCCAAACTTGACATTGACTTAAAGTCAATAATTTTATCTATTAAAGTGCTCCAAGCGACCTCGACACCAATGTCAGACAAATCCAAGCAAATAATATAACCATTTTACATTTTCAGCTTTACAAACCGTACAGATAAGGTTCAAAATAGGTTCCAAAAGTTTACTGTAAAATTAAAAATGTGGAAAGCCTTTACTACCATGTAATAAGGAGTAAAATTGAATAACGCAATTAGTCGGCAAGTGGCAGCCAACCAAACTACGATAATTCATATTGCGAACTCACAAGGCTTTTAACTGAAAAGAATTGCTTAATAAACAGTGGGTGTGAACGTTGCCTACAAAGACCATGTTTATTTTTTTATCACAAGTGTGGAGTACTCGGTAATTTTCAATACGGCCTGTCAAAGTAGAAAAAAAACAATTGAATCGTTTTTATGCCGGTGTCATACAGTACTTTGTAAGGCATTTCATCACACTATGTATATAAAATGTCTTACGACTTATGTAAATTGGTACATGAACTGGTTACACAATAAGTATGTACTCTATGTGAATCACCACACATGCTGTGAATCAATACAAAAAAGGATAATTTATTACTATAAAATATAATTATTATCAATTATGACTGTAACTGCCCTTTTCCGAGGAAACGATGTATTTTTCTGTGAATACAACAACATTCTTGTTCTGTACGCGTGTAAGTCTTACAAGTAATTATCCTGTTCAATGCAGAATTCAATTAGGTTTCAATATATTTATAAATGACTGACAATCACTGCTGATAGTCATTTATTACTACACACGGTAATAAACGGATACTGCATAAAAGGCAATTGATAGACAACACATTATTTATTTATATAATTAAGTTTTTATATGGCTATTCTTCAACAATGTTTTAAACAAATATAAAAAGTAGTAAGTCTACAAAACAACTTTATTATGATAATAATATGTAACTACGTACACGCATAGCTTTGACATGTCGGTGTGAAAATCCTTCAACACTATAAATAGGCAATGTGAGCAGACTTCCACACACACATGTAATGTTCTGTGTGTAGGTGACTATCATGCATTTATTATTTTCCAAAAACCAGGAGGCTATCGTTGTGTTTGGGGTATATTTGCTAATGATGAGCTGATTTTACATTACAAAACCATTAGCTACGTCTTTGCTTCGAACAAATAAGAGCTTCTTTGAATAAATAAGAGCAACTCCCGCGATTGCTGTAAACGTAGGTCTGTTGTCATTTGCAGCTGATCTTACTTTAATTTGAAGTTAAGGAATAATGCGATTAAAACGTTGTATCCTGCTTGAAATTCTGAATAGTCTCTCTTAACTGCGAGACCTAAGTCCAAATAAAATATTGATAGAGAACAGTACCTATAAATACTAAATATATTTATTCAAATTAACTGTTAACTTGTTACATTTATTGTCACATCATAAAAACTATAAAAAATGTCGAGAATATTTACACAATGTTGTTACAAACCTAGATTATGCTTCAATACATCGTTATTTCGAAGTAAACAATTCCAGGTCCCTTAAATACTACGGACTCTTCAAACAGGACACTTTACGTTGTGGAAGCGAGAAGCTACACTACACTGCACGTAGCGGGGTCTCGCTCCTACAACGGAAAATGTCTTGCTTAAGAGTTCATAGTAAGGCAGCAGATAACGTTATCGTTGAACTAGTCGCCGAAGAACAAAGAGCTTTATCAAGAACCAACAAACATTTTCAAGTTAAACAGCTATCTTATCAAATCTGCGCGGATTCCGGGAAAGTGTTGCGACCTCCTTGCTCAGTTACCAACGTTTATATTATAGAGCTAAGTTAATATTAGCAGTAATTAACTGCTTCTTGGAAAGTAATTCAGTTGATACGATCTACTGAGAATGTCTGAAACTCTTAAGACATAGATATATTTACGTAGTCAACACATAAATTACTTTTGCACAAGTTACTTAGTAATTTTAAAAGTCGTTTGGTTAGTAAAAAGAGGTCACTTATTTTTAATTAACCACAAAGAAATAAGCTTAAGGCGACTATTATTTCTTGCGATGTAAACAAATTCTTGAACCAGCAACCCACCGGTTTACTAAACCATTGAAACCTATTCTCCTTAGTTACAATATTATCAGACTACAACAGCAGTAACTTTCGAAACCATTGTTTAGATCAGAATCAAGTTGTCCTTATGATCGTTCTGATACCGCGATTGAGGACAGAAGGCTGGCCAGTGAAGGTGAACGGAGCAAAGTGGAGTATTCGATAGTCTACATTGTTTCTCGAGTGACAATCATGGCGATGTATAGTTCTGAAATTCTGTTTGTAGGGAATGTTGGTAAAGCAAATCGATTTTAAACGAGAACGCCATTTATGAATTTAGAATTGTTTGAATAATGAACAGAGTAAATATGGGTTGTATAATTTGAGGACCCTTTGATTTAATCTCGGGGAGCATGAAACTTGAAACAAATACCTCGTAATGAAACTTTAAATATTGTAAATAGTTTCACAAACTAATTTAGAAAGTAATTAAGGAGACGATTAATCACACTTAAGATTAGACGGCGATTGTAATCACCGTCAGCGATTTTCTTGAAACTCAGATGTATTTTTCCGTTACTTCGATCTATTTACACTTTTTTTTGGTAAATACTGGGCTCATAGAGATGTACAATAAGAAGTTGAACTTCTCAGTTCAAAATATTTCTCAAGATTGTACTATTCTGGACAAACGGTATCTGAAGTGAAGGTAAACGCAGGCGGAGTCGTAGGGCGGAACGCTGTATGTAATGTCACCGTCGTGATTGCATCATGTGCAGTGCACACGTGGCTTACAAATACAGTGTAGGCAGTCATAAATCTTGTTGTCACTACTATGTTGTGAACTGAAGCCGGCTAATATCTTAATGGTGTTGAGTGCTGTAGTAATGATCGGTACAGAACTACAGAGCAACGTTAAGAAACAAAAGAAAACAACATTCTAATTGAGGAATATTGCACGAAGATCGGTAGTTTGGTACGAAGAGGTAGGAACCTACTTACAGAAACAAAATAACTCGATCGTAATTTGGAATTGGCATACCAAATCTCCCTGATTGGTGATTCGGCGGCTAAAGTTTGGGTGTTCACTTTATTTTTATTGGCAAGGAGAATTGTTCCTATTAACAAAACAGTACCAGCTGTTAAAAGATTAAAGTGTGTCGAACTTTCGCTTTGAAATAAAACTTAAGTGCATTACATTAGTGAAAATATGTTCACCTCTTGGCTTGACTATTCAACCGGAGCCGATATCAAGTCTAGTAGTCTATAAGGTTACGACACCGTTACCTAATGAGAGCCAGCAATTAATTGTTAGCGGTGTAACCACACAAGGCGAGGCTAACTCCGAACGAATGTTAGTCGCAGGTGTGCGATATGAACTGCTATTGGTAGAGCCCTATGTTACGATAATGATCTTATTTATTACCCAGTGCCCACCCAGTATCCGTAGGGGACCGGAGTAAGGACCAAATTCCCTTCCGTCACCGGGAAAGCGAGTCCTAAGGCCAGTGGGACCTATGAATGGCAAATGATTCTCTATTGTCTGGACGCGGCATGTGATGTGGATGAATAGACTTCTGATAGAAGGACTTTGAGAAAGAAATACAACTTTTTTTATCCGGTCAGAGGATACAGGTGTGATCGTATGTAAATGAGTTTTTGAATGTTTATGGATATTTTGTTATATGTGTTAGTTCAATTTGCGGTTGATCACTGCTACCACGATTTATGCAATCCATACACGCGTCAATATCGAGTAAGTATGATGGTATAGATATACGTGTATAGTGATATTTGTAATGATTGTAGTTCCAATTTCCACACAAGGCAACTTGCTCTAACTCTACATGAATGGAATACGCAGGTGTGCGGTGTTAAATACATAGTTTATGGCAAACAATATGTCTGTTGCATTGTAAATTATAATTATTATGCTAGTTATAAGTATGTCCTTTGTAATGTTAAACAACCGCGGTCATATCGCAGACATTTTGTTATTTTTTCTATAGTTTTTTGGAGAACACTACAGCACTAGGTAGCAGTATTAATTAGTTGACAAAGATGGAATTTTCTTTCTTTTTTTGTGAAGAATTCAACCATGGAATTTACGCAAATGGTTCGGGAATGGTTCAAACTTAAAAAATAGGTACTAGATAACTGAATCAGAAAAACATTGGCGACGTCACATTTTGAAGTAAATTATAGTATGAATGCTTAATTAGCATCGAAAACAGCCGTGCTAGTAGTTAAGAAAACAAAATCACATATTTAATGATATAACTACATACGTAAAATGTCTCACGTTTGTCCATTTCACCAAATAATTATACATATTATCAATGATTTAGGTACACAAATTCGGAAAATACGTCTTTATACTTACGGTATCAATTTTTTCCAGATTTTCCAAACGTCCTTCATGATAACGAATCTAAACTCATTTTTATCTGTCCAAAGTTCCATTCAAGCCTGACGATAGATAATCCACAATAATCTTCAAACTCCATAGTCACTTATCGTATTGTTCGCGTTTTAATATCGTTGACGAAAAGATACATTTTTGTCTTTTATGAAAGATAATATCTAATGATAAATTCTTTAGAGATTAAGTTTGGAATTTACTGGAATGATACCAAAACGTCAACATTCTTTGTATTTTTCTTCTTCTCCGTATCGGTATAAGCCAAATATCATTGACAAGGAAACAGCCCCCTTACCATGAACTCTTGATGCAGAACAGGTTACAGTGGAATCGAGACGAGGCTCACCGCCTAGGGTTTGCCGGACAAAGTTATGTGGAGGTTCTCTACTTGTACCTCAAATACTATTTGTAGATACTTTGTACTATTAACATCTGTTGGCAAATTTTCGTTACTGAAGTCGGTATTTCAGCCTCACATGTTAAACACGAAGCTTCTTTTCATCTTGCCCTAGCTGAAAGTGATTTTTAGGGACAATTTTTACATAAGGCATTAAGGAAGAAGTCCGTAAACCGGATTGATTGTTTTTAGAATCATTAATTTTATTATCTGGACAAAATTGTGGCATACCATATTAGAGTTCATGCTTGTTAAAATACTGTTTGAAATCATTACGGTTAAGACGCGAGTAATACCCGATTGGTAGTATAAAGGTGGACAATAGGCGCTCGTCGTCCGTTGTTTTTTTAATTATGTCTTTGTTAAATAATAAGGCCATTATTTTCTATAGAACTGTAAGTGCCTTTGTCAAGTCATTCAAGCCCGGTTTAGTTTCAGCTTCTTGTTCAATAAAACTAAATTTATACTTATCGCAATTATTATGAAATCGACACAGAGAATGTAAAGTTATAATAAGGTCTGCTTTCAGAAATACTAAGTTTCAATATTCTAATAACTTAGGTGCAAGTAGAGAGCCTCGGCGAGTAATATTATACACGTAAATATGAGTATGTCTGAAGCACGGGACTGTCGGGTTTGTTATTATCCTTGTTAATTGGCTAATCACCATATGATCCTTTTCAATGTGTCAATATGAGCATATCATGTCGAGCCGATACGCAGGAGAAGATATAATCACACCTTGGGCAATCGCCAGCATCAGCCCGCTACCAACATATTGACTACAGCGTATATACCTTCTATATTTTTGAATTGACGTCACACCACACTCAAGAAGTCCAAAGTCCACTAAAGTGACTTCCAATAAGTCCGAATATTTTTTGTATTCCTTTTTCTTCGAAGGCAATTTATTAATGTTAACAAGCACGTGACCGGATGTCGATCGAGAGTGAATTCTCGTGGAGCCGGTACTAGGAACTGTGACTCATCGTAGGCAAACGTAACAACTACAGTCAGAACAAAATAAATATAAATTAAGTGACGAATGTGTATTGTCTTTATTTCCAAGGAGTTAACACTTATTACAAAGAGGTAGTTTGTACCTTTGGATGTTAAAAGTACTCTTCGATGCTATCCATCCGAATTAAAAATCTGTTTAACTATTTTTTTGGAATGGATGTGATGGAACGGTGGACATGGACATACGCTACTTTAGTCCCGAGGAAAGCACAATATTTTCCGCGCAGAAGAAGTCCCAGAATAAATTTCGGTTTTCCGCAGTGGAGTAGGTAACAATAATGTAGTTATGTATTTGACTTCCGCCTTCAAGTGCAATAAAGATAATACCTGAATATAAAACAAGGGAAGTAGGCACCCAACGTTTGTGAGTTATTGTTCGACGATAAGAACATAACTAATTGGGCTTAGATACAATAATATTATAAGTAAATTGGTTCGTTATTATAAATCTGAATACGTCCACTGCTGAACTAGTGTCTCAGTGGGGGGTACCATAATCCCCACGCTTGGGGATCGTAGTATTGGTGGTAAAGTCACAAAAGACTCTGCTGCCCATCTTCTAGATTTACCTTTAGTCGCCTCCTACGACACCCAACGGGGCGAGAAGGGTGGTGCTATTCTGGCCGACACCCCACAGGCCACAGGCAAAATTGGTTAGATAGCTTGAAAATGCTAAAACGTAAACAACTTACACATACAATCCCATATGTGAGAATTTAGCCCGTTAATTAGCACACGTCTAAGTTTCATGTAAACATACCGAAACGTTCGAGAGATCATAATCGTTCTAATTAAATCTGATAATACACGGATGTAGACTATGCTGGAAGTGAAAATAAACAGACAAATGCCTTTTTCCAAAGATTTGTTTAGTGGAATGTAAAGACACCGGTCACTGACCTAACATTTGAACCGAATAATGCTGCAAGTTAAAAACATTGGAAATACGACAAAGGCCATTTAGCGAAGAGACCTAATTAAAATACAAAGAAAGATCCGTGTCCGATACTGTCTAAAATGTGATATACTACAACATTTCTTGGTATTTAACGAAAACGTTTTTACACACGCGCACGCAAAACTTAAAAGAATATCCACACAACAACACAATAACACGGGATATCCAAGTCACATTTCAACCTCTCAGGTACACATTTTTATTTCGATTTTTAAAATACAAAGACCTCTAAATTCTAACAAACGAGGCCATTCAACCTTAAAACCGTATATACTTTTCGGAATATACCGATTTTGCAAGAATGATTCACCGTGAAAAGGAGGTTGTATACTTTGTATGTTTGTCTCATCTATATTCTAGACATCGTCTGTTTACCAGTCTAGGCAGAACGGGGTTGAACAAATTAGCGTGCTGTTTCGAAATTTGAACGCGGCTGTTGATCGACGAGACTGGCCGTATGCGAAACAATATACCTCTAGTACATGTTAGTGCCTTACGTAAATGCTAATATTCAGTACCACTTACTTGCATGAGGAATACATTAGTACTTCTAAGTGGCAGTGGTTTGGATAAAAATAAATAAATAACTTTGATGATATTAAAATGACGACATGGGAATCAACGCGACCTGATGCATTTACCTATATTTAGCTTGACGTTTCGATCAAGTTGCATCTTTGATTATAATCACGCAACGCGATAGTATAAGATTAACTTTGATCTTTAGCTTCTTCAAACTACTATTTCTGACTGACATAGCATCTTTACTTAACCTTTGGCAGTTAGATGTTTTCATATCTACTGACTACCTGCATAACTCTGCCACAGACGTTGCGATATAGATTTTATAACGTGAAAAACGTTAGATTAGCAGATACTTACGTAAGTAGGTATTTTGGTTCATTCCTGAAATCCATTTGGGGTTTCCCGTTTGGGAGTCAAGAATAGAACACCATGAGAAGCTTTAAAAACGCCGCGTTGGTCCCGATGGCGAATTTCAGGTCGACATATTGCTTTTGGGATTTTCTAAAAGAAATTCTTAGTAACAATTCGGCTTGTAAACATGCTCAAAGACGCAACAGGGTAACCTCATCCTTCATAATTAATTACAATATACGAAATATGAGGTTGCAGATGAGAATGAAAATGTGTACTTTTAATGAAGTCAATTTTAAAATAGACATACATAACATGACGCCTGTATTCCCCGAAGGGTACGCTTCCCAATGGAATAGGGGGCGAACCTAATTTAATCAACCGGACACAAATCCAGACTACGCGCTGCAACTGAGAATTACCTAACGGACAAACCCAGTAACACTTTGCCCGACCCGGGATTCGAACCCAGGACCTGCTCAGCAGTCGCGCTTATCAACCACTAAACCAACGAGGCAGTCAAGTTTAAAATAGGTAGGTAAGTATTATCAGTAATAGGATAATAGTAACAGCGGCGAAGAGTAGTATCATAGTATGTGCACCTCTTCATTATTGGTAAAGTGTCTATTCTCAGTAGGAGTAACGTTCGCTTCCGGAAATAAGTAAGCAAGGAGGCGAGGCACCGGTGATGCAACGCAGCCTCCTTGCCTTGAACAACAACGTATTCTTGTCTATTATTAGCCTTGCCGCTGATTAATGAACGATACGCCACCCAGCTTCATACAGAACTAGAAATAAAAGAAAACTTAACAATATTGTACTTAGTTCTTTTGTATTTTTCTGCCCAAATAGGCTCGCCCCCTTATACATTGGGACCTAAAACATAACTGGCGAAATGTGGGTGTTCTATATGTGAGCACCTGCCTACCCCTTCGGGGAATACAAGCGTGATGTTATGTATGTATGTTTTGTTTGCCCTAATTTAATTTTGACGTCGACGGTAGTTCCGTGGGGTCTAGAGAAGTCAAACATTAATAAAGTAGAAAGCACCAAGTCTAAAAGCTTTTATTATGACCAAAATTGACGCTTTTAGTACCTATTTGGTAATATTAACCATATATGGAATTAATTAGATAATAGGTGTCAAAACAAACATACTTTACCATTACAATAAAACTTTATTCCTACCACATCAGTACTAATAAAGTTTGATGAGCTTCAGATCGCTAGTGTAGGAAGCTCTTTACAACTCATACATATATAAGTTATGTATATATGTAGTCTTGTATAGTAAATAGCTTCCTACATTAGGCAGGCGATCTACTGCGCATGCTCCATACATTAGCGTCTAGAACATCATCGGTAGGTAGATAAAATCTTGCTGTGCACGTTTCTCACGCGATCCTATGTTAATAAGCATTCAGATAAAATGTTTGCAATTAATTGTTGGAAGCGGAATCGTATGAATGTTGAAGATATTTCAGTACTGACTGTTCCCTCTTTTGCGGGCAAAATGATTCAAAAGCGGATAAAAACCTGGTGCACATATGGGCCAGATTTCTGGTAATAGACTCACCACCTTACTTAGGAGGCTTGATAAACAGCATGGCAATGTTAGCCGAGTAGTATGACCATTGGACTGCCAAATCACAGGCCACAAGTACACCCCGACACGAACCAACGTCTTTTCGAATTCATTTGCGTCCTATAAATTGTATAAAGTGCTTAAAACGGTGAAGGAAAACAGCGTCAGGAATCTGGCAAACGTGAGAGATTTCACAATGGAGTGTAAAGCCATGTCAGAGGCCTGCAGGCGGTTTAAACTCTGACACCAGGCTGTTCATCAGTCATACGATAAGAAGAAAATCATGAGCGGTAAAATGTGAGTGGAAAGACTCCTGTATTCTTTACCTATATAAGAATCCTTAACGGGCCCACACTGGCTTCGCCCTTCTTACGTCTCACATTCGATGGAACGGAAGCCTAGTCCCCAGTTAATACCCTCAGGATAACAGCTTTTTAACTACCTTAAAATAGGAGGACGTATCTAAGACCTACACTATTGGCTCTACTCAATAGCTCACTAACTTGAGCAATAACAGATAATATGGTAAGGTACAACATAATAACTGTTGGCCGTCTCCATTTACATAATGTGTTATGGTCATAGATAATTGTATGCAGGCACCATGAAACTGGTGTTTAAGATCGAAGGCCGTAAGAATAACGCGACCATTGAACATTGTAGCATGTAGTTGTGATTAGTAATTACATTATTTACTGTAAGCATCTAACTTTATGTGTTTTTTCATTACTTGTGAGATGTACCAGCCAGAGCAGTCTTTGAGTCTACGGTCATCTAGGATTCGTCATCTAGGTTGTCGTCCAACTGTTTACATACACATTTACTCAGCTTATACACTACAAACATTGAAATTACTATTTTTACTAATTAGATTTTTAAAAGAAATCAGATTACAAAAATATGAAAAGAAATGTTTTACATTTTCTGGTGCGGCTGAGAAAATTTACGATTAAGTAACTTTAGTTCTAGAATCCACTTTATTTACAAGGTTATTTACAATTCTTAAAAATAAATATATACAAAATAAAAAATTTAAACTAAAAATTATGCATCAAAGTATTCGTCCTCATCGCTGTCGACTGGTAGGGTGCCCAAAAGGCTGGCGGCATTGCCACGTTGAATGGCAAATACTTTAGTTCTCGAAATATGTTTTGTTGTCCGAATTGATCTGCGGTACATAGGGCTGCCATGAGGAGAGTTAGGTGTCTGATTTAAGTAGATTATTCATCTATTTCTGTATTTTATTTATGTATTTCTGTTACAGTAATTCAGATCACAAGGTCCTCCCCAACCCGTGGTAGTTATGAAACTTTTCTTGTCAATTAAAATGTAGACACCTAATACATGCCTTATGTATGACGAGGCGTCCTGTAGTCTGCAAATAGACTTGGTTATCAGTTTCTGTGGTGTGACATATGACCAAGGATTATATCAGGGCACACACTCGACTGCTTCCTTCTTTGACTAGTGATATCATGCTGTTATTAACAAGCTTAGATTGCCGACATATGTTTATAATGCCAGCTTATGGCTGTACCACTGTAGGGTATACCTAGGGAGTAGGGACTTGAAACGATACTCAAAATATAGTTATTTTTGTTCGGACGTTATTTTGTAACGTTGCTGGTACTGGAACAACGATAACGATATTCTGAGTAACGTGCTAAGTCCGTGAGTATGACTCTCTTCTTATACTGAGCAAAGAAAGAAGAGACAAGCATTAGTCCCACGCTAGCTGCTGCAGGTTCACGATTTCAGACAATTTAATTTAGGCTTCACTTATTTTTAATCACCGTTAGTTGTCTTAAAATACCTAAAGAAAGTATTACATTGTTAACAACAAATCTCAATTAATAAAAGAAAATTGTTTAATAATCAAACAAATTGGCTTAACTGCCTAGTGTATGGAGTCTCCTTTTAAGCCAGTAAAGCCTGTGTTAGGAGAGTTCATTCTTCCATGATAAATTATTTATGACACACTTGTTTATCGAAAATAGAAAAAGTTTCATCAAAGTAATAGCTTACGAAATTGGTTGAAGATGGCTAGAAAGGCGAGTGTAATAACCCGTACCCGACCCGGTCATCGAGCCGCAGACCTCGCGCTCGGCAGTAGACCTCACAACAATTAGAACAATGTCTGCCTATAAATATAAATCAACCGAATACGCGAGGGAGCCCCAAATGAGGTCAAACATTACAAATTTCAATTTACACGACACCTATTAAGCGTTTACCATCAACAAACTGTCATGCCACGCGATTATCAGCCTTATTGTGATGACAATAACTAAACTAAGATGATGAAAGGGACTTTCCCAATAGCCCTATTAAGTTTGTGCAGGTGGGCATTGCGTGACTCATTGGTATTCGGGTTCCCAACGTTATCTGTTATTAAATTATCCGAACATAATTATTACTATCTTATAACACTCTAATTTAGTTAACGCACCAAATTATTTTAAAATGTATTGTCTGTTACCACTACTAGTTCTCCGAGGAGGCAGGTAGAGGTCTGTTACAGATTGAACCATATTACACACACTTAAAGCCGTTTTTCCATGTTCAATCTAAGAAATTAACACGAGATTCACTGTCACTGTCAGCAGCTCACGGTCACGGGTAACAAATGGGTGTCAATACATTATAAAGCCATCAATAAGCGTGACAAAGTGTGAAAATCTCAGAAACATAGATCGTTCTATATAAATTGTAATATGATGTCTTCGCTTTAGGCTTCAGGCCTGTATATGGGAGGATTTGGCATTTATGAGGAAGATGATTATAATTTATGCACATATACGATGGTAGATCCCAAAGAGTAAGTTGTTCACTTTGATAGTCTGACCAACACCCTTAAATGTGACAACGCATTTCTCCTACACGCTGTATATAATTTTGCCATCTTCAACAAAGACTTCATCAAAATGATGTGCTTTGTAGTTTCTGCCACCTTCAGCGTCACAGCCAATCTCATTTATTTATCGGTCATGATTTGATTAAACCTTATTACCTAATGAATTACCTGTTAAATTGTAAATGGATATTTCCCACATTTATATTTGATTACTATCAGTAAGTATTGTGCCATGTCGTATATAATCAGTTGAGCTATCTTATCATGTTTGAGCGCAATTTATCTGCCCAATCTGCATATATACAAGCCCATAAGACCATGGAGTCTGTAGGAAGCAAGCCTCTCATAAAACCGCTTTTAAAAATATTAGAGATGGGCCGTCTTAAGTTTTTCCAAATAGTCGAATAGTCAGTCGCAAATAGTGCCGAACAATCGGCTTTACAGACTATTCGGCAACTAGTGTGCATATCTCTAAAAAAGATCCATCCTGAAGGTAGCTAGAATATATCGAATGTAATGATTACATGGCAATTATTAACGACTAATTACTTATTAAAAAGACAGTTGATCAAAATTTTCCATACCATTTTCAATAGGAGAATCTGTCTCTACACCACATGCTAATTATTATCTTTTAATTTGCTTCATGTTGTATTGATAACATAGATAATTACTTTGTAATTACTGATGCCCATCTTCAACTCTTAACAATAATAAGTTAATATCACTTCTTTGTTGTTTTCCACAATCCAATCTAAAGCAATGACATCATTCTATAGATCCGTCAAAATCTGTGAGGCGAAAGTAACTAATTCTTCTGCTTAAGGTTCCAGATTTAATACCATTTCGGGAAAATATAAATTGTGTCATCGACAGACGGAAAATTCCCGAATACATGAGAAATTCCCACGGCCCCAGAGTCTAAAGAAACTAGCTACATATAAAGTTGGAGCTTTTACAATAAGCTTTGTGGAGTTCTAGCAAGAACTGTGCATTTCTGGGAACAAAATAACGTAGTATACTTATATACGATTGTTGTTGTTGAGTGCTTTCTTCTACAAACAGACTACAACAGAAAAGGAAGATATAATGACTATTTCATTAAAATTGGTAATAAGCTACGGTATTAGCTTAACCCTTTGAGCGCCACGGTCCTGCTGCTCCTGTATAGAAGACAACGCTTTCGTGCCGTGGAGGGAACGAAAAGACTTGTCTTCTTTACAAGACAGGTGCTTAAAAGGTTAACTTACTTATATAAGTACAAATATGATTTCTCTTACTTTTTTTCCAGGCTTGTGGTTAAGACGTTGACCATGTCTGCCTGTAGAACAGTTAAATGTTCTATATATATATTTCTATTACTTACTCAAGTTATGTAACCACAAAAGTTAGTATAAGTACAAGTTTGTGAAGTGGTGTTATTTTCCCAGTGGCAGATAATTTCGCAGGCTTGGCCCGGCGGCCGTGTTTCGATGCCGGCCGGCCGCCTTGACCCAGTTCGGACAGGACAATGTTACCTTTATTCATTATCATCGTTACTTTTATGGCTAATTGAATTGACTTATCACATTTCCAATATGTAGAGTGTAGATACAGTTAACGGATGTTATTCGTGGTTAAAATTTTAAGTAGTTCTAAGGTTTTTATTTTAGAATTGAGTTAGGAACCTGGTTTAGATTTCTCTTTTACGCGTAAAAAAATCAATGTGTAAACGGTTGTGTACCTAAACAACCTATGCGTCCTTTTTCTTGTGACAATTGAAGTCTGCTAGTCCTTCCACCATATGGCTAAACATAACATCATGCCTGTATTCCCCGAAGGGGTAGGCAGAGGTGCACATATAGTACACCCAAATTTCGCCAGTTATGTTTTTAGGTCCCAATGTAATAGGGGGCGAGCCTATTGACCATCTGGCTAATAATTAATTATATCTGTCTCACCCTTCACGTCCATTGCTTGCTCCACTACTGAATGAAATAGACCAAGTGACACATATTTGCAGTTTTACGACTAGTGGAAAGTGCAATACACGTTACCTTTGTTTAATGTATTTTAAAAGAAGTTTTACAGAACCACAAAACAACAAGACAAGAAAAATAACCACAAATTCGTACTGTGCGGCAAACGGTGGCGTTAATAGCGGTATCAAGTTAAAGTGGTACAATGATGGCGTGTCAATAGGATTATGATTTACATAGTAGGTGACACTCCCATTATAAGTCCTTGTATATAACAATACACACCAAGTTCATTGTATTACTTCATATCATCACACCTGCATTACTTTAGGGGGTAGGCATAACACACCCACTTTTAACCAAAGCTTGTAGATAACTAGGTCTACTTAGAACTCCTGACGGGCGGCCGGCCCTGGCCCGAGTTGATACTAAGAATTTCTTTACAGAAAAACCCAATAGCGGCTTCTTTATAGTCGTAGAATAATATACATAATTTATTTACTACCCATAAATCTTTAAAAGATAATTAAAATAAATATCTGCGAAGAAATTGTAACATAGTTAATATAATCTCGCCGTCAAAAACATAATAAAATAAGTCATAAATTAGAATATGTGTGAATGAAAGATTGACACTCTATGAATATAATGAATATTTCTTGAGAATGTAACTTCGGGTAAAACTGCTACTGACAGATTTTAAGTCAGACAGAATGCAAAATTTTGGACATCCTGTATCAATTACTACCTACCTATAAATATAAACTTATGTACCACCAAATTAGACCTTTGCACTGCCTTACCTTTGTTATAGACAAAGGCAATCACACTTCATTGTTTAAGTTTTAAAAATAATAAAACTGAAGATCATTTTTAAACATACTGCTTATTCCAAAGGAATGTAGGTAGTCTTCAGTAAGTACGTTTAGTACGTCAATGATCCACCATGTTTGTCCAACTATTGCATAATAGATTAATTAATTGCATCACACCCAGCATTTGATCGGAAACAAAACGCCCCGAGCTGAATGATAAATGGGCATAATTCTTCGATTAACAAATTAATTCACCATATCTTTTAAGCTATGCGACTTTGTACCTTATGATTTATGATATAAGAACCATATGAGTGTAATTTCTCTCAAATCAAGGCTGTCATAAGAACAAGAGATTGTGCAATGCGGACCGACAACCCGGAATGGGGTCACTTCCGAAGTCGCAAAAAACATACAAATTGCAATCTTAGGAGGCAAAGCATATGGTTTAATTTTGATTGATGGTGTATCAGGTCGGTATACTGGTTTGCAAAAGTTTTGACCAGACAACGTCGATAAATAGGATCAAAGCGGTTTGTTAGTTGCGTTTTCTAGCTAATTACGTTCCTACTTACTGCTGGTATTGTTCGCTAGGAACTGGTCATCTAATTTGCTATCATATTTCGACACCACTACAGAAGTAAACTCACAGTAAACAGCCGACTTCTAATAAATACTTAGTTATTGAGAACATACAGTTTCATATTTCGCGAGTTGTTATCTGAAACTATACTTTATCTCATAATGTGTAACTGAATCAAATCAATCATGTGACACTTTAGTCATATGATTTGATTTAGTTAGATCGAATTGCGCAAGAAATATACGATGAAAATAATAATCAAAATACTATACCAATAATGTATACCTAGCTCCCTAAAGTGACAGCAAGAAATTAACCTTTGCAGACCTGAAATACTGTGGTAACAAGGAGCGGATAAAATGACCAATCGAACGACCTGATTGGCGCAGTGGCTAAACGATTTGACTACTGCACTAAGAGTTACAGGTTTGATTCCCACATAGGAAAAAATCATTGTGCGATCCACAGAAGTTTGTCCCGAGTCTGGGTGATTGTGTATGTGATATTTCATGTCTGTAAAACCCACGATACACGAGAAATCCCAGGGCGAAGTCTTTAAAAAAATAACTAAATTATTTACACAAATACTACGGAACAGTTTACTGTTGGAATTAAAAATTATAGCGCCCACGCGCAGTGAGCTTGCTTCAATTGCTTCTAGCAACCACTAGATGCAACCGACAATTTGTTTTGCCCTTAAAATATTGGTTAGGTCATCAATGCAACCGTCAAGCCATGATCAGTGAGCTAAGAACTGAGTCACAGATTATATATTCAAAGCAATGTAAATGTCAAAATGTTTCTAACAAGTGCACGATAATTACTTTGAATTTATAGCTTTACTCTAGGAAACTGTTTCTTAATATCATGTTGATGAATGACATTTATGTTCGTAAGTGTTACGCTTCTACGCAAATGTACTGAACTGAATTCCTTCCGTAAAACATTTTATTAGAGAGATTCTTCAAGTTTCCTAGCATCTAAACGCCGCAGAAAAGTTCAGAAGGAATGAAAACCACATTGGATAAACATCATCATTTTCATCATCAGGCAGAAGACGTCCACTGTTGAACAAAGGCCTCCCACTTGGGGTGCTATAATCCCCACGCTTGGCAAGCGGCTTGGGGATCGCAGTATTGATGGTTAATGGAAGACGCTGCTGCCTATCTTCTGGATTTTCACTTAGTCGACTCTTACCACACCTGTAGGGAAGGAAAGGGAGTGGACAGCTCTAAGCCGGTTACCACACGGCTCGGATAACCATATCGTTCAGCAAAATTTTGCAAATCATAAGTTAATTTTATTACCTTTTCATTTTGGGGAACAACTTTTTAAGACGTAAAGAGAGGACTGCAGTCTGCAATGCATAAATGCTGCATGTATTACAAACAATAAGCATAGGAAGATGATAATAAATACAATATACAAGTAAGCGAAATAAATTAATGAATGAAATCGCTTCACACCTGCGCCGTATATTGTACCTAAACGGAATCTCCATATTCTAGGAAGAAAAGATCATTTAAAACATTTAAGGCACTTTTCCTTATGCGCTACTCAGAATCACGTTACAATATAATACCTATTTATAGTAAAACATAATAACAGTTACAACAGTATTCCTATGAATCGTAAACTTACTGTTATCTGATAACATTCTACTTTTCAGTGTTTATGAGTGTCCTATTCGAGGAAGTCCTAGATTGTCTGTAAACTATCAAAAATTACACTCCTGATTAAATTTCAAGTATTTTCTAGTCCTACTTTGGGAGCTAGTCAGAATTTTAGATGATACGACTTAGGCTTACACCACCATCGGCGTGCGCGTTTACACGCTCAAGAAACGCGTACGCCTGATGTGGGGTAGGCCTTATGATGCTCCCACAAATACCTAGTGATCTTCTGCTTATCGTATGGTTGATAAACAACCTGATATCAGAGTCCACCTGTAGGCCTCTGACATGGCTTTACACACCGTTGAAAAATCTCTCAGGTATACCGTTTCCTCACGATGTTTTCCTTCACCGTTTTTAGCAACTGATAACTAATTAATAAAACGCACAAATATTCGGAAAGACATTGCGTGCAGGGCTTGCGACCTTTGACTTAGCAGTCTAACGGTCATACCACTCTAATGATGTCTAGTGTAGATAAGTTTACATCCTGGGCAGTCAACTTCGCTACCGTGTTGACTGACCAATCTCTACACCACAATATGAACTTTTCCAAGTCTTTACCCGCTAAGGGTCAAAGGTTACACTGACACCCAATTGTATCACTTAAATACCTATAATAAATCCGGGCGGATTTTCCTTTTATCAATTTGACAATACAGGAGTTGGACCCAATATTCGTGTAATAGTGGGGCAACGTTTTTTGAACAAGGATTCGCGTGAGAGAAAGTAGCGGAACAAGCCGTCGCCAACAGAGTGCAAGTTTCCATAGCCGTGTCGCCCACGGAGCCCGCAGAGCGCAGCATTTTATTGTTCTGTTTGTCTGTACGTTTTCCTTATTGCGACCGGGTTGCAGTTGCCAATTGCGACCAGAAGCTGCGAGTTTATTGAACAAATAAATACGTTTCACGCACTTTGTTAGAGTACGAAATGTTTTCTTTGTGCAGTGTTAACTATTCTAGGCTCTCAGATATGTCAACACTGCTAAGAAATACCCTCATGAAAATAAATATTCTTACTAAATCCTTAGCACGTGTATGAAATAATTAACGGTAACTATTATGATAAATAATATAATGATAGTAAATGGCACTGGCCTATTAAATAAATGATAGGATATTTAAAAGCTATTAATTGACGATCACGACAAATCGAAGTCCCATAATTTTTGTTATTTCCCCTACAACCACAGCTCGTCGTAAACAGGAAAATTGGAGACCAATTACTATTTATTAGAATTCATTTATTCTAATAAATGTTTAATATTCTCCTTCTGGCCGTACTTTATGAAGAACTCATACAGATTATCATATTATGTGGTTTGAAGAGGACACGACGATGTTATCTGTATTCATATAGCATGTGATGTAGGGTGCACGAAAAACGACGGGATTTTATTATAGCTTATTAAAATCCAGTAGTACCTTCTGACCGTCACCAGGCTTTACCGGTAAACCCAATTAATTGTGTCTGTATAGTTTAAGCACTCCAGATACTATTATTTTGACATAATCAAATGCTTTTCTAAAAAGACCACTTCTCAGACCACCTACACTGTTCTCACATAAAATATTGAGCTTGTCTGGACTTTAAAAGAGACCTTGACCCCTGAGTTTGTGTCGGTATTTCTTCTCAGAGGTAGTCAGTTAGGAAATGACGATGCCATCTAGTTTTAAAAACGAAGACGTGTAAAAGTGTTTTTTTAAAACCCATTTACAGAAATAAAATCATTTGGATTCTGAGATTTTTAAGTCATTTCTGATACTGATTTCAGAAACTAAGGCTATGAACTGAAACTGTAATGAAAGAAATTTCTAGAGAAATGTTTGATAAAACCTGTTAACAATAATTAACTCCTGTTATCTAAAGTATTCATTAACAAATTAGCACGTGTTTGCAAAAACTGTTATGTACCTACATGTTGAGCAATTTTTTTAATAGACAACATGACAAATATTGGGAAATCAAAAACAACATTTGTACAGCCCTGAGCATAGGTATCGTCTGTTGTCTTAGAGGAAATTGTTTGTGAGTCAAATTACCTCCTTAAAACAATGGTTACCATACAATTGTGATACACGGGACTTGTAGGAAGGAAAAACAGATATCTACCTATAACGTAATACCACAGCTACGTCTAATCTACTACCAATAATCACGTAATAATAAACACGACGCAAATAATAATTACAACTTTGAGATTAATATTGACTGCTGCGTTGGTTTGGTGATTACAAGTTCGTTGTTTAGCGTAGTCGCAACTGTCTGTTTGTAAGATCAAAATAACAGCTTTTACTCAAAGCATAATATGGTAGTATACACATAAAAAATGCAATGAAAAAAGGTTGTGTCTGTTTATTCCTGCTAATCTCAGAAACGGCTGGACCGATTTTGACGGGACTTTCACTGGCAGATAGCTGATGTTATAAGGAGTAACTATGGCTACTTTTAATTTTGAAAATATTTAGGGTTCCGCGGGGAAAAAAATATTGTTGACAAAATCAGTATCAACTTAGTAAATCTGCTTACTAATGGTACGTACAGCTTTTGTAATCGAAATCCGCTTATCCACGACGACGAAGTCCCGGACATACGTTAGCAGTACTATAAAATTAGCTAAGTGTTGCACGCATACTTTAATGTTGTTGTTTAACAAACGATAATTGTAGGTAATTTCATAAACAACTTATAAATATTATCTATCAATACCCTCTCGGTTCAAATCGATAAGCTAATTGATAAATAACAGCAATTACGCGTAATTATGCCTGAGCTCCACCTGTTCAATGATGACGAATTACTGACCTGGGTAATAGCGACCACAGACAATATACTTGAGGCAGCCTGTCTGCTAGATAACAGTTCTAACAGATTTTGTAGACATCATTAATATTATACCATAATCAGTAGGTGCAAAAGTGTGGACGTCTGATTTTTGTTTTAAGTGTACGTGAAGAAGATAAAGATGGAATCACGATGATAAAAAATCTGAATTCGAAAAGAGATTGGACCGTAAGAAAAATAATACGATATTAAGGCCTTTTTATTTTGGAACTTCCTCATCAAGATCCCTCGTGAGTCCTACGTCTCTGAAACGTGTCAGAGGGTACAAAAATCCTGTTTAAAAACGGCTTTGGTTACAACTTAATGTGGTGCCAATGATCTACCAACAGAATCGGCAAAAGACTAGTTAGTTGAAGATAATATATTGCGGGAAACCGGTGAACGCAATTGACAAGCTATCGTTCATTGTGGCGTTCTAGAGGGGAGGCCTTTGTTCAACACTGAACGTCTTCCGGCTGATGATGATGATGAATATAATCAAAGGCCTTCCTAATTATGTGTTGTAGTGATAACAGCTCTACAGACGCAAGTACCTTAAAAACATAATGACGGAAAACTAACACTTATCATTTTCGCGAAACTTCAAACAGGCGACTCACCAAGTGTTTACCTGGCCGTATCTTATCGTGTTATTTAGCTAGTTAATGTCTTGGAAAACATCGCGCGTCCATTTTGCCGGAACCCTTATCTTTGTGTCGTAAGCTCGTGATACGATGACCTCTTCACGATTAAAGGATATTGTAGTTATCGGCTTACACAATAAATACGTGCATTTAAGCTGAACTGAAACAGGCTAATCTTTTGGCACACAAAAGGTAGTTACTTAGTCTGTGTATACATATCGCATGTCTCCGTTTCGACCGTGACAATTTTTTAAGTTGTCATACATTGTGATTGCTTAAAAAGTTGAAACGTCTCAAAAGTTGGTATCCAGTTCCACCTAGACATGAAAGAATAGTTTACTTAGATAACCATAAAGTTTAGTTACTATGACCTAGGTGGGTATTTTGTCCTGAAAGTGTATTTTGGCGGATGCCGACGGGTAGAGTACAAACAGTTTGAGAGAGAGTTATTTGACGAAACTACTTTCTTTGGATAACTTATCTTACGAGTAGACAGTAGACATGATACTACAAAAAACAAACTACAAACGCATACATAAACGCCAAGAGTATATAAAAATTTCCATTCCCAGAACCATTACTAGTTGGCAAAATAAAGGCGCCACGAATTGGCACAAACTTTATATTTTACGACCGTAACTCACTGACAAATTGGTCCGTCAAAGCTTAATTTGAAACTCACAAATTAACAATAGCCAAAATAAATACAACACTGTAGAAATATCATACTTAGATATATAAAGAATATAGGTAAGTATGTTTAAATCTTTCTGAATTTTGTTTGAATGAAAATCTGTTTTCGACTTTGGAGAGAAATAAGAGAATTCCCTGAAAAGCGCACGAGCGCAAATTAATATGCCTGATAATATTCTTCCGAGAACGGATACCATACAAACCAACAGTCTTCTTGAAAATAACGTGAAAATGTAGAAGACTCAAATATACTCTCTTACCTTTAATTTATAGTAACAATAATTTATCCAAAGGGATTAAGATGAGTCAATCACAAGAGGTGTGGCTTGTTTAAGCTTTTTACACGATAATAATACGTACTGTTTAAGATATTAATAAGCAAGAATAATTCTTTAAACTTGCTCATTAATTCATTGTGAAACCTATAGAAAAACTCTATCAATTCATGGTTCATATTGAATTGAATTTGATAGCCCTTGTGCTCCCACCCACATAGATATCAAACTATAAAAATAAATTTAGCACATCTGTTATAAGGTACTTGTCGAAATTAACTTACGGATATTGATTACTGCGTAATATTATGGTTCTATTTCACAAAAACATACACAAGGACACTATATTAATTAAACAATATAACTATTGAAAGTTTCAGTCGTGTTATATGTGTCAGCAAATACCTATATTATACTGGTTCCACGAAAAATAGCTTTGGATCTACGATTCTAATCCGAATAATAACCGCCTAAATACATAACAAAGACCGCTTTACGTCGCACACAGTCGGCATCAATAAGCAGTTTATTGTCAAAATGAGCGGCTATTAAGCTTTACATCAGTTTCGGCACATGCGGGTGGAATGAACGAGAGGTCGTCACCCTGTGTCGCCTCTCTATAGATTATACGATCCTGTTATGTTATTATAATGTGTTATATCTGGATTTCAGTAGGTGGATTGATTTATTGATCGGTTATTTATGACTGGAGTTACAGGCCAGCGGAAAAAGAATAGATACTTATGTGTTCTTACATATAATTTGTTACAGTAGATTTACTAGAGAATACAAAACGTACGCCTGCCTACTTCTCCGTTTTCTTATCGTATGGTTGATGAACAACCTGGTGTCAGAGTTTAAACCGCCTGTTGGCCTGACAGGCTGACATGGCTTTTACGCCCCTTTGAAAAATCTCTCATGTGTGCCAGTTTCCTCGCGATGTTTTTCTTCACCGTATTTAGCAATTGATAAGTAAAAAGAAAAGATAAATCGAGAAGATATTTGCATGGACTTGCGACCTTTGACTTGGTAGTCCAACGATCATACCACTCGGGTATCACTGCTTGCTACCTACTTATTTTTCTTTTTAATATGGCTACTTTAGCAGGTGAGGTATAATTTTATTCTGTATTCCTTCTTCTTGAAATTAACAGCACCATTATACAATTACATCCTACACAAATTTCTCAAGATCAATATTTATTTTAATGAACCTTTGATCTTTAACCAGCGCCGTACAGAATAGACAATGTAAGTCACCTACGTGTACAGCACAAAATAATTGCCAGATGTTAGACTAAGGTTATTTTTAATAGCACTTCTCAAAATATGATATACAAGTTCACAAATAAGTAATTATCATTAGGAATGTTCAATTAAGTAATTTTCATAATTACTGCTCAGTAATAAAACGGTCACGGTATTTTACACGATACGAAAAAATATATTTCACTAGTACCTAGTATAAGGTTGTTAGTGGTATGCTTTGAAATATCGTGACCTCTCAGTGTGTTCGTATTCAATAGGGTAATTTATTGATCTACATAAATAGTATAGTGATAGACTCAGAATTATAGTGTTTGAAATATTATTCTGTTCGATTAACATCGTTTTATAATAACATGAAACTAATACATTGTAAGGAATTGAGTATAAGCAACAGAAATGTGAAAACCAATTTTAATTAAAGCAATCGTCAGCCATACAATGCAACAGCTGAAACGCATTAAGTTGGTTCAAATATTCTATCGGTTTCAAACCAAAATAAATTATTCACTCCTGCAAGGTATAAAACCAAAAAGAGTCAGCCTGTAGGCAAATAATTAGTCTTACGTCTGTACATATCACGTTCCCCTCACAGGCTGACAAAGAGTGATGTGAACCATTCTTTAAAGCTTATATTTTTGGCGCGAAGTCGTTGACTCGACGCCATTTTCTTTTGTCAAAACGTGGAACAAATTACGAATGTGTTGTTTATTTTCCATATTTTTTCGTAATATACGGCTTTTAATACTGGCTTTTTTGTTATTATATCGCAGATAATTTGGTGACGCAGCAGTGTGCAGAGGTGAAAAGAAATTGCTGGACCCAGAAATTATCCCTGCAATCTGCGAAGACATAAGTAGAAAAAACTGGATTGATTGTTGTAACCACAGGCCCCGCGTTCAACCATTTTTCCTTTGCGTACACTGTGTCCATCAACATGGCGTACGCTCCTCCCTCCCGCCACTTCACACCCGCTTAATGTTGCTAGGCTAGAAGTGGAATACCGCTTCTGGGGTAAATGGCGATGTTTTGGTTGTGATTATTAAAGATTTGTATAAAAAGATTTTTAATTAACAAATGTTATATTATAATGTAATAGTTTTTAATTCTAATACTATTGCCATTGACCGAATAAGTACAATTAATTATAGACTCCGTGTTACTACCTAATTATACTGCCCAGACCGGTAATCAAACTCCACACCTTACGCATATAAAACATAATTCTTCCTCCTTTTAGCATTTTTACAAATAAAAATATTAACAAATCACGGGGTAATATTTCACCTAAATACTTGCAACACTGACAAAATGGACGCTTAGTTTCATTGTCAAATAATTACGATGAAAAATATTCGACATTTAAATAAAGATACGTATTTATGTGAAACGTACACATGAAATGTAATCCTATTATATTTTTATATATTTCCGACTGCAGTTTTCGTCATTAGCAGTACGCAGGTCGGCATAATTTAATTAAATGCGCAGCGTATAAAACGTGCTAGCGATGCGCGCGCTTTTTAAGAATGAAATGTCAAAATTTCCAACTACTCCATTTTGGAGTAGTTGGCATACTTACACTATTTTGCGCGGTCACGCCTTCTGGTTTGTTCTATATTCTAAGGTTGTAACAATGAAATAATCCATGCTGTGTACACGTTATTAGCGATAGGAGACAGTTAGAATGCTCTGATTTCTTATTACTGCTAGCCTACATAAAGTGCATTTGGCAAAGATTACCTACATAAATAATTCCAATTGTCCTCGTCACACAGACGTACACCGTTGTTCTACTTTGATAACAAGTATTTTGCGTGCCTTATATTTAGGTTGCACAGATATTGTTTCATTGATTTCATTCAAGTTGACTAATGTAGATTTTTAATACCTATAAATAAATTATCGGGTGCACTCCTCTGCTTTTATAAAGTTTTCTATTTATATTGTGTGTGCTACGACGATTTTGTTTGTCTTATGCATTTTACATGTGGAAATGAGACTGTTTATATGAATTGGCATTATAATTTATCAATGAAGTTTTATCATGTGGAGTACTTAATACTTAAAATGTAGTTTCGCATTATCAGTATACATGTACAATGTACATATACAGAGTATAGGTATACAATATACAATAATTGCACTCAGTAAAGCTGTGAATACACGGAAAATAAATCCAAAAAGATCTATGACTATGTTTACAATCAGAAAACCTTACGCAGCTGTAGAAACACTTAAAAACAATTGCACCTTCATGAAACGCTATACGGCAATCGAATCAATTCACTTAGCAATAGGAAAACCCGATTCGTTACCTCTGTCACGTACCACACTGCCAATTACTGCAACTTTGTTGTATTCAAGCAGGAAACTGTATGCAAGCATCTGTCTTTATTGAGCAGCATTATTGGTTAGTTGGTAAACCTACAGGTAAGTGTTTATGGAAAATATGACATTGGGATAATCATGTCTAACCTCAAGAACTTGCGCTAAGTGTCGTGGCTTTAATTCTTAGACGGAAGGCGTGTTGCACTGTCTCTGGAAGTCTGGAGTAAGTAATATAGAGACAAAAAAAAAATACAGCGTGACTTAAATTTTTTTTGACATTTTTTTGCAGTAGGTATTTAACCTACTGCAAAAAAATGGTAATTAATTAATTCAACATTACAATTTCTTTCATCATCATCAGCCGGAAGACGTCCACTGTTTGAAATTTAATTATGTGACTAGCCCATTGCATGGTGATCTATGCTTGTTTTTCCATAATGTGAGAAGAGGCCTTATCCCTATAGTAGGATAGTGATGGGCTGGTACTATAAAACCACAAACAAACAAGCGCGAGCATATAAATTAAAGATTTAATAAATTAGTAGTAATGACATATGCATCAAATCATTACGTCACCAGATAATACAGGCAATTTACTATCGACGACAAGCCATTAATCGAGCATTATGATATACATGACATTGTTCACCTAACGAATGATATCGATGTTAATCGAACTCACTACCGACTGGAACCGATGTGTGACGGCATTGAAAACTGCAAACATTAACAATTTAACACCACAATACAGTCACAACAGAGGACTAACTCTGGTATACTCGTAGCTGTTACGTAGAGCTCGTAGACCCCAGCCGTAGTACATGTCTTTTCACTAGAAATCTATTAATCTGCGAAATATTGGAGAGGGTATCGCTGAATTGAGAACCTTCTCAATTTTAAGTGGGGTAGGATCACGTGATTTCACACACGGAGCCTTGTAGTTGTGATATCGAGGCGCTACGTTTGCAAGTTAAATGAAGAAACTCGGTAAATCGACCAACATGCAAACTACTTTAAATCTAGCATTTCGTTGACAAACAGACTACAAATTGATTGTCATCATTGCCCTTTAGTTTATTTATTACAATCATTAATATTCATCGATAGCCGAGTGGTATGATCGTTGGACTGCCAAGCCAAAGGTCGCAAGTTCAAACCCCGGAACGCACCAATGTATTTTCGAATTGATGTGCGTATTATAAATTAGTTATCATTTGCTAAAATCAGTGAATAAAAACATCATGAGGCCGGGCCGGCCGGATACCTGAGAGATTTTACAAAAGTGTGTAAAGCCATGTCAGAGGCCTACAGGCGGTTTAAACTTTGACCTCAGATTGTTCATCAACCATACGGTAAGAAGAAGATTATTATTCAAATACATACGGTACATATGAAATAGGAGTAAATCCCACTTTAATTATATTTGTGTACTTCTATTGTTCACCTGTCTAATGGCCAAGATATAATTAGACAGGTTCCGAGGCGTTGCAAATACGACTAACTGTTATGTTTACATTCCAAAATAGAATATAATTAACACAGTCTTATTTAGAAATACGTTGTTTTGAATCAAAAGCAATAGGAAGCGACTGTGAAGGACATTCGCTCTTTCAATACCAATCAATTAGATAGCCAGGAAACTGGTAGTTATTTGGTAGGTTTTAAAATCATCATTAGTAATTAGTGGTAGCATGGTAAAGGCATTATTAGAGATTTAATAGACTAATTAAATACATTGTTAAGTAGGAACCTGTGTACTGTTTTATTAGCTTATATTCTTAACCTTTTTCTCCAAAAATTCTGACAACTGCGATGTATGATAAAATGTTCATATTATAGAATCTACTTTACTTTATTTTAACTAAAGCTGGTCTAGTAGGTATGTAAGTTTTAGTAGGTAGGTGTAGGTCTCATTATTCCTAATTTTTACAGGGCAAAGTCACACAAAGAAAAAACAAGCGCTAACTAGTAATTAGTTACATGCTATGGAATGACGATACCAATTTCAAATACCTACTTATATTTCGTCTCGTATCCTCGAATATACATACACACACAGGTATCGTTTGGCGACTTCATCACGACAGCCATGTCTGCATCCTGCTTCCATTTGGAATCCTTTGTGGAGGCTTCAGTAGACGGAATGCGATTTGAATCGTCGCCAGAGTATTAGCATTGTCAACCATTAACATACATTTATAAATGTTATAATGGTGCCAGCATTCTCTGCTACCAGTTACCTCCAGACAATGGTACCTACTACATAGCACACTGTTTATCTAGACAGTAGTTTTCGTAAACTAAGTCTCTTGTGTCTAACCCTAGAACTACATAGTTGTAACTGTTGTTATTCACCGGTCTTTTGGTGTAATGTAACATCTCCAAACGGGTTACAGCGTGCTGAAAGTATACCATCGCAGGGTTCGGACTTCTTCATCAACATCAGCCGGGAGACGTCCACTGTAGAACAAAAGCCTGCCCTTAAAGGTGGGAGAAGAGGGTGGTATAATCCCCCCTCATGGCAAGCGGCTTGGGGATCGCAGTATTTGTGGTTACAGAAAACGCTGCTGCCCAAATCTGGATTTTTCCTTAACCGCCTCCTCAGGTGCTAATCTGGCCCGGCACTCCACAGGACATTTCGTTGGGTCCTCAGCTCATAGTAATGCCCGGAGTAGGTGTTGTAGAGCTCGGCATGGGTTGGGTCGAGGTCGGGAGTCTCGGGAGTAGCGTAGGGTCGTTAAGTCGGTTTAAAGCATTGATTAACTCCTCAGATATAATAAAGGTAATGACTGTGTCCTCGTTTGAAATTACCTCCATAAAATGTACGAACAACAACGGAGAATATTTATGATAATTCAAGCTATATTGTCGTAGTTTTTGGATTCGGGTGCTGTGTAGAAAACTTTACCCCTAAACTTCCTCTTGACATTACATTTTGTAACACTGTATGATTATAAAAAAAAATATAGCTAAAATAAAAAAATGATAAACATACTTATACCTAAGTATTAAAAGTAAAAACCATTTTCCCATTCATTCAATAACAAATAGGTCTACATAGAATAGAAACAGGTTTTTCCTCAATCCATTCATGCATTAAAAAATATTCCATGTAACAACAATTAATTTCTTCATTTGTACTACAATTTCATCATTATATTCCATTGGCGTATAATTACAAGTGGGCGTGTGTGCACATTAGAGCGAACACGTGCACACATACGTGCGCGCGCGCACGTTTGATACAAACTCTTTGTCCCTTGGAACAAAGGCGCAAAATAGGTAGCGCTAGCGTTTGTTGTGCGACAAAGGGCCGCGAAATATTTAACTGAACGAATATAATAATGAATATCGTTTTAGTCATTTATGTAGGTATCTAATGCTAATCGAAAATGAAATCGAGTATCAAGGTCTGTTTACAAAGTTTTACTTTATCGAGGTACTTAACTCATAACAATATTATTTGAAGTAAATTAGGTAACAAAGTAGTTTCGATTTCTAATCTCGTCATCAATATTTTACAAGCAATGGTCGTTTGAACTTGCATGGGCCAATGTAGGCCACTGTGTACAAAGGAGCTCTTCACGAAAACACACGTGCCCGATTTTCAAACCACTGTTTCTTTGATTGCTTTGTGTTTTTTTATTTGTGAATAATTGTACAGAGGTTTGTTGATTGCCGACAACTGCTTTGTATGTACTGCGCAGTGTATCCACAGTACTTTAGGTACAATAGTAGGAAGCGTAATTTGTTCCACGCTTTGTTTCGTTACGCTTTGTTGGTTTTTACTAGTTACTGTGGGTTAAAAGTACAGCTTACGTCTGGCCATCTGAATTATATGCACAAGGACGGTTTTGGAATGACTTCCTTACTTACAATGATGACAAGCCTATACAAAAATACCTACTCTTCTTTCGCACAAACTGTTCAAACATGTAGCAATTTACATAAGATGGTGCTGAAGAAGCAATTAGAGAAACACAAAAACAAACTTAGAGATTGGAAAATATTTTACAATAAAGCCTTACATACAGCATTAATCAATCTCATGAAAATACTAAGTATTTTATAGAGCATACCTACTCAAGTAACCAATTATTACATTTAATTGATAGATAAACCCAGAAGCACAATCCATGTGTTATGCTGGTATGGTAGGTATCTGGTTAACCGACGATACCTCCAGTATTCCCGCGGTCCATGTAGGGTGGGTACAGTAGGTATTAGTCTCGGTGCGTCGCAAACCTCTCACACGCTCCACACAACACCTGCATATTGTGTAATTATTATGATACGATAATGCCTACGACTGCATACTTCCATCTAACGCCTAATACGGGCTTTGTATGCAATTAACTGAATAAGGATTCTTAAGCGCTGGCAGTTTCCCTGTTCGTTACCTTTACAAATACCGGTTCTGAAAAATGTAACATATAGGACTGTAGTACCTAAGTGTATCAAAAAATGGACAAATCCTTCAAATTTCTAAAGCAATTCAATCAACTATCTGAAACAGCTCTAAAAATTGTCAAATTCTTCTTATTTCTAAAGCAATTTAATAAACTACCTGAAAACATCAAGCAACTCAGTTCAATTGCAATGATAAGCCTGTTTCACAAATGCCTTATTCAAATATTTGCTTAGAACAGGGATCGTTTCGCGAGTTCTGAAGGCTTAATACACCCTGACACATTCATCAATGCTTACATTGTATAAATTTTTTAGACATGGACCGTCATAATACCTCAATGCTAGTTAGCAAGTTATGAGTTCGTTCCTACAAACAAACCTGTACATTACTCCCAGAATACAGCGTTAACAAATCTTTTTAGCTGAACAAACCGAAATGGACAAAGCATTAAACCAGGCCAGCTTTCAGTGAGATCACATCATTAGCATTATAAACTCCTTAAAGGACCGCCATCTTATAATGTACAATGAACAACAGCTGTGGGAGCGAGTACAGTTGTAAACAAGAGTGGAAAGTGTGCCAGGACTATAACGAGCGAGCTTCCGCGCTCGCTTGCACAACTTGTGAAATCCATAGAAAGTGCGACCGCGCGACTGTACCGACACCCGCTTTAATATCAACTACTTTATTGTTTCCTTAATCACCCGGTTGGGGTAACTCTTCCACTGCGAAGTAGGTTAACAAAAACACCTAGCTTTTTGAAGTAAATAATGCCCTGGTGACTAACTTGACTTGTCTATCGTATGTATTCACTCGACAGTCGCGTTTATGATCTCAATACGGAAACGGCATTGTTGATATTAAATATCACTTTTGGGGTATTGTTTAGGACGCGTCAAAAAGCTAAATACAAAGTAACAATGTTAGGGTGCTAGTAGGAATCGGACGGCGCACCTACTCCTTTTCACGGTTTCGAAAAGGAAATGTAGTCAAATACAACAATTGGTATTAATACAATTGATAACAGCTGCTATTTTGTAACAAGTAACAAATTAGTGGAATAACCTAATGGCGCTTAAGTGTATAAATTAACACTTTAAATTACCTAATTAACTAGTGCAGCAGTCGCTTTCAATTACTTAATGGAGTGCAGTTATACTAGTTAACCTGACACCAGCTTGCTACCAAGTCGTTAAACCAGACCCAGCCCATTTTGAAAGTATGTAAATCGGCCTATTTGTACCTAGTACAGAATTACAGACATAATTATTCTGCAGTGAATTTTATGGAAAATATTTTACATAAAACTTATTCATAGTTAGAATTTTATCGTTTATTATTTGTTTTCGTATTTCAGCTGCACCGTCGAGGCATGCGAAGCAGAGTACGCGGACCCAGTGTTCCTTGTCGTAACGAGAGTTACAGCATACCCCTCCGTCCGCCCCCTGACCAAGAAAGACATTTATGATTTCTCCAGGGCAAAGACCTACTAAAAAATATTCATGTTTTTGTACATGGACGGTGGACTACTACGTCTAGGACAAAGACGTAGTAGTCCACCGTCCATCATGTACAAAAACATGATTTTTTTTTTAATGATTTTCTATTTTATTAACTGTCTCTCATCTCATTACAAAAATAGATTGCGTAGGTAGTAAATCTATTAAATTGCATAATCTATTTATTATTAGACAGTTTGGAGACGCGACACAATGGTGCAATGAATCTCCCTGATTTATAGTCTGTGCGAGCCGATGATAGGGTGACCAGAACTTGGTATAACGCAGGACATTTTTGTAAATACTAATTTTTTTTATTTCCTACCACTGTATACGTGTTTGACGAAATGAGTTTTTTACCACCCGTATATTGATTGGGAGCTAATTACCTATTTACGATTATGTCTAAAAAGATTTAGAAAATTAACAAAAGTTTAAAAAAACAATTTAATTTCATGGAAAGGCACATATATTTTCTTTTTAGTCACAAAAAATTCTACAGACCGTTTTACTAATAGGATTTTCATCGATAGGAATTTTTATCTAACTCTTTTTTTCCAAGCAGCTATTATCTATACGTTTCCTGGAATTAATTACAGGATTAGACCAAAAAAACAATCGCGTGTGGTATCAACCCGCACCACGGCACGTGCGGTGGTTGGAGGTACGCCAACCGATTTTCGAACTGTATCGAATATTAGCCCATCAGAGGGCGCACCTGCGCGGACAACATGCTGTCGAGTTGAAGGTGACCCGCGGGTTAAATTTAAAAGCCAACAGGGTCTTTCTCAGAAATTGCCTCTGCCACCAGCCAAATGCCGAATTTCCTATAAATGCCACTAGAAACCAGACCAGCTTCTTGATACTTAAAAGGTCGCACAAATTGGCAACAACTTAGCTCTTGCTGGCATATTACATTCAATACATAATTTCCAAGAAGCCTAACTCGCAATACCGATAAATAATTTCTGAGCATTCTCAAGTAGTTAAGACATTACCTATTATATACACAGAGCTAGTTAATAGGTTTAGCGAGGCACACAATACCATAACTTACAGCTAAAACCATTGAACGAAACATTTCTAAGAACTAAGCAAATCATGCTTCCAAGTTGACATTGTCCCCATTGTAACATTAATATCCTTGTAACGAACATACAATGGTTTTTTACTATTTTTCTTTTCTTTTACATGAGTCAGACACGTTGCCGAGGGCAAACGACCGCACACGGTGTTTTCATTGGAACTTTTCCAACATAAAAATCTTTACAACTAATATTGACATTTATTCAGTTCATAGGTAAATTACGACATTTTATATTTTGATTATAATTTATAATTTCATCAGAATATCATCTTTTATATAGACTGCAACTAAAAATACCTAGATGAGTAGCGTCAGATTTTTACATAAATTACATATTACCTAAATGACACACAAAGGCTTTTTAATGAAATGGTTAAGAAACAACTGAGGTCCGCCAATATATTGAAACTGAGTTTTACAGTTAACTTCATCATTCTCGGTCAAAATATTATTAAAATATTTTAGTTTATAAAATGTGTATCGTTTATAAGCGATGCATGCCTGTATTCATCATCAGCCGGAGGACGTCCACTGTTGAACAAAGGCCTCCCCCTTAAAAGGGGTGGGTTGCCATAATCCCCACGCTTGGCAGGCGGCTTGGGGATCGCAGTATTGGTGGTAAAGTTAGAGAAGACGCTACTGCCCATCTTCTGGATTTTCCCTTAGTCGACTTTTACGACACCCACGGGAGGAAAGGGGGTGGTCAATTCTAGGCCGGATACCACTCGGCACAGCCGTGCCTGTATTGCTAAAACACAAATCATGTCAAACAACTAGTATATTTAGTATTATATTATTATGTTCTCACCAGAAAGCAATAAATGCATTTGCGACATGGGCATTTCTGTTGATATTAACTCAACATAAAATATTGATGTTTCAACACACTCACATGTTATTTTGGGCGAACAAAATGAATAGGCAACCGCACTGCAATCAGTCAACATGCTCGTCGTATGAAAAACATCGAATCATAAATATATAAGTGTTTTAACAACAGCCAGTATAAACACGGTAATGTTAGTAAATATTGCGATGTTTTAACGAGAACAATGCGTAGGCTTCAGTGGCTAATGTTCATGTTAACAGCATACTGACCCACATAATAAACGACCGTGATTTGCCGCCTGCGGAAATGGACGAAACATGTACCCACTGTCCATGAAATTGGTAAAATTCTGGATATACTTGTATTTATCTCAAAATACGTCCTATGGCTATATTAGACTATGGCTCGTACGTTGTATCAGTTATATTACTTTACTATATAATTTGTCTGTCATAATTTTATACAATAATAATTGGCTTGTTCTATCTGCCCCTATTTTAATGTTTATGGGACACACATTATAAATTTATTTATTAGACTTTTAGTACCGCCCACATCAACACATTGAGCTGTTGGCACAGCAGAGATTTTTTAAATTATATTTGGGATCCATCCCTCGCCGAACTTTATTTTTCTATTCAAATTTAAGAAATTGTATTCTAGTACCAAGCTATATATATGGTAAATTGTAATAGTTCATATAATTTCCTGTACCTATAAATTCTACTACTGGTGCTACTGAACTCATCAATGGGACCGCTCAATGAATTTGAGAAACTAGTAAACATACTTTGAGGACTACAATTAATTTAGTCCTACGCACTTGGCAGCTTTTATTTTGTGGTCTTTGGCCGAATACGTGCGTCCCAAGTCATCTTGTGTTTTTGCCACAAAACTCGGACATCCGGCCGGCAAGATATCATTGGCGTTGAATCATTCGACCTTCATTCGTTTCTCGGCACGAATATCGAGCTCATCAAGTAATATTTAAAGCTCATATTCATGTACTCCGCGCTAGGTTAGCAACAGTCTATAGTAATGTAAACGTGTGTATGTATTATTTTGACATAAAACTGCACTTCTGTCGGCATTATCGCTTGTTTACGTTTAGCTAATTTACTGTTGATGTGTACGAAATGTATTCAGTTGACACAAATGCTGACAGACTTATGTATTGATTACTTTCATACTTGTTATCGTTTTTACAATATCACGGGTCACTGAGGAAAAATCGTACACAGAAAGTAAAGTCTGTTCAGTATCTAGAGCACTGTCATGTCAACTATATTGATCTGATAAGGTACACTCAAGAAATTTCTAACGAGGCATACCGTTTTGGAGTTGAACCTGAAATCTATGTTTTTCGTCAACTCAATTGATTAGATAACATATTTCTTGTGGCTTTTTGTGTAGGTTACAAAATCTACTTTATCACGTAACTGCTGTTTATCTCGTATTTCAATGTCAAAATACAATTCAGTTGTGTGTTGTGTTATGTGTTCTCTTGTTACGATTTTTTCTACTATGTTGGACTCAATCATTATTATGTAACTGCAGTGCTTGTTTCTGACACTGTTTACATAATTAGCATCTGCCATGTCATTGTTTTTGTTATTTGTTTGTAATCAGTTCATTTTAAGTATAATCAATTAGCATCTCTATACAAGTTCTTGTGTGTTTTATGTAATAATTTATACAGGATTATAACTGTCATTGTTGTAGCTTTTAAGCTAGGTGTAGGGGTAAATGAAATCAAGAAATAAATGGTATAATAATCTTCATAATTTATTTTCTCTTTCAATTTTATCATACAATATGATATTCAGTATAAAACAATATTCTTTGTTAAATTCATAGAAATATATTATTTTAGTATAACTGTTTCCATATCTTTTATAAACTTACAAATTACTGTTAACATTCTGACGAATTCCTTTGTATAAAAATAATACAAATAGGCGACGGGCGTGTACCCTACAGAAACAACTTTCTTTGAGTTTTCATTACCACGCCACCCGCTCGCCTTATATAGTCTATATAACAATTCAACTTGTTAATTGGTATTATAATTACTTACAATAACCTATAGAAGACAATGGTACAGAACAATTTACTGTAGCACATTTATGGTAACAAAAACAATTAAAAACATAGGTATAGGCTTTAGTTTACAAAGCGTAGGCACTCGAGATTGCTACTTCATCCTATAAGATAAACATTCTCACTAATAAATACTTACATCACGCATTCACTCGCATCGTTCACATGTCAAACGGTCGCTCATTACGAAACGCTCCCATACGTCCACAACTAATATTTTAAATCGGACGGCTTCACATTACAAAAGTCACGTCCTCTAAAGAGCACCGGGTCAGTTCCGAGAATCATCTTTCAAAACGGGGGAAATTATTTGCGCGATCCACGCTCTCGCTCATACGTACAAGGCACTCTGAACTTGCATACTATCAGTCTCCCACACAAGCACTTAATTTGTCTTCAAACAATCAAGCGAAGCTAACAAAGACGTTCCGGTTCACGGTGGCGTCGAAACACCATTGTCATGTTGAAAAAGTTAACCTTGTGCAACAAAACGTGATTCGGAACGTCCGAGTGTTGAACACATGGCCGCCATTCTGCGAGGGCGGCGCAGGCGGAATTTTAATTAGCAGAACATCCGCTCGTGACTCGGCCCGATGCGCCGTTGCCACTTATACGCCACACTATCTCTTTCACACCGGCTGCGTTTCATACCTGTCACAACACAGCGGCGACGTGCGTCTCCGTCTAAATCACATTAAATAACGTCCCAAATGTAAACTAATTATTATAATAAGATTCTACTGGACAGAAAAATACACACAATAGCCAGGACACAATGAACAATGGAAATCCCCGATTCAGCGAGGCAAGTGCGGCAACATCGCTGAAACGGGAAATTCGCCGTAAAACTGGCAACGCCGCCTCAACCTCGTTCAGTCAGTCTGCAAACGAATGACGTCGCACGATTATCCTTTCTAGTTTCTACACTATTATAAATGAGACAGAGACAACGCAATACTGATTTAAGTAAAACATTACTTCTGCAACTTACAATGGAAGCTAAAGCTTTCGCAGTTGTGACTCGCTCTAAGTACATCCCTTGCTAAGGACCATAACATAACCATCACACAACAACAAACATCCTGGAATCAGCTCACCCGAGCGGAGGTTCTGCCTGCACACGTCACTGGCAACCTAATCTCTCAAACTTAACGATACATCCACAGCTTTCTTAACGTAGCGTCAACACCTTACACACTAGTGTTCATTAACTATATATTACACAGTAAAATTAAGATCACAAATCGCTTTGTATGCTGCGTCCTACCGGGCGCGACTAGCATGGAATGTGGTGGAGCGGCGGCGGCGACAGCACGATCAGAAGTGCGAGTCAATGTGGCAGCCACCATTCGCGTGCTCCAGCACCTGCTCTTTCAGCCGGTGCACGTGCTCCTTTAGCTTGACCACCATCTGTGCTAGCTCAGCGTTCTCGCCCTTCAGGATCTTAACCTTATCTTCTAGCTTGGAGATGCGCTCCAGCTTACGCCGTCTGCACTTGGACGCGGCCACTCGGTTCCTTTGCCTTTTGCGTTCCAATTTGATTCTTTCTTGCGTGTCCATGTCAATAGGGGACATAGGAGGCGAACTCGCTGCACTGGGAACAGTCTGCGGCTCGTCCTTGACCACGGGTGTGGGGTAACGGTCCAGCGGCCTGTCCAGGTCGGCGTACACTCGCCTGTCGACGCGACCGATCTGCGGCGTTGGGTCGGAGTGGTGTAACTTGTCCAACGCCTCAACGAACGGCCGCGCGTACATCTCTTGTTCCTCCGTCGGCGCGATGCTGGCCGGGAATAGCACTGGCGCTCCGGGTGTTGGAGTTGCCGTCGTGATCATACCGTTCTGGATGATCAGCTTCTCGAGCTCCGGAGAGCCCAGCTTCAGCATCTGAAGGTCTGGTGAGGAGAGGACCGGCGCACCGCCGATCCGCGCCCGCTTAATGCCCCGCCCCACGTCCAAGGTAAGTGGACGCTTGAGGTTTTCCACAGGTCCGCTCAGGGGATACTGTTCGTCGTAGAAAGTGGTCTCCATGCCGTGTAGGGAGCGTCGAACCATGTGTTTGCACCGAACGTCTCGGTATCACTGAACTCACTGCGCGAATTTCAAAACTTTTTCATGCGGCAACGCACGTCCGACGCCCTCAACGTTCCACTTGTTTCTAAACATTGTTAAGAAACAACCACTGCTTTTATTGAGTGACTCAGATAAGCTATTTTTAGAAATGATGCGATAAAGTCGAGCTCTCATTGGTCGAATATCGCGCGACTCGATGTAGCGCTTGCGTGTGATTGGTGATTGGCATCGTAGCGTAGCGCGAGGCCGCAGCGGGCTGTTTACGACTTCGTACGATTACCGAGAATCGGCAGTAGCGTGTCCATTATAACAACGATATTTGTTTGCAAGCCCAAATTGCGCACAGATAAAAATAAAATGTTTTTAACTGAAGAAGCATTATTGGATAGGAATTGTTTTACAGGCAAGGACCTAGCTTTCAAAATAAGAAGAAAAAGTTCAACTATGTTATTTTTAAAATAATAATTAATTAATTACTTCGTTACACAGCTAAAGAAAAATTTATTGTCTAAGAACATCGCGATAAGCATTGGGCCAGTAACTACAAGAGCTCAGTGGTAAAAAAAATACGCAGGTGTAAATCCACCAATTACATTTCTGTATTAACCATTTCGTAAATATAATATAGCTTCATGAAGTAAGGGTTCCTTTGAGTCGAAAACTAATCGTGTGATCGCGAGAAAACAGGGCAGTTGCAGACAGGGATATTCGCACACGGTAAGAACATACCGCTAAATTCTCACGTATTATCTACATTTTCATAATAATTATTTATAAAAAACATTATTATAACAATTTACTCTTAATAGAGTGCAAGAATTCTTAAGCTGGAATAACCAGAAAAGTCCCGCTGAATGAAAACATAATATGGTCACCTTAGTACCTAAATGTAAGTATTTATTTGAATATTTAGTACTTATGTGAAAATAGGATAACTAATTCATAGATTAGTTCATAGACTTAACTATTTATTATAATATGTAAGTATAGATAAAATATTTTTTACAGAAGACCTGTAAAATCAAAACGAACGAATTACAATAACAAAATTATGTCTCTCTCGAGCAAAATTATATAATCTACTTTTAATGTGTATAAAATTAATGTTTAACGATAAATCTGGTATGTTAATGGAAACGAACGAATTTGGGTGAGGCACGGAGGCGGGGTAGCCGTGCCGCGGGCGATGCAAGAAAATATAGTGCGGGCGACGAGGGGGGGACGTGGACTGCGATAGTCGTACGGGGAAGAGCGAGCCAACACACTGCCGTCCCATTCACACCAGAGATAACTCCAACAACAGAGCAGAAGGAAAATAAAATGCATCTAAAATTCCTTTAATAATGTGGACTCGCATTTTATGTTATTGTAAAGTTGACCTTCATTTTGTATGACCATAAACACGGCTCTAGCCATAGAACCCTCTAGATATAAGTAGGTGGCAGTCAACGGGTGTGAGAACTCTTTATGGATATTAGGCATCATTAAATTAATAATGTTTTATGGCCACATAAAACGTAATAACCTAGTATAGTTAGTGTTTCTAGGTATACATTAATTCTCATCAAATATGCATGTAGGTTCAAGGCATATAAATCTGTACCTACTAGCTTAATAACGAGAAAAAGTATATTTTCATTTCAAAACTTCTAAGAAAAACAACATAAATCTTATTCGTTTCCGTAAATAAATAATAAAGGTAATGGATTATAAATAATAGGCGTCTAAGCACCGTGGGACGAGTATCATACATCGTTAACTATTTAGGGTCAAGTGCACATCTGCGCATAACACCTGAAGGTTGTATACTGCAATAACTGACAAGTTGAAGGCAACATCATAAGATACCCAATTTAAAGAGTTGCTAAGCAATAAAATAAATAATGCCAATATTAAACTTCGACTTTTTTAACGTAATGTGCCAATAAATTAACAGTGGCAATATTTACGATCAATTCCATGCATTTTCTTCCGCAAAGGATATCTTCTGCGTAATTTGATTGCATTTGCATTACTATGCTACGTAATACGTACGTATAGTTATTTTTGGATTTAGACATAAGTGGACCTCATTAGCTATTTGATAAAACGCTGAGGCTTCCTTTTTGACGATAAAACAATACCTACTCTAACTATATTATAGCAATTGTACATCTATATTTAGCAAGTAATCTAACAAAACGTTACTGTTATCTCTAACTTAGTAATCTCAACACAAACAATGCCCTGTTGCTAAAGCATAGCGCAAAAATCTGCTTACTACACGTGGATAGATATTACTAACATTAGATGATAGAACAAAATTATGTAAGTCCGTCTAATATGTTATGTACACTAGAAGCTTTTACCGATTTTATGTCCGCGAATATTTCATATCAAATAAATATAAAGTAATAGTAAATTTAATAACGTTATTTAAATAAGTAGATAAATAAACGGATGCTTAAAATAATATTTAATGTAAACATAACAATGTATTTTGAAATATAATGTAAACATAATGTTACCAGACGGCAACTCTTATAACCAGTATAAATGGTACTGTGCTGCCATCTTCATGTTCCGAACCCACATTTAGCTTGGCTACACTCTCCTAGATGGCGTAAAATGAAACTTAAATCTACTTGTCAATAGATGGAGCTTTAATACGAAATTTAATTTTGCTTTTAAAACATTGTATTTTTACTTTTCTTTTTAATCTTTAAACCAATCTCAATCCACTTTTCACAAATTTTGCGCGTAGTATTAACACATTTTCTAAAATAGTGTAGTGGGAGTGAATTTTACCTTAACTACGAGTGAACTTTTTGTATGGCCATTGTGATGGATCTCAGTTATCCGAATAAAGAATTTTATCATTTATTAAATACCTCTTATTAATTAACGATAAAAAAAACACGAGACGTTACTTAATTTTTTTATTTTAGCTTGCGTTAAAATATGTACATAAATTCACATCTGTTTCCCAAAAGGGTAGACAGATCACGTTTTTCTACTCGCCTATCCAGGCAAACCCTTCTCGCTACATACCTACACCTACACTGTTATTAAATTCTTAAAACACGCCTTTAAAAAACAAATGAACTGCTTTTTACATGCAAACTACATAATAAAATAGAAAATTACATAACTATTTATTGCTCTTATTAAAAATGTCAAAAGTCTAGCTGCTCCGTTCCAGATGTCATTCCAATGGAGAAGAACGGGCAAGAAACTCCATTGGTTACACTTTTGAAGGATTAAAAGTTATAATATTATCTAAGAGATTGGGAAGTACTTAGTGTATACTAACTTATTGAATCACTTTACAAACACACCTCGCTTTTCTTTCCAATTTTTTGTTTCTTTGATTATATTTTTCTTTATCACACAATATTATATTACTAATATGATTTATGTATAGATACTACACAATTTATTGAATCCTATATATAACTATTAAAATGTATTATATAGTATTGAATTCCGTTGGTTTTATTTCGACCTAAAAGACAAATGGAGCAGTGCAAATTTGCTTATACATAGAAATAGAAGCCATTTCATATTTACAGACAAAACACGCCTCTCTTGCAAACTTCACTCGAATTATATTATCTAACCCATCCTTGCGTATGCACAAAGAAGAGGGTAAATTAATACTAAAGTTAACTAAACGGAGTTAGTAAGTGGAAGTACAAAAATCAACATTATACAATATCGATCTCATTTATTGTAACAATATATTTGTACTTATCGTTTATCACATAAGCACCAAAACACGAGAAACTAAGTTGCGGCACTTGTTCTGAATCATAAGTTGTATAAAAACTTATACTTGAATCCCTCATACACCATAAGTTTTTTTCAATAATAATTATTTTCTACATTAATAAAAAATTGATAATAAAATATTTTCCTTTGAATCAGAAGTTACCGAAACTAAGTTTCGTGAAACCCTACTCCAATCCTATTTGATAAATAAGTAAACAATTTTTAAAATATTTTAACTTTGACAATGACGAGCATAAGTAATTTGGTAAGTATATAGTTAAAAACTATTATTTAGACAAATATAACAAACAGATTTTAGATAAATATCAACTTCGTATTCTTCATATCAGCATGAGCATCAGGAAACAAGTCATGCTCATGCCGTAGTGTAGAAATTGGCCAGTAAACAAAGATTTTGGCGAGGTTGACCGCCCAGGGTGCGCCGGACGTACTTAGGTACTATCACACATGGCGACATTCTACTTGCACCCTTATTAATAATTAAATTCCACAAATGTAAGTTAATGCCTAGTTTGAGGACCATAGCCCTTCTAACAGTAGGCATATCATTGTGTTTACATAATATTAACTTTTCGACAAAATCGACAGGACGTACTGCACTAAATCGCTGGTTGTTCTATACATTCCCACGCAAGCCTTATATTAGTATTACGATACTCAAGCCTTTGTTCTTAGTGCAGGCTTTTGTGGAAAGATTGATACGATGAATAAAATCTTATCTCAAAATTAACAACATTATTAAAATTCATCAAGAAATAGAAATCACTTATAATTCATTATTTTCATAATTATTATGTCAGTTATTAAATATTGATATTATAAACTCGCAATAATACCTCCTGTATCGCAAAGTATAATTATAGGTATGCTCAAACGCCCAGACTTAGAACACAAATATGTATGTCGGTAACAAAACCGACTTATTGGTAATTCCACTTTGAAATGCAATATCAGTCCGTAACTAGGACGATGCCAGCGGTGCCCAGGCACAGGGTGCAGACCCTAGAGAGGCGCAGATATGACCAAACCAGGTCCTATCAATGAAAAGCTGGTTACAGCACTGGATGAGATACGTTTGTCGAAAGTGGCAATTTAAAACTACGCTAAGTATCTACGACACTCGATCTGTTTTTCGCTACCGATAATTAGGAGAAACCGTCCTATTTCCACGTGTCATCCAGTGTAGTCTGTTTTTGGAGACTGAATGTTGCGCAGGTAATCTACCTCTGTTACTTACAATATCACTAGTTAAAGTAGTGTTGCCGATCGATAGGCGACTATCGATGATTAATCGATAGTCTATCAATATCCAACTAATCACAACAGTATCGATAACTCAGAACTAAAAATTACTATCAAATGACTGCAATATTATCGATAATATTGTTGCTCATAAATAAAAAACTAGCAACGGCAACACTAGTTAAAAAGAATCGTGTCAACTTATTCATCAAACAGTTGCGGGTAGTGTACCCGTGGTACCCCTGAGTGGCGCGCTACTCTAGTTATTTAACAGTAACGGATATGATTCTCACGTCCTCGTAGGGCTTGTCGGTCTTGGGGTTGGTCTTGACGCTGCCGATGTTCTGCACCACCTCCATGCCGCGCACCACACGCCCGAACACCGTGTGCTTGTTGTCCAGCCACGGCTGTCAGTAGGACCAAATAATGTAGAAACGATATACAATAATAATAAAATTGAGCTGTCAAATTAGTGTCGCCACAGTTTTCTATTTTCATACAAAATCTATGGAGATATGGCGTTTTGACAGCTCATAAAAAGTATGTCAATTGATTGGTGGTTTTAAATATCCAATTCCAAACGTCATTACACGTCATTTGACCATATATATAAAAATCTGAATTTTTCCGTCCACTCACCGTGGGCGCCAGCGTGATAAAGAACTGGCTGCCGTTGCTGTTGGGCCCGGCGTTGGCCATGCTGACGGTGTAGGGCCGGTCGTGCTTCAGCTGCGGCCGGAACTCGTCCGCGAACTCGCCGCCCCATATGCTCTCACCGCCCGTGCCCGTGCCTACAACCAACAGTATATGTGACAACCATGTTATAATATTGTACATACATTGTCACATTTAATAGGCAGAAGCCATTGACAAACGTGTGTATACACAAATATATCTAATGGTAAACGGACATACGAGAGCGAGAGCACGAGTAACAGTTAAAAATACTCGTGTGTACTACTAATACGAGTGTGTGTAATACATAAATACTACTGCAAATTCAATAAAAATACGAAATACTTAAACTGAAACAGAAAATAAATTATCATTAAAGATACCTAAATCAGGTTTAAAACTCTTTCTCAGTGCCCATTTTCATTTACAGCAAAGGAGATACGGAATAGAAGTCTTAATTAACCTGTAGGGTACTCACGTAATTTTAGCCACTACAATAATTTCATTTTCTCAATTATTTATTGCAAACCCTAATGTCTACATAGTTGGTAGGGATATACAAATAATATTTGGGCCCCGTTGGGTACAGCATAGACCAAGTTAGATAGAGAGGATTGATTTGTGATTGACCAACTATGTTTTATTATTAGGAAGTTAGTAAATAATACTGAATTAAATTACATACATTTATTTATTTAGTTCGGATTTGTTTATTTTGTGTACGGGTTTCACAATAATATATAATAGTAAATAATTATGTAATGTTATAATTTAGTTTCACGTTATTCCCTATTAACGGAGCTATGATGCAATTTAACATTATACGTATTAGCATAATTAATTTTCCTTAGTTTGTAATATACCTACACGAGGATAATTCCATACCTATATTCCGCTGACAGACACAGTCATATGGGCTTATTATCATATATCGGTCATAATTTTAGTACTACATTTATTTTTAGAATTTTAATACAATTCATATTTTTTACACTATGTTTATGGCAATTAGTAAGTTATAAGCTAGTTATAATTATAAGCCAATAAATGCCCATGAAGCCCTTGATGACCCGGTGGAACACGTGCCCGTTGTAGTACCCGTTGTAATGTATTTACCTGTGGGGTCTCCCGTCTGTATCATGAAGCCCTTGATGACCCGGTGGAACACGTGCCCGTTGTAGTACCCGTTGTAATGTATCTACCTGTGGGGTCTCCCGTCTGTATCATGAAGCCCTTGATGACCCGGTGGAACACGTGCCCGTTGTAGTACCCGTTGTAATGTATCTACCTGTGGGGTCTCCCGTCTGTATCATGAAGCCCTTGATGACCCGGTGGAACACGTGCCCGTTGTAGTACCCGTTGTAATGTATCTACCTGTGGGGTCTCCCGTCTGTATCATGAAGCCCTTGATGACCCGGTGGAACACGTGCCCGTTGTAGTACCCGTTGCGTGCGTGTACACAGAAGTTCTCAGCGGTGCGCGGCACGTCCTTGCCGAACAGACGCACGTGCACGTCGCCCAGGGACGTGTGCAGGATGGCCTGCTCGTACAGCCGCTGCACTCCTGAATAACAAACACCATGACATCAGACTTGAAGAACCTTGGTGTAGACAAGTTATATATTTCTGTGGAACTCAATATTTGACATATTTACATAATACGACATAGATAACATGACTATAATATTTCCAAGCCTACAAGATTTGAAAGGTGTCCAAGTCGTGTCATCTCTCAGGGTCTATATGACATAATATGTAACATGGCCAAGAACATACCTTGCCCTTCAGTAGCTGAAATAATGTCCTCCTTCGACGGCTTCTCATTGAAGATGTCTCGGTCGGCGTCGGGGCTCTTGATGTCGTCGGGGCTCCGCCTGGAGAACATGTAGAAGCGGTTCTTCTTGTACGCCGTACAGAACAGTGTCGGGTCTGTCTTCACGTTCAGGAGCGTCGGGTTCTCAGACCCTTCCATCTCCAGAGTAGTTGCTACTTTTGACTGGTTAGTTCGACCCTGAAATATGTTTGTGATGGTTTAGTAAATATTTGTAAAATATTATTGCCTCATTGGTTGTGTTGGCCTCTAGTGGTTGCTATGTGCGACTGCTGAGCACGAGGTTCTGAGTTCGAACCCGAGCATTGTTACTGGGTTTTTCCATTAGGTAATTCTCAGTAGCAGCACGGAGTCTCGATTTGAGCCCGGTTAATCGCAATAGGCTCGCCCTATTTCATTGGGACCTAAAATATACCTGGCGAAATGTGGGAGTACTATATGTGCACCTCTGCCTACCCCTTCCGGGAGTACAGGAGCCTTATGTAAAATGTTATTTTATAATTTTAAATTAAATATAATCATATTTCCATTTCATGCTTTAATACTGTACAGCTCTTGTCGAAACGACTGCAAGAGAATACATAGGAATCTACCACAGTCAACATTTTCCTGTATTTCCCTTTCTCCATACAAAGTCCTATATGACGGTAAATCGACACAACTGTAGAAACATCAGGCCCAGAGCTAACAGCTTTGTGCTCTGTAAGGCGCAGAGGGGTAAGCCATCTAATAAAAAACCGCAGAAAGCACTGCGTAACATTGTAACTGCAAGGCCCTTTGAAGCCGTGACGTGTATACCTAATACCTATAAATGTGGGTGTCTTACCCTCAGAAACCTATAACGTATGTGTATATGTGTAACGATCTTGTCTTACTTGAAAGAGAGCGAGATGCAGCGGGCGCAGGTTCTCGGGCTTGCCGAGCATGGCGGCGCAGCGGTTGGTGACGAGGTTCACGACCTTCACGCCCAGCATGGTGGCGTAGATCACGAAGTGCCCGCTGGCGTCGAACAACACGTTGGCCAGGTGCACAGAGTCGGACTTCTCGAGGTCGCGCTCGGCGGCCATCCTGATTGGAACACGTAATGCGATATGACGACTAATTCTCCGATTGAGAAAGTTAAGGGTAGTTTACCTTACTCTACTAGAATCCGACTTCTGTTTAAAAGACACATACATCACGACTCATTCTCCCATTGAGAAAGTTTGGAATATTTACTTATGGATTATTAAACAAAGGTATACTTATATGCTTCTTATTATATATGAGGAGGAGGAACCTTCCATCAAGTCAAGCAATTTAAAATTTTCCTTGTTTTTAAAAATTACAGTTTAATATAAGGTCCTATAATCATAATTTAAGAATATATTTCTGTTTTTGTCAGGTAAATCATGTTTTCAAGAAATTTTCATCCCTAAAGCTTCTCTGTTCCCAAAAATGACACAGTGAATTTTTTCGCGCAAGCATATGTATTGTCAAATAGTAAGATATAAAGCAAATTTTTGTTACCTCCTGCCAAACTCCATATTGGGCAGCTGCTGCGTCTGATGCTGCAGCTCCTGGAAGCGCTGCAGGCTCTCGTCCAGCACCTTGTGCAGTTTGCCTGACAGGAAATGGAACACACGCACCTATTACATCAACAGACAAACATCCACCTATTATACACTAGGACTCGACACACACCACGACCCGTGTGTGTACCGTCATAGGATACATAACATAGGTGTTTTATGTAACTATCTACGAAGCCCGACCGACACTGGTGATATATTATTCTCATTAGTGCAGGTCGGGGCCTCATAGCCCGAAATACTAATGAAGAGTCGTGTATTTTTTTAAACGATACTCCACAGATGTTTTTTCTTTGTTTTGGGCGCACTTACATGCACTAATGATACATGCACTACACTACAAAACCTTTAAAAAGTCAACGAAAAGTCTAGCAAATATATAGGTTAAAAAGAGTTAACTTATTATTCAAGTCAAAGGTATAATGTCTATTCTGATGTAACTAGACCTCCCCAAGTTATGTTTCAAGTTTTTTGACAAAAAAACCTGCTGAATAAATAAAAATTATCACTCAACAACCTTACCTTTCTATCCAAACTGATAGACGCCATTTTCTTCCCATCAGGCGAGAACGCGAGCGCAGTAGGATACGTCTTGTTCTTCACAAAGTCGTACAAATCTGTGTCTAGCTTCGTTCCAAAGTTCACCGTTTTCGGGAATATGTACTCGTGTTTGGGGCCCGTCCAGTATTCTATGATCCCCATTTTATCTACTGAGACTGCTGTTTCGTAGACCGGGTTATATTTGATGGTGGTCACTGTGGCTTGATGGAGCGTAGCGAAGGTGTGAAGTGGAGTGCTCGATGTCTGGGTGCCGTCAAACACGTGGATCCTGTTACTGCCCTTCTCTGAGCTGTGAATAAGAGAACAGTTAGTGTTTCGATTCAAATAATATGAGCCATATATTTTTAATAATCTCTTTTGCTTAAGAATTATACCTAAATCAATATTTTTTTAAATAATTTCTATTTGACTTCAAAAATAATTATTGAAAAGTGCCACAAATGAGCGAGTATCATAAAGTAATTGAAACGCAACGAAAGTATATTTTACATTTAGGTACTTTAATACGGTACTTATAAGTTGTTTTTATGTTATTTTTCGTGTTATAATAGTGATAAAATACAAAACATTGATAAATTACAGAGCACACAATAATTTTATAGCGTAAAATGGCGGGCGTTTAAAGTGCTAGTATTTGGTTCTTTATAAGATTTGTTTTCTCCGTAACTTTTCGTTATTTGGTGCTGAATTGTGTTTTACGATACTAATAACGATTTGAGTATCGTAAATTAAATTACATGCACATTCCCTATTATCACCGGTTTTGTTACATTAGTTTATTTTTTAATTTTAATGTCGGGAATTCATGTCTATCATCATCATCAGCCTATCTCAGTCCACTGCTGGACATAGGCCTCTCCCATGGCATATTCATGCCTATAAATCATTAAAAATATATATCTTTTTTAACAGCCTGTATTGTCCCACCGCAGGACAAAGGCCTGACTTTCAAATATATTTTTTTTTTTTTTAGTTAGCCTGATTAGTGTCCCACTGCTGGGCAAAGGCCTCCCCATTATTTCTCCACAAAACCCTGTCCGATGCCATTTCAGGCCACGTCTTTCCCGCAGACGCCGAAGACCAGGTCGACCGAGAAGGCGATGGCGAGATGATCTGGACATTTTTGCGGGAAATATATTAATGTTAATTTATTTCTATATTTCCATTCCACTCATAATCTGAAAAGTATGCTTTCTCAGACTTGGAACCAACATTAATTTGTAGCTAATTGCTACTGGTGCGAAATTAGATCAATATTACCAAGTTTTCACTGAGTAAGCATATTGATAAGGATGTCTGTTGCATTTGAAATAATATTATTTAAGGCAAGTGCTTTTTGAATCCTGCTTAGATAAGCAAGATTCAAAAACACGTTTTGTTTTTTATACAAGACTAGACACACCCTAACTTTGTTGTGTGGACAAAGTCTTGTTTACCATTATACTGGCAATAGAAATATCATATTGGATAGATAGTATGGATCATAGTTATAATACTTACATGGCCAGTGCTGATATAGGATCCCCTGCAGAGTGTACCCACTCCGCACAGTAGGGTTCAAAGTCTATAGTGATCATGTTTATCATGTCTGAAAATAAATTACATCTATGAATTGTTTAATCTTATAATATTATTAATATGTGATTAATTATTATACATTAAGGGTCATAATAAAGCCAGTTGTAAGTGATACCAGGTTGTTAAAAGATAGTGCAGGGTTATAACAAAATGTCAAAATTATGGATTTAAATTCCCAGTACCGATAACTAAACATGGTATTCAATAAGAGGTTATTGCCTAGCAGTACAGCAGTAATACTGAATTTTATTATTTTATAGATAAAATTGTGTTGCTTACCAAAATTAACAACATCAAAAACTTTAATAGTCTTCTCCTGAGATGCTGTGCATAGCAGAGTGCCGGTAGTGTTTGTAGCAACATGGGTTATTGGTGCCAGGTGACAGCGGAAATGCTTCACAAACTCTATACCTTCCTCCTGAAACACAATTATTATAATACAGTATCAACAACTCCAAGTATAAAGTGACTTGTTCTGTAATCTATGTCTTGTGGATGAGAAAGAAAATTGTTTTAAAAATATGATGCCTATTATAGCCTTTGTTTAGTCTTACTTTTGCCTATTAGTCAATAAGTAGGAACAAATGAAAGAAAAAAACAATCACATACAATGGACTTATCAAGTGGCTAGGTGCTGAGAATGCCCAGCTAAACTTAACTATGAACAAAATGACGTATTTACCTGTTTTTTCCAGAACTTCAGGTGACCATCCTGGCTGGCAGTGATCACAAAATCAGTTTTAGTGACCACAACATGTGTGACGACATCTCGGTGCATGTAACTGAACTCATATGTCTCAGACATGGGCAGGTTCTCTATGTAAAGAGATTCGAACTCCAACACTGGAAAATATTTTTTTGTTTTTTACATAGAACGACCCCTGCATAGACGACCTCACTGAGGTCGCCGTTACCTACTGAATGCAAACATCCACTAAATATCATCCGTGTAACTTATCTAAGAAAAACAGTTTCAGTAGCGGTCGTTACTGACTTATATGATGCATATAGTGGTAGCACATTACAGGTTATAATGTACGCTGAAAAAAGCCTACCTTTCCTTTTTTTGGGCTTAGGTTTTGAAGCCTCCGCTGGCATAGGCCCGATCCAACCATCGGTATCCTCCGATTCCTCATTATTATCGACGCTACTACGTCGCTTCTCCGCGGACATTATTTTGACTTAATTAACTGTGATATTTATTTCAGAAATATCAGATTTTCGATTTGTAAACACCACGCAAGGTAAAATTACAAGAAACTAAAAACTGAATAACCCAACTAACTTAAAACTTTCATATTAATGTCAAATTTAATAGAGATTCCCGGTATTTTATGACTTCTGAAAAAGTTTACGTATTCAAGACAAATCTCAAGCAGTAATCAACAAAGCAAAACGTTTTCATAGGCTGAAAATTGACGTTTCTTTTTGTTAGTAGGTTTAAACGCCTACCATTGGACCATTACTTGTATCATAGACAATCCAAACGCAGATACAATGACTTACAAATTTAAATATTTTTAATCACAATCAATTAAAATTGATAAAATAAATCAAAATAAATAATATGTTTATTGCTTTACATATCAGAACTTCATAAAAATACGGTTTACAAAAAATATTATCAAGTCACGTTGGAGCGTTAAAAACTTTTTAGCTACATTGTCTATGCTTAAAATGTCTTTTACGAATTCGTAGTGATGGTGGCTGGCTTCCTTGCGAACGAAGCGTCGTAAATTACAGCATATTTGTAAATCTTGTTATAAATTTGGTCGTTAAACGATCGAATCAATAGTGACTTAAGTGCTCAAGAAGTTTCACATCTAATCGGTAAGTGTAAAGTGCTACATAGATTGTGAAACCGCGCGCTACCGGTACCTCTACACGTGGTTAGGCTACTTTACGGCGTACGTATATTACAAATTTGTTTTCTTCTAATTAACAATGTATATAGCAGCGGCGTAGATTTCCCAGATGTTCCCAAGTGAATTTCTGATAATTTTGTGTCAACGCATCATAGTTAGGTTGTTTATTGAACGTGGTTGGTTAATTTGACAAACGGGTGACTCGTTGCTGACACATATAGCTGCAGTTGAGGTAATTTTATATTCGAATATGTTATCGGAATTCATTTAAGTACATATAAAATAGTACCTACTACATAATGAATGGTTTTTGAAATTGCTCCGTCATCATGTAGCGTCTCAATCACCGCAAAGTATTTATCATGCCTTCTCTCGTGGCTTTCTTTTTTTTTTCTCTGTTAGTATAAGACAATGACGCATCGCTGCACTATGAACAGCATGTGGGAAAGAACGAATAAGTATAATGCCTATAGGAACCTTACTAGTCTAGTTTTAGGCATGTGTTATCCAGTCTACCTGTTACATGCTAACACAAAGGACAGATTTTTATACTATAAAGTAAAATGTATAAAATTGTTGACATCATTCAGTAAAGATATGTTATGTACTTATGATTATCAGTATAGTTACTAATTTCGTTCTATACCCTTTTCTGTACTTATAGCTCTTATACTATTGGATAAATCATTCTAGCAAGATTTTCATGTTCAAATGATAGTGTAATTCAAGCCTTATTTGTTGTTCATTATATTCTCATTGGTGGAATTACTCTGTGAGAAAGTCAGTACAGTCTGTAAATGATTGCAATTATACACTTTCCAAGAATTATAATTGTTCAACAATAATTTCACAAATCATTGGCACCAGTAGAATTGAAATGCAAGCTAAATATATTGTAAATATATGTTACAGAAGTAAAATAGTTTCATAAAATCTACTGTTTGAAGAATTTGAACTACTTGGCTGTAGTTAAAACAAGGAAAACCAACAAATTATTTCACCCTCATATTTAATGTAAAGTGATCTTATTATGAAAAACCCGACTGACAGAAATCAAATACCTAAGCATACAAAATGTAAAACAAGTTGTCTTAGTACAATCCCAAATAAGTGTAAAAAGGTTGTTACACTTTTCACAAGAGTACAGTTAGAACTTTCAAGTTATTGCTCCATTGACCCTTTAACAGTTGCATTTAGAAAGTAATTCATTCCATGTAATTGCACCATTACCAACTAGATTTCACACTAAATTCATGTAGGTCATTGTATTTTTGTATGTGCCTTTACCAAAGTAATTATCTATTTGTTTTATATTGTGTATTTAGTTTTGAGATAACATTGAAATTCAGAGTGAGTAAGATTTTTTGCTTACATTTCTTGAATACATAAGAGAAGCTATTCATTCCTTGACTCTAAAACAAAATTACTTTTTTTTATGAAACAATGTGGCCTGCCCTTTAAGGTTAGAATACATGGAGTATACAATACATATAACATTATTAAGCTTTACCATACACTCCTTGTCTGTTGTATTTAAATGTTTACATGTCCCTTTAAACTCATAGAATTCATATAATAAAAAACCAATTTATATAATGGACACTTAACTAAACAAGCCATGGTCCTCCTGAGACATGTTTTCATGTAGTTTTTGGCTAAGATTATTAAACCATTATTCTGTAATGTTTGTACACTAGTTACCATAATTGCTATAAGCTAATGACTTTCCCACTCGCAGCTTTCACTTTATCTCCCCCCTCCCCTACCAGTAACATTTCATGACGAGAAAAGTGGTAATACTAAATATACCTTTATGCTTTGAATTGTTCTTGTTTTAAGAATTACAGTATTTGGATAATATTTTCTATTCTGGGCTTCTATAGAAGTTTAAATGTAGTTAATTTCCTTATGTAAGCAGTGCCTGGCAACTGAATACTTCCACATGTAGCATGCATTCAAATGCAACTAAAAACAAATGTTTGCTTATTTTAAAATGTTATTATACTTACATTTATTTATAACAGAACATAATTCACAAAACCACAGCCTTGTTCATGAACTGGTCATTTCGGAGACTTTATGCTATGTTACTCAATAATGTCTTGCCACCGTGTTAATCAATAATTTAGAGGCCAAAGAAAGGTGTCGCCATGGCGAGGTCGTCGGTAAAACTTTTGTTTCTAATTCTAAAGGCTTAGTATGGTTTCTATAAATTATTTTTGTTTCGACAGATGGATACAATCATACAGTTCTTTTGTTTCTTAAATTGACGGCAATTGTTTTTTCTGATAGATGTCGCAATGATAACAAAGCATTAAATTAAATTGTACCTAAGTCATTGTAATTATCAGAATAGTTATTTGACCTTCTCTGAAATTGTAAGTAACTGTTGTGTAATTAATAAATATATCTTTGCATTGACAAGATGAATACCAATACTTAAGACAAAACATGCAGGTACAATGAATGTGCAACAAACTATTGCACTGTAAAACAAACTATCTTAATTCAAAAGGGTGATAAATTACTATGATGACCCTTTATTGTTTTCTCGTTTGCTACACTATAATACATCATTAGGCAACAAAAGAAACACCACAAGTTCTTGTTTAAACAGTCAAGTCAACAGACCACTTGGAATGTCTGATGTTCATGTTCTCAATTGTTTTGCATCGTATCGATTATACATTTTGATCGAGACGTTAAAGGGAGGCGCCCCTTTTAACGTCTCGATCAAAATGTTTGCCGCGAGTCAATTGATGACAATCGTTCGCAATTTGCCGTGATCTTGGCACTCGAGGCGCGTTATCAACCTCAGGGTCATCACGTCACCGGAACTTCTGTGCAAATACTGAAAAACTTTATATCTCTGTTACACTTATCGCTTATTAATAGGAGTAAGAAAGAGATAGCTAAGGCGAATGACCGTATTTTATAAAGGTCATTATTACAAGGTCAGATAATATGATGTTGACAAAGTAAATTTTGTGCACCGAAACGTGTTTTATCGTCCACCATCTTATTGTTCTTTTTCGACCGAAAATATATGTGAGACAATTATGTGCATTGTCAAAATGTCACTAGATTTATAGTCAAAAGTTCTTATATTACAAGTAACTGGAAGTAGCTGTTCAGTAAAAGGTTATTTTTCTGTTATTACTTACTTGTGGAGGTACCGTAACCGTTAACATGTAAAAGATAAGCGTAATCAACGAAGTGCATCCCATTGTTCCAGACAATGAGTTCGAGCGTATGCTACAAGTGTAACCGGACGGGGCACTTCGCCCGGGAGTGTACTCAAGGCGGTGTCGCTGCGCGCGACTCAGGCTTCAACCGCCAGCGCGAAAAGTGCTTCAAGTGCAACCGCGCCGGACACTTCGCGCGGGACTGCAAGGAAGAGGCCGACCGTTGCTACAGGTTAACACCAACTTTCTTGCCTTTTCTTAACTAGTCTAGCGAAGATTTCCTTCAGCACACTGAACATGTTCTTGAAGACTAAGTATTTATTATACAGATTGTGTGATGTCCATAACCAGGTTGCCATCTTCTGAGCCTCTGCTTGCCATGTTAGGTAATAGTATAGGTAAGTTGCGGGATAATCTATAAGCGAGGCCCTATAGCTGCGTGTTCTCCGACGCCTAGCGCCCGTACAGGTGTCTCCCCACCAACACGATGCCACGACATTTCTTAACCTCCCAATTCACTGTAATGATAGCCACGAGTCTCGTGTCTTTCGATCGTTGCTGCAGGTTAACGACACCTTAAACTATACTTACGTGTTTCGTGAAGATTTCAAGTATCTGTATCGGTTCGCTACGCATGAGTGGACGCGTTTGAGCGACTACTCGCATGCTTTTAGTGTTGACTAGCGTGCGTCGACGAGGAAATGAGAGTGCCACGCGCCTTGCGCATCCGCGTAGAAGATGCATAATATGAAGAAAATTCAGCACAATCGCTCAATTTCTTTTCTTATTTTTTTTAAACTGCCCTTGAATTGAATTTATTTGCAACATATTATATACCTATTTATTTTTACGGAGAATCATAACAATTCTTGTTCAATTAAACAATTACAACATTATGACTGATGTTGTAAAACTTTTGAGATGTTGCGCTATTCTATAATCTGATTCATAACAATTTAAAATCTGATAAAAATGATTATTATTTTATCCATGTCAGTTGCCATATTTTAATGTAGCTTAAAAAGTTCAGACACAAAATAGTTTGTTGCAAACCCTGAAAAAATACTTCAACCCTTTTTAAAGCACCGTGTTCAAGAGACACTTATTATTCTATGGGTTCCATTAGTTTTGTCAAGGCAAACCTCTTCGTATGTTACCTGCATATAACTGGCTGTTTCATGCAGGACGTGTTTTAGTAATATGTTGTCAGTTGCACGTTGGCTAACCGCGTATCTTATCCGAGCCACCGTCGCGTCGCGGCTTCGGTTTATCGTTAGATCGTATCAAAACCTGTTTCTATACCGAGTAAATCGCCTTTAATATTTCTCAGTTATATCACTTGATATATCATTCCGAATAGCTGAAAAGATACATTGTAAATGAATGAAAGGTTTAATCACGCCCCAGACAGATTGATCTAATGAAGTGAGTCGCTTGACTAACGAACGAGGTCGTAGCGAAAGTACAGCTCGTCGTGTAATATGCTAAATGTCACGTTGAGCTCTTGACATTGACCTTGTATACGCGTGTGTGCTATTAGCATGTCATCGAACTTTTTTGTTTTGTGAATTGTAAGTAACGCAATATCTTTGTGTCGTACAGATGTAACGGCACGGGACACATAGCGCGTGAGTGCGCGCAGAGTCCGGATGAGCCGTCGTGTTACAACTGCAACAAGACCGGGCACATCGCACGCAACTGCCCAGAGGGCGGACGCGATAGCTCCAACCAGACCTGCTACAACTGCAACAAGTCCGGCCACATCTCACGCAATTGCCCCGATGGCACCAAGACTTGCTATGTGTGCGGAAAGCCCGGACACATCTCCCGCGATTGCGATGAGGAGCGGAACTAACATACGCTTCGTCGCGACTGCCTATATATAAAATAAACTATGTATATTATGATGCCACGCACGGACGATAAGCAAAGGACGCGATACGCGACACTAGATCGTAAGACCACACGACTGTATGAAATTAATGCAACGGAATTATAAATCAGATGCAGCAGCGGTATTCACGTGACAGACTGAGGTGTATGATTTTTAAAATGTTGACTTGTATATAGGTCTCCCCGCCGCGCGAGCGCTGGCGGCGCTGCCGGTGCTCGTCGATAGGATAATGTTTGTTCTTGCACGACGTGAACGAGTTATTGTGTTTTAAATCATTTAATAATCGTGATTGAACTATTGAGGAGGTAGCGTTACAGTTTTTAGCATTACAGAGTATATATTTAATATATTTTGTACAGATTTTTTTGACAAAAGATAAATTGGATGCTGGCGTATAATGAGTTTTCAATGTGAAGAGTGGAGGCCCCGGAGCGACCCGAACCCCTACTGGACTCTCTTGTTCGTCTTGTTATACAGTAAACGTTGTTCTTACGCGGTCGTACTGCGATCCAACGAGTCTTAAACTTACATCCTATCACCACGCGTGATTTATTTTTATTGATCAATTCCTTTGTTTATGAGATCCTGCTAACTTGTGGAGAATTCAGTGGTTAATTAGAATTTCATCAATCAAAACATTTTTTATTTTGTTATCCCTGTCAATGTGCCTCTCTGTAATACACTGAAATGTATAATTATTACTCAAATAACAGTGGGAGATGATTAATTAATAAAAATCTTGCCTTATTATTTCACAAGTTTTCATCTTGCCCTATTTTTTAGCTTATCGTAGATATTTTTTTAATGTTTTACATGTGCTCACAACACAAACACACATAATAATGGCTATTAAAATCTCCCAAGTATAATATTTAGAACTTAATTCAATCACATCACAGGTTCTATATCAACTGACTGAACAAGAGGGCAAAACCTATCCTACAACCATACCTAGAAAATAAACATACAAATAAATTCCAGTAACATTTACATGTGACACCAGACGAACAAAAACTGAAAGCATAAGATAAAGATGAAAGAAGTTTCCCGTACATAACTTACTATTTCATTCCCAAGAATTTAGGTTCTACATTCAGCTGAACTGGGCGACTTGAGCCAGCCGATACAACTAACATGGACAGATGCCAAATGCCATTATGTAAGTGCTTAGTGTGTGTGATATAGAAACAATGGACATTGAACATTATGCACTGTCACGATGTGATGAGTTGAAGGTTTACAAACCAGCTTCCTTTGCTCAAGGACATATTGTGTCCACAACCTACCAAGTACATACCAGTAGTAAAGACTTAAATGGTATCGAATAGAAACCAAAAAGTAGTAGAAACATTTCCGGAATGCTCGATCTTTATTTTCATAAAAAGAATCTTTTTGAATTAGGTACTATCACTGACAAGAGTATTATAACCGGGGTTCGACTCCCTCTTGAACCCTTGTCGGTATAGAAATGAGGTTTCTGATAAAAACAGTAGCCCGGTTGATTATAACTACAGCTATTTGTTCAAGGAATTAAATTAGCATTCCCTTTCGTTGCTGGGAAGTACCTACCAGGAAACAAAAGGCACCTATTATATGAGGCAATATATATATATATAGTCCTCCATGTCGATTTCGACAACGGCGACCCTCGAAATCACCTTCCTTGATGAGCCCTAATGTGGCTCGCTAGACCGAACTTTGTTTTAAATATGCATGAGGCAATATACGCGTGCATGGGTTCATTGCTCCATGGTCCGCTCCAAATTACTAGTGTACGCCTAATCAAATCTTCACAATTCTGCTCCTGATGTATGACTACTAACTACCATACATATTTCAAGAAATTGAACCCTGTTATTAAGGCTAAATAGTTACTTAGTACTTACATATTACGAACAATCATCGTTGTGAGCGTTAAAATAAAGGTAGGTTCTTACCTAAACATAATATACCTTTCCATCTATGGGGATAAATAGAAAAATAAAAATCTTGCTAATTACTAGAGTGCTACAAACGATCAAGAAAGAGGGTAACTAATATTTAATGATTAGAAGTGTGGGTTCCCACCTACCAAAAGTATAAAGCTAAAAATTTTTGTCGGTAAGAGTTAAGTATGGCATAGCCACAGTAAGTAGATAAAAACTTTTTTTGGCTATGGTTGTTTCTTTATAGCGAGGAAAAGATGTACCACCAATCCTGGCTGGACGCCTTTTATTACGTCTCGCTAATTGATCGGATAAGCAGGCAGAGCTACCTGGGAAACTGCATCGAAAAAAAATTACCAATGTATATAATCAGCAGGTTTTGGAGCTGATGATAGGGACAACCTGGGACAACCCTATGTTAACAGCGTGCACAAATTATAAATGCAAAGTTAAGAATTTAGCTTTACTAAAACAACGTCTAATTGTGGCGTTCTAAGGGGGAGGCCTTTGTTTAACAGTGGATGTCTTCCGGCTGATGATGGTGATGAACACAAAACAACGTCGAGAAATAACTTAGGTATAGGTTAAATGAGGGTAAGTTACATTGACATGCGTAGGTACTTAGTACGTACCTACACCAGTAGTTACATTTCAGTTCGTTTAACCACACCCAGTTTTAAATAACATCTGTAATAAAAGTCTGACTTGTACACCTTAGAATATAGAACAAACCAGAAGGCGTGACCGCGCAAAATAATGTAAGTATGCCAACTACTCCAAAATGGAGTAGTTGGAAATTTTGACATTTGACATTTCATTTTTAAAAAGCGCGCGCATCGCTAGAACGTTTTATACGCTGCGCATTTAATTCAATTATGCCGACCTGCGTAATGCTAATGACGAAAACTGCAGTCGGAAATATATAAGAATATAATAGGATTACATTTCATGTGTACGTTTCACATAGATACGTCTCTTTATTTAAATGTCGAATATTTTTTATCGTAATTATTTGACAATGAAACTAAGCGTCCATTTTGTCAGTGTTGCAAGTATTTAGGTGAAATATTACCCCGTGATTTGTTAATATTTTTATTTGTAAAAATGCTAAAAGGAGGAAGAGTTATGTTTTATATGCGTAAGGTGTGGAGTTTGATTACCGGTCTGGGCAGTATAATTAGGTAGTAACACAGAGTCTATAATTATTTGTACTTATTCGGTCAGTGGCAATAGTATTAGAATTAAAAACTATTACATGATAATATGACATTTGTTAATTAAAAATCTTTTTATACAAATCGTTAATAATCACAACCAAAACATCGCCATTTACCCCAGAAGCGGTATTCCACTTCTAGCCTAGCAACATTAAGCAGGTGTGAAGTGGCGGGAGAGAGGAGCGTACGCCATGTTGATGGACACAGTTTACGCAAAGGAAAAATGGTTGAACGCGGGGCCTGTGTTGTACACGTAAAGATCAGTCTAATGAGATATTAGTATGTACACACAGAAGTATCTAGGCCAAGAAACACCTAAATAAATAATGTATGGTCACGTTTAGTTGTCACTGTGCAATATATTTTTAGTCTTAAAAGCGTTATTCTCCTCTATTTCATTATATTCAATTGATAATTGCCGAAAAAATAGGCATAATCAAATCTCAATTTAAACTAGGTAATCCACAATGCCTACAAATTAAACGTAACCGTTTAGACCATAGACAATAAAAGTAAAGCTGCTTTCAAAACACTAATTCTCTATAGATTTTGTATGGCACTCAGAGTAATTACTAATAGTAGTTTAGTAATAGTACTATATTATAATTAGCAATTACTCTGAGGTATGGCAATAGGATCATGACGTCTCGTCACTTTTTCGAAAGTTCAATTGACTTACTATTTATTGATCTCAAAGCAAATAAAAATCGAATTTTACAATTAATTAATAAGGTATAGCTTTTTAGGGATAAAAAAGTAGTTATTGAGAGAAGTATTGTCTTGGAATTATTGTCTAGTGGTGGCATCATCCCAAATATCGATTGCCCAATTTTGTTGTCTTTGTTATCGATATCGGTAGACCTAAATTATAAACATAAATTGTACAAGAACCAGCCGTATTCGTTACGAATGAGACATTTAATTACTTTTACAATATACACAAAACAACAGCTTAAAAGCTTCAGCTTTAACATTTGATTTGCAAGAACGTTAAAATGTTAACGGAACTTACCGGTTTCCTCCCTAACCGGGCGTGGTGTAGTGCGACTGCGCGACTATCGCGTTTTCTTGAATGAAGTGAGTAATGAGACGTTGCTAACGTTCTTGTTTATTTATTTGAATTAAACTTATTTTAAATGAATTTCTTTCGAATTAATTAATTTTATGTGTTTTATAGGTAGTACAGTGAAGTTTTAGTGCAAATGTGGTTGTGTTCTTTGCTTTAAGTATAAAAGCGAAGAGTATCCATGGGCGTTAACTTCAGGTTAAAAGAATTGTTAACTTTATTATTAAATTAAAATTAAGGTTAATCGTGTATTAAACTCGTTTTTTCTTTACATTTTAAGCTATCTATTGGTTTAGATGACCGGTGTTATATAATTAAATGAACTTTTAACTGACAAGAGTCGGTGTTTATGTTGGCTAACGAATGTTGCTAATTCGAATCTCGATTATAAACTAAGATAGTACCCGCTGGTAATGCACGATAACTTATTTATTATTGTATGCAAGAGTCCTTAATTGCCTCTAATAATTCATTTGTAACAGTAAACTTACCATTAGCTGTATAAAACAGCTGAATTGATCGTACATATTTAAATGTCATTTCTCGTGCTTCATTTGAGTTTAAAACTAAACTTATGCATATTAGCCGCATGTGTTTACTGTTGTACCAGTGCTTGAATATGTTTATGTTTACCCTTAATTGGAATATTAATGGGAATTAATTATCACTAGCAAACCTACTGCAAGAAACTTGTTAAAACTATTTAAATTAATTAACAGCAGTAGTACGAACTTATAATGTATGCATTTATTTATGCTAAACTAGTTAACAATTTAATGATTAATTTATTTTTGTTTCAGGCAGCCACAATTAAAGACTGAATTATGAATCTCTTATTATTAACATGCATACTATGTACTACAGTATTACAACTATGCAGTTCACAAGACTATGCATCTCCAACATACAATCCTGATATAAACCAGCCAAATCCTACGAATGATTATCTAAATCCTGACCCAAAGTATGATAACCCTTATGATCCAAATCGGAGGTTTCAGAATCGAAACCAAAACAATCCATTTGATCAAAATCCAGTACAAAGGATTAACCAGTATGATAACCGGAATGAGGATATCAACTATAACCTGAACCAAGGACCAACCAAAAACCGGAACCAGGATATAAACTATAACCGGAACCAGGATACAAATTATAACCGGAACCAAGACATAAACTATAACCGGAACCAGGATATTAGCTACAATCAGAATCCATACTCCCCTGATAACACTCCGAGACCATCTTGGGACAGCAGAACCTACAGCACATCATACAAAGGTGCAGGACTGGAACATGAGAGCGTCATCATCAATGAAGCGTAAGTTATACATTTTAATACTTTGTACGGTACATTTTTAAAGTTAAGGTTAGGAATGTTTGACAACTTTATTTGTATGAATGGCGAATTTATCAAAAAAATTAAGCAAATTTGCTTTTAAAGGCTTACTGTGTTATATAAATATGTTGATCACTTTAGGGTGTGTTTATACCATATTACATATTAAATGGATAAATAAGAACAATTACCTACTCTAAAAAATCTTTTCAGAATAAGGATGTAATTAATAGTCTGATCAATGTTATAATATAGTGGCTAATTAATTTGTATGCAAAATAAAGTCTATAAATGAAGTATGATAATCTTATAGATGAAGTAAACTTTAACCCACTGAATACTGAAGTAAACCGTAATGGCCTCTGCTACTATTGTATACCTACATAATCTTGCATAGTTGGCAGTCAATGGGTTAAAATGGGTTAAAAATTACAAGTGACATTCTCTATTATATACTAATAAGATATTATTTTCAGCACATATTTCATAGTCGCCTCAAGAATGGTGCGGCCAGGCCAGATATACAAGATATCTGCTAATATTCTCCAAGCACGGTTGCAGATGACCATCAGAGCTTCCATCTCTTGCAATGGAGTTGAAATCACTGATGTCAACCAGAGGGTCAAAGAGGGAGTGCCAGAAATACTGAATATGAGAGTGAGTTATTTTACCATAGATGAAAATTACTGGTGGAATATGGGAGAGCTCCACCTATCTCTATGGTGATGCTAATATGTAATTTTATTACCTCAGGTACCCTCACAATGCTAATTCTTCATCCTAGCATCTATAAACTGTTCTTGTGTACCTGCCGTTGTGTCTTTATTCCATTGTAAAAGAAGTAAATATAAATTCTTATGAGATGATTAATAAACAGGTAATGTAACACCAAGAAGACTTGACCAAAATTCTGTTTTACATGTAGGCATCTTATTCACAAAAAAGCGACAATTAAAACCATGGACTAAATTATACCCATCACTGTAATTTGCAGAGATGTATATAGACTGACTATGGAGTATGGTTAATGTATAATCCTCATTTATAAATAGGTTGTAAGCCTGTAGAGATGTAGATATTTTTCTATCAATCAAGTTATTAAATGTGTTATTTCTTAATTTAAGAATTGATTATTCTTGGTTCATGTCTTCATTTGTAAGTGCATTAAGGAACCAAGCTGTAGAACATATTATGTTTAATAAAAAAAAGTGTTTCCAAACATTTAATTTATTATATATATGAACAATGGGCAGTTGTTATCGACCTATAGTTAACAGCGCGAATATAATAAAACTAATACTGGTCATTCATAAAACAGTATCATGACAGGAAATGTAAAAATATATACCCATAGTTATCAAACTGGGAATATATATTTTCCATATAAGTAATGCACATTTTAGGTATTCACATACAATATGATGAATAAACGATATAAGATGAGTGACAATCTAAGTCAAATAGATAGGCTAACCAATACAACCATAGAAAGGTGCAGGATCAGTGGCTTAAAGACATAATGTTCTACTCTAAATCTGGCGCCACATAGATTAAAAATAAGCGTAAATCTCTTTGTTATAACTTCTTGCAGAATTACATTTTCTATTTTTGTTAACTTAGGTGCCCCCAACTACGGTACCGGGTGATTACAAGCTGCGCGTCGAGGGTCTGTACCTGGACACACCGTTCGGAGGCCGAGCCTTCGTCAACGAGACGCAGCTGACCTTCTCTAGGCGGTTCATGACCATATTCATTCAAATGGACAAGCCAGTTTACATGCAGGGACAAATTGGTAAGGATAATAAGGAGTTACATTTTATATTCAAAGCATTTCACACTTGTTTCTAATATGAAAATGAAGTTGTTGTGGCTTGAAATACTGTGAAGATTGTCATAATATTATATTATATAATGTGGGAAATCTAAATGCTCTTAAAATTGCTCTACTAGTTCTAATTCTACTTTTATTTCTATAAGTAAGTATGCAGTTAATTGACTTGAATATCTTTCTATCTTTCTTTAGACTTTAACTACAGATACCTAAAGTAATATATTGTAAGAGTGTTTCTATAAAACTATATGTAACATCGATAGTTTTATAAAACGCTTACCACATAAGGTACAAGATATAATAATATTGCAGTACGTTTCCGTGTGATACCCATCAACACCGAGCTGAAGGCGTTCGGGCGCGCCATCGACGTGTACATCCTGGACCCCAACCGGCGCATCATGAAGAGATGGCTGTCTAGACAGGTAATGTACTCAACATTGTTTTAGATGAGTTATAGACTAGTCTTCTACTTCTTATCGTATTGTTGGGGAACGACGTTGTGTCTGGTGCCGTTAAAAAGTTTCAGGTGTGCTGATTTCCTGACGATGTTTTTCTTCAGCGTTTTTAGCAACTAATAATACACAGTTTGCGTAAGGTAAGGAATACAGGTTCCAATCCCGGCAAGACTACATACCAATGCCTTTAGGACTGGCTAGTTCTAAGCTTAAGTCTCGTATCACGAAAAGACATTCAGTTCACCCTCCATTAGCAAGTTGAAAACGATCAGTAACACGGTTAATGGTGTATTGTGTCACACGAGCAGACCTCGCTCGTTGGTGTCGTGTTCAAGAGTTGGTATTGTTGTTTATAGGATCACCTCAAAGATACGAGATATTTTACGTTGTTTGGGATGATTACGATACTCGAGAAGTGAACTACAATTAGATATAGACTATAAGTGATGATATTTGATAAATATATTTGTTTTATATCCAGAATAGAGGCAGTACCTAGTTATACAGTTAAGTCGACAGATGTGCACATAATAATTATGATAATTGATAGCATACTTGCAGCTTATAGTACAAGACTATTTAGGTAACCTGAAACAATCACGTCCTGAAACAATGATAAGGAAATATCGTATTATAATAGTCATGGTAATATGTTCAGAGCAATTTACAATCTCTGATTATGATCTTCTTGCAGAGTAACTTCGGTACAGTGAGCCTGCAGTACCAGATGTCTGACCAACCGCTGTACGGTGAATGGTTCATCCGAGTCGAGGCGCTCGGACAGATCGAGGAGTCGCAGTTCTTAGTCGAGGAGTACTATCAGACCAGATACGAGGTTAGTAGTACCACTACGGAACATGTTGTACGTATTACCATCATCAGAGTTAAATATCTGTTTACCTATCAGTACGTAGTAGTATGTACTTACGTAATATGCATTATGTAGTTAACGTATACCATTATTGAGATAAGCAGGCTAGAAAACTTTTTGGTTATTATTTACAGATAAAATTGCCTTAGTAAAATTGGCCTGAATATTTACATAACAATTTTTGTCTATCAAATTCTGAATTGTACACGATAATACCCCGATATATAGTTGTTGTTGCATTGATCATAGTCATGAGAAAGTTGATGTTCGTAATTATGTGTGCGCGAGTAGTCCAGTATCAATAAAATCTTCGATGTGTAAGTAGTAAGTACCCCGCAGGTGAACGTGACGATGCCGGCCTTCTTCTTCAACTCGGAGCCCTTCATCCACGGGCGCATCCTGGCCAACTACACGTCGGGCGCGCCCGTGCGCGGGAACCTCACGCTCAAGGCCACCGTGCGCCCCGTGCCGCGCTACCGGCCGCGGTACTACGCCCAGGGGCAGTTCAACAACCGGGGGCAGTTCGGGGTGCCCACGGGCTACGGGAGCACTCAGTACACGAGAGGTAAGGGCCGATTGTGAAGATTTCAATACTAACAATGAATTTACAAATAATAATATATATAATAAAAAATGTTGACGACCTGTTTAGCGCAGTGGCTAAGCGATTGGACTGCTGCGCTGAGGGTTGCGGGTTCGATTCCCGCACGGGGCAAAACTTTGTGCGAACCACAGATGTTTGTCCCGAGTCTGGGTGTTAGTGTATGTGATATTTCGTGTTTGTGAAACGCACCCACGACACAGGAGAAATTCCTAGTGTGGTGCGACGTTTTTTTTAAAAAAAAAAAAAACAGTAGACCAGATATTTTACAATGACGTTATGAGAAAGAAATTTATTTTAGTTATAAATGATAAATTTGTTTCCTGTAAAACAGTTTTAAAAAGGCGTTTTACATAGGTTTTCTGTTTCTGCAAGAGATCTGTCGTGCAATAAAACAAATATTGCAGATTAAACCGACCGCAAATAAATCATACTAGATTGCCCTGTGTCGGGATCCCATAGCTTAGCAGTATCGTCCAATGACGACATCGTTGTATTTAGCTATAACTCACCAAAAATGTCTTAGTTGTCTACAAGGCTTTATATTATCTCCTACAGTCCATCCAAACTACCCCTATGGCTACAACAACGACAGCAACTACCAGCAGCAGTACGACTACGGCCAGAGCGTGGTAGACGAGTACGGGCGCGTGGTCAACAAGGAGACGCGCTACCTGCCCGGACAGCCCAACCAGCTGGACCAGCTGGACTGGTGGTACGACCAGCAGAAGGTCGTCACCAGGATGTTCAACTTTGTAAGTGTTTTAATATAGATAATTAAAAAAAAAATAGACACGAGCGGGATTCGAACCCGCGATACATTTCCCACTGCTGGGCAAACACTCTTTCTACCTCACCCTGTAAGTCTGTATCTATAAGTCTTCATTTGTAATACAGGATGAGAAGTACCCGTTCTGGATGCCGAAGCCCGACTCGACGCAGTACGCTCTCGACCACAACAACATCAACAACAACAATCCCAACTACAACACGTACACCACAACCTCCACGTACAACAACTATTACAACAACCCCTATTATGACCAGCTGCCGTACTTGAGATTTGTGAGTATTGCTTTATTTATTAACTAAAAAACGTAACTGGCGAAATGTGGGTGTACTGTATGTGCACCTCTGCCTACCTCTTCGGGGGATACAGGCGTGATGTTATGTTTGTTTATGTGTTTATTTACTTTGAATTTTGAGTGTTATGATAAATTACTGTATTGGTCTTTTGTGTACATAATGAACTGTTTTCTTGAGTTAGCATAACAATAATATTGTTGACGTTTCTATTTCTTAGGTTTTAAGTAATAGGTACAGTAATTAAAAATATTCTTCTTTCCCATTCCTATTCTGGTTTTGGTCGTTAACTGAAGCATATTTGGTGTATAGTAGAATATTTGCCAGTTGATGTCAAAGCTATTATTTGAATCATAGATATAGGATCCAAGTAGTTCCTACTATAGATGGGGTGATTGAAACAGAAAGACCTGAGTACAATGTAGGTTAGAGTGAGAAAGGTAGTTGGACGTGTTACTGACTGAACTTTACACCAAATGACACATTTCAAATTAGTCAAAAATAAATTGTGTTATTTAATTTGAAAAAATATATGCATGGTGTGTAAATTATATTTATTTATTTGTCTTCGTCATGCCTTCGTGTGTAGTACCCGGATGTGATACTAATCATAGAAATAATATAAATAATTACAGTTTTCACTTGTAAGTACAATTGGTTATTTTGCTATTTACAATACGTTTACAAATGCCTTTACTAACGTTGCGTATATCAATCGGTACGCCAATGTATCGCGTTTAATCACATAGCGACCCTTAATATTGTAGATCTTTATAAAAAGAAATAACACGTACGTAAATTTTGTGTATTTTTTACCCAAATATCATAGAATAGAGATTGACCACCTTGACAGAGACTTTATCGATATTGTTCGATATTCTACTTGACGTTTTATTTTGAGAAGTTGATTAATTAGTATAGGTACATACTATTATTATTGTAAAAATAAATTAATACACATATTATATTATAATCAATCAATGTCCAAAATAATTATTTAGAAACATTATAATTCTTTAGAATAATGTAAAAAAATATTTTGAAGATTTCCTGTAAATGAAGAGTTTCGCCAAAAATGGCTAAAACTGTTAAATAGAGGTAACTGGATTCCCAAAAAATATTCATCAGTTTGCAGTAAGCACTTTGAACAAATTTGTTTTAGAAAATGCCCTAAATACATCAGATTACGATTTTCATTACTTTATTTATTTTATGAATGTGGTATGTTATTTTATGAATTTACCTTTTACCACAGAACTACTTAATAAATTAGACAATACGACTATAAGTATTTAATATGTATTTTTTTATGGTACTAAAAATTACCATTAGTAAATAGTAAATTAGTTAGTTTAGTAAAAACGGAAAATCTGCAATAATTGACTATTATACACTTACTTATTCAACAGAATAAGTGATTTATGTATTGATTCTGTAATAATTATGTTAATTGCCTTCGGGAATCCACGGTAGGGTCGATATGAAGTTGAAATCTTTATTAACAGTGTGATCACTGATCACTGGGCTTACTGCATTAATGACGTTATAAACCAACGCCGACTTTTATTTTATTTCATGTTTTTGACTATTTGTTAACTTTAAAAGGTTTATTTTTTTGTTAAGATTTAATAAACGACGATGATTTATGGATTCTTTTGTTTTACTATATTGATTTTAGATAATTTCGTTTAACTTCGTTGTTTTCATGATTGTGATTTTTATCGACATACAATAATATGAGAGTGCGTGTCACAGCACTATATGTCAAACACGCACTCATTTCATTTTTGGTCTCGCCTTATTTACATGAGAACCGGTCTATCATATACTTCGTCTGAGATTTGAATTTAGTCAAAGATTAGTTTGAAGTAAGAACTATATTGTTGCATTATTGTGCTATGAATTGGTCTCCTATATAAAAGCACCTCCAGCAATAATATTGAGATGTGAGATGAAGGGATCATTAATGTTAGAGAAAGAGACAATTAAATTTGAAAACTTAATCTAATCCTACTTAGAATGATCTAGAAACATCAGCGTAACATATACACATTTGCAGTTCAACGGCACGTACGAGTTCAAGTACCCGATGTCGGAGCTGGCGCAGCTGGTGCCGACCCTGGACGGCGTGGAGGTTATCATCACAGCTTCTGTGGGAGACCCCTTCCTGGACGAGGTCATCGAGGGTTACAGCATCGCCAGGATCTTCAACTCCTCGCTGGCCGTCACCTTCCTGGGGGGCACGCCGCAGGTCTTCAAGCCTGCTATGCCGTTTGATGTTTATGTAAGTGGGATTTAAATTTGATGGATATATGATAAACTAGCTTCTGCCCGCTACTTTGTCCGCGTCGATTTCTAATGTTTTATAGCCTTTAGTCTTCCTGGATAAATGGGTTATTAAACATACATACATACATACATAAAGTCACGCCTGTTTCCCTGAGGGGTAGGCAGAGACCACGGTTATTAAACACAAGAAAAAAATTACAATTCGAACCAGTACTTCCTGAAATTAGGTTGTTCGACCAACCAAACGCATAATCTGAGAATAGTACTCGTGGCCCATCACACGCGAGGCCTGGGCCTCAGTGAGCGCGTGTCGTGTGTAACGGCGGTGGCCGGCCCGCAGATGGTGGTGTCGTACCACGACGGCTCCCCGCTGCCGGCGTGGCAGGCGCGCGGGGTGGCGCTGTCCGTGCAGCTGCAGGTGGAGGGCCGCGGGGGGCAGGTGGAGCCGCAGCAGCCCACGCTGGTGCCCGGACACGATGCTGTGTGGCATCTCAAGTGCGACCTCTACAAGCTGCTGCGTGAGTCAATCTCTCTATATTTTCTACCCCCTTTCTCTATCTATTTTTACCTACCATGAAAGGTAAGACTAATTCTGCCCCACGATGAAAGCTAATCTTCTATTTCAAGCCTTCATTAAATTATATTTTTTGTTAAAATTGTTGAAATCTTGATTTTTTGTGACAGTCTTTTATAAGATAGATACAAAAAATGTTCATTAAACTATTTTACAAACATTTAACTATTTTGGTATTGTCTACCCTTCGCAATTTTATACAATGCCATATTTTGTTTTGTTTAATTTCTACGTGATATTTGTCTTATAAACTAGTAATTTACATTTATATAAGTAGCCTCCCAAATATATGTATCGTGATCCCCCCGCAGGCCTTCAGAACGACCCGAATTACCGCGAGGTCCTGAACAGCATCACGGGCGTGCGGCTGAGCGCGCAGCTGGTGGACGCGGTGGGCTCGCACGCGGCGGCCGACGTGCACTTCATCGCGCACTACAGCGGGAACAACCAGCACATCCGCATCGCCACCAGCACCACCGACGCCAGGGTATGGCCGACAACACCCTGCCACACTATACTCTAACACTTCTATACTCTGACATCTACACACTCTGACAGTTATACACTTCATCATTTCTACAATCTGACAGTTTTACACTAAGCTGACACATTCACACTCAAACACACACCACACTGCTACGTTTACTCATACTTCGACGGTCAGACACTTCTATACATTTACACTCAAACACTTGAAGTGTATCTTCTATACTCAGATGTTTCAATACTTCTACACTCTGAGACATTTATACTCACACATTTCAACACTTGTACTCTCAGACAGTTTTTCAGTTATATGTCTATTCTGTTTCAACACGTAGACACTTGTAGGCTCAGCCTCATTTGATCTAGACTAATACATGCTTCTATGTTCAGGTGGGCGAGTACATAATATTCCACGTGCAGAGTAACTTCTACATGGAGTCGTTCAACTATGTGGTCATGTCAAAAGGCATCATACTCACTAGTGGACAGGAGATCATGCAGGTAATTATTATTGTTTCAATCATTAAAACGGGTATTCCCGAATTCACACGTGAGTAAAACCGGCATAATTATAATCTTTATGCTACAAAATGTTACATAGGCAGACTTACTGCTTAAAGCAGACTCTTTATCAGTTGATATAACAAAAAATAATAATAAAAATGAATTATTATTTCTTCTTAAAATTGATTTTATTTTTAGTACATTGAATTGAAATAGACTAGTATATAATATGTGGTGGCCCCGTGTGCAGGAGGGCGTGCGTACGTTCGCCGTGTCGGTGTCGGCAGAGATGTCCCCGGTGGCCACGGTGCTGGTGTGGAGCTCCCAGCGGCGCGCGCAGGTGCTGGCCGACTCGCTCACCTTCCCCGTCAACGGCATCTCCAGGAACAACGTGAGTACTGCTCAGGACACACCATAAGTACTACGAGGGATCTCGTCGTCGGGTTAACCTGTAACACGTGTTTCCAGTTCACGGTGTTCATAAACAACCGCAAGCACCGCACGGGCGAGCGCGTGGAGGTGGCCATCTATGGCGAGCCCGGCGCCTACGTCGGCCTGTCCGGCATCGACAACACCTTCTACACCATGCAGGCCGGGAACGAACTCACCTACGCCAAGGTACGACGCCCCCGCACTACTGTATACTTAATTACTTACACGATTGTGTCACATTTGTTTTGTCTGTTTAATGATGCTAAAGAAAAGTAATCGTAATAGTGGTGATGTTCTCAATACAGGTGATATCAAAGATGTCTCACTTCGACGAGTCCACTAACGGCACGTTCGCGTACACGTGGCGCTCGCACTTCGGCGACGCCGACGATCTGGTCTACTTCCCTTCCTCCACCTTCGGTATTGACGCTAACAGGACTTTCGAGTGAGTGGTTTTGTTTCATGATTGACATTATATTCATTATAGTTATTTTTTTTTTTACTTAGGTATGATATTTGCTAAAAGATCACATGTTAAAGTCACTTACAGTTATTTTTGAAGAATAATTTGATATATTTTCGCCTTACATTTATATATTATGCGACAATAGTTGCACTATAAAAATATATGGCGTGATTTCCAAAGTCTCGGACGGACGCGCGTTCTCATCGAGTGTCACGTGACCACTGGCGCGGGCTGCACGCGTCAGTGGCATGGGAGTGATGCTCCAAAATCTACCTTTTAGTTTTTATTTAATATTATGTAGTTATATAATGTGTACCATGTGTGGAGGTGGCACTGGTACCTCGTGCAGCGTGTAATGTGTGCGGCGTGTGTGTAGGTACGCGGGGCTGGTGGTGTTCAGCGACGTGCCGGTGACGCGCCGCTACTCGGCCTGCAACGTGTCGCAGGGCTTCGGCGAGTGCCTGGAGGGCGGCTGCTACTCGCTGGCCAAGCGCTGCGACGGCAGCTACGACTGCCCCGACCACACCGACGAGTCCAACTGTTCGTATAATCCTAGCCTCCATACATATAATTCCTCAACTTCAAATAGATTTCATGAAGAGTTTCAGTTTAATCATTCAATAAAAGAAATAATTGTAAGAAACAAGCTTTCCATTCTCAATTCGTAGTCCAAAGAAATAGACAAATGTAATACGTCCTGCTCCACTAAAATGTAAAAGACAAAATACACTATCTTCCAATAAAAATATAATCCCGTTAATAAAGTACTATGTATCTATGGCCATGTCCTTGTCCCCTAGGTGAGACGGACATAAACAAGTCGTTCGAGCTGAGCCACTTCCGCAAGTTCCGCTTCAACCGCGTGCAGCGGCAGTACGACAACGTGTGGCTGTGGCATGACGTCAACATCGGCCCGCACGGACGATACGTCTTCACTGTAGACGTGCCGCAGGTACCTTGTACATCATGTATCATTCTGTGGCCTGGTACTTAAAAGACCCCTAATCGGCTTTGACACAAAAAAAAGTATTGACAGAAGAGCCACGTATCGCACAAAAACTCTTCTCTCAAAATGTATGTATGATAAAACTGCATGTGTCCATGCATTACATTAATCTCACTTCTCACAACAACTTACTTTGGCCCTTTTAGCACCAAGCTAAAAAAGTCATTTACACTTATTTTGCCAGCCTATATCTTTTACATTGAGTTTCTGCCAAATTGCCATTTCCTCTAGCTATTTGTCGTTGATGAAATGCGGGTCTTACAATAATGTCACTTTACAGGTACCAGCGCATTGGATAGTGTCGGCGTTTAGTATGTCACCCAGCCGCGGTCTAGGCATGTTGACTGAACCCAAACGAGTAAGTATCAGATAAATCTACTACCTGTTAGTAAATTATATTATTTAAAATTAGTAAAAAGAAGACAACTCATTATGTACTAGTTTTCTGTAAAATTTTATTGTATTTACAACATAACATCACGCCTGTATTCCCCGAAAGGGTAGGCAGAGGTGCACATATAGTACACCCACATTTCGCCAGTTATGTTTTAGGTCCCAATGTAATAGGGGGCGAGCCTATTGCCATACCATATTGTATTTAAATCTACCCTTTCATTGTCAGTGTCATATTTTTTCTTCACATTACTTGAAAACAATTTAGTCGTATAATATATTGTTTTTAAGTGTTAATTATATATGTTAATTATTTATATAAATAAAAGAGAATGACATCCCTAATAAAACCTTTGTATAATCCTTACCCTTTCCTCTCTCAGTACATAGGCGTGCTGCCGTTCTTCATCAAGGTGGAAGGACCGGACCAGTGCCGGCAGGGCGAGCAGGTGGGGCTGCGCGTGGTGGTGTTCAACTACCAGCCGCAGGACATCGAGGCCGTCGTGGTGCTGGCCGCCTCGCCGGACTACAAGTTCGTGCATGTTGAGGAAAATGGCATTGTGAGTTCATAGCTTAACTTGGTTATCTAGTACTGTAGACATTTTGACGAAGTTTTCGTTGTGTCACGTGATTTTAATGGCGTTTATTAATGGGCGTAGACTAGTACCCCTTATTCATAAAAAAATAATACAATTCTAAACCAAGGATTAACTGTTACTGTCGTTTGCATATTAAAAAATTCAGATGTCAATCGTGATTTGATCGTGATAATTGTAGAATAAAAGGGGTATTGTATTGTAATGTCAAGAGAATGCAGACGCAAATGTATAAGACAGGTGTTTTATACATTTCAAAATCTAGATAAGATCACACATCCCAGGTTATGGAATACAATCATTAATATTTCCTGAGTTTTTAGACTGATTTATATAATAATTATTTGGACTGAGATAAACAAGAAAGAAAGACCTTTTTCCTCAGTGGGACAAAATTGTCTGAAAAATATTATTTTGAGCCATTGTTGACCAACGATCTAACTTTTAATAATTAAAATGATTAAAAACCAGCTTAATTGCGCGTGATCTATTATTTGGTAAGCCGTGTGATGCAGTACATGTGTGTCAGGTCCGCTCGTACAACCCGCGCACGTCGTTCGGCGAGCACCAGTTCTTCGTGTACATCTCGTCGGGCGACGCGGCCACCGTGCACGTGCCCGTGGTGGCCGCGCGCCTCGGGGAGATACACGTGCGCCTGCACGCCTCCACACTCATGGGGCAGCACCACTACGTCAAGAAGATTACCGTCGAGGTCCGATACTTACATTCTTATAGCTCATACAATAAGTCGAATTGATAATCAACTCATGCACATACTAATTTGAAACCATTTTCAAACCGTCATGTTGTGCGTCATTTAAGCTTTTTATTGTATTTTGAATTTATGTTTTATGTGACAATTAAACTCTACTTTATAAGTGTATTTAAATTAGGGAAGCCAGTAGCCGCTAGATTCAAATGAGATATGATTAACTTGTGAAATAATAGTCTTTTCCCTCATGCGGCTATTTACCTGACTAAGAAAAAAATCTAGCTCTGGATTGCCGTGCTTTTTTAATATCTCTATCGTCTATTTTTTTTTTACTAGGTATCCCTACTAAGCCTCTTAGACAGACGAACGGTTTATGGTTGAATAGAACACCTTGCTCTAAGACATTAGAAAACAAATTTACAAATGCTCAAAAGCTACTTTTAAGTTTCAAAGTTCTAACTATAACGTCTTCTCCTTGCAGCCCGACGGCCTGCCCCAATACCGCCACCAGTCCGTCCTGCTGGACCTGTCGAACCGCGCCTACGTGTTCCAATACATGCACGTGAACGTGACGGAGACGCCCATCATCCCCTACGAGGTGGACCGCTACTACGTGTTCGGGTCCAACAAGGCCAGGATATCTGTCGTGGGAGACGTCGTCGGACCTCTGTTCCCTACCATGCCAGTTAATGCTACCAGCCTGCTCGATTTACCTATGGTGAGTGAGTCCCTATATTAATACAGGGGGGGAGTGTACACACTACAATACTATGTTCTAAGAAGTTGAAATGTGACCCTAGTTTGTGTGTATTTTAATTGTTTTGTGCACTTGTTTAGATTGCTATAGCTCATGTTATGTAGGCTGTTATTTATTTCACTTTATAGAAATAATCTTAGTGATATAATTAAATAACATGTTTATATATTTACCTGTAATGTTACACGTGTATATGTCTATAAAAAATTACGGCTTTTTAGCTCCTTCTAGCTTAAAACATCACATTCTATAGCATTTTTAAAATTTAGGGGTTTTTGTTTATACCTTATAATGTTCTTAAAGGCTTTATCTCATTAGCTTCTTTCTTTCATTTCCATCTTATTATTAATACTTGCCACCTCAGGACTCGGCCGAACAGAACATGTTCAGTTTCGCGGCGAACATGTACCTCAACCTGTACATGCGGCTCATCAACCAACGCAACAGGACGCTGGAGCGCGACTCCTTCTACCACATGAACACACTGTACCAGAGACAACTGTCCTTTATGAAGCCTGACGGATCATTCAGCTTGTTTAGGAGTGACTGGTGAGTTCAATGATACTTGAATGTCTCTTAAAGGTAGAGAACACCTTTTTATTCTGAAAAAAAAATTGCTGGTAACACTAGTAGGTATATTATATTAACCTCATTCTTTCAACCAGGAATCAATCAGCGTCAAGCGTGTGGCTGACGTCATTCTGCGCTAAAATATTCCAAGACGCGTCGTTCAATGAGTGGGAGAACTTTATATACATCGATCCCGAAGTAAGTTTGAACCATTACCCTACATCAAATATGTTTTTTTGTAATACACCTAACAAAACACTTGTATTCCCATTGCTATACACCGGGTACAAATCCTGACTCCGTACTACTACTAAGAAAAATAATAATAAAATATCTAAAAGTAATCATAGAAATATAAAATCGTCGCCCCACATTAGTAATTTCTCCTGACTCTTGGATGCATTTCACAAACATGAAATACCACATACACAAACACCTAGACTCGGGACGAACGTCTGTGGATTGCGCAAATTTTTGTAACGGCGCAATCCTTATTGCAGCGGTCCAATCCCTTAGCCACTGGGACAATCAGGTCGTTCTCTATAAACCCACGTTTCACCATTTTAAATTGCTACAAGTATCGTACATAACGCATTTTGCTTCACTCACAGGTTATATCGATGGCGGTGTCATGGGTACTCGACCATCAAACGCCCGAGGGTGCGTTCTACGAAGTGACGTGGCTGCCCAATAGGAACGACAACTCTACCATAGTGGTACCGAAAAACAGCACGCTGTATAGAGAGGCCTTCGGACATACAGGGTGGCACGATCCAAGTGCTGTTGAAGTAAGTCGGTACAGCTACACTAATGAAAAACACGTAAAATGATCAAGGGATTATGGACTTTAACTTAAAGTATTTAGGTTGAAATTTGAATTATGGGTTGCTAATTATGCGTCTTGACGTACACAAGCGACCAATAGTAACCAACTAAATAATGTATGTATTGTGTACAGACGCTGTGTGCTTTTTGATAGGGTAGAATATTTGCGCGTTTTACAAAATCTTATAGACTTGTATCGTTGACAGGTAAACGATTCGATAATAATGCAGCGGAACATCACGCTAACTGCACAAGTCGTCATCACTCTGGAGACTGTCAAGAATCTCAAAGATACTGGAGTCAGAGAGGTACGTTGTAGTTATTAAAAAAAAACTTTTTGATATATGCCTTCGTCGATAACAGCTTCACTGACCGAGATATGAAAGTTTAGCGCGCTTCCCTCAGTCATTAGATGGATAAGTCATGATTATACCATATCTACCGGCTTGAAATCGGACACTTCAAGTCGTCATTGGCTTCTTCCATTTTTTATTTATTTGTCACAACTTGTCTACATTTTGGTGTTATTATACAATAACATAATTATACTATGTCATAGATCCAACATGTTCTGTCTGTTTTAGGACATGCAAATATTTAGAGAAAATAATTAATTAAACTTCATAAATACATTATCAATATTCAATTATGAACATTTCATTATTTGCTTATCATCAAGAAATTTACTTACCTTTGGATTTAAATAACCTTTGGATATGAAAAGAGTTTTTATATAGCTTTAAAATTGATCTGTATTGAGAGCCTTGTTGCATGAATTGGGTAGCTTGTTACATATTATATTATATTGTAAATAAATAAAAATGAATAAATAAAATAAATATTTTAGGAGCCATACAGAAAATACTTTTACTCAGGAGTGTTGTCTTTGCAGTGTGCATGCATAATCTATTATAGTCACGGCGATTGCGAACACTTACATCAGACATTTTTAGGAACAAGTGTGGGTTAGTCTTAACAAACACTGCTGTCTCATAAATATATAAGCTCGGTAACTTTATAATTTTGTATTTAACAAAATATGGTTTACAAGTATCCGTGACTTGCAACCTAAACATGGCCCTTATGCACCGCTTTTGCAGCTTAAATATATTTCATTTATTGGCAGAATTGCCCCAGAACATGATGCCATATATTAATATGGATTCTATAAGGCCATTATATACTGTCAGCAAAGCAGGTATATTTACAAGTGGAGCAATTTTACAAAGCGCATATGATCGGCTGCTTATTTTTTTGGATAATTCCTCTGTATGAGCTTTCCAGTTCAGCCGCTTGTCTACGGCTGGTCCGGGAAACTGGGCTTCATCAACATCACCTATGGTGCAGTTTATATATATTATATTAAGCTGGTTATTTTGCGGTCTTTGACTTAAGTGCATGAGTTTTCTGTAAGTTAAGTTTTAAATTGTTATAGTTCATCCACCCAATTATTTTAGATAATGCGAATTTAATATCATATTCATAGTGATTCAATGCTACTGTTACTGTGCTGTCGTCATCAAAGATTGCTCAGTTGATCTGGGAAGATCGTTAATATAAATGATAAACAATAGAGGACCTAGGATCATTCAACCGGGAGTTAAATGGTTCAAGCCGGAAAGTCTGACGGTCAGTTAAAGCAAGGGCATTGAGGATCAGAACTACAGACGCTCCACATAAAATACAAGGTATCTAGCAGAATCCAGTTAAATAGGAAGCTGACGCCACCAGATACAAAATGTCTGGACCACAAAAAGGAATTGTTAAAATATATTTTTGTTTTCTCACATTGATCACATTGTGGTATCGACTCCATATTGCCTGCTTCTTATCTAGGGCCTGAGTGCGCGAGTATCGTCCGCCCAGCAGCGCGCCTGCCGCTGGCTGGAGCGTCACCTGCGCCTGCTGGACGAGTGCGGCTCGCCCTACGCGCTGGCGCTGGTCGCGCATGCGCTCACGCACGCCAAGGCGCCCAGCTCCGAGCACGCCTACCGCCTGCTCAAGCGGCGCCAGCGATACGAAGGTAACACCTGCTGGACGAGTGCGGCTCGCCCTACGCGCTGGCGCTGGTCGCGCATGCGCTCACGCACGCCAAGGCGCCCAGCTCCGAGCACGCCTACCGCCTGCTCAAGCGGCGCCAGCGATACGAAGGTAACACCTGCTGGACGAGTGCGGCTCGCCCTACGCGCTGGCGCTGGTCGCGCATGCGCTCACGCACGCCAAGGCGCCCAGCTCCGAGCACGCCTACCGCCTGCTCAAGCGGCGCCAGCGATACGAAGGTAACACCTGCTGGACGAGTGCGGCTCGCCCTACGCGCTGGCGCTGGTCGCGCATGCGCTCACGCACGCCAAGGCGCCCAGCTCCGAGCACGCCTACCGCCTGCTCAAGCGGCGCCAGCGATACGAAGGTAACACCTGCTGGACGAGTGCGGCTCGCCCTACGCGCTGGCGCTGGTCGCGCATGCGCTCACGCACGCCAAGGCGCCCAGCTCCGAGCACGCCTACCGCCTGCTCAAGCGGCGCCAGCGATACGAAGGTAACACCTGCTGGACGAGTGCGGCTCGCCCTACGCGCTGGCGCTGGTCGCGCATGCGCTCACGCACGCCAAGGCGCCCAGCTCCGAGCACGCCTACCGCCTGCTCAAGCGGCGCCAGCGATACGAAGGTAACACCTGCAGCTGGACGAGTGCGGCTCGCCCTACGCGCTGGCGCTGGTCGCGCATGCGCTCACGCACGCCAAGGCGCCCAGCTCCGAGCACGCCTACCGCCTGCTCAAGCGGCGCCAGCGATACGAAGGTAACACCTGCTGGACGAGTGCGGCTCGCCCTACGCGCTGGCGCTGGTCGCGCATGCGCTCACGCACGCCAAGGCGCCCAGCTCCGAGCACGCCTACCGCCTGCTCAAGCGGCGCCAGCGATACGAAGGTAACACCTGCTGGACGAGTGCGGCTCGCCCTACGCGCTGGCGCTGGTCGCGCATGCGCTCACGCACGCCAAGGCGCCCAGCTCCGAGCACGCCTACCGCCTGCTCAAGCGGCGCCAGCGATACGAAGGTAACACCTGCTGGACGAGTGCGGCTCGCCCTACGCGCTGGCGCTGGTCGCGCATGCGCTCACGCACGCCAAGGCGCCCAGCTCCGAGCACGCCTACCGCCTGCTCAAGCGGCGCCAGCGATACGAAGGTAACACCTGCTGGACGAGTGCGGCTCGCCCTACGCGCTGGCGCTGGTCGCGCATGCGCTCACGCACGCCAAGGCGCCCAGCTCCGAGCACGCCTACCGCCTGCTCAAGCGGCGCCAGCGATACGAAGGTAACACCTGCTGGACGAGTGCGGCTCGCCCTACGCGCTGGCGCTGGTCGCGCATGCGCTCACGCACGCCAAGGCGCCCAGCTCCGAGCACGCCTACCGCCTGCTCAAGCGGCGCCAGCGATACGAAGGTAACACCTGCTGGACGAGTGCGGCTCGCCCTACGCGCTGGCGCTGGTGGCGCATGTTAAGCTTGGCAGAATGGGGAAATTCCGACGTCCAGCAAAAAAGACAAAAAACAAAGCAAAAATTCATTATTCAATTCATACAGACATATTTACCTGCTTGTCTTTAGTCTCCTATTAGCTGACGAACCTATTGCATTATCGGCTCGTAAGACTTGCTAGTCAATTCCTAATTCAATGCCGTTGCTACGGCATTGAATTATTTTCTGAAACAATTCTCCCTCAGTCCTAATTACAGATCAAACATTGAACTTCCATTATTCTAAACATCACAGGTGGTCTCAGCTACTGGGGTTCGGAACCGGTTCCGCAGCCTCCGTACAAGATGGAGAACCAGAAGCCGTTCCTCCTCCCTCGCCTGCCGTACAAGTACGACTCCAACAACATCGCGGCCACCGCGTACGCCCTGCTGGCGTGCATGGACCACCAGGACAACAACGAGGCTATCGTCATGTGGCTCAACGCGCAGAGGCTCAAGGATGGGGGCTGGGCTTCCACGCAGGTACGTTTCTTATTTTTAGGTTTCAAATATAAGTGTAATATAAAAAAAACGCAATAGATCAAGACTGTTTCTACTACATAATTATCTTGTGTGCTTTAGCTAAAACTTCTTTTTTGTTACAAAAAGTTTTCCAATTCTCAAGTAGTATTATATATTTTGCCCTGGTAGCCTAACTAAGTTATTAAATTGTATGTTTTATTTAGGAAGCTTTATAATCGCTATTCATTTACTATCGACTCTCATTCCTATTGTTTACTAGATGACGTCACGGCTAACTTCGTACCGCCTTTTTACAATACCTTGTCTGGACTTCCACGATTATAATATTCCAAATCCGTCCAACCGTTCTCGAGATTAACGAACAGCAATACATTTTTATATAATATTAGCTTTTGCCTGCGGCTTCGTTCGCGTTTACTAGCCTCTGTCCTTTCTCTTATGAATGCCTATAAGGGGGAGGGGAGGGAGGGGGTTGCTATAATCCCCATGCTTGGCAAGCGCCAGCTTGGGGATGGCAGTATTGATGATGAAGTTACTAGTTAGATTTTCCCTTAGCCTTAGATTTTCGCCTCTTACGACACCCACGGGAGGAAAGGGCGTGGTCAATTCTAGGCCCGATACCACTCGCAAAGGCAAATATTAGTACGGATATATAAATCTTATTTCTGTGTATAATTTGTCCACAGGATACATACGTGGCGATGCGCGCGCTGATCGAGTACACGAACCGCAAGCGGCTGCGGGACGTGTCCTCGCTCACCGTCAGCGTGGACGCCGTGGCCCTGGCCGGGGACACGCGCACGCTCTACGTCAGGAACGACAACCTGGCCGTCATGCAGAGCATCGAGGTGACTTTATAATATCTACCGCGCAGTTAGGTAGTCTCCGCTCGAACATAGGCCGCTGTGATCGAAATGCGGTCAGGAGGACATTATTATTATAATGATTATCATGTTCTGTGTAGATCCCAGAAGCGTGGGGCACAGTGAAGGTGACGGCGCGCGGCGCAGGTTACGCGCTGCTGCAGATGTCGGTGCAGTACAACGTGGACATCGCGCGCTTCCAGACGCCGCCGCCGCTGCGCTGCTTCTCGCTGCGGGCCGCGCACCACTTCCACGGCCGGAACCAGTCGCACATCGAGTTCCAGGGCTGCGCCAGGTAACACGCCGCGGGGGCCGGCCAGCACTACGTGCATATAATAATAATAATCTTTATTTTTTCCAGTAAAAAGTACATATCGAATTTCCTTAAAAACTAACAATCTTATATCTAAATAACAACAGAAGGAAATGTTTAACCGGTGATCTCCACACTAGGTCGAGCCTGTCTCGTGGAAAATATATATATCAGCAGTTTTTCAGGAAACAGTTTAGATTTACAGAAGACAACTTTTTACTACTTGTGTTATTTTATCCAGGCTTAAAGTGTTGGCAAACGACAAAAGTACAGTAATATTAGTTGTAATAAAAATATTTAAAAGATAATAACTATACATATTATTATGGATCATTCCAACAAGATGTCTAGTTAGTCATGAGTCCCTTACCCCCTCAGCTGGACGCTGCTGGAGGAGTCCCCCCGCTCGGGCATGGCGGTGCTGGAGGTGGGCGTGCCCACAGGCTACATGATCCAGCAACAGAAGCTGGACGCCTACGTGCTGTCGCGCCGCGTGCCCACGCTGCAGCGGGCCAAGTACCTGCCTACCAAGATCATCTTCTACTTCGATTATGTGAGTATACATTACATTCACCTTATACTATAACATCGCAGATATTCAGTAACAGCAGAGAGATTGAGCATTGACCTCTCTTATTAATATAACGTAAACATAATCAAAATAAATAGCTTGATTAGCATGCCCAGTTGCCAAATTACTGAAACCTAGTACGGATTTTGCCGTATTCATAGGTGATTTACTTTAGAAACAAGGAACTATATAATATACCGTTCACAGCTGTCCAACGAGCCGACGTGTGTGAACTTCACCATCGAGCGCTGGTTCCCGGTCGCCAACATGTCCAGATATCTACCCATGCGTGTCTACGACTACTATGCTCCTGGTGAGTACTGTATTTATAACTAGTAGACAATTGTTTTTATTTAGGTATTAAGTTATATTCATGGGTTCAATAGCTGCATGCTTTGATTCTGTGCCATACTACAAAAAAAATACAGGTAATGCAAGAATATTTTGTGCGCCTTCTTATATAATTTCTACATTTGCCAATATACTTTGCTAACGGAAGTTGCTTCTTTCATACTTTACAGCTGTAATTACGTAGTTAGGAGTGGCTTTTTATAATTGAGGATATCTAACATTAGTCAGCACGGTAAAAGCAAGTCAGGGTGCGCCGAGTGTACACTTTACTTTTATAGGTTAAGTAATTAAAAGTAATAAGAAATTTGTCTAAATTAATTTATTATAAGTGATCATAGTTTCTTTCCTCTCAAACAAAACCCCTTCTCTTCAACAGAACGCTTCAACGAGAGCATATTCGACGCGCTACCGACATATCTATTGAACATTTGCGAGGTATGTGGCTCATCCCAGTGTCCATACTGCGCGATATACAACAACGCACTACGTTCAACACTCGCCGCTCCACTGCTACTTATAGCCGTCGTTGTAACCCTCGCCCGGTACTTACGACCGCAAGGATTCTACGACATCTCATAAGTACGTATTTGTTTGTAAACGATATTGTTAGACGAATTGAGGAGAATACCAAAACTTGATGAAATTGAATGACTTGGGAACAGAATGGCTCATGGTAAACATGTATTTGGTGATTGACTAGTGGGTGGTTAACGAATGCAGTTATTACAAGATACAAATGGTATTTATCTACTTAGAACACCATATTTGTCTACCTAACAGAGTATTTTTTTTTTAGTATAAATGTGGTCAATATGACAGAAACCAGCCTAAAGGTGTAATACAATATTGTTCAATGTTGGCAATCAAGAAGTCAAGTCTTGTTGCACAGTTGCACTATTATGAAACCTGTCTAATCAGCATTTATGTGGCATTTGTAGAGTTTGACATAAATACTACTTAAACTGACATAAACTGCATTTCTGTAGGTAAAAAATAGCATTTAATTCGTTAATTACCTGCGCCTAAAATATAACTTTTCTGCTCGAATGGAGAAATGGTCACTGAATGTTGAAACGTGAGCCATTGTGTAAAGAAGCCGTTTTACGATTGCTTATATAACATAAATGATGTTTGTGTCCATCTGCATTGATTAGATTAGTCTATTGTCAAATCATATCAAATTCATGAAAAAATATTTTAAATTAAATATGTTTTAAAATATGTACTAACAATGCGTAATTTTTAAAACAATTAGATGTGACACAGGATAAATATAGTATGTTATACTATATGCAATTATATAATAACCAGTGAACATGAGAAAAATAATTGAATCACAGTAAATATACTACATTATAAATGCTATTATTTCTCTTTTTGATTACTGTATAAGTGTTTACCAGTGTTCATTGGCTTTATATGGTAGATTGAAGAGTGTATCCAAATATTGGCTCTAACAATGATATAAGAAATCATCAATTCAGATAACTGAAAATTAGTTTTTTATATTACAAGATTGTGTACTTATATAATCAGGCAGTTATATTTTATTATAAAATCTTTGATCGCGTAGACTATCAATATTGTTATCGTTTTACATAAAATTAATTAATCATTTCCTGAAACTGACAATCGATGTATAATGTCTATGTTTATCGTATTTGACAAAGAATAATTCGTTTATAGTTTAATATTAACATGCACAGCTATTAAAATGTAAGCTTTCATTAAAACAAAATCATATTATTAGCATTATATTTTAAAATAATTTTGATAACTTTTTATGCCGATCTCTTTGAAAACAAAAGATTATGGACCGGTAACAGAATCTCTAATAAGATACAAGCGTAAATTTGTAAGACGCTACGCATATCGATATTTCGGTTCATTTCATTTAATGAATTTAGCCTTATTTAAAACACTAAGGACCAGAAAACATCACTTAAATTTAAAAAGATACTTTGATATTTTTTTTATCGAATTGAGAAAAAAATTTGACAATTTAATCAGATACTACGCAAATATTATTGACCTAATTTTAAATGACAGCTAATAATGCTTATGTATTACTAGGTAGATGTATTTTTCTCTTAACCACCGTCTAAAATTAGTTTTAGCAAAAGTTTCAAACCATAATGTAATTATGTATACTAAAGACAAGAATCTATGTATAATGTACTAACAATCTCCAAAACTAATTATTTTTAAGTATATAATGGCTGTTGTCTTCTGCCTCTGCCTCAAATGAGTATATAATTAAGGAAAAAACATACTGTATTGTCATATTATTATGAACAAACACAATGATTTACCTTTTATAATCTTCGTTGACCCTGTTTGTACCTACTATAACATTATTCATAAGTATCTTGTTCCCGGAAAGCGAATTCTTATTAAATGGACAGATAACGCATTAACGCTCTCAAAAGCAGAATATACTACGTATCAGTGATACAGTCTAGGTATCAGTGATGCAGTCTCTAGGTACCAGTGATTCAAGATCCAAAAATAATGTAACATGTAGAGATTGTTTTGTTAACAAGCAACGTAGGAAGGCCAGGGAGATTTAGAAATACACGTTTTCTAAACCATTTAAAACATTACATACAGTCTGACAAGATACTGTCACACAATATATTAATTCTTAGCCCTTTCTTTAATAAATCTTAACTGTGCAATGCGTTATCTTCCACAATCTATAATTCTACTTAATCTCTTATTCTATGGTAAAATACGTGTTATCCCCTTCTTAACACGATTCCTCTCTCCATTCCAGTTAGAATTAGATATGAAGTGTTCATCGTAGAATAAGTGTGAAATTAGGCGTGAATTATTTGTGCTTTGTTTGTGTATTAATAGATCTGCAGAATGAATCAGAGACGTAAACTACTAAATATGTAGAGCAGAAATAAGTGAAAATAGTGTGAGCACTGCAAGCTACTTTTCCTGTATTAGAATACTGTCGAATAATATATTTTATTATTATTAGTTCGTATTTTTCGACCGCCCCTGTATACTGCCGTAATTCACGTCTGCTTTGACAACCTCATTTTGTATAAAAGACATTTTATATTATATGATTTATCATAATCATGTTATATTTTGTTTATATTATCTTCCAAGAACAATCAGTTTTAATGTAGGATTTATTAATCATATTCAGAATGTTTACGTATTATGATTTACAGTTATATTTGTATTTTATAAAATATCAGTTTTCTTTTACCTTGGTGCTGTCAGCTATTTACTTTGTCATTTCTCTCTTGTTATTTCACGAGTTTCATCGTCATTTATGAAAAACTAATCCACGAATCGATTATACTTACCATACATATCGAAATTTCACAAATTATTATGATCAATTGAAGAGAGAAAATTTTGTGATTATATAGCATAAAATGCGTCCTTGCCTTGATTCGAATATTTTTATACGACGGCAACATGGAGCAGCTCTATGTAAATATTATACTTTAGGTCTTCTATGTAGTACTTGGAAAATAAATATTATTATGTGTAACCTAATGTGAACTAGTATACCATTTGACAAAAAAGTTACAGGTAGCTTTGTCAGGAGGTATATTGTAATGAAACCATACTCTAGAATTAATAATCTCAGCAATATTAATATGAAACATGTCAATCATAATGCCTTATTAACAAAAGACAATATAAGGAACTTAAGTGTATTGGAAATATTTTAATGAAAATTATACATTGATTTGTAATCATTATATTTAGTGTAAGTTTCCTTGTATCTTGGTAACTGAGAGTACCTATTTATTTTATATTTCAGTATTTTACGACAATTGTGTACAAAAATGTACCGTCCAAAATTGCCAATAAAGGATCATAAAATTATATATAAAAATTTAAAAATATATTCAAGTGAATCTCATGTCTGTATAAGCATGTTACTTAAGTAGTTTCCGTCCAAAATTACCAATGACTGATTTTTTTACTTTTATGTATTTGTGTGTAATATTGTCTTAAGTTGTTACAAAGCTTCTCTGTAGAGTAGAAGAGTGGTTTATCGTCATAGATTTATTTCCAAATAAAACCTTACAAAATACCTAACTTGTATTATTTACCCCTAATAACATACTGAAAAAGACAACAAATATTTTTTAATAGGTTCCATACATTAGACATTACTATTAAATTGTTTTTAAAAACGTTGTTTAGATTATAAAAATACATAATTACGCTAAAAATGCCTTCTTAAATGATTTTTGTTAAATATAACAATAATTATTGTTAATGCAAATAGGAGTATGTAACTTTGTCTTATAAAGGTAAAATGGAATTTTAAAACTCAACTACAGAGATGAGAGTACAATAACAGGCTATGCAGTGACACATACAATGACATTCATCTGATATCTGCTAAAACAATAAGGAAGTATTTACAAACACAGTTCATTTTAACAGTTTATTTAATTTATACATCACTATACATATCAATAAACTTATGGATCACATAAATACTTATTAATAATTGAACTAGAACAGTGTTAATTTGCTTACTGCCTTTTCTTTACTTGTTTAGCCTTCGCAGTTGAGGCTTTGGATGAAGAACCACCACTGAAGAATGTAGTGAACATCTCTGACATTTCAGGCATTTCCGACATCTTAGCCAAGTTGCTTATTTGTTTTAGATCCTCCTTGGTCTCGGGGTCGTTCATCATTTTTGGCAATATCATGATAAACAAGAGAGGCAAAACCATCATAATCACCATAGGGTTAAACAAAAAGTCTGTCAATCGCCATTGCTCCCTGACCTGGAAATATCTGTACTTGGATAAAGCCTTCAGTCTCAATGGGTACGGCACTTGAATAACTTGTGATGTTTGTATGTAGTTCACTTTCCTGGCTCTATATTTGCCCTTGGAATTGATTTCTACTCTGACTGGCTCATACATGTAGTCAGGGTGTAAGATTTCAATAACATATGACCCTGATGGGACATTATGTATGACGAAAGTCCCGTCTTCCCTGATGAAGCCTATATATTCGCCACCGTTAACATGGATACGTGTGTCAACTTGCCAGGGTCCTAGGTCTTGTTCCTCAGGTGGAAAAACTCTACCTTCGATAACATATCTGCCGTTTCCGACTTCCTCTTCAGGAGGATTGACCGCTGATAGCACGTAAGAAAATGTGCACACAGAAAAGAAGATTGAGATAAGCTGCTTCATTTTACGAAAGTCGTTGAGTATATAATTAGCAAATTCACAATATAAATTAAGAGTCACGATCGATTTCAATTCACAAATTATGTTCTGTCAAGTGAAGGAATTCATTTCAGAATTTGACATTGTCAACGAGTAAGGAATGGCTACCTTTTTATTTTCATCCAACAACCTATCCATTTTTTTATTGCAAGTGTCTTATTATTTTAGTCAGTCTTAAAGAATACGAATATAATTATGTATCTGCAAATCATTTATTGGTAATAATACGAATTCACGTGATATTTTCTTGGTAACCATCGATAATAACCATGAAGTCATCGGGAAAAACCGGTTTTAAGTTATCGATTTTAAATAAACGACCAATCACTATTTTTGTTATTTGTCTATGATTTTTTGTAAACAATATTGTTTGACTGAACATGTGTATCTCGTGTATTCACTTTATTTAATTTAAATTTAAAGATGTTATTTATACTGTGAAAACGCAACAACCGCGATGTCCGGATACTTGGAGATAAAGTATCCGTTCAAATCTAATTTAGGCTTAAATCCTTTCAAGGTATGTTTTGTGGAGTGCCATAATTTATTCATTGGGATGTATCACAATATTGTGGCATTGATTATTTTTGTTGTTGACAGTCGTGGAAAAGACAATGGTGTATTTTGAGACCGAGCCCGACGTGTTCGGGGGCTTCACTGGCGGTATACTGTAGCGAGGCAGGGGCTCCGGCAGGGTCTGTTGAGCTGCCTTTAGGATGCGTGGTGAAGAGGGCTAAGTCTCGCACGCGGCCACATGCTTTTGCCGTGTTCTCTGTTGACGATCCGCGAAAGCCCCGCGTGTTGTTGGCGGCACAATCTCTGCACGATACACAAGTTTGGATGGAAAAAATCAGAGCTTTGTTAAATGGAAACAAAATATTAAGTAAGTGACTACCTTCATTATTTCTTATATTTTTTATGGTCAAAGTTCAACACTGGTACAAATCATGGATCTAATTAATTCGACTTTCCAAATATAAACATATATTACTGAAGCTGATAAAATTTGAGCAATCATTTAAGTTGTATAAATAAAAGTAAGATTATTAATTTAATTGATTATTTATATGTTTGTTATTGTAAGATAAATACATATAAGTCGATAAGGACCTATTCAATTTGCCAAACCCTAAAATAAACTAATTTAAAGAAGTGACTCACTGCACATTCATCCATTTATTAAGAACTAGCTGCGCCCCGCGGTGTTACCCGCGACATTTTTTCGGGATAAAAAGTAGCCTATATGTTAATCCAGGGTATAACCTATCTACATACCAAATTTCAACCAAATCGGTCCAGCCGTTTATGCGTGAAAGAGTAACAAACATCCACACATCCATACATCCATACATCCATACTCACAAACTTTCACATTTATAATATTAGTAGGATATAATATTAGTAGGAAGTAGGATGCAGGAAGTTGTCCCACTGTTTAGATTTTTTTATAAGAATAAATCGCTAACTACAATCATATTTTTTTTTATTAAGGTTTCTTAAATTATTGTATTAAAAATATTTATATTAAAGGTAGGATTACCATCTTGTTGCAGTTAATTTTTATGTGTTTATGCAATTTTATTAATACTTTATCTAATGTGAATCATGTAACAGTCATTAATGGTGTAAATTTTAACATGAATTTGCCTATTTATTTATGTTGACTTAATCACAGAAGTATTATTACAATAACCAAAAGTATATATTTTCTAAATGTCAGCTGAGTAAATCAAAATTGAATACATTAATTTTTACGGCCGAACTCAGAGACATTTAATGTATACTTAAACTATCACTAAGTAAGGATTTTCTTCCTGAAATCTTTACCTAGTGGCAGTTTAAGTAATCTTTAACATCTCTGAGTGCAGTGGTAAGTTAGTAAATTGTTTTTTGCAAAGCTGTGAGTCAATGAACCTGCACTTTGACTACATAAGGGTACTAACTCCTTTGAATTGTGTAACAAAATAATATCTGTATTTGTGTATTGTATGCAGATGAAGACAAGGTCAAACACCTTAATGAAGTCAATTTAAAATGCTTCTGAGAATAATTAGTCACTCCTTTGTGTTGTTTAATGCAGACAGAGTTAAGCAATTATCACTTTCACAATCACTGCAAATTTATCACTCCTAGGGGTTTATTTAAAAATTATTGCATTTTTAATACCTTTGTCAACAATTTCATTGAAGACCCTTTATTTGGCAATTTTATTATCTGCAGCCTAATTAGTGTCCCACTCCAGAGGAAAGCCCCCTCCTATAAGCTTCCAAACGTCCCTATTTTTGGCCAGCTCTGACTAGTAGCTTTGAAAGGCGTCCAAATTGTAATTGAATAATATGGCAATTATTGCCAGAAAACCTATAATAGTAAATAGTGCCATACTTACATTAAAAACTGTATGGCACTAGTCCAAACCACAGGTTTCAACTGTTGACTGCAAAAATGTCACTAGTCTTAAATGCAGGACATGTTGTATAAGTGTGTAAACACAGGTACATTCTCTATTTCTACACTCATAGTCCCATAGAACAACAGAGCTAAAGAGAAAATGCCCGAATGTTTAAGCTTTCTGATTCTCAGAACATCCCTATAATACTTTGTCTGACCTTTAAATCTAATTCTAGATTACAAGTAGATGAAGCATTCTCAATATCCACACTGGTATGCGCCTTTTCATGGCGAATTCATGTCACACACGCACTGCCCATGGTGCGTCTGCATCTACGCCATTGACGTCATAACATTGAATGCAAATACGCACAAACCCCATTTAAAATTGTAATATCTAGTACACACAATGCTCTATTAACTCCGCATCTATTGTATACGAAATTATCGACACACATTTACACTTTGTATTTTAAATTGACTTTGTCTGCTAGCTGAGGCCTGTGACCTAATTGACCTATATATTCAAGGTTACATTATCCATAGGATGTATACCTCTAGTCTGCTTCAATCCAATTAGCATAAACTAGATTTTTTTTAGTATTTTTACACTAAGTTGTAAGTTAGGTGAATTATGTTATACATTCCACTTGATAGACTCAGTAGCGACTGCGGGATTGTGGGTTTGATTCCCCCACTAGACCAATATCTATATTATTTTATACTGGTTTGGGTACAAGCAACGATAGATAAGAATTACATCTTACAATATTAATTGAAACCGTTAACAGGAATTGTGTTTATTTTGTAAAAATGCTATATTAGTCTAGTAGAGTATAGAATAAGGTATACAATAAAATATATTGTTAGAAAAGCATGTTCATTGTCAACATAGGTATACTCTGTAGTGTCACCTGCCTAGATAGACCTATGTAATTGTTCTAGCCAGCGTCTGTATGTGTTGTGTCAATGTGTCCATACTCGTAACATAACAAGATTAACTAGTTCCACATGTTCATGTACTAATTACATTCTCATTTGGCTGTGTGTTTCATATTGCTGAGGGTATTTTTGTATTGATTTAATTTGATGTTGAAACTTCATATTGAACCCATTTGGTACTCTGCCAGGGTAACTTGTTATCTTTATTTACAGTTATAATGACAGATTTATCAGATATTTGAAAATAAGTTAATATAATTCTGTCATATTGAACATTTACATTTTATATTTTTGTTATATTCTCAAAAATCTGTTGCTATTAAAGTTTTTCAATGGCACGTTATTTCAGCGGCAATTTTAACAAAAAGCAATTCAGATTATGAATATTATCAATTAATTTAATATCCATAATGAGATACAAAAGTGCCCTCGTCATCATGCTTGTTCATTCATTTCAGACACAGAGCCATTGCTCAAAGACTCGTACTCTGTGTGCGTGATCGCGACGGAGTTGTCCCGCAAGTGCGGCCTCAACACCGACACGGTGGTGACGCTGTCGTCGGGCGGCGTCATAGTGGCGCGTGCGCAGCTCGCCGCCTTCCTAGAGTGGAAACATATCAGGGACGTTCGCCTCGCCGATGATGATAAGAACAGAACGTGTGTTCTCAATGTCGATAGGTTGGTGTTTACTTGTACGGACCTTGGATGCTGCCTGGCTACGTCACATGCCGACGGTATTTAAGAAGCCACCTACACTTTTCATAATTCGCAGATAAGTACTCACTGCACTTGCATAAAACGAAATTTGCATAATTAGATGGCTTGTGGTAAATGAAATAAACCTTGAGAGCAACCCTGAAATGAAATGGCTTATAATTTGAAAAGGGTGGAATGCCTATAGGTCAAAGATCCTTACGATCTTGTAATTATCAAAAAACTGCGTTTGTTTTAATAATTTAGGTACGGTTACAAATAAGAAACAAAATTGTAAAGTTTTCAAAACGTTTTGTTTCGAATGTTTGATTCGTTTGTAAGCATTTTACATTGTACTTAGGTATAGGAAAATTTTCGTCGTCGCGAAGAAGTTTCTTTCCCTGAGCAAACTTTAGTAGCCAAATAAAAGAGGTCACACGCAGAAATATAAATAAGTATGTAGGTAAACACTGGGTACAGGTAGTGGCATAAGACAAAGGATTCTTGTGAACTGTTTTGTTAGTGCGAAATAACTCAAACAAAGATGTTGCAGGAAACTTTTTGTTTTTATATCTTACTTAGTTCAAGACACTTGTGTCTTCGTACAATTATCATTATCATATTCCGTACTCTGACTTTGCCCACTGGTGGGTATAGAAATATGATATTTTAATTCATTGGGTATAATGAAATATCACAAATTAATGTGACATAACTTGATCCAATATTACAAAACCGTCGATAATTTACGAAACAATTTTCCCAATAATATAAATTCAAATGTTACGCCATCGTGATGTAATAATTGTACGAATTTAATAAAGTTAAGTACGCCATTTGACGTACAGTAACCTTTTGCTAAAACCAATTTTCGGTCTTATTCATGTTTTGAGAAAAAGATCTACGCCATTTGCGAAAAATAAGGCGATTGCATAAGGTAGGTACAATAGCGCGGCAAGTTAAACAATGCACAATGAACCATTTCACAGGCAAATTACCGATGAAATTTAGAAAGGCGTCGTTTGTATTCGTTAATTAAATCGCTGCTGAGATTGTAAACCGACTTGCTTTATTTTGAGAAGTTAATAAAGTACTTCTGACTACCCCTTTTGGCAATACAGGCGATGTTATGATTAAAAAACACATCAATATTGTATCAGCCGTACTGACGTCAAAGCTAAGGTAAAACAATGAGTTCAGAATACCTAAGTTGCTTACTGACGCAGTGGCGCTTAAAAGTTCACATTAAAAACATATTTGATGTTCAGGAAATATTTGTTCCAAGCTCGACTGTTGACTTTGGAACGAGACCATCTCTAGCGACTTCACTTTAAACGTACTTAATCTAATTCTTGGAAAACGATAACTGGTCATATAGCCGGACTGCGGGATTACTATGAGCTTGCGTTGCAGGAAATTTACCGAAACGGAGCGAGACGGCACTACGTGCAGTGTAGTGCAGCGTCTCGCTTCCACAACAGAAAATTAACTGCACTGCAATCTCTTAGTAAGGCACCTGTACTTTATTGTCGAGTAACTCGTTAAAAACATGTTAAGCGGTTTTCCACATAATTCAACACAACAATAACAATTAATTGATATCAACTATTAGCTGTTACTCACTGGGTTTACTACACATGTACCTACTGTATCTTACCTCTAACCTTTTACTTATTTTACCAAAGTTCAATTTACGATATTTAGGTTACTACAATGACCGATTTCTAAGTAGGTTACTTAAATGTAGAAATAATGATTCTTCAACAATCGTCTTATTCTGCAAAATTTATGAATAATTCTACTTTTATTGCGAAAACTGAAAGTCTATTAACAATAAATAACAATAATATATTGTAGTGACCAATACAAACATTTCTATGTTGACCTTACAGTTACACGTTCGCTAAAGACTGAAAATCTTTATTATTATACATAACATTAAGTTAGTTTTTCGTGATATTTTACTATTGGTCGCGTCGCATTCTATTTCTCTTTCCAAAATAAAATAAAAAGATTTGCTATTCAACAGTTATTGCTGTTTTCATAGATTACACCACTGAATAGTGTTTACCAGCAGCTATGCTAGAACCTGCGTCTGTTTTAACGTTTTACCTAACAAGCGTGCCGAAAAACTAGCTTTCACTCGCACATATCAATTGATTCGTCATACTTCATACACTATCAAACTCTAGACACGATCACGATAAATGGTTAATTTGCGACTTTTAAATAAAGACGTTTAACTAAATATGTATGACAATAATTACGAAAGGAGTTGTATAATATTCAAGAATTCTCTCTTTTTTTATAATTACGCGATAGGCATACATTTTAACCACATTACTTTTTAAAATGTGAATTTAATCTTAGGTATCTTTAAAAATGGCGACACGATCTTGACTTCTACTATAACAACGATAATCTAATTGGCTATAGAAAAAACTTATTTTTATTATTAATGGAAGGAAGAAAGTAATGCCTTTGCTTATGTGTACCTAATCAGTTCTACAATTTGCCACTGTCAGCGTGTCAGTCAATAAGGCAATCAAGGGTCTACCAAACGCTGTCTCACCAACTGTAACCTTTATTAAAAACATGCACTACCTTTTTTGGGAAATGTTCTAGTCTGCTTTACCGCTTACACAACTTCCATATGCTTGCTCAATGCTCATTCTTCATTCGACGCTAACTTGTGATGCTTATAGTGGTAACAATTAGTTTCCAGGAAATAAAAGTAGCCTCGATGTCGATTCATTTTGTTTCTTAGAGATTATTAAGTGTACTCAATAACGTGAATGTAGGATTTATGTGCTTTATTTAATACCTAATAAAATATTTTAATAAATTGCGTAAAATTGGTTATTATACAGGCGCGTCTTGACGTCGGTCGTGTGTTTGTCACGGACTTTGGAAGCGACGCTTATCATATACTTTCATAGTACGTCTATTGTCACATCATCCGCATGAATTAGTCGCATGCGATCGGTCGTGACCCTCCGAAGTCTACATTCAACGCATTTTTTTTTAAGTCACAGTGTTTAACTGTGACCTTGTATTGTAAAAGCGATGCACTTTTTCCAGTGAGTTCAGTAACGGCAGCGGCGAGCTGAAGTTCTCGTCGCCGCTGGCGGGCGAGCTGACGCGGGCCGTGCGCGCCGCGCTGAGCGGGCGCGGCGTGCGCGCCGGACACAAGCTCAGCAAGAGCGACGGGGACCTGCGCGCGCACAAGTGCAGTGACACCGACATGGGTACCGGACTACATTCTAATACATCTAGATTATTGTTCATTACACATAAGCTTGTGACAATACATAACAGAGTGAGATCTGAATGCCTTTTCTCACAATTTACTAACTGTGACACAAGTGTAATTTCAGCAAATACTGCGAAGTGTAATTTCGCAATAGTCTTGATCTTTAAATAGCAAATGGTAATTATAATTTGCAGAGTAGGTACCTAACTCTCGTAATTTTAACTAACATCCTTTTTGTTACGAGATCGACTTTCTGATGATAAATATATTCAGTTCAGTAATCACCCAATATTTTTTGTACGAGTATCTTGTATGAGTACATATAGCTTGTAGACAATATTATACGTGATATTAATTGCAGGTGACGTTCGCCGCAGCAGTTGGTACAGCGGGCCGTCTGAAGTGTCGCTCGACGACATAGACCTCGTCATGTCTAAGGTGAGCTCATACTTACAGCGTTAATAACCGACTTCGAAGAAGGTGGGATAACATTTATTGGTGGGTATTTTAATTTGTGCCTCTGTATATCGTAAAATTATAAACTAGGTACACTTGTTTATTTTCATAACACATTTGTGCCTGTTGTTAATTGTATATTTATATATCTTGTGGTATCTACCAGTACCTTTTTTTACCCTTAGTACAATACCCGGCAGTGGGTAATACCGGATTAAAATGATGATGGTATCTTTATCTGGTTATTAGGAGTCGAAGCACATCCCAGCAGGCCAGCTGTCCCGGTACAGCGGCGCCGGACAGTTAGCCTCCACGGCTGCGCTTGCACAACCGCTCGTTCATTCCGTCACGTCTTTTGATGACAGGTGAGACTAATGCTATTATTAAAACCCTGAATATTGAACTTATACCTACCTACACGTATGTTTAATGTATCATCATATTTACTACTGTTCGCCTCGATGTCTTCATGATATATAAATTATATTTTGAAGATAGAATCCGATGATAAAAATCATTTATTAAAAATATATAAAGACATCCATCAAAAGGCTTTCCCATCACCGCTTTTTGGTGATATAGGTAGGAAAAAAGAATGGCGGAACAAATACCTCAGCAGCCCAATTTGTCAGCTGTCTGAAGTTTTTGGTTATCGTATTTAAGTATGTATAGATTATTTAGTGTTCAGTCGTTCGTGTGCCCCCAGCGTGTCGGACCGGCGCTCGCTGCTGTCGGTGGCGTCGGGCATCTACGAGGAGATCCCCGACCTGCCCGAGCCCGCGCACATCTCCCGCGACGTGCCCGACGGTGTTCTCAAGGTAACATCATCAACAACATATAAAAAGTTACATAGACGGCCTTGCGCTGTGACAATTATAGGCTGGTATTATTATTTATTCGCTCCCTAAAAAAATACAGGATTTTCGTAATTTCTTGGCCTGTAAATAAAAATTCGTTATTTGTAGAACATATTAGCTATCTTTGGTGGACCTATGTGATACGCCTGTCGTCCCCAGGTGCTGGGCGCGTCTCTGGTGGAGGAGCCGACGTACGAGTGCGTGGGCGACTGTGTGTACGCCACCATGCGCCGGCGCCGCCCGCCGCCGCTGCCGCCGAGGCACCCCTTCGGGTAAGTCCGCCCCCTCCCCCCGTGTGTGCCCCCCTGCCCCCCGCAGCTGGTCTGACCCGCGCGTGTCCGCAGCTCGCTGAAGGCGGGCGAGGCGTGGCCGCGCCGGCCCAAGCTGGCGCGCGACGCCAGCGTGACGCGGCACTCGTCGCTGGGCTCCCTGCCGCACGCGCATGCGCACACGCTGCCGCACGCACACACCGCCACGCTGCCCAAGAGACAACCCTTCAGTGTGTTCAGGTGACGAGCTGATCCATATCAAATATTATAGCAGGTAGCACACTCTAGAATATATAACTAAATGATCAATATTTTTACTTAGAAAACGGCTTAAAAGTGACTCCCGCGTCACCGGCTCACAAAAGTCAGAAACGTCGAAAGAAAACAAGGACGTGGAGACTAAGAAGAAGAAGTTTGACTTCACGCCGACGAGGGACATCTTCAAGAGCTTCAAGGTGAGCCGCAAGATGAAGAACCTGAAGATCACCACCGGCGGGCTGGGCAAGGGAGAGACCAAGAGCTGCGAGTTCCTGGACGACACCGAGCACGTCCAAACCAACCGCTGCTCCAAGTCCGTGGAGTGTCTCGAAAACGACTTCGACTTCGAAGCCGACCTCTCCATAGAGTTCACCGAGGACAGCATGGCAGCTCTCTCTCTCCCGCAGCAGATCGTGGACCTCCTGCTAGGCCACGAGCATCTCAACAAAGTCCGACTAAAAGACCAAGTGGAAAGCGACTACATGCCAATGTCGCCGATAATACCGCCACCTCCCATCGAGCACCACTACATCGTCATGTCGCCAAGGACTAATATCGCCTGATCTAGTCGCTACAACTATAAGTTACTCATAATTTGTAAGTATTGACAAGTTGACAGTTTTCATATGTTTAAATCATGTATGGAACAATGGTTTGACCAAAGACCATTCTCTAAGAGATTCTGTTATCGTTTTGGTCTGCATTCGGTCGCGGCGAGGATGCAAATGTTTGTCTACAATGATGACTACCTTTTACGGTACAGTAATAATTTCATTACATTGTCAATGTAGATGAAGTTGCATGCGAATTATTAGACTAAACCTTCGTCCCAAAGACAATGTCGGTGATGCCTATTTAACTATATTTAATGACCAGGTTTAACTAATCTATCGACATTGTTTATGGGGCATTAAAATTTAACTCCTAACTACCACAGGTCGGATAGTATCCGGCCACCTGCTGACAAATCAACGTCAAAGCAATCCGATATTGCAACTCGATAGAGTTATCGATTGAAATTTTATTCGAGTGTTCAGACATATCGAATCACAAGACTATTCCAATGTCTTCGTATGTTAAGGCAACTATGTTCGTTTAGACTGTTCGTTAATCCATATAAGATAGGAAATGCCTTCAGACTACACAAATATACGTAAATATATACCGAGGAAAACGGCCTATACTAAAAACTAGTACAATTTTTGTTTGGATAATAGCCCATAAAGTTCCCCTGAGTAAATGTTTTGAACTGTTACGATAAGTTTGCGATATTTAGGTAAAGTTAGGTTAGAGGCCTGTTGATCTTGATTTGAAAATACATACGTGCTTTCTATGATGTAGATCTTAAATTCCCATTTACGAAGAGCGTCATCGTTATTGCAATTTACATTTCAGTCACTAGTAATAGCTTCAGTGCCTGAGATATCATGTTTATCATTTTGGCAAGTAGCCTTTTAGACAAGAAATAGCTAGCGACTGAAATTTTTTACATCGTAAACATACTCGTAGTTTTGGTTAAGTTATAACACCACACGGAACTGTAACTGTGGAACTGTAGAATTTGAAATGACGTGAATCGGATATGTTTGTATATTGTTCTTCGTATATTTGCCCCTTTTTTATTCAATAAGAAAATCATCTTCAAATAGTTCTAAGACCCCAGATTTTTAAATATATACTTCATTTAAAATCCTCTTTTACCTCAAACAAATCTTCCGTAAAGTTATACAAAACAAACTATTTTTGATAATGACAGGTGGACGGCCTAATCTTGTTTAAAGTAACGTATTGAATATTATTCTTATAACCTAAAAGTAAAAGATTTTGATCACAGCCTATGTTGTAGTTGGCACTTCACACAACAAAAACACGTCAATATATGCATCTTTGTAATGCACCTAGAAAAAACACAACCTACTTATATATTATTGAACTTCGTTATTTTGCTGTCCTGTATTCTATTAATTTATGTATAGAAACACCGTTAGAAATTCTTATAAATAATCTTCAGTATGTATTATTTGTTAAGGCTTCACGTTGAGTCCTATTCGGACAGTATAACCTGTGAGTTAGGTGTAAAGAGACGATGTATTATATACTGAGCCATTACGGAGGTAATATTAGTGTTAAGCGGGCGTTAGGATTGTTTGTATATGTTGGTTCGTCGGACACTGCCAAAAATGTAGGTTAAGTACTCAGCGGCTTGGGGAATGAGATGTCTGTACGTAGGAAAGGTTAAATAGGTAATTCGTTGTTCGCCATTCGTCGAATACTTTGTCATTAGCAAAGTGCAAATTTAAGAAACTTAATATAAATATAGTTGTCCTAACTACTTGCCTGGCCCCGCTAGGCTTAAATAACTTGGTACTGAAGCCAATAGGTTCCGGTGGGCTTGAGCGGTACTGGCTTTCTAGATCTTTAAAAGACCTAGTCGGTAGTAAAATGAAAAGGCATTCTAACTGGAATCATAGGTTCTTAATTTATTTGGGGACAATTTCGTTTATTTTGATGAAATTAAATATACTAAAACAATTCTAGTGAAATTTGAGGCAGCTTGTAAATTTTTCGTCCCTATTTTCTCTTGAGAACTATATTATTTTTGCACTATTGCGTTTTTTAAGGGTCTTATGTTATATCTTTTATATAACTTATTGTGTGCAAATATATGCTGAATATTATTATGTATATAGTAATGTGTTAGGAACGCGCCGCTTATCCTTACAGATACAAGAAGTCGGTTAATGATACCATGTGTAGCATACGTAGTTCGTCTACTAGATGAACAATGTTCGCCGACAGTGGCGCATTACGGCCTCATATAGTACTTAAGCCGCGGGAACAAAGGTTAGCTAGGTAATATCGTTCGGTCGTCTAAACTAAAGACTGAAGGACAAGACTAGTGTATTTTGGAGATATTTTACTAATAGGGTCAGTATTAACAGACGGGCGTCGACGTCGGCAAAGCGGGCTTGTATGGTATGGATTTAGTCACGTTATTATATGGGCGCCGCCACGACACCTAGTGACCGAGTTTTGTATTATTTTAAAGACTTATCGCTTAATATTTCGTTTATTTATTTAGTATTTTTATTGGTTTGCGAATGCTCTTGCACTGTGTCATTAGAGATGGTAGATATAACTTTGTGTGGACCTTGTAGGTGGATGCTACTGTCCACATCAGTCATTATAATACCTACTGTTTAGTTGCTGAAGACAAAGAGCTCAGTTCTTCGCAACCTAAACAAATAGCTAATAATAATTTAAAATCAAAATTGACAAAGTTTAGAATCTCATTATATTTATGTTAAAGCTTCTTTCAGTTCAGATTTCTAAATTGAACTGTAAAATTCCGTCCAGTGCGTTGGGAAGAACATAAAATATTTTGGTTTTGAGTTTTTAACTAAAAAGTGATACTAACATTTCCTTTTGTTTTAAGGTTTATTTATTAGACTGATAGGGATATTTAACGAGCATTTTATTAATAATTTTCGTGAGTAATATTCTACATATTTTGGGAATGCTTGACATAGGATTCGTTTACATAGCAACGTTTTTGAACAACTATCAACTATACTAAGATTACGTTACTTCTATTTGTCATGCGCACGACATTATTACACCTCTACCTCCTGATTCATAAAATTGACAATTTTAGACCATGGATTAAATCATACCTGTAACTATAGTTTGCATATCAGAGAATAGATGTCAATAGACTTAATACTGGTTTAAGTTTATACAGGTATTATCATCGTTTATAAATAACAGAGTAAGAATCTACTGGGTTGCGGGTTGGCAATGTTGATTTTTGGAAAGAATATATCGACGTTTGAATTAAATTGTTTTAAAAATGGGTAATAAATTGTAGGTTTAGTATGCATCTATGGCAATATAAACAAGCTTACGAAGCTTTGAAACTTGCCAAGCATTCCCAAAGTAATGATATTTAATTTCTATAATAAGTAAATGTAACTTGGTCCCTGTGTCGTGGCTCGTAGGCCCCGCTTCTAAGTGTGGACGGCTTCATTTGCTATGTGTTGTGATATTTAATGCTAATAACTTGTTGAAACGTTTCTATAAGCTTCAAGGCTACTGTTGGTTATATTTCTATGTGACGCAATGATATTATTAGTAAAAATAGGTAGATAGAGACATACAAGTGCAACATTCGGTCTCCAAAAAGGGCCTACAATATTGTCATGTCATACTCTAATGTCATACAACATTAGATGACGTGGAAGTAAGACGTATCGTACTATTGAGGGTGAAAAAGAGAGGAGTAGAGTTCAGGTGAGCTTCTTGGGTCAGTGTTACCGTGCCACGTTCGTGCTCTTTTTACTTATAATATCATTGACGTAACGCGCTGCCATTAATTAGTGTGCAGTGGCGATGTTTTGTCAAATTGAGTGTTTAGTCAAAATGCAGTATTCAGCTGATCTTATTAACGTTTAGCTTAAATTGTATAGCTTACTTCGTTGGCGGCATCCACAGTTCTATAGGTTTTAGGTATTTAAAGGTTTAGGAACTAGTACACTGTTATTAGAATTAATATTACGTTGAGAAATGGACTAGAATTTAAAACAGCTGTATGAGCTTAGTGGAATGAAAAAATGTTAAAGAAAACCTTAATATTACACTTGCCCAATTACTATCAAAAACAGCCTAATATAAACATAATAATTAGAATGTAGTTACATTTCACCTTTCACGGCGTAATAATAAGCTCTAATGCATTGTAATAAGAGCTCTAGTAATTATTTATTAAAATTCTCGCATGGGAACGGTAGGAGAAATTTACAGCTATGTTAAGACTAGGGAAGACGCGTTAAAATCCTACACTTCTAGAAAATTAATGTTTTGGATCTAAAAGACTTTATACAATGCAAGAATGTGTAACAAAGCTCTTAAAAATAAGTTATTGCTTTTCATCGTAGTACAGGCAAGAACAGTAGCTGAACATTTTTTTAAACAGTATCGATGGGTACTACGTACGAGCCAGTTCTATAATTTAAGTATATTTTATACTTTTTTGCTAAATTCTTCCTTTTACTCAAGTTGATAACATGCACTGAAAAAAAATACATTTTTATGTGAAAATACTATATTTGCTGCAGTTAAAGGGCTTGTTAGTTGAAGCATGTATAAAATATTTATCAAATATTTAAACTTGAAGACCCTCTATTGAAAAGTTGTCATTTTGCATATTGGCCCTTATACATAGGACCCAGCGCTATATACCATTAATTGAAGAGTATATAAATATTGTTGCATAGTGAATTCTTAAATATTCTCAGATATAGTATATTTCTTTTAATTACTTGGCATAAAGTTTCTTAACTTGTTAAGCTACTTTTATTGCTGACCGTACCGTACTCAAGAGCTTGTAAACAAATAAACATTATTGAGCTTGTATACTTTTAGGTTCAAAAATAATTTACTAGTAACACAGTAGGTCTACAGGGTAGGAGATAGAAGAGAGCTGGTTAGGTAGACAAATTTACTCGGAATTGTGGATGATCCGCCATAGACTAATGTAGAATAGTAGGTCGCGGTCTTCTACCCACGCACTGACCAATTTTGTATCTAGCTGTAGTACTTAAACTCAACACTTACTAATGAAAATGAATGAACACTAACATTTTGGCACACAGCACTATTTTGTATATACAGAATTAAAGTGAGACTAAAACGGAAATGCCGTTTAGAGAATATGACTGTGCGTTATCTACGGCAAGAATCAATCTTACTCGGTCACATGAATACTTTCTGTAAAGACCTAATACTGTCCAAGTAATGGGTAAATGTTGGACGAAATTCAGTGCACTGCTGTGGCTACTTCTTAAGAGCCATTTCACAAAATTTTGACGTTCGAATTTCGGTAGAATTGTCATGTGTGCGTGACACACCCACACAAAAATAATGCTAACAGTGTAGCGCAAAAAACGAGACGGACAAAAAAATCTTGATCGTTATTACAATATACCTATCGAGATTTATGAAAATATTTTGAATTCATTAGTAATTTGATCATATTATTTATTTGTTCCTATTTTTAAGGCGGTTTTTATATTTTTTATTTCACAATTTTTAGTGATGCCTAGGATTCATCCGCCGTAGACATTTTGAGGATTAGTATTTGAAATCCTTACAAAATGCTCCCTCAAACGATATCTCCCACGATATATACTATTAAAGTGGTAGAAGGGGGGACAAGGCACCACCTCCCCCTCTTTCTTTCTTGTTTGTGGCGACAATTACTTAGGCTATATTACTTGTAACGACAGTTCTGCTATGATTTTATAAGGAGTTCAGTTCCATATCTCCAAAGATCATCATCAAATCTACATGAAATTTCAATGGGACTATTTCGGAATAAACTACTTTCTAACAAAAAAAGAATTTTGCAAATCCGTCTTTAGATGACGGAGTTATGCCCGAACATACATAAAAAATATATTTAAACATCCGAATTGATATCCTCCTCCATTTTAAAGTTTTCAAAATAAATATACAAAGGCGAGCTTAATACCTTAGGCATTTATTACCAGTCGACTTTAGAGCGATATGGAGACAAATATTAGGTAGATGCACATATCGATGCATGCGATGTGATTACGTATGGCTCTGAGACGTGGTCGCTAACGGTTGGCCTTTTGGAAAGGCTCAGAGTCACTCAACGAGCTATGGAAAGAACTATGCTCGGGGTTTCTTTGCGCGACAGGATCCGGAATACGGAAATTCGCCAAAGAACTAGAGTCACCGGCATAGCTCGAAGAATATGCAAGTTGAAGTGGCAATGGGCATGCCATATCGCTCGAAGGACCGATAACCGCTGGGGAAGAAAGGTTCTCGAGTGGCGACAACGAACCGGAAGACAGCGTTGGCAGGCCTCCCACCAGGTGGACCGACGATATCGTCAGAATTGCGGCCCAAGCGGTAGATGCAATTGGCAAGCTGTCGTTTATTGTGGCGTTCTAAGGGAGAGGCCTTTTAACAGTGGACGTCTACCGGCTGATGATGATGATGATGACGTATATCGATACGCAAAATAATAAACAATAAACATACATATAATACGTTACATACATACATGAAACAAAACAATACATATATATACATAAAGCAATAATTAATTAATTATCTCAACTATTATAACTATTTACAACTTGAATCTAATACAAGATAAAAACAATATATACAAAAATAACAAGTTAAAAAGCATCAAAAAATTCATCCCCATCGATGTCAAGCGGTAACGTGCCCAAAAGACTGGCAGCATTGCCACGTGTAGTTTGCGCAAACTCCTAGACCTACCAGGTATGATTGCTTGGCACTTATTCGGAATTGCCGCCATGCCAAATCTCTCGGACCAGTCCATTGTAGCTTAAAGATCAAGCAGAGTAAGGCTACAAGTTATCGGCATATGGAATACGCACACCGAAGTGATTGGATTATAAGGTTAATAAAGATAGAAAACAGCAATGGGCGGAGAATACCGCTTTGTGGATAGCCAGATTTTAGCTCACACCAGGAAGAAGAGGACTCTTCCACATGGACCGACCACTGGCGTTCCCAAAAGTAAGGGATCTATTCCAGCGCTTTAGGAGACGCCAAGAGATGGGATAGGATGTAGACGAGGATATCGCGATTGACTATATTGAAGGTATTGGAAAAATCAACTAGGGCTGTAACTTTAGTATCTTCTATGCCTGCCTTAATGTCGCCAATCGCCTGGCCTGCAACCGGACTGCAAGGGAGACAAGAGGTTATTTTGGTTGACTCTTCGTATATTCTCATGGACATAGGCCTCGAGCACTTTAGATAGGAAAGAAAGGATAGAGATTGGTCGGAAGTGACTGGGTAGAGAAGAGCTCGATATTTTAGGTAAAAGGTGAACGAAAGCTTTGCGGTACAAGGAGGGGCAGTATCCGGTATCCAAGGAGCACGATATTATGTGTGTGATTGCTGGAAGAAGGTGGTCAACTATTGTGACGATCATTCCGCGATAGACGTTATCACAGTCTAACGCTATGGATTTGATGGAGGATGATCTTTTTGATTTCTCCCTCAGTGACTGGAGATAATTGTGCAAGGGATTCATGTTGGGACGCGGGAGACCATCGACGTAAGCAAGTGTCTGAGGTTTGGTCTTTTGTCTAAAGTTGGGCTAGTGAAGAGCGAATTGAGATCGTCCAAATCAATAGAATTCAACCGGTCAAATAGTGGTATAATAGAATAGAATAGAATAGAAATCTTTATTTGCATTGAATGTAGGTACAATAATAAGGTGTTACATTGATATATGGATCCTTGTACAATTCTGCCTTAATGTAGCATGCAAATATTAGGTAATAGTAGAATAATGGTGATTTGCCAATACTAAGAGTTTCAAGGAACTTCCAGAGATCGGCAAAAGTGGAACATAAATAAATGTAATTTAGAATATGGCCGCGTTTGGTATTGGATATTACTTAATTATACCGATTTCGTGCAGCTTTGAAAAGATTCCAGTCCTCATCACGATCTTTCTTGAATTTTCAAAAAGCGCGATCCCTACGCTTTATGGCCAACTTTACACCATTCAAAATCCATGGCGCAGGTGGACGCTTCAGCTTTACCTTTTCAACCGGTGCGTGTATATCATAAAGCTCGATGATTTCCCGGTTAAAACCGCTAACCTTTTCGTCGACCGCGGGAGTCTCCATCATAGGTTTCCAGTCGATTAGAGAAGCATCTGAACTCAGTTTGCTTACATTGATTCGCGCGAAGCTGTGCATGTACATTGTACAGTACCTTGAGCTTAGGTTTATGAGGTTTGAGGATATATGATAAAAGTATAAGGTCGTGGTGAGAGAATCCAGCGGTGACGAGTCGGCCATGAGAGGAAACCAGGGAAGGATTGGGGGTATTAATGAAATCGAGCCGAGTGTGCTCAGCTACATCGTTGTGGTGAGTGGCTTGAAGCAGTACGACGAGTAGGCTGGCAGAATCGACTATGTGCTATATTGGGAGGTATGCGGAGTAAGGAAGTTGTTATGGGTTTAAGGTGCAGTTTTGCTTGAGGGATTTTGGTTAAGTGAAATACGTGTTTACACTATGCTGATTTATTTGCGACTGGTCTTAGTGACAATTTCTAGTAATATTATAGTAGGCGACACACACACGCATACATACTGGTTTCACTCTTTCACACATGCAACATTACTCAACATACCGCCCACCAAAGGGTCTATACACGATAGCCCTTTCACAATGTTTATAGAACTGTGTAACTAGAACTTAATACAAAACATAGGTAGGTAAAATTAACAGTTACATCATTAGTTTGCATACAAATCAATTATCAATGTCTATAGGTAAGTAACACAACTTATTGAATGACCTTTGCACTACACTATCGCCACTTTTCACAGAATACACACGCGTCACACCGTCGGCGCCCGGGTGCTTGTCCACAATGCGTCCCATCATCCATTTACCCGGAGGTAAATTATCACACTTGATTAGGACAATGTGTCCTAGGTCAAACTCTTTGACTTTGTGGTGCCATTTCGAACGCTGTTGCATTCCTGACAGGTACTCTTGCTGCCATCTGTGCCAGAAGTCAGTCAATAACCCTTGCTGATGTTGCCATCTCGATAAATGGCTCATTGGGATATCATGGAGGTCTGGTGTCGGCACAGTGATGGGGGTCTCACCGATAAGGAAATGACCGGGGGTTAGTGGTTGCAGGTGGTCGTTGTCCGCATCGTCTAATACGGTAAGAGGTCGGGAGTTGAGGCATGCCTCAACTTGACATAACAAGGTGCTCATTTCTTCGTAGGTCATATGTCTTGTCATGATACGTTTTAGGTGATGTTTCATTGCTTTCACTCCAGCTTCCCAGAGTCCACCCATGTGTGGGCTATAGGCTGGGATAAAATGCCACTTTGTTCCTTCGATTGCTAACTTCTCTGCGATTGGACCCTCGAATTGTAATTTAGCTTGAGCCCAATCTGATATCAGTTGCCTGTTTGCCCCGACGAAGTTGCGTCCTTGATCGCTCCATATCTGGGAGCATCTTCCTCGCCTTCCTACAAATCTTCGGAAGGCTGCGATGAAGGCATCTGACGTGAGATCTCCCACCAATTCTAGGTGAATCGCCTTTGTCGACATACAGACGAAGACTGCAATATATGCCTTGTGCGTCCTTGCTCCCCTGCCTCTAGACATCAAGACCTGATACGGGCCGGCAAAATCGATGCCTGTGTTCCAGAAAGGTTTTGCAGGTGTTACTCGCGCTCGAGGTAAGTCTCCCATTTGCTGTGGCCTTGCCATAGCGTTTAATTTAGCACAAATGAGACATTTTCTTATCTTTGCCTTAACTAATGTCCTTACTTTCAGGATCCAGTATCTAGTTCGTAGGAAGCAGAGCATTAATTGAACTCCGCCGTGCATTGTTTGCCGGTGCGCGTCGCCGACGAGGAGACTGGTGAGATTGTTGTCCCGATCAAGAATAATCGGATGTTTGCCATCTTCATTTAAGTCAGAGTGACGCAGTCTTCCGCCCACCCTGAGGAGGCCACTATCATCCAGGTACGGTTTTAAATTATTTAGTTTACTTTTTCTTTTAATTTGTAAGTTTGATTTCAGATGCTGAATTTCTTCTTCGAAGCTGTCCCTTTGTGACATTCTCAAGCAAGTTTTCAACGCTTCATTTAATTCCTCCGTGGTCACAGGTAAGTCTTTGTTTTCTACTTTTCTTCCTTTTAAAAATCTTTTGCAGTACATAATTACTTTAAGCAATTCTTGTAATGTATCATAATTTTCAAATTTTGTAGATATACTTTTCTCATTGTCAATTGTTAGGCTAACTTGTATTGTTTCTTTTCCTTCCAGGTCTGTCATCATCGCGTTTGGTCTGCTGTATTGTATTTCTCCTTTTGTCAGCCACTCTGGACCCATCCACCACAATTCATCGTCCTTTAGGTCTAGCAAGGAAGTTCCTCGCGAGGCAGTGTCAGCAGGATTTTCTGGTGATTTGACATGATACCAATTATGATTGCCAATGTTGTCCAGTATTTCAACTACTCTATTTCTAACGTACGCGTTCCATCTTGCAGGGTCACCGAATAACCAGGAAAGTACAATAGTGGAATCGGTCCATGCAAATATCTGATCGGTTGGTATATTCATCGCTTCCTTTATCTGTTTCAAGAGTCCAGCTAGCAGTACAGCTCCACTAAGTTCTAGACGAGGTAAGGATTGGGGTTTAGTAGGGGCTACTTTTGTTTTAGCGGCGATGATTGAGGTCTTTACGTCACCCATGGATGTTCGTACTCTTAGATAGGCTACTGCAGCATAAGCTCTCGATGATGCGTCACAAAAGCCGTGGATACTGGTGTTGTTCATGGTAAGTTCAGTAGTATGAAGCCATCTGTCTATCTCGATATCAGGTAAGTATAGATTAACTGACTCTCGTAGGTTATTCCATTCTGCGGCAATGGTTTCATCTACTTCTTCGTCCCATGTTACTCCTTGCAGCCACAATCGTTGAATGAGAAGTTTTGCCGGCAAGATAGAAGGTGCCAGCCAGCCTAGTGGATCAAATAATCTCTGTAAGTCGGCCAGAATTGTTCTCTTTGTAATTGGCCTTGACGTAGCAGGTAAGTTCGGGCTGTATTGAAATCGATCATTTCCCATGTTCCAGTGTAATCCCAAGGCTCTTGTAATTCCATCTAGTGTTATATCTAGTTTTACGTGAGAGCTTCTTTCAGATTCTTCAAACTCCTTAAGAAAGTCAGCATCGTTAGAGCACCACTTTTTCAGTTTGAACCCGCCCTTCTGGAGTATGGCATCTATTTCTTTGGCCACCTTTAATGCGTCCGTTACATTGTCTTTACCCGACATCATGTCATCCATGAAGTAATCGCGTCTTATTATTTCCGCTGCTTCAGGATAGTTTCGTCCTTCATCTTTGGCTACTTGATGCAAGGTCCTTACTGCCAAGTAAGGAGCAGAAGCAGTTCCGAACGTGACTCTGGTAAGACGGTAATCTTTGACAGGTTCTTGATCGTCATTTCTCCACAGAATTCGTTGTAGATCTCGATCTTCCTCTTTAACGATGATTTGCAGGTACATTTTTTGTACATCAGCCACGAAGCAAACCTTCTTCATCCGCCATCGCATAATTAGACTTCTCATGTCGTCTTGTAACTGCGGTCCTACCATCAGTTCATCGTTGAGTGATACATTGTTGGTTCCCCTTTGAGATGCGTTAAAAACAGTTCTTAATTTGCTTGTCTCTTTATCTTCTTTTATTACCGCGTGGTGCGGTAGGTACACAGATAAATTGGTAATTTCTTGTTTCGGTACTTCTTCCATGTAATTTAATTCGTAATCTTTCATTACTGTAGTATAGTCGCATTTAAGTTTTGGATTTTTCTTGAATCTTTGTTCTAATTGATATAGTCTCTTTAATGCTATTGTTCTCGTATCTCCTTGGGTTGATAATAGCATGTTGGATCTCTTTGGTAAGGTTACGATATACCGTCCGTCCTTATTTCTACTGGTTGTGGTCTCAAAGATTTCCTCGCACTTTCGTTCCTCAGCAGTGGGTTGTCGTTTGTCATACGGGTCTTGTTCCCACATTCGTTTCAGCATATCGTTTAGATCAAGATTGAGGTGCATGACGATAATTTCATCTCCAGGTAGTTTGTGTTCCACGTTCCCAAATAGAATCCAACCCAGGGTTGTGTTTTGCGCGCATGGTGTGCCTGGGGGACCCTTGATTACTTCACCTTTCATGATATGGGCACATACGTCAACACCCAGTAATAAATCTACTCGTCCTGATTTATTGAAGCTTGGATCCGCTAGAGCGAGTCCTTGCAGATGCGGCCAGGTGTTGGTGGAGATGGTTTGTGACGGTAACGCGGTAGTGAGTCGCGTAGACATGATGTACGTTTTGACCTTAAGGTTGAAACAAGAGTCGTGTCTGGATAGTAGTTCGATTTCTGCAGCATGTTTAACGTTTGTTTTGGTTGAGCCAACTCCAGTGATGGTGCCATTGACAGGCGTCCTCCTCAATCGTAACATCTGGGCCGCTCGTTCACTCATGAACGTTGCTTGAGAGCCGTGGTCAATCAAAGCACGAAGAACTGTCACTTGTCCCGATTCAGGTTTTCTTACTGGTACAAGGGCTGTGGCCAGTAATGCAGTAGACAAATTAGCAGCGACATGCGATGAAAGTGTAACGTTGGTTTCGGCTGATTTTGCAGAATCTTGATTGGTTTCAACCTTGTCTTGTTGTTTCCAATTGTCTGGTTGATTTGGTGACGTCATCGGCGTGGATTGATGCGTGAGCGTGTGATGACGTTTGTGACATTTTCGGCAGGACATCTTCAGGCGACATCTATAAGCAGAGTGTCCTGGGGCCAGACAGTTATAGCATAGATTGTGTTGTTTCAGGTATTCACACCTCTCTGCTGGACTAAGTTTTATGAATTCCTCACAGTGACATAATGTGTGATCCTTTTCGCACATAGCGCAGCTTCTTGATTTTGAAGATGTGGTTGATGTGGACACGTGAACCGCGTATTCTTTTCCCTTAGGTGTAGACCTTTCTCTAGTCGGAGGTGTAATAAGCTCGAGCGTGCGTAACTTTGATTGCAGGAACTTGTTCAGTGCATCCCATTTAGGTAGCTCGTCGTCATTGTCATCGTAAGCAGCTTCTTCCCATTCACGATGCGTCTCTGGGTCCAATTTTTGGACGACTGTAAATACAATGAGTGAGTGGGTGAGCGTATCCCATGAGCTGGTTGACAGATTTAAGTTTACTAGTGCGTTCAGACATTCAGTAGTCGTATCCAATATCGATTTGATGTTATTTGCAGTCTGCGTAGATATCTTCTTTTGTGTAAACAATCTTTTCAATATTGAGTTGACAATAATGCGCTTGTTACCGAATCGCGCCTTTAGCATACTAAACGCGCCGTCATAGTTAACCTCTGTAACTTGCACGTGCTTCACCAGCGACAAGGCTTCTCCCGTAAGACTGGTTTTCAAATAATGCAACTTTTGTACCTTGCTTAATGTTGTATTGTTGTGCACTAATGACATATATAAATCTTGATAAGCGGGCCACTCGTCGTAAATACCTGAGAAGGTGGGAAGTTGAATCCTAGGTAACTTCACTTGTGTCTCCATAGAACCACTGATGTTATGGTCAGCTTGCATAGGAACCTGCGACGATTTGGTGTATGAGCTCAATAAATCATTAAGATCGGCTAGTAAATAGGTATACAAATCTTCCTGGACAAAGTAATCTTCATTAACGAAATATGGAATGTCTTGTCGATTCGCTTTCGGAACACATTTCACTAGTTCTATATGTGCACTTTTGTAGGTAGACCAATATTCTTCTATGTTTTTAATGCGTGTTTCTATGTAACCTTTTGTTAAGCGTTGTTTCGGACATTTCTTAAGATTTGATTGAGTTTTTCCTAACACCAAAGCTGTATCTTCTAACACATTTAATAATTGTTCCACTGTATTTGCCATATTGTTGTGATAGGTTTTCAATACGTTTTAAAACAAGATGATTCTTCGTGTCTTCGTAGCTTGTTTTGATCACTTTAACTATTCACTAATGAGGTTTGAATGTACTTATATTTTTTGTGACAAATTCCTTATATTGTTCCTATTGTTCTTCGCTCGCCGCTCGATCCGTCCTTTTGTATTGCGCTCAGTGCATAAAACGTCGTAAGTCGAACATATATCCGGCTCGATGTCGACCAAAATGTTATGGGTTTAAGGTGCAGTTTTGCTTGAGGGATTTTGGTTAAGTGAAATACGTGTTTACACTATGCTGATTTATTTGCGACTGGTCTTAGTGACAATTTCTAGTAATATTATAGTAGGCGACACACACACGCATACATACTGGTTTCACTCTTTCACACATGCAACATTACTCAACAGAAGTGTTGAAATCTCTCATGATGATGTGGTGTGCATAATATGAACCTATCGATTATAATACAGTTTCGAATGCAGTGGAATCGTTACGGAGGTAAATAGCGGCGCCACCCCTTCCCTTACCGACCTTATAATTGCAAATAAGGACGAACTCGAGCAGGGGGTAGAAAGTAGATAAGATGTGAGGTTTGTGCAAAATTTCCGAAATCAGGTTAGCATGAACGTTGGCTGGGACTACTTTGCGCATTGAGGGGACAACATTTTTGGCAACATTTTTCGCGCAACTTATAATTCAGTGTGCTGCTACAGAACAGAAACTTCGTCATCAGATATAATATCTGATTGGATGGTTGCTGAATATTAATCAAATAAAATATTAAAAAAAAATTATTAACATTTTATAATAAACAAAACCGGATGAAAATAATTCGTAGAAAATGAAAACGTTGTGGTCGTAGTATAAAAATGGGTTTTTAATACGAATTTTCGTAATTCAAAATTTGAAAAAAGTGACACAGGTCCTGCCTCTAAGGGCGCTCGGGCCCGACTGATCGTTCTACGTTTGTGCATTGTAATTTATTGTGATTTTGAGTGATATTAAAAATGGTATTATATCTAATTAAATAAAGGAATATTTAAAAACATTGTATTAATAGATTTTCCAGAAAGCATAGTTCATTATGGCATAATTTTAAAAGTAATAAATACCTTTATTTAAACCAAAAAGTCGCGATAAAATTACCATATAAAACCGTGAAAACCGGTTTAAGTATTTATTTTTTTATCAATTAAAAGTGTTATTAATCGAAAATTTTCCACCGTATGTTACAACAAAAGTATATGTCCTATGCCTACTGTATTTTTTCTATTTAAATTTGTTGATGTAAATGGTAGAATTTGAAGCCCGAAAATGGCTCTGCGATGGATTTTCAGAAAACGTGTTGCGGGAAATAGCTCACCACACAGCAATCAAGTTATATTTTGAAAATCTAATTCTATTTGTAACAATGGGAAAGATTGGTCTACATTCTACATGTATTTAGAAATTCCTTAGTACTACCTAAGATGGTAAATTTCGCGTCCGAAAATTCAGAAAACTGTCAAAAAATGTGAAATGGCTCTTAAACAAGCGTGATATAACGTGCATAATAACGGATTGATACTTTGTATCAGTAACATTATCAGCGAAGGTTGATGATTGATAAATAGAAAATTATTTCTATTGGAAAAAATGCACATTGATTTTATATACTCCTTGGATGATTATCAAAATGATTGTATTCAGAAGTCAGTCGATTTTGTTATTAAATTGAGGTCACAGACCAAGTATTTGAAGTTGAATAGATTGATTATTGTCATAGCCTCTCAGATTATTAAGCAAATTATTAAAAAATACAATGTTGACGTCAATCAAACCCAATCTGAGGGTAATTCTTGAGATTCAAAATTGTTCATATTATAGTTTCAGTCTAGTCGTGTAAGCATAATCACATGTTTTGACATTTCGATATAAATTGCCGTCATTAAAACCTGTAATGATACCCATGATTGATTGTAATTTATATTACGAGAAGTAACCTCGTGTTCAACTATCGAATTGTTAATAATAGCATTTGATTATAATCATGAATATCGATTTAATTGAAAACTATAAGAAACCTAAAGCGTTTGTTTATTTTTATAAGTAAAAAGTATTATTTTGTTGTTCTGTTTCGGCAATTATAATATCATGATAAAATATTTTATTCCTCGGCTTTGCTTATCAGTTTGTTACCATTTTTCTCGATATTTTTTGTATGTTATCTTTTTATTTTTAGTTGATTGTTAGAGCTCTTGTTTGTTAAGTGAAACAAATCTTATTATATAGATTTGATAAAATATCCCACTTACCTAAATAAAATATTGTTACATAGGTAGTTTGTGTAAGCTATTGAAGACATTTCTCCGGAGTTTGAAGTTATGTGATAAACATTTTCAGAGGTACTTTTCATGTATATAGAAAGCGAGAGCTCTAAATGTATAAAATCATTGTTGGTTGTAAAAAGACAGTATTTTTTTATTTGTTTAATAGACAGCTAGTTCGGAATTCGGTAATGGACCAAATTGTTTTTTTTCGCGTTTATTTATTGTACTGCGAAGTGTCGATAAGTAACATTGCATCGTGTTATGCAAATAAAGTTTGTATGTGCAAAATTGTGTTTTATTACTAATTAAATCATCTTATAACGTGTTATATCACCTGGTGAGGGTTAGACAATTAATAAAAAATGAAACAACGAGTAAATTATGTAATACTTTATTTTCCAACCAAACCATACTAAATAATATCACAATTTGTTTCAATAAAAGCCTGATTTACAGAAAAATTTAAATACTTCACTGTTACTGGCCTACATGTATCAGTTTGTTTACAAATGGTAGGCAAGTTATGATGTATGGCCATAACGTAAGACAAGCCAAGTTTCGAGAGAAAATGTATAAATTACAACATAAATAAAACACAAAAATTATATAGATTTTTTTATAAATCTGACATTAACAGTAACATAAATGCCATCTATAAAGACTTTATACTTAAATACTTATAAATCAAACACATGTATCAGAAGACATTAGAACATACATTTTTGAACTTTTCTTAAAAGTAATAAAAGAAATATAAAGTAAAGATTTTGAGACATAGAGGTAAATATAATATTCGAAAATAATTAAAGCCAATTATAATAAGGATAACATTTAAAAAAAAATATATAAAACGTTGCCCATTGCATATCACATTGTAGGAAAATAAATAAGTACATAATTTAATAATCTAATTAATTGCATTGTGTCGGTGTTTAGCAATTTACATCGATACTTATAAAAATATCCAAGAAATGTACAAAATAACGTCGTGGTGGCCTAGACGTCAAAGAACTGGATTCACTTACACAGCGTGATGTTAAAAGGTAAGTAATCTATCAGTTAACCTTCCAAATCAACTGGCCGAAATAGGGGGAATTAGAAACTCAAGGGAGAGTTGATATGATGAAAAAACTATTGATAACATAATCATGTAATTTCTTACTCATTTTAAGATACCGCCGACTTATAAATCCATCTTTTTGATTAGCAAGCGGCATGATCGAAAGGGATAGGACACCTTTTAGCTTGAACATGTTAAAATATTTTTATAAGTAAGGCAGTATTGATTGTACAATTTTATGTCATCAGTGCTACCCATTGTGAACGTGTGTAGTAGTTAGAATACGAGAAACTCGTGAAGCAAGGAACTTTATCCGTTAAGCTTTTAAATGACTATGTCATCGGGACTTACCTATCCGGGACAGACATGCATGATGAGAAACTAAAAAAATATAGCTATATTTCGAAAATGGATCTTTGCTCACTGAGACAAACGACATAAAAGACGATAGCCGAATACATGCAATACTAAATTGTTTCGTATAAACATCTGTATTAAAGCTAACTTATAAACACTATCGTTCATTTTACGTCTATTGAGCTAGTCTATCCACAAATATAAAAATAAAAACAGCTACATTCGAATAGGTTTGAAAAAAAATTGGTCTTTTGCGGGTTCCGTAACTTCGGAGTACGCATATGATATGCACAGAGATAGCCGCCAAGTCTTTTGTGCTTTTATATAACATTAGGCCAATTTTTCAAGTGCCTGATAACTATTATGCGAATAAAGATTTTAATTATAGCATATTGACTATCAAATTTTTACGGAATCTAAAAATTTCACTTTAGGGAGACGTAAACCAACGACTTTCGCCTATCCGTGCCGACTGATCTTCCAACTAAGCTACTCAATATTCAAATGGACATGTTGACAATTTTTCTACATAAACACTGTAAAAAACTGGTTTGTCCTTTGGGTAAGAGTTATCAAGCGATTGAAACCGGCCGTTACTTACATGACGATTGATATTAAAAATATAATTCTAACAATTTCGGACCATCACGACTTTCTTACTCAACTATCGCTAACAAAAAACTTCGTAACATTAACCACATCATCCACCACCCACATCTTTCACATTTTCCTTAATTCCAAGATCAGCATGAAAAATAGAAAAAATAAAATTTACACGATTTCAATAAGTACCAATAAAATAATAATAATAATCCTCATAATATTATGGATTTATCACAAAAAATACATAATTCGTAGACATAAAATGTTAAACTTACTCAACGTTGACAAATGACTTAACCAACAGCAGAAACATTTGTGGTCCTTGGACCCCTAATTTACCCAAATGAAGACCTAAGTCAGAAGAATAAACATCAGAAATCTATAAGCTGCTGACAGAAGAATAAGTAACTTAAAAAAATCTCGAGGTCCGAGGACTACAAACATATCCACTGAGTTATTTATATTTTAAATATTATGTGTGAAATATAAACTTGAGGCAAAGACACAAGTTCTTGCTTACGTTCTGCAAGTGAAATCGCCTGCAAAATTGCGAACTCGTGGCAAGTTTACTAGCGACTTAATAAAGTGGTTCAATTGATTTACAGGTCTATAGGAAAACGTTTGTTTTTGCTAATATTCTTTTAAATAAATGCAATATTAGGACATTTCACGGAGTTGCTGGGTCGTGCGGGAGTCGGTACTGTGTACAAAACGCTATTCGGAAAGATCCAGTCTCCCCGAACATAACAAAATAACTTACATTAACAAATATTCTTAATTTTATTACTGCTTTTGTAACTATTGTTGTTCATAAGTATATAAGCGCATTGATATATGTATTATGTTTTAGATCCTATATTAAATACAAATTAGTTTAGACTGGGTCATTTAATTGTTTATGGCTGCATTATTAATTAATAGAGACCAGATTATACACTTAAAATGTAGTTTTTAACAATTATTATTTCGATAATTTACGCGAATAATCGACATTGAATTAAAATTCATTTTTATTAGACTTATTTAAATGTTATAAAACCATTCATCGACAATTATACAACGTACATTAGAAGTTAAATCGAAGGGCGTGGTACAAAACATCAAACTGAACAAGTTTATCTATGGGACCAATATCGTGATAAAATAATGGATAATAGGTATTAGCTGTCCCATACAAAACTGATGTTGATGTTGGTCCTGTAGAGAAAATTGTCCAGTTTGATGGTACATACCACACCCTTCAATTTGATTTGTGATATTCTTATTGTTACCGATTACCTTATTTTTTCTTACAACAATAATTACCTCTATTTTAGGCTACCATATAACATCATATTGTAGGCATTCGGATGTTTATTTTACCAATCAATACTGATGGATCTGTGATACATGATAAGTAGCAAATATTCTGGTCTCTATAATATTTAACGCGAGATCACAATAAGTTGGGCTACATTCTCTACAATAAGCCTTATATAAAACTAAATGCATTGTGCTTGAACGCTTGCAAACGAATACTATTTGTTCTTGTCTACTACAAACTAAGATATAATTATAAAAATCTTCGTTTAGCCTATACTGCGAAAAAGCAGTTATGTCTATCTTATAAACGAATTATCCAATAGGTACATGTTTCTCGGTGCAATATTGTCTGCAGATCTCAACTAATCATATCGATATGAATACGTAAAATTAACACATGTTTTATCTTATACCAATTAATATGAAAATGTAGTACTTATTTATAATGTGTATCTATGTGAAGTTAATGGAAATATCGCGATTCCTTTTGTCAAAGTGCATACAAATATTTGTGACGCGTGCTAGCATACCGGTAACCTATACAATTGAATTAATTGCTATGCTATAATACAATTTTTAGTAACAGTTTTTATATAACTCAATTGAGTAAATTTCTAAATTACAAATACATTGCTTACACGCTTTTCATGAAGTATTGATTAATCAAGTCTTCTTTCATACTATCCATGCCAGATAACAAAAGCTATGTTTAAGTTAATTGATCCAATATAATATGTTGATATAATTTCCTAAAAGAATTTACAAGCATTACTATATCTATAAGTATAATTCTGGCGCAGATAGTACAAGTGAAAATGATAAACTTCATTTCAATTTCGTGTCAGTCAGATTTAGTCATGTTGTGTATCAGATTATTTCCCACTCACTATCTAAATGTATGTCAGGGGATATGAGAGAGCGATCCGAAAAACCGTTAAGTTTCGTGTCTAATTTCAGTTCTATATTTTCTAGATTCCATGTGTTTGGTAGTTGTACGACTTGGGGGACAAGATCTACGGGTTTGAAGAGTTTGGTGGGTGTTTTTGTGACGTTGTGTAGTGGTGTGCGAGTTACCTCTATCTCGGGCTGTATGTCGACGTGTCTGAACACGGGGCTGGGCTCGGGCGGCGTCTGGCTCTCCACCGGGGGACAGTCGATGCTGAGAGACTCCAGGTTCAACATCTTGGCTAGTATCTTCTCTTTCTCTTCTATTTGCTTCTCAAGCAGTTCGTCGTTTTGTTGAGGTAGGGGCCTGAAATATGAAGGGATAAGTCAATGAGATTATTTTGTCGTTTCAGCGAAGTACATAAGGGCAGGACTGCCCCGCTTATATTGAGTACCGCTCATATAAACTACTGTAACTTGCTAAGTTAAGTAAGAAATATGTAGGGTGCCGATCAAGAAAAGACACTGTTTTAATCTCCTGCCCATAATATTAGTATGGCTCACCCGTAAACGCTGATGTTCATGACGCAGGGCGTGGTGTAGCTGACGTGGTCGGCGGGCTTCTTGACGGGCGTGGCGAGGCGCGGCGTGCTGCCCCCCGAGCCCCCCTCCCGCCGCCGACTGCGCCTGCTGCTATGAATCAACTCGTCGTCATACTTCTTCTCCATGATACTGTTGTACAACTTCAACTTCTTCTGCAGCTCCTCAGTCTTCACGCGTCGTATCTCTTCGGCGTCGCTGGACACGTCTCGGAACTCGTTCACTATTGATTCCAGAACGTTTTCCGATAGGTCGTGGGGGAGGTGTTTGATGGGCGGCAGTTCGAAGCACTCCTCTGCGCTGGCGACGGCGCCGGTGTCGATGAGTTCGTTCTTCGTGAACATCGATATGGGCTGCTCCAGCACGCTGGTGATGTACGGCACGGTCTGGTCGATGTGGGTGAAGTCACGGACCGTGTTCACAGCTTGCTGGATGGACGTCGTGAGGGACTTGGTCATCTGATTCGTCTGCTCCTCTGTTGAAAAACTTACGTTTAATTATGTGCTGTCTATTATATGAAATTCCACCCCGGTAACACGCAATCAGTTATTTACGTTTAGTAACAGCGATTTTATACTGGTAAATATAGAATATTACCTCACAATACTAAACCTAAGTTTTAATTTAAATCCAATAGTTTTAATCCATTCAATTTGTTCATATAAATTCACCAAAATAATAGTACATTTTGCACTTGACTGTTATAATTAGTACTTATACTTCAATAAGATTAGATGCCTGTGTCTGTATCATCAATTTGTTATTTTTTAATAGACTATAATTTTCTAATAAACTTATATATACAGACACAGTTTGAATAGTCTTTGTATTTGATTTAGTGAAATGAAATGTACAAACAAAGCAATCGGCCTGCATCCAAGATACTTCACTAAATATGTTGAAGGACGCTGCCAGCTGTTCACCTGTCCATCGCCACAACACCAATTAGTTCTACTTGCTGTAGGTGATACCTGGTATATTATATACTATGTAAAAGAAATCTCCACGTGAATTGGAAGTACACAACAAAGGACTTACGATCCTTCCTTTCTTATATTTTGTATCTGACATAATACATTATTATTATTTTATTTCAATATAAGTTTAGTCTCTCCCTTTTCATATAAATATTACTCGGTGGGCACGCTTACCGTTGATAAGGATGGGAAATGAAAATAACGGATGCCTTATTACTTTTTCCAATAAGCAGTATCGACTGTCAGCGGTACTTTTTAATTAGCATTGTGTGTCAAAAACATTGATTAATAGCACTTACTAATAGCCCATCGCTGTAAGCACGGAGCATTCGTTATTAGAGTCATGTTAAACATCAATAAATCAATAGGTATTATCTTTACCTAACAATACTTTACTAAATGATAATAATTTTTATAGTATTAAGGAATACCTAGAAAGTAAACCATGTTAACCATTTCGCACGCTTTAGTCATAAGCAAAACATGTATGATCTTTACCAAATGTAACACCTTTGTATACCATGTTTTATGCGAATAAATAAATCTAAATCTAAATAATTCTAGTTATAAAATACAAAACTTCGTTAATATCGCTACAGTGAGTCAAAAATCAAAATAATCTAAATTTAGGCTTTCCATGCAAAAATACTGGTCAATTCACACATAAAAGGCAATCAGACATTCAGACATAATAATTTTAAAAATGTTAATAAATGCCAACAAGCAATAAAAATTAGCAGCAAAAAAATATTTAAAAAAGCGGCAAACAGAGCCATTGCTCGTATACATAAATATACAGATACAAAAGCGAGAGGTGTCTGGATATCAAATAAAAATGCGTATATTGTTGTGCATATGTATATTTATATATAAGTTCAATGGCCATGCTGACATCAAGACAAACTGGTACACTGGCTTGCAAAATAATACATCGATAAAAAAGATTTTTAAATGCAACTGAATGTATAATGGGTGCACAACCTTATCATCACAAACGAGATTATATTATACTAAATAAAAAAATATATACACAAGATTTATTTTATTCATAAAAGGAATTATTTTTATTATCTAGAATAGGTAGTTATATTATTTTTGGGATTGTTTTTTTCTCATTATTTTAACTAGTATTGCTGTTTCAAAAGGTACAAATCAATTCATTAAAGAAATTAGAAAAGGACTAAAAAAGGAATATTTTTTTGCAAGCAGGTGTATAAAAATACATAAATAAAAAAGTTGTCAATCTCACTACAGCGGGTAACAAGGTACAGGATGTAAATTAATCTACTCATAATGTCTACCAGGGCCTTGGACAAGTGGCAAAATGTTTAACGAATAAAATGATATAATAATATAATCACATTACACTAATATTATAAAGGCGAAGGTTTGTGACTATGTGTGTTTGTTGCTTCTTTATGCTCAAACCACTGGACCAATTTCGATAAAATTTGGTATGGAGGTAGCCATTAAAGCATGTAGCGGGTCGACACTAGGTCACCCTCATACATTTATCATTCAATTCGATTTCTATTCGTCCAGCATTTTGCTATTTGTCTAGGGCTCCTGTAAATATATAACTAGTATCAAGTACAATACTTATTACACCCTGTGTACGAAGCTCTTAATAAGCGACAGATCTAATCTACGAAAACAACGCCTTGCAACTTGTCAATGACACACATACTAAAAGTTCATTACAAAATACTTCAATATTAATACATTAAAATTGTATAAGGAATGTATAAGTACATATTGTCAGTAGTCGACACTTGATATGTGTTTACATAAGTACAATCTGTCAAATGATATTATTAAACGTAAACTTAAGTACTGTATTAATTAAAATATACTCATAATAACGCGTAAAAATGGTTGATTTATACCGTAGCTTAATGTTAATAGCACTTGTATTGTGATGACTTCTATAAAAAAATCCTACAATAAATACTTTTCACATTTTCGACTTATCTAATCTAACTACTTTCTTACATCTACGTGGAAGCCTGCTTAGTACTTTACAACAATATTTTTGTTATAGACAAAAAAAGATTTTTAAGTAAATGCGCGAACTAATTTTCAGTTTGCGTCAATATCTAAGTTTCAGATCAAATGTTCAAGAGATATGTCAAGTGTTACTCGTTTTACGAACTACGTGATTGAATAGACATTGTGTCGAGTCAGTTTTTGCTGTGTATCTGTTCTATTTGTACTTGACATGTGACGAGAAACAATGTATTGAGTTCTGCAATACTCATGGGTCGGTTGGCTTCCCGCGAAGCAGAGCCGGCTAAATTATTGACGAAATACTAACTTAACTGGCACTATTAGCACCTAATTATGTACACAACAAGCTATATATTATTGTCTATAGATATATGGAATACATTGGTCGCATTTTGGTATGATTAAGGCACGTCTAATTATTTTAAATTAGTGACTAATATATGTTAATTATACATAATTAATTTCACAACTTTATTCCTTAGATTAATAATTTAACTAATAGGGTTGTCACTCACTCAAAATCTCATGCATAAAACATTACAAGCCATTCAATAATGCTCATAAGTGGCAACCCTTATTATAATTCCCAGTAAATTCACAAGTTTCGTTATACTTACTACCTAATAGATGTATACTAAAACTAAGTACATTATGTGTAGAATACTACACTATGATCTACTTACATAAGGACTAAATCATAATCAATAACTACACTTATACTTTCTAACAACCATAATTAAGTGAACATAAATGTTATTTCATAAGCTACAGTCAAATATATACAATAGTATTTTTACATTTTACATTATTGACATTAAAAATACCTGCACATAATTATTTTGTATGAAAATAAAAATAATATTATAACAAAATACCGAACTTAGGACCGTTTGGATCGCCAGATAACTTTAAGTTAATATTGTCATGACAGTTACTGTATACATATTTTGTCATAGCGTGACATTTTAAAGCTATCTGGCGATAAAAATCCTGACTATTGGGACTATAATTAAGTCTGTAAATCTAGAATTAAAAACATGCGACTAAGTTAATGATTTTGTAGTGAATACATACTACATAATTATTATTAAGTACAGTCAACAACTAAAGACAAAAAAAAAATTACAACTAGAACATCAAAAAATTTACATACCATCAATAATTGAAGAACAATTTGTTAAACTTTTTAAATATTCTCAGATCATCATTTGGACTCTAATTTGAGACTATAACTTTTTTATATTTCTTTCAATTATTTGACATTAATTTTGTTACCCTTGTTGCTAACCGTACTAGTTATTATTAAGTATAATTAAATTGAGGAATATTTAAGTACTGTAACAACGGAATCTGCCCCCTTACCATGAACAGATAAAGTAGTTTACGTCGTTGCCGCATTACACTGCACATAGGAGCTTCTCGCTTCCACGAGGTAAACTGCTTTAAGAGATTATGGTAAGGGGACTGCGGAATTTATTATATATCTTACATTAATAATGGCACTTACAACTTATGGCGTACCTGAATATTACATATTTACAACAACTACCTACTTACAAGCAATGATACACGATCAGGCACTTTGATAATTGACACAATATATGACAATAAAATGTTTGTATATAGGACGCAACAATTGTAACAATCCTTGTTTTATATCATTAAGTATGTCGCATAAATGCATGCATAGAAAAGGACGGAGATATGTTTATTTTTAATACTTTGAAATGCACAACACTGTTTATGAAAACCTTAAAAGTATAGCCATGTACACAGATGTATATACATATTATATTAAGCAAAATTCAAACAGTTTCCCCTCTTAGTTTTAATAGGGAGTTATTATTAAAACCATAATAGATACATACATATGTACATGTACTGTCAAATTGAATACTGTGAAAACCTGAATTACTTGAAAAGTATACATCTGATGTCAAATTTCGTTTGTAAAAGTTCAAAATACAGTGACAATCTAGCTTCAAATTATGTCAATCCCTACTAATATTATAAACGCGAAAGTTCGTAAGTATGGATGGATGTTTGTAACTCTTTCACGTAAAAACTACTGAATAGATTTCAATGAAATTTCATATGGAGCTGAGAACCTGGATTAACACAGGCTACTTTTTATCCCGAATAAATGTAGCGAGTAACACCGCGGGGCGCAGCTAGTAATAACATATCTAACTGATTCACAAACTTGGTTGTAATAATAAGTCTAAATGTGACGTTACAGACGTGAGACTAGATTGAAACCATACTTGAAACTATAAATTGAACCTTGAAATTATAATAAAAAGTACAAAAAGACATAAGTAATTGCGCGTTCGTAACTGTGTGTAATATAATAATTATTTTTAAACTAAACAAGCTAGTCTCTGTATTGTGTGATATTTAATTTATCAAAATTAAGAATGAAAATTATTGTCAAATTGAAAACTGAGTCAAAAGTTATCGTGAAAACAATTTACATTAAGCTTATTTATACTGGAGACGGCGTGGGTTTCTTATTATCTTTGGCAATCTCAGTGGCTGGATATTAAAAAATATATGATTTGAGTACACAATTTGAATGTTTGTGCCGTCTTGTAAAGCCTACATTGATACATAGCGTAATATTTTTTAATGTATCTATAAGTTTAGAAAGTCATATGGAGATCATTGGTGGAATTTATGAATTACCATTTTCACCTATATCTATACGTCAGTTCAAGTCAAAGCATAGTAAAACAATCAAGCTTTTAACACTACATATTTAACTATTCCTTTTTTTACGGTTCTATAGTTTGGAAAGATTAACAAAATAAATGGATGAATCAACCTAAAATCGAAAAATAGTCATTTTAAGTACAGGCATGCCATCTCCAGCCTAATGGTAACTAGTTAGTATTAGGTTTGCTGAACAAACCTGCGGCGAGCGCGGCGGGCTCGGGCGCATGCGCGAGCCGCACCAATGAGCGAGGGCCCTCCAGGATGAAGATTTCGTCCTTGTTCACCGATACTGATAGGATTCTGTCGACAGAGTGGTATAGGGGTGATGTTCCATGGTGGTCATTAACACGATGATTATGCATGTGAAACGGAACACAATTACAATTTATGTATGAACAACGAGAAAAGAAAATACTACTTAAGGAAAACTTTTTCAAAGGCCCAATCACAATTGCTAGGACAAGACTATAAGTTACTGAAGAAGACTGTGTAAGTTTAAAAACTGTATGATATTAATGATACCTTCTAAGATCGTCAACGACAGCTACAGCGGTTAGTGACCGCGGGTCCAGTATATACAGCATGTGTTCATTGTGGGACACCAAGAAATGTTCTCTGAACACGTGTAGAGGTCCCAGATTGTACTCCCGCTGTGTGTGCGAGTGTTTCTGCTGGCTCGGGTTCAGGAGTTCTGCTATTGTGAGCGGGTTTGATATCGCCTCCTGGAAATAGGAATTGGGGATGAATAATCGGATTTTCGTAAATATCTATAGTAAGTTTGTTAGCGACAGGTTGTATGTTAGGGGTAATCGTCGAAACTATCAATCCGATTTCCAAAATTCTTTCACCATTATATAGAATTGACCTCCGGGGTGGACATAGGGTACTTCAATCTCGTAAAAGACACGAAACAAATTTGCACGCAGACGAAATCGCGGGCTATATTTAATCTGTATTGTCGAGATTACGTATAGTTACTTTACTTTTAAACACTTTAAACACCCTAGTCGTCAGCACTCGTAGTGCTGGACAAGCGGAGAGTGGGGGGTACCTTGAACAGCAGAGTCTGCAGCACATCTCCACTGGGGGCGGCGCGCCACAGGCGCAGGCCGGGCCGCGCGCAGTAGGCGGCGGCCGGAGCCCCGCGCGCGTACGAGTGCTGGAACACAGCTCCTAGTGCGCACAGGCTGCACGCAACAGACACGACCATCAATATGTCTACCTATCACACTAATATTTTAAAGGCAAAAGTTTGTGAGCGTGTTTGTTACTTCTTTACACTCTAACGGCTGGACAAATTAATTTTTGGTATGTAGGTAACTTACTCCCTTGATAAACACATAAGCTACTTTTCATCCCGAAAAAATATAGCGGGTAACACCGCGGGGCGCAGCTCGTATATTATAATAGTCAAATAATTCCTATCATTATAAGAAATAGGGATGATCGTGGCTCTGGCCTCACCTCTTCCGCTCCTTCTTGCCGAGCTGGTTGACGTGCCAGCGCGCGTCCCGCCGCTCGCACACGATGCTGCGGTACACGCTCGACACCAGCAGCGAGTTCTGGTAGTAGCTCATCTGAACTATCTCATGCTCCTCGTTCACTATCTCCATTGACTTGCATAGGTGCTGCGAAAAAATACGTTTGCTATACATTTGCCAATATATTACTTGGTTACGGGCTGGCAACGTCGCTTTTTTATGTTCTTATACATAGACTGGTAAATGATTGCCCTTAATTAGCATGTTATGACGAAGCCCTTTATTTTGGTGCTATTGAAAGTTTTTAAACGCTATCAACTGTCGTTGTTTAACATTTATGTTGCACAACGACGCTACGGGATCACAACGTTTCTATCAGCTATGACAGATCTTTATTCTATGATAATATTTAGGCCATTTGATTTTCTAAAGAACTAGTAAAAACATGGAGAGTTTTATAACTTCCAATATAATTCCTAACTCAGTTAATAAACACATATACTATAATAACTCACCATATAAAAATCGATTTCAGTCATTATGATAACACCGTTTTTATCACCGGAAAACAGCCTCATGCCATTCTTGGACCACTCTATAGCTGTGATTTTGCTTTTGTGTAGATCGCCTATTGTGTACCTGAAATATAACTCTTGTATTAATACCATGAAAGCCTAAAATATGGTCGGGAGTCCGGCCTCATATCCTAAATTACACATTTGTGGGTTACAACTTAATTATATTTTTTAAATTATGCCTAGTATATTGGTTTTCTTACTTGAAATGGTCTAAAATATAGGTACACGAGTTTAATGTTCAAAATGATCTGGATCATTGTGCGAACTTTTAATGAAGCACTTTTTAAGTACTGGAAAATATCCGAAATCACCCACCCTTTACTTGTCTTATATTTTATTTTATTTGTGATTGAGATATGTCAATAATATACCACTGTAATATTGTAGGTTGCGTAAAACCAGGCCACGATTACATGGTCAATGCCTGGCGATATTGTGGTTTCACAGAGGTCACGATCACAACTATAATATCAATCCACATCAATATTATGCTTTATTTCAACTGAACTATAAACAAATTATTCTTGTTTGCTTGATTTTATTCAATTTATGGTATTCCTGGTTAGAATACTCCAGAATTTAAATTTCCCCCTAAATTCTTAAACATGTCAAAGGCAAAGCAACTTCAGTCATTAGGTCCCCATGATAAGGTTGATATTCGATTGATTGATCTGACTGGTTGCAAGAGAAAGTTGCCATTAGTATACGGGTTTGTGGACGGAAAAGGTTGCTAGCGGCCGACCTATTTACATAATAATTATATCAACCAGTATTTAGCACCGCGGGAAGGATTGTGCTCCCACTAGATGTTTGCAATGACTATTTAAGTAAGGCTTTCCAGTATTTGCCCTTGTTGTAATCAGTAATGTACTCAAGTATATTTATAAGACAAAGAATGTATGATAAAGCAATAGTTCATTGTTAGAGTGGAATTAAACGTAGTATCAGGGACACCAGAACTATCGACTGTTTTTTTTAATATCAGACTTGACTGATAAAAATAATGCAATTTGCGCAAGTGCCTTGTTTGATTAGTTTTGCGCGACATTCATATTTCGCTCCTTGTTGGCGTGATAAAACTCCTAAACGACAACATCTATGGCTACCCCTTCAGGGGTACAGTTCCAACTGTATAGTATGTATAGTATAATTATGTATGTGGATCTATTTATAAATTAATGGCCTTATCAGATAAGCGTTAATCGTTTGTTACAAAGTATACTTGGTAATTGATTAATAACTATATTTGTATGTGTAACAGAAATTGGCAGGGGGCATGGTCATGCCCCCAGATTAATTACAAAGTATTTATTAGGTTACCTACTTACTATGTTCAACCATAAACATTCTAATAAATGCTAATCTCATTCAATAAGTTCATACATTGATGACTTACTATTGTAGTTTAGGACATAATATATAAGTTTATATATAGATATACTATAGAAGATATACTATTTGTAGTTTAGGACATATATAAGCCTTATGCAAGAAATAAAAATACACAGCTACTCTGTGCATAATGATTATTTTAAGGTTTTTGTTCCTGAAAAACTGAGGCACTCATTCTTTGCTCTCCATCATTCCTACCAATAGAGCTTAGAGCCGTAGTCCATCAACTAGTCAAGCTCACCATATATCTGTGACCACGGTATTTCGCAAACGATAGCAGTCGCACATTATCAGTGGTCAGCTGCCAATCTGCGCAACTGTTGCAGACCATCAAAGCTACGCCAAACATTTTCATAGAGCGAGTACTATTGTGGTGGTTCTTGGATCAGTATCTTAACTGGATCAACATTGCAGTAACCAAGAAAAGATGGGTTCGTCGCTACGTGGCTACCGGGCAGATCAGTTGGTATGCTACAAATAAACGATCTTTATGCGAGGTTAAGCCTTGCTCAGCATGGTGCAACTGTGTTTACGGGCATACTTGTGCACTATAATATTTCCTGCATAGTTGGCTAGTCTCAGTTTAGAAAGGTCGCCGTGGCCGATTTTCTATGAGGAGGATATTATTGTTAACCAATAAAAAAAAATACTATGTAAGAACTCGCCTCTCGACTTTGGGCTCCACCTTGGGTTTGAAAGTGTCTGGAACATTTTCAGGGTGTTCCTTTGGTATTTGAAACACTGTGACCTGGCCAGCAGCATTGCCCGCTCCCACCATGAAGTCCACAGTACTTACTATCTTCACATATGTAATTGGGGATGTTGACGCCTGGAATTAAAATGATAATATTATAAGGATTATATGGTTGTTCAACTATGATAATAATTCTATAGAATCTTCTATCCTGGCTAATTTTACATGGCAATAACTTTATAGGCCCACCCCCATTTACATTGGGACCTATAACATAACTGGTGAAATGTGGGTTAAATTTATAGTCACACACCTTTGAGGAATACAGGTGTGATTGTTCAACAACTTTTTTGAGGAGGTAAGGCTCCTTAGCTCTTGCAATAGGATTGCGTATTCCCATGGGGCATAGTGACCTAAAGTGGCTAAAGCCCCATAAAAAACTATATTTAAAAAAACATCTTTGTTTAATATTATTTGGAGAGTATATAATATGTATTATTATTTACTATAGCAGTCAAATTTGTTCAAAAATTATTATATTGTGTAGTAATTGTTATTTTATCCTGTAACTTCACATACAAAGCAAGTTAACTCTGGTAACATTATTGTACAACAATAAAATTGTAATTATCTTATCTGCTTGTTTGTTTCAATTATCTTTACTAATATTTTCCTATTGTAAGTAAGACACTGTATCCTGCCAGGTAGGAGAACTTCTCCTCTAACTTATTGAGACACTTATAGAATGATAAAGGATTTCCATTAGAAAACAAAAAATCCCAACTACGGCTTGACTACAATCCTTTGTATATCTCTGAAGGTATAAGGTACATACCAGAATTTATGTCTATAAAGGGTCAGAATTTTTATACTGGTTTTTTATTTGGTTAATTGCTCATATTTAACTGTAGGAACTTATGTAGGAAAAGGTATGTTTTAATTTAAAACTTCAGCAAATACTTCCATAATTTAATGTGAGCAACAGTTTTCATAAATCCTGATTTTAGGACAAGAATATTGCTTGCAAAGCTAACTAATAATATCAATGTTCCAACCATAATTTTATGAAACAGTTACTATTGTACATACTTGGTAATACAACAGCAAACAAAATTAAAAGCCAACGAATCTAATCAGTTTTTATCTACCTACACAAATCGTAATTAAAATTAATCAAAATTATGAACATCCTGACCGCTTGGTTAAGTTAATGTATAAAAGTCACAACAGATTTATTAAAGGATGTTTTCAAAGGATCTTGCGGGGGAAACCCTGGCCCTTACCTCGCATCTGAGTCTCTGAATATTTCCTTTTTTCCGATCATACCAGTACACCAAGCCGACATTCGTGCCTAAAGCTATATATTCGCTCACTGCGTCTACACACGTTAAGCACAGCTCATTAGAAAATAAGCCAGTCTGTATTCGAGGCGGAATTAAATTTAAAATATGCGAACATGGGGCCCATTCCCTTACGAAACCTTCTTCTGCGCCACCCGAAACTTCCATTTTAAATAGTAAAATAACACTTTCTACAATTCGCTTTGTAAACTTTAACTTTTAAAGCATATATGCATGACTTTTTCGTAATAAATTATTTAATAACAGCGAAAAATTGAAAACGAAAGTCTCCGTCTATAAGTTATTTTGACATATGGAAGGAATTCCAATAAGTAATCAGTAATGCCATTCTAATAAACAAAACTCAAACTCTTCGGTTAATTTTATATAAAAAATATAAGTAATAAAAGTTACATAAATACAATTTGATTGTACACATTCGTTGTTGTATGGAAAATACAAACTTCGAACACACTATTTTCATATAAACGGTAATCACAAAATAAAATTATCGGTTTTTACAATGACTAACACAATCGCTCTATTCAAGGTAGCCAACCATATAAATCAAACTGTACACTTGTCAATTTCTTGTCAAACTTGGTCCGTAGTGCGAAAGCCATCTCGCCAGTTCGCCACGCATTTTGGCAAATATTCCATACGAAATGGCTGAATCGGTGACGGAGATTCCTGCAATCATAGAAGAAGCTGTCAAGGAAACTGTTAAAAATGTTACAGAAAAGCCACCGACAAGTGTTGAAGGCGTTGCTATTGCATACTTTAGTTTAGTGATTATGGCTATTTTACCCATATTTTTCGGGTCTTATAGGTCCGTAAAGTATCTGAAAGAGCAAAAGGTGAGTGCTACTTTATGTTCATAACATAATAATGTATTTTTATCACATGTTTGATAATTAATCTAGGGTCCAATAAGAAAGATACACGTTTTATCATCGTGGCATATGTTCTCTGTCAAAAAGAGCTTGTTTTATAGGACTTTATTACGTGTCTTTCTAATAAATGCTTAATAATTATACCTATTAGAGACTAACTTATATTTTTAGTTAGGTTCTAGTATAGTCTGTTTGTAGTAGTTGACCCTACATGATACTTGGTCATAATTGTAATAAAACGATACATTAGTCTTAAGGAAACATTCTCAATAAATATTCGAATGTACTTACTTTATTATCCAATTAAGAATTCCTTGAACATTGATATGAAATTCATTATATTTTTATCACTGTGAATATTTATTTATGATCATAATAATAAACCTACTCTATTAAAAACCCAATTACCCAACTCCATTAAAATAAACAACCACAAATTGCAGTAAAATAATAATTTTATTGTAATTATAACATCTGTCCAGTACAAATAAACTAGCACCATTGTAAATATATGTATAAATGCAGTTTGTAACCATGAAATTATGCAAATCAACCACAAGTTGTTTTGAAAAATGTCTTTATTCAAAACTATTTAACACATTGACTGCAACACATATAAATCTATTGTTCTGGTGGCTTTCAAAGGGTTAGATAGCAGAATTGTAATTGATTCTTACTGCATAAACACTATAATATTTTCTTATTATAATCTAGAATATATAACAAATTTAATGTATAACACTCACTCGAGGCGTAAAAATAGACCTGATACAAATCGTGACTTGTAAAAGTAGCACATTAGTCACATGTTGAGTTGCAAGTTTCTTTTCTTGAGGATAATAATATCTTTCCTTAGCAAATAATGTTTTCAAAGAGACATTTAATGATTACTTAAACTATCTCTTATTAAAGGTTTTCTTTGTGAAATCTTTACTTAGTGTTATAAGAGATAGTTTAAGTAATCAATAATCTCTCTGAGTGCAGCGGTATGACATAAACATAAATAACATAACATCACGCCTGCATTCCCCGAAATGGGCACAAATCCAGACTCCGTGCTGGTGCGAGCTCCGTGCAGGACCTCGTGCTCAGCAGTCGTGCTTAGCAACCACCAGACCAACGAGGCAGTCTGACACTTATTATAAGATATTCACATACACCCATCACGCTTCAAACATATACATTGTTTCACACATAAACAATTATTTCTGTCTATACAGATAGTATTGTCATGTATTTACTCTGCCATCACAGACATTTTTTAATGTATTGTTGCAAACCAGTAATGTGATAAAAATGCAAAGTAAATGTTATGATAACAACAGCATGTACAACAATAAGGTGAAATAAACAAAAAACCTGTCAATAGGGATGTTGACACCACCAATCAATTAACATACTTTTTATGAGCTGTCAAAATGCGATTATTTATAGATTTCGTATGGCAAAGCAAAAAAAGGATCCAGTGATGTCACTTGTTCACAGGCTCTAATAACTTACAATTTATTGAATTCAAAGCACATAAACATCGAATTTTACAGTTAATCAAATTGGTATAGGTTCTTAGTGCTACATAAAGCACTGTTTTAGAGAAGTACTGTCTTGGAATTATTGGTTAATGGTATCAAGATAATTGGCAAGTCATTCTCTTGGACAGTGATTGTGCACTTTTTAGTATCAATCATTATATTAGCCTTATCAACTGCTATAGTAGATACATTGCCAAATAATTAAGGAAAAGGGTGTTTCCTTTTCTACAAAGAATAGGCTGAGATTACAGTTTGCTATTTGTTAAGATCCTAGCATTTTCCTTTCACTACATAGATTGTCATTTATTTACCTATTTATAACTTTTAGGAAAACTAACTGTTAAATAACATATACTATATATACATAAAGAACCCTTAATAAATATAATAATTTCTACAAGAAGGCTTGCTATAATCTAATAACTTTAGCCTGTCAAAAATAATATAATTTAGTTAAAAATTGTATCTTACAAGTAGGTTAATAAAATAGGGGGAATACCTGCCTATGCCTAACCAACAGGGATTATAGGCGTGACTAGTAATAATATTATGTAGGGTGAATATATAGGTATAAATAACTCAAAAACAGTTATTTGCCTAAAATTGCTTGCAAACTCAGGCAAGATGGGGGTTCATCAACCCTTCCAACAACTAGGGTGTGGTTCACCCATCAAACCATGCGCCATTTGCCATCGCGACATACTGGCACAAAAAATAAAAGGGAACCGTCGATTCGGAAAAATAGAAGTCTAAATTGTTATACTTTTTTTGTTTTTTAATTATGCTTATGTTGTACTCTTTTGTTGCCAGGAATCCGGGGAGCGCCATGAGACGATGTCAAACAAGGACGCCCTGATGTTCCCACTGATCGCATCGGCCGCCCTGTTCGGCCTCTACATATTCTTCCAGTTCTTCTCCAAGGAATACATCAATCTTCTGCTCTCTGGCTACTTCTTCTTCCTAGGAGTGCTGGCTCTGAGCCATCTTCTTAGGTAAGAGACCAATTTAGTTCATAGATTAGATTTCAACCATTTTGCAACTCAAATTTTTAAAAAGGTCACATGCAAGAACAACGTAATTATTCACCCTATAGCAACAATTTTTTACGCACCCTTTTATTAAATCACGTGGCTTGCTGGCTTTTTGTTACGAAAATTTAAAGTGAAGCCAAAAAAATTAAAGTTTGCTAGAATTTTGTGCTTTCATTAATTTGTTGCAACATTTCCATTGTTTCGTTTTCTTTAGAAAGCCAGCAAACCACGTGATTTTATTAAAAGGGTGCGTAAAAAAAATTTGCTTTAGGGTGGATCAAATCACATGGCTTGCTGGTTTGATGTTGCGAAACTTACAAGAGAAGCCAAAAAAATTAAAGTTTGCCAGAAATGTGTTCTTTTGTTAATTCTTTGCAACAATTTCATTGTTTCGTTTACTTTAGAAATGTTTTAATTTTAAATGAGTTTTCTAAAGGTGTCATTTTAAGGGCTTCCTTTAAAGGCATCAGAGGAAATATATTAAACCTCATAAAATCATACCTTATTGATAGAAAACAATACACGGAAGTAACAAGAATTTGTATTAGAACTAAACGCGAAGAAAAATACTTATCTAATGAGAGACTTGTTAAATATGGTGTACCTCAAGGCAGTGTGCTGGGTCCACTTTTATTTCTGATCTATATAAATGATCTGCCGCGTTTCATACAACATCCGATGATTTTATTTGCTGATGATAGCACTGCTTTGATAAAATGTACCGACATGAAAAAATATGAAGGCGATATAAATGATACAGTTAAAAATATAGTACATTGGCTTGACATCAACAATTTAAAAATAAATTTAACAAAGACAAATGTAATGCATTTCTATCAAAGAATATCTGTAAATGATTTAAAAATAAATTATAATAAGCAAAAAATAGATCAAGTAACAGTTACAAAATTTTTGGGAATATTTATAGATAGTCAGTTAACGTGGAAATCTCAATCAGAAGAAGTATGCAAGAAATTGAGTACCTCTGCATATTTGCTATTTAATTTGTCAAAGAAAGTAAATGTAGCTACAACACTAACAGCATACCATGGCTTGGTCGCATCTGTTTTGCGATTCGGGGTTATATTCTGGGGTAATGGTAGTTTGAGGGAGCAGATATTTAAAGCTCAAAAGCGCTGTGTAAGAGCGATGTGCGGTCTGAAAATGACTGATAGTTGTATACCCATGTTTAAGTCCCTAAAATTACTAACATTTCCTTCAATATATATTTTTGAAATGGCTGTCTTTGTAAAAGAAAATAAACATTATTTTGCAACTATGTCTGAAAAAAGAAAAGGGCCTGTGAGACGTCAATATAGGAACCTGTTGCATCTTGGTGGTTATAATACTGCTCTACTTAAGAAAAGTATCTTTGGCATGGGTCCCATTATATATAATAAAATTCCTGATATAATAAAAAATAGCACAGTACAAATATTTAAAAATAAATTAAAAGGCCTTTTAATTAACAAATGTTATTACTCAGTTAATGATTTTATAAATGATACCACTATTTAGTTTTTATCAAACACTGATTTTAAGTTATGTTTAACTTAAGTTTTTTTAAATTTGCATGCCTAATGTAAGGTAGATAGTAAGGGTCGAAATTTTATTGTTTAACACCAGTATTAATGTATACCTACTTTCTAAGCAAATAAAAATTCTATTCTATTCTATTCTATTCTATTCTAATAACGTTTCAAATGAAAAGTAAAGGGTAAAGTTTAATTTGATTGGCGCGGCTACCTACAGAACCGCCGTAAAGGGCGAAATGCTGCGGATTCAAATCCCGCCCGAGTATAATTTTCAATTTCTTCGGTAAATGTTACAAAAACAATATTCGTGATAATTCTCCATTGTCCACAGCCCCGTGATCTCATTCATGGTGCCCGCGTCGATCCCCAACCTGTCGTACCACATCCACTTCACGCGCGGCGAGCACGGCACCAACTTTGACATCATCAACTACAAGTTCAACTCCTATGACATCATCTGCCTGCTGATCTCGCTCAGCATGGGCTGTTGGTACCTGCTCAAGAAGGTACAATCCGCATTATACCACTGTTGAACAATAGATATGTATTGTTCAGAGTTTCTTGATGTTTGAATAGGATTGTTTAGATGGTCACCCTAACCGCATAAGCACGTAAAAATGAAGAAATCCACCTCCGTCGGACGCGATTGAAGCGTTAAGTGACAATGTGTATATGTAGAGAAGAACTGGAAGTATATAGCGCGTCAGTCTTCGGCCACACCTGTCCGTCGCACCTCAGATGCGGCGCCATATATTTTCATAGTGCGTCTGTTGTCGCATCGGTCGCAGCGGCTGCGATCGGCTGAAATTCAATTCAAAGTCCAAATAATGAAGCGAATGGTAAACTGAGTTCTCGAAGTCTTTTTCAGCAGTTAGAAACCTCTTCAGACATCGAGTTTCTGTAAATTTTCGACTGTACTGCAGGCCAATTAAGGTTCTGGCTACAGTAGAGTAATAACAGATCTTTCGTTTCCACACAGCCCCGAGCTTCCGAACTTTCGACTGCTTGATGTACGTTTGTTTGTTATTAACATACAAAGAACCTTTTTATGGGTCCGTATGTCGATATGAGTTTTAGACATCCCGGAATTCCCTTCTGACCGTTTGTTCCTCGATTTCTCCATACAGCACTGGATCGCCAACAACTTGTTTGGGATCGCGTTCGCCGTCAACGGTGTGGAGCTGCTGCACCTCAACAACGTGGTGACCGGCTGCATCCTGCTCTGCGGCCTCTTCATCTACGACATCTTCTGGGTGTTCGGCACCAACGTGATGGTCACCGTCGCCAAGTCCTTCGAAGCACCCATCAAATGTGAGTGCTGATAACTTGACCGTTGACAATTTGTAAACTTATTGGAGGCCAAGATTCACTTTGGATCGTTAGGTAACTGAGTATGTAGTCTTATTTGATGTTTTGTTACATATTTATGTGATCCGCTAGTTCGGATTTTAATGTTTTATCATCATTATTAGCCGTTATCACAAAATGTTTTGATTATCTTGTCGTTGGCGGTATCCCGTAGTTGTCTTGTTGTTAAGTTGTTGTAATAACAGACCAAACCCATGTTATTGTTTAGTAACCTGAGTCGCACTGTACGTAATATTATTTGGTACTAATATCGACACATACATTAGCACGTAACGAATGATTTATTACGACTGAATATGCATGAAGTAAAGGAAAACCAACAACAACATGCGATATATCAACAGAAAGGATTTTTTGTGCACTTTAATTATTATTATGGCAGCCTCCCTAAATTTTTACCCAACCTTTATTAGAAAGTTCTGTATAAGCATTGTTGGCTCGTAAACGGAAACTATCCATCCGATATTCAAAAAATCCTTTACCAATATATTTTAAGATGGATCTTAGTGGAAATAGGTAACCACAATACCAAAGAAAAAATTGGAAAAAAAAACGATTTCTTTTCCACACAAAGTCACGGGCTGAATCTAGAAATTAACATGTAACTTGTGTGGACAGTGGTATTCCCTCAAGATCTGCTGGTGAACGGGTTGGACGCGAGCAACTTCGCCATGCTGGGGCTCGGAGACATCGTCGTGCCCGGCATCTTCATAGCCTTGCTGCTGCGCTTCGACAAGAGCCTCAAGCGCAACTCCGAGTTCTACTTCAGGTATGTACACCATACGATAAGAATAAGAAGAATTGATTTGTCTTCCATTAATTTTATTTATTTATCAAATTACATGCAATACATAATAGTTTTACCTAAATCGTTGTACAGTATAGGTATAATACAAAATATATAACAAAGAGAGTAACGAAGTTTTACAAAAAATTCAATTTTATTATGATGTATGAATTGCCAGTTAGTTCATTTATCTACATATGATTGTGAAGGCATTTAGTGTTAGAATGGTGACAGCGTAAAGTGATGTCATCACCGTATGTTATGATACCGATGTTTTCAATATTTTTAAGTTAGGTTCTTTGAAATTAAATATTTGTATGAACGGACGGCATTACGGTATAGTACGCACGACGTATCTTGGCGGTCCTGAAGTTCTCTTTATCCTTTGGTTAGCTGCTCCATGCATCTTTTAGGAAGGAAGTTATCTGACCGCCAAGATACGTCGTCCGTGTTTCATGGTAAAAATATTTTTATTCACCTTTTTGGCCGTCGGGTTTAGTCGTTGTTGGCGTAGTCTAGAACTATGTTCTATAAGTAAGTAAGTTCTTGTGCAAAGCTTGAGCGCTACATTGTGTGCGCAGGGCGACATTCACCGCGTACATCTTGGGGCTGCTGGCTACGATCCTGGTGATGCACGTGTTCAAGCACGCGCAGCCCGCGCTGCTGTACCTGGTGCCGGCCTGCCTCGGCACGCCGCTCACGCTGGCGCTGCTGCGGGGCGACATCAACGCGCTCTTCAAGTTAGTACACCCGCTAGTAGGGAACTTCAAATTCGATGGAGGCGAGCAGTGACACGCTCAGTTGGCAGAAGCGCGCCACAGTACGGCGAAAGTCGCAGGTTCTAGTCCCGCTCGTGTCCATCATTTTTTTAATTTCTTTTATCAATTTAGATGTTCGGTTTCTATTAAAAAGATATTTGACATACTAGCTTTACTTTAGGTGGGAGTAAAAAATCTTAATCAATCAAAAATACAATGACAAATTTGTACCCACAGCTACGAAGACCAACCAGCGGTGTTGGAGACCGCTGAGGACACGAGCAAGTCAAAAAAAACTGAATAGACTCACTACACGCCACGTCCAGAGCACAAACTGCATCGGTACCGTTTAAGTACATTAATGTTTTTATCACGCGAAGGCGGGACCATGGCGAGTGACGTCACTCCGCTGGTGACAGATACCATGGGTTTGGCTGTTTGGGATCGCCTTTAAACCGTGCGGTGTTTGGCTGCCCTGCGACACCGCCGCGACTTGCTTTTATCTTATAAGGATGCTGTAAACAGTGCCAAGAAACTACTTCGTCCGACTGAATGACAGTATTCGCGCGTATCTACACCTATTCAACTTACGTCTCGAATCGTCCATTCTAAATAATTGGTTGTGTTATATTTATTTTGTTTTTTATTTTAAAATGTTACTGTATACATTTATTGATGAAATTACCTTCCGACTTTACGATCAAAAGTGAACTCCAAACATAGCACGGTTTATAACGGTCCTGCGTGTATAAATGTACGTAAATGTTGCTATTGTAAAAAATAAAAGGGTAATTTAGACTTCCGTCGTATCTTCCATTGGTGTTTCCATCGTATAAAACGCACCTGCATAAATGTCTAATATACGGAGACGGTGACCGCAGTATACAATTTAAAAAATTGAGAATGGTAAGCGTTGTATATTATTCGAAAATAGTAAATATCGCGCTTCATACCGATCTAACAATTTTTTTATAACGACGGATTATATAAATCACCGTAGCGGTAATGATGAATGTTGTTTAACAATTAAAGGAACAAACAAGGCATTTTGTGTTTATCTGTGCAAATCAGCTTTTGTGCTTTGTGATCGATCACATCCCTAGTTTAGGTACTTTGTTGTATATGAACGCAACATTCCAGCGTACAGCCGGGTCGCCGTCTCACTGTGTTCTAAATCCTTAGATATAATTAGATGGATGTATAATATAATATTAAATTGAATAAATTATAGCAACACTGCGCCTAAATTAATTTCTATATTTTTATGTTGAATAAAATAATTTTTATACTATTTTTCGTTAAAGTATTTTTTTTATCGAAGAATCATTTTATATGTTTTGTTTTTCTGTCGACATAATTATTAAGTTTATATTTTGCTAGCTTATCTTACCTGTTGTTTCAAAAGTTACCGACGCAAAGTATTCGCTGACGAATTTTCCTTTTTCTAAACATAGTTATTTTAAGTACAATAAATAAATAATATATACGTGGTATAATACATTTTTTCTTTTAGCCTTCTCTGGTAGTTTAATGTAACCAAATTAATATGTATAAACATTGACCGAATTTCTGGAATATTTAAGTACAAATGTACTTTGTATTTAGAATTAAACAGGACTTTATAATCTCTCTTTGACTTTCTACAATAATAAGAAACAGTAGTGTATTAGCAACAATATGTTAGCACACATTTACCTATCGTATTTATTAATGTGTAGTTTGGGAAGGGCACAAAACTCCTTATTACATTTTTATAATAATAAACCAGGCCGCTAGGCGACGTAGTCTATCTGTACAAAGATCCTAATATTAAACACTGTACTTATTTTTTATATTTTCTGAAAGTTGTTTTCTAGGAGAGTGGGGGTAGTGTAACGGGAGGTTTGGAGGTGCATTTATGTTTGTTAAGTTACTGTTCTGAACAGTGCACAATACCGCTTCCTTTTGATTTGATAGATGCCTAATATAATTTGGTAGGTAGTCGCGGGGCGCAGGGACAATGTCAATGGTAGGACAACACCATAGTGACAATCCGAATTATAATTTTGTAATCGAAAGTTGCTCTTACTGTCAATTACTGAGAATAGCTCCCTGGGGAACGACAAATGCCTTTGTGCCTCGCAGACAAGGTCGCGGGCGGAAATTAAGTGTATATAATTAATGGTTCTTGAGATAATTACTGCAGATTATACTGCATTCTAAAACATTATAGAAATTTTGTAACCAATGTCGTGTAGGTAATGATATATTTATTAATATGAAGTAAGTCATAATAATTCTTAGTGTTATTATTCTTTATGTAGCGATGAGAAATTTACAAGTTTCGTCTAGACCATACAATAACAGTCTAAAAGGTTTCGGATTTTGTCCAAAATATCAGTTTTCTCATCGATTGTTGACTACTTTCATTATACATTTAGTCATTAATACCATTTATAAATTTATTAGGTGCAGGTAAATTGTCGTGTCTAGTTCTTTATTAGTCTAGGATTTTTTAAAGCCACTAAATAATAATATGATATATTAACACTACCTACTACTTATTGATTTGTACCAGTTTTATAACTGTATTACATGGATATGACATTTTGAATGTATCACAACGTGTTTGACATTAGTGTGGAACACAGCTGTTTAATAAAAGGATTCAATATGTCGACTGGCTTTTATTTCTCCACGTCTTCCTTCAACGAACAACAACAATTTGCGGAACTGGAGTGACATACACCGTGCTGAACTAAATATTTTAACCTTTTAACCGCTTGTGTCATATATGCGACACATATTTCCGTGTCCCTACCGCTCGTGTCGTATTTCTGCGACAGAGAACATGTATTTTTTTTTTGTTTTATTTTCGTCCTATTAACTGTGTGGTACAACTAAATCTATTAATAAATAAAGGCTAGCCAAGCGCTTAAAAGGATAAAAGAATTAGGAGGGGTAGGCAGAGACCACGGATTTCCATTTGCTACGATCCTGGTATACTTATTTTGCTTCATTCACACGAATTAAAAATATACATATATAATAAATACTCGAATCCTCGTGATCTGTTATTCGCGACAGAACAAAGGTATTTCCATTTAGAATTTTAGAGCATTTACATCACTTATAGGGGCTATAGCCGCTTTTTGTCAAGATCATAGTCCAAAAGCATAATAAAGATATAACTGCCAAGTGAATGCCACGCATCAGACACAATAGAAAAAATATTATTCGCAGTTACTGGTGACCGCGGTGGCGTACATAGGGTTAAAAACTGTAGCCCCACACTAGGAATTTCTCCTATCCATCACATATCTGTACAAACACTAGACTCGGGACAAACATCTGCGGATCCACAAATTTTTGTCCCGTGCGGGAATCGAACCCGTAACCTTTAGATTAGATAGAATGCTAGAGCAATTAAATAACTACAACATGACTGGATATCATTACTTTTATTAGCCTATCTAAAATACGTTCTTAATTAAAATAAATAAACATTCATGATACATTAGATTAACAGATGTTATATTTCGTCAATAAATACAAATTTAAATTGCACAAATATATTTATAGGTACATATTTAAACTGCACATCGATAAAATTCATACATTCACTATTCTTGATACAAACGATGCATATTTTTGGCCTGTATAAAGCTTTCGTATTGGAAGTTACACTGTGTACACAACATTTCCAATAAAGAGATTAAACTAACACTCAATGCTGTTTTCTTAAGTTCGGTATACATCAAAGTCATCAAACCCCAAGGTCTGCAGGTGAAGTAAAGAAAAAACTCAAAATTAAGTTATGTCTTATTCTTTAGTACAACCAGCGCAAACTGGGCGGTCAACCTTGCGACCATATTCTGACTGGGCAACCTCATGAGGCATGACCTGTTTACAATGTGTCGTGCCGATAAGAAGAAGCATGTTTAGTCGCCAGCCGTGTATCCTCAGATCTGAAGAGTTCCTACACAGATATCTGGTTCGGATGGAACTTATTTACTACTTGTAAACCGTTGCAGCGAATTATATTTTGCCCTCCATCATGTGTGACATCAAATTTGACCTGTAACAAAAAAAAATACTTAAGAATTTGATTAAAAAAGATGTTAAATTTTCTAACATTCTATTGAATTGCATATTTATGCCACTAATTATATTAGGCATTATAGAACAAAATATCACGTTTGCAATAGTCTCACTAACAATACAGTAAAACCAGATACAGAAGTACGTACCTTTGCAACCTGTTCAGCGATATACATGGCGGTTGTAGTATGCAGGGTAATTTCGCCCGCCCGCACGGTCGACTGGCCCTCCGCTAAAGCCATGTACAATATTATTTGATCCTAAAACAGGGAATAATAGTAGATGTTGTAACAATTTTGCGTGTAGTTAATATAGCAATAGAGTGTATTTTTCAGTGGTATCTGATAATCCCCTCGCTGATCTTAAGTCGTTCTTAAAACTGAGGGTCCAAACTCAACAGATAAACATTGCCGTGTTTGTGTTACAATTAGACAGGGAAAAGGCGAAATATCGCAGTGGGGGTAAAAAGTAAATCGTATTAGTTTAGCTATGAGCCCTAGTTACCTAAATATTTTTTAAACAATTTGTCCTCTCCCAGTATTCTCTTCATTATGAAAACAAACCTGTAAATGCGAATCGCAGCACGCCCCGCTGATCAGATCGTGCCGCAGCGCGTCCCCGGCGGCGCGGCCCGTGTCGAGCGCCGCCTGCGTGCGCTTGCCGAGCCCGTCCGCACCCAGCACGCAGCCTGTCGTCGTCTCACACACCACGCTGATGAAGTTACGACTAATATGACTGACTATTTGTATTTAAGCTCTTTTATATGTATTTGTATCCTGATCTCAAAATATACACATATTTGCAATAAATAAATTGAATATTTACTTTGCAGTGATAGTCGAGTGGTATGGCCATTGGACTGCCAAATCAAAGGTCACAAGTTAAAATCCCGGCACGCATCAATGTCTTTTCAAATTCATGTGCGTACTATAAATTATTTATCAATTGCGAAATTAATTTATGTATGTGATATTTCATGTTTGTGAAACACCCACATACAGGAGGAATTCCTAATGTGGGGCAATGTTAAAAACAAGGACTTAGCATTGTCCCAGCACAAGTAACGCGAACATAGACTCACACAATCCCGCTGCAGTTGTTGGGCGCGTGGTCCCTGTGCTCTTTGTACACCATGACCTTTATAGGCTGGTGCAGATCCCGCACCCTCTCCTCGAAGCCCTCACTCATATGGTTCCCGAGCTGCACAATATACACACCATAGTTGGATGACACCCAATGATGTATCAAAAAGCATAGATACATCATATGCTAACAAAATGAAAAATGTTCCGAACTGCGTACATAACTATACAACTTGATGAAGACGTAAAAGAGATAGCGTAATTATACCATTATGAGTAAAACAATAAACAAGTGTTGGACACTTGCGCGCGCATGTCAAACGTCACTCAGGTTAGCCACTGCTAGACAAAATGTCCGCCGCCGTGTCCTTTTACGCTCAGAATGCCAACTTCGCAAAATGCCAACCGCTCGCAAATAGTCAACTTCTCATAATGCCAAGTTGCGTTGCGAATATGAGAAGTTGTCATTTCGAGTAGTTGGCATTTCGCGAAGTTGGCATTCTGAGCGTAAACGGCCGTGTCTTCAAAATGAGCGCACTAGGAACTTATCTACCTTGTTGTATATAAAATATGATTGATGATACCATTAACCAATAAAAAAAAAATCTAAGACAGTTGATTCCACGCACATTTAGCCAGTTATGTTATAGGTCTCAATGTAATAGGGGCGAAGCTATTGCCATCACCGGGCACATCTAGATTCTGTGCTGCTACCTACTGAACATAACCTGATGGAAATATTCAGTAACACTTTACCCGACCCAGGATTCGTATCTAGGACTTAAATCTTAGCAGTATGCTCCCGCCCACGAAATTAAAAACTTGTGTTCGCATCAATTCCCGTGTTGTTATATAATTTTACCTATATAGCTTAGAAAGAATATGGAAATTAATTATTATAGTAGTAAATCACTTTTAAGCAATATGCAGATATTAGAATAGTATTACAAACCTTAGCCGGCAACGTGCCTGCCACGAAGCTCCACCCATAAATCTTACGAATAGACCCCCGCTCCATCATATTAACGGCCAGGAACTTCTGAACCGGTGTTACTTCCACCGAAACGTACCCACCACCTTTGGGGTAGTAGCTACAACAAATAATTTCATTTCAAACCCCATTTCTCTTGTTATGGGGTCTTTACAATTATTAACCCCTTAAAGGAAAAAAAAACATTCAGTCTGGACTAAAGCTTGTCCCAAACACGCCCGTCACCGCTTCCTAGTGCTACAGCTGGGTAGAAGTAACGGCGCAACTAACTCAAGATTATAAACTTATAATCACCCTCTTCTATGTATAGTTAAATCAAATGTGCCTCCGAATCGCTTCAGGACATGTCTAAACACTTCAGTCATGTAGTCGATCTGCGGCGCCATTTCGGCGTTGGTGCCGCCTTTGAGGTCCAATATCACCGGCCCGTCGGCCATTAACGCGCAAGGCAGCGCCACTTGCAGAAGCAAGCTTATTGATCTGAGAACAATATTAGGTTTACAAAATCATTTTGGTAAACATTACCTGCAGTGAAAACTAAATAATAACACAACTAATTAATAGGAGCTTTTAAATTGATAAAGGGAAACTTGAAAAATGATGGACACGAGCGGGACTCGAACTCGCGACAGTCGCCGTACCGTGGCGCCGCTCTGCCAACTGAGCCACCGTGTCACTTTTCAAGTCCATCATTTTTCAAATTTCCCTTTATCAATTTAAAATTTAAGCCTAGCATGGCAACATGCATAAAAAAAAATACAAAAAGTCATGTAATAGGAGCTTTGTTCAAATCTCCTATCAGGTGTTGCCTGTGGTAACACTGCACTGCACTGAACTTAACACTAAAGGTTGTAGTTTGTTTTCAAACCAAAAACAATGAACACACAGAGCTAGCTCACAAAATAATATCACAACTGTATTTTCCAAAGAGGTAGGCCAATGTGTGCAAGAACACCAATATTTCACCAGTAATGTTATAAGTCAATGTAATAGGTATGAGCCCATTGCCATTAAGCCCAGATCAGCTCAGCAGTCATACTTTGCTACTAGGCCAACAAGGAAATTTTTTTTTTTTTTTTTTTTTATTTTTTTTTTTTTAAAAAAAACGTCGCCCCACACTAGGAATTTCTCCTGTGTCGTGGGTGCGTTTCACAAACATGAAATATCACATACACAAACACCCAGACTCGGGACAAACATCTGTGGTTCGCACAAAGTTTTGCCCCGTGCGGGAATCGAACCCGCAACCCCTAGCGCAGCAGTCCAATCGCTTAGCCTCTGCGCTAAACAGGTCGTCACCTGTCACTGTCAAATCACTTCATAATATAAATCAATCCATTAATAGTTTAAGTATCATGTTAATGTTGTGTCTCACCCCGCAGTTCTTGTGTCAGCTACATAGTGCCCACCTTTGATCCTCTGGCCAGGTATGAATAGTATTTCAGTGGACCCTATACTGCCGCCCCTTAGCTTTGCTCCACACATGTCCGCCACTAATTGTATACCTGCAAGTCAACATAATCTAGGTAGTCAAAATGAGGTAAATAGAAACAATGCTTTAAGGGATTTCAAATAAATTGAAAATCTAGTTTATTACTAGCATTAGTAAAGACTGGTGCTGGATTCAGTTCAGTTTTGTCCATATATTATATCCCTGTATCGGCTGTATCCTTATTTACCCTATTTGACTGTATGTGCGTGTATAATGATTCACACTCTATTAGCTACTCCTAACAAAATGGTGTAATTAAAGTTTTAAGTGCAGATATTATTGGTAATATAAACAAAAATATTGTCCACTTGTTAACCACACACTGAATAAAAATAACTTAATATGGACATCCATATTAAGTAATGTAATAATTTCCAATTCAGGGTGTTTTTAAACTGAAGAAATAAAAGTACCTATGAGGTGCTGTGGGGCTAGTCCAGGTTTACTACGTTTAGCTCTTATATTTACAACCTTCACTGGTATACCCAATATGGCACTAAAAGAAATGGACAGCCGAAGTATCTGTCCACCCTGAAAGTAGAAAGAACAAAACATTATTTTTGTTGACTAAATTACAATTTAACATTTAAAATAATTTGAGATGGAATATTTACCCCTTCTAAAATACTTCCATCAATTTCTAAGATTTCCGACATACTGTTCATTTTATAGTATATCTTCCTTACTCTGTAATATTTAGTCTTACAACCGAATGATCTTTATAATACAGAATGCACTTGCTAATTCACTAAGTTAAAAATTAAAATTGCAACAAGAATTGAATTTAAGAGCCATTAGACTGACAGATGAACAGCCGGCCGATACTTGCCGTATCAATAAATGTCACAGTCAGCATAGACTAAAATAGTAGAATAAGTATGTCTATGCCGTCAACATCCGACGCGCGACGGTTTGTTTTGGCAAATAGCAACACCTGAAGTAAGAGTCTAGCGTGTTGGAGAAAGATAAAGTAACCGTCATGAGATGCTATAAATTTTGTAAACAAGTGTTCAGGAGTTCACAACATTTTGACCAACAAAAAAATGAATTTGTTTCAGATTTAATAAATTATTAAGTAACAAATATTAATTAACATATATGAATTAACATATATTATTTAAGAATAATTATTCGTCAGATTCAGATGTTTCCATTTCTGTGTCAGAATCAGTGACATGTATCACGAAGCTGTCTATAGTTTTATCAACCATCTCATCGATTTTGGAATAAAAATTATCTTCTTCCTTGATACACAATAACAAAATTAACAATAACAACCAGATCCGCGATATATGCAAAGCAATGAAACAAACTCGTACGCATTCGAAACTCGAATGACGCGTTTATTTCAAAATGGCATCCCGGTAGTTTACAATCCCTGCGACGGACGCGTTCCGGTACCAAGAAACACAACAGCGCTTTGCGCCGTTAAAATATGATCCGACTAAATTAATATAACCAGTCTATATTTCATGTCGATTGAATATGGTCAATTTATTATTATCTCGCAGTATAAAATGTTTACTTAGTAAAAGATGTTTGTTTACATAATTTATAGCTTCTCGTGACGGGTACTTTAGGTAAAATTTTTATAGTGCACTAGTGCAGTCTAGGGGTGTAAATTCAAACTCTTTCGGGTTGTTCAACCAATGGATGGGTGCAAAGAGAATGAAATAACAACATAGCGCAACTTTGATTTATAAAAATCTGCTACAAAATGATTATCCATAAAAATGTAGATTGCAGAAGTTAAAATATGAACTCTTGCCCAGTAATATATTTAATATACACTGACAACACTATTTCCGTTCCGCGCAAAATGTCAGTAGGTACCTTTCTAGCTACTTGTTGTCAGTTGTTGTTTGGTTGGAATTATGTGCGAATTAATATAGCACAACTTATATTAAGTTAATCTGTGAAGATAATTATTTACCTACACGGAAACTAATCGCACGTATAAATGTACAAAGAATTTTAGTTAAAGGGCTCTACTGTCGAGTTTACGTCAACATAAAGATGCAGAGGAAACCTGGATTCCCTGTCGCTAACTGCAGCATTAAAATGGTAATTAATAAGATGTTTACTGGTCCCGTAGCTTAAAAGTATAATACATTATCTGGTAGGATTGTTTTACTTGTTATTTAAGTACTTTCTGTGCAGTTTCGGCTGTTATTAATTGAGCGCGTCTCATGTGCGTCGAGGTAATCATTGCAGATGTTTGCTGAAAAGTAAACAAAGCTTGTTTGTTTTACGAGCGAATTTAATAATATTATTACATCTCATCTATTTGCCATCATTTAATTTAGATTTAACCTAACTTTCAAACTAATTGATAAGTTCAATAGTTTAAAATGAAAATCGGCATTTTATGGTATTATTGTAAAGAATTGAGTTAATAGTCAGTCAAATTGAATAGTTTAATAGTCTCAGACTCAATTGAATTTTACATTTGAAAGTGTTTTACAATTTTGATGTGGACAATGCACATTATGAAATAATAATACAACAATCATGTTTCTTGTGAACATTGAATTGAGTAATTGTCTTTCATGAATATTACTCACTAGCTGCGCCCCGCGGTGGTATCCGCTACATTATTTCGGTATAAAAAGTAGCCTATATGTTAATCCAGGGTTTCAGCTACCTACATATGAAATTTCATCAAAATCGGTTGTTTGAGGGTGAAGAGGTAAGAAACATACAAACACACTCACAAACTTTTGCCTTTAGTGTGATGTGATACAATAATTTGAAGTGGCAAAGTCATGCCTGTTTCTCAGATTTGTTGGCCAAATACAAGTAAAAAGTTGGTTTCATTTGCCACAATCTTATAGCAAAACCCCTTTCATTTCTTTGCACTCATCACATTCTTCATGATACATGTTAGCTGTTTTAGGTTACTACCTGGCATACAATAAGGTACCCTGGTGTAACCCACTTTTTTTAGAAAAAAAAAGTTGCTTAATCTATGGTGTCTGCTACATCCATAACAAATTTTAACAAAATTTGTCCAGCCGTTTGAGAGTGAAGATGTAACAAAAATTCAAACACAAAAACCTTCACTTTTATAATATTAGTGTGAGATATCTCTCTTATAATGATGGTGCTTTTAGCCTGATTGCATAACAGTGCCTGACTTGATGCTGCCTGATGACGATGCTGAGCAACAGCAGCGGAGACAACAACTGATCAACTTTGGTCACACTCAGTGGGGCTTCAATAATTGGAGTTGGTCCGTCAGCAAACAAGAACTAGGTATGTTGTCTTTTTTAATAAATTAAATGTCATATCCAACTTATTATTGTCTATACCATACAGTAAATAGAAGCTACAACAAAGTAAACTTCTTATGTTTTATAGTAAATAAAAAAACAAATGAAGAAATTCTGTGTGGGGCGACGTTTTAAAAAAAAAATAAAAATTGATTCTAACTTTGTGGAACTTTATAAGCCTTATTTAATATTCAATTATTTTTAGATTTTGTTGACTTCTCAAATGGAAAATACTGTGCTGGTGTGGTTGCATTTGTCTCTATAACAGTCAAGAGTTTTGACATACATCGAGAGAATATCGGCTATGCCACCTCTGTCGCCAGTTCTAAGGGTTTTGCCATATACAAATCACGGAAGGTATGTGTCACTGTTAATCTACAATATTTATTTATATTTCCATCTGGTGATGTTAGGTTTGGTGTAATTAATTATATATGTATTTTGTTCTAGTGTGCCGTAACCAATGCGTTGCGCGAGACACTGTTGAGCTTCGGCGGCAACGTGGCGAGCGAGCTCAGCGAGGTACTAGAGGTGCACCGCGGGGACACGCCCGCCAACGCCGAGCACTCGGAGAACAACCAGAACGTCGCCAACAAGCCGTGCGAGCCGCGCAACGTCACGCTGGAGCGAGCCGCGCGCAACGAGCCCGAGCCCACCGCGCACCCCGCGCTGCGCTCCCCCCTAGCGCCGCCCCCCAGCAGCGCGCCCCCCGCCGGCATCGCGCCCCCCGTCAGCAGCGCGCCGCCCGCCGTGAAGAACGCCCCTGCCGGGCGCGCGCTGCCCGGCGCTCTGCCCCCCGCCAACCGCGTGGCCCCCGCGCCGCGCGCCGCTCCGGTGCCGGCTGCGCCTGCGCACGCGCCGCACGCGCCGCCGCCGCACGCGCGGCCCAACTCCAACGTAAGTTTCGTGCTGCAGCCGGTGGTGGGCGGCATGGTCCCGCCGCTGTTCCCGCCGCCGCGCGTGGCCCCGCCGGCCGCGGGCCACCCGGTGTTCCCCAACGCGTACTACGAGTACCCGGCGGGCGGCTGGCACTTCGCCTACGAGAGCTACGAGCGCCCGCCCGGCAACGTCAACGTCAACTTCAACCTGCCGCCCAAGAACCTGATGGTGAACGGGCGCGGCGCGTGCCGCCAGCCCGATGACGTCACGTACGGGGCGCCGCCGCCCGCGCAGGGCTGCTGGATCAAGCCCACTATCTTCTATGACGGCTTCTGGACGGAACAGAAGGTCAAGAAGTGGGTGGCGGAGCAGGTGGAGAAGCAGTTTCCGGAAGACGCGAGCGCGGCGTCGTCGTCTCCGGCGGCCGACAAGGCCTAGAGTCCTAGCAACCCGCGCCTAGCCCTAGTATCCTAGCACTTCGGACCTAGCCCCCTAGCGTTTTGCTATTTTATCACCGAGTTATTCTTATACACTTGTGGAAGTTTTTCGCCACCGCTCGTAAGAGTATAGACGTAGTTTACAAAGATTAGCGAATGTAATATAGGTATTCTAGCGTTATATTGGTAAGTGTGAAATCTCAAAAATTGTAAACTATTTTTTAATGAATTTTTCCTCGTTGTATTATGTTGTAAGTGTTGTGGACGGCCACGCGTCGGTCGGCGGCGCCCGCTTCGTTGTTGGAAGTCGGTGTCCTAGAGTATTTTTAATCTGCTTTTATCTTAGAATAGTATTTTTCAAGGAAATAAAATATTTGAAGGGATTCAAATTTTGTCTCCTATATCGTGTTGACGTTTGTGTGGTGATTGTAGATGTTAAAAGAGAAGAGTTTTGTGTGTCGTATTTTCCTCAGCGTTTTATCTTCTTATGATAATATTAGGAATTGGGTTACGAAAGTATAAATGAACGGAATTGTGTATTATTTACATAGATGTGTATGTAGTGTTACTGGTCTGAGACTCGTGACATACATGGTAAACACTTGTTTTTATTGAAATAAAACTGTTTGAAACTGCATAATGTTTGATTGAAAGTTGTTTTGTGTTGGTCCCTTTTTTGTTTTCTTTTAAATCTCTTTTTATAATTTCTCTGGATTATGAAGACAAGGTCCAATCATTGAAAAGGCCAGTACTATTCTCAATGCAGTATAAAACGGACGAAGGGAGAATGAACGAATGATTGTTGAACAGGACCTTAAGAGCGGAATGGAGGGGCTGAGCGAGGAAGAGGCGCGAGCGGAGCGCAAGCGGCGCCAGAGGCAGGCGCAGGAAGAGTTCAGGCTGAAACAGCTGGTGAAGCAGCAAGGACTCGGTTAGCCTCACATTATTGTTACACCAACAGTTACCAGACACCATCAGATTCATGTGACGCAGTTCTGTTACTTGGTATACATACCCACTTAAAGAAAGTATCTCCCAATTATTTAATGTTGCCTTGCGCATAGTTAAAAACACCTTAAAAAGGAACAATAATATAGTGGTTCTAAAAGATTAGTCTGTTGTAAGTCCAAACAAGGCTAAAAGGCATTTCTTCTACATATATCACTATGGGTATAATGAATATTACAACTAATTGTAGCCACTTCCTTGGACGTACTGCTACCTAATATTCTTTATACGCTGACCACACATGGTTATAATTTTGATGATAAAGCTGGGAACTTTAGTTTAGTCAGTATTTTGAACTTTTAGATTATACAATTATTATTCTGGTAACAATGAAAGCGTCATATAATTTGGATCTGAATATTATTAAGTAGGTAGAAATTTGAATCAATAATTCTAAAACTTAATCTATAATAAATATTATTGCTATTATTTTCAGTCGCTTTTTATGGGTTTAATTTGTGATTATTTTTCTTGTCTTTCTATACCTCTACATACATTAATTTATTTGTCGATCGCAAATAGGTGAACTGTTTGTATTTCCTTCATTTAATTTTTATCATTTATATTTTGTTATTAAATGATTTTTCAAAAATATTTACTTACAATTATTTATTTTCTTTTCCCTATCACCTTTGCATTGCATCTTCAATGGGTGCTAGTCAGCTAATTGGGTGGTTATAAGTGGCCCTAGATGTAGTTGCAAACTTTTTTACGGGTTGTAGGAATTTTATCGTGCAAAACACTAAGACGCGACCTCAAAACCACGTTTAGAGGTAAACATTTGTATTACTTATACATTAAAGACAAAGTACGGGATCTACTTGAGCTCTAGTCTAGATCACCTGAAATTGTCTATTCTTAGTTAGAATGAGGAGAATCAGAGTCCTTATAATTTTAAGTTAAGCATGTATGTAGATGGTTTTATAATCAAAAATATAGTTTTAAATGTTATATAATACATACCGGCCTTTTTACACACATCCGTTATCAAAACGCGTCATCCATTCGTGTGTAAAAAGGGCCTAAGTGCTCATATTGTCTGCAGATGACAAACAAGAGCTGAGTAGAAACAGCAGCAGTTTTGACAAGTTGCTGATGGATATACCGACGCAGGACATAATGATCGAAGCCACTGGCGAAGAGCCCGCCAAGAGGAAGTCGCCGGCGCCGGACGCCAGTGCAAGCGCAGCCAAGCGACGCAGCACCTGCTTGAGCAAGCTCGACATAGTGCAGGCTGAATAACAGTCAGACAGCTATTTAGATTTTTTAATAATTTGGCGTGAACTGGTTTCTTTAGTTGATCTATTAAGAAAAGTAATAATGATTTATGTATTTGGTCGCAAACAGAAGTTGAAAACAATATAATCTATAAGGATTTTAGTTCATACATCTTTACTCCTTAGTTTTTTTCACTATTTAATTCGTTTATTTGCTACTCCCCCTAAATTAAATTTTGTTCTTAATAGATTTAATTATGAATATTGGTTATTTTTATGTAGTAACTAGTCAGATCACTCCAGGTATTTGTAATGTAGCCTTATTTTCATCTATATAATAAAAGCTTTAATATTGAGATCATTTTAATTGAATCTCTATAGTATAGATCACCGTCATTTAAAAAAGTTAATGTAATGGTTGCTATGATTATTTAATACACAATTCAAAGGGCAAAATATTCAAGCCTAAGGCAATCTATGCATGCGATATTTATGTTATTATAATATGAAATATTATAGGTACGACTATGAGTATGAGGTACATAATAAAACACATTGTTATATTTTTTATTTTATTCACTAACAGATTACGGATCTTACACGGGAGTATTTACACGAACGAAAAAATACTAAGTTCTAAGTTATTGTACTCAGGTAAATTAAGAAACGAAAATGACACCCTACTTACATTTAAGAGTTAAACAAAAAGTCACCTTAAAACAAACGACTTAAGAGCTAATTAACATTGACTGCTTACGTTAAGTGCATCAGGGGCTGAGCGACTACCTACTGAAGGTATCATACATAGAAAGTAATGTATACAATCTGTATATATTTAATATTGAAAGAATATTTGTGCACAAGTTTGGTGCCGAGATTTTCTGTACTCACTTATCAATATTTTTAGGTATCGTAGGATTGGTCATCGATGCGATATTTGCATTAGATTAGTTGATACCAACACTTGATCAAAAAGGAACTTAAACTATAACGTTTAGACTTTTGAAATAAATATCTCCCCCGGGGATAATATTTGTCGCCAGCCGTCATGAGCCCTAACTTCGAGGTTTAATAGACATATTGAAGGTCCTTCTTTCAATGTACTATTATCTGGTCCAAAGTAGGTCCTTTCATTAAAAAAGACCTAATGAGGAGCAAATCGATGACTTTCTAAGTATATTGAGTCAAGTAACCAATACTATTTTTTAAACTATCGCGTTGCATGATTATAATAGAAATTACATCACGGGAATTAACGCAAACACAACAGCCTGCTGTTTTACAGTTACAGCGGCAGTCTGCTTGTGACCACGGCCGGTGTTACTTGGTCGTAGGGTCAAACCAAAAACTTAAAATAGGTGTGTTTGCGTTAATTTCCGTGTTGTCATTTCTATTTTAACTAAACAATTATTGAATTTTTAGTATATTAAATTTCGAATGTTATACTAAAAAGTTTAATTGTCAAAACATGTTAGTTGACTCAATAAATAGGAGCCGTCGAAATAGTCACATTAATTAATGTTGCCTGATTTTTTTATTTCCATTCTGTTTGCATTCAATATGTCTAGTAAACGAAATTACATAAAAGGTCTTAAGAAATAGAACATCTTCACACACCGACGCCTCGAACGAACAATAAATACAGATAAAACAGGTTTATAGAACTCCATTACGCTTGAAATACAATTTGACAATGATGATGAATAATATTAATATGTTTGGACATGACATTTCAGTATATATGTAGGTCAAGGAACCAACGGTATTAATATAAACTGGAATTTGTTTCGTAGTGCCCTCAGGTATCGCCGAATTATTCGAATGGAAGCATAAACGACGTATTGCTGCCTGTAACCAGCTAGACAGACACCAAGTAGACCGGTACATTTTTCCGGAATAAATCGTAATCTAAAAATATTTGATACAATATAGTAATAAAAATTGTGATAAATAACCTGGTGATTTAATAACATGTAATTAAATGATCAGTCCCACTGTTCAGTGCGATACTCTAGAAAACTTTATTCCAAACTCTATGATATTTGCTCACTAAGTTGTGGTACCTCCCTCAATAAATAATCTTGAGGAGTAACACTACTGATAAACCTTGATGCCTCATTGGTACTAATGTTTAACTAGAAGCTACAAAACTTTATACCTAACATACACTATGTATGTATATCGCCTATATACAAGGACACGGGTTTATATGCATGTATATATCTACTATAAAAGTCTAACCAAAACTTAGTCCATACAGTCGCTCAGTGTTTGGGTCGAGTCGTCCTCGTGCAACTATGGACAATTGGACATGTATATTCTTCAATTTAGTATTTTGATAGATATAAATAAATTGACAGCATTTGTAATCTTCCAAAGGTTAATGAACTGCTGTATGGAGTAGGTAGTTACACTGTACTAGTAGTACGATTAGTGAATAATAGTGATGAGACGCGTTACACTTTATTGAAAATCGATTCCTATTGGTGTAACACCTAATTTAATTATGTATCTAAAACATATGACCTATAACCTGTTCGGTTTTTAAAGCAGTTAAAAAAATATTCATATGCTCATAAGCTACTATTTAATAAAATCGACTCACCATTCAAATCGATATAAAATGTAACACGCCTGTTATACTTATGATATCGAGAACTTTTAAATACAAGTTTGAGTTCATGTATAGTGATAGAAGACGAGTAAGTAATGTCTGATCGACAGCCATATTTAATATAATATACTCTTTGTATACAATGTTGGTACTTGGTAATGATTTAACGATGTTTGCCATATTTGATAGGCAATGTTGTACCATTTCTAGGGTTCTGTACGCAAATGGTAGGTGTTAATGGTCAATGGACGCCAGGTTGGTGTTTATATTTACCATGGGTTGGCCAACACATAGCATTTCCCGTAACTATGTTTTCATAGAACAATTATAAAATACTAATTTTACTTATCAAATCGGTACTAATTTTACATTATTAACTTGACATACAGTGTCGTGTAAAAACTTCAACTATTAATGGGTTATATATACAGAACCCTTCGCTAGTAATAAATTTAGTGTTATATAATAGGAACGATACAAGCATAGTGAACACTATAGATAAGGATCAACCAGTCTGTCAACCTATACTTCACTTAGAGATGTTGACCACATTACAAATACGCAGGTATTCATAAAAATCTGAAAAAGGCTTAAGAAAGAATCCTAGAGATTTATGTAATCTATACAAATACATGTGTTTCCAAAAGGGTTGGCAGAGGTGCACATTACACATACACATTTAAACAAATCTTTATTGAGAAAAAAGTTTCTTAAACCATGACATTTTGCCAGTTATGTTACAGTCCCAGTTATGTATACTACAGATTAACAAGTTTAGACCCTTTTGCAGATACTACAATATATTTATAATATTTATAATGTCGTGAAATCCCTATTACAACATTAAAAAAACGTTATTTCGATATACGTGTAATGTTATCCTAAATGAAGTATAGTTGTATAGAGATACATCGCTACTGACACGTATAAATGTTCCCTACTACTTTAAATACAGTGTAAACAGTCCTACTCTAATAGTGCACTATTGTATAACTACATAACATTCTCAGAGACATAATATCTGGCCTGCATTCCCCAAAGGGGTGAGAAGAGGTGTGCAGATATATTATAGGTCCTAATCCCAATATATTAGGGGGCGAACCTATTGCTAATTTAATAACAAAATCGGACCACAGATGTTATAATTGGTATTGTATAAAAAGTATGCACTATTAAAGTCCCTTATATATCATTGCACACCACTACAGTATAGTACAGATTGAACATCGAAAGTATGAGAAAACCTTAGAATTGAAACTTAAGAAGAGATAAATTCACGAGTTTTTAATTTTGTCTATATTTGTTTATGTTGACTGTACAAATTGCATTACACTGTAGTGTTGGCGTAGAAGATACACTACCACTTGCGATGGCGCAAGGAGCATGCCGATATGCTTCGTTAGTATCGTGTAATATACGAACTACTGCCTGACACGAACTCGATAGATGGCGTTGATGTCAACATTTTCAATTGTAATTGTCTGTTACATGTTCTGTAAATATGTGTGTACACAACATAACTCATTTATTTTACTGTTGACTAAATGAGAGATGTTGTTTAAAAAGGTTGTAGCTGTACCCGTCCTCAATAATTATTAATATAATTATAGTCCAATTTGGTACACATCAAGTGAAATAAATTGAAATTGTTGAGTACAGCGCCATCTAGCGAGTATAGGTAGCAGACAAAGTCCCTTAAATGTACATGTAGACGAAAATAGGTTTGAAAGGACGTCTGAATATACACTTATGAAACATATTCATACAAAGTTATAAAGGTATGTAGGTAGCTATGTAAAAACGTTTAGATTAACACACGTTTAAATATAATACAACGACGTTTTAATGAAATACCAGTACCTACACGAAAACACGATATTAATTAAATATCAGGCCTTTTCTCGTAAATACAAATATAAAGTTACAGTCTAGTTTTAACATCAAGATGACAACATTAACGTTAAGACTACACAGTATATCCTCGATTTTAGGTGTTTTTTACGAGAATGGACCATCTGCCTGTACTAAACGGCCCCGAGTTTATCTATAAACTGAAACAGTGTTTAATATGATCGGTCCATGCATCACTATTACCAACTTGTTGAAATAAACTGTTTGTAATATCAGTCCCGATTGTCCTCACCTGGAGACGACACAATAAAATACTCAGTGTAGAATTTTCTAAACACTTACCCAAGTCCACAGTCATTCCGGCCGTTGACGTTTGGCCCGACCATATCGCGTCGGGTAGAAAATTAAAACTAAAACTGCACTACAAAGAATCGTTACATAAAAGTAAAACTGAATACACGTGTATGGTCAATAAGTGAGATTTCCCTTACTGCTCGCTATAACGAAGCGACGATAAGTGATACGATAAGACATCTACGACATTAAATCCTAAATTAGTGGAAGTTCGTAAGCGTTAAATACCGCGTGTTGAACGTACAATTCCGATTGGCGGCGCTGCCGAGTCCACTACATACTGCATGTCTGAAACAAGGACGAACGTACATTAAAAACATTTGCGTGATGTTAGTTCGTCAATCAAATATAAATACATGAACAAATAATTGAAATGATATGATATCGAGATAGTACCAAAATTTGTCTAAACTTAATGATCAGCATATCTACTTATTAGACTTTGGGCGTTTGCGACTGATCGCAGACGCATGCGCAACGTACCGGTCTGTCGCGTGCGACTGCGATCGGCCGCCATCCTTCCTAGTTGACCTCTAGTAATCAATGTATAAAGGTTGTATACAATTTCAATTGATTCGTACCTGTCGGTCACTAAACTGGCACCTCCTCTGCTTCCTTCTCCCTCTGGCGCACTGCGACAGCTGTTTCGACCAGCAGGTAGAGGCACTTGAACTTGTCGCGTTCGCCCTCACTGCTGGCATTGCTCGGCACAACCTGACAGATACAAGATACTGATGAAATGAACCAGAAACATTTCAGGTGTCTTGAGTCAGTTTCGGCTAAGTTGAAAGCACCACAATACGTTCACATTTTTCTCTTATTAAGCGCAAGCGACTGATGAGTGCGGATGATCGGTCGTAAGGGCCGCGTGCGTCAGTCGCTTGGCATAGATCCCGTGTGGATAGTACAGTGCTCCAGGCTCACCTGCAGGCGGCGCCGCAGCGGGTGCGGCAGCTGCGGCAGGTGCGCGAGCTGCGGGTGCCAGCCGCCGGCCGGCGCGTCCCCGCTGCCGCCCGCCGCGCCCTCCTCCGACTCCGACGTGCGCACGGTGACCACGCCCGCCGTCCTGCTGCACACACAACGACCGCCCGTCAGCCGAAGCCCGCAGATGCCTTGCCGCGGCCTGTGCCGCCCCGGAGGACTCACGGGCCGCGGGAAGACATCTGTGATGGTGCTCGATTCCGCAGAATCTCAGATTTGTACCGTCTACAAATCCTCCTAATGTTTCGCCCTATTTCGTGCTTAAACAAAAGGACTCAAGCATTGAACCAACCCTCTAGCGGCGGGATGCAGTTCCCGATCCTCCGGTCCGTACCGTATGACAGACTGCCAAACCGAGGGGTCGTATTTGACCTCTTCCTCCGACACGGCGCTCGACGAGTAGCCTTCCTCGCCGTCGCCGATTTCGTCGCCGTCACTCCGGTAAACCAGAAGTCCGTCGCTGTAGTCTTGTTCGGCACTGCGGTCAGCATCACCCTGGTAAAAAAAAGGAATTAGTACATAATTAATATGACAAATCGACGATGATTTAATAAATACTAAATGATCTGTGTCATTTCCTTGGCAAGACTAGTTACACAGTACTCAGACCCGTATAAACGTAGTGTTACCTCCACTTCCACACCGTCCCAGGAGGCGACGACGACGCCAGTGGTGTTCGCATTGGCGCTGGAGGAGCCGGGCTGCTTGCGGCCGCGGCGTGAGATCGTGTAGTGCAGCGGGTCGTGCCCCTCGCGGCGGATCATTTCTGGCAGGATGCGCCGACGCGCGTTTATGAACCAGTTGCATACCTACACAAGATTAAGGATATACGAATCAAGTTACAGTTTAAAGGTTAGGCTAAATAAAGATTAATAATGGTCTTATATATGGTAGCTTTGACATTTTTGCAAGCAGAGTTAAGTCAAACCTTGCCAGATAAATGGATCTGGAGAGGTTTGACTTCAGCACTTGAAAAGAACATCCAGATTTGTTCTCAAAAGCAAGTTTTGTCCCTATAGCAATAATCTTTTGATTATAGAGCTTCGCATTCTGAGGATTTCTGCAGACCAATGTAAACAGTTAGCTTGTTTTCCTAAAACCTTTCAAGATAATCAACACACCTGCAAAACAGTCAAATTCGCTTCCTGACTCAAAGCAATCTTCTCCGCGTCGTTAGGGTACGCGTTGTATCTGTGGTCGTAGAGCCACTTCTTGAGGATCTTCACGGAGTGCTTGGCGAGGTTTCCGCGTCGCTTGCGGATGGAGACGATGCCGGGTGGCGGGTTGGCCTGCCCTGCGTACACGAGGCTGGCGCGCCGGGACCGGTCCGCCTCGCCGTCCGTGCCGCTCTCGTTGTCGTCCGTGGATGATGTCGACGGAAATCGGTCGCGTACTGCAACAAATACCTAATTCTATTTAAAAATGTGTTATTTGCTCACTAATAGGTAGTATAGTAAAGGTTTAGAATATATTTAGATATCTAGCTACTCTTACATACAATTATTGTTTATTTTATAATTATTGTTAAAATTGTCTAGTTTTACCAATTTTCTTTACTTTTAAAATATTTTTTTATAACTTTTGTAAAAATCACATCGTATGTATTTTAAAAACACGCGTGACCCGATTCTATTGTCAACTCATGACTTTGGTAAATTATTTACGAGTACATCTAGGGTTGCCAATCGAGTCAAAGAGTCAAACGAGTCAAGACTATTCGTCTATCCTTAGTTACTTAGATTACTTTCGGGATAAATAATTATTTTACCCTACCCAGATCCGAAACAGCGTTTTTATTATAAATCGTAAAATGCACCGAAGATTATTTTACGAGTAGGTCTTTTGAAAAAATGGTGAGGTGTCAGCCCTAATAGTAACGGATAGTCAACATTTGTTTTGTGACGTTTTGCGTCGCGTGTTATTTGTTCATTCGCCACTTTTAGCAATATGAGGATTTCAATATTTAAATGCTTTTTCTTTATGAATATTAGAGAAAACATCTGACGAAGAATCTTGAAAAGGAAAGTGACAAATCACAACAGCCCTAGTAAGGATTCATGACATTCGAATGCATAAATTGTAAGTTCTGCCCCCTTACCATGAACTTTTAGAACAGGACATTTTACGTTGTGGAAACGAGATGCCGCTACGTGCAGTGCAATGCTGCGTTTCGCTTCCTCAACGGAAAGTGTTTTGCTTTAAGAGTTCATGGTAAGGAAGCTGGGTAGAGATAATGTACGTCTTTCGATTTTGTTATCGCTGCTGTTGCGATATTCTCGCTTAACTCACTGCTATCGGATATGAAGTAAATAATATGGTACACAACACAATTAACAATACTAACAATTGCTTTCGTTAAACATTTGTGTTTACCTACATGAGTCACGTGCTTATTTCGGGTATCAGGCATAAGTTCGGGTCGCGACCTCATTATGTAAAGAGCTCATGAATAAAGGCCGTTTAGTCCGAAACCAGTTGGAGAAACTCGATAACGGGTGTATTATATAATATCTTAATCTTAATTGCGTATTAAATATAAATGGATATAAACAATTTAAAATATCTACGAGAATAATAGTGTAGTATCACAATGTATTCAAATATTTTTACACATTAATAAATTAATAATATAATGATCGAAGTCGGAGGATGTGTTCGTCTTCGTACGAATGCAACTTTCGCGATATGTCAGTTTTATACTCAGTTGTTCATATTATGTACATAGTTAAATTATTAAAAAAGGTAAATAAACAATTTTGTTTATAGGATAAGATCCATAAAGGTTCCTCAAAAGATGGGAGAAGGTGCGATTACAAAATTGAACTTTCGCCTGTATACACTTTCGGGATAAACATGAATAACAGTTTTCTTTCAGTCGACACTAGTCAAAAGAGAACGAAGCATTCAGATGTTTTTCTATGTCTCTAGAGACCTTGTTATTTCCTATTGAAAGCGGCTAGACAATGCTCGTCATTTTAAAACAGTTTTGGTTTGCAGCTAAATGTCATAATGTACTTACTATGCAAATAAGTGTCATTTTGGAGACGAAATATTAGAAACAATCTTTATATATTCATAAGTGACTTATAAGAAAGTATATGCAGCTTATAAATACCTACATAATAATAAACGTCAACAGAAGTATTATACGTAGGCGCCCTACCTACGCATCAGCCATTATTTCACACATTTCTCAAGCTTATTTTCTTAGGGTGTCATCTCAAACAAGTGCCTATATTGCGTTAGTATGTGATGCGAGGCGGAAGTGGCTGGGGTGCGATCGATGCGGGTGAACGACCGCGGGAGGGTTGACGCAGCGTCGCCCAAGGACATCAGTATTTACCGACTTAACAGCCGGCTATAACCGGCCAAACTATCTGGACCTATATCTTCCCCCTCCCCGTCTCGTTTCAACCCGCGCTCACCCGCAAGCTACCGGCACTACGACAAATTACAATGTCATATACGTCATTTGACATATCTCCACTTATAATGGACGAGTTGTTCAAGACAGCGAGGTTGACATTCTACGATGCTTACGTACGACGAAACGTCAAAGATGTTGTAAGAAGTAGGTATACTTAGTGTGTATTTGTATAATCATTCAGGTATTTTAATATTTGAATAGCAGTAAGCCATTGTAATCACACAATAGTGTCGTCAGACAGTTAAATCCTTCTTTGTATTCTTTTGCAATTGGACTAGAATATATTTCTATTGAAATAGGTACGCAAACATTGTCAGACCTAAGAATCGAAGCCAAGACCTCACGCACGTCAAATAGCAACGACGAAACTTGGGAAGCAGGCAAATGTAATTTGGCAACTCACAGGTAGATAGCGGCCTCATTTCAGGCTAAATTGGTTCAAGGTCTCGTGAAAGGGTAAAACTAACAGCCAGTGTGACAGTTTACTTTCGCAATAGTACGGATAGAAAAGAATTAGAACATACTTTTCATCTTTAGCCTGTACGTCTAATACATCCTGCAGACGTACATATATACTGTCTGTTAAGTTATCTGTGGATAACTTAACAGACAGTATATATGTACGTCTGTAGTATAAAGTAAGGCGCAGCAGGAACCCGTCGGTATTGACATGAACCCGCTCTAATACGTCACGTATTGTTTTACAAATGAACACGCGGAACACATTGTGACCAGTAACACGTAGGCGATGTTTTGTTAACCGATCCCTCTCAACTTGAAAAGTATTGTTTTGATACTTTAATGCAAAATTATGAATTTGAATCTGTTCTAAGTAAAGGGGGTATTTTAGTATCAATTTTGTCACTCGCACGTAACACTTAGGAGCAAATAAATGGCCTCCAGTCAAGTTTATGAACTAAGAGCCAGTCGTAATTCCTTACAAATATTAATAGGTACTCAAAGAGCGACCTTCTTCAAATATATCGTTTACTGCAGGATTCCCTAATAAAAGTAGGCTATACACCTCGGGTTCAAACATTCCCTATACAAAGCAATCAATGTCAATTTTGCCGTGAAAACGTTCGCACAAATAGGGTCAAGGTAAAAGCGTAGCTCACATATTCTTTGAATAGAATCCGGCAGGACGAATGAATGCATATAATATTAGCTACATAACATTTTCGCGAAATGATTTAAAAGCGTGATTATTTTACGCCTGTAAATCCCAGAGCTAAAAGGAGAAGTTTTATGCCGAGTTTTTACACCTACTTTTTACCGCGTGTTATGACTGGCGAAATGGCGAGCTTACTGCCATTCATCGGCCAACACATTAATGTTTTATATTCGCTGCCTTGATCTAGCCACCCCTTTATAGATAATAGATGTGTTTACAGAATTACAGACTTTAACCTAGCTTGTGTACAAAAGTGGAGCTCACAAAGATATTATATGTCGTCTGTCGTTCATCTATTAAAATATTTGTGCCATGCGGCAATTAAAGTGGTACGGGGCTCACTCTTATCTTGAACAGAGTCTAGCCTAGGCTAAGATGAGGTCAACGATAGCACTTGCCCCGAAAGTGACTGTATACTTCCTTTCGTTAGCTTCTCAGTTCAGTAACTGAATTACGAGTATTGATCATGTTAATGGGGATGGTTAATTAAACATGGTTAAAAGATAAAACTGGACCATACGTTCGAGTCAAAAGCGTACATAATCATTATAAAAAAAATGCTTGTAATAAGATTCATTCAAGAAACGTTATCAGTAAGATTAACAATGCACACTACACGATAACATTTCGTTTGCGTAACGTTCGTGCCCGTACAGGAACAAGGCGACTAAACGAGGACGCCTGCACATCGTTTTGTAATTCAAAGCAAGTGGTTCATGTTTATATTTACGGGACTAGCTCTCTCGTTAAGTGGCTCCATTCGCTAGGTTCGGAAGGAATAGTAAATCAACCGATACGGATGTAGCTTTTGCAAAATTTTCATTCAAGTTTATATTATAAAAAGTATTCAATTTAAGGTGTGCTTGAAGAGCAACATACAATAAAACCTACGCCTATAATGCCCGAAGGGGTATGGGTAGGCAGACGTTCTTTGTCTAGAACACGTAAACCGAATTTTGCCACTCATCCTAATTTCAATAATTGATTGGGCTTTGCTACCCGACTCAGTCATCAGTTTCATTGAATTCACATCATTCTCTATCTAGATAAAACAGCTTTATCCACAACAGCAATAGAAATATTTGAAATAATAGACCGGGAGCTGGGAGTTGACATCGAAATCAGAACAATCTAACATCTGCGCGGGACAGCAGCCAAGATAAGCGACTGTGACATTATAACAGAGCCTGTTTAGCGTCCGTCCAGTTGCGTAAACTGCATTCGCAAGGTAATGCAATACCTTGTTGTGAAGTGTTGCAAACACCGCTTAAAGTGTAGGTACTAATACCTTACTCCGGTCGGGTATGTGAAAAGCTATCAAACCTTTTCACGTAGAGATGATAGTACTGGCAATAGTATGTTCCTATAAAAATTAACATTTCGGGCAGGCAGTTTTGTTTAGTTTCAAAGAGAACAACTGAGAACAACAATAAAGAAATATTTCTTAACATTGTCTCAAATTAGGATTTGGGAATTCCTGCATCGTGGCTGTTTCACTAACTATGCAGTCCAATCTCTTAACGACTGCACCAATCAGGTCGTCCATAATGTAGATGGAGATAATGGTTTTAGGATCGCTATCGGGATAAGTTGTGTTGGCCTCATTTATGTATATTTTGTAAATGCATATTTGAATTATTTAACGGAAGGCCAATTCCCGCACGTTAAAACAACATGTAACTACGTGGAAATTGTGGAATTATGTATGTGAATTGCTCTGCAGTAATAACGGCTTTGGAACTAATAAATTCTATCAAAGTTAGGTCGAAGATATTTACTGGCAATCCCGGAGCATAAACTGCGTCATAATTAATTTATATTTCCGACAAACACGGAGATAAACGAAATGCTTTATAATATCTTACACTAGATATGCGCCGGTCGCTACTGTTAATACTGCATTTCAGAATTTGTTTTGAATAATATGGTTATTAAGAACTTGAAAGACAATTTTGATTAGATAGGTGCTGCAGCCTGAAGAAAATTAACACAAGGGAGTTTAATAATGTTCCCCAAACCGAATTTTGGTCACGGCGGCCTTTCTCACCTGAGACTAGCCAACTATGCAGGAGATTTTATAGTTCACAAGTATTCGCGCATACACAGGTGCACTCCCTATTCTCTCTCACTTATAGTCCGATAGGACGCTAGACCGACACGCGGAGAGAGATCAGGCGCAGGACTAACTGTTTAACGTGCCTTTCGAAGCATGGAGGGGTCTCGACATGTGAAAACGGCCACCCATCACAAGACTGTCCGCGGTGACATTGCTTAACCTCGCAGATAGAATAATTTGCGCGATAGCCACGTAGTTACGAGCCCGAGCGAGAAAGTGTAGGCCTAATACTAGACAGTAGGTCAAAAACTACACAGGTTGATGACAGACGGGACGCTTGATGCTCCAGTGCTTGCATACTGTATAACAGCGCAGGGCATGCAAGTCTCAAGCAGATTTCCGTAAAAAAAATAGGATTAGCTTCGTATAAACTTGTAAAAGATGAATATCAATGAACATCACTGAATTAGGAAGAATAAGAAAGAAATCCTATGTAATAATAATATAAAATACCTGATAGGATAAATGTTTAACAACTGGAAATCAGAGCTGCAGCTATACAGTATGCTGCAGCAGCATTATATTGAGTTAGGAACCTATTTTTGGTTTACACCTCTTTGTTATTTCCTTTATTTTTTTCTTGTTTTTATGTTACAATTATTAAACATTAGTTAATGTCTTTCTTTATGTAAGTTATTATGGTTTTTGTAGCTACAATCAATTTAAGAATGGATAATGTATTAAATCAGTGATAAATTAAAGGGCATTATTCTCTTATCTTTGTTTGTAGCAGTCAACAATTGATAAAGACTTATCCAAGGCATTTTGCATTATTTAGGTCATTGATTTGCAACAATATTAGCAGTCCTACCAATCCCTATTAATTACTGTCTAAGAACAATTATTAGTATTTTTTTAATTTTGATAATTCCATATCAATGAATTAGCATTTTATTAGACATTTATAGAAATACTATAGGTACTCCAGTTTTAAATGGATTAAATTTGTATCTTGCATCATTAATTTAATATTATTATCTAGGTATGTGTTATTTTGATATTTAAGCTACATTACCTTTAAAGTTTCATCAAAATCTGTCCTGTAATAAACATTCTCACGATCTTTTATATTTATTAAATTAGTTACAGCACAATTATCAACATATTATTGATGAATACAACAATTTGAGCATACATAGGTATTTGTTCATGTTAAATGCTTCTTTTACTCCAGTTGACAACATGCACTGAAAAACATACACATTTAAAGGTGAAAATACAATTTTTTGTTGCAGTAAAAGGGCTTAGAAGTTGAAGCCTGTAAAAAAATTATATCTGTAGAAAAGTTGTCATTTTACACATTGGCAATGCATTGGACCCATAGATATATACCTGTCTTGAATTAACTGTGGGGAAAAAGAGATATCTATACAGAGGTACCTAAATTGCAAGTATAGATTCTGATGCTGGGGTAAACTCTGTCTACACCTTAAGGAATATACATATAAATCCTACTATTTGTGATATGATATGTTCTTTTGTTATGCACCATCTATGTCAAACTAAAATCAAAAATATATATAAATTATTAAATAATACTATGTTACTTTAAAAAGAACTTCATATTAATTATGCTGCAAGGGCTAACAAATTATTTAAGAGTGAGTAATTATAAGAAATATCTTCCACCTGTGTACAAACAATACATTAATTTGAATGGTTCAGCTCAAATGAAGATACTATATTATGTACCATTATTTTCTTAATACTTCATAAAACAAATAAAATTCCTAACAAGGTACTTCAGAGTTAACTTATTTAAATACGGACCTTTGGACATCTTAAACTTATGAAGATATGTAATGCATACTTCTATATCTATTAAATATAAGCAGCAAACAAGAAATTTTGTATATCTAGTATTTATAACTATCTCATAGTTATTATGATACTGCTGGAGCTGTAGTCAAAGGTTTACAGAGCAGATATATAATTTACTATCTCGTTTCCAGTAATGGATTATAAAAAAGTAATAAAATACCAAGTTGAAGCCAAACAATTCAACTTACAACGAAATAGCTTTATCAACAAAGCGACAGTGGCGCCGTCTAGTGTGGCGCGTGATTGAACTAAAATTGACTTGATTAAATGGCGGGCGACATCTTGTATACCATGACTGCTGTCATTTTACTGTCATCGCGACATGTTACAAGTCAACGGGAATCCAATAACAACAACAAACAATGAATACATTTCCATTTATGTAAATGCCTGCCATCAATATGTAAAATATTTCAGAACAAAACTGTAAAAATGCACATATCGATCGTGCTGACACGGTTGTACATTACGTAGGTCACAAATGGATGGTCTAAAAATAACCCAAGCACGTGCCAATTTAGCAATAAGCACTAGATGGTTTCGACTTACATAATGATAAACAATATAACTCAAATACTTTCTAGAATTCACTTTATCTTGGCTCAAACATACAAAAATGTCTTCTAGCTATATGTACTCAGCTAATGATAAGCAATGTGGCGCATTGGCGCCATTTTTCTTTCGCAAGATCGGGCTTCTAGGTGACGTAACAGTCTTAATTTCCTACGGTAACGATTCCTAGGGAGTAATTAGGGTACCTGGATTTGTTTTTATTGTGGATTTACTTCGAAAAATGCTATGTTTTCGTATAAATGTCACCTTGACGTAGCACGTCAATTTGACAAGCATGGCGGAAACGTGGCGTCGTTTTGATTTTGGACCGGCTCACCTCCAGGGGATGTAGAATGTTGTCTGTTTGCAACACGCGCGCTCCTGATAATTTCTCTGGTGAGTTCCCTCACATCCTGACGTTGTTGATACGCCATTTCGGGCCGGTCGCGTTGTTCTTGTGATAGACCGGCCGTGGGAGGTAACATCGTTGCTCACTCAATCCATGCGAACACTTCTTATTACACTCAGTCACTAGTACACAAATACAAAGAAGTCCATGTATTGAAATATGTCCCGTGCTAGCACTAAAAACGATGAAAACAAAAATAATTCAGCTCAACTACGCACAGCAAACCGAACAGAGCGCGACTGTCGAACGGGGGACGGCGGGAAGCTACAGCGCCGCCGCGCCTCTGTCTCTTTCTATCTTGTTAAATAATATATTTACTTCTCACTTGCCCGACAACGATTGGGTGACAGATGCAAGTGTATATGTCAAAACAAAGCGTGGGCTGTTTAAATGTCAAACATTCAACCGTTTTGTGTAGCGACATCTATAGAACATTCAGTGAATCAAAAGAAAAATGGGCACAAAGATATTTTAACACTGTTTTCACCGCCTTCTGAACTCATTGAGTAATACAGTCTCTAGATTATCCGTAGGATACGAAAATAAACAGCGTTTAATGATTTGTATACATACAACTCTTATATCAGAATCGATAGTATGTTGCATGATTTATCAATTATATCTAATATGCACTTTATTACCAATCCAACTCGTAAGTAGGAATTCTAAACAGGTATCATGAAAAAGTTAGTTAATATTATTTGTATAATAGAGAGAGAAAGTTAAAATAGGAAGCAGATAGTAGTCTCTGTTTTATTATAATATTAATCTACCAAGTGCGTGCTTTACTAGACCTAATTCTTCTCATATCTACGTAAATAAGTTACTAACTGTTTATACATTGTACCTTTTTTTATATACTTAATAATATAATCAATTATGTATTGTATACAATTATTGGATAAATTTGTGTATTCATAACATTAGTTTTTTGTAAACATTTTTCATTTGCGTTTGATGAAGATATTATTTTATCACGTCAACGTGTAATTGGCCTGCACAAAAGTTACGATCGTTTACTTGTTCTTATTAGTCTTTACTGGTGGCAGCTAAAGTGTATAAATTATCCTTAAAAATATTTCCTGGTTATATTAGTGTTTAAATCTTTTAATTTAAAATCTTTGTTCAAATGAGCCAGCTTTGCTTCTTACTTCGTTTTCAATATATGTACTCAATGTAGTTACGAATAACTACAACAATGTAAGTATATGTAGTTATGTACTAGTGTGTATGTTGTGTACTATGTATTAAACATGACTTTTGTATGAATAAAGAATACAACATTTTAAATAATGGACGGATTTATTTAATTCGCCAGTGAGGTAAAAAAATAACTTAAGACAAAGAACGATACACCTATACAAATGAAATTATCTATACAGTCCTGTTCTAATCAGTTATTGGTGGTTTTGCATGGATTCGATGAGACGACTGTAGACCTTCTCCGGGGCCTTAGTCGAAAACTGGAAGTCCATGTTGCTGAAGTGTTCCTCAGGTACCAAGTAGGTCTCGCTCACGTTGGGAAGTACTTTCTGCAGCCTTTCTACGTCCTTGGGGTGAGCAAGCCAGTCCTCCTCGCTGTAGTATAGAGTCACGGGGGCTTTCACCTTAGCCATGTTGTACTTGGGTGCCTCCTGTTTGCCATACACCTGCTGGTTGATCTCAGAACCGTAGTCAAATCTTCGGAACTCCTGGGAAGCGACAGCTTGTCCGTACTGTTTGATCACCCTGGTAGATGTGCCAGCTGGCAAGTGCTTGATCACAACGGGGAATAAGTTGGAGTCCATGCCATCAACGTTGACGCCGGCCATCACGAAGTTCACGTTAGAGCAGACCTTCTTGCAGCCGATCTCGTTCTCGCACATAGCTCCGCCGACAGTGTGGATCAATTCCTTGCTAGGAGTAAAGGCGCCAATTCCCAACTGGTTCTGGATGCGTTCCTGGAATTTGCTTGTAGGAGCAATCATGCGGAACAGGGGGCTGCGCACGTGGCTCATGTAGACCATTGGTGACAGAGCGTACATCATAATAATTTTGTTGTTGTACTCCGGGCGGGTAGCAGTAAGAGCGAAGAAAGCCGTAGTTCCCTGGGAGTGACCGATGTAGTAAAGTTTCTCTTGTTTCGTGGTCTCCAAGGCGAAGTCAATCATGGCTGGCAAGTCGTGGAGTGCGATTTCGTCAGTGCTGAATTGCCAGAAGTCGGACATAGCGGGGTGCTTGCTCACGTGGCGCCTGGAGTACTTGTTTCCACGAGCGTTACCGAGCCATACGTCATAGCCAGCATCAGACAGCAAGTAGGCGAGGGATTTTCCAGGGCCCATGAGTAGCCAGTCATCAGCGCTTCCGAGGATACCGTGCATAAGGAACACAACTGGTCTCTTCTGAACATCACGCAATACCTTCTTGGGAGGAATTCTGAAGACAGTAAGAATGTAGCCATCGTCGGTTCTGATTGTGTGCTCCTCGATGGGGTACTGGTGCTTTTGAGCGAGTTGAGTAGCGTTGAGTAGGGCATCTTCATTGTCCTCATGCTTGGCAAGTTCAAAGACTTCGTGGAACTTGACCTTGTCTTCCTCTTGAATGTGCTTCATAGACTTCAGGGCATCACCGAAGATCTTCTCGATGTCGTCCTCGTTGTGGACGGGAGCGTTAGGACCGACGGCCATTTGTAATCCTCTCCACACGATAGCATCTCCAAAAGCTTGGACATTTTCGGTGTCTTGAGTCTGTCTGTCTGAGTTGTAGAGAGGTAAATTCCACCTTTGGCTTCCATCATTCTGGGTTGATTCCTGGTTGGTGTAGTATCTGATTTCCTTTGATTCCTCGGAGCTTTCGCTGGAAGAGTGGTGGTGAGGCTTCTCATGGTGGTGGTGGTGCGAGTGGTGCGGGCGTCTGTATACGGTGCGCTGTTCCTGAGAATCCTGGGTAGTCGGGACCTGGTAGGTGTTCTGGTACTGGTTCAACAACGCACCCTGCTCCTGAGCTGACTGGTCATGGAGCTCTCGGCTTGGAAGGTCGCGGTGCTTTTGGATGTGGAGCGTGAAGTCTCGCTGCTTCAGTCCTTCCGACTGTTGGTCCCAGGGGTCGTGTTGGTCGATGTACACTAACTTCTGAACATCGAGGTCGTCCACTCGGCGGCCCTGCTGCTTGAAGATGCTGCCGGTGATGCCGTGGGCGAGAGCGAGGCAGACCAACACACAAGCTGCCTTCATCTTGCTGTTTGTTCTGTGTCGAATTAGACAAATTGTGGGTTTTTATATACAAAATTTTGTGGATTCAGCTAAATACTCGATGCATGTGAGTGGGGACGCGGTGCGGTAATTGCAACGTAATCGCATTGCATTTTTTGTAAATATCGCTTATAGAAACAACAAATGCATTATTTTAATTAAACATAAGTTTATACATCACGGCTAATATATCCAAATAAGGGATAAGCAGAGATATAATATATAACTGTCGCAAATATGATGATTGTATAAACGAATCAATAAGTTTTTCACTTTACTTATTTAAAACAGAACCTCCTGCTTTTTGATGTCGGTTAAAAAGTAGACTCCTCGCCTGTACCTACAGTTTGTGGGGTGGTTACCGGTAGTTACATCAATAGGTATTATTAACCACGTTTTACAATATATAAAAGAGATGTTTAGTCCGTTTTGGGCCCCGATATTAGTTTCTAACTTACTAATGTAATATAATAGGTACGTCTCAGTAATTTCTAACTTACATATGTAATAATACCTCTCAGTGTTTTGTTACAAGAAATGTTAATAGTATAGAATTCATTTTCTTATTTGTGCGAATTAATCTGGTAAAACATCTCATAAACTCAAAGAGGAACGCGGGACTTGAAGCCCAGACTTAACGCATTAAGTCACTGCCATGCACTGCGCTATTCAGATTATCAGCAGACCTCAATGAAATATTATTACAACAAAATAGCTTAACATCAAACCTGTATTGCCCGAAGGGGTAGGCAGAAGTTCACATAGTACACCCACCCATAATGGTATATAGGTATAATATAGGTCGCTATGTAATAGCGGAGAGCCTATTGCTATCAACCGGGCACAAATCCAGATTCCGTGCTACTACCGAGAACTAACAAATTAATGTAAAAACCCAGTAGCATTTGCCAGACCCGGGATTCTAACCCAGGACCTCATGCTCACCAGTCGAGCTTAGCGACCACTAGACTAACGAGGCAGTCAGAATTCTGAAGACATGTACAGGTACCTGTTTGTTTACTAAATAATTTAAAATTAACACTCACTTTGATATATATTAACTACATCACGCGTATCACTCCTTGGAGTAACCAGAGGTGTATATAATATATATTCTAAATTGATAAAGAAAATTTGAAAAATGAAGGACACGAGCGAGACATGAACCCATGACCTTCGCTGTACCGTGGCGTAACTCTAACCAACTGAACTATCGTGTCGCTGCTCGCCGAATTTCAAGTTCCCTTTTAGTATTTACGTCTTATGGGTGATTTCAGGTCATTTCTAAAATTTTCTTTATCAATTTAGATTCAAGCATAGCATGGCTAACATGCTAAAATGACACCAAAGATAAATATATATTTTTTTGTAATTTGTATTGTTTTATTTGTTGAGGGTTTGATACCACCCTCGTTGGCCTCACAATATACACCTACTACTTATAATATCTTCGCTTAACATAGGTACTAGGGCATTGTATACGCCTACATGTTACTGTGGCGTATACCTAATTAGTAAATAATTATTTTGTTTTTTTCGGATAGGTGTAAGTACGTACTAACACTAGTTTAGGCGTGTGTGTCTTACTAACCAAATGACTTTTTCTAAAGAATTATATTTATTTATATATATAACAGTTATATAATAATAGCCTATAACTGTCCCATTGCTGGGCAGAGACCTCGTCTCGTATAGAGAAGGATTGAGTATTGATCACCACGCAAGCTCACTGCGGGTTGGCGATTTCAGATAATTAAATCCAGGTTTCCTCACGATGTTTTCCGTCACCATCAGTCATAAAAGTTAATTTAACAATATTGTATAGCATACTGGCCTCCTTACATCGAGTGCCAGAATGCTATTACATTTACTAAATCAAATTGATCTCCTTACAGTACAGCAACTGTGCTCTCCCGACTTCCTTCCGGACACACTCCACCAAGACATGACATACATCTTCGACGGGATTAAACTCAGTTCAATTTGGAGAACTAGATTCAACCAGAAACACCTAGTCATCATAAGCCGGAAGACGTCCACTGTTGAACAAAGGCCTCCCACTTAGAACGCCATAATAAACGACAACTTGCCATATGCATCCACCGGTTGCCCGCAACTCTGACATAGCATCTGACATCGGTCCACCAGGTGGGAGGCCTACCAACACTGCGTCTGCCGGTTAAACCCCCCTTATAGAAAAGCAATATTAGGTGTAATGTGTCGTGTAAATCTAAATGCTCCAAATGTTAACCATGAAGACCACGGGTTCTAAGGTTCGCTTTGTATTATTCTATAACCGTATTCCTTTCGTCGAAGAACCTTCCACAGGTCATAACTAAGTAAGTACAATTAGTAAAGCCATAACATAACATCACGCCTGTATTCTCCGAAGGGGTAGGACTAGGAGATGCACGCTGCACATATTAAAGTAAGTCGTAAGTGCCTAGCTGTCGCATTGGGTAGTACTCACCTGTTATGATAGTTTTAAGGTTTTGTTAAATAAATATTAGTACACCAATATTTCGCTAATTATGATTGTTTAGGTCCCAATGTATTGGGGAGCAAGCGATTGCCATCTGTCGGGCACAAATCTAGACTCCGTCCTGCTACTGAGAATTACCTAATGGAAAAACCCAGTAACACATTAACTGACCCGGTATTCAAACCCAGGACCTCTACTACACAATGATCATTAGTTCTTATTAGGTATCCTCTTTAGTTAGATTTTTACGATCTCGGTATATAGCTAGGTACTTATTTATAAATGATAAATGATTTTATTTCTGCAAATAGGTTTCAAAAAAACACTTTTACATGTCATTTTTATTCATCGGACAAAGATTGATTATGAGTGGCTCAGTAACGATGTAGTAAGACGGCTGTGGTCAGGGGTAGCGGGTTCGATGGTTAAAGGACATGCATTTTCATCCGCAGTTATTTGTTCAGTTTTAATTATTGTGTAATAAAATAAATTACTTATTGCCCAATTCTTCTAGTCAGCGCAATGTATAAATAAATCGCTCGATAAGTAAAATATTGTAGACTTTGTACTCACAGTAAAATGTTTTTACTAATGATTTTATAATATGCAGGTGGTAGCAAAATATGCGCATGCGCAATTGAGTTGATTGTTAATACAAGTGTTTGCCCGCGACTTGGTATGTTTAATTATGACTTTTAAGGATTACTGGAGAATTTTATCTTATCATTCTAACTACTTAAATAAACTTCCGTTCGGCATCAGTATCTGGTTCATTCGCTTCGTTATTTGTCGACCTGTGCAGTCGCTAAAGGACTTAGTTGCAGTGCTATGAATTGTGGGTTAGATCCCACACAAAACAAATAGTTTTTTTTAGTCTGCATTTATTTATCCCGTTTAGGTGTGATATTTCATGTGTTTTAACACTATAGGTATGTCCTGTGTTACCTATTCATAATCGTTTCTTGTGTGTGTGTGTGGGTGTGGAGAACGGTCACCCATCTAAGGGCTGATTTCAGCAAGTGCTGCTTAACCTTGCAGATCAGTTGATTTGCACGGTAGCTATCTAACAGCACTTTATCTCTCTTCTAGGAGGCTTTAGTACTTATAACTAAACATTATCTCCTTTATTCATAATAAAATACAGTTTTAAACCAAGGATTAAATTATACCTGTCAATTTTGTTTGCATATCAAAGATTTAATACGGGGTTTAGTTGATGCCAGTATGATTCTTGTTTATGAATAAAAGGGTGTAGGTACCTATAACTGATTGATCGAAAAAGTTTACTTTTATTGCGACCTTATTTTATAGCTCCAAATTAAGGCAGACTTGGTAGACAACGTACAACGCTTGATAAATACAAATTGATAAAGAAAGCTTGAAAAATTATGGCCAACACTGGGATTCGAACCCACGGTCTTAGTCGATCTGGGGCAACTGGCACTGCTCGGCCGATCGGCGGAGTACGGTCGCGCGTTAGAACTTAGAATACAGCTCATTTCCATCATTTTTTTAAATTTCCATTAATTTTAATATAAGCATGATATACATAATATGCAAAATCACTAGCAACGAGCCATAGGAGAGGCCTATATCCAGCAGTGGACTGAGATAGGCTGATGATGATGGGCATCATGCTAAAATTATATCAAATATCACGGTTAATAAGTTTTACTATCCCATACATTATACTTATTTACACAAATGCTAGTACCTATTTGTGCGAGCGTGATGGTTAGGTACAAGAAAATTACTACGAACTCAATAACTGCACGACTGCAATAACGTGAACTTTTAATTATTGTTATGTTACTTTATATGTATTATTGGCAAATAATAAATTATGTCGATGACGGCAAATATCATCAAATGGTAACAGGCACACGTTCATGCTATTATAATTATATTTTATTTTATGTAAAACCTTTGTTTTTTGAATAGCAGTAGGTACTAAGTTACATAACATCACGCCAGTATTCCCCGAAGGGGTAGGCAGAGGTGCACATACAGTACACCCACATTTTGCCAGTTATGTTTTTACTTTTAAAACTTTTTAGGTCCCAACGTAATAGAGGGCGAGCCTATTGCCATCAACCGGGCCCAATCCAGACTCCGTGCTGCTACTAAGAATTACCTAATGGAAAAGCCTAGTAACTAAGTTATATTCTGTAGTATTTTGATAATGATAGAATGTTCCGTTTAAGACATTTGTATATACGATTTGGCGTACCTATGCAGCTATGCTGTGTCGGAAGTAATACATCTCTGGCCACCCCTTTGGTACCGCAAGGACACTCAGCAATCGTGCTCAGCGACCATCCTCCACCCCCATTGACCACCGTCGTATATGTTTATGTATCTATAAAAGTTAAAGTTTGCTCTAACAATGAAGAGACGATACTTATAATTATTGACGATCTGATTGGCGCAGTAGCTAAGCGATTGGACTGCTGCTCTAAGGGTTGCGGGTTCGATTCCTGCGCATTAGTGCGATCCGGAGACGTTTGTCTCTAGACTGGGTGTTTGTGTATATGATATTCGGACTCCATGTTTGTGAAACGCACCCGCGATACAAGAGAATTTTCTAGTGTGGGGCGACTTTACAAAATAAATTGAAGCATAATTGTAGGAGCAATCTTTTTTGGTGTCTCGACGACACTTAACGGCATCACTTTAGCTACATTATAGTAGCTCGCTGACTGATATACTTGACCCACAGACTAAGTGGCATCCGGCAGATGAGGCAACCCAATCTGTATTTCTTTAGAGCGGGCGTAGCTATATTATAGGGTCTGCCCCCTTGATATAAACTCTTAGAGCAGGACAGTTTACGTTTTTAAAGCAAGATTGTACTGCACGCGGCGTCTCGCTTTTACATCGTAAACTGCTTTAAGAGTTCGTGGTACGAGGGCTGATGGACAATATTCACCTAGTTTGGATACCTATCAAGGAGGGAATTATAAATGCAGTTTTATGCTATAGGCCAAAATAAATATTCAGTATTTTATTATAATTTTGAACCAACGTGCACATGTCGTGCCCAATTGCCTACTGAGTATGATCGAGATTAATCCAGATGATCTCATTTTTAAACCTAATATATAAATAATTGATACCTACAAACTATGTATTTTAATATAATCATATTATATTTCTATAGATTCGTTCAAAATAGGTATTATTCGTTTAATAAGCGGAAAGATCTCATCTCAGTACACCTGACGTAGAGTTCGGACAAGGTCGATCATGAGAACATTCAGCAGCCAACACAAACAAGTGAAGCTCGCGCATCATGTCTCAATACACTCTTTTATTATTCGCATTAATTGAGCACTCCCTCAGGAAACTAACTATGGAAGCAATCTCAAGTATCATAAAGGAAACAAGGAAGCGTGGAACACATCCCATCATAACTCTAACAGTGCTTATAGCCATGAATGTATACACCACAGCTGAGAATATAACAGTTTCCAGGTCGGGGTCTGAAATACCCTCGTCCAGTAACAAAGCAGGCACTGATGCCCTCAGTAAGTTTATCAATGACTTCAACGTTGGAAGGGATAACGAAGATGCTAGAATGAGTATTGACGCTATCATAGTAAAATATGGTTATGTAGTTGAGAAACATAGAGTGATCACAGAAGACGGCTACGTAATTACTATGTTTAGGATACCGAGTAACGGACCCGCAGTGTTTCTCATGCATGGGCTACTTGGCTGTGCTGACGACTTCATAGTAGCAGGGCGCGAGTCCGGGCTCGCGTACCTCCTGGCTGACCAAGGCTACGACGTGTGGTTGGGCAATGCCCGGGGCAACAAACATTCTCGCCACCACACCACCATAAACCCTTCTGATGCATCGTTTTGGGACTTCTCCTGGCATGAGATCGGCGTGTACGACCTGCCAGCTATGATCGATCGCGTGCTACGCAAAACCAATAGAACATCTTTGAAGTACATTGGCCATTCACAAGGCACTACGGCTTTCTTTGTGATGGCGTCAGAAAGACCTGAGTATAACCGGAAGATTTCCTTAATGATTGCTTTATCTCCTGTTGCTTATTTGTCTAAAGTGCGGTCACCTGTCGCTAGGTTTATAATTTCAAGACAATCCGCTGTACAAGAACTATCGAAACGCTTCGGAATTTACGAGTTTTTACCAGACACTAGCATATTAAGGTCACTGAGGCTGTTGACGTGTGGCAGCGGGCCCCTGGCAACTATCCTGTGCAGCAACTTGATATTCTTGATCGCCGGCTACGATTTTGAACAGCTCAACGTAACGAATTTACCTGTAATTTTTGGGCATCTACCTTCTAGTGTGTCGATGAAGCAGTTATATCATTACGGCCAAATAGTGAATGCAAACGATTTTAGGAAATTTAACTACGGCTGTGAGGAGAATATGAGGAGATACGGGGTGATAGTGCCTCCAAAATATGCATTGGATAATATAGTGGTGCCAATAAGTATGATTTACTGTGACGCGGATTGGCTAGCACACCCAAATGATGTGGAGCGGCTTCGGAGGCACCTCCCTAATGTGGTACACGTGTACAAGGTGCCCTTCGAACATTTCAACCATGTTGACTTCATTTTAGCTAAGGACGTCAAAACATTGGTGTATAAACGGATACTCGAGGTGCTTCCATTATATTGAGAAAAAATAATTATTTACATGAAATGTTTTTATTGTTCTGTGAGAGTCGAGGTGGCCTATAAGTGCCTATACAAACTGTATCTACAAGCCAGCTTCCTATGCAAAAGGTAGCGCATTCAAAACCAGGCTAAAACTAAGACATGGAATTCAACTTTATCAGTACGAACAGCAGCGAGCTAAAACGCTTTATTATCATTCCAATTCTGTTTAATATTTCGTACTTAATCTTACATACGTAAGTATACCTATCCTTTATATAAATATGGCGTGATAATACACGTTACGCAAACAGATTGATGAACGAAGCGAAAATATCTACAGGAAATTAAGTAAGTGATTTGCAAAAACATAGCGACGTATCAAAAACCGATTTGTGCGACAATTTATTTTTGTTATTCAAAGCCTGACCTAATTGAGCGTTTCAATACTCGTGTAAATGTTTCTATAAGATTCTGAACGCTTGAAATAATGTACCCTGTACCCTTAACACATTTAGCTCTTTCTTCACGTATTCGTATCGAGTAAACTATTCGATAGACAAAAATATTCATGACTAGCTGCGCCCCGCGATGTTGCGGTACATTGTTTCGGGATAAAAAGTAGCCTGTGTTAATCCAGGGTGTCAGCTACCTCCATATGAAATTTCATTAAAATCCATTTAGTAGTTTTTACGTGAAAGGGTAACATCCATCCATACTTATAAACTTTCGCGTTTATAATATTAGTAGGAAAGTAGGGATATGGGTTCAGGTTACTTCGTTACTCACTCCTAGGGAAAGGCAGAGTCGGTGGTCTATTCATTAATGCTCGCCAACATCTCGCTAGATGGTAGACGCTAGACTTATTAAAAAAAAACAAATATGACATAAAATAACCCCTGTATTAGGGGGTTAGGCTGAGGTGTACAGTCCACTTATATTTCTATACTTACGTTATAGTCACGATGTACACACACATCTTGACTCTGCTCCTGATAATTACCCAATGGAAAAACCTGATAGCACTCTGGGGTTCGAACCCAGGACGTAATGCTTACTAGTCGCGCTGTAGACCAACGAGGCAGTCACGGACGTCAGTCAGACGTGACAAGGAACTATTATTACCTATGTCACTATTGTCAAGGAAATGTAACGTGAAACATCACATACACAAACACCCAGACTCGGGACAAACATCTGCGGTTCACACAATTTTGTGTCCCGTGCGGAATTGAACTAGCCACCCTTAGCGCAGCGGTCCAATCGCTTAGCCACTGCGCCAATCAGGTAGTCAAATGCAAATAAATGAGACATTATACTTGACTTAGTTCAAACCCATAAACATACGCTAATAAATTGATTTTTTTGAATTTGAAAATACGTTATTTGCGGTACAAGGAGGTTTGTATAATAATAGAATGTACCCAGTCTAATTAGGGGTCATTACATCACATCACCCTATTGCAGTCCACTGCTGGACGTAGCCCTCTCCCAGGGTACACCACAAGGCCCGCTCTCTCGCTTCCGTCACCTAGTTACCGGAAATACCCTTACCTTACCCTCGACTCTTACGACACCCACGGGAGGAACGTTACATGTTATAATATTATCTAAAGGTATTTTACGAGATAACTACGGTTGATTCAAATAATTCTGTTCATGACTCGAGTGCTGTTTTATTTACTTAATACATGAAACTATATAAATTACATACCTACATTGTAATAATATATTCTGACAAATTATTTATTTCTTAATTTTGATTGAACTAATATTAATCGCATTAACAAACGACGCTACCAGCATGTACATTGTACTTTATACATGATTTGTACATAATAAATAAATATTGAGATAAATCAACAGTAAGTAAATAGTTAATTACTTCAATCACCCTTAGGACAATTAATTTTAGTTGAATAAACCGTAGGTGACTTCTTCAGGGATTTCATATCATTATTATACAAATCTGTGAAACGATCTTTAGGTTATTTAAACGGTAGGTCTTTTGACTAGTTTTTATAATATACAACCGCGAGGAAAGGGGGTCGTCTATTCTAGGCCTAACTAACTATTTTAGGTCTTCGTAGATCGGTCAACCACTACAGCGTAATTTACATTATATCCTACTACTATTATAAATGTGAAAGTTTGTGAGTATGGATGTGTGGATGTTTGTTACTCTTTCACGCATAAACGGCTGGACCGATTTGGTTGAAATTTGGTATGTAGATAGGTTATACCCTGGATTAACATATAGGCTTTTTATCCCGAAAAAATGTAGCGGGTAACACCGCGGGGCGCAGCTAGTTTGTCTATAACGACAAGCTAAAGCCTCATCGATTTTTCTGTGCCTGTTCACCTGTAAGATTAGTTAGCGAGATATTTAAACCGGTTAAGGTATTACAGGATATAGTCATAAGAAGTACCATCATCGCTCATCAGTGTACTAATTGCTTTAATCAGCTCACTAAAGTTAAGTTTCTCCGCTCTCTGTTTCTTACCAGTGTCAGGAATGACAGAAACAGGTGATTGTACAGCAGAGAAAGGTAAATCTAACATAACATAACATCACGCCTGTATTCCCCGAAGGGGTAGGCAGAGGTGCACATATAGTACTCCCACATTTCGCCGGTTACGTTTTAGGTCCCAATGTAATAGGGGGCGAGCCTATTGCTATCAACCGGGCACAAATCCAGACTCCGTGCTGCTACTGATAATTACCTAATGGAAAAACCCATTAACACTTTTTGCCCGACCCGGGATTCGTACCCAGGACCTCGTGCTCAGCAGTCGCGCTTAGCGACCACTAGATCGACGAGGCAGTAAATCTAACATTTTCGAAACATATTATTAAACATAAATAATACTATGTATGTTAAAACATTGATTATAATTTATGATATTAGGTTTAGGATCTCAATTCGGGACATGAAGCGCCATCTACTAGCACTCGAATGAACATGTTGTGACTTAACAGAACAAAAAAATGTTTATTATCTATAATAATGATATATAGCTGCGGTTGAATCTTTTTACTAAGACATATTTTGTATGACAAAGTGAATGGTGAGTGCACCTGTTTTAAATACAACATTATTATCTTCTAGTCAAGTGGTACCTATTGTATTTGCCTACACTACGAACTTTTGCATAACAATCCTTTGTAGTGTACATAACTAGTCTCATTATCAAGTAACTAGATGGCGCTGGCAAGAGATTCGAAATGTAGTTTCATAGATTTTGCACTTTTGATCACAATATCAGTGCCGAAATGATGAGCGTAATATCCTTGTTCAGCATCTGAGGTCGTAACGACCTCAATTCTCACTAATTCAGACTATAAGACTTGGATTGGCTGCACATTGCACATGCATTAAAATAATTGTGGTAAAATAATACAAAATCTTATAAGAACACTTAATTTATTTACATCTTAATTATTATTAGATGGAATATTTTATAACACAATGCTCCAGCTGACATTTTGTGTTTTACCTGAAACAAAAATATATTTTATTTTACTTGATTCGCAGTTAACTCACCCCTTACTATATTGAAACCTGTAAATAATATAACTAGTGAAATGTGGGTGTATTATACACCTCTGCCTGCCCCTCTGGGGAAGACAGGTTTGATTTCATTCATGTAAATTATTTGCTACAATCTTGTAACATTTTGTTAGAAACTTCAGTAGCTAAAAGTCTAACCAAGTGAAATCCTCCTTAGTAACTGGCATTGTCGAAGTGAGACAGTCAGTCACTTGTAGAATTCTGGTATTCATCTGCCTGTGTTAGGGGTGTGTGAACTATGTTAGGGGCTTCCCTTAACCAGACCGTAGCCCCTAACATAGTTCGGGAAAGGCTAGGCATACTATCAAGAATAAAGAATATTGCCAGTTATATAAAAAACTTGCATTTTCTTACATGTTCACTTTGTGCTGTTTGCATTGATATAGTGGTACAGAATAACTAGTAGGAATATGGAAACTCCCAGGATGTTGGAGAACACTGCCAGTTGGATGTCTGTGATCATGATGTCTGGAAGTTTCTGCAAAAATATTAAAACAATTTTAGTTAACTTTTACAATGTTAGTGGCATACATTGCTTCCCAAGTAGACAACGAAATTCCTCCTGTTATGTTTTTGATATACATTTTTGCCTTGTTTATTACTAGATTAACAATAAAAGTTCCACTCTTGACTTTAATTATACACTTAGTTATACTATGTTGAGGCTAACATAGATTCAAGTTGTGGCTAAATATAGGTATATTATGTTAGATATTAGATTGTAGCATATAAGGTGGCAGATGAACAGACTGTTAAGGCTCTGTGGAGTTATAACTAAAATGGTTTTGACGAAGTTGGAAAAAGGCCAACATGAGTGGGTTAAGTTAGATTTGTTATGAACATAAGCCACTAATTACTTATAACTACCAACTAATTTAATCAGGAATTCCCCCCGTGGTACTATAATATAGAGTATCGATATAGTTCTTGAAATATAAGCGTTAATTTCTTGTGATTTGCAGAAGTGCTATTGCTAGACCTGCAGAGTTGTAGACGCATATTGTTACGAATTAACTCGAAGTCAATAAGGAAGGTAATTGGTACCAACAATTTAAATAGGAATACATAATATACTTACAAATACGCTGGGGTTAAGCTAAATTTTACGGCATAAAATCCGGCCACCGCAATAAAAACAAGAACACGTCAGATATAACTTGACATGGAATTTCATAGAAATGTTTGACACTTATGAAGCATGATAAATGTATGTTTTTTGCGTTAGATATGGACCTAATGTAACATGAGTGTGATTCACAAATGCCATTTTTATGAAAATTATTTTATGCAGTTAGATAAATAAATAACTATGCTAAATACAACACAAATTATAGATACTTGCTGACTTAATCTAAAAAAGATATGCATAAAATGTCCATTGAGATGAGCTGGTCGAACTGGAACGCTATATATGTCTGCTTAAGATAGGTCTATGGTTAAAGAGGTAAAACATCCTATCAAATATATAAAGTCATTTTCTCCAATTATTAATAATATAAATATTACATTTTCATTTTATAAAAGGTTTAACGTTATTATTCTAATACATGTATTTTGCATGTACTATAACATGCTAAACATGATATTCAGGGTTGCCTTGCTCATTAAGCACCCTTTGACTAGGCAACTCACTAAAATATGTTGTCAAAGTTGTCAAAATTTTACGTTTTTAATTTGTTTTCAGCGACTTTGTTTATTATGTGAATTTAATAAATACATTCAATTAAAGCATTTTAGAGGGGGAAGTTCCTGTTTGTAACCGGGCCTGTAATTCTAAGCATAAAAATGTATTTCTCCTCTATCAGTTCCCGGTTACTGCTTTACGATACTAACAGTTGGGATTTGAAAAAAAGTTACTGGTGTTATGAAGGTATTCTGCGGGATATATCGTGGAGTGATGATAGCAAATACTTGTTGCAGGTACGTGTATTATTTGTAATTTTTTTATTTATTGTATTTATCCACTTCAGTTAATTACGGCATACTAGCATGTATGTTTCTATAGGTTTAGTTAGGTCATTATAATCTCTGGGTGTGCCAAGTATTGCATTGTCCGAGGGCACACAATGGTTGTTTTTGAAGTACTGAACTGATTAATGGTATACTATTGTTAAAGCTCAATTAATTCTACATCATGTTTTTACATCTTTAGCTCTCATTAGGCTTAAACTTCAGTTTCTATATAATTATTTAAACAGTATTCTAATGAGCGATTAGATACCTACTTTAATCATTTGAATGGCTACTAAAATAAACAAAAGATTGTTTATTTTACAAAGTTTATTAATCAAGTCTTATGTTATATTGCAGGTCAACTCTAAAGGTGTGGTAGAAATCTTGAGTCCAGCAGATCATGACATCAGAACTTTACAACATATCCCATTAAAAGACACCTGGTCCGCCAGCTTCCATCGAGATGGCCACCGCAACATCGCCATTGGCACACGTAGCGGTAATGTTATGATATGGGACACAAAAAACAAAAGTATTACAAAAACATTCCCTACACCATCGCAGCAGTCTTGTGTTAACTTTGTCAGTTATAATGCTAAGAATACAAGTCTTGCTGCTTCCATGCAGAATGGTGATACCGTTATCTATGGCCTCGTGTCTAACATTCCTGTGTTAACAGTGAAGCTTGCCAGCTCTAAAAGTATCTCTGCAATGAAATTCCATCATGAATCTCGTTCCTTACTTGGTCTAGCCACCGATGAAGGCCATGTTGTAATCCGAGACATCACCACTAACAAAGATAAGGCCTACTTTGAGAATGTCCATGCATCACCTGTTAGTGATATAGCATATTCTCTTATTAATCGAGATGTTATGCTCTCTACTGGGTATGATAAAATCATGCATGTGTACGATATAAGATTACAGAATGTTGTTTCGACTATACGCACATCTTACACCTTGACCTCTTTAGCAATCAATCCTGAAAATCAGGTGGCCCTAGGAACCAAAAATGGTATAGTGTTATTATATGATCTCAGGGACCTAACTACTCCTTCTAGAGTTTTAAAAGGACATGAAGAAGAAGTCCATAAGGTTTCTTTCCAACCATCTAGAAAGAGGATAGTATCAGCTGATATTAGTCTCCGTGAAGACACAGAAAACCTGTCCCCGCTTAAAATTAATTCACCAGCACGGCACAGGACATCCGACATGTTCTTCATTTCAGACTCACCACCAAGAAATAATAATAATTTAGATATCTCTTCACAAGGAACTGACAATAAAGCTGATTCATTCCTTGTCATGATGGGTCTTGATAAATCAAATGATTATGAAGAAGATGGGAACAAGTCCTCAGAATTTGAAAGAAAAAGCGACAAACATGAAATTAGGTACCGTCAATTAGATGCTGAGAAAAATATAAGTAAAATATCTACACCATTGAACAGTAAAGTAACTGAAAACTTGGGATTTCCATCACCTATAATGATAAACGGTGTTCCAGATGATGGACGAGGTTCTAATAACAATGAAGCAAATCTGCGGCCAACAAACTCTAACCATGCTTTAGCTGTAGAGTCCAAGGCTGTTGAAGAACTAAAAGATTTTGTCAAATTGACTCTTGCAGATGTAGCTGATGATAACAGGAACTATTTCCTCCACATTATGATGGCTCTTACTAAGCAGAAGTTGTATTTAGAGAAGCAACTGTCTGGTGTAAGTGAGCAAATGCAGAATATGATGCATAATCAAAATGCTTTAGTTGAAACAAATAGAAAACTGGCGTTAGAAATTGAACAACTAAAAGCTAGGCAGACTTATTTCTAAATAGGTCATGAATATTCAAAATTAATGATTTCATAATGTGTTACTGATGTGGTGCTGCCAGCTTAATTATAACGTGTAAGATAAATATTTCTTTGTTTAGATCAATTTGATGAGGTGTCACAAAGAAAGGTTCTAATATTATAATGTCGCCCTGGCATCACTGGATATGTGCACTGTAGATGTTAGGTGTGCTCTCCTTGCCCACATGCGTAATACTTTCAAACTGATAAATGTTGAACTTCAATTGTAATATAAAATCTCTCCTGTATGCTCTAAAAATCCTACAAGGATTAGCTAAAAAATCATTAAATTTTACACTACAAATAATAAAAAAAATGTTAAATTCTAGCTATGAAATTGTATACTTAACATATTTAAATTATGGTTAATAATTAATACAATTACATAAATTGTTCTAATGACTGAAGAAAAAAATGTTAAAGCATTCCTTAACAATACAAATAGTGCCAAATCTATGTTGTATGAATATAATGAATTCGCTTGTTTAAAACAGCATGAAGTTTTTATAAGCTAGTTAGTCTGTGCCATTAGAGAAATGTTATGTTTCGCCAGATATTTACCAGTATTTTATTAGTGGACAATAATATCAATTTACATTTTAGTGTATTAACACTTGGAATGCTGTGGATGTTTGCATTTCACTGTTGTTGATTTGTTTGTTAATAGTTTCGTATTAAGTAGATGTGGATTCAATAAACCATTTTCTAACACTCTGTTTCTTTTCTTCCTCTTCAATACGTATCTAAAGTATTAATTTGTGGTGACATAATAATATTTGATAAAAGACCAAAAACTAAACAGGTATGTTTCACCAAAGGTCTCATCACCATGGATGAAGGATTCTACTTAGTTCCCCTCATGGGATAATCTCTAATAGACGCAAAAGATTACATTTAGCCCAGGAATCGAACTCATGATCTCATGCTCAGCAGTCGCGCTTAGCAACCACTAAGATTTCCGTATTATTATAACTTTGTGCTAAGTTACTGAGGCAATCACCTATAGTGCAGATAGTTTTTGGTTAAAAATCTAATTGGACATAACATTTTGATTGAAAAATTATAGCGTACTGTAATAATGGCTGTTAATAGCTGGTGGATGCGCTCGTAACTGGAGTTTGGTAAATTGATTGCCCGGAACATATCGACTCACACGCCTCACGCCACTGCTTGCACGTAATCTATATTATAATCTCAGTTGTATGTAATTTTATCATCACGCCTTTTACTCAGAAGGGGTAGGCTAAGATGTACTGTATGCCTACTACTGATTGAACGGGCGGGTAGATGGATATTCTGAAGCTCGATTAGCGTAGTGGTACAGCGCTGACTAAGTAATTATAAAGGAATACAAATTAATTTATTTTATTGAATTCCTGTATATGTCAGTGTTACATAACTATTAAGTAGGTAACAATAATGATTCTATTATTTCTGAATAAAGTACTGAAAAGTCTGTTATCAGGTGGCAATAAGGCTCGTGCCTTTAATGGTTGGGTTATGCCAATCTTGATGTACTCCTTTGGTATACTCAAGTGGACTCAGACCGAATTGGATGCCTTGGATAGGAGAGTCCGTACACTGCTAACTGCAAATCGGATGCATCACCCACGTTCGTCGGTAATGAGGCTATACATCCCACGAAAATGTGGTGGTCGTGGTTTTTTAAACGCCAAGACTCTTCATAATCGTGAGGTGTGTAGCCTCAGAGAATATTTTCTGCATGCTGACGTGGGAATGCACCGAGAGGTAGTTGTAGTGGATAAAGGACTCACTCCGCTCTCCTTGGCTAAAGAGAACTGGTGCAAACCTGTGGTATTGAGTGTCAACGACCGCAGGGATGTATGGCAAAGCAAGGAGCTACACGGCCGGTTCTACAAGGCTCTTCATGGGCCCGACGTAGACCTCCTATCGTCCGTCTCCTGGCTACGCTTCGGTGATCTCTTTGGAGAAACCGAAGGGTTTGTTTGTGCAATTATGGACGAAGTTATCATGACGAATAATTATCGGAAATATATCATTAAGGATGGCACGGTTGACATATGTCGGGCTTGTCACCGTCCGGGTGAATCCTTGAGACATATTATTTCTGGTTGTTCTAGTCTTGCTAACGGCGAATACTTGCATAGACATAACCAAGTGGCCAGGATTATCCACCAGCAACTTGCTTTGAAATACAAACTTGTGGATTCCGAGATACCATACTACAGGTATGTCCCCGACCCAGTTCTTGAAAATGATCATATCACATTGTACTGGGATCGATCTATCATCACTGACAGGACTATTGTTGCCAATAAGCCTGATATAGTGGTGATAGATCGATTAGAACGCCGTGCAGTGATTGTTGATATCACAATCCCACATGACGAGAATCTCGTGAAAGCTGAAAAAGATAAACAAATTAAATATCTTGATTTGGCGCACGAGGTTGTCGACATGTGGGAAGTGGATTCAGCAATCATTGTACCGATAGTCGTTTCGGCCAATGGCCTCGTGGCCAAGAGTCTCGACCAACACCTGAAGAGGCTCACGTTAGGCGGTTGGGTCAAGGGCTTGATGCAGAAAGCAGTACTCCTTGACACGGCACGCATTGTGAGGAGGTTCCTCTCTCTGGAGGCCTAACCACCGGTGGCTTGGACCCGGTTCCCGCTGCTGGTTGGACCCTGTATTTTATATTTTTAAATTTTGTATGTTTTTTTTTATATATTATTTAAAAATGTAAAATATAAGATGTTAAGATGAATAAAGGGAATGATTCTATAATAAACACAATTACATTCAATTTATGCTCTGTGAGAACCGCGTCGAAGACACGGAGGAGCCGAAAGGGCACCAACCAAAATCCAAAGGGAGCAATAATCCCTCCCTCCTACCGCGCGCCGGAATGCAAATGACCTCCGGTACATGCCGAGCGGTACCTGTGGAAAGATACAATACAAAAAAAGGACCATATGAAGCGACTATATCCAATTGCAAACAGACTCGCTGACAGTTGCTTAGCGTTTTTTTTACGTGACAGTAACATGAAATATTTAAACCAGGTCTGAAAGCATCTGAAGAACCACGCACAAGCTAGAAGTAACAAAAAATATTTAAGTCTTTGGTGAGTGAAAATAACAGTTGCATGTGTATCTTCATTATTGTTAACGTCCATAAGCTCTCAATTATTAATTATATTCGTTTGAAATCTTAAAAAAAACCCATCAAAACAAAATGAAAGTTTTGTTCTCGGGCAGATCTGTAAAAACGAGTTCTGAGGTCTGGGTCTAGCTAAGAACACCGTCGTTTTAATATTTTTATTGGAGACTATTCTATGACCAGTCTATCAGTCTAATATTCTCTTTGCAGTGTATGCTATTAAAACCTCCTCAGTTACATTGACATCAGGGTTCCCATAATTTTTCGGGTTTTTTTCTCAAGATATGTAAAGCCCCTAAATGCATACTTTCAGTTAGCAGTCCCTAAAAATAAATGTATATGGTTTAGATAACTGATTTAAAATCTATACCCATTTGGGCTAAAACCTTTGGAATTTGGTCTTTCTAAATATATACAGTAGTAAACTGCTCTGTAAACCGGAACGTAGTTTTGACAGTTAGTTTTATTGTTGTCATAATTGGTAACTTGTCATTCGAAGTTAGGTTAGCAAGTGTAATTTGAACATAATTTATCAATATTCATGCGATATGGGTGAATTAACTGCTACAAATTTGTTCGAATCACAAACGATATTTGCTGATCACAAGGATTTGATTCACGATGTTGCGTACGACTTCTACGGCGAGAGAATGGCCACTTGCTCCAGTGACCAGTATGTAAAGGTGAGTTCAATTGTTAGCAAACATAAGCGCGGTAATTATATTCCAATTAACTATGTAATTTGTAATGTTGTTAGTAATATCTTAAGTATGAGTGCAATGAATTTAGCGTAGGATTTACCATAGCGTATTTGCGTATTATTTTGACGATAGCCGGCCCGGACTGATAAGCTCAGCTGCTTATCATGTTGTGATTCCTCTTACTAGAGTATTGAATGTCCGTGTCGTCAGCGAAAGCCAAGCACGTTATAAGTTTTATAATCTTTATAAAAGTAAAATTACACTAACAGTTAAATAACCTCATACATACACAATTAGATTGTGATACATAACAAGTCACTTTGGTAACACAACACAGTATAATTTAATAACATGTGGATGATACACAATCACAAATGTTAAACTTGTAGATACATCAAACCTTACTCTAATTATCTCTAATTCCATCTATGAATTGTTTTAATGTAGGTGTGGGATTCTGATGGTAATGGTGGCTGGCGCCTCACAGCCAGCTGGAAGGCTCACCATGGATCAGTGTGGAAGGTCACATGGGCACATCCCGAGTTTGGTCAGGTCATTGCAACCTGCTCCTTTGACAGAACCGCTGCTATTTGGGAGGAAGTCGGTGAGATGTTGTAGATACTTTACTTTATTAATCATAATTTATACACCATTGTAAATTTATTAGAAATCAAAGAAACCTTTATTAATAATATATTTTACTGTTCTGTGGCATAAAAAATACAATTGTGCAAATAACTATAATATGGATAAGAAAGAAGAAAAATAATCTTTCATTTTATAATACTTTTCAATCTGCATATTTCTTTTTGTAGGTGACACTGCAGCATCAGGCTCTGAAAAAGGTCTTAGGACATGGCTCAAGAGATCCAACCTTGTGGACTCCAGGACCTCAGTGACTGATGTGAAGTTTGGACCCAAGCACTTAGGCCTTTTACTTGTCACATGTTCTGCAGATGGCATCATACGGTATGAATACTATATGTTATATTATAGATGGAAATACTGAGTTATGCAACTTAGTTAATGATGGTGGGAAACGAGGGACAGGATATTTAACTATAACATAATTATATATAGCTGAAAACTGGATCAAAGCAGTTCCCTTTGCATTTCAAATCAAACTGTTAAGCTTCCCACATGTATGTCAATCTAACAATAATTTTTAAAAAAAACAAAAAACAATAAAGATAAATATGGAATTGCTTGCTTGCTAATCCATTGTGAAACTCAGCTGTTATTTATTGCTCATATTATTTTGTTGTAGGATATATGAAGCTCCAGATGTGATGAACCTTGCTCAGTGGACTCTGCAGCATGAGATTCCTACTAAAGTTTCCATCAGCTGCCTCTCATGGAACCCATCATTATCCAGGTAATATAGGATGTATATTATTGTATTTATGACTTCTTTTACTTTCTGGAGTCACCTTTGACAACATCGAAAGAGATACCTATAGAACAAAACATTAAAATATATAAGATTCTGGATTTGTACCAAGAATAAGAGTAATTTCATTTAAAGAATATTTTTTTCTTAAGATACTTATCCACGTATGATTTTAGGGTGGTGCACCCGCCTATGCTGGCGGTGGGGAGCGACGAGCCCAACACGACCAACGCGGCAGCTACCGTCCAGTCAGACAAAACAACAGCCTGTAATGGAAAAGTGTTTATTTATGAGTAAGTTCCACTTTCAAAATCAAAAATCAAAATCAAATTTATTTATTTTGTGAACATAGGTGTTACATGTGTTTTTTCACTATATATATCTATTGTACGAACCATGTCCCGCCGATAGGCATACAAAATTAGATTTATACAATTTTTTCATGGGAGTAGAAAATATATATATTTTGTATATCATTACTGTTAATATTTAAAAGTCTTAATTCTTCTGTCTCCTATATTGCCCATTTTTTATCAACTGTTGATTAATGATCTCTGACACTTTCTTTCATGAAATAGGTATATTGTTTGTTATATACTGTATATTGTCAATTGCCACCGCATTTACAGTTGACGGCAAACTTTACAGGTATAGCGAGACGTCTCGCCGCTGGACGCGAACAGACTGCCTGGCGTCTGTACAGGAGCCGGTCAACGACCTAGCGTTCGCTCCGAACCTCGGCCGATCGTTCCACTTGCTAGCCGTCGCCACTAAAGACGTGCGCATCATCAAGATAGAGCCTATAGCGTGAGTATATTGTCAGAAGAATGTTGCATTAAACTAGGACTTTTTTCTCAGGTCTTACAGGTGTTGACACAACATGTGCAAATGCAGGCTGGATAATATTACAGACATCAATTTATATCCTTAATTCTTTATTATCCTATAAACCTTAATAATTACCATATTTGTCTCGTGAGAAACTTGGGACGTTCTCAGTAACACGCGGTGACAGTGCGCATGCGCATTGCGTTTGGCAACTTGCCCGATTTTCTGTGAAAATTGTATGGTTCAGCTGGATTCCTTAGGCCAGCTATGGGATTCTTTTTGGGTTTTTATTAATTATTTATGTCCATGTTTCGTAGCGAATCGTCGGGCGGGGGTGCCACGGCTCGCTTCAAGGTGGAGGTGGTGGCCGCGTTCGAGGAGCATTATTCATGCGTGTGGCGCGTCTGCTGGAACGTCACCGGCACGCTGCTGGCCTCCTCCGGGGACGACTGCTGCGTCCGGCTGTGGAAGAGTCAGTACCACACACCCTACTTGTTACATGCGTAGGTTATATAGAGGAGCACTACTCGTGCGTGTGACGTCTGCTGGCCTGCGCCGGGGTCGACCAACCCCAACTATTGTTATTCCCTTACCCCTCTACTAAACTATACTTTCTGGTAAAATGTATATGATGTATGATAATTATACCTTATATAAAAGCACAAGTTCATATTATATAGGTGTAAGAAATATCTATTTTAGCATAGAACGACTTCTAGCTTGTCTGATTAATTATACTTAATATCATGTGTACTTTTCCAGTGCAATACCTGAACCAGTGGAAGTGCGTGGCGGTATTCAAGAACGAGCCGGCGGCGGGCGACTCCCCCCCCCTGTGCCGCCCCTCCACCACCTACACGCGCCTCGCCACCATGGCCAACCCCGCGCACATGCCGTTCCACTGACGGTCAGTATAACCCAATACACTCAAACATGCTCAATAGGAACAAAACTTAAAAGGGATATATATATATAATTATATTGAATTATTAACAATAAACAACTCTTCTTCTGCCGAGTGGTATCCGGTCTAGAATTGACCACCCCTTTCCTCACGAGGATGTCGTAAAAAGGGCGACTAATCCTGAAGATGGGCAACAGCGTCTTCTGTAACTCCACCACCAATACTCCCCCCCCCCGTACCTAAAGGGGAGGCCTTTGTTAAACAGTGGACTTCTGGTTGATGAAACAGCTCTTCATAGCTCGATGATTGCCCACAATAGTGCTTGGACGTCGTCCGTAACTCTTAACGCCACCTGACAGCCCGCGTGGGAAGGCCCAAGACTCACAGTTGCCATCTCATAAATGTATACAATTTTATGACTACCATTACTGTTAGCGATACGACAGCTTTCTATTTAAGCTTATTAAAGTGTTAAAGATAATGGTACGTTTCATTTCACATCGTTTTTATCAGTTGAACGTAGTGGATATGGGTAGGGTAGTGACTACTAGGGATAGGGTATCAGCTGTTCCATGCGGCCTTAATTACTTTCCCAGTATATTAGGAACGGACTTGTGTTTATAGACAAAAGTGGAACTCAAAATGGATGGTTTATTGCCAAATCTATAATTGTATTCAGAATACGATAACAGTAAAATAACAGTAAACAAATTAGGTCAAAGTCCTATAAAGATTTTATTTGAAAACAAATCGATAGTGTTCAATATGTGAAAGTGTCACAATGATGCTAATAAGTGCTATTCTTCTATACCACTTGTATTTAAACAAATATGGTACCTATTCTATTCATGTTATTATAGCTATAATATGTTTAAAGGAAGCGAGTTGTGTGATCATTAAAAAGTAATAATAATACCGTAATGCACATCTTATATTAATCTTTCAATAAAATACATGCATACAAGCATAACATAACACTCTATTATTTAGTATTTTATAATGTAAACTCATTATTATAAACGTTAACAAAAAAATACTAGTCCAAAAACGATTGCTTGGAAGTCGAGCGCGTACAATATAGTATAACTGCTTATTCGCTTAACATTACAAGGAGTAGCACGCAAACATTTAAACTATGTCCGCGGCACACTGGCGACTAATCGCATTGTTTGCGTGGTTACGGCGATTAGTCTAGTGTGTGGCGGCGGGCTAATGTGTGGGTAGGTTGGGTGTTTTCTCTTCACTTCATCGGCGCTGTGCGTCTGAGTCGTTGTAAGTGGGTGGTCTCTTTGCCCATGCTTCGTGTTGAATACCACCCGACCTGCGGAAAGAGGAAGATTTCAACTGACCCTGTCAATACACGTGAAGGTAATAAGTGTGCCGTCCCGCCAGACAAACCGCAAAACGATTGATTTGATACATGTATTGGAATGTCATAATGTTTCGACTATATTATCTACCCTACCCTATATGACATATATCAAACCCATATATTTTTCATGGGATTCGATATCTATTCACCATTCGTTTTGCCATTTTTCTAGGGTCCCAGCATAGATTTTTAATTAATTAATATTATAAACATACTGGCATCGCTCTCTCGCTCTTGCAATGGCTGTTTGAAGATGAGTGTGGACTGACGATGTTACTGTAAGAGAAAATAAAATATTAAGAAAATAATAAAATACAAGGAAAATCATTTATTTCACATAAAACAAGTAAAATAGATTACAGTAAATATATAATATAATACTTTGACAGTCTAAGGCTTGAATGCTCACTGTGCATGTCTACCTACCTACATTAGCTTATCTTAATCCTCTGATCATTGGGTTAATTCACGTAATTTTGAAACACATTTTAGGTTCAGTCTCTTTGTCTTCATGACAATAAATAATTGGGACTAGACAGAAACTATGTGTCAAATTTACGAGACTTGTCATTTTGAGGAGACATCCGTAGCATGGGACGGACTTTTGGAAGTCCATCACCCGGCAATAGTCCCCAGCGGGCCAGGATGGTGGTGTACCTCCTTACAGGTGAGGTGCGCAAGCGCGCGCCGGAGTAAACCATTGGTAAGCGTACGTACCCTAAGGACGCCCGCTTTATAGTTGTGGCGTTGCTCTGTAGCAGGATTCTTGTCGGAGGCGTCCCCAGCGAGCCGCTCGCCCGCCAACTGACACAAAACATCACATCAACATAAATCACACCTATATCTGGAAGACAAGCTCAACACCACAGGGACGTGTAACAGCCTCACCTAGGGATCCCTTCTCCTGCCTTCCTATAGAACTCCGCGCGCTTGTCACAGCTGATCCTGTTTGGACAGCTGTTCAACCTCATCGTCCGCTCCTCCTCGAGGTTCACTTTCCTCACGCACGGCATCCTGATATTTTTGCTCCTCGTCATCTTCTTGGCGTCGTTGACGTCAGTGCTGGAATGTTCATCGATGCTGGGCAGCCTGGGGTCCAGCCCGCAGTCTCCGTTGTCGTACACCTTGTACACAGGCTTCTTCACCCCGTACACGCTGCTGAGAGGCCTGTTGATCATCCTGGGACTCTGCAGCTGGCTCTTCTTGGGGGTCCTGTCGACGACGGGCGCCTTGGGCGCGGGCTTGATCTGCGGCTCGACCGCGCTCCGCACGAGCCCCAGCTTGGTGTCGGCGGGCCGCGGCGGCGTGCTGGGGATGCGGATCTTGTGCGAGCTGAGCTTGGCGGGCGCGGTGGGGGCCTTGCTGCTGGTGGCGACGGGGTAGTCGTGGTCGAGCTCGTACTTGGCGCGGTACTCGGGCGGGGACAGCGGGCGCGGCTCCTGCGCCGCGGCCGACCACAGCAGGTCGGGGCCGGCCAGCGCGTGCGCCTGCTGCAGGTGCGTCTTGATGTTGTACATGCCCGCCATCGGCCCGAACGGCTCCGCCTTTATTTGTGCCACCACGTCCATTATTGTCATGCTGCACAACTCGGATATCTGCCTGTATATCTGGAAACAAGATGGTCATCAATGTACTTTTATATGTTGATGTACTAGTTTTTAATTTCTACGTTAAGGCCCTTATATATTCTATTATATATTTATACATTCCTCTTTTCTGTCACAAGCATACGGGAGGGTACACTCACGTCTCTGTTAGTGGCCGGCTCAACATTTCCAAAGGGGTGTGTCTTCATCTTCATGCCGGTTCTCCGCACCCAGCGGTGGCGAGCAGCTTCCTCTATCTTCATACGGAGCTCTACATTTGGCTCCAGAAGATGTTGGATAAACGCCTTGCACTCTGTAAACCAAAGTACATCCAGATAAAACGTAACATCACGTCTGTATTCCCCGCGGGGCAGGAAGAGGTGACTAAACTATACCCTCATTTTGCCAGTTATGGAAAACGCGGGCGAGCTTCCGAGAATTACCTAATGGACAAATCCAGTAACACTTTGCTCGGGATTTGGACACAGGACCATACTCAGCAGTCGCGCGTAGCAACCACTAGACCAACGAGGCAGTCCAAAATCCAGATAATTCGAGTATATACGATCATTACGTTGGTAATATTGAGAAGCTTGCAATATCCAGGTTATAATAATATATAGGTTTAGATGTAGGAGCTGTTATAATACGATTTGTGATACATAGGTGATCTATAACTCAAATTCGTATGGCCTATAATTAAGACTAGTTTTTGCAGTGATTTCGTGTGAACGTGTCTCGCGTGCTTCTCTAAAATTCTAAACATATTTATTTCTAAGTTCTGTGGCTTAGTTGTGATGAGCTGATAGACGGTCGAGAGTTCCTTTAGCACTTATAATATTAAGTACTAATTGTTTCAGGCACAAGGAGAGCAGTGTGTGAGAGAGAGAGAGACGCTGCATCAAAACGTTATAAGGACTTGTGTATACTGAAAGTGAAGTGTTTCCAATACGGAGAGGTTCGATAATAGTGTTTTAAAGAAATTCTCGGAAAGACGGTGTGAAGTTAAACACTTTCTTTTTTTATTGCTACAGTCGGCTATAACACTTTTAACATGGTGTAGGTACTCAACCGATTGTAATTGTTTTTGTTTGGCTAATTGATTGTACAGAATCATAAAAAATATCGAACCTCTCCAATAAATAGTCAGTAAGCTAATGATTTTAAAATAGAAAAATAAGCTTGTTTATTTTGTAAGTTTTTGATATTGTAAGTAAAATATTTTGTCTCATAAACACTCTAGTTTGCCATTATACATTCCAAAATCCATTTTTACCTTGTGCACAAAAATTCGGTTTGTAAACCTCTACCTAATACTAAAATTAGGAAGATTATTTTACCGTTACCGTGTATTATATATATGTATCTATTCTTATGATAAATGGATGCGAGCGAATTCCCGCTTTCGTAGAAGCAAAAGGAAGCTTATACTCAAAACTGGGCCAAAGTTGGTTAGTAGCAGGTGCAAAGGGAAGTCTATCCACTGGGCCAGCCGAGCCAACATTGGTCATTCATAGTGTCGTACCGGGAGAGACGCAGGCGAGCGCGGCGCGCTGTTTGCGCGTGAAGCCGCGCGTGATGGCGGCGCGCAGCTGAGGCCGCGACTTGCCCTCGCCGCCCTCCGCGCCTGTGAACGGCAGTCCGCCCGTCACCATCCCGTACACTATCACACCTCTGTGGAAGAATACTCACATTTATGTATTAATATTAAATAGGTTTTGAGATTTAAGGATCGACTAGTCTTCGGCCTTATGGACAGGTTCCAAAAAAGTAGTCAATCCTACTTGCTACTTAAGGCCTAGAACCGTACTTTTACTGCTGCGTCAAAATTGTCTCTAAAACATATTTAATACGCAATTTTGCCTCAATTTACAAGAAAAATTATATTTCCAGCTAAAGATAATAATAATTAATACTATAGATATTAATAAAACTTAAACCATATCCAATTTCAAGGAAATCGTTCAGTCTTTACCGTAAACACGTTATACACACACAGAGGGAGAAGTTAATGAACGAAGGCATACATGCTCCATAAGTCAACTTCGGGTCCATATCGTCGGCCGTCGACGAACAGCTCCGGGGCCGCGTACTCCAGCGAGCCGCACGGCGTGCGCAGCGCGGCTCCTCCGCTCCACATATTTGATAGACCGAAGTCTGACATAAATAATGGTTATTAATCCTTCTAAATTCGTTCAAATTATGGTCGAGGGTATATCCTCTTGTACGAATTATAAGCATATATCTTGATTTTGTGGTTAATTAAGACTATACAATTATACACAAGACATTAGTCCACAAAATGATCTCACCAACTATTTTGATAAATTGTTTAGTGCTGTCCAACATGATGTTTTCCATTTTCAAGTCGCTGTAAGAGAGAACATACATTGATTTATTCAACCAGCATTTTGCTAGCTCAAATACTTTTAGAATTCAATAAGAATCACCTATATATTTAAAATAAATTGTGATATCATAGATATCTCAATAGTAATACTAAGTGTTACCATAACAAAAAATACCCAATTTATGCCGGTAAATAAATCATTATGCGTCTGTACTTGTGCCTATCAGCAATTAATTGAATGGAGTGAGTAATAAGTGTATAGTCACCGATGTACAACGCCCCGAGCGTGCATGTGCCGCACAGCAGAAACGAGCTGCGCGGCCAGTGCGCGTGCGCGGGACTCGGGCAGGCCGCGCGTGGCGCCGCGCGCGCCCAGCACGTGTGCGCTCAGGTCGCCGCCGCCCGCCGCCTCCATCACCACGTACAGTCGCGGCCCGTGCTACACACAAACAACTGACTCACACCGCATGGCTTCAGCATATAACATCACGCATGTATTCCCTGAAGCGCCAGGTAGAGAAGTAATACAGCTATATTTCACCAGTTCATTATAGGGTGCGAGCCTTTTGCCATTAACCAGGCACTAAGCCTCCTGCTGCTACTGAGAATCACCCCAATGGTAAAAATAACTCATCGCTCTACCCGAGAAGCCCCCTTACAATAAACATGTTGTGTACGCGAGACACAGCATTACACTGCACATGGCGGCCTCTCACTTTCACATCGTAAACTAAGCTGCTTTAAGAGATTTTGGTAAGGGGGAAGAAAAACGTTAAAAAGCAGTTTAGTTAACAAAAGTGACCATTGAAGTTCTTGCGAACAAGCTTTGAATAGTACCATTAAAGCGAATAAATCCTCAGTTATCTAGAGTAAGTTTAGCCTGCGTTCCTAACCATCATAGTTTCGTACAGGGCCGCGATGCACGGGTGTCGCAGTTTGGCCATCACCCTTGGCTCGCGGTGGAGGTTCCGGCGTGCATACTCCTCTTTTATAGATGTCAGGTCGATGATCTTGATAGCCACCTACAACAGACACGTTATAAAGTCCAACATCCACAGTTTACCCCTAGATAAGGAGTTCAGTTTTTACGTGAGACTTATAATTCTGCAACGGACCACTTTCTTGATTTATAATTTGTAAGTTATACTATCGTGCTGTACCCCAGACGAAACGGCTGGGCTGATTTCGATAGGCCTTCCATTTGTAGATAGCTTATGTCATAAGGAGTAACTAAGCACTTTAAGTTTGGAAAAAGATTTGGGTTCTGTGTAATAAAATTAAACTCGTGAAATAGTCGAAACAGAAAAAAACAAATTATAGTAGGGTATTCGTAATTTTAAGAAGTCTCGAGTGAAAGCTAGTATCTTCTATTATAATAAAGGTTAAAACGTTGGCTGATGATAATTTCTTTTTATTCTGTAAGAGTGGTCGAACTCCGCTCTAGCAAGACTATCGTCAAGTCGTAGTCAAACTATTTAGAAATAATGTTGGCCATACCACAGCTTGGTCTATAGTTGGCCCCAAATCTACAACCTAGGCATGTCAATTTCAGGAAGTGGTCTTCTCGTTAATTTGAAAGTTAAATATTAACTTTGAAATTTGTTGATTTTCGCTTTTATCAATGCATTAAATTAATAGTCTTAGGCATAGACAATACAAATACTTGAAACTTCAATTTTAAGATACGGTATCACTAAACATGGTAACCCTGGAAAAAATAATATATACTATCGAATAATATACCGAAATGCAATAATTGTTTCATACGCATTATGCAAATTAGTAAAAAGTGCCACTAGTCTTGGTGCACAACGAGAATCCATCGTTTAAGAGTACCTACGCTATGACACATCCATCGAAATAAAATTAAGTACTGGCTTCTGCCTACCCAAGCGACCATCATGCCACAGGGTAACTTGTGTGACGTTGTCCTATCACTTTCGTGCTATCCACTTCTAGTACTGACGGTAAAATAATGTTCAGATTACGTTACCTTTTTTCCTATAATCCTATGTGTTGCTTCTTCAACTCTCGCAAAGTGCCCCTTCCCTAGCACTTTGCCAGTCATAAGATAATTTCCAACACTATATACTTGTCCCTTATTCCTGGTCATATTGGCAGTCTTCATACTAAACTTTACTCACTAATTTAGATTCATAATTATATTATTTCAAGCGTGAAAAAAACGTATTTATACTAACAATACAAATTACACGTTTTCTCACACGATTATTATCGTATTTACTTGTAAACGTCATAATAAATGTTTGGGTACCATCTTTTGTTTGGTCTTTGAAATTGGAACTATTTATTGACGGGCTTGACATTTGATTGGACTATTTTTAACGGCTAAATGTAACCGCCAGTGCCCCTGCACGTTGAACGAACACTAAATAGGTTTCTTTTTGGCTTCGAGTATCTTGTCAATCAAATTAATTACGTTCAAACGAGCCGCCTTACAACCGTGCCTTTGACTCAATTTATAAGTGGCAATAGCCAAAATGCTACAGCATTGAAAGGGTTCCGAGTTCAAACCCGTCCGTACCCACAAAAGTGACACAAACCAAGTCATAGCATGATAAGCCTATTGTTATTAAGTTTTGTTTACCGATTAATGCTATTAATATGAGTTAGCGGATCTCGTATCGATTTTAGATATAAAAAAAACAATAGAAATAAACTAGACTTCGCCGCTGACTCACTTCACGACCAGACTCTTCGAGCTATCGCGACTCACTGTATCTAGATAAGAAAGTTTTCTACCGAATCTTTTTCTGCCTTTTCTTTTCGAATGCTATATTAATACTTCATTAAGAATTATGTATAATATAAACAACGCTTAGGGCCGGCGCGGCGAGTCACATACCGGCTTATTCAGTAATGTTGCGAGTTCAAAGTCTTGGTGTACAAATGTCCCTCGTTCAGGTGGCGAGGAAAAGTAATTGTAATTACGTTGTACGTGTTACGTATCGTTGTTACATATTAGGTATTTGGTTTTGATGTTTGGAGATTGAATCAGAATGTAGCAATAGGTGATGTTATAATGTATGGTGAAAAGTTAGTGTAAGACAAAGAGCGCCATTCTGCCTACCTCTATGAGGACAACATATTTCTCGTTACTTATAAAAAGGAGGATTATAGTACTTCTACTTATTTTGTCTATGCTTAAAAATACCTATTTAAAGTAGGTAATCGAAGATGGTACTCATTCTCATTGTGGAAGTAACAGTACCAGAAAACCTAGAGTGAAATGTTCGTTTTAGATTTAATTAACAGTGAAACCTAATGCTTTAAAATAATTATATCTATCTAAGTTTTGTAGGATTTTGCATATAAATCATAATAGGATAATCTTTGGTCCTACACTTATGTGTGAAAAATTATTTGTTTTAACTGTGCGTGAGACAAGATCGATATAAATCTCTATCCATATTGGTATATAATAAATGTAGAGGTAGACTAGACGTATTTGAGCCACCATATCGATTAGACTGCTTCGTTGGTCTAGTGGTTGCTAAGCGCGACTGCTGAGCACGAGGTCCTGGGTTCGAATCCCGGGTCGGGCAAAGTGTTACTGGGTTTTTCCATTAGGTAATTCTCAGTAACAGCACGGAGTCTGGATTTGTGCCCGGTTGATGGCAATAGGCTCGCCCCCTATTACATTGGGACCTAAAACATAACTGGCGAAATGTGGGTGTACTATATGTGCACCTCTGCCTACCCCTTCGGGGAATACAGGCGTGATGTTATGTGTGATGTTATGTATCGATTATATTATGCATCCAGGTGTTTCGGTACGTTTACTACTAGCTTCTTATATAGAGTAATCTTACCGTTTGTTTACGCAATCAAATCCCAGGTACCTACCGCAGCTCAGACGAAGTGGCAAAGGGTTTGCCAAGAGGCCATGCAATACATCAGTGACGTCTGTAGCAGTCTGAGGCCAAGACCCAGTTTGAGGTCATGACGTCATGTTAATAGTAAGTAGATACGAAGGTACGTATCTATATAACAACACGCCTATTTTTTCCGTGAGTAAGAAGTGGATAGTAATAACAAAATTTGCCACATAAGTATCCCATGTAGGGCGAAAACCTAATCCCATTAACTGCGCAACACATCCTGAATGCGTGCTGCTAAATACCATCTAAGTAGTGAAAATACCCAGACCCAGCTAGGAATCGAACTCGGGACTTAATGCTCAGCTATCGTGCTTGCAATCACTAGTTAGATATTTAGTCATTTGTAGTTTATTTTAATAAAACAATATTTTAGGTATTTTAACTATAAAGATAACTTTACGTAAATACAGTTACTAGGGTCGTCTACTTGGTTCTTGCTTGTCATTTTAAAAATAGACTCGCAAATATATTAACACCTCTAGCCTAGGCACTAGATTCTACAACGTTACAACATTATTGTTGTTTGCTAAAAATAACGCATGACTCACATTAGACGTAGATATAGACGTCTAAGTTTAAATACGGCTGTGTGTATACATCGGCTATTTTATTGGAAGTTCCTCGCACCGTACCAATCTTACTTAAGTAATAGGGAAGTCGAACATACGTAGGTACCTACATATCGCCAATGATATTTCAAGCTTGTTGCTTGAAATTTAGGTGATTTATACCTTTTTCATTAATGGTATTTAATAAGGAAAGTGGAGACAAAGTAAGCTTTCGCTGCTATGTTATTATAATAGATAGTGCTTTTTTCCAGTAATAAGGAAAAAAATAACAAGTATTATTTCTGGATTGAGCTAAATTTAATACTATCCGTTGACATGTTATACTTTTGATATAAAATGTATAAATATGCTGTAATGTATCGTGCTATGATTGTATTAGAAATAACTTTTATTTTCTTACTCCAACAATTTGCGGAATTACTTATTTTTAAAAGTTAGGCACAAGAACGCAGAAATATCATACGGAAAGCGACATTTTTGACACTAATGACAATCTGCAAAACTGTATCTGTCAAAAAGTTTAACTCAACAAAAATAAAGTTATAAGTGTAAACGTCAAAACAAAACAAAGTTAAAGTATTGCTCGCTAAAATAAGATAATTTTGAACTTTGACTTACTGTGTTATCAATAGGTATTGTAAGTGATAATACATCGTCTATCACTCATTGTTATCATATTACAACATTTACAGCTCGGTTTATTCATCAGTACTCTTATTACCAGTGAATAACCATGGACATAAAATTCGATGAAATGACGGTAGACACGAGCCTTGCACAGGTACCTATGTGTTTATATTAAATTTATTAATATATGATAAGTATTCTTTCTCTTTTTTTATTATTTTTCTTTCTTTCTTTCGTGGTCTGTGCCTACCCCTCTGGGCAATAGGCGTGACTTTATGTATGTGTGTATTCTTTCCTCAAAATATAAAGAAAATAATTTAAGCTTATACAATTACATACATTACATTAGTTATGCGCCTGATTGACAATAAGCTGATTCTATGAATACTTACAAATTTATTCCACTCATATTTGTTTTACACCACTTACTAGGTACTAAGTTTCACTTGCATCCTTGAGGAACTTCTCTGTCTAAATTTAATAGATAATTAACCATTACACTTTTCAGAAATATTTGGAACAAGAAAAAGATTTATTAGAGGTGTATAAAAATAAAGTCAGTACAAAATCACCAATCGAGTTAAAAAAAGACATTTCAAATCAAGGAGTGAATATAATAAAAAAGCTAAAAACTTTAGTGGGAAAAATATTACAAAATGCTGACTTAATTTCTCAACTTGAGTATTTAATAAGGAAAATACCAATAGAAGATACTAAAGCACAGCTGAATATTATTTGTCACCATCTCAGAAGCTACACACCAATACAGGACCCTCAAGACATAGATGGCATGTACAGTAAGTAGTCCATAAAACTAGTGATTTTCAAAACGATGTAAACATTGACTAATTTACATAAAAACAGTAGGTGACTCAGTGAACTTTGTACCTCCTTCTACCCATTTAAACCTTCCCTGGGCTTTAACTAATATTTAAAAACGAAAATTAGGCAAATCAATATAGCTGTTTTCAAGTTATGGAGTGACCAAGGGAAATAGGCATTAATTTTTATGATAATGGGGATTTGATAGATGCAATGACACAATGGCTCAGTTGGCAAAGCGGCTCCACGGTACGGCGAAAGTCGCGGGTTTGAGACCCGCAGTGCTAGTGTCCATATTTTTTCCAATTTTCTTTATCAATTTAGATTCAAGCTTAATATGGGCAACATGCTAAAATGACACCAAAAGTCATTTTATAAAGATTTTTGCTCACAGGCACTTTTTCGTGGTACACTAAATATACCACGAAAAAGTGCCTGTGATCCTTAACCTTAATTCTTGCATCCAATTTAAGGATATTTAATAATATTTAAGAACTTTCTATTTCTACAGAAATATAAACTTGCACTTTATTTGAGTAAACATTATACCTCTTTTGTATATTGTAGAAAACAGATCATGTCACTTGAATTATGTATGTCTTATAGTCTGATGGACTGACAACCTGAAAAAGCTAGCTAGGTTGGACTGAATGTGGAAGGCGGAGGACCAGGTGTTAGGGCACAACTTGGGAGAGGCCTATGTCCATCTGACAGTGGACTGCGAAAGGTTGGGAGAAAGAGCCCTATAGCTTAGCAGACCTTTATGATGTTATTTTTTCAGATCCGGATGTTCCAATATACTCTGATGATCCACTGCTCATCTTCGGGAGTATCAAGAATATTCAGTTCTCACTCTATGTCATGTTTCACACTACTAAGACCACAGCTTACGTAGCTCAGCTGTTTGTTCAACTGTGCCATGAGTCTGGGTAAGTAAATGGGATGGTTACATCTCAAATTAAAACCCAATTCTGAAAATAATATTCTATGCCTACCTTAGTAGTTAGTTACTAGTGTTACCCTATACTGTTTGCTGTTAAGTTTCTTGTAAAAATATGATTGTTGCTCTACCCCTAAGCACACATACTACTTGAAAGAAAGGCCTGCAGATCTCACTAATTTTACTATTTGGGCTGCGGCAGGGCCGGATCCAGCCAGCGCGGGGCCCGTAGCAAATTCTATCAAGGGGCCCCTGATTTTTTTTTAGGTTAGGTTAGGTTAGGTTAGGTTAGTTTAAATAAAACAAAACTCTTACTTTTCTAGATTGAATTTGGGCAAAATCTATACTATACTATAATATATAATTATAATATATATATATTATATCGTATATTATATTTATATATATATATTGTATATATACATATATTTATTATGTATATATCTATACTTATATAATATATCTATATACTAATATTATAAAGCTGATGAGTTTGTTTGTTTGTTTACTTGAACGCGCTAATCTCAGGAACTACTGGTCCGATTTGAAAATTTCTTTCGGTGTTAGATAGCCTGTTTATCGAGGAAGGCTATAGGCTATATATCATCACGCTACGGTCAATAGGAGCGGAGCACCAATGAAGAATGTTTCAAAATCGGGAGTTTATTTTTCCTTTTGTGAGATGTCGCTGCCTGCGCTGCGTAAACCGTTAAAGATTTGCAAAAGTTATGTATAACAGTTCTGTTCCTCTTTAAAAAATCTAAAAATAAGTCTGCGACAGCATATGTCTATCTTTTAAGTTTGGCTCTATATAACCTTTTTTATGCTAACCAAATTTGTTCTAAAATAATGCATTATTTCCGAAGGTTTTTTTATAAACATGATATTAATCCTTATCAAAATAAATACAGTATTCATCATAAATTTTTAATTTTAAACTAAATTGCCCTTTACATCATTGAATTTCACTGAATATCTTAGGAGATATCGCAGCTTTAAATTAACATCGCAGCAAAATAATAAGTTCCACTTTTACTGATAAAAGTTTGATATAGGCACTTAAAATAGCTCCTCAACGTACGTATTATATAAAAATATTATTTTCACCTTCTTCGTTAACAAAGACAGAAGTCGCGGGCATAAGCTAGTTTTTAATATAAAATTATTTACCGTCAGAAAGCATTGGTGCGCGGGGCCCCTAAATGCGCGGGGCCCGTAGCATTTGCTACTCTTGCTACGTGGTTAATCCGGCACTGGGCTGCGGGTGTTGGAACTCACGTTATCAAAAAAAACAAGCTCTTACTCCATCAAAAATTACTACTACTAACCCTAAAAAGACACGTGATTTCGGGTAGGGAAGGGGGTAAATAACATCACGTGATTAATAAATGGAAGACCCCACTAAAACTATTCTCATATAATTTGCAGGTTGGAGTCGATTAAATTGGAATTCACAGATGAAAAAAATCTACCATTGAGGACCAATTTGAATATAAATGGTATGTAATAATATCGAGACTCAGTTGATTAGCAACGAAATAGACTTTAAATCACTATAAAAGTTTTAAATCGAAAAACTCAGCCAGTAGTGAGCTGACCTTCTTTCTCTGTAGCACAAAAAACTTTTAAACCTATTGTTTCTCTCCAGGTTGGAATTCTGGAACAGTTGCTGTGGTATCTGAGGATGCGGATGTTGACTCGGCTGTCGACAAGTTCCTTACTTCGTCTATAAAGGTACTTATACAATACAATATTATTATCAACCTTAAAACAGTTTGTTATAACACATGTCTTAGCTTATCTTTATACTGTGTCTGTATACAAGCACGTAGGCCGATGTTTGGTAAAACTTTAATCAACAAATGATTGAGAATTCAGTTCCAACTTCCAAGGCACCGATAGATGCCTTATGAGATGCCATAAAGCTGTAGATTTGTAACATTAAAAAAAAAAAATATATCATTTATTTCAGGCAAAAAATAACCCATATCATAAAATGAGACACAAGAAATAAAATAAAATTACAATTAAATAACATAAAATCAAGATTACAATTAAATTAAAATACAATTACAATTACATTAAAATAAAATAATAATTAATCGAACAACATTAGAGTTGTGCAAATATTTAGGGTAAAGCTAATGTGAATACCGCTTGTACATCTTCTTAATGCTAGATTTATAAAACACTATTACATTGGCTACATTAAACTTGTATGCGCCATCTATTTAAACCAAAACTTCTTTCATAAGATTCTTCACAGCAAGTTGCCAGATCGAGCAAAAGATGGCGCTGTTTGGAGTTAAAATTTTGTATAAATATATAATCAAAACATAAAACATTTCAGGCTCCCTGGCGACTACGAAAGATCCTTGTACAAGAGACCATCTACCAACAGTTTAAAGACACTCTCAGCTGGAAATGCAATTTGAAGAGACAAATAACGGAAGCCTTAGCTCCCAATGTTATGTGTGCTCACGCGTTCACGTATGACGGAAAAACATTCCTAATAGATCCCGTTGAGATCTCGAAGGACCAGCAGTCAGTCACCGTTGAAGCCTATAGGACCAGAAAAGAAATGATATCTTTTCTCCAAAAAGATAAGATACAGTACCTATCTCTTTGGTGCAACGGTATAGCAGAAATAAATGAAGTTGCTTACAGTACGGTCGCGCCTGTCGTATGGGTCAACAACTTGGCCGACTTCAGAGGACCACCAACTATCTCCGAAGCCATTTTTAATAAGTTTGATGAAATAAAAATTGAGAAGTGCCCAAAGATTGCTAAACTTAGTGAGGTGTCTAAGATTTGGCAAAGTAAACCGATTGAGTACCGTCGAGGTATTTTGGCCAGTATTTTAGACAAGATGATTTCGATGGTCGATGCTTACGTTTCAGATGAAGTTGCTAAGAATAGTCGAGAAGCAATCGCTGACTGCTCGATGAAGTCCTTTGTGGATGTTGGAAACGATTATGTTTGTATAGGCAAGTCATATCCAGTTGGTGTAAAACTGATCTCCAGTGACTTTCTGTACACTCCAACGAGCTTTAAGTCTCTGTTATATGGTAACGGTTTAGCTGTAATTGGTGATCTGGAGACGAGAATGTTCGAAGAAGCCGGTGTACCAGTTATTTCTTTAACCCCAGTCGTGAACTCTTCAGGGGTTAATGTGAATTGTGTCCTAGATACTCGTACCAGAGTAATCTGGACCAACTCTGGCACTATATTTGCTAACTAACATATTTATGGATGCATTCAAATCTTTTATGGATAATCTAAACGATTAGTGCAATAAAGCAGTAATTCAATTTGCATCGGAAAATAATGCAATTTTATAAATTCCAAAGATTAAGCCTTTTAGATTGTGTTTACATTCCCTTGTTATAAATAATTAAGGAACATTATTAAGTTTTATAAAATAAAAAGTTTTATAAAAATTGTTACACCTAAATATTTTTGCCCGTTTTTTTACAAATCATTTTAAGTTAAGTTAAACAACTTTATAGTAAGTGCTTTATTTACAATTAATAATATACGTATATTTTTTTAATAATTGTATCGTTTTATTTTCACTGATTGTGTTGCCATGTCAAATAACCGTTTTTACTACTGGTACTAGGCTCTCCTGAATCTATGGTAGGTTTCACAGAGATGACGTTTAATCATAATTATGCACAAAAACATAGACTGCACAAATATCTGAACACCACACACATATTATGTTTTTACATTTTGAGAAACCAAAGTCGCTACCCTTAATGCCGCAATAATTTAGTCAAAGTCGTCTGACTAATATTTTACACTGGCAAAAAATATGATGGCGGTAATGATTTTACTTGTATAATTGATTTATGAACTAATTTATAACTTATAATGTCCATAAAACGAGGTCGATACAAATTAACTTAAGTTGTTATATAATAAATAGAGATGCATAGTACCTACCTACCTATACAATATGTATTGTGAGCGCTGCGACGCGGACGGCCGACACGACCTATTTGCACCAGACCGGAACAAATTTGTTAGACCCAATGGAATTAGAAGGATCCCCGCGTCCACTCCTGTGAATGACTGTTACAGTTCTATCTACATGTAGTAGGTACCTACCTTCATGTAAGTAAGTAAGTACATGTAAGTTCTCATTACTTAGGTTATATTATTTTTTTGCAACTTTTAGCTCGATGAAGGCATTATCGGTTCAGAACTCACAAACCGCTGTCTTCATGAATATTCTATTGGTGAATGACTTTATATTCACAAGTTATATTAAGATGTAATTTAATGACATTACAAATAAACATCATTCTAATTCAATTAAACACTTTCCATGCTGGAATCATTGCTTAAAAGTCGTTTGTTGGAGTTAAGTTTTTGTCTGTGGTCTAAGTTTTTAGTTAGTAGATTCTTAGTTGTGCCAACTACCAAGGCTTATAGATAATAGGCCGGTTTTTAATGCATTCGTAAAATCACGCCTTTAATATTTGAATGTGTATGAAGAGGTGCTCTCCTTTCAAGTCTTTATGAATCCATATTTCATCGCTCCTGGTAAGTCCCATCTCATAGGTGGCCAGCCTATTGCCATTCCTCGTGCTCACACCTGGTTCCGGCTCTTACGACTGGCTTTTTTTGCTACAGGAATTGTATTCTTAATTCGTCCCCTCACGGCCTGTTTTTCAACACATTGTTATAATAAAGCAGATTTTTGTAAGTTCATTTTTGTAAGTATCCAGTCTACGTACACAATTACATGGTTCACGCTTTCTTAGATTTTAATTAAACCTAGAGACTTGTTTATTAACTTTTTACTTTTATTTCGTGTAGCAGGGTGTTGACCAAAAAGAATGGAAGTAATTAAAATGTTTCGTTGGCTCAGATAATTAAGTAATGTGTGTAGGGACCTACCTACGTAGGTATCTAACTGTTTTTTAATGAAGACACAAGTTCTAGTGTAAAGTAAGTTACGCTTCTTGTGGTTCAAGAATAGATTTCGATAAATAGTTTGATGATCTTATTGGCGTTGTGGAGGATTCCAGATTCGATTACCGTAGAACCTCTAGACCTATTCCCGTTTGTCACAGTTTTGAGAGTTCATATACTACAAATCGTTGATACCCTACAATTAAAGCGCCATTAGGGGGCCACAAACTCTAAAAACAAAGGACACTAGATACTGCCTCTGTGACTCGGTAACTTTTTGATACGAACCCTAAAAAAGAAATGCAACTCGCTAAGTAAATAAAAAAAGAAATACAGTAAGGCCTATTAATTCTTGTAGCCTCTGGGTTGTTTATCGCGGCAGTTGGCGGTTCGCCGTGAGATGCCTCATGGGAAATTAGCGACGACTGTGCAATGCCGTCGCGGACACGAGAAAGCACCCAATTTTGAAGTTTTTAAACTGCGAACGAATGGCCGCCTGCGACGGCGTAAAGTTTCTTTTTAATAGGAACGTAAAAAGGCTGGACGGAACTGCGGAAATTCAAGGCCTAAACTGCCCTATAAAATAAAAAAAGTATTTTAATTCTAAGTTGGTGTTGTTGCTTTATTGATAAATTCCCCTAAAATAAATCTAGAACCATTTAGGGTCAATACACATAAATAAAAGAGTTTCTGTTTGTAATAGAAAATAATAGCTTTTTACTAAATGCATAGGGTATGGACAGTTTATACGATTACATTACAATATCACATCACAGCACACTTCACACTTATATAAGGCGAAAGTTTGTGAGTGTGTTAGTATGTTTGTTACCTCTTCACGCTAAAACTATATAAAATTGGACCACCATTAACAGATGGATGAAATTGAATAGGTATATGAGATTTTTTAGGTTCTGTTTTTATAAACCAATGCCCATTATAGGCCATCGCATCAAGATGTTATTCTTCTATTTCACACTAATACCTACTGTAGTACGCCTATAATTCCTAGTATCCAACCAGAACGTAATAATACGGGCACTTTAAAGCGATTCACGAGTTTGTCTTATCACTTATTCAGCTTATCCCATTACGGTGGATGGCGTGATAAAATATTCTGTAAACGCTCAGTGGGGAGCTAGATTAGTATAATCCAGTAAGTGAACCTAATCATATTTGCTCTGAACAAAACCACAGAAACGGCGCTACCGCAGGCAAGGCACTGGCTTGTACCTGTGCCTTAAGTGACAAGCGAGGGAGGGTGCGTTCAGAACTCTATTTTAAGGGATTTATTGCACGTAATTTAACAGAAATTAAATACAATCATGGTGTCCATAATAAACATAACTGCCTCGTTGGTCTAATGGTTGCTAAGCGCCACTGCTGAGCACGAGGTCCTGGGTTCGAATCCCGGGTCGGGCAAAGTGTTACTGGGTTTTTCCATTAGGTAATTCTTAGTAGCAGCACGGAGTCTGGATTTGTGCCCGGTTGTTGACAATAGGCTCGCCCCCTATTACATTGGGACCTAAAACATAACTGGCGAAATGTGGGTGTACTATATGTGCACCTCTGCCTACCCCTTCGGGGAATACAGGCGTGATGTTATGTTTTTTACAAGAAACTCTTTTACACGTCATTATTTTCATTCTAGATGGCGTCGGCATTTCCTGACTCTGTAAAGATATACCGCAATAAACTAAAGATCCAAGGTCTCTTACGAAATCCAGACAAGTATAATAATTAATGTGAGCAAATAAATTGCAAAGCAGTTAAATTGCTGAAATAAAAATAATTTATCATTTACATTCTCAAACGGAAGAGTTGGTCAGCTAACAAAGGTACAAAGTGTTATGTGAATCGAAAATGAAGTTGAACATTGAAATTTCGCCGTAGTTCCTAACTTGTACCATGGTATACTCCCTCTTCAAGGAAATTCCACCATAATATGGTACGGCTTCTACTTATATTAATACACAAATTGTGTTGTGTGTCCGTCCGCGAGAGGAGCGTGGATTACATTGAAGTGGTGATAAATTGAAATAATAACAACATTGCAAGAGAAAACAGCAGAATTAAGATAAGGGCAAAATGTGTAGCAATACACTTTGTGAAAAAGTTAAACAATATGTAAATTGAGCAGACAATGGCCATAATTTTAGTTAAATTAAATAGCTGCCTTGTTGGTTGGGTCACCGCTCGTCGCTAGACGCGAATGTTGAGCATGCGGTCCTGGGTTTGAATCCCGGATCGGGATTCTCCGTACTAGTAGCACGGAGCCTGGATTTGTGTCCGATTGATAGCAATAAGCTCGCTCACTATTACATTAGGACCTATAAACCTCTGCCTTTCCCATTGGGGAATAAAGGCGTGATGGTATGTTAAAAAATATATGGTATAAGGCTATTAAAATTAAGCCTATGAAACAATATCTAGTTACTTTGTGTTTTGTATTGTCGGTACCTAATACTGTATAAATCAAATACATAATTATATAAACATAAACATAATAAAATATAAGGTCAGGTGTTTGCGATTGTATAGTAACTGATTCATCATTAATATTTATTTAAATTATTATACTAAAAATAACCTGTTAACTTATGAACAAGAATCGCTTTCGTTAATAATATTATTTATTTGTCGAAAATCATAGATAACTAACCTAAAAATGTACCTACTGAGGTACCTACCATACTCTTTACGATATTATTGTGCACGACACAAACACTGGGCGTCCGTACCGCCCGTAGCTACACAAACAAGTCCGAATAAAGGTATTAATATCCAACAAAATTGTAACGAAGTAATCTCTAGAAATACAATTATTTACAGCTTAAACGAATTAAATGTCGTCGCGCAAAAACTCGGGTAGGCTGTAATAAAATTGTAATTAATAGGGAGATTTTTAGGGTGAAATTAAAATGTCGGCTGAAGGTGATACGGGTCCGGGGAGACTGCGAGGGTACTGATATCACTGCCGGCGACGATCCACATTTCTATGGTGATTCGGGGCCGAAGCCGGAGTACGATGTGTTGGGGCTATTGCCGCAGAGTACATTTATATTATACTAATTGCCAGAAATCGTGTTAAGCCGTTTGTCCTGTGCCTGATCTTCCTCCGGCCGGTTTACTGTCCCCATAGACAAGTGGTGAAACGTTTGACGAATGGAAATTTAACAGAATGAAAAATATATGGGCTTAACATATTATATCCATAAAATAGTCGAAACATTTTGTCCTAAACAAGAAGTTTCGATTTAGACGCGACCAAGTATTTTTTTTTATGAATTCACTCCATTATCTTCTTCACTAACTCAACAGGCCACGTCCGTCCTCCACCGAGCTTTACAAATATTTCAGTAGCTAAGCTGAATCCTAATAGCTAGCTTGAGGGTTTCTCCTGGATAATGTACCTAACCCTACGGTATTTGTGCACTCGTTAAAATCAAACCTCTTGTGGACAGCGGGCGACATGCAAGCTGATTGGCTAGAGAACCATGTCTAAAGTTCAACTACAGTTGACCGATCATTAGGGCATGTAATACAACATCTTCTGTTCTTTTTTAACCCAACCATAATGTACATATAACTTTCGTGAGTGTTATCCATATTATCTACTATATATACCGGTTATACTCACGTTGATATTCGGGAATGCCCGACTAGTTTCGGACTCTAACGGAGCCCTTATTCATGAGCAGGTGACGCGGCGGGGTCGCGAGCCGAACTGAAACTAGTCGGGCATTCCCGAATATCAACGTGAGTATAACCGGTATATATAGTAGATAATACCAACCATAATGCATTAAACTCATCATGTATGTCATAAAAATATCATGTACCTTTATAAATAAATAAATAATAATAATAATTCACTTTTCAGAAAATATAAACACATTGTACTCGTGTATCTGCTGACTTAACTTTGTCTGACCACATGTATACATCTCGTTGCTGACCGTACGAGTGGTACGAGTACCGACAACAAATAAACTTACGAAAAAATACGTTCGCAGCCCAAAACTTTTTAAAGTTAAAATGGCCGCGCTTGGACGGCCGCGGCGACCGTGGAGTCGAGATTAAAAAGAAGTTTAATTGATTACGTGAGCCACTGGGCTCGAGCAAAAAAGGCAGAAAGTCCTCGGGCCAACTAATTAACGCTCGATTTAAACTTGAAAAGAAATCTGCGAAGAATCCCCGCTCTTAGTGCCTACATTTTTTTGTTTTAATAACGAAATGGGATGGACTCGGTATGGGTGCATGAACTGTTAGATAGATGACGAGAGTCATCATTTTAATACGAGTTAAAAGGAAGTCTAATTTTGTTGCACGTTTTCAAATTATGACTTCTCAGAAAAGTACTTGTGTAAGTATTTAACAGAATTTCATGAAGGCTTTATAAATATTTAGGAGTCGTTTCCCTCGCGAGAAAATGAAAGCTAAACAGACTAGACCAAAACTTAATATGAAAGAAGACGAAATATATGTTTGCAGGCTGCAAAACTTAGTTAACCTATATAAGCCTCTAAAGTTCATTCGACGATAGCACCACAACAATACCGGCTTAACAAACTATTCCTGACCATCCCGTCAATGGCTTCGTTGACCATTAGGGTGTAAATTCGTTGCACCCGCCGCGCCGGCCCTGGGCGCTCCATGTCAAGTAGCCCCGGTCTTTTCACGACCAGGTTCGCAAGTGCCCTTAAATGCACACTTCCCAAGGTTTACCGTGAAATTAATCCGGTTTGTTGTCCGTCCGTAAGCTGTGTTAACTTAGTGGAAAGTCAAACAAACTTATGAAGTTTTAATTTACTTTTGTCCACTTTTCTGGCTTGACATTAGAAATAGGAGTTAGTTTTCGGTACACAGTCTACTCACTTGCTTCGAGTGCGTTAACGCTAGTTTAGAATATAGTTATTTATGGTAAATATGTATGTATGTAAAAACAATAACTAATAAATTAAGTCTCTTTTAAGAGTGTTTGACACTACTGATTAATTTGGGATTTTTATCAATCAATGGTAACAGTCCTAATCCGTATCTATGTCTGTACACCTACACCCAATTGGTAACTCTATCAGTGAACATGTATGGAACAACTCAAATCAACCCGTTCGTGGAATATAGGCCTCAAACAATATCACATATCCTACGTAGGTACATATATGCTCGCAGTCACGCTCCGTTGAAAAAATAACATGCCACCCGGACATCGCCTCCTAACGTTAACAAATGGCAGCTGTAATGTTAAATTCTTAATTCGACCACACACAAAACTAATTCAGTGGAATTGCACCGACTTTATTAAGCGTATTTGCTGTTTTTATTACAAGTGTAATCAATGAAAACGAAAGCTTACGTCAACCACGCAGAGTTTAGTTTACTTCGACTCCAGTTTGGGTACTAGTGAAATAATTTGGGAGCTTTTTGACTTGGGAAAAATTAGCAACGCGTGTTTTATGGAAAAAACTAGGGAGTCATGATAGCTGTGTTCGACAATTTGCTGGATCATGAAGTTCTAAGTAAGAATTATACGACTCGACTAGCGGAGATGTCATGCTTACAATTCCGTCAAAGAAAACGTACTTACTTAAGGGAACAATTAATTTTATTTCACACGCCAGTGCAGTGATAAGAAGCAAATAAAACAGTTTTTTTTTATTCGAAAGTGTCTCTCGCCGTTAGCTTTGAAGGAGCTCTTACCGCTTAACCGGTCTTTTGGCTAGACCTAATAAAAGGCCTCCAGCCAGGTAAAAACACAGCTGTGTAACCTAACACATTTATGATTATAAAATTTTGTAGTATATCTACCGTGTTATGTTCTTAAATTTGTATTTAGTTAGTGTAAGTGGTTGTTTGTAAACCGTTCTAATTAAATAAATAAATAAAAATAAAAATTAGAAAAGTGAGTGGCGATACACAAAGAACGTCTAAAGTACTATATACTAAGTTAGCAATATTATTATTTACACCACTATTGCGGAAATATGCCAATCAACAAACCAGAAGAAAAAGAGCTTATTTCCACGTATTCCCGTTGGTAAAGTAAGTAGGAACAGTGCTGCCTGCGCTGTGAACCGAGGTAATCCCTTAGTCGGCCCTCACAGAGGCTCACATGTAGGGTAAGGGTGCCTATTGTTTGTTAAGAATCTTACTGCGGCAGTAGTTATAAGCTATAGTAAGTACATTCATGTTTAAAAATAATATCTATCAATATGACGACCTGATTGGCAGAGTGGCTAAGCGATTGGACTGCCGCGCTAAGGGTTGCAGGTTCAGATTCTCGCCCGGAACCAAAATTTGTGGGATCCGCAGATGTTTGTCGCGAGTCTGAGTTTACTACACATATACACACATATATTTTGCCATCGACACGATGAGAAGACATTAAGCTGTCATTCCACATCCTCGTCTCAATTCCATTCGTCGAATCTCGGCCGTAAATGAAACATACATACCAAACCTTTTTGTTATTCAATACACTCCACAAGTTCCTTCTTAATTTTTTTCGAAGAGCCAAAAGCGAAATACCGCATACCTTTATTTTACTCGGAAAAATTGACTCTGCCCATCGTTTATGAGGTACGCTAGAGGAAAAAGGGCCGAAACTACCCAGAGCTTTTAGCGAGAAGGGTTTTTGATTATTATAGCCCGGTCTACTTACTCCGTTTTTTAAAGCCCACAAAATGTTTCTAAATTATTCTTAATACGATCCCGGGGAACATATCGACTCTGGAGGCTTTCGCGATGAAAATAAATTGCTTAGAGCGATATGATGAGTTGAGAGAATTGTCGTCCGACTGCTACGTCTGAATGATGAATGAAGTAAATGTTTTATTCAGGTTGGTTATTTTGGTGTGGGTAGGAATTGAGTTTTATAAATTATAGTTATGATTGGTTTTAGATAAGTAAGTTCTTTGGAAAGGGGACTATTGTAGTGTTGGATAGTACTTACTAAAAGTGTTGTCCGACTTGACAATGTCGGGACACTTTTTTCGTTCATTACGTTAGCATATGACGTATCTCTATACCTTTTGATATGTCATTGGAAATAACGAAAGTCTCACAAATAATTTTCATAGACATTCTTGACGTTATACTTCTCTGCTTTTTATAAAGAGAAGGTAGGATAGAAAATACAAATTTATAAAGATAGATCTCTCTTTTTATTTGATTTCAAGTATGAATGATGATGTTTTCAAACAATTTCGCCAAATAGATTATAGAAAACCTACTTCCAGAATCCCTAGTTTTAAAGTTGTTCACCACGAAAACTCGAAGAGCTTTCACGTGCAAAGCTAGCACAGCTTTAATAGCAATATATAATTGTTTGTGTAAATTCACACATCCCGCTTTTATTGGTGAGCGAACGAACGTGATCAGATTACTGTAGGAAGCAAGCAAACAGTTTTACGATAGTATTTATGGCATTATACGGGGTAAAGTGTCCCTGATACCGTACCCGGCCCTCATTCCAAGCTATAAATTATAATCGAAAAGAGCCCACAACTCGAGTCGCCAAAACGTGGAAATTATTGCGTTTCCCGCGTTCGCCCGCTGTCAATGTTGCTAGCGGCTATATTTTATTTATACCTTTTACGAGTGTTGCCAGCCATAAAAAAGTTTTAGTGGGTGTTGTAAAAGTGAAGGTGCCGGTTTTTTCTCTCGTTAGAATACGACGTTAATAGGTTACTCGGATAGTGTTTTATTAAACGATGTATCTATATATGTTTATTTGGAACACTATAATCTAATATTATCATCATTTTCGTAATTCGAACACGAGACTGGCTCAAGACAACGCCAGCCTAAACACGAGGACATTATTTTGAGTTATGAGGGCGAGGCATTCGGTTTACACTCTGGGAACGAATTTATATCGGACGTAAATCACGCTTATTCGCTGTATATTTGTATGGAGCCGGTCATTAGGGTCGGGTGAAAAAAGCGTTCAAATATCGCTCTTATCGTGTAGTATTGGATCCGAAGGGATGGAAATTATCACGTCATAGAAGAACGTCGACAGCTCTGAGGTTTAAGGATATAGTGGATCGATTCGAGGTTAATATTAATGTGACTTTTTTAATATCGTAAATCATTGTCGATAATTTTTTTTTTAAACCAAGTTATTGTCTTCCTGCTGGGCAAAGGCCTCTAAGCTTCCAAATTATTAATTAATTTTGAAAAATGTAACAATAAAAATCTCATCGGCACTAAAAATAAAGATATTTTTGCCGCCGTGGAGTACAAATATGACTGCAGTGCTTCTATAAAATACATATTTGATATAATTATCTTCTATATATACCTATTTATATAATAGGTACCTTGAGTACATAGAAATAAGTCACTAAACTACAGGACAGAACAGACTAACACATCCATTAACAAAATTCTCAGCAACGAACCGCTTATCTTCTCCAAAGAAAAAACCTTTGTAATATAGGTGTTTACCGCGAGCGGTGTATGTTCGGCAAACAACATTTATAACCAAATGCGGGTAGTTTACACTGTTACTGTTGGAGTGTACCTGCGAGTGTCTGTGCAATATCCGCTCCTACCTCATATCCGCTGTTCGTTCCACGGCTTAGGTTGCGACTGCGTGTGTTAGCGGGAGCGATTTACCGACTTTATACTTTAATAAAATGGATGCTAGCTGGATATAATCAGCATTAAAGACTTCCATGTTTAAAAAATATTTTACAATATCTTCAGATCACAGAAATATTACTAGGTGCAGTAAGTCCGTGTCTTGAAGAGCATGCTATACAGTTTGTGCTGTGCTTAATCTTTCTTCGTCGTATCGGTTTTTCGTCCTACCAACCTATAAGAAGTCCAGAAAATACGTTCCATTATTATGCGCAAGGTTTTAGTCCCATGGTAAAAATGTCAACATATTTTTTTTAAATACTGTTAGTAGCACGATATCTTTTGAAAGTTCAATGTTCCAGCCGCTCCGAATTAGCTACCTCTACTATTATATTAAATGTATATAGTTATGTATATCGATATAATACAATTTCAGTGTAGCCGCCTTTGACAATTAGTGATTAACCGAACCGCGCCACCGTCAAATAACAATGATTGTTTCCTAGAAGCGACTATTGCCGAGCGTGATTTTGGTGAAGCATCGACCTGTATAAGGGTCGTAGCTTATTAACCTTTAAGCAGATTAGTAATATTATAGTGGACCAAATAGAAATAGGTCTATAAGTTAAGGAAATAATTATGAAACCAGTGTAGGACAAATTTAAAATTGGTATTGAGTATCTCCTAATTGGAACCAGGGACGACATATACGCAATTGTAATTTGTAGGGTACTTAACGTATATCCATCTCTCCTCAATTAATGTATGCAATGTATATTAAACTATAATTTACATTTATTACTTTCTGCCTGTACGACTAAGACCCACTCATAATAACAATATACCTACAAGAATTTCCTATAATTTTTGCCAATGTTTTTGGTTTATTGATCGAAGACATAATCACAAAGTCTAGGCTTTGTTTTAGGTTTTAATAAGCTGAAGAATTTGTTTTTTTTTGTCAGTGTTAAAAAAATATCTAGTACCGAAACCATTAAAATTTAAACGATTAAACTTACCAACAAAGCTTTATTTAGACGACCTGATTAGCGCAGTGGCTAAGCGATTGGACTGCTGCGCTAAGGGTTGCGGGTTCGATTCCCGCACGGGGCAAAACTTTGTGCGAACCACAGATGTTTGTCCCGAGTCTGGGTGTTTGTGTATGTGAATATTTCATGTTTGTGAAACGCATCTACGATACAGGAGAAATTCCTAGTGTGGGGCGACGTTTTCTATAAAAAAAAAAAAAAAAAGCTGTTTACATTAGGTTTTAGTGACTTACATAATAGATATTTTTGTCAGCGACTTAAAATTACCTTGTAAAAAAATATTATCTTCAGGTACAAACATTACGAAGGTCAAAATCGCCTCCTCCCATGGCAAGGGTAGTCGTAACAGAACAGTTGCAAAGGTAGGCGAGGTAGCGATATTGAGATGGTAGGCGTACCGACCGGTTTCACAGCCCAGCCAAAGGATATAAGATTTGCGTAAGGATAATGTTGGTGACGGCTACGGAACCACTTCTTTATTTCGAGAGTTTTGACTTGAGGCGTGTTTACTGTGTGTACAACGTTTTAATGTTCAATAAGGGTATGTTCACTTGGAGTGTGATGTGATTTACGTATCACTTTATCATGATTAACATTATGTATAACAAGGACGGCTATAAGCACGTTGGTTTGACATAAATAAAAAATGTTAAGAATTGGCAGAGAAAAAGGCGTGGATGTGGGTGATACCGGCCTGGAATGGTGATGAATACGCCTGTACTCCTTGAAGTTGGATTTAGAAGTGTAAAGTACACCCATAGTAATCTATGATATTGTTTAATGTTCACATATAACTGGGGGCGGGGTTATGCGGATATTAATCAAGACTCCGTAATGCTACTGAGAATTACCTAATGGAAAACTTAACAACAGTTTTCTCGACCCAAAAATTAAACCTTACACCGATCAGCGCTTGGAACCTTGCAACTACTAGACAAACAGACTAAAAATAAACGATTAAGAATTCAATGACATGTAGGGTAACTCCGAGGCTCACACTATATAGTGCGTGTTCTAATTCTAAGGCAAAATACGGTAAAGTAAGAACCCTCCAAACTTAAAAGCATTTCACGCTTCGCCGTTTTTCTCAACCGAGTGTACACAAACTCGAAAAGAAGAGTTCCTTAGATCATGTCTGTGTGTGCAAAACGATGCGGTAAACGATCATTGTATAAATGTATATTAATATATTTTATATTAACGAATTGTATATTCTAATGCTGTCGTTGATAGCAATTGGAGATCAAGGTTAAGTTACAAATGCAGCGGTATGGAATTAGTTGGGTGATTGACCTTTATTCTGTGATACAGTGACTTCATCATCATCAGCCGGAAGACGACCTGTTGAACAAAAGCCACCCCCTTAGAACGACACCTTGCCATTTGCATCCAGTGGTTTCCCGCAACTTATATAGTGATTGGAAATCGAAAAATGCACTGATCGTTAAATGTGTAGGTATAAGAGTGACCCGCAGATATTAGATCTGTATCTTATTCTCTATGTATGTGATGGACAGGCACTTTATCTCTGCAGAACGCACCCATGATATAGGAGAAAAGGACACAAATTATAAAGAAAATTATCCACAAGGCACTTCCCAAGCTTTGGGATTAACCCAACCCTCCCTTAAGGGGGAGGCCTATGTTAAACAGTGGACGTCTTCCGGCAGATGATTCAAACATTTGTTTTGTGAAACGTTGAGTGATACCGTTGCTGTAAAATCAAGTCTTCTACATGTCGACTTCGGAAGAAAACTGAAAGACCGGACAATCCGTGAGCAAGCCGGACACTTGGCCGTTCAGCTCGCTCCGGTACTACACATGACAAATGATGTGTGTCGTTGTTAATTTGTTATACTGCATGGCACCTAACTTTCCAAAGATTAGTTATTTCCGTTATACGATTTGTTATTGGTGTATATAACTTCTGTAATATTCTAAATGTTTGCCAGACATATTGTGCTGCTGGGTAGTTTGTTGCGCTGTTTCTTCTACCTATTGAAATTCAAATGTCTTTATTCGTCAATGTAGGTATTCATTACCCATAGCGGTGACGGGCATTTTGGAAGCTGACTTTCAAAAAGTATTAATAAATAATTAATTAGTCTATTTTGATATGATTTAATAACTTTCTATTTTATCTTAATGTCAACTGTAAATGTTCGCATGTACACATGACTTCTAGCTATAGTGAGTCTAGACAACTGAGCGTACTTTTAAGCTTGTTATCCTCGAAGGTAGGCAGAAGTCTTTTGATTTGTTCTGATCTCAATGCATCAACATTTCTATTGCCATTGATAGAATCCATATTAAACAAATAAAACAGTTAGAAATTCACTGTTCACAAATAACTCTGTATAAGGAAACGACCAAACCATCTGCCATGTGTTTTGTACTTAATGGAGAGTTAACCCTATTTGAGTTAACTATTCATCTGTGTATATAGTGATAGGTAAGTTCTGAAGTGATTGGATTGTTCCTGCAACTGTAGCGAGTACAGTAACAGAAGTACTCGCAGACGAGTCCCGGGTAAAGCCGAAAATTTGAGTGTAATGCTCCGCTTATGGCTCAAATCTGCGATGTAAGGACGTTTCACACGTGCGCAATACGACGGGCGACACGTGCCGTGACGGGCGTGCTAAAACGGGCACGTGTGAGAGAACTCTTATAACCACGATTTATTGTGTTAAACTTCACGCCAAAATCTTCACACCGAAATGTTTTGTTATTTCATTGGCTAAAGCGTTTAAATTTCATTTGTTTCCTGAGTTACGTAACGGTAACGGAGTTAATTGGGTGGAGGTTAATTTAGGATTTTGTGTCAGCGAAACCTTATAGGAATGCTCGATGTAAAGCCCCAGAAGCTGAGGCCAATTTAAAAGATGATAACTATGAATGTAACAGAACAACCGAGATGAGGGTAAATGAGTGAAATATGTCGTCAAGTGTCGCTACACGAAGATAAGGTAGTAGTGAAGAGACGGCCACAGTGCAGGCTCAATAATTAAAATATCCGATATCAAAAATCCCAGGTACTAACTTTTCTAAAAATATACTTGAATTAATAAACATTTTCAGTAGACCAACAAGATTGCACATCTATTCTGTTATAAACATAAAAACAAGGCGCCAACGTCAGTGTGTCACATTGTTCCCCAAATAAGTGCGTGGTTTTGGCCCCGGCACCCTAATTCTACGTTCCCTGCCCGACATTGGCCATGACAAATGGCTATAGAACACTTGGTAGGGCCCAACAAAAGCCTGTGTTACGTGTCTGATTAAGGGACGAAAAATCCAATAATTTGACATAAACTTTCCATGCTACATTGAGACCCAGCTGTTAGGTTCGTGGTATACAGGCAGTTGAGAGCGAAGCGATATTATAGGAAGGCTATATTTTATGTAGATATTATACATATGATTTGTATTCTGTAATAAGTATAAAATTCACAAGTTAACTCTATACAACATTTTATATCCAGCCAGTATGGAAGTGAGAGGTTGTTCATTTGTGTAAGATTTTACTTTTAATTTGAAATTACTCCGTTTCACAACCCTTCAACAAATTTTCGGACTTCAACGGAATTTTACGAGTGAGTATTATGTTATTTTATTTAAAGTTTCTTATATCTGATAAAGTATTGCTGACTAAGTACATACTTCAAGCTTTCACTATTAAATTCAAGGCGTCATTTTGCAAATAACAAAATAGAAAACTGAGAATACGAGTTGCTTATTTAATTAATATATCTAAGTAGGTATGCAGGTACATTGTAGGTAGACAGATAGGTACCTGCCTACCTACAATGTACCTATATAAAACGGCAGTAGTTTGAAGCCAATAATATATTTTATCGCAACGTACCGCAGGTGTACAATCATCTTTATATTCGTAAGGAATTGAGCAATCTGTACGGTCGGTACTAAATTTCAGTTGAAGTGGAGACGAGTCTTTTTACCCGCGACCGGAAATAAACCGTATCTATCCTGCAACCACTTGTGAAATGTTACAATTACCTCACCGTTGTTACTGTCTACCCCTTTAGGGAGGGGGGGAGGGGGCGGGAGCTCCGCAAAGTCTGCCGAACAAAAAGAAAGGCTAATATTTGTTTCTAATTAAGAAAGAGTAATGAGGTGTGTTAAGGACTCAGGTTATTTTTAATTTAAGGAGAAAGATTGTTTCAGACGTCAATGAACGGTGAAGGGTTAAAAAAGGTTTTTTTTTGCTTAAAACAGTGAAGATTTTAGTCGTTTCTTACTTACATATAATTAAAAAACTGAGTTATAAAGTTTATGAAGTTCATACACTTAAAGTGTGGGTTTAAAATATTAAATTAAAATTTACTAAGTGGGATCGAACCATAAATACTTTAAAACAAGTGTACACTATTCACATATAGAGAACAAATCATTCCGTCTTTACTTTTTCTACAAAAACCTTGGCCCAGTCTAGGAATTTATCCTGAACAGTATCTTTATTATTTACTATGTACGCCGGTTTTCCTCACGTGTGTATAGGGGAATGCCCGACTAGTTTCGAACTCAAACGGAGACCAGTTCGCGACTTTGCCGCGTAATCAGCTCATGAATTAGGGCTCCAACCGAGTTCGAAACTAGTCGGGCATTCCCGAATATACACGTGAGGAAAACTGGCGTAGGAATTAAGTAAATAATATGGATATCACTCATGTATTGTAATACTGGTTGTATTGTAATATTGGTTGGCCTAAATTTTTGTTCCGTGCGGGAATCGACCCCGCAACTCTAGCGCAGCAGTCGCTTAACCACTGCGCTAATCAGGTCGTCAAAAACCAATTACACAAAAAAACAAATGATTTCAATTTCGAGTGATCTCTATCGACGTCGATATCTAAAGAGCAAATCAGGATCAAGACAGTTACTATCGTGCCCGCTCTGTAACTGTGTGCCGTAAACAATAATGTAGTATTACACCATAAACCCGGTAACAAAACTAAATCTTTTAAATTACTTCGCAAGTAATTCGGGTAAACATTTTTTCGTCAAACTTCGCGAAGATTGATTAAAAAACTTTTTTTACTATCGATGATAATATGAACTCGATTTATTGCCTAACTTCTTTTTTATATATTTTTCTTAATACAAAGTTACATTTGGGAGGAAATTAGCCGTTTAAGGTTCCCGATTGACATTTGCTGAGCGGAAAATTATGTAATGTTACGCGCTAAAGTGATTTGTACATTATAATTTTATTTCCTGAAAAAATATGTGATAAGGAAAAATAATGTTTGTTGATTGAGATGCAAGTTATTTATGTAGTGAGAATATGTTCTCTTTTTATTGATTATCGTTGGTATCTTAGGTACGCAGATCCCGCGTCTTTCGTCCTAGGGTAGCTAGAAGGACCTGGGGGTTTGATCACCCCAGGACGCAGAAAGTCGATAAATATTCACCCAGTAAAAAAAAAACTGAAAATAGATTTTGACAACGATCATGTTTTGAGGCAACAAAGTCGCCCACAAAGACTTGTAGGTTATGCAGGTTATCAAAATACGGGTGAGTAATAACTCACCTGTGCTTACCCATTTTTAGAATACAAGCGTGATTACATTGATCATACAAACACTATTAAGTGTACTTAAAAAAATGTGATTTAATTAATTTCTTTTTCTTCGCTAGTCTTATATAAATCTATGATGAGAGACAGAGACAAATAGTGACTAAACCTCCAGCAGCACCGCTGTCCCCGAGTGTACATCCTATGTTATTTGCGGTGGCGGTGAGTGTACGCTACATTACTCCGCTATCGACTAGGGTCCGCCATAATACTTTTTATATGTCGACCATTCTAACTATTGTTATTTTACGATTGGCCAGGCCAAACAGCGCTGAATGATCAAAGAAACTCATTATTATACTACAGTATTAATTTACTTTTTTGTTGGCTAACTTTCTGGTTATAGTTATTAGAGTAGTTAGTATGTGGTTATTGGATGTAATGAATGGATTTTTCCCCAGGAAAATACAACGATTTTGGTGGCTTTTTTACTGTGTTGTTTAATGTGCCTATACTTGAAGATACAGTGTAACTCTTTAATATTACGATAACTCAGTATTATTAACTGTTTCTGTGAAGCTCCTTTTACTCTTTAAATTGAGTTGCTACGAACACGCGTAGAGGCTTATTCGTAGGCGGGCTACGACGTAGCAACTGTCAGAGCAATGACCTTAACCTAATATTATTATGATGATAATTGTAATGTTATTATAGGAATATCTTTATAGAAATATATTCTGCTAGTGTAAATATTCAGTGCCTTTAGAAGTCAAATAAGATCCTTGCAAAATGTAAAATTCACGACCATACCGCAAAAATGCACACAGCATCAGCATCAATCAGATGGCAATAAAAAATAACCTTTAATACTAAAGCCAAGAGGGTTGCTATCAGTCAACTCATATTCCCCACACCATCGGGCCAGGCGTATAAGTCACCGCTCACATTTCCCCGGATTACTGTCAATCAAGTATTCACTCGAAGTAAAATGGAGTCGACATCTTAATTATGCTCGCACAAACATTTATATAATGGTATGACGTATGTGTGTGTGTTTGTTGATTTGACGGAGCACTTATTTTTTTATTTATTGTTTTGACAGATAGGCTGCTAGGGAGTTCGCGCTGTTTTCTCTTCCCCGCGACATCACAAGGAACTGGTGAAGGGTGAGTTTTTAAGGCTGTTTTACGTAATTTGACATTCGAGAGTACGAGCAATAGTCCTATTTAAATAAATTATTTATTGTACAAGATTAAAATAAATCAAAGTTAAGCTCAACTTAATTTTTTTGTTGGGTTAGGCGAATTTTTGGTGAGATGTGCTTATATTTCACTACACTCATATTTCACCAGTTATGTTGTAGGTCCCAATATAATAGGGGGCTATTGCCACACCGGGCACAATCCAGACTTCGTGCTGCTACTGAAAATTATAATATGGAAAAACTTAATATCATTTCGTGACCACTGGCCCAGTAGTGGTAGTGTATTTCTTATATTCATTATTTATTGAATAACCGAAAAATACAGCAAGAGGGACCTTTTTATTATCTTAAGATAATTAACTAAGCAACCCACGCCACTCTCATAATTATACTTTCCTAATTAAGTGTTAATCTTAAGTACTCGTATATCTTAACCGTTGAATATCCGACGTCACTACACAGAGTAGTGTGTGTGTTTGTTGTAAATGCAGTGTGTTGCGGCATGTTGGCCGACGGAACAATCTTAACATCAAGCATATGCTCGCAGTCGACCGTCGAGAGAACTTTGACAGGGCACGCAACGCGACGATAGCGACTATGGAGGTGGCATCGAAAACTGTTTTCGCATTTAGTTTTCAGTTTACATATTACTAGCTTCCGCCCGCGACTTCGTCCGTGTTGATTTCAATTGTTTTCCAGACAACTTTATTCGATAATTGCACTAACCAACACAAAAATATTTTTTCAATTTGAACCAGTAGTTCCTGGGATTAGCGCGTTCAACCAAACAAACAAAATCTTCAGCTTTATAATATTAGTATAGCTTTGCTATGCAGGGCTATTGCCTCTCTTTCCTAGCATTGACAACGTAGTTCTTTTATCGTGGTATAAAAAGGTAAGTTAAAGATTCTTGTTAATGTTGTATAAAGACGTAGAAAGATTTTTAGGACCACAAAAGAAATAACGTTATCCCTGTAAAACATAACCCTCCTTCTGGCGCAGTCGGATAAAAATAAAAATCACAGATGTCTAATTAATAAACTGGCCTGCAACACCAAGTGCTACACTTTAAAGTTTTGTAGGCCAGTGTAATTTTACCTACACCACTGTGTGAGATTTTTTATCTGACTAATAAACTTGGCCCAAGATTTCCTGTTGCCACAAGTTTGTCTAATATAGGTACACCCTACAGAATTCCGTAAAATGTTGTCCTCCTTACAATTAACGGGTAAATATTTTCTCACCTACGTAAAGACATCTATTATGTAAACTACACGTGTTAGTAATTTAGTATGTTTATTCCTTACTAAAGTAAGATTAGTGGCGTCATCGTTCATCCAAATACCCATTGTTCTGTCTTCAGTACGTCAGGGTACAGCAATTAGGTCACCTATTCAAATGTCTAGACAATCTATCTATCCTTACACGTGCCGGCTCTGTGGGTTGAGCTGTTTTACACGTGCTGTTGTTGGTGAACACCGAATTATGTTTGGTTTTTATTTTGCATATGTGAGCAGGTAAAAATAATTCGATAAAATTGTACAACCAATTTTTCTTTATCATCTATGTTAATTCTGATATAAGTACGATGTAAGTGTGCCAGTCAGTATAGCTACTGGGCCACAATAGACGTATCAATTTAGAATTATGATATTCTATTCAGGCTATTCCTAAACAATAAGGTTGTAGGCACTATTAATCAATAATTCCAAGACACTTAACTAAAATTCTTCATTTTAGCTCCATTTTTTACATTAATTTTGATGTGGATTTCACTGATGCCACATCCATTGTTTTGTACTCGAGCATGAGTTGGCGATGTGTGTGAATATTTTCACTCAGCTTTACTTTGACGGGCAGTGGTCGGTAAGTGAGTCGATGTACTGTATCTAGATGAGATAATAATAATAATAATAATAAAACCCCTCTGGGCACATCGTTACCTCAACATGAGAATAACGTAACACCGGAGGGGACAGTAGTATAGCTTTACCAACCCTCGTGATAGAAATAAAAAATATATCACAAGGACTTGTACTAAAAGCACACAAACCGCAGGGCAGCTTGTGGCGAGCTGTTTGTGAGTGGCGACACAACGTGCCTGATACCCCAGAGAGTCGGTCAGGGACTCATCCCCGGTTTGCCCGATATGGGTAGCTGGAGTGGAAACCGAAGAGCGCCCGCAGGACTCTCAGCTCTTTCTTGCCTTAGTTGGCTGGTCAGAGAGGGGTCGCCAGAGCTATATGCTCGGGGGTGGAAGTGTCTAATGGCGTAATAGCGGGGAAACCCGCTCCGAGTCTTCGAGACGCGCGATGGTGAAACCGGGGCCGCACCGCTCTACACCCCTAGCCACTCGCATCGGTGTTGCTCCCTGTTGCCTATAGTGGCGACTGTTTAGGGGGCCCATCTAGTGAGTGGCGAGTCACCGTCTGCTAATATACTGCATATTATATGGTTAAAGGCAGACGCCGTTGTTATTCAGAATAAACTAAAAATAACCATTCCACGAAACATCCCAACACAATAGACCAAATCATTTTAGTATCCATTTTTCTCAATAGTCCTGCACCTTTTGGGGACTTTTCATGGCTGTTCTGTTATAGAGCAGTTGTGTGGTGTCCCTAGCTGGTGTCCCATCCCCTTTTAGATTAAAGTTCTCAACGGGCCTCTGCGTGTTGGACCTGTGTCCCCACGTAAGCCTTTTAAAAGTCCGGGTATCTTCCGCATGGTTGATAGCCCGAGTAAATAAAATGAGATACAAATAATAATAATAAATTTATTTGAAAGAATATGGTATTGTTGTTATACCAACACTCAAGTATAATATTAAATTTGGTTTCTATATCTTGGTATGTATATTGAGAATCTGCCCCTCTAGTTCTACTTCTTCAGCTACTGATAACTAATATATAATAAATACATGAATTTGAAATAACATTGATGCCGGCGTTTGAATTTGCAACCTTTGACTTGGCAGTCCAACAGTCAGACCACTCGGCTATCACTGCTTTTTGACATTTAAAATGCTCCACATCTTAAGTTTAGTACTATTTGTACGAGTCACTTCCAGCAGCCCAACGTCCACCAACTATGTAAGCTAGTAAGTAAGCAAGTCAAATTTAACTTGGGTTCGCTTTAAAGGCATTGTTGTTTATTGGCTGTGAGTTAGCCATGTCGATATTACGTGTGCCCGATATGAGCGAAGTCTTCACTGGACCGAACACTGCGGTGGCTGGGATTGGGATCAATGATGGACTGGAACCTTGCGTGTACCATGGTGAATACTACCATTTTCTATGGTACAGTCAGCCACATAAATACCTGAACATTTATTTAACATACCATTAATTGAAGATTCTATAAGTTAAAAGATTTAATGGTGCATTTTTAATATGTTATGATAAGTCATTTGATTTTATTGTTTGCATGCTATATGTTACCGAAGCAACACCTTTTTATACCACGTTTTATGCAAATAAATAGTTTAATTACTTACTTAAATGAACAACTTATTATATCATAGTAATAACTTAATAAGTCTTTAATATTCTCATCGTCATTAGAACACTCCCATAATTAGAAACAAAAAAATGATGTTTATTTCTTTCAATTATTTGACATAAGGTTTCTTAACATGTTAAGCTACTTATGTTACTGACTGTACCGTTTCGTGTGGTACTAGTGAATCTAAATTGTATGAAATTTTGGCTGTGCAGCGCAAGTTACTTGGATGTCTGAAATATAGATTTAAAGATCTTTTAAAAGTGGCTAGCACAAGTCTTTGATTTTTACTGGTTATAGCTCAATACTTTAAACTATAAAAAATTGTGATAAGTACCTAAAAACATGGAATAAAAACCATTGATCATAATAGATAACGAAAAAGAACAACATTATTAAAAATAAACAACAAGATGGTTTAGTAGACCCCGTTTGTAAGCCGCTGCATTTTCTGGATATAGAGAGCTTATGTGGTAATCTAGTGTGTCAGCTACCTCCATATCAAATTTTATCAAAATTGGTCCCGCCGTTTAAGCGTAAAGGGGTACCAAACATACAAACAAAATAACGCTTTCATTAAGACTGTAGTTAGTACAATTTAATTAAGCGTTGACTGTACTTGTTATGCTATAAACAAAACAGCATCAACTTCAAGGGCTCCACTTGACCCACTGTCATCGCTGCTCTGTGTCCAGCTACAGGGGGCTTCATAAAATATTTTATGACACTAATAAACTGAAAGGTTGGCTCACAAGAGCGGCATTACTAGCCTTCTCGTAACTTGTCAGCGTTAAATGACCGCGAAATTAGATATATACCTTTGTGGTCGGTTTACTTAATGAAGGCTGAACAAATTACAAAGATAAACAACTGTCGCTTATGTACTACTGTATGTAAAGGAAAACGCTCTAGGGAAATAGTAGGCTTAATTATACCGTGCCGCTACTTGTTCTGGAGATACGTTTGTAGTTATATATTGAAAGTTTTGTAAGTAGCGTATTTTATTTTCTTTTTTATGAATAAGAAAACTTCTCTACACAAAAGGAATCTCTCCTGTATGATAACATAAATTAACACATACACAAATACCCACTAGGATCAAACATTCGTGCGGGATTTGAACCCGCAACCCCTAGTGCAGCAGTCCCATCGCTTAGCCACTGCGCCAATCGTTATTGTCAAATTACTTTTAATAACATTCTTGTGGAATTTTGAGTACTTTACAAAAATCTTGACTGATGAAAAATATACCTAGCCAAGTTTTCTATCAGCCCTGCCCCCTAAGCGAGACGCATTCTCGCAGTGTATTGTGGCACATCCACAACGGAAACTATCCTGAAGAGTTAGTTATAAGGCGAAAGTTTGTGAGTGTGTTTGTTACCTCTTTACGCTCAAACGGCTAGACCGACTTTGATGAAATCACTTCACAAAACATTTTATCCCGCAAAAATGCAGCGGGTATCACCGCGGGGCGCAGCTAGTTAATTATAAAGCTGACAATACTAAACGCTATTTTCATAAGCACTGAATGTTAAACCTTCCGTATACCTTTCGATGCTTTGTGATCGGTGAGTTCAAACACTTTATTCTCCGTTCAAAAAGCATTGCTTTTCTGATAAAAAAATATTCTTTTCTGACGCCGATCGTCATTTATACTTACGTCAATTGTCATTATTTCCGCACCTCAACTTGTAAGGGGATGATTTAAAAGAGGGAGCACGCTGTACATTAGGTGTACGTCTGTCTTTATTTATGTCAATGTCTTGACTGAAGTGTAATGATATATGTATGTAGCTAGTTGGTGTAGTGGTCGCCAAGTGCTGCTGAGCATGAGGTCCTGGGTTCAAATCCCGAGTAGGCAAAGTCTTATTTGGTTTTTCCATTAGGAAATTCTCAGTAGCAGCAGGGAGTGTGAATCTGTGCCCTATAGATGACAATAGGTTCACCCCCTATTACATTGAGACCATAACTGGCGAAATGTAGGTGTAATACACTCCTCTGCTTACCCCTTCGGGGAATACATGCGTGAAGTTATATTATATGTATTAATTATAATAATGATTTTGTGTCGTGTATGTTCACATGTTATTCTTCATAGAAATTCTGCAAAAAATACAAATAAAATAGAGTGGCCAGTACATAGTTAAGCCAGTCCGGAGTGGAGCCAACTGCTTCAGAGTGCCACGGACGATCTACGGAGCGTCACTCATGTAGTCCCTTTGCATGCACCAAGGAAGGCTTGTTCAAGAAGAATATTAAAATAAAAAATACCGTTTTGATGTTTTTGACGACCTGTCCCAAGTCTGAGTGTTTGTGTATGTGAGATATCATGTTTGTGAAACGCACCCACGTACAGGAGAATTTTTTAGGGGCGTCATTAACAATATGTTTTGATTAACAGAACGTCTTGAATCTTGGGTAATTCAAGAAAAATATGAAAACAAAGACTTCATACCGGCTTAAGGATTCATAAACCAAGTATAACGTCACAAAGCGTCAGGCACCGCCGATCCTTCATCGCTGCCATACCCAATAAACCGTTCAATCTCCGAACGAATCACGCCGAACATTTTATGTATACCTTTTATTTCCCCCCCATTAATGGTACGCTCCATATTTATTGTTACATGTTTCATAAGAATGTATAGACTGATGTGTGCGCTTGATTGGTGAATGACAGATCTTTTATTGTATCGGCAACTCAATATGAGCTTTTATTGAGTAGGTACTTGCTTTCGCTTGCGACTCCGTCCGTGTGGAAAACTTGCTAGTAGCAAACAGCTTTCTTGTTTTACAATGAGTTTTGAATGTCAGTGTTTTAAGATCGTCCACTCGACGACGTCCGGAGGGGGTGCCATAATCCCTTGGGGATCGCAGTATTGGTAGTGAAGTTACAGAAGATGCTGCTGCCCATGTCTCCCGTGGATGTTGTAGGAAGCGAATAAGGGAAAATCCAGAAGATAGGCATGCATATATGTGCTGTAACTTCCCTACCAATACTGCCAGGCGTGGGGATTATGGCAAACCTCCTTTTTTCAAAGCGAAGGGCGAACGTCTTCCGGCTGATGATGACTAACAGATATAAAATTCCGTTACTTTTAAAATAGTAAGAATTCGTTTTGATTTGGAAAAGGCAGCCGTAAACTCGACGACCTGATTAGCGCAGTGGCTAAGCGATTGGACTGCTGCGCTAAGGGTTGCGGGTTCGATTCCCGCCCGGGGCAAAACTTTGTGCGAACCACAGATGTTGGTCCCGAGTCTGGGTGTTTGTGTATGTGAATATTTCATGTTTGTGAAACGCACCTACGATACAGGAGAAATTCCTAGTGTGGGGCGACGTTTTTTTAAAAAAAAAAAAACTTCTCCAGTTCGCCTTCGTCGGTAGACTAGTTGTTCCTATCCTCTTTTCTGAGGCATGTGTTAAAAGAACAACCATACTTACCAGCCAGCTACTCTTCACTTGAAACTTTTGACAAGCAACAAGAGATGACATTCATCCCTTTGACAGGCGCATGTAAAATAAAAATTTCCAAATTGGAATGTGACTCAGTACACTAAAACAAAGTTCACGTGTATTTGGAAGTTCCTCGATGGTTACGTCATATTTCAAACGATCCGTTATTGGTCCAGAGTTCCCGCTCGTTAAAAAGAGACACAGAGCGGGACAGAAAGCAGATACCTACGGAACAAAGAGCATCCCCTTACGAAATTGACATAATTTTCCACGCGAAAAATTCCTGTGATCCCCTCTGAAATTCCACAAATTTTATTGTTGCGTCCTTTGTTGAGGTGGGCGTCCTCATCACGAGATTCATAGCGTGAGTATAGCTTAGATAAAGTTTTTCATTAAATCTTATTTATCTTCTTTCATCATTACATGTAAATTTATATTTTATTACAATGGATTTTTGTAAATGTTGTCAGGTCTGTATTTCTCGAACAAGTAGGTAGAGGTGTGTAGCAACCACATTTCACCAGTTATATTATAGATTCCAATGCAATAGGGCAGTAGCTTAATTCCATTGCCATCAGCATCAACAGGGCAGAAATCCAAGCTTCGCGTTGCTACTGAGAATGACCTACTTAATGTATACAATTTTTACTGCGTTTAATAGCTTCGCTTCCGCTTTCTCTAGAGTGTGACCTTTAAGCTGCCACATATATGAGTATAGTCGGTAGAATGTACAATATTAATTAGAGGTGCAGATATAAAGATGTCTCCACATATTATTTTTATCTTAAAGGAGTTTTTGCGCCTTACGTATACCAGAGATGAATTATGTTGCGCGGTCTATTTATTATCGTACGTATTCTTATTGTAAGTTGTGTTTTTAGTTTCAATAAATGTAGTTATTTTTTTGTAATTTTTACAATAAAAATATTGTTTTGGGTATGTAAGCTTTTGAAGATGATTTTTTAGTTTTCGATCCAGTTTATTTATCTTATCATCACATCTGCAATAAATCTTGTTTTATCATGGTCACTATACTCGCATATTAAATATATAACACGAAGCTCTATTAGACTAGACGTTCCAAAAATAGTTCGGTTATACGTTTCGGTTATATAACAGGTGCATTACTTTATCAGTCTGGGGTTTCGTTTACAGGATCCGGTTAAAAAAAAAAAGGTTATCGGTCTCGTGTTTGATTGGCAGGACTTTTAAAAGCTTTTAGGTGGCCTGAAATTACATTTGCATACATATGTACATGTCAGGGTGAATGCATCGATTTATTTCTAAATAATATGATTGATATTTACCATTGAATTACTTTATATTTTTAATATTGTTAACTTATGAATACGGGCACTTAGTATTCAAATGAATTGGTTAATATTTGCCATGAAGAATTGCACATAAATCCTGCTGACACCAATTAACTAAAGCCTGCAAAGCATTTGTCCATACAAACACATCAAAAATCATTGGTTAATAACGTTTAGCGTACAATTTAACAGCTATAACGCTATTGACGCAATTAAGTCCGGATTTATGGCCCCAACAAAGATATAAACACGCAAATGAACGCTCGCCGGGAATACCGTCGGATTGTCGCGTCTGACAGATTTATACATGTGCACTGTGCGCTCTGCACGGTGTACGGAACGCACCGAGTAGGGCTGCCACCTATAAAATGTGTGTTTTAATTCGTCAATTCTACAACACACTACCATAAATACTAGTTTAATAAGAAGCACTATGTTATAATATTAATAATATGTTTAATTTTAGTCATAATACTGATCTCACAGCCAAACAGTATGTACTGTTTTGTGAGTGTTTTAATTCATAAGTTTACCATGAACCTTTTTAAGAAACAAATAAAAAAAACTGCTAAGTTATTTAGAAAGCAACACGTGAGTGGTGTACCTATTTATAATTAGTTAATTCGTCCTTGAGTGAATTAAGAATGCAGTAAGAATGCAATGAGTGCTTTGGAAAATAAGTCCTGGAAATAAATATAGGAAATAATTTTATTTCGAATGTATAAACACAATATCAGACAAGACCTTTCAGTTCAAAGGGGTCCTTAACGGAAGACGCTGCTCCCTATTCCATGCTTTAACCGTCTTTTCCGTGTTCCCTGTTATTCGGGTCTGTTCCTGGTGAGAACCCATTTAAATCAACCATATCTGCGAGGGTTACTGCGAGGAACGCTCGGGAATACCGTCTGATCGTCGCCTCTGACAGATTTATACACGTGCACTGTGTGCCGAACGCACTGCGTAGGGCTGCTACGTGGGAAGTCTTAATATCTTTGCAACTAAACACTGGGTACAGAAAATCTCGTACATTTCGCTGTGCCTAGATTCTTTTATGTATTCAGTATTTTAATTTAGGAAATCTCAATATATTAAAAACAGCCTATAATGTTCCACTGCCAGAACAAAGATATCTTCTCCTATAAAGAATTATTGAGCATTTGATCACGTAGTTGACTGGGTTGACAATCTCAATATCTGAACTCAAAAAGTGCGCAAAGTTGGCAGGCCACCAGGTGGACCAACAATATCATCAGAGTTGCGGGCAACCGGTGCATGTGAGTGGCAAGTTGTCGTTCATTGTGGCGTTTTAAGGCCTTTGTTCTACAGTGGACGTTTTCCAGCTGATGATGAACTCAAATACGTTACAATAATATTTGACCCATTATAGATATGGAACTGGGGCGTATTTTTATATTTTGTACTAGCTGCTGCCCGCGACTTCGTCCGCGTGAATTTCAGGTAAAAAACTCTTATCACTAAGGGGTATGAAAAATAGATGTTGGCCGATTCTCAGACCTACTCAATATGCTCAGAAAATTTCATGAGAATCGGTCAAGCCGTTTCGGAGGAGTACGGGAACGAAAATTGTGACACAAGAATTTTATATATAAGATAATTTTAATATTGACCATTTGCGTAGAGAGAAAAGGTATCTGACAGAGACTGCGTCAGTAGGGTCATTAAACATACATAGAAAAAACAAAAGCGTAAAGTTTAATATAAGATTTTCTAAAAGCGACAACCCTGAGCGCATCTGTTAGTATACATATACACAAACTTAGTATCAAAGGTACCAGTACGTATGGCGCTGTGTGGCGATAAACTGGCTAGATTATAACTGTATGATAATTATTGCTAGACAGATTAGCTGACCTAAAGACCTATAAAATACCTGCGGGGATTGTATGCATGGTTTGATCTCAAGTATCGTAATATAATGTCAGCATAATACAAGAATAACATTATATATTGAAATTCGACTATTGATAACAGTGTTTTTTAAACGATATAAATACTGTATGATCTCAAAATCCTATAAGAATATGTCATCACCTATGTGTGTATGTTTTATTTAGCCTTTTCCCAATGTGCCCTAGTCGAATTCGGTTTCCAGTCTTAGTGGTTATACGATACCCCTTAGTAAGTCCGGTTGGCATTCGGACTTCGGACTACCCGTTACGAATTCCAACTACACGACGGTCGCGACACAGATGGGTCTCGTGGGTCCATGGCATGAAAATAAATGGTCACCCATCCACGGACCGACATCAGGAAACTTACCTTCACTTTTTTCAATCGAACCGTGTGTTTAGTCAGGAGTACTCGCCAATAAAAATAAAAGGGCTAAAAACAGCAAATCCTGGCACACTGAAAACAAAATCGCCAGCACCTCAAGTGAAAAATAAATAAAGAAAAAACAACAACAATTCTATATTCGAAGCCCAGCACTTGCAGCCTCATATTTGCGAAGACCCCGAAATAAGAAATACACATACAAACATTGACACATCGTATCAAAGGCGTTTCAATCGCTGGCAACAAACACGCCCGCGCCAGACTCGACAAATAGTGGAGATTTCATCGCCAATCTTAAGGTTTGATCCTGATAAATAGACACTACGACTTTAAATTCGGACAGCGAACGAAGCGAAAAATTTGGTCGCATATATCTGTTGCTCACTTATTTGAAGAAGAACCGGAATTTTAAGTGACGATTTTCCCTGAGACTTACAGATGCCGGACGAATTTGGATTTTATTATTACATTATTATTGTGGGTTCAAAACCAGGTAACCATAAATATGTATCTATATGCATACAGGCCTTTTTTTAATAATATCATTTGAATATTTAATAAAGTATCGTGTTTTTCTAGCTAAGATTCAATCAGACTGCACGTAAGTAATCTACACGATATTTATAAAAAGAGTAGAATAGAGCTAATAGTAGTAAGACTGTTAAAAAAACAACTCCATTATTGCCAATAAGCTGTTAGATAGTTTAGCGATTTTTGTTTTGTATTTTATATGTTAAAATAAACTATATTACTAAATAAAATATGCTTCCTAGTAAACGATACATTAATTTTCCGCTACGTCTTACTTTAGGTATAAGAAAATCGTCTGTATCGGAAACACCCCTTAACAAAGGGATGCTTGATGCAAAGTGTTTGCTCTGGTTTTGACGATACATTTGGAGACGTTTTTTTAGTATCGCTCACGCTTTTTTAATTCACACAGTTTGTACTTGGTAGCACCAGGTGATAATATTTATTGAAGATGTTCTGAAGCTGAATGATCCTTACTAAAACATTCATTGAATAAATAAACAATGTTTTGTTTTATTTTTAAACATCAACATTAGGAATATCTCCTGTATCGTGGGTGCGTTTATACAAACATGAAATATCACATACACGAATACCCAGACTCGGAACAGATCTGCGGATCGCACAAATTTTTGTTCAGCGCGGGAATCGAACCTGTAGCGCAGTAGTCCAATCGGTTAGCCACTTCACCAATCAGGTTGTAATATAACGTAATAGTCAAATTGGTTGCGGTTGTAACCGTTATGTCTGTGAATTCGTAACATGTTTACTTTTATTATGACATGAGACATACTGGCGAAATGTGGGTGTGCTATATGTATGTGCACCTCTGCCTATCCCTTCGGGGAATACAGGCGTGATGTTATGTTATGAAATGAGACAAAGAAAACTTAAGTTTAAAACTCCTAAACCGTACGCGTACCTACACAACCCCTTCATTAATATGCATATAAGTGATGATTTTAACTCATATTTATATATTTTGAATGAAGTCGTATTAAAAATACCCGAAGAAAACAATAGGAAAACCTCTCCTATTAAAAAAGCCCTTTCTTATTTCTGAAAACGCTCTTATTCACGCTAATTTCCTCCAAGTTACAGCACTTGTATTTAAACATAAATACATCTATATTATACATTCAAATCCCACTTCTAAAGCTCTCCACTAATAATGAGTGACGTCATCTATTGCGTAGTAATTCACAACCAAAACAAAACATGGCCTACTTAAAAGCAACATTTTAAATACAATCAAAACAATTCTTATTTCAAAGAGATAAAGTTGGTAATCGTTTGAAAGGGCAGTTCGATAAGTTGGTAATAAAAATGTGTGATTATGGTTCTTATTACAAGGGTATAAGGTTGTAGGGTATGATTTAGTGGGGGTGAATGAACTTGGGCCCACGTGGTGCTTGCAATTGCGCAGTTTTGAACCCCCTGCAGTAGTTACGACGCACATTGGTGTATGGGTAGGGGCAGAGCACCAGTTGTCGGCCACAGAGAGGAAATGTCTTGAAGATAATTTTAGTATGACGTGGTGCGTTTTGTAGTAATCAATAAAGTGTTAAAAACATAAAATTATTGTATATAATTGCGTTATGTTTTTCCTGAACCTATTTGGCCCATATTACTTATTTGGTTCTGGCATTTTAGTCAGTATTTATAGGGAAAATTAAGACATTTTTACAAAAATAACTCAATATTTATTTATTTATTTATTTAATTCTTAAGTACAGTTGTGTACAAGGCGGACTTAATGCCTTAGGCATTTTCTACCAGTCTAACCTTCAGGTAGTGCAGAGATAGAAACGGTAGATGCACAAACGATTATAAAAGATAAGCGAATTAATAATACATATTGTCTTATATACATACATAAATTATAATACTTCATAATATATGATACATACATAAATACATATATACAAAATAATAATATCCATAGTTTAGTCGAGATATATCATGAATCCGTTGTCTTGTCAAGTAGGTATCGTTTAATTTTCTTTTTAAAGTTTTGCCGATTATTTACCATCCTGATCTCACGAGGGAGCGCGTTCCAAAGAAGAATGGATTGAATGAAGAAGGTAGAGTGAACGAAGTCAGAGAGATATTACTTACTATCATTAAGAAACTCCGGTCTTTCAAAAACTAAACGTGACTATTATTTATACTAATACATAGAAACAGAGTGAATGTTTGTGCGTGAAAATACTTAAAAAAGGTGAACTCTATATAAAAACCTTCACAAGTCCTAATCAGTATTCCAGTTATGATATGGACTGTTCTGATTACCGAACCATCTAATAGGTTTACCCCACAAGAGACATAAGCGTGATTATACATTAAAACAAGCGCGCACAGAAGACATTTAAACCGTAACAAAAGAAGCCACGAACTGATTCATATGCATCCAACGGAATTGGACCAAAATTGTACCAACAAATAATAATGTGCCGAAAAACCACTTCGAACAATACTTAATTAAATTAAGGAAGGTGATTTCGGGGGTCGCCGTTGTGGAAATCGACATGGAGAACTATATATATATAATTAAATTATAAATAATAATATAGACATACATTTATTTGTGAGCATAAGTAAAAACAAGATGGCAGCATTATTTACTATGGGTAACACTATGTTCTGCCAAATAGCTAGGGACAATTCACACAAGGTCATCTGAACCCAAACTAGGCAGCCTGCATTATGGCAACCAGACAACTGGTAAACATACGTATATTTACAAGGTTATTTACAATTCTTAAAAATAAATATATACAAAAATAAAAAATTTAAACTAAAAATTATGTATCAAAGTATTCGTCCTCATCGCTGTCGACTGGTAGGGTGCCCAAAAGGCTGGCGGCATTGCCACGTTGAATGGCAATGCTAATTCTTTGGCCGAAAAACAGGCCAGCCTTTTGGTCACGTGAAGCGTCAACTAACCGTTTAGCAAGGTCACTAAAAAGAAGACGCGCACTCGGACCCCATGACCCGAGTGTTTCGACCCCAAACGGCTCAAAAATATAATTACCTATAAGGTTATTATATTTTCGCCGCTTGATTACATACGTATATATTCCTAAATAGATATTATAGATAAATTACAACCAAGCACAGAACAAATGATTATGCTCATCACACAAAGATTTTGTCCTGGGTGGGAATCGAACCCACGACCTCCGGTTTCGCAGGGCAATCAATTAATAATTTTATATTATGATTTTAAAGCCCTTTTACTTATTTTAAGGAACTTTATATGGTATTTATGTGTTTGTTTTTTAAGGAAATACTACACTATTTAAAGAAAATTAATCAACTTAATGCGTTATATTATCCCCAAATAACATAAATAGGCAGAGGTGTACTCTCGCGTCGTACATAGTTTTCTAAACATGTTGTCAGTTGCTAATGTAAAACGTGGACAAATAATTCAAGAAATAGAGATTTCAGACAATAATAATAATACAATATTTATTTACTTAAACATAGGTAACATTAATGGTATTAAAACACACAATTAGTATCACTATGTTTCACCTTAATTGGTACACAAAATATATTAGTAGATAATAGGTATCTTATTATTTAATATGTACGCACTGCCATACATTTTTTCAAGCCTGACATAATTACTGCAAAAAATATTCTTGCTAGGACAGCTATTTTGCAACTTGGCCCAACAATCTATTATCCTTCTGCGTCCTCTTCTTTGTGTAGCAGCTTATTAAGTTTGAAATAAAGTGGCAACGAAGTGAGAGCGGATCCTCTGCGGATATATCTGACGTACGTGATCCATCACGGTCTGGCTAACGAGAGGATTTAATGCAGCTCGATGTCCCGAAGTCAGTTCTGTTCGGGGAATTATTTTTGTTAATTGCTCATTTATTTTTCATTGTTTGGTCTATTTTTTGTGGGAACTTTATCGTTTAGTATGTTTTATAGTTATAGCTTGTTAAGGTCGTTATCAGGGATCAAATAGCTACCTTTATCCCGAAGAAATGTAGCGGGTAACACCGCGGGCGCAGCTATTAATAAATAATACCTGCCTCGTCTTTGCACTATGACGTGTTACAAGGCTGGCAATTTTTTTTTCATCCACGACCTAGTATACGCTTCCCCCTCGACATAGGGCGAAATGACCGTGTTCTATCGGGCATTCCTGATCTGTCAGTTATCTTTGAATAAATTAAAAAGTAGAATGAACATATTTCATGAGATCTCTATCATTGTTCCTTGCCAAAATTTTAACACGGTTTAACATACAAAACACCACGAATTCAACAAAATACATATTTTAATTTGAAAATTATTCTGTTTTTTTTTATTAATATTATATTGATCAAATCCAATTACAGGAGCATTCACCCCACGTTAGGGCGCATGTATTTAGGTGACCCACATTCATCCCTTGTGGGAGCACTGCGTTGCACGACACTGCAATCAAATCATCGTTTTTGCGTTCTAAGGACCCCTGCGGCGCACTAAATCTGTACCTTAAGAGTTACTGACATACTCCAATTCAAGAAACTAGTATAAAATAATAACTTCTGATTGTAATGTAGAAAGGATGGATGAAAGGAGATGGACAAAACGAATGTATGAGGCGAGTTTTAGTGGAGTATCGGAAAGGAGAAGACCTAGGCGAACATACCTAGACCAAATCGGAGATGTTCTGCAAAAAGAGCAAGTGAGGAGTCCCCTTAACCGACGAGCGTGTATGAGGAATGTGATGCGTGTGAATGAAGCTAAAGAAGTATGCCAGGATCGTAGCAAGTGAAAATCCGTGGTCTCTGCTTACCCCTCAGGGAACCAGGCGTGACTTTATGTATGCATGTATGTATTTCTGATTTTAATCTGATCTTTATGAAGAACAATGCCCAAAGCATCCATTTCTATCATCCACACTCGGTACTTCTTTTATTCTAGTGGGTCGATATAGTAGTTGTTGACAAAACAATAAAAAAGGTACAACAATAATTATCCTGTTTGATTTCTGCCACACTGTTTTTAGTTTGTCGTTACAATAAATGACGTATTTGTGTAAATAATATTACAAATACTAAACACAAACAAACCGGCAATTAGTACACAGATTCTGCGAGCTGTGAACTAGCAGCAATATTTATATATTCAGCAAATGATCAAAACGCTTACGTCATGTTGTGTATAGTAATTTGCAAATCAAAGGCAAACAATCAATTGCGATGTTCAGTACACTAGGCATATTTAGTTATGTCCTGATTGGCTCAGTAGCTATGTTTTTACACTGTTGCGCAAGGGGATGCAGGAAAAATGCTTGCGTTATATAAGATAGTTATACCAACCAATAACTGTCCCATTGTAGGGAAAAGACTGCCTCGTTGGTCTAGCTAGTGGTTGCTAAGCACGGCTGCCGCGGCCGGCCGGCTGTGTACACCAGGGTGGCGAGCTACATCGACTGGATCGAGCAAGTCGTGTGGCCTGAAAGTATACTATATATTTTTATTATAAGCCTGAAGTGTCCCACTGCTGGGCAAAGGCCTCCCCACTCTCTTTCCACATCTCCCTGTTACCAGTTGTCAGCGACCAGTCCTGCATAAACAAGTCGAGTTCGTCCCGCCATGTCCGTCTGGGTCTTCCTCGTTATCGTCTTTCTCGTTGAAGGGTCCAGTTAGACTATAGTTTGGCCCATTATACATCTGCCATACGACAGACTCGCCCAGCCCAGCGCCATACAATATTGTATGAATATTTAAATTAAAACATTTTATCATACTTAATTGGCTTTGCATGAATATAGATAGAAAACTGCCTTGTTGGTCTAGTGGTTGCTAAGCGCGACTCCTGAGGTCCTGGGTTCGAATCCCGAGTCGGGCAAAGTGTTACTGGGTTACTCCAGTAGGTAATTCTTACGGACTCTGGACTTGAGCCCAGTTGATGGCAATAGGCTCGCCCCGTATCACATTGGAACCAAAAAAACGTAACTGCCGAAATGTGCGTGTACATTATGAGCACTTCTGCCTACCCCTTCGGGGAAAACAGGCGTGATGTTATTTTATGCGTAAAGACAAGGGTTACAATAATAGTTTATAAAGACAGTCAATTAACAATATGGAGTCTTATAAACGTGGCAACACTTCGGATCCGGCTTGGCGTGTGCTAGACGTTTTATTTAAGCAATAAGTATTAAACGAGCAGTCTGCTCAGTGGGACGGGGTTTCCACTGGTGTACTGATATTGTTACTGTTATTACATACACTCCAACTGGTTAAGGGGGATACCGATGTAGTTGAGGATCGAGTTTTCTTTCAAATGTTCCGGTAACTTGCCTGGTTAATTGGTAGTTTCAGTAGTTTGTGTAGAAACAATGATTTCGTATTAAACCTTCCTACGACTTTAACCCCACTCACAGTTTGGAAGAAGAAAGGGGAGGTCTTTGCCCAGCAGTGGAAAACAAAATAGGTTATAAAAAAGCATAGCTTTTGTTAAGTTATCTACAATATAATCGACAGTAACCCCGTTATATACGCTGTATAAAAAGTAATTTTTAAGTCACCTAATTAAAGATTTTTTGTTAGGGTACACTTAAATCTAAAACAGTCGGCCATCTTTGAAAAATAATTTGCTGGTCATCACGGAGTGCTGGTCATACATTCTCAACAAATTAAGTTTTACAACTAACCCTTAACAGAGGCTAAGTACAGGACTGAGTGAGTTGGCACAAGTTCGGGTTAATTTGACTATTTGCTGGATATATCGCCTTTTAGCTGATCACTGCTCTATCTGAGTTACCCTTGGGGGTTGAGTAGGGTCCGTTACAGTAATTCTGTCCTGTCATTATGTTTTGATGTTTAATCGATCAGCGGCCGTAATTATGTAAGTAGGTATGTTGTGGGGGCAACTAGCGTCCACGAGTCATGATATCCTGGTAAGTCTCCACTCGGCGATCAAATCGCACGGTAGAACGAAAATGACTTAACCAACAATTCTTGTGACTTCTGAAGGCTTGTTTGTATCTCTTCTAAATCTTCTAAAGGCTTGTATTATTGTGGTGCAAATAGAGAGCCTCCACGAGAGATTATACTTAGGTACGTCCGGCGCACCCTGGACGGTCAACCTCGCTACCATCCTTGTTGACTGACCAATCTCTACACCATGACATAATCACACAATATATTCATAGAAACACGTGATACTGTAATTTCTATTGAATATAGGTACAACGCAAGCTTTACACTCTACCTACTAAAAAAACTCGAGATGATAAAACAAATCCTCAGGGCTTCGAACTGTAATCTTAAGTACATCTAAAAACATTACATTCAACATTAAATATCGGAGAATATCTTAAGAAAAACCTCAAAATTATTGCCTACGCAGCGATAACACTGAGTGAAAAAGTGCGAATCTTTGGAGAATTCACTTCAGAATTATTGTAGGTCGTGCACTGAATAGTGGCGCGCCACATTAATGTGCAGACAAATGTAACGGCTGCGGGCCCTTTTAGCGTTTATCAGAAATGTTTATGGATGTGTGTGGTGTCGCGGGCCGACGGCTGTTTTGGGATTATTTCAATCTCCTAGACTATATGTGTAGATGTATGTGTATATTTTAATCTAAATTAAACATAACATCACGCCTGTATTTCTCGAAGGGGTAATCATAATCATAATAATCATAATCATTTATTATTTGTAAAACATAGGTAAACAGAAATACACATACACATACACATAATGCACATACACCAACATTTCCCCAGTTATGTTATAGTTCCTAATAAGGAGCGACACTATTGCCATCAACCGGGCACAAACTCAGACTCCGTGCTGCGACCAAAAATTACCTAATGGAAAACCTAACACTTTGCCAGACCCGGGATTCGAACCTAGGACCGCATATTCACTGGACCAACGAGACAGTAATTTTACATAATATGACAGAACTAGGCACTCGCAACACAAAACATGAATTTAATTATTAAGAATCTGTTAACATAGTATAACCAAGTATAGACAATACACAAAATATAACCCTACCTTAGACCCTCCTAATCCAGACAAACTAGTTTATCTTAACGAGTATTCGATAATAAGTTTGGCCTGGGCGAAATTACTCTGTCCTGAAATCTTATTTGACCGGTAACATGTTGTGTTCGTAGATCTATATTTATAACATATAGGTACGCCGTGATTTCACTTGTTTTTCAAACTGCGTTTGGCATTTAATGTTAATACCATTTGGACATGTTTTAGAATATTTTATTTAACTTTTATTCATGTAACACTTTGGCTGTGACGAGTCATTTGCAAAGGTTTAGTGTTTTAACTTTGTCCTGCACTATATAAGATAGTTCCTACGGTCCTACCACCATTGGTGATTCAGATGTAGGCGAATGTGTAGTAGGTGCATTTACATCAACACTATCATCATTTTAAATAATCTGCCAGCCAAAGGGGTTGGCAGATGATGGTGATAGACCATGAAGTAGAACAGTTTACTATGTGGAAGTGAGACGCCGCTACATGCAGTGTAGTATGGCGTCTCGCTTTAACAACGTAACCTGCCCTGCTTTAACAGTTCATGGTAAGGGGGCGGGTGTGACGACAGAATGGAAAAACAAATGGAACAGAACAGCTTGTCTGTTTAATATCTTATAGGTTGGTGAGTACTTAAAACTAAAAAGAAATTGATTGCAGATATCACTTGTAGAGTGATATCAGTAACTACTAAAAAAGAGTCTGCATCCTGCCCACAGCGTATCCCAGTGAGGGATGCAGTATCACATTATTCTTTTGTAAGCTTTATAAGGCAATAAACAAACAAAACTTTAAGTACTCAGTCCCTGTTTCAAATGAACACGTGTCAAACGACGTTCAAGAGCACTCTGCTATCTCTTGTTCTCGAGCGCGATGATATTTAAAGGCCAGCCTGACAACACCGACAATTAGTGCACACACCCGCCAGTAACGGCGCAGTGTGGAGACAGATTTAATTCCAATCCGAAACGCATCAAGTAATTAAAAATAAAGAGCACCAACTACAGACGAGAGTGCGGGAAAATTGTACGGTGACCATGAAGTATGGATGTAATAAATGTTATATTATAAGTATTTGCTGTGCCCTGATATGAGGTTATACGAGTTCTTGTTTGAGATCGTCAGATTTGCGTAAAGCATAAAACTGAAGGCACGTTTTTTCTAAAACTACATGTTACAGTATTTTTCAGTTTTTTGCTTGGTTATGAGATAGTAATATAATTGACTCGCTTAGGGTAACATTCAATATTGGTTGCGGATTTAGTAGTCTATGTGTTTGTGATGGGCATGTAAGTATGTGTAAACATAAGGAAAATTAAAGGCGTGTTAGTAAATAAATCATACCATAAACATAACACATAACATAACATCACGCCTGTATTCCCCGAAGGGGTAGGCAGAGGTGCACATATAGTACACCCACATTTCGCCAGTTATGTTTTAGGTCCCAATGTAATAGGGGGCGAGCCTATTGCCATCAACCGGGCACAAATCCAGACTCCGTGCTGTTACTGAGAATTACCTAATGGAAAAACCCAGTAACACTTTGCCCGACCCGGGATTCGAACCCAGGACCTCGTGCTCAGCAGTCGCGCTTAGCAGCCACTAGACCAACGAGGCAGTCATACCATTGAAATTAAATGGTTTTATAAAACCTAAATGTATGTTAGGAACATTTATTCCATAAGTCTCATAACATCTGGTCGTCCTCATATTGCCGTCTTATATTATAGCTCAACAGGATGTACACATTACCAAAAGCACGCCAATAAGGCACGTTCTAGATGCAGCGAGCAGCTCGCCAGCCGTCGCTTGTGTTGCAATTGTGCAAAAATGCACGATCCAACTGTTTACGTAGCATTTGCGTTTGTGTATTACCATTACGCGAGTCTGCGTTTTAGTGTAGAAGCGTTGTTGGGTATTTTAATAATTATTCCGTCCATCGTCACGTTTATATTTAGCAAGTGCGTTAGATGATTCGCCTTTACCGAAACAGATAGTTAGTCGTTTGACGCATGTATACCTACTGTACCGTAATTTGGTAAAAATACACCTAATTATTCATTATTACTCTATTGTTAAAACAAACTTTAATTAAGTAAATATGATAATATTGTATAGAAACGTAATCTTAATCCCCGCATAATGAGTGTATAAAAAAACATTCCAGTTTTCGCGCATGGTAACCCTACCAGTTAACATGCGGGCAACATTAATTAGTAAACAGTAGACCGTCTGAGTGTACCAACAAAGCAAGATTTTTCTTGTGTTCCACACTGCTGTGGAAACAAACTTATTTTTTTTTTACAAGTCTACGCTTTTTCAAAACGCGAAATTCATGAATTTAAAACGGGCGTACATTTTAAATGTTAATTAGGCTCTGCGATAATTTCTGCTGTTGCATACCGAAAATCTGTTAGCGCAAATGCACGATTAACTTTCATAGCGTTTAAAACTTTATGTTGAAGACATTATTTTTGAATGAGATATTATTTTGTGAGGAACGAGCTCGCGTTTATGATGCTTTGGTGAAATGAAATATTTTTGTATAGTTACTGCTATTGGTTTTAGTGCGAGTAATATCCTTAGAGGTCTGCATTAAGTATTGTTGCCATTTGAAATAGTGACATTCATTCTAATGAATTGTTAATAGTATGTACCTACTAATACCTATATTTTTATTTTATAGACTGATTAATGGGTAAAGGCCAATATATTCATTAGAATTATACCTACTATAAAACTATTAACGACTTTTAAATATACATAAAAATAAAATATAACTACATTTTTATTGATTTTGTGTCTTGTATAGGGTTCAAACTTGCAACTATAGCGCAGCAACAACTACTTTTCTATTGCATAATCCGGATTATGATTGTGCTCGTTTGCCAACTTATATTATTCATTTAAACACCTCTTTCAGCACCAAATTAAACTACCTATCGCCGTAAATTTCCCTTCTGCACCTGAACAGCTTTAATAATACCAATATAACGTGGGGACCGAATATAAAATCTTTCGTTCTTTATTATGATAAGCCAGTTTATTGAAATCCATTTCATGAAAACGTTTTATTCTTTCCAGCTAATAAAGAGGTTTTTTCTAGTAATGGCTGCGCTCTTCAACGTTTTACGCAATTTCCCCAATGTGACCAGGAAAAAGGAGGTCTGACCAGTGCCAATAAATAATCTCCAACGTTAATGGCCACAGTAAAGCGTTTCAGCCTAGTTCTATTCAGCCATTGTCCTTTTTGTTTTACGATGGAGCTTTTTTACTGGTTTGTAGGGCTCCATTTTGTTCTACAAAAGAATACGAACGGATACTTCTAGTACTGTTGGTTCTTCATTGTTCATCCCAACTATTCGTATTGTTACAACATTTGCATTTTATAATGCATGTACGGGTCTTAAAACAAGTGAACATACGTACATATATACATAAAGTCACGCCTATTTCCCAAACGGGTAGGCAGAGACCACGGATTTCATAATAAACAATAGTAATTCTTAAAAACATGATTATTAATTTACAAAAGAGTATAGAAGAACTCTTGCAGGTACGGTAATTTCATACCTCGTACTTCTGGCTTCTTTAGTTTCCATTTTCTTAAGCGTCCTCACAAACTTTATTATACTAATTATAAAAACTAAATATTGTCGCTTAAACAATAATAAACTTCGTGTTGCGGAACCCAGGGAGCTTTTCATAATGCAGCGAGAATCGTAGTCGCATTTAGCTGGCTCTTAGCAAATGGTAGATCTAGATTATGGAGTTAATAGTTTTATGAAGATAAAGCGTTGTTTAAAATTTATGAATTAAACAGCGGCTTAGCAAGCGCGGCGGCCGAGCCTGAGATATTAGCAAGCGGCTGTCTTACTTATTTGTATTCGTAATTATAAATATAATTAATTTCCTCCTCATCATCATCAACCTATCTTCGTCCTCTTTTGAATATAGGCCTCTCCCATGGTACGCCACTGAGCTCGATCGGCCTTTCGCTTTCAACTGCTACCAGCCATTTTATGTATATTGTCGCCCCACCTATGATTAACTTGGTGTCCACGAATAACGTTAAACCTGTTCAAGTCTGAGAAGCAAATTATAAAAGTAAAAGGCCATTCTATTTTCATCCACAGCCTCTAACCCGAGTATTGAATCAAGCCTCGTTAATTTCATAGCAGAAACATCTCGCAAACAAACTTAAAACATCGTTAACGTTCGTGCCACTCATAATGTAATTTACTCGATCTCTGTGATTTCCACGCTTCCTTAAGTCGTTTTTGAACAGACACAAAGGTAATAAGGTCTGGAGGTGGGACGTCTAATATCGCAACAATGTGTCACAGTTGTAACTTGCATTTGTGTGCCCGTCTTGGGACGATGCAGCCGACAGGCTGTCCAAAGTTAGCACCCCTTCATACTTAGCGCGTATCCCGAAACTCCGCGTGACATTATTGTCATCCTACCCTTACACGCTGTTTACGAACCATCGCTGCTTTTAAAGATAACGTAAATTTCGTGTTTTATTTTGATACCGCAATGGATTTTAAATAACGATAGAGCGGGATTGTGTCGAGGGTTTCGTAGTAGATGTGGGTTTGCAGCTTTTGTAATAAATTTCCTCAAGTTCAGTTTCGGTTAATATAATATGCCACCTTTGTTAACATGCACGGAGCGGTAACCAAATATTGGTGTTTGTAACTTTTCAGTGACGGCAGTATTCATTAAGCTTTGACGCTTTGTACTCGAGCAGAAGTAACTTTGACATCGTTAGATCATATGTAACGGAGATTGTTGGATTTACTCGCTTAATTGTCATTTTCATACTGGTTTATTAATTACGGGGAAGGTAGAGAATACCGTTGTGGAGCGGCGACTGTAGAAGTATAGATTTTACTCTGCTTGTGTATTAGAGTAACTTTGTTTTGTAGGTATTGGTTTATGCTTTTAATATTGTTGTTGATGTTCTTATTGTCTTGTTGTTTATGCAATAACAATACTTGTGCTTTGAATTCAAGTTTTTCGGTGTTCTGTATGTATACTTATAACTTTAAGTGTAGGTACTTACATCTCTGTTTTGGGTATACCTGAAAATCAAACACAGTGAACTAACATGGTAGGATTATCAATGCTAGGCATTGAGTTTGAATCGTGAACCTGTTTGTTATTACAGCGGTTTAGTTACTTATACGTTGTTCTGAAAATTGTACAAATCCCTACTAATATTATAACCGCGAAAGTTTGTAAGTATGGGTGTTAGTTACTCTTTCACGTAAAAGCTACTGAATGAATTTTAATGAAATTTCATATAGAGGTAGCTGACACCCTGGATTAACACATAGGTTACTTTTTAGCCCGAAAAAAATGTAGCGGGTAATACCGCGGGGAGCAGCTAGTAAAACGCAGATTAGATTAGAATGTGATGCTCCCAAATCCACTCTGAAACTAAAACGCACGAACAAAACTACCTAAAGACGACGAAACACTTAAGCATACTTTAAAATAGTGTAATATCTTCATTTGTATTTTCGCCGTTTCTGAGGTACGTGTGAAGCATCACGCTATTACTTCAGGGAGCCGTGCAGCAAGACAAACGTGCACCAACTCGGGTCGCTATCTTATCAACTATTCACGAGGACTTGGGCAGAGAATAGCGAAGGTAAAGAGTAGAATGGGGGGGAGAATCGTACAGTTTTTTGCGCTGTATTTTTAATCTTACAAATTATTTTGTGGTTTTGTCTTTGGTGTCTGTCTGTCTTTTATTTATGAAGGATATACGAGTAGGTATTCTTACTAATCCATATTCATAATTTTATTATTTCTGAGAAAGTAACTCTGACTGTTACGCCTTTACGACTAAACCGCTGGACGGATTTTTATGAAATTTGGCATGTAGAAAGTTTAAGGCCCGAAAAAGGAAATAGGCGCGTAAAACGCGGGCTATTTCGCGGGAAAAGGCTAGTGTTGTATAAGGGGAAGCTTGTTTGTTGTAGGGATAAAACTGCAGGGTAAAAGCTTTTTCTTATGTAGAAGAAGGAATAAGCATAGATCATCACTAGGGGTTGGCAATTACAAAGTTACATTCCAAAGAGTTTATTCACTGGGTAATGGTGTCTTAGAATATTTTGGAAATAATAAGGACATTGAAAAATCAATTAACCTAATAAAAATCTCCTACTGTAACAGCGGCTCGTCAAAGTAATAGGCTTTTACGACGTTATATTAATATCATAACAGCATTCAAATCCAATATACAAGTACCAAAGTTCCCGCACAATATAATAATGTATTACAATATATTCGCTACCTAATTCAGTCCTTAGATAAGTAGTGTCATATCAACCCGCGAACATAACAAGATGGTATTCTTACAAATGTGCGTCAACTTCCAAGCAAGCAAAGTGCTCTATGGAATAAATAACTTTTGCCATTGTGCGGACTTTATAACGGGCCGGGACGCCATAAAAACATGTGGTTTGGTTACGATAAAGGGCCCATTGTGGGTTTTTCGTTTATTCCCCATGCTGTAACACGGTCACAAATGTGGGTGACGCGTGACTTTTTATTTGAGAAGTTAGGAGTTGTTTTCTCTGCCTAAAATATTACTTGACGGGTTTTTATACACGAGGTGGCGGGTTTGCTTTCTGGTAACGATATGAAAGACGTTTTCTTTTTAAGTTATTTTTTCGCTCCTGAGGTTGATCAGATTAAACCACAGGACTGAAGTAATATTAAATGCTATCTATACCTATTACTATTAAACTTATACTGTTACTACTTATACTATATATGTGTAAATTTGACAACTCGCAAGTGAGCCGTAGGGGCAAAGAAAAAGATTTGTTATCCCCGTTGTTAAAAATAAACTTTGTGATACTACAATATTTGAAGCACTATAGCATCTTCTATTCAATAACTAAAACAATTTCAATCCAGTTTTATACGAAAATTTTGCGGTACTTTTTAGGGTGTCCTCCATTTTCGTACCCCACACCATATTCCATAGAAAGATTGAATGCTATGGCGCGTTTAAGGTATATTGCGCCTTTTCCTTGATTTGTGAATTGAATTATTGTGTATTGGATTTATTTGAGGTATTCTCTCGGTTTTTTCTTTTTGTTGTTATTTTTACGAGAACGGCCTTTATCGTGACTTTTGTAGGGCGACATATTACAGTAGTTGATGTTTTTATGTTGGTTTTCACTGATACCAAGTCTATTAGTTAGAGGAATATGGTTTTTTGGAAGGTCTTCTTGAGAATATGGCCACCACCAGGTATAATAGTTGTAAAAATATGTATTAGTTTGATTGTTGTGTGGGATATTATTATAAGGTAGGTATACATGGGACCATTTGCCTAGTTAGAAGTCTTTTTTGGGGACTCGTCCAAAACGCCGTTAGAATGTCAAAAATCTCTTAGTTAGCTTCAAAAGGCAAAAAGGTGTGAAAGTTTTAAAACAGGTATCTATGTCTTAAGCCATATCCCTAGTTTTTTTCAACCTGTCTGACACAGCTAGATATGGACCTATAAGTTCTGCCCCATAACAGCATTATAAAAAAGTATCCTTAAAGAGACGAACAAGAGTTTATGATGCGTTATAACTAGTGATGCCCCGCGTTCTAAATAGTCGACTAAAGTTTTAGGTAAGATAATTTAAGTAGCTCATCAAGTGATCTGATAGTAAATTAATTTTAATTGTAATGTAAGTAAGCACCTTGATTGTATAGATAATATATAAATAGTAAAGATCTGCTAATTAACCATTTGCATACGTTATTAAAGTTTACATCGATCGCTTATGGTCGAATTGCAATCAGTATACATATATTAATTGAACTAATTAAAGAGCTTTCCACTTATTGACTGAAGCTATATTAAATATGTAGTTAGTAACAGTAAGTATTTGTATTATGTCTAACCTTATGGCTGTGAAAAAAGTTCTCAGTTTTTCAAAGATCCAATCATGGTCATATTCCCTGCATATTTCCGACTGTTGATGACTTTCTATTATTCCGACATGCAACACTCCGTATACCTATTACTACTAGTTCACACGCTACTAACAAACAAATCTATACCTACATTATATACCTATTTCCTAAATCCATTAGGCGTAATTAATATTTAGCTTAATGGACGTATGTTGTTGGCACTTACTGCATGTAAATTATTTGGGTAACGAACTGCTTATCGCAGTGAAATTATAAAAATGGGACTACAGAGTATTCGTTTTGTGACTTTGTTTGTATATGTGTACTTATAGAAGATTATAACAACTAGCAAATTAAAGCTCTTGCACAAATTGGTGCCACAACGCCACTTGACGTAAAGGACAAATAGATGCAGTACGATCGCGTGTATAATTATTTTAGACCGTTATTTTTGTACCTCGAAGCAGTATAAAATAACTTATGTAGGCAATATTCTACCTTTCTATAGAAAACATATAGGTAATATTTTATTACATTCATTTATTAGTCTAAATGTTGTCATTTAAATACAAATTTAGTAGATTATTAAAACAGCCAACAATCGACTAAAACTCCCAACAGAAGTTACTAAACGCGCATCACTAGTGACGAGCACATTTTTCGCACCCCACTAAGTGATTCGCGATAAAAAGCTCGCGTGTTACGTGAATGGGTGTCTTTCAGTTATATGAGTATGGCGGTTATAATTCAAACTACAGGAGGCGCCGTTAGCTGCGCGCTGTGGTGACGAAGTTTTTGTGCAAGAGGTTTTTCTTAGACATCAGTAATTTGAGGCTTACTCGGAAGTTTTTATACTTTGAGTAATTTCTAAGCTGCTAGTGTTTTGTTGTACGTTTATATTTGTTTAGGTAAACTATATTGGTGACGCTGCCTAAATTAGGTTTTGAAAAAACACTTGGTCAGGTTTATATAAAAACCAACCACCATTAGTCCTTCTAATTTTATAGATGTAGAGTAATCCGCAGCACCACAACTTAGAAAAATTACTAAGTATTTGGAACCCCACTTGAAAACTTGAAAACTGTTTGTACTACTATTTAGAATCCCAATTTAAAAACAAGGAAATACAATATTAGATGTGATTATTCCGTTAATAAAGCAACTTATTCGCGTCGGCCACAAAATGGGGTACATATAGGGAAGCTGAAATTTTAATGAGGGCCCCGAGGCGCTATGGGCCGATGTTAAGTGGGTTGCACATGAGTTAACAGACATTAATGTGTAAGTAAGACGATTTAATTACTAGGTCACGCAACACTGGACTTTTTTAATAAAAGGGAGTGGTATTTTTGGTTGGGAAGATTTTTTGGATCGAATGAAATGTTCTGACTTTTGCTATCTCAAAGTGTTGATTATGGGCAAAGTAGCTATTTATGGCAATTATAGAGACTACTCGTCAGAATTGCGGGCAACCGGTGTATGCAATTGGCAAGCTGTCGTACATTGCGGCGTTCTAGGGGGGCGGCCTTTGTTCAACAGTGGACGTCTTCCGTCTGATAATGATGATGATAAAGATCAATAATTAGTGATAGCTTTGACTAGGTTTCCCTAGCTAGCTAGCTCTAGGTTTCTTTCTTTGAATGTATTTGGTCTTATTTCACAATATGGATCGTCACTGCATCGATGTAAACATGATTGGAAATGCACGAAAAATTTGTGATCTTGTTTATGATTATTTAAGACGTACCTATTAATCCTTTATAATAAAAGTATATAATATAAGGTAGGTAAGTGTGAGCACATCCAAACACAAATATATTATACCGGCCGTTACACCGTAACTCGGTCAAAACGTCAAGCCAAAATTAAAATGTTGTGTTCACGTTAATTCCCATTTAGTAATTTCTATTATAATCATGCAACACGATAGTTTAAAAATTAGTATTATACCTCTTTCTCACATGTAATATGAAATCTGTGAATACCGGTGTGGTGTTATGTTATGTCTTAGTTTTACTCCCTTTCTTTTAGATGTATATAAATAATCCCCAGTGCGTCAGTACACTCCTTAATTCGTTCATCGGGAGCTGAAATTATAACATTTCGGTCCCCATTCGATCGGGTCGTTTTTCTCGCATCACTCGTTTACAGATTATCTTTTAATTATTCCCTACGCCTGTATTTTTCCATATTAAATACGCCGTCATTATCAATATCCTCCACCGCTTCAACGACTTTTATGAATTTATGGTTGTACAATCATTTGTATTGTTGGTTTTTTAAATTTTTGGCGTAATTAATTCTGTTTTTTGTTTATTATTAATGTGTACGAGGGTCAAACTGAAAGTTCTTAGAAAATCAAAAACTGATTACATTAGCCAGTTATTAGTTTTATTATATCTTTTCAAAATATTGTCCATTCACGTCAATACACCGCTGCATGCGATGGAACCACTGGGAAAAGCACTTTGCCCACTCGTCTTTAGGGTTCTCTTCAATGGCATCGCGATACGCAGCCACCGCTTCTTCAGCATTCATAAACCGCTTTCCTTTAAGTTTTTCTTTAATTTTTGGAAATAAATAAAAATCACAAGGGGCGAGGTCGGGGCTATACGGCGGGTGACCCAGTAATTCAACGTTTGATGTCGCCAAATAGTCGATCGTTCGCTTAGCGGTGTGCGACGAGGCGTTGTCGTGGTGAAGGAGGATCCTACTGCGAGGTCGTTTCTCTCGAACTTTTTCCAAGACAAGTGGCAAACAATTGGTAGTGTACCATTCTGCAGAAACTGTTTTTTGATCCTCTAACACAATTGTTGCGAAATGACCTATCCTTCCAAAGAACGAGGCCACCATTTTTTTTCCCGCACTTCGATCTCTCTTCACTTTAGTTGGCAACCTCTCGAAAGGAAACACCCACTGAGCAGATTGTCTTTTGGTTTCAGGATCATAACAGTAAATCCAGCTTTCGTCACCTGTTAGTATGTCGAACACAGCATTTGAGTCACCTCCGTTAAATCTTTCAATCATTTTACGGCACCAATCCACACGATGGAGTTTTTGAGCCTCAGTCAAATTATGAGGTATCCACCGGGCGCAAAGCTTCCTGACTGCTAAATGTTCGTGGAGGATTTTGTGCACTTGACTCATACCGATGCCTAAGCTTGCCCGAATCTGCTGATAGGTCACTCTTTTGTCAGTCTCTATCATACGCCGCACAACACAGATGTTATCTTCAGTCGTCGCCGTAGAAGGCCGTCCCTCTCGTAAATCATCAGTGAGATTAGTGCGACCACGTTTAAACTCATTAAACCAGTTGTAAACTGTCGCACGAGATGGGGCTTCATCGTGAAAGGCCAATCGTAGTCTATCATAACTTTCTTGTTGACTTAAATGACATCGAAAGTCATAAAAAATCATTGCACGAAAATTTTCTCGTGTTAAATTCATGTTGACGTGACACAGACAATTTTCAATTTGCCGCCAAATCGTAAAACAAATGACAAATTAATGAAATATATACTCAGTAATATTGGCAAAGAGTTCTATTTTCAAATTTTAGAATTATTTTTTTATTATATTGTTTATAAGTGGCCAGTTCTAAGAACTTTCAGTTTGACCCTCGTATAAGCAATTTTGTCAAGGGCAGACAGTTGTTCTGAATTGATTTCAGTCTCGGACAATTTCAACTGAGACTACTCAACTATGCAGTATCGAATTGTGTGCGTAAACACATATGTTTTTTATAAGAACGGTCATGTTGTCGGTTATGGGTTATGTAGCTACTAAATAATGATAATTTATAGCCTTTAAAAGTGTGATAAATTTAAATGAATATTATTTTATAAATTGAAATTAAAATTATTCATTCAAAATAGATCGAACGCCCGCCCGTCATCGCTTAGTATTGCTAGTACAGCTGGGTAGGAGAAACGGCGCAACAAACTACCCAGCAGCACAATCTATCTAATAGTATACTAACCTATATATAACCGTAACTTTATATAACCGTAACTATATATAACACAAGGATAACAGACAACGGCGAAGTCTGGACACTAACAAGTGTGTTCTGTATCTTATAAATATGCATGGGGGAGGTAGCAACATGCTGTGTGCTAGGATTGATGTTATTAATTAATAACCGGTTATTATACACACGGCTTGTGATAGTGGTGAAGTTACCTGGCATTTAAGAAGATTAGTTTTAAATTGACAGAGGTTACATTTCAAAATTTATTCTTAACGTCTATGGAGGTTGAATTTTTAAAAAGATGAGTTTAGGAATGCCATAAAATTCAAAAGAAGAATATGTGACTTTATAGACATATAATATATATAACATGACGCCTGTATTCTCCGGAGGGGTAGACAGATATGACTGTAAGTCCACCCACATTTCGCCAGTTATTTTATTTTATAGGTCCCAATGTAATAGGAGGGCACCTATTACCACCAACTGCTCACAAATCCAGACCATGCTGCGACAGAAAATTACCAAATGAAAAACCTAGTAACACTTGGCCAGACCCGGGATTTGAACCCAGCACCTCATGCTCAGCAGTCTCGATTAACAACCAAAAACCAACGGGGCAGTCTGTGAATATATACACGAACAAGAAACACCTAAAGCTTCTGATGATGTTAACCATTAGTACAACAGAGGGCATTACGACCATACGAATATATTCGTACGTGTACGTTTCATTTTACTTATTTCAATTCATTTTTGTCGTTGGACAAAAAGTAAAATTGTCCCGGGACAATAGTTCGGTGTCGCGTCGGTGGCGAAGCTCGTCAAACTTACGTGCTAGTGATGTCCTGTGATAATCGACTAATTGGCTGAATCGATAATTATTTAATTTGTTTGTATTAAGTAAGTTTTATTTATTGTTAACTGTAACTTTACTTATATAATTACATTGCATTCAAAGTATTTTAAGTGACAATAGTATAGACATGAATATAATATATGACACCCAAAAACATGGGTGCCGTTAATACAACACTTATTCAATACATAATTATTTCAACAGCTACAAACGAAAAGTCTTCACATACAACAAGCCAAATAACATTAAAATGACTAAACACACAAAATCCCAATGTACTAGAATACGAGAGCAAAAAATATACATTATTAAATCGCCAGTGATTGCCCAAAACACGTGAAACGTCAGCGACTAATAGAAGTGAGCTAGTCACATCTCTACGTGGCTTGTTGTGTCGCCAACGCAGACGCTCGTATGAATTGCCTGTCGCCTCTTTCCGTCCGTGTTTCTTTGCCATTTGAGTTCAACACCACGATTATACAGACGAGGATAAGAGTCCAATTCATAGGAAACCTTTACGAACTAGATAACTACGCAAGGAATCACACTAATATTAAAAAGGCGAAAGTCTATTCACGCTTAAACGGTGGAACTGATTTTGATAACATTTAATATGGTGGTAGCTGACACCCTGGATTAACACATAGGCTTCTTTTTATCCCGAATAAATATAGCGGGTATCACCGCGGCGCAGCTAGTTTTACATATTATATTAGAGAAGCGTATTCTTAGCTCACATCAAAATTTGAAGCTAAATTCTACACAAGGTTTGAATAAAACTTATGAAGACGCCATTACAGTTATAAAACTAGTTATCATTAAAATGAAAATTCAAGACATGGATAACATAAGAGTGACACTTTTTTTAACACAACTTCTAAATGAGTGAAATACAAATATAAAATCATTTTTGCAGTCTCAAAACAATATAAAAATTTACTGAAGCATTTTTTGCTCAAATAAAATTGCTTCTTATCCAGTTATATACATTCCAAGAGTTCGCCGTACTTTTGTCCGCCGTTTGAAAGAAGTTACCTACCATAAATGAAGACTGCTTTATTTTTGTTTAGTAAATATTGCTAACAACTGGTGCTTGCTGTTTTAAAGTTGACTGCTACAGGATTTTGTTTGTTGTTACACGAGTACCGAAATATTCATCATTCTACCTGTTTAATAATAATTATAAATTTAGTGAAATGGATTTGGCCGACTGAATGTTGGAATTTCAGGATTCATTTGTTGCTATAACTGATTATAACAACATAACGCTTGTATTTCCCGGAGGGGTAGGCAGAGGTGTGCAGTACACCTACATTTCGCCAGTTATGGAAGATCCCGATGAAATAGGGGGCGAACCTATTACCATCAAACGGGCACAAATCCAAAACCCGGGCTGCTACCGAGAAGTCCCTTATGGATAAACCCACACTGCCCAACCAGGGATTCGAACCCAAGGACCTCATGCTCAGCAGTCGCGCTTAGCATACGGATCTTCATTTACTAAATCGTAATTGTGTTGTAAGGTACCTATCCCACATGAACAGCTTACTAAATTACAATCAAGATAATTTATCCTTCAGTCGAAACACCTCAAATCTCAAACCATCACTCATCATTTATAGCTCAATATTTTTTGCAAACTCTATAATCTCCCCCATTTCCAATTCTTCCCGAATTCCAAAAGTAATTTGCTCACAAGATTGGCTCGTCACATAATCGAGGGACTATCGCGCATTATCCTTGCAGTACTTCAGAGAATTCTGTTTGTGTCATCATGTCGGGACGTACCGTCATAATCGGAAGCGCGCCAGACATCGACGCCGCATATTTTAGAATCGACTACTCGAATGTACTTGATAGTCGATTCGGTGTGTGCACTATTTTGCATGCGATCTTTGATGCCTTGTACTAATAATGGTGAGGGCCTGTACTATGTTTTTACCCGGCTGAGCCAGGAGAAGGGACTTTAACAGTCGGGAGCCATTCTTAAGAAGATTTTAGCCGGTCAAGATTTTATCGCTACCGACTGTAAATGTATAAAGTATAATTATGTTTTAACTTAACCTTAATTTAACATAATTCTAGACTTGTTTATTTCTTTTCAGATTTCTAGCAGACGGGTTTTTTATTTCATAAATTCGTTTTTTTTGGCTAATCATCATCATCAGCCGGAAGACGTCCACTGTTGAACAAAGGCCTCCCTTTTTTGTAACAAGACTTTGTAATTATACATAATTGGGAATAGAAAACTAGTCTAGATTACTTGTAAACGTCTGCATATTATCAGTAATGTATCGTTTAGTTCCAATGACAATTGCATTGAAAGAATAAACATTATTACATGCAGATTAAACAAATTATTTTAAGTGCGGCGTTTAAAGCTTATTCTATTGCGGTCCTTGAAGTACTGGCGGTAATATTATTGAACTGTTGCCGAGGTGAAACTATTGCCCGATAGAAATATACCTATTGCCATAGTATCTACAGCCAAAGAGTAAGTAAGTCCCTGATAATTTTAAGTTCCTCTTAGAGAAGTTACCTATATCAATAGATAGCTGTGTACAGATACTTTAGATAGATATCATCCAGAGATACGTGAACAACCCACCGTACCTTATTCCGGCCTCCAATTCAACCAAACAAATATCGTTTCTCTGGCAAAATACCTGCCAACTACGCGAGTGATATCCATTTTCATAATTTCCCTGGCGAACCAATCCGCAAACAAACTTACATATACAATCTCAACTGTCTTATGTTGAACATCGTAAAGTTAAATTTAGCGTGACACGGCTGTATCTGTCCATTGTAAGTACGTTTGGAGTTATAAGAGCTATGCCAAGTGGAATATTAGTCGTTACTTGTAACGCGATATCGAGTAAATGTTATCGATATTCGTGTATCGAGTCGGTTTATCGAGTCAGTAGCTTGGAGTTGATGGGTTTATGGTTTACCTGTGTTTGTAAGGCTTTAGGTTAGGAATTAACTAGAATAGTAGTTTAAGGACTAGTTTAATATTTCATGGGTCAAAAGATAGTTTCTACTATAGGATTCGCCATAATATTTCATGATCAAAAGCCTTATGTGGTATGTGGCGAAAGTGTTGCTTGTTCATCATAGCCCACAATGGGTTTCTTACCTCGCTTTTCTAGCTATACAAGGTTCTATTAATACCAGCCTATAACTGTCCCAATTTTGGGCATAAAACTCTTACAAAGCAGTAAGGCGAACGCCGCGTGCGAGCCGTACGCCTCGTTCACATGTGGAGTAGGCCTAACTAGCATTCATTACCACGCTACTCTTGACACTGGCACCGATCAAGTGACGTTGCTTTCATGAACTGTCTAAACGCTATTTCTCCATAATATCAAATTCTGACGTCACTTTTTGCCAATTCAATTTAATAACGAATTTTTCTTTCATACACTGGAGATAAATCGGCTTTTGACGGCTAAAATACACCTGTATTGCCCGAACGGGTATGCAGTGCTGTTGTCTTTACTACACCACATTTCACCAGTTATGTTATTAATCCAGTTGAATAGGGGGCGAGCCTATTGCCATCAACCGGGCACAAATCCAAACAGACGTGTTGCTACTGAGAATTTCCTAATGGAAAAACGCACTCGCACCCAGTACCACGGGCTCTGCAGTCGCGCTTAGCGACCACTAGACCGACGAAGCTGCCTTACTTTCATATGATTAAAATTAAACCTTAATACAGTATCTAACGGTACAATAAACCTCGTGAACAAACATTAGCTTCCTTCAGCCCCCTTACCGTGAACTCTTAAAAAACGACAGTCTACGATGTGAAAGCGAGACGGCGCTACGAGCAGTGTAATGCGGCGTCTCGCTTCCACATCGTAAACTGTCTTGCTTTAAGAGTTCGTGGTAGGGGGGCCGTACAGGGTGAACCTCCCGCTGATATCGCAAACTTCCCGAAGATTGATTTAGTGGAGCCAACGGTTTAAAGTTTTTCTCCTCGATCGGATGTTAGGTTTTTTGAAAGATTAACGTATGAAGTTCGTGCTCTGTTTGTTTGTCGCTAATGTTAATGGTTCGGGAGTATATTGGGGAAGCGCGGCGATGCTTGCGTTTCACTTTGTTTTTGTTTGTAAAGAAAATGTTTACGGGTTTTTGAATTTGTGTTACTCGGTATAAGGAATCCTTTACTAGATTAACTGGCTTGGTTTGTCTGGTTGATTCATTAACCTTTATATTTTATCTTTTCTACGAAATCTTAAAAAACTAAGATTCTAAATCTAAGATTTTTTGCAAATAAAGGGCTAGTATGCTACAAAGCTACGTCGTAGGCGACTACGACACGAGAAGCGTAGCTGTCTACGGCTCGTCTACGGATTTTATTTGTCACAAATTCTGAGCCATTTCATCTGGCAATGTGGTGATGTAGGTTAAAATTGTCTCTGGTTTTTGGACATCTAGAAATTTCCATTCTTAGGATCAGTTTTATTTAGAGAAATTCATATTCATTTACCTTATAATATTAGTATTACTAGGTAGTTGTAAGTAGGTACTAATAAGAAAAACATAATACCTAAATATTTTCAAACTATGATAGTTAAAATTGATAAACAAAATTTTAAATATAATAGATACGAGCGGGATTCTAACTAGCGACCTCTGCCTAACAGTGGCGCAGCACTTAGCCACTAAGCTACTGAAGCTAAAATAAATAATGTAAAAGAAATGCACATTTATCAACCAACGGAATCCAAACTCTGAATAGTATTAATTAATTATCTAAAAGCAAAAGCCATCACCTGATTAATTAATAACAAGAAAACCAGCTCAGTAAATACAGTTTCCCTTCTAAAAACTGTATCCAGTGAATCAATCTTATGGCAACTCAGGTGGCGACACCTACACGCCGTGGTTGGAACTAAAAGAGTAAAAAGTAGTGAATGAAGTCGTAACGTATGGGTACAGAGCACGGCAGCGCTCCTATTTGTCAACTGTGATTTATATGTGGTCTTTTATGTGAAGTTTTTGGGTATAAAATGTTTTCGTTAAAACCGGGATACTTTTGTATGTTGATGTTTCTTGATAGTGCTGTAACAGGCGATGCAATATTAAAGAAAATTTTAAGGTATCGACTTCATTGCCACATTACATATGTATTTTTCGTGATATATCGATATATCATGCCATCACGTGTTGTATTCCTCAGAGGGGTAAATAGAGGTAGGTACTATACGTATTTCCACATTTCGCCAGTCATTGTAGGTCACAATTTAAGAAGGGGCGAGTCTAAAATGAACTGCTCTTTTTTCTTTCTTTCTTTTACCATGACCTCAAGGGGGCTGCGTAACAGACTCCGTATTGCTACTGAGGAGAATCACCTAATAGAAGAACCCGAACCGAGAATCGCACCTTGATCATTTGCGCCATTGCCTACCAGGATTGCATCATTTTGTATTAAAACAAAACAAAAATACAGAAAAACCATTTTAATATCCATATGTAAACGATACATAAATAAAGAAGTAAATTAAGATCGCAGTACGTGGCCTACTGTAGTCTGCCTACTCCCTGGGGGTCGAGGCGTGATGTTATGTATGTATAATGAGAGAAAGTCACTTTGTGTGGAGGCCGCGAGATTGCTTTATGTAATTTTTTATCTCTATGAGTCGGCTTCACTGGTGTGATTTATTCTTAAAAATGGAAAGCCTAGTGTGTGATATTTTAGCTTAAAACTTTTATATTGTATTGTATGTATACTGCGCAGATTATATTATACTATGCTAAAAAAAACTGGCTAATATATATAGATTAAGGAGCATTATAAGTTCTTGTATAAAATGCGAACTCTAGCTGTACAATCAAAGGTATTCTCCACAGTTCACTCAACGAAGAAAAGAAAGATGAAGTCCATTATCATCGCGCAAATCTTTTGAGACACGGCTTACTTCCGTTCGTTCCCACGGCTTTATAAACTAACAAAACACGTATTTTATATTTTCAATAAACTTCTTTCAGTGCAAAGTGAATAGAAGTTTTAATCCGGCTAAATTGGCGCCTTGTCACACGGCGGGAGCGCGTCGCGTCGTCAGCCTGCGTGGAACTGAGAACCGCGGGATATGCGAGCGATAAGGTTCTCCCTCATCTACAGCATTCGCGTGTAATGTAACGTTACAAAGTCCAATATTACATTAGTGAGGGAGGAAAACTGGGCATTACAGTGTGCAGCCTGTAATGTTACAGATTCGAGCATTACAAGGGAGGAGAACCGAGCATTTCAATATGCAAGTAATATTTTGATACAATGTCTAATTTACCATCACACCGTAAAAACCTAAAAGATAAGTGACTCAGCCACTACTGAGTACCATAAGGATACTTAGTTGTCGAAACTGAACTAAGTTTTCAAATAACTTAGCAGTCATACTATAGATAGTGTAAACATTAAATACTAGATGGCACGTGTACAAACCCGACAGCTGTCGAGCCACCAGAGAGTGACCTTGAAACAAGTGAGGACTTGGTCGAAGGGTGTCAGTTTTCTGTTCTCAAGAGACGCTACGTGACACCGCAGTACTGTGAGACATGTCGTTATGACGCGAAAGTTCAAGAAGAAGTCCTAGAAGAAGTCCTAGAAGTTATTTATTAATGAATTTATATAATTTAATTAATAAGTTAGGTTTGTCCGGCGTTTTATGTATGATCAAAGTTATGAATTTGTTACGATAATATTTTTTTACCAAATATATGAAACGCCTTCAAAAACACGTATTTTTGAATTTGATACCGACTTCAACTTCGTTTATGTAAAGTTTGTGTTCAAGTTAATGATGAACAATTTGTTGGTTAAGAATCTAAAGTAAAAATAATTAATAATATAATTATAATATAACACCACTTTTTTTGTAACCGTTATTTACATTCAAGCATAAGTTTTCAGTCTATGTAAGACTGAACACAAAACTTAGATAGTTACTTTTACCCGCTGTTTTCACCGCCCCAATTGTACCAAAGCTCGCGCTTTCAAGCCGTGTGAATCGACATTAATTGCACACAAATTGTGTTTTGTGTTGTGTAATCCGGAGCTAATAAAGGTAAATCGTTAGTGAAAAGTATTAATGGCAGCTGAATGGAGATGTAATCATGTTTAGGTTTCAAGGCGATTCGCCACGCCACTCGATCTTTATTGAACTGATGACGTATTGAGGCGGAATTTTAAAGTATTCTATCTATTTATTTTAACTAATTGTATAGGTATATTATCTGTATTATTAGGAGTAAGCACAGGTGTACTATTGCGCGGAATTCGTCCACAAAATGTGCGCTAAAGAAGGTTCCATGTAAGAGAGGCCAAGCCTAATACCATTTATATCCCTCGCTCGTATTCGGGCTCGTAGCTACACCGTGCTCACCACGGTCAGTCTTGTGATGGGTGACCGTGTTTACATGTCGAGACCTCTCCGTGCTTTGGAAGGCACGTTAGGCCGGTGGTCCTGCAACTGATCTCGCACCGGTCGTGTCGGTCTACCATCCCATCGGACTATGAGATTTAGGGAATAGGGAGTGCATCTATGTTTGCGCGCATACTTATGCAGTATATTATCTCCTGCGTAGTTGGCTAGTCTCAGATGAGACAGACCGCTGTGACCGTAGTCAGAACAACATTATTATATAATCAAACCTTACATTTAATACTTGATAGACAAGTTTGCTGCATTAAACGCTTTGGAGCGGTCGATTACGATTGGAGTGGGCAAAAATTATTAATTCCAAAGATTAAATATCAAAATGATTCAATCGAAAAAAAAAACACAGTGGGCAGCCAAGTCCGCGGGCATAAGCTAGCCAGCATCCCCCATCTTTGCCATTCAAAAAGTACAATTTAAAAGAAAAATGTAACGAAAATATTCTGTCATTTATTTTCTCTTAACTCTATAGGGACGGCATTAATGTATTTTGTTTTTTCCTCTTGTTTAACTTTCTCCGCCCGGGAAAGAGTAATGCTGTGCAATCCCGCATTTGTTAATGCATTCTTTATGACATCTCTAGTTCGTAGTGTTGTGCCTTTACGGGATTGGACAGATTTATTGGTTAAATATTTAGTGTGATGCATTAGTGGGATTAAAAAGTGTATAAGTGTGCATTTGTTTTTTATATTAAACGTGACTACGTGTTATGGAACGACCTTTGAAAGTTGAAGAGTTGTATACGTTTTGGCTCGTGTATTTTTTAAATATGTGTAACTTTTTTCGTTTCATTTAATCACATTAAATATCATCTTACTTTAAATGTATATTGAGAATATGTATGATAAATATTTGGGGATGGAACCTGAATTAATGCAGCTGTATTATCGCTTATCTACTGTTCCAAGTGACCTAGGATCGGCGACTATCAAGCTTGCAGCTCTAGACTCGATACTAGAGGCGTACATTAAATGCCTAGTTCAGTTAGGTAGCTATTAGGAGCAGGATATATGCCTAATTAATGACTTCAGGGCTTTATCGGTTAGTATTGTAATAATTATATAATTCGAATAAGGGTGGGTACCTATATAGTCGACTAAGGCTGGTTAGTAAAATCTCACCAGTATTGCATTCATCTCAAAAAGTTCACAAACCAACATTAATTGTGAGTCCAAACAAGACTTTCTGCTTACACCACAATCTTTTTGTCCGTATGTAAACACGCGGTAGGGTTCCGCAGGTAATTAATTAACGCCCGTGTTTACGCCCACCGGCTATTTTATACTTTAGGGTTCCTTGGAACGAGGGCTTTCATCATTTATGTTTGCACCGCAAAGGTGTTAGGTTCTGGTTGGTGGCTTAACGTGATTTAAGTAAGAGGTGCTTATTACCTTGGCATTTGGATAATGCAGTGATAGCCGAGTGGTATGACCGTCGGACTGTCAAGTTAAAGGCCGCAAGTTCAAACCCAGTACGCACCAATGTCTTTTCGAATTCATAAATAAATGATTATAATTGCTAAAATGGTAGAGGAAAACATCGTGAGGACAACTGGTACACCTAAGAGATTTTTCAACAATGTGTAAAGCCATGTCAAAGGCATATAAGTGGTTTAAACTTTGACACTAGGTTGTTCATTAACCATACGATAAGAAAAATGCTAAGGAGCTTCTATTTAGCTTGCGGGGCTTGCCACAGTCAGGGCTTTGATGGGTGACCGCTCTGCAAATATCGAGACATTTTCATACTTACAAAAACTGGTAAAGTCGTTGTTCTAGGCCTGATCTCCTTCTGTCGTATTGGACTATGAGTTTGAGGTATTCCCTAGATAGAATAGAGGACGCACCTGTGTTTGTGCAATATCTCATGCGTGTAGTAACTATATAAATACAACTAAAATATGCACATCGTTTGATAGCATTTCTGTACACAAGCAGGTGACGTCACCATGGTGTATGGTGTATAAAATCTACAGAACCTTCTTCTTATTTCCGATGTTACCCCCCACCTATTGTTACATAGCTCTATTCAAAAACTATATTGTTTTGCGGAGCGCTAATGCGCAGTGTAGCACACTCCCTCACCTGAACAATGGGTAATTTTAGCCAGAAGTTAACCAATAAGTCTTTTGTAGCCATTTGAGCGTGCTGCCAAATTATCTCGCTTCTAGGATCTTTAGATAGCAAAGTGCAGTAGCTCAAGGTTTCCTCAATAATGCTCTTACATTTGTTTGTATTTAAACATAATTTACAGAAGAAAGTAGAGAAGTTGTTTAGTGTTATACCTACATCCTATATGTTGCTGATTCTGAGAATAGCAACACTATTTGTCTATGTCTATCCCTATCTGAGAATAACTACACAAACATCATCAATTCCGTGTGTAACACATAATATAAATATTATAATGGGCGACACATCTGTCGGAGCGTAATGTCGATCGTCATAACCCCGCTATTCCGGTCGGCCAATATTTTTAATCACCGTTTTTATAACACTCGTTAATATTGAGACATACTGATGAATTTCTTGTCAAATATATTTATTAATACATTAATTTTTGAGTTATTTATTTTAAATAAATAAATTGTATTAAAAATAGTTTAAAGTTTTTTAATTATTTTGTACATTGTATTTTTATTTTCTTTATATTTGGTATAATATAATGAATGTAAATACGAATAAGTAAGTACAGTCGCAATCACTAAAGTGTATATTGTTATATTGGGTGAATACCTGTAAAAATTGTGTATGTATTGTATAAAATAAAAAAACTAGAATAAAAATATCGCCTATGTACACCAATATTACTTTGAAATGAACTTAGTGTGTATCTGGCTTTTATACAATTGTTTTACAGTAACAACAGTAACTGTAATAGTAATAATTATATTGACACATTTGGTCATATTGTATTTATTTATGCTATACTCATTAAAATAATAAAGTACTCGATATTTTATATATATCGTTTCCAAATAAAACTAATAATCCGATACCAATCCACGAAATAATTTCAAAGGCAGTAAAAATAGCCGGTACGTTTGTGCAACAAAATTGGATTTGTCGTGTATAAAATCAATTCAGGTTACATTGCACTGGTACGTGTGGGAAATGGAGTCGTTGGCAAATGGCCACGCGACGGTTTTTATTTTATACGTGAAATGAGTGGGCTTGTAGCAGCGGAATTATCTTTAGGTGACTGTCGATGTATGGGAAACAAGGCATTCGATGTTATTGACTATGGTGTTTCTTGCCGGTTCTTCTTCATAGAAACTATACTTTTGATTTTTGAACCGCGCATTTAGTTTGACTTTTTGTGCTCTTTTGTAGCTTATATGGAATAAAAACCTCATAATTTTTGGGTTGCTAATATAACGACTTTGTCGACTGTAGAATAGATTAAAAAAAAATAAAAGTGTTTTTAGGAGGATACTTATAGTGCTCTAAATTTATAAAAATAATTACGACATGTTACAACAGTTTTAATTACATGTTCAAAATGCCATTTTTACTTTTATTAATTTTTAAGGAAGTTTCTCGTGCTTTTGTTATGTTATGTATGGTATAGGTAATTAGTTATTGGCAACGAGTTAATAAGAATTAATGTCTACTGGCCAAACTAGACGTAAGAAATATTAGTTTGTTTACTGGAAAAAAAAATATTATTCCAACTTTATAATCTATATTTAACAAAAACACTTATTGCACAAATTTTGTATCTTTATAACATCACTGAACAATGCAACAAAAAAGTTATTCTTTACAACAAAAAGTTCGCCATGCTACCGAACCGTGTGTCACGAGCAAGTGACATAACACGAGACGATTAATAGAAATACTATCTGGTGTGAAGTGTAGCACGCGAGACCACCATCAGCGCTGGCCGGCCGCTACGGCCGTGTGTTCATTACTTAGCATTGCAATTAAAATGCACGCGACGTCAATTTTTTCAGCCTGAAAACTATCTGTGATTTATTATGCTGTAGGCAGATGGGAAGAAGGTTGGAGGTTATGATTGGTAGTGTTTATAACCATTTGTTTGGTTATGCTAAATAACTAGGCCTGTGAACTGTAGGAACTTTAGCAAGACTTTGAGAAGCCTTGCCTGGGGTCGGTCTGTGTTGGCAGGATATTTCGATCTTTTCTTATGGCTAATTGTATCCAAGAATTCATGTAAAAATCTTTAAAGAACTTCCGAATATGTCATCATCAGCGTATCTCAGTCCACAGCTCTCCTAGGGCACGCCGCTGAGCTCGATCTTCGGAATTAAGATCATCAGCTTTTGTTCATGCGTTCCGATATTAGAAAGTATTGTAAAGTTCTAGGTTTAGTATGATCATCATCTTTTTTTTATCAATTATATTGACTGCCTTCCTGTCCCCGTCCTGGGTTTAAATCCCGGGTTGGGCAAAGTATTACTGGGTTTTTCTATTAAATTATTTCTGTAGCAGCACGGAGTCTGGATTTGTGGCATGTTGATGGCAATGGGCTCGCCCCCTATTACATTGGAACCTTTCCTTTTTTTTTATTTCTGGGGAACCTTCAAGAGGCACCCGGTCTCTGTGGGGTATTATGGGACCTATAACTTAACTGGTGAAATGTTGGTGTATTTATATTATAACCCACTACTGGTTGTAGGTTACTCTTTTCTTAGCTCTCTTTTTTCTGCCATCCTACTCTATATATTTTCTTTTTGGGGTACAAATAGGAAATAATTAACTAATATTCTATTGGCTTAGTTGGCTCCATCGTTATCAGATCACAATTTTTCTCCAAAGTCAAGGCTATATCTAAACGCATGTACTCTGTATTTTTTAGTGTATAGCCGGCGAGAGGCTATAAATCGCTCGTGCAGCTTGGTCGGCTAAGCGCGCGGCTATAAATCGACTTGCGCTGTCAATTATCATTTGTTGTGACCACGCTCGCATCTACTACCGATATCTTAGTGGGGATGCGTCTGAGAAACTGCCACGTTGGTCTGCTGGTTACAAAGCGGGACTGCTGAGCATGAGGTCCTGGGTTCGAATACCGGGTCGGGTAAAGAGTTACTGTTTTTCCATTAGGTAATTTATAGTAGCAGCATGGAGTCTGGATTTGTGCCCGATTGATGGCAATAGGCTCCCCCCTATGATATTGAAACCTAACACACAACTGGCGTTTCGGAGCACAGTATTACTTATAGAACAGTATCAATTGTAGAGCTTCAAAAACTAAGGTCAGGTCCACGTTGTTCTGACGTCAACAATGCATTGTAGACGTTTGTGTCTGATAAATCTAGATGGCGAAGAGTTGAGTGGTTATTGATGACGTCATCGATCATTGGTGAGCAGCGGTGTGCAAGAATAAAAACGGTATGCTGCACCCAATTCGTATTTACGTGGCTATGGGGTAATGAGGAACAAGGAGTGTAACTACACTCTTAGTTCTAATATACTTTGCCATATGAATTTTGGATTTGAATTTAAAAAAAAAGTCGAACCACGCTCGGAATTCCGCCAGTGTTATGTGTGCGTTTCACAAACATGCAATATCACATACACAAACACCCAGACTCGGGACAAACATCTGCGAAACACACAATTTTTTGTCTCGAGTGGGAATCAAACCCACAACCCTTAAGCGCAGCAGTCCAATCCCTTAGCCCTGCGCCAATTAAGTCGTCAATTGATTGAGTTTTTGAAATACTTTAGCCTTAAAATATTCAGTTTGTGTGTACAAAAATGTTCCGTCAACATCCCAGTTCACAATTGACCCTATTTACCTTGACCAGCAAATAAATGATTTATTTTATTAATATTAAACCAAAAAATTTTACTAAATGAAAAAGACTAAAAAATAGTGAAATATTACAGAAATTCATAAAAGCATTCATCGATAAATCTGTACCACTTAAATGTTTATAAAACATTAATCGTCAAATTCTGTAAACACCACAGACACAAATATCAGAGCGTTGCAAAAGGAAATATGTATATTTTTTTTAATATGCAGAGCTCAAAGGAAATAAATTCAAAGGGAATGATAAATTACTTTTTATAAATTCGATATGACACAGCGTTGCTTTTCACAGAATGTTCAGTATTTAAAGTTTAAAATCTTTCATTTATTTTTAATCGAATACCTGTGATTTAACGAGAGTACTTAGTAGTGTCTGCTTTTGTTTTCAGCGTTGTTTGTTCGATAACTGTGCACTGTGTGCTTTTTAAATCGCCAATTAATAAATAAAGTGTTTTAATAGCGTCATTTTGGCAGCTTATTGGATGCTGTAGATCTCTTCTGATTATCTCCTCTTCTTCTTAGAACTTTTTCTGTCTTTAAGATTTATGAGAGTTATAGAGCAACTGATGTGAGTTAATTATTTTAGCTGAATTTAGAGTAGGGATTTAACAGGCGAGTTATGCCATTTATAAAGTATTATTGTTATATTTTAAAATTGTGTTGCATTCAATTTACTGCATTAAAAAGCTAAAATTAACTCATCACTGATCATTCTCAATCGTAATCCGCCATCACAAATCGTTACAAAAACAAATGTACCGTTTAATAACGTTATTATAACAGTTTTGTTTACCAACGAAGATGTGATAGCGTAATGTCTCGCGCACTTAGCTGGAAATCTCAAGTTTAAATTTATTTAAGCAATCTTGGCAAAAGCTGTGATCTCGCTGAAGTATTGCCTTAATTACACAGCGGTAATTGACCTATAAATAGTGGTGAGACCGACGCACCCCGGGGCACGAGCGACCTTATGGTTACATGTATGTGTAATTTAGGGTTAGAAATTTTTGATCGCGTTACAAGCGTGCAGGAGGGTTAATTGAGGAAGAAAAATGAGATGTTTTTGTGGATTCGTCACAGATTGGGTCATTAAATGTGGAAATAGAATTTATGAAATAAGAACGATACAAATACGGATGAGTTTTTTATTAATGCTTTGGTCCTTTGCGACGTATAAAAATGTTTTCTGGAATACGTGTACCTATATTATTGATATATTCGATAAAAAATGAATGGCTGATAAATGAGACTTGTTAATATCCGTTTCATTTAAAAATTATGTTTATTTAATAATAACTTTACGCTAACGTATTCAAATCTTAACCCGATCGATGAACAACCTGGTCCTATAAGGGTTTCCTTTTTCTTTGTGAGGTACGGAACCTAAAAATGAAGACATAGTTTCTAATTGTCAGTCAGCAATAATTCTTTAATATAACATTTTAGGCTTATGTTAAAACGAATAACGAATAGTTTAACGTTATCCCTCAATAACGTTATTGGACCACACAGAAACGTCTAAAGCAATTATAGTTTATTTGTGTAGTTGAAATAAAGGTTTTGGAATCCAATGCACGTTAGTACGTGTATATTACATTTAGAGCTGAATCGTGAAAAGCTGAAAAAAACTATTTGAAATAACTGGATATTGTTAGGTTGATTGCAGTGTGAATTGTTTTTGTTGGAAAATGTTTTAGAAGGTTTGTTAAATGAAATATCTGTGCCGATTTTATTGTAGTTTTCTAATTTTCTATTCAATTTACCTGTGTTATTTCATACGCCTTTTTGTTAGTTGCTAGTGTGATAGTCGTTTGTAATGCTTTGAGTTCGATTTTGAGTCCAGGAGTTGTTCTACCCGGTTTTTCTGATAACAGTGCTATTAGTCAACCGGTATTATTGGGTTCGATTCAACAATATTTGAATCGTTTTTTTAATTTGTTATTTAGCAAAACGATTGAGTTGCCTTTTTCTAGGAAGTAGTCACGTGGCTTCAACGCGCTCTTTATACATAGGCAACCTTCGTTTTTGAAATCGGTTAAACAAAACAAGTCACAGGGCCCAAATGCTGATCGGCTTGTCAAAAAAATGTCATGTCTCTGGAATATATCGCACATCGCAATGAAAACCGGGCTTTAAATAATATCACGCATATATTGGAGGACGCCGGCGCGCATATCATAAATTTAAAATGTAACCTGACGAGATTCTGTCGTTAATAACTTGTTAAAAGCAAACAATTATGAAACACGCCTGCAACGTGGAGTGTTTGCGTACATAAATACATTGTTTGATAAGCCAATTGGCACTACCACTTGTAGGTACCTATTTACATGATTTAGAGTGGTACTTTGGAGAGCCTTGTAGCTACATAGCTACTGCGTATACCATTTGACGTGCAAGCGCGGGTGCAATTTCAATTCCTCTTCAGATTATTTTTTACTAGCTTTTGCCCGCGGTTTCGCTCACGTTAAGTAGCCTATGTCCTTTCTCGGGTCTTAAACATCCTACATGCCAAATTTCATCAAAATCTCGTCTACATTGCCTTAGGGGTCGGCAGAGGTGTATAGTATACCCTCACTTCGCCAACCTGCTTGAACCCAACACCTTACTCGACCCGGAAATCGAACCCAAGACCTTGGCGCTTTCAACCATTAAACCAACAAGGCAGTGTGCATAACAGATAATCTCTAATTTCAAGCTAAATTGTGAAAACCTTATGAATTTATCCTTTAGCGCAATTTACATACCAAAACCCCGTAGTAGGGGCAAAAATCCATGTTTGTGCTTCCGTAACAGAAGCCCATGGATAAAATTGAACTATTTATATTTGTTTTAATACGCAACGCACACAGGGCGGGCTGCAGATCGCTGAAGGCTATTTGCGCAAAATTTTCGCAATTTAAAGTTTCTTTGATTAAAATTTTCGTGTGCCTCCGGGGATACGGTTAAGGGTGAGTCGGTCATCAGTGGAACACGGTTTTGGTTAGTTCCTACTCTCGATGTTATTGTTATGGTGTTATTTGACTTTGATATCTCGTATATTATTGTTTTAGAAGTTGTTTGTTGATTGTTGGTAGTTGGGACTGCGTCGTTGGTCTTGTGGTTGCTAAGCGCGACTGCCGAGCACGAGGTCCTGGGTTTGAATCCCGGGTCGGGCAAAGTGTAACTGGGTTTTTCCATTAGGTAATTCTTAGTAACAGCACGGAGTCTGGATTTGTGCCCGATTGATGGCAATAGGCTCGCCCCCTATTACATTGGGACCTAAAACCATAACTGGCGAATTGTAGGTGTACTATATGTGCACCTCTGCCTACCCCTTCGGGGAATACAGGCGTTATGTTATATTATATGTTGGTAGTTTTAATTCGCAGTGTTGAAAAGATATTATGATCACATTAAAACTGAGAGAATTAATCATTAAATTCAAATAATTAGCTACCTTAAATTTTTTGTTATTATTAACAATCCGATAACATGAATGCTGTAAAGGATTCGAAACGCCAGGATCAAAAAAACAAAATAGAAACGCGATAGAATCCTTAAAATTTTATTTCAATGTCTATTATTCGTGCTGGAATCATTGCACATTATTATGATATCATAACCATGTATTCCCATGTAACAGATATCTCTGACCCCCTCTGATACAGGGCCCCGATGGACACAAGTTACTTATTGTTATATTATACATTGTATGCAGTAGGTAGGTCGACCCCTGAACACTTAACATTGGACGAGATGGCGGATGAAGGCAACTTCCTTAATATCTATAAAAATAACCAAGAAGGGTTATTTTCTCTCTGTCTTTGTCTATATAATTGTAAGCACCCTGTAGTCTGGAGACCACAGGGTGCTTAGACACAATAGACTGGAATAATCTAAATATAAATTAGATATGGATATCTAATTTATATTTCACCATAGATCTTCTTCATACACATACAACTTAAATGACATTATTCCAGTCTACTGTCTCAAAAGCACTCAGACCTATTATCCTAGACCGTCCTCTTTCGGATCTCTTTATGCAAACATGTCGCTTCGGAGTAGAACAACTTTTACCCTGCAGATTGTAATGAAGTCTGTGATACCCGAATATGTTAATCTAGGATTAAGATGATGATGATGATGCTGTCTGTACTTGTTCTGGTGAGGCAAGTCTTGATGGATTCGTTGATTAATGTACAGAAACGATATGTTTTTAATGTCGCCTTAATCTGCTGTGTCGTGGGTGCGTTTAACAAAAATGAAATATCACGTTCACGGCGTCTTGCTTTCACACCGGAAAATGACCTCGTAGTAATTCCGCTGAATTTGAATTAGAATTATGATTATTGTTTGTCACAGGTAAAGAAAATATAACATTCAGATGGTTCAAAAACAAAAAACAATGGTATCACTAACATACCCACAGGGTGTACAATATTATAAGCTAAGAGAAAAGAAGTAGAAACTTAAAATATAAATATCTGAAGAAAGAAAATAACCCTTAGTCTTTGGGGTTTACAGGCGTTATACAACTTCATGAAATGCCTTCTCAATTCCCAAATTATCTTCTCACATCACCAAAAGTGTATGTAGATGGGCGCCCGCGATACGGCGGTAAATAAAAATAGGGATGGTGTGAACATGGCTTAAATCATTTTGTGATTTATCGCCGCTAGTGTGGCTACACCCTTGATAATACATTGTTCGTGTATAATGTCAGATTATTGTTTTGTGATATACATGTTCGGTTGGATGAGTTGTTTTGGTACAAGGCTGTGTACCATACGTTTGTATGTGATGGGTTGATGGAATAGAATAGAATTTATTTAACTGTATATATTTTATACGCAGCGTTGGCAGGCCTCCCTTCAGGCGGACAATATCCTCAGAGTTGCGGGCAACCGGTGGATGTAATTGGCAAGTTGGGGTTCATTGTGTGGGGGAGGCCTTTGTTCAACTGTGGACGTCTTCCGGCTGATGATGATGATGATTTAAGGTCCAGTAAAAAAAATAATTTAGAATTTAAAGTACATACAATTGTGTATGTAAATGTTAATGGACGGTGTTTATCGCTAATATATAGTTTTACCAAACAATATTGCACTTAATAGTATATTGTGTCAAAATTATTGTACAATCATTTGTAATAAGACAAAGTATTTTTTTTCAAATTGTATTTATATCATTATAAATGTGTATCTATTGTATGTTTATTATTTTATGCTCAAAGATTTTTTATCTCCCTTATTCTTTCAATATAAGGCGTAGTGTTGTTAAACAGAGACTCAAATCCCCGCCACACGACACTTCTCAACCACTCAGCAATCAGTTCCGCAGTCATTCCGCTCATTAAGGGACCATATAAATTATACTATATCTCACTTAATTACCCATTAAGCCCTTAAGTAAAGGTTGACAAATTAACGTACACACATGGCTATTACCACCATATATCAAAGGTGATTAAGAAACCATGGCTTTAGCAGACGCCCAAGATTAACGTCGTGAGGTACCGGCCAATATTTATCAATTTAATTAAAATGTTAAGCTTATGATTTATGTAACTTTCAACCCCATACCATGAACTCTTAAAGCAGGAATTTTCTGTTGTAGAAGCGAGACGCCGGACTATAATGCACGTAGCGGCGTCCCGCTTCCACAACGGAAAATTTCCTGCTTTAACAGTTCTTGGTGAAGGGGCTGGTATATTTCACTTTTTAATTTCCCCGGCGTCGGAGGAAAGGATTTAAAGTTTAATGTTAGCTGTGATTTAGTTAACTTTTTGTTTCTGAGGAAGTGTTCTATGGTATTGTTAAATATGCGTTGAGATATAATTAAAAACGGATTTTTTACCTTATATTTCTACGATACAGTTGTAGACGACCTGATTAGCGCAGTGGCTAAGCGATTGGACTGCTGCGCTAAGGGTTGCGGGTTCGATTCCCGCACGGGGCAAAACTTTGTGCGAACCACAGATATTTGTCCCGAGTCTGGGTGTTAGTGTATGTGAATATTTCATGTTTGTGAAACTCACCTACGATACAGGAGAAATTCCTAGTGTGGGATGACGTTTTTATTAGAAAAAAAAAAGAAGAAAGAAAGAAGGTACTTCAGGGATAATTTACCAGAAAATACAGTCTTCAAGATATTTTTATCTATATAATGGATATAAATGAACTGTTATGTCCGACTCGGGATTCAAACCCAGTTCCTTATGCTCAACAGTCACGTTTAGGGCCTACTAGATAGACGAGGCATTAACCCAGCTAAAATCATAATGCCTATAGATTTTAATATGATTATAAACAACATACTAAATAATACAAGAATAATACTTTTGGAGTTGTGTTTTATGTCAATAAACGTTTTATTTTTTTTTCTAATGTAATTTTGATTTAGTGACACATCGTAAAACAGATAGTTTTACAATATTTTAAAGATAAAATATATGGAGCATTTTATTTAGAGCAATGCAAAGTGAATGAACTCATACAAATATTTCTATGCATTCAATAAATCCAGTAATCCATGAAATAATCTATCACTACATCCTAGTTTATTATTATATCCAATAACACGGTAACATGCACAAAGAGCAATCCATCAGCCGCGACTTTTTAAAATATTGAATGTTAGATACCGTGTCCTATTTTATTTTATGTTCGTGTTACACTACATTAAATTTGATGGTTTTTAAATTTCAGGAGAGTTATAACGGCGTGGTTGGAGCAAACAAATGATTCAGTATAGGATGGTTTATGTTTAAGCTTGTACAAGGGTGCAGGAATTATTGTACAGTCCTCAAGAATAAGGCGACGTCAGTCTGAAAGTTAGTAGGTTGAAGTGGCAATGGGCTGGCCACAAGGACCGGATTCGTATGCATTATGTAACTTTACCATATTTTACTTACACTTAATTTGAAGTCCTAAGGCCTGTAAGCACCAGCCCGTATGATTTCATTTACCTTTTTTCATTACTTTAAAAAACGTCATTCCACACTAGGATGTTCTCCTATATGGTGGGTGCGTTCTACAAATACGAAATATCACATACATAGACACCCTGACTCGGGACAAACATCTGTAGATCTCAAAAATGTCACAGTTAGTTGCCAATATATGAATAAATTACTGTTATATCTTGAACTTAGCCCGGTGTTACAAGGGAAGCGGGGTTGACCACTTTATGTCCTGGGTTTTATGATCTGTAATCACCAATGTGCTGTAAACCGATCGAGTGATCGATGCTTGTCACTTCTCTGTGTGAGAGGAAGCCTTTGTCTTGTAGTCTTGTGCTCTTACTGCATTCTCAATGCTGTTATTGTAATGATCACGAACATTACCTAGATCTACATGCAATGTAAATAAAAGCGCAATAAATTACGTAAACTAAATTTCTACCAACCAGTCCGGCAACCGGCAGAATAGCTGCAGCAGAACAGTTTTTAATGAACAAAGTACGCAGAGCCGACGTCACTAAGTTAGCGGTGACAAACAAGCGTGTTCGCCGGAACAACTGGCCCGCGCCGTGATCCATCATTGTGAGGATACAACGAAACACCCCGTAGATACTTCGTCTGCTCGATTAATCACCCTGTATACGTATGCATTTAAGGATTGCTGTTCAATGCACGATGGATTAAAATAGTCTTAACAAAGTAAATATCTCGTATATCTTTGGCCCAAATCATCAGAGGCTTGTTCACATGTAGATCAAGTTAGTATTTTTATAGCCATTGTTTCCCACAGCTGGGCAAAGACCTCTTTAATCCTCTTGCAAAGCACTCCATCCTTCGCAGATTTTGGCTACGCGCCTCCCGCATATTTAGGCAGATCAACATACCACCCTCGCCGTGGTTAACCTCGACCGGCGATGTTGTTCTTCAGGTGCCCAGTACTTACTTACCTTATAATATATCTGATAGAGAGACTCTCTATACTGTGATCTAGTGTAGCGTAGATAAAATACTAATTGTATGTTACATATACATTAAAAACTTTACGTAGATTGCAGGCAGTTTCGCATAGGTTTAAGAAATTGGAATTTGAACGCTTATGCATTAAAAACCTACTTTGAATGAACTTTTTTACTTACTCAAAAATATTACGACTACCTAGCGCCAAATGGTACTGTCGTCATACATCTTAAGACTAATCGCATCATGAACAGCCCGCTTTAATTCACGTGTATACAAAATTCGATTAAGGTCGTGTTTCGAGCGTTTTTGTTAACTTATGAACGGAAAGCGATGTTTTGCAGCAATATTTTCCCGCTGTAGGTACCTTCAAATAATTTACTTGCATTTGTTTGGCACTGAGCAGCGTTCGACTGTTTTGCTTACTATGTACAAGAGTAATGAGGTTCTCAGCTTCATGTTGGCATTTGTTTTTGGAAGTTTGGATTAATTTGCGCTATAAACAAGCTACGTTTAATTACTAAACTACAACATACTGTATAAGCCCCATTATTGGTGCAAGCTTGAGCAAATGTTTTATAAAATAACTAAGGAAATAGTTTTTATACCATATAAAGTCAGAATGTCGTCTTTCCTAAAATTGTTGCCACATGATACACGAATCTACGGGCCAAAGTAATATTTCCTTTGCAGGAATCGAACCCGCAGCAATTGGTACCTATATAAACACAACCATTAGCGTTTCTGCCAAAAAAAAAATAAGCCATTGTGATCTAACATACATAACAATTTTTGGGTGACACCATGTCTGTAAATTTCAGTAGCAGCACGGAATCTGGATTTTTGCCCATCAGCCGGGCAATAGGCTCGCCGCCTATTACATTGGGACCCACAACATAACTGGCGAAATGTGGGTGTAATCTACAGTCACCTCTGCCTACTCCTTCGAGGAATACAGGCGCAATGTTATGTTATTTATGACATCAGAGTTAGTAGCAACTAAATGTCCCACGTATACCCAAACATTACCATAAATAAAAGACTGCCCGCTAATGAGAGCAAAAGTTCCGTCACAAGCCCACTTCTAACAAAACTCTTTGTGGACGGATAAAAAGGATATATGGAATACATTCTAGTTCTGTTCAGAGCACTTCCCATACTCACACGGTTTCCACGTCCCTTTGACGGTAAGTATGTACTGTGAGACACCAAAAAAATACCATAAAAATACTGTGTTTTAGAAGAATTTCGACAATGTATGGTCAAACATCACGCCTGTGTTGTACGGAGACGTAGGCTATATGCTACAGAGCTTACACTTAAATAGATAACGATGCTTAGATTAAGTGTCCTGCGTCACTTTAATGCGATTTCGTAGGATATTTAATTAAATAAAAATTTAATTATTTCGTTCTAATAAATGAAAACATAACCTCCTCTAAAGTGATAAAAAAATTGAAAAGACTCGAGTGGAACTCGAACCCGCGACCTTCGCCGATCTGTGGCGTAGCTCTGCCAACTGCCTTATCTTGTCGCTGATCGCACCAAGAATTTCAAGTTCCTTTTGCCTTTCATTTATCATATTAGATTTAGGCTCAGCATGGGCAACATGCTAAAAGGACACCAAACAATATACATACGAGTACAAATCGAACCTACGGAAGATCTAAATCAAACATACAGCGGACATATAGCCAATAAACAAGCAAACTACTTCAACCCCAAAATACCCACTACACTCCCAAACTACATGACCCAAATAAAAAAATCACAACACTCCACTAACATATAAAAAGTCCGAGACCATTCCACATTAAACAGCAATTACGGGCAACAAAACGCGAGTCCGAGATGTCTTTTTACAAGACTAGGCCCTCGAGTGCTGCCTTTGAGGCTCCGAGCTCGCCTCTTGCCTCGAGCTTGCCTCTTGCCTCGAGGCAGGCCACTCGAGGCCGTGTACAACTGCGCTAACTGTTGCATGCAACTCCCGACAACTTACACGAGAGTTTTTATTTGAAGTTCAGTTGAAGTATGTACGGGCACCGCTCGAAATACAGAGTGTGTGCTTGTATGTAGCCTGGCTTATGTAGGTATATTGTTTTCTTTGTTATGTACGGATCGGTGTTCAATGTTGAAAGTTGTAGGAAAGGTTGTTAGTAAGTGAGATAGACTTATTTGAGCATGTAAAGAAAATTGAAATCAGACATACAGGAAATAACAGTTTATAATGTAATGATTATCATTACGCTTGACAGCTTCCAAATAATTTTATTTGTAAACTATACTCGTCTCTATTGTAGTTCGAAGTCAATGATATCTTAAAAACCTACAAAAGTTATGCCATTAAACATATCTCTTTGAATGCCTAGATAAAAATCTTGTGTACAAGACTCCGCTCCATAGACCTACTAAACACAGTAGGTATATAAAACAACATACTAAAATTAAACCAAGCCGCTATTCCCAAGGTAAGCGCATAAGAGAACGCAATCTTCAAAACCCCAAACAAACTAAGGCACACCCAAGTCACGTCCGCGAGACGAAAAACGAGCAATATCCCCCCCTCATTACCTTCAAAAAGCCAAGAGATTCCAAGAAACGATAACAGAGCACTGAAGACTTCCACTCCTATTTATCTGAATATCATAGGTTGCATTTTTTTAGCCATTATGCATGTCTTGCTAACATGAAATAAAACTTGGCATCAGGGGGGTTGGCTTGCACAAATAAACCGGGTAGACACCCTTTTGATCTCTCTTCGTGGAGTAATGAGCTCGGCGTAGTGTGTGTTTTTCCGCTGAAATATGTGCACTCCGATAATACTCTCAATTTTTGCTTGGTGGGATTTTGTGTTAACATGCAGGATGCTTTGAAACGTGTTTATGTCTTTTCACATCGTATTATCTACATGGTATTCTTTGAAGGGGCGGTACAGGAGCTCTTTGTTTGTTGATACTTGTTATTTGTAGTAACGGTACTTAGTCTTATGTAAGTCTAATGTAATTTCCTGGGTTTTGTTCTGAATCGTGTAGTTGCTACTGTGAGTAAAACTAAATTACACATCTCTTCAGATAAGTCTGAAAGTATCCGGTCTGACTGTGTGTCCGGCTATAACTAGTCCCTGAAGTACAGACAGAAAAAATAGTATAATGGTATTCTTTATACTATTTATATAATGATTTTATTTATACCAAGTTACACTAATGACAACATACTTATGTAACTATAACCTTCTATAGAATGTGTGACTGATATTATACAAAAACATTCAATGAATAAGGAGAGTAAAAACATTCCAGTGTACTAAAAAGTACATTAAACAATCTTAATAATAAAGCAAGAAACCTTGGAACGCCATTTACTAATATCCTCACACCTCCCAAAGTGTCCATTACACGAATTTCTGTGGAAACCCTGATCGCTTACGATATTACACAAATAAACAATAATAGGAGCTTATAAAAAATGCATTAGGGTCACCAAAAGGCAAGTTTTCGAATGGCTGATGATGTAAAATGCATGTAGGGATAGGGTTGTGCGTTGACGAATGAAACGGGAGTTAATCCCGACTTCACCCCTGTTGGCGTCGAAAAGATTTCCCTCGGGAATGTCACACGTACTGAACCCTTTGGTGTGGTGCGAGTTGAGAGCGATTGATGGTTCGGTTACTCCCGGTTATGACAGAGTTCGGATAATGTTTTGCGGTTATTTATTTATACCTATTTTATCGTTTGCTTTAATCGTGGTTGTGAAAAGTAGTATAGACGAGAAGTACTTTTATAAAATCTTACCGACTTTTTTGGAGTCGGCTATACAGCCAGTGCCGTGTGGTTTCCGGCCTAAAATATACCTATACCTGCACCCTTACCTGGCGTGGATAACAGGCGACTAAGAGATATTTTTAGGGGGATGGGCAGCAGCGTTTCCCTGTGTAGGTATCGTCCACCATACTGCGGTTGCCAACTCGAGTGTCCCGCGTGGTGCCTATGGGCAAAACCCCCCATGAAGGGTAGCCAACAATAACGGCTCTCAGTTCCCGGTCGCCCTAATATTTCAGGTTACTGGTAGTGACTGGGTGGCGAAAACGAGAGAGTGTGCCTGGTGGCGTACCCTGGGGGAGGGCCTACGTCCAGCAGTGCAATAGAATGATGTGGTGATACAACCGAGAATTATTGTGGACGGATAAGATAATTATTAGATACTAGTGCATCCATAAATTTTCTTTACATGATATTTTCATTGAGTGTAATATAAAATCCAGCCTATGGGCTAGTGTTTAATAATAGAAAAAGAACTTCATGAAATTGATGGATTTTCTTTATCGGTCTTTCCTTATTCGTTTTAAGCTTGGTGACTTATTTGGGTATAGTATGTATCTACTGATGTACTATAAAAAAGTTTGGCATGCGGTGTCGATATGGTGGGTTAAAATATCTACATCTGTAAAAATGATGAAGACATAATTGAATTTAAAAGCAATTTGGTAAACGTCCGAAATAATCGCTAAGGGTTATGCTTCAGCCCACACTCCCGTATAGACTGGAGTAATATTTTAAGCGGCTTTGAATCATCGCTACAACTCTTTTTTCCGATATCCTCCATATTGGTTTTGTGACATTAAGTATTTAGATAATACTCCCTTAATTTGGAAGCAGTTACTTATCTTTTGAGAGGGTTATCTTTATGGTTACAGGTAAAGTGCTTCAGGATTTTGTGGAGTTAGTTTTATTCGTTCCTATCAGATTTATTCGTAGGCACGATCGGGTGTTTCCTGGTTCCCGTAATATTTGCCTTGAATAACTGTGCTGACGATTGCAATTTATTTACAAAATAGTATTTAAAGGGTTTCGTTTGGGATTATGAATTATATTAATAACTTGGGTACTAAATGTAATAATAATAATTTACCTTAAGTAATTACGCATCGCTATTTCTATGTAATGCGGGCAACTGGTGGATGCAAATGGCAAACTGTCATTCATTTTGCCGCTCTAAGAGGGAGGCCTTTGTTCAACAGCAGTCGTCTTCCGGCTGGTGCTGATGATGATGATATAATATGTCCACCTGACTGAGTTTCGGTCAAGGCGACCAACCAAACGACCAAGAGACTAGTGTGTGCAGAACCGTAGAGAGGTGAGAGATAAATAAGTGAGAAACTGGACTACTGTTAAAAGGAGTGCTTCAATGTTTATTCAATCTTTAATCTTTGTTTTCATATTATCATTAGCTAATTGGTTAGTCAACAAGGATAGGAAGGAAGTCATACCGCCAAGGGTGCGCCGGATATACTTAAGTATCATTCGAAGCAGTGATTGCCGTGTGGTATGACCGTTGGGCTGCCTAGTCAAAGGTCGCAAGTTCAAGACCCGGCATGCACCACTCTCTTCTCATGTGCGTATTTTAATTAGTTATCAGTTGCTAAAAATGGTGAAGGAAAACATTGTTAGAAAACCGGCAAAACTCAAAGATTTTTTAACGGTGTGTAAAATCATGTTGGAGGCCTACAGGCGGTTTAAACTCTGACACCAGGTTGTTCACACACCATACGATAAGAGAAGAAGATCACACTTGAAGGCTCTCTACTTATACCCCAATGGACCCAGCCAAGAAGCCTGCGCTAAACACGAATATACAAAAAGTAAACATGGCAATATTTCCACGGTCTTAATATGAAAGGCAAGCTCTTATATTATCAAGCAAATCTTATTGTTGGCAATCATATAAGATGGCGCGATGTGTCCCTACGGAACCCCAAAATGTCTACATGGGAAAGCGTTAATTACGTTAAAGTAAATCACGCGAAGACATATTGCTAAGTATTGTGGTGGGCCACGAGATTTAAGGTTATTTAAATTATATTAAAACTAGTGTATAATCTTTTTTATTGCAATTCCGTGTTAGTTACTGTAAAACCGGCATTCTCGTTCATCCATACTAATATTATAAATGTGAAAGTAACTCTGTCTGTCTGTTGCGCCTTCACGACTAAACCGCGAGACGGATTTTGATAAAATTTGGCATGTAGAAAGTTTAAGACCCGAGAAAGGACATAGGCTACTTATCGCGGGCAAAGCCGCGAGTAAAGTAGTATATAGGATAGTACTAACAAAATAAGCAAAAATAAGGGTGTTGTCCACTTCCTTTTTGTTGTTAAACAGATGGGTACGGTGATGCTTGCGCCTACCGAATGCATTGATTTTTGATTTATGGCATTCCGATGGCCTTATAAGACATTTTATTGATATCTCTAAGTTATTATGATGTTTATCAATAAATCGAAAAGTACAAAGTTGTCATCTGACATAAATTGCCTTATTACAGTGTAAATGAGTGCGATTGATCTTCTGAGTAGTGATTGTAAGATCGACTGTCAAGCTTAAGGACAAACGATTCTGGCGGAGCACATCATTAGGTTTATCTTTTACGTTCAGTATAAAAGTTCTCCTTAGTGCTTAGATATCATTTGGTAACGACAGTTTTAAAACTTGTGTATGCCATACTCAACCTTTGCCTACCCCAATATATTAAATTATTTAAATTTGTTAACGTTTTGGATCTCCTTAATCGCTGCACTAAAGGCCGTACCCTCAGGGAATTCGCAGGCGGGCGCGGAGCGTACCGGATCCCTGATTTATGTGGAACCCATATAAATGCAATCTGCTTAATTGCCGTCTGCTATGCCCGATAAGCTACCCGCCATGTTGCTTTACTGATAGTTTTCTTTCTTTTTGAATGGTCGCACGTCTTTGGAATAGTTTTCATTGTGGGTGAGTTCTAATCTATGGCTAAAACATGTAGGTGTGGGGTGCTGAAAGCCTTGCCTGGGAGACGTGTAGCTGTAGGTGCGAATATTCAGTGCTTATACATGTAATAAATACCTTATGTTCTTTGAAAAAAATTAGTAAGTTCGATTGAGGAGAAAATCTTACCATTTCCTTTATCTCGATGGATATAAGGACGAATTTAATACAAAAAGACTTTAAATGTTTTCGATACGCATGCCCGGTATTTTTAATTTCCGTATTAAGTATGCCACAAATATTTTTTATTGCGTATCATTCAGGAGCAAGTAAAACAAACAATTATTAAGACGTGATCTCTTAGGTCACCATACACTGGTCAAATAACGAGAAAATAATATACCTATGTTTATGTTTATAACACAATTAGATCTCCTGAAAAATGCAGTAAACTATTTACATTCATCCAATATAACTATGCCAGAAGTAAGCTTCAAGATTTCTTGTCGAACTACAAAAATAAAACAAGCAAGCTTTCCTTCATTGAAAAGGGCAAATACATAAACCACGTATACAGGAGCACTTGGAAATCTTTCCCGGAATACCTACGTACCTTAATTCACGAACTCCTGGCAACAGTATACAAATATTTTTAGCATTTCAATCAGCCGCCCCTGGTTGTGTCAAAACAAAACGTCTCTTTTTTCTGCTCGCGAAACCGTCTCGTGTGCCCTCAGGTTTTTACTTCAAGTACAAATTAAAAATGCTTTGCCGGGGACTATTCTGGTGTCTCAATTCCATTTGACATGTGTTTGATGAGACGAGTTTCATATTATTCCGACCCGAAAAAATAATGTTATGTCGAAAATTCTGACTGGCTTCACGTGGTTGGCTGGTGGTTGTAAGACAGCGTACGTTTAATAACTGATTCTACGTTTTTTTATTCTGTACGTCTCTGCAAAACCCATTGACATTTTACAAGTTGAATTGGTATATGTTGTGTTAAACTTACTATCACGTCATTTATCGTCAATTAGGATAGAGGATAGGCTTATATGAAACATTAATTTATATAAGGATTTCACTCTGGACTGTAGGCTTCTAGTTTTAAACCTGCCAAGTAAAGAACATCTGGCCTATGTAATTGACTGCAAGTTAAAAATAAAAATAATTTTTGCCTACCGAACAAAGGCCAACCGGGGACAAATCCAGACTCCGTGCTGCTACTGAGTACTAATGGAAAAACTTTATAATACTTTCCTCTGAACCGGGAATCGAACCCAGGACCTCATGATCTGCAGTCACACTGTATTACCGCAGGAATAACAAGGAAGTGTAGGTAAATATTGGTAATGCACCAAATGACTTACTTAACAACATTTTGGAAATAAAATATTGCTAAACCATTTGAGAAACCAATTGATTCGCTACCAAGATAGTCCAGTTGGCAAATTCCCATCCTAAAACAAGAAACTATGATCAAATAATAAAAAACGTAACTTATATAACCGGCGACAGGTTTAAACTAGTCCAAAAATTTACTGTCAAGTGAACTACCATTTTTACTATAAAGACTGGCCATGAGAACTGCGCTATGGTAGTAAAACCACTGAACAAATAACACAGAAGTACCAATGTTTAAAGGTTGGCCGTCCCGTGGAGTACGGGGACTGAATAGCACCCCATTTCGTCCCGTGGGTGTCGTAGGAGGCGACTCAGAGAGAATCCAGGAGATAGGTAGCAGCGTCTTCTTTAACCAAACCAATACTGCGATCCTCAAGCGATTGCCAAACGTGGGGAGTATGGTATAGTTATGGTCCCCCTTCTAGGGGGGAGTTTACCGGGTGATGATGATCCTTTATAGGCTTTGAAAGTCTTGAGTAGTGTGATAGCGGTGTGGAGTGAATGGATATGTAGTAATGACAGGTTAAATTATTGTTAACTAAGATATTATACGACGCAAGTACATTTTAGGTAATTTAAGCTTAACGGTGTATATCTGGCTGGTAGCAAAAATATACATGTAATCAAGAATAAAGAGACGATTGAAAAATTTACAATTTGGTCAGCGATTTTAGGTGTGGTATTTCTAAAGCTATTTTATGCTGACAGTCTATAAATGTGATAATAACAAATGAAAAGTCACAGAATGTAATGACATAGAAGGAGATAGTGTCATTGTACGAGCTTCTCGACTATCGATTTCACATTTTTTCCTATCTTTATAAGGTTTGTGGTGTTTTCGGATTGGGGCTTCGTTATGTAGCATGTTACATCAACGAATGACATATTTGGATATTGCCCCAGTTGGGCGCCATTAGCGGCTAGAAATTAATAAGTTATTAATAATATTCTCTATATATTATTATCTAATAATTTAGATAGCTGAGCGCGAGTGCTGTGCATTAGGTTCCGGGTTCGAATCCCAGGTCGGGCAAGGTTGGGTTTTTTCATTAGGTAATTCTCAGTAGCAGCACGGAATCTGGATTTGCGCTTGGTCGATAGCAATATGCTCGTCCCCGATTACATAATCCCCGATTACCTTAACATTACTGGCAAAATGTGGGTGTATTATATGTGCACCTCTGCCTACCCCTTCAGGGAATACAGACGTGATGAATGATAAATAGAATTGCTAATAGTAACTAGTTACATAGATCCATAACTGTATTTTAAAAGCACTGATTTATTTAAACCCCATCTAGTAAATGATACTCGTGGAATATATTCGTGCGGCAACACTGCTTACCTACCTTGTAAAGTAATGAGATTGAACGATATACATTTTGTATTAAAGTATTGTCATGTTAATGTACTTAAAACAGGAAACGGATTTTAAGTATTCACGTGGCATAAACGTCCTTGTACACTGCAGTGCAGAGTTGAACAGTCGATACTTACAATAGAAGAAATATTGTTGATCGTCGAGGTACGTCGTGCTCGCCGCGATTAGTCTTGTAGCGGTGGTGATGGGTAACCGTGTTCACATGTCGAGACCACTCTGTAAAAAATAATTGTTTGTGTTATAGTGTAAAAGTTTTATTTAAGTATAATAGGTTGTAATATTTACAGTTATGTTTGAATTTCTTTTTCATATTAAATTTTTATCATGATACTTTTTTGATAATAATAATTAGGATGTAAGTCGTAACTGCCAAGCTATCGCATTGGGTAGTACTCACCTGTAATGATAGATTTAAGGTTTTGTTAAATAAATAAAAAATAAGTTAAAAAAGAAGCCTTAACGCCAAACCAATTGCATCGTGAAGATCAGAAATAGAATAACTATTCTGTTAATTTTGTTTTATTCAGTACCTCCATTATCATCATTTTAGCCCGGTAGCTCTTTTCCTCTGCCATTCTTCTCTGCTTTCAACATCACTCATCCAGGTGTTCTTCACGATTTTATATACATCGTCAACCCAATGTAATGGACGTAGCTCACTTACTGGAATCATTAAAAATACTCAGTCATCATCTTGCTTAAGACAAGTATTTCTCTTCCTATATTACAGTGTAGTGTGCCCCTACCTTAATTTCCGTCGTATTTCGAGGCTCCATAAACCGTAACAGTTTACAATACACCTGTCAGTATTGTCCGCTGACATGCCAACCCGCGATAACTGTTACAGCGATCTATGACACTGATATCTCATAATTATATCGGTTTCTCGATTATTATATCGATAACGGTGCGACTTAGTTTTCTCGATTATTAAATCGGTTGGCTTAATCGATTGAGAATTTTGGCTTAAGTTTTTATATTGGTTTTGGTATTGTTCCGGTAATTAGGTCAAAGAATGCATGTTGGTTCTATAGCGATGCGATTGAAGAATTTGCAAGAAACTATGGAGGTATAAGTAAAGATGGTAAAGGATTGGATGTGAAAATTACGTCTAATTGTATAGAATACTGACCTAGTTTCTAAGGTATATTATGATAGTTGAAACATTACAAAGTAAATAGGACGTACCTTAGCCCGATCTCTTTTAAAGTGTTAGAATATATAATCTAAAGATGAGCCAGATACCAGAAAACCGGCACACCTGGGAGATATTTCAACGGTGTGTAAAGCCATGTCACTCAGAGGTCCACAGGCGGTTAGAACTGACACCAGGTTGTTCATCAACCACACTATAAGAAGAAGCCAGAAAATTCTATTAGGCTTGCCACCGTTTTGTGAGCGCAAAAACTTTTGATACCGAAGGCCACCTTTGCCTAACCTTTTAAAAATAGGCGCTATTTTATGTAGTTATGTATGACGTATCTATTTAAAGAAAAAAAAAGTAAACTATAGACGCCAATTTTAAATAACTTACATATTTTAAACACATATGTACTTAATGTAATTTTTAAAAACGTCGTCCCACACTAGGTATCTGTATCGTGGGTACGGTTCATAAACATGAAATATCACACACACAAACATTTAGACTCGGGACAAACATCTGCGGTTCACACAAATTTTTGCCCCGGGAATCGTACTCACAACCTTTAGCGCAGCCGTACAACCGCTTAGGTACTGCGCCAATTAGGTACGTAATATGAAACACAAGTTTTGACTTTGTTTAAAAAACAACCTTTTTGCTCGTAAGCTTTGCTTGAATAACAACTAGTTTTAATTACAGAACAATACACACTAATAGAGTTATACATATACATATTCAAAGCAGAACTATATCCAACATCGGATTAACAATTACTGCATTATAAAGCCGGACTATTATCCTTGTTGTGGTCTTGGTGTAGCCTGTAGCCGGTAGCCACAAAGGGTCCAAGGCTACGAGGCTACAGTATTACGCGTTCCGTAATCCAACTCAATGCATTTGTTCGCTCATTTCATAGTTGTTCGTCAAAGAGTATGAAGCAGAAACGACGATGTTAATGACGAGAGAATTTTGTCTTTTGGGTGATACCCAACAAATTTGACTATTAACCGATTTGGTTAGGAATCTTATATATTGTGAAGTTGTTTAACGGCTGCATTAGTGTATCATAAGTACCTAAGCTTAAAAAGAAACCTGCACACCTTGACACCGATAAAGAGATAGGCTAGTTGCCATGTAAGCAGAAATTAGTTTGAATGTCTCCAAGTTTATCAATTTCAGCACACTGTGATCGCACTGTGTCGTACTGGGTATAGCCCTTCCTTTTTTCTGCAATATTTCTCGATTCTGTGCGTCCCTTGTTCAATGTTATTCGAGATTTCGATAATAGGTATAATATCTTTATGAGTCACATACACGTCGCATCTGTTTGTTGTTAATCCACAATGTAGCGTGGGTAGCTAATACAAGGAGAGTGTAACCTTGTTGTTTCTATGCAAGGCCAGTACATTGCCATGTTAATTCAGGAGTGCATGACGTTTGTGTGACGTCATAGCAGATGGCAGATTGTCGAGCATTTCATGACGAAGGTCGCGCAGTGGGTGCTCGAGAAGGCATGCTGCTATGAAGGCTTTGGGAAGCTCGCGTGACGACCTAGATGCATTATGCCTGTAACTAGGACTTGATTGTGTTTCCGAGAAAAATGAATGAAATTGTGGCAGCTTGGAGGTTAAAATTCTAGATTTTTATGTTACCTACTGCGCCCCGTGGTGTTACCCGCTACATTTTTCGTGATAAAATTTCATCAAAATCGGTCTAGCCGTTTAAGCGTAAAGCGGTAAGAAACATACAAACACACTCACAAACTATCGCCTTTATAATATTAGTGTGACAAAGTATAATAGCACCGATTTCCAAAATGATATGAGTTGAATAATATACACATGATACCTATTAATGTTGATTGATTTAAATTTTTTGAAATCAGTGCATGAGGTGCTTGCTGTTCAATGGGAGAGTTATAGACTAGTATTATTCTTAAAATTATTTAACGGTTAAGTAATAGCTATCAGTGATACGTTACTAAACGTATCACTGATAGCCGAGTGGTATGACCGTTGGACTACCAAGCCGAAGGATGCAAGTTCAAACCCCGGCACGCACCAATGGCTTTTCGAATTCACGTGCGTATTAGTTGTTAAAAGCGGGGAAGGAAAACATCGTGAGGAAACCTGAGCGATTTTCCATAGGTGTGTAAAGCTATGTCAGAGACCTACAGGCGGTTAAACTCTGACACCAGAATGTTTTTCAACCATACGATAGGAAAAAGAAGAAGCAACGTTTAAGATGGCTTCTTGCGCTAAATATGCATGAACGTTAAATTCGTACCTCAGTACCTATTTATTCTATTTTCATCCACTATGTATGATAATATTGTTACCATGTATCAGCCCTTTTTATCCTTTAAGGTCAAAGGTGGGTTCAAATCCCTACACGATTAAGGGTGGCGTTATAACGAGGGGCATTAGGGGAAGTACCCGCAATATCCGTAGGGCAGATATTTAAAAGAAGAAAAAACATCAAATGTCTGAAGGTATTACGGTCAATACCTTTGACCAGTGTGGACCAATCTAATGAGAGGACCAGAGGTCATCGATTTTTGCGGTCTTAAGACCCTTAGCGGGATATTCGGGCAAGTATGTGAATTCAGTTGCCGTTGCTATGGTCTAATAAGCAGATGTATGTATATCGCTTTTTTGGGAAATATACATATTATTATTGCCCTTCACTTGTCTATTACTTATATATTAATGTCTTCTGTGTTTTATAATTACTCTCGATTCATGATAGACCAAGGTTTAAACTGTGTCCGTACTAAAATCAGCACAAATATTATTTGAACTTTATTAGACCTGGAAGTGGAGATCAAATCCTTATAGCCCTTCGACGCATTTGGGAACACTGGACAAATGGGGCAGTACAAAAACAGTAGGTATAGCAAGTAAAACTACCAAATTAAGACACATACAATTCTACCTGAAAACGGAGTTATTAAAGACTATTTCAAAAAATTTCTTATACTAAAAAAACTCAATTGGTTCGTCCCTGGTTCCCCAAGGATCTGCATCCGTCAAGGATGTTCAAATGTAAATATAAGTGAGCGATAGGACTTATGTCGGCCCGAAGGGATGTTTTAATAACGATCGCTCTTAACATTTAGTTTCACGGACTTGCTGACTAGAATTCCCTGTGCAGTGCCCTTATGTCATACGACGTATAGAATAGCCGAGACTGTCATAAGTTAGTTTGTCTTAATGAAAGTAAGTCTTCTGCGTATCGGGATGAGCCAATTGATAAAACTGGGTAGGCAACGATTGTTCAGTCAACAAGCAAAAGTGAAAGCCGAGAAGTCGAACATACTAAGGTATCATCAATCGTGGAGGCTCTCTACTTATCATTATCTAAATAGGCTGAGATTATGTTAGCGCATTGAGAGAAACAGTTTAGCAGTATGTCAGTGGAAAAGTAAAGTAGTTCTAGGTTCACAGATCTAGTTCAAGAAATGCAGTCAAACCTTGAAACTACATAGCAGACTTATGAGAACCGATTGGCAAAACGCAAACGCTATTCCAAGTAACTTACTATTGATTTGGAAGATGAAATATGGCCTTTTATTTGCTATTTCTACCAAATTGCATTTTAAATCTGAATAGCACTGAAAAGGAAATATGTTTATAAGTGTTATTGCCAATAGGCTCGCCCCCTATTACATTGAGAACTGGCGAAATGTATACTGTACGTGTACACCTCTGCCTACCCGTTTGGAGAATACAGGCATGATGATTTATGTTATGTATGTGTTCGTTCGATTTTGGTTGCATATCGTGTGTGGAGTGGAGCGACAGGGCCCTATATAGGTAATATGTGCAAGAGATGTAATTCAATACATCTTTGTTTATCGGAGGGTGACCAAAAGTTTCGGAGAAAGAAAGATTTTGATACTTTACTGGTAATAAGGCTAACGCTTATGAAAACGTTACATTTAAACGTTTTCGCCATTTAATACCCAGCCAGAATAAAAATTGGTATTTATAATATCTACTTAGCTAATGTAAGATAAAAAATTCCAGAGAACTCCCGGTTGATCTGGAAAATTCTTAAATGACAAGAATCTTAAGTACCCAAAGTCTCTGATGAAATAAGAAAATTATGCAAATATTTATATAGCAGCAACTCCAAATCATAACGACCGTGGAACGAGCATCGAAATGGTAACATTCTTAATCTGTGCAAACAGATAACATTCAAAGCTTAACAAACTTTCAAACAACATACATCAAACAATTATAGTCCTTAGAACTAAAGCAGTAAGTGAGCCGTCAACCGCATAATTTGAAAACATTATGACCAATTAGAATGGCCTCTAAACCTCCGCAGAGTTTCATTTCTGTCGTCATCCGAGTATTAATGTGTGGAGGGCGGGGTAGGTCAGCTAATTCTGGACGTTCCGCTTCAAATAGACTTGAAAACAAAGCGCGGATTGTAAGAAAATCCCGCCCGGGACCCGTACCTAGCATTCGCTTTACCAAATTACTGAAATTTCATTCAGCTAGCGGACTCTAGGGGAGGTGGCGGAAGATCTTAGAAGAAAATTAATGATGTTTGTGGATCTGGTACTAAGGTACTGTTCTGGCTTCCGTCGGCGGCAGACAGTTTATTTACTACTGAAAAGGAAGTGACGACAACTACATCTTAGTATAAATTTGCTTTGTGCACAATTGTTAACCATTATACATTTTAGAACTAAGAGAGCAGTAGCTGTTTATCAATGAAATAAGCCTAATTCTTCTAAGTCAAATAGGATATTGATTCAGGTCAAACAGACTTAGTTTTAAAAATAGGCGAAACATATATAGGTAATCAAACCAACTTTTTCTTTTGTAACTTTAGTAAGTTCAAAATCATTTATAAATAACTACTAAAAGTTATAAATTTAAGGAAATCAAATAAACATAATTATATTGCACTAGTTGCGCCCCGCGGTGTTACCTGCTACATTTTTTCGGGTAAAAAGTAGCCTGTGTTAATCCAGGGTCTCAGCTACCTCCATACCAACATTTATCAATTCAAATTGGTCTAGCCGTTTGAGCATGAAAAGGTAACAAACACACTCACAAATTTTCGACCTTATAATATTAGTGTGATAGTGTGACTATGTTAATTATAGAAAATCATTTAATCATTGTACTTAAACGCTTGTTTATTTTCTAGTATTTTTGGTAGTGCCACATATACCGCATCGCCGAGCCACTGCACTTCTTACATCGAAGTATTTTGTGTTGGAATTTACCCAGTTTTATAAAACCAAAGCGGGCGAAATGAGCTTAGCGGCGGATCGTGTAGCGAGCGCTGAGTGCCCGGCTACTTAGCGGCTGCGGACCAAACTGTGTATTCTGTGTACTGTACAAGTACACTGTGTACTTTGTGCCGTGTACTTTGGTACAGCTGAGAATATTTTTTGGAAAAATTTGATCACAAGGCAAACACGTAGGACAAGTACTGAGCTAACAGAGTTCGGTGGCTACAGACAAAACAATGCAAAACGCTTGATGAAAACGAACTATTAGTATTATTACACTTCATTACTATTGACTGCCTCATTGGTCTAGTGGTCGCTAAGCGCGACTGCTGAGCATAAGGTCGGGCGAAAGTGTTATTGGGTTTTCCCATTAGGCAATTCTCAGTGGCAGCATGAATGCACCAGCAGTGGACTCCTGCCCGGCTAATTGCAATAGGCTCACCCCTATTACATTGGGACCTAAAAACATAACAACAACTGGCGAAATGTGGGAGTACTATATGTTCACCTCTGCCTACCCCTTCGGGGAATACAGGCGTGATGTTGTGTTTATGTAGTAGCAGCTCCCCAAAGGTTTAGGCAGAGGTAACTGTACACCAGTTATGTTATAGGTCCCAATGTAATAGGGGTACTGAGAATTATCTAATGAAAAAACCTTGTAACACTGCCCGACCCGGGATTCGAACCCCGGACCTCGTGCTCAGCAGTCGCGTTTAGCAACCATTAGACCAACGAGGCAGTCTTGCAGTAAAGCTGCTACTAAGAATTACCTAATGCAAAAAATCCAATAGGGCCTTACCTGACCCGGGATTCGAACCCAGGACTTCATGCTTAGCACTCGCTTTAAGCGACCACTAGATCATCGGGGCAGTCCGTGTTACAATCTGTTATATTTCAAAGGCACAGAGGTGTTCCGTGTGTGGAAGCACAAATCATTGCATTTTGGACACGAGTAAAATAAACCGCGGAACACTCTTGCCCTTTGTCCATACTCGATCTCACATACATATACAACGAGGAAAAAATACAAAATTATTTTTAACTAAAAAAAATACGGCTCGTTTAGATCTAAACTATGATACACACATTTTATTACGCCCGCTTCACGTATCGACCACCTTTTATATCCTGTGTCCCACGTTTTTATTCATCTACATATTTCAATTTTTATTTCCGCTTATATCCCAGGATATATTAAAACACTAGCCATAAAAAAGCTAAGTCCATTGAAAATTCGCAACAGCACAAAGGGAATCAATGATTGAAGAATAAATAAAATACGACTGGACAGTGGGCGCGTCCGTTACTATTGGTGGAAAAAAATTGTGTAAAAATTTGGTGAAAAATTTCATACGAGTTTTTTCCGCCGGGATTTACTGTTAAACTTGTAAATAATAGGATTTTTGTACAAGGCTTTTTGTTTTTGCGCCGATACGAGAGCATCGTTAACATTGTGGAGTTTTATTTTGTTTTTATTGGGTGTGTTCATTGTTTGTTTATTAATAATGTTTAATCAGAATAAACGTGAAGTAGAATATTCTTAAATAAATATCATCTTTTATTAATCTATTACACTGTAATCTAATCACTAGACTGATTAGGACGTAAAATAATAATGATTGTAATTATGAGTAGGTATGGGTACTACTTACAACATGAGTACTGAGTACATACTTTATATTCCAGAAATGTTTTAAAAACCACTATTCTAAGATCAGTTGAACCGAAAGAAAACTGAATGACGAAGTGTTACAGCTTGTATAGAAAAAGACACACAATTGTACAGAACAATAGAAAATAGAAGAGTAAAATGATTGGCCACTTGATACGTCACGACAACTTCCTCAAGACGATTCTAGAAGGGATATAGTACGTAGAAGGGGAAGGTCAAGGCCCAGTTTTATTCAACAAGTAAAGGAGAAGGTAGGAGTACCAAGCGTATAAGTCGAATACTGAAAATCAAGAACAGTGGCGTTCGCTCCACCGACAAAAGCTCTTAAATTTAAGAAAGAAAATTCTCATTGTAAAAAAATCCGCTGGTCAACTTCACCCACTGCTAGGAATAGGCCTCTCTTTGTGACAGTCTCCACGCCTCTGTGTCAGCCTCATTAGGTTCCACCCGCTATGGCTTCGATGTGTTTGGAAGTAGGAAGAGGAGGCCTATACCCAGCTGTGGGATACAAACTAAGCTAATAAAAGGTATCTGCTGACACTGATATATAGTTACACATCTCTGTTGATCCTTTCTGAGCGTGCAGGCGTGAAGGTTTACGGTAATTACTCTAACCACATAATAACAACACAATTCAATTACTGCCGGTCAGTGACGTAATTATTCAAACTTTACGCTAATTGAACATTACACTGTAATTCAATGCTGGCGATTGTTACGCATTGAGACGCTGTGCAAATTTGTATAGCTAATCCGAACTTAATCTTGATCTAATCTTGATAATTGACTTAGCGAGCTAGTCGATTAGTTGACTATAGTTAATTATTATGGTATATAGCTGGCTTGTAATTGAGCTTGTAACTAGATTAAGAGTAAATTATGTAAAAAATATAGCTATAACTACGTCACTACGAGCAAACGCATGTTTACTTATTATTGGAAAGGAACGAGCATTGATGATCACTGTTTGTTCACTGCAAGAGCACGGAGGCGATTTCATTCTTTAGTACCTACAACTTTGATTACTATAATATCTTGTCAAATGATGCTCCAAATGATGCTCTTTTTAATAAAAAATAATATTATAAAATAAAAAAGACACTACAGTCAATTAATATTTATTAACAAATTTCCCAAAATCTCACTCTCAATGAGTTAATGGCGCGAGTTGCACCCCTAGTAACGCCACAGTGTTCCAAATCTAGCGTAAGTGTGGAAAAAAGATTAAAAAAATAAACAAGCACTGTCCCGCATAGATGCTCTTTTCGAATCTGAATAGAAAATACGGGAGCCATTTTCGTTGGGGACAAAAACGGTGCACACCCTTTATAGACTGCGGTCGGCTAAATTATTTAGTCTATTTCTGTGAATACGTATGCATGAATTATTATTATTATCTCTCTGTTTATTTACTTCAACAGGTAGTCGATATTAATAAGAAGTTATGTTTGAATTATTTTAAGTGAGGAGGCTATCTAACCTTGTTTCTAGTCACACTTTTTAAAACAACATAAATTATAAGACAGTTATTATTTTTGAATTTCAGGCTGATCAAACAAATGAGCTAGTATAAGTACCTATGCAAACAACCCTTCGTTTTCAGAAAAGGGAAGAATAGAATAGAATATATTAATATTGCACACCAGGACACAAGTAATACAGAAAAACCTAAAAACTACTACACCTGCAAAGTAATACCAGAATATATTACTAAACAAACACATACAACATACAGACGATCAAACAAGCTCCTTTTACAATAAGTTTAAAAAACATTATTTACCTTATATTTCGCAAAAACAACACGAAACACAAACAATAGCGCCTCAACTAAAAAGGATTGCATGTAACTTACGTAAAATAATTTCCCCAGATAAACACAGTATTGAAGACGAATTTATATTAGTTTGAAAACAATTTACTTCGGGCTTGCACCTTGGAAAAAGTCTAAACAAATCGCGGGAGTCGCTGAACTATCGTGCAGACGTCTTTTGGTGTTACGGGGCTCAAGAATCGAGGAATTCCAGAGTAGTACAACTATTTTCAGACCACTGTATCAAAGATTTTTTATTTTGATTTGATTTTGAAAATTGATCACACTGTGCGTGTAAGTTTTTTTAAATTTAATATCTACTCGACTATTTTTAGGTGCTCTCACAATGTAACCTTTGTCATAAATCTTAGCTGCAACTTAGTTTAAACTGATTATCTAAATAAATGGACAAGATCCGTGGACTAGGATTTAAAACTTAAAACAAACAATAAGAGATAATTTGACAGACCTGCCCCCTTACCAAGAACACAGGCCATCGCGAGACGCCGCTACTATACTAATACTACTGTAATGCGGTGGCTCGTTGTTGGCCTGCTTTAGAAGTTCATGGTAAGAGGTGTCTTTCAATTGAATGTCCAATATTGAAGAATCCATTTCTACGTTACTTGGCATAACTGAATTCATTACCATCTCACCTAGTGACTTTTAAGAATATCTTATAATATTCTGCATTGTCCGATTGCTTTTTGAGTTTATCCCCTAAAACTAAGGCCTATAACCTAACTCAAGCGACATAATTTTTACCTATAATTTACTACTATTATTGCTGGATTCTAATAAAGATTCTAAATGAAATAGTCGTCTATTCGTGTGCCGTGAACACTAAACTCCTCCGATATCTGTAGTTGACAGTTTCGTTTCAGCAGAAACTTTTCTTTGTTAGGGCCCGCGGTGTGGCGAAGTTGCCTCGTTAGTTCGTACTGAAGATACGCCGATATTGGCCCGTCCCTCTGTTCCTTGCTTATATACTCCAAGTTACGAATAAATATATGGCCAGCCTTTTCAGGAGTCTTTTGAATTATGTAAAGAGTATTTTTGTAAAATATTTCAGGATTTGTATTTAGTTTTTAGTATTTGATTTGTATTTATTTCTTATTTAGTTTTTATTTATTTCAGCATTGATTTCAAACCAGTGTATACACTTGATTTATTAAAGTAAATAATTTGAAGTTTTAAAAACATTAACTTTATTTAAAAACACAAAAACTTATAGTAGACACACAGCTTATCAAACTTTAAACTCAAAATTCAAATCGAAATAATAATTTAAAAAAAACTCATGGGTACTTTATAACGGTTACCGAAGTTTAGGTACACTGTGGATAAACATTCGTATTTTAAAAACACAGTTGCCTTTAATAAAAAAAAAACAAACATACAATTATATTATTGAACTGTCCATTTTTATTCGATACTCACTAATTGCTATAGTCATGTCATTTCACTCGTTTACTATCACTATTCTAATAAGCTTGAAATGATATCCAGAACGATCGATTATAGTGTTAATGTAGAGTTGTTTATACGAGTCGCATAGTACACGTCATGTATATGCATATCTCGAGTGCACGTGCCCAAAGAAGCTTGTTTGTTAGTCTGGTCCAGATTGCATGTGTCTCACAAAGCTTGAAACTCGACTAATAATGTATGAACGAACTTGTTTGACACTGGCTAACGGACCTTCTATTAGATTATCCTTGAGGTAGAATGCAGGGGACAACTGGTCGTCGATTTTCTGAAAATAGATCTATTGAGTTGGGAGATTAGGTACATCGTAGTAAAGAAGTTGGATTTGGAGATTTATCTGACCCGTAATATTGAAGTCTGCAAAAATGACCTCTGCAACACAGTTCTATAAGCAGTGCAGGGGTCAAAGTTCATTGGATATTGTATATCAATTTTATGCCAATAAAGATATTTCTATTAGTAATGGCTTTTTCTTAAGACTTACATTATGAGTAAACTTAAACTCAGTAATATCAGCTTTGATTGCTATTAATTGACCTTTAGACTCATTAAAATATCTGTTTATTTGATTTCATGAAATGGCACTTGGTTTCTCCAAAACCAGTTATTTGGTGTTAACCGATAGTAAACCAATATTGGGGAAATTGATAGCATGAAGATGAATGTAACTGTATACCCATAATTAACTCGAGACATTACCTAATATTATTGTAGATGCATTTAATACGGCAATGTGCTTGAAATGGATATTCAGTAAGCCGGAAAGCGATCGCACGTTGAATTCAGATTCCCTATTAACATTAACAAGCATTGCAAATGCCTAAAGTTGGGGTCACAGTGACAGCGACGCGCGAGGAAAAAGATACATTGTTTTCATTTAAGATTTAAACAATGTTATCTAGTTTATTAAACTTACTTATTTAATTATTGATTCCTTTAACAATATGAGCTACCAATTATATTGGTATGAGATAAACTAATACGTACGGTGAAAGACACACGGTTAACAAATGTTTAAAAACGAAATGACACAACCTTATCTAAATAAGGTCGTGTTTAGGTCAAGCTACAGCAAGCCTTAATATTATCGCTAATGACCTATGCAATAATTACCGAGAGTAGTACGATTTCTGGTTACTTCTTTTGAGTTCCATTATGGTGTTCTATTCCATTATCGCTGCCACTGGCGCCCACCCCAGCAACTGGTCAGAGTTGAGACTGGCGCACCGTATAGCGGATAACTTAATTATATAATTGTACTGTTGTCCAGTCTTTGCGACTGCACGTACCGCGAACAGTACTGCTCTGAATGAATAACAAATCAATAATCTTGTGTACACACTGATCAGTTTGTTTGTTTTCCTTTGCGCGTTGTTTCTGTGAATATGTTTGTTAGTGCTTTGAAAAAAGAGCAAAAAATTCTTTTATACATTTTAATATGCATGTTGGACGTCGGAAAAGCTCGTATTAATAGGAGTTGTACCATTTGTTGTTACCTACTACTGCTACGAGTAACTGTCCACTATTTAGGTCAGTCTGCATTTATAGTTGTATTTATATTAGCTGGTAATACTAGCTTGTAACTGTCTCTTTGTATGCACATACTTTATTCACCTTTTTAACTTTGTTCAGGAATTCAGACTATTAAGTCTATGTTTATTTTTAAACTTTGCTGCTTAGCTGTAAAAAGACAACTTTTTTCATTTGCTATTTATCATAGCTATATTTTCTGTATCGTGGGTGCATTTTATACGTCGCAAATACTTTCACTTAGAAAACAGTCTCGTAGAATTTGCACCCTAATCGCAATAGTCTTTCTACATTAAATTGGCGAACCGACGCCAATAAATTAAGTAAGTAGAACTAGGGTGTAGTTTACAAATATTGCTTGTAAATGGCCGTGTCCAAAAAACCGTAGAATTTAAGATGACTTAAAAAAAACACAAAATGTCGAAATCGCTACCGCTCGAAGAATCACTTCGACCATTCACTCAGACCACACCCTTACTTCCCAATTTGTGTCTGCACATATCATAATTATCCGATATAATACGACAAAAATAAAATTAAACGTGTACTCGTCGAGTTAATAGCACATTACAGGCCTGTTTTATTTGGTTAACTTACTTTGTTAAGCCGGTGACGTATTCAGCAAGTAAATTAACCAATTTGTACGTTTCATTGTTACATTTGGGCCTTATTAATTATTATTCTTTTGGTACTTGTTTGCGTAATAAGGGTATTGGATGTGTACTATTATGATTTTTCCATGGGCAGTATTAAACGGCAATTATGAATCGGTGCAATTCAAGTGCGCAGAAAAAATAAATGATAGCAATGAAATATAGACGTTTAACTCAATAGTTAAGGTTTGCGTTTATACCCTTGATTAATCGACCCGTATAACTCATAGTTAACGACGAACCCATTCGTGGGTCGTAAACCTCGAAACGCGAAGTGCATTAAAAATAATAGTAGGTAATAAAAATAAGTGCAATATCAGTTCCCGAGCTGTTACATAAACATTGGTATTGCCTTCACCGACACCTGGTAGGATTTGGAACTGTGCCTGATGCAAAAGAAACTGCGGCGGAAGATGCATGCCGCCATACATTATCCACGTTGACCGGCTTTAGCGCGGACTCGCCGGTAAAAGTGCGAAGTAACGTGCTTACATAAATTGTCACTGTGCATGATTTAACTACGGTTAGCACCTAGCGTTCTCTACATTTTTATTTCTTCGCCCATTATCCTAGAGTCGGGTACAGTCGTGAACAAAGGTCGGAATTTGAATTTCTACATCTTCCGTTGTCGTACTATTATTGACTTGCTTTTTAAATAAAGTTGGAGAAAAATGTGGCTAATTTTGACATTGAGAGAGACACTGCTCTAGAGGAAGACGGTTTGTTAGATTTAGTAATTAAAAACCTAATCTGTCTACCCTGCTGAAAGAAAAAACTTAGTTAACCAAGTGTATCATTCATTATCACCATGATATTATGTCATTTTTGTTTATTGTACCTAATCAATATAAAAAGGTTTGCGCGTAAACATTCCTTTCTATTCCTAATTTAAATTATATCGTACTATTTTTTTAAAGTCTTATTCAGTAATCATAATTATTACTAGAAAAACAAAAAATACGAATCATTTTTGTTCCAAATTCAAAAGCAATTTCAACTAAAATTTTTGCGCGCCTAATTCCACACGCCTCAATGAAATTGTCAGTGCAATTTGCGTAAAACAACTAAATTCCCGTAACGCGAGCACCGTTGGCATCGGCTGTACATTTACATACACTGGCCATATATCGCGCGGCTCGGACATACATTACGGACTATCGCGTATAATTTGACGATAAGTAACGCTGTCCTCAACATAATCTAGCGTCGAATCTGAATAACTACCCAAGAGTTTTGGGAACCACCGATGTATGTTTGTATAGGTATCTACTGTTTGTTTTCGCCATGATTTTGTATGAAAATGTTCGTGGATGTTCGAAGGTGCTATGTTTTTGGATGCTCGATTTATTGAATGGTTTTAGGAGGTTTGGAATTGTTAACCATTATAGTCTCCAGTCTCTTGAGATTAGTCAGATGATGAGTGATACTTGAAATAAACATCTTGTGATTTCGTGATCAATAGATATGACAGAGAAATTACACATGACATTATTCGCGGAAATGTTTGTAAAGCACAAAAAAAATTTTCACTTCAGAAATCGAACTTACAACTCGCACAATCCCTTGACATTGCCATTACATTTAGCCTAGGTTATTCAGTTGCATTCTTCTTATTTTATACTAAGTCAAAATCTAACATAGTACCTACCAAAATGTAGGTACCTTCTACTATTTTTGAGGGTTAAAAAATTGCGACGTTTTAGTAATCTCCTCTAAAATCACGAATATCAAGCATTTATCTGTTTAAAAATCGGCTTTGACATCATTCGTCACAGTCTAGCACGTATAGTAATAACAACTGATATGAAGAAGACGCCAAAAGTTCAAAGTATAGTCAATAAGTACGAAGGAACAGAAAAATGGAGGCCAATAAACAAAAAACAAACAGTACACAAAAAAGTCCATTTAACTCCCAAATCTGTATGGAAACTGAAAGTACACGTCTTAATTAACCAGAAACAAATCTTTTGAAGCAATAAAGTTGATTCATTAAACAATTTTAATTTGCAGTAATTCATCGCTGCCGGTCGAGGTCGCAGGCGCATTGCATAAACTTATGGCGATGATACCGAAATAGAAACAGAAGAAGAAATCTAATAACAAAACATTTTGTAATATGCAAGACAACAAAAATACAATACAAATATGTAACCACCAACGCAGTCTTCTCTAAACAGGTCTGCAGAGGTGTATCGACACATATTGTTCCAGGCGTGTTTTAGATGACTATGTAATTGAGGGAGGCTTGAGATTTACCTAATAGAAAAACCCAATAACACTGCACGACCTGGGATTGAAACCCAGAACCTCTTACTCAGCATACGGACTTTGTAACGGACAAAGAGGCACTCTTATTTACATTTGAGTATATAGTGACTTGTTGTTGTTTAGAGAATATTAATTTGTTTGTTTCCCATCTAGACAAGGTCATGTTTCGTCTCCCAGCCCTCTCTCAGCTCGCCGCTTGCCCCACCACAAACACTGCCCCGTTACATCATTGGAATATTAATTTTTGCCCTGGAAGCTTTCCATGATGAATTTTATTATCGGCACAGTCCCCCCTGAATCCAAATTGGGCCATTAGTTTCAAATTGATAACACTCTTGGACGGCTAGCGATCATTTTTGTACTTCACAAAGATTTACTTTAAAAACGTTTTTCATTTAAAAACGGGAATGTAATGTTAATTTGAGTGTATTTTGGAATTAATTTGCAGTTATTTATGGCGATGGGAACTTTGCCCGCGGGTCTAGTGAACTGTGATGTTCTTTGAACGATAATATCAAAAGAAGCAGATAATAAGCGTGTACAATAAAATTGGGCCCAGCGATTTTATTTCTCTCTCATTCCTCTCAGCTATATACCAAAAATTGTGTCTGTATTATAAATACTATGAATCAAACACAACTTCTCCGGATTGCACCGGATTTATATTGTATGCCCAAAAATACGTTATTTAATTTTTTATTTACAAGGTTATTTACATACGTTAAAAAATAAATATATACAAAAGAAAAAAATAAAACTAAAAATGATGCATCAAAGTATTCCTCCTCATCGCCAAAAAAATGTTTCCAAATACTAAACCTAAATTTTTCCAAAATAATATTTAGATTTTTTCTATGACTGACCGTTTCACACGTCTAACAAACTCATACCTTCATTATTAAGCCAGCAAATATCAATACAGTTCTCCTTCACGTAACCTAAGCTTTCAAAGCCAACGCACCGTGTTAGATACAAATAACCAGACGTTATACAGTGAAGGTAACATTAGCGACATTATCAATTATCACGAGCAGGCATTTAGCTAAATTATGAGCCATTACTACAGGTAATTGGGGCCCGCGGCTCGGGATTATGTTACTTTGGCATACGATACGCCGAGCGGTGGGGTTGGCTCCCACTGACCGATAATGTATGATGAATTAAATATTGATATGTGGAGAATGTGAGCTATCTCAAATGAATTTCTTAAATTAACCAACACTAATGGAAAAGTCGAAAAACAAGACGCCATTATTCTAGTTTCACGGTTCCAAATGAAACCACTGGTATTAAAACCATCGCTAACGTCCGCAAGGATAAGATATTCTCTCGTATTAAAGCCAAGTTTAACTCATATAACGATTATGTCTTTCGAGTTGTAGATTACATTTCATAAAACTAAAGTGTAAGTTGTTTTGAATTGTGTATCTGAATGTTGAATGCCCGGAAGACGTCCACTGTTAAACAAAGGCCTCTCTTTTAGGTAAGGGGGGGGGGAGGGTACCATAGTCCCCACGCGTGGCATGCGGCTTGGGAATCGCAGTATTGGTGAACTTGCTGCCCATCTTCTGGATTTTTCCTGAGTCGTCTCTTACGACTCATGGCTATGAATTATATAACTCAACACTGGGAGTTATAGCTTGATTACCGCTTACAATTAAATCTCAGATCCTTAGGTACACCTTGAGGCCAATACAATCCAACTGAGTAACGAATTATTAAGGTAACGTAAACTCCTATCTATTATTAACTGCGGTTATAACGTTGAGTTAAAATTGGAGCGAACCTGTTGCCATGTACGTGGCAACGTGGCAACATTCCAATTCCGAGCCCCTAACTGAAAATATTCTAACTTTTTTGTTCGGGTAGTCCACCAAATTACGCTTTGTTAAGCTGGATACTGAACTTGGGACCTCGCGTTTGGCAATCTTGGCGTCTAACACGGTCATCTATCTTTATAATATTGCACTTAACCAATGAATATTCAGCCTAAGTAATGCTCCTGTAAATTTATTGTTCTTATATTAACAATGCCTCGTAGGTTTATTTAACCGACTAAGCCACTGCGAAGTAATAGTCCTGGGTACGAATTCTGCAGCGGGAAAAGTGTTATTGGGTTTTCCTTTAGGTAATTTTTAGTAGCACGACAGGATCTGGATTTGTGCCCAGTTGATGACAATAGGCTCGCCCCCTATTAAATTAGGACCTATAACATAACAAGCAAAATGTGGGTGTACTATATGTGCATCTCTGCCTACCCCTTCAGCGAATACAGGCGTGATGTTATGCCATTAAGAGCTCCCAAAAAATATTTATCTTAAATCTGCAAGTAAAAGTACAACACTCTCATATACTTTCTTGCTTTCATATAAAAAAGTGTAGTACACAAAACCATAGTTCATCGTCAGCCAGATGACGTCCACTGTTGCCCGCAACTCGGAGGATATCATCGGTCCACTCCTACAGTTAGCCAAATTAAAGCTAAATTTAATAAGGAGTTTAAACCTTTTTCCCATATAAATATGCAAACAATCCCACAAACATCTAGCTATAAATCTATAAAGTCGAAGCTGAAAATAACTAGCGCAGAAGTAGCTAAATAATAAATAAACAATGCATATCCTTTAGCCAGTGAAGCACCTGAGTCTAGTCGGGGCGCGATGTAAAGTAAATTAAATGTCCTTCTGCCTACCCGCCGCTAAAGCTGGTGGTCAATTGATTTACGGTTGGCTTACCCTTCCCTTTGTTTTATTGGCGTTCTAGTAACGTTTTGGATTCACTCTGGTATTTTGGAATGCCTAGTTTGGTTATAGAAATAGAGTAGACTGTGGATCTAGTTTTGCCGTTTGGTCTTATTGAAAAACTACTACGTACAGTTCATATCCTGATTGGAAATTATAAATAAAAATTGAAGCATATTTTTAGTAATTAAAATAAAGAAAATTTGCGTTATATCTTTAGCTGTTGATACCATAACCATAATTGCCTATCATCATCATTATCATCATCAGTCGGAAGACGTCCACTGTTGAACAAAGGCCTCCCCCTTAGAACGCCACAATGGACGACAGCTTGCCAATTGCATCCACCGGTTGCCCGCAATTCTATGTCTATGATTGATAGCAAATATATCCACCATTTATAAAATTGAGACAATAGCCCTCTTACTTGTGGATAAAAATATTGTCAGTGTTGAACTAAAACACATTAAAGCATCGTTTATAAATGGACAAAAATAAATCTTAACTTAAACACTTCTTAAGTCTAATAACGTCTCTATTTTGATATGCAAACGTGTGACAATTAAACAAAAAACGAATTGTCCAACATTGTCTATTTTTAAGTACAGATGCAACTAACTAAGTGCGTATAAAGAGTTACTTACTATAAATTAGCAATCCCTTGGCTCAGAATCAAAGCCAATTCAATAATGGTTAGCTAGAACAACTCGCCAAACAAAAACTGCAGCTAAAATCTTGATCCAAAATAAATATCTTGGAACCCGTAAAGTTATTAAGTCCAAAAAGTCGTGTCGCCTAAGTCGAGACACGTAGGTGTGTTTGGAAAACAGTCTGTCCTAGCGAAGTATCAGAGCAGATGCGATTAAATTGGAAAACATTCAGTCAATTTCCTGAGCGAGGGATCGGCTACCGGCCGTACGGACAGCATAACAGTTGGGGAGTTTAATGAGAGCTGGGCGTTTGTTTGGACTGGGTTTTGACGATTTTATGTGTCTTGGTACTTTTAGTAAAGTAGGTGCTATTGTCATATTTTGAATACAAGTTGATCAGGCATATAGTTATGCTTCTGTGCTTGCGGTGAAACACTAAAGGTCTTTTTTGGTTACAACATAGGGATATAATGTAGTATTGAGCACTGAGCAGTATTTCATATGAATATTGAATTGTATTTATTGAATAACTTTACGTTTTGGTGTTGAAGCTTATGAAACCAAACACCAAATTGGGTTTTCATAACTCTACGTAAATACGAAATAGATTCGAACGCGCAAAACAAACTCATCAAATGATAAATGATTTTTTTCAGTAAATAGGTTTTACAAAAACATAATTAAACAACGATGAGGTTGCGTCATTGCATAACAGTGTTCCTATGACTACCTTTTTACCTTAGATTGCAAGATTTGACCTAAACAAGATATATACAACATACTCACTAACATTGCAAGTTAAAAATTATAATTTAGAAAAAAATATAATAAATAAAAGCTTGTAACAATAAAATTACATGACATTGTAATTTGCGTACGCCTGTTCTGCTGTCGCTACATCAACGAGCACGTCGCAACGCTCTCCGGCTGCAGTCTGACAAATCCACGGCGGCGCGCGCGGCGGTGAGTAGCCGATAGTAAGTCGTATATATTTGCTGACGATACCATCCCGCAATCTAAAAGACTACGTTTTTAAATTACTAAGCGCCGCTGAGCCAGCAATCTTTTTAATTTGTTTTATCAGTTATGGGCTTGATTGAGTCTAATGATTGATTTGCGGTTCTTTCTGTCCTATTATTGGCTTTGTAGTAGGTAGTTAAGATTTTCTTTTTCTGTGTTGATCCACGGCTACAAAACGACCTCTTACTATTTTTCCCTCTTCTCGGTCTTGTGCTAGACCAGTCTTTGGGTGCCTTAGGAATTCTGTGACTGCATGTGACTTTTGTAATTGGTTTGGATATCACATATTTTTGACGAAGATACTCACTGCTTTTTTTTATTCAAGACGGATATAAATTGCAACCAAACCGCAAACGATTGCGCTATTAATGATTTAAAATAAGGTAGTTGAATAGAATCCTGTTAATTTTAGTTAATTTATGCTTATACCTAACTGTATGTACTTAATTAAACACATTTTTTAATAGAGCACAATGCGCCTTTCATTTGACCAAAGCAATAAAAAGTTGACAATCCGCAAGTTTGTTATAAGTATTTTGTCAGGCGTTAAGAGAATTTGTGCTTTATAAAAGATCATACCGAAGGTGAATGTGGTCTTTTAAGAGACTATTCCCCCTCTACAGTAGGACATAGTTATTTTCAATTAATTAGCAAATTTACCTTACCAAGCCTTACCGACTTAACACAAAAATACTATCAATCCAGTAATATAATTTGCTAGCTCACTGGCTGCATACCAAACAGGATCAAATACAGTTCCTGAAATCGTAATAAACACAAAAGCTTCGCGACACATATCAGCCATATTTTTGTTTACAAAGTTAACAGAAAAATACGCGGCAAACATTGTAGGTAATTGGTCGTATTAGGGGAAATTGCGCCGTAATGACCGCATATTACGTACACTAAAGTACTGCGAAAGAAACAATTGCAGGCTATAGCCGGGTAAAAATAGGTTCAATATAGATTAACCGGTTATTGATAGCACTTTAAGTGTTCCATAAACTGTATTGGGCCATAATGCTAAAGTATGCCAGTATATTTACCTTAAAAATACAAAGGTGGGGGGTGAATGAATGATGAACTGTTGCTTACAGTGATTGGCTGAGAACACTGATTTCCATTGAATACGATCCTTTTAGTCATTGGTTCTATTCCCCTCTAGAAACTAAAACTAAAAAAAAAATTTGCAAATCGTTTTGGAAAGCCTGTGAGATCCGAAAATGTGTAGGGTAGGATTCCAGGTTCATTAGAATTAAATGTCAAATCGTCGGCAATTACTCCGTTTTAGAATAATTGGTGTTGCCTCACTTTTGTGCGCGGTCGCAGAATCTGGTTTGTTCTCTGATGTTTAACCTAATGCCTAACTGGGTATAAATCTGTCCGATAAATGATTAATAATTTGTTGCCCCCTATTACATTGGGACCTATACTGGCAAAACATGGGGGTGCTATACACCCCTAGTAGGCCCTTTGGGGAATATAAAGCGTGAACTCATAATAAAAATCCGAAAGTAGTTAAGTACAATTAAAAATGTTTTTCTATTTCGAGCGAACATTTTTAATCAGATAGACAAAGCAGGATATTTATTCAGCCGGCATGTACAGGCCGCGTTTTAAGCCAATTTATCAGTTTACATTGGACATGTCGAAATAGTGCGTTAGCGAGGTAAGGGGCGAACCACACTTAGTAGTATGGTTTTATTAGTATTAATAATAAGTAGATTATAAAAGTAGACTGACTGCTTCGTTGGTCCAGTGGTTGCTAAGCGCGACTGCTGATCATGAGCCTGGGTTCGAATCCCGGGTGGGGCAAAGTGTTACTGGGTTGTTCCTTTAGGTAGTTCTCAGTAGCTGCACGGAGTCTGGATTTGTGGCCGGTCGATGGCAATAGACTCGCCCCCTATTACATAGAGACCAAAAAACATAACTGGCGAAATGTGGATTATATGTGCACCTCTGCATACCTCTTCGGGGAATACAGGCGTGATGTTGTTGTTTTTTGTATTATAAAGGAAAGTAAAGGTGGTTGTTATAGCTGAGTGATGCTTAGGGATTTTTTTTTTGTTTTTTTAAAACGTCGCCCCACGCTAGGAATTTCTATGCACATGGTTAAAATCCAGGCAAAAATTGACTAGACTTAATTATTTTGTGCCACTACTAAGCATGAGATCCTTCGTTTGAATCCCAGGTCGGGCAAAGTATTACTGAGTTTTTCCATTAGATTATTCTCGGTAGCAGCACACAGTCTAGATTTGTGGCTGTGATGGCTCGCCCCCTATTATACCGGGACTTATAACTGGTAAAATGTGGGTACTGCGCACCTCTGTCTACCCCTCCGGGCTATTACAGGCGTGATGTTATGAAAACTTTCTGTATGTGTGACTAAACCCTAACGTGTTGTGAATTCATACTGTTAAGTGTAATTAGTCCCTAAATTTATTATTTATGGTCCGGCCATTGTCACGCTAACTTTTTACGCTGTAACTTATTTGCAGTGTATAAACACAATTATTTAGCTGGCCGTACTTAGGTAATTGGTAGCCGCAAACAACCGCATGTTCACGCTATTAATAATTTCAAGAATGGTGAGTACGTAGCTATATTTAAAATCAGGCAGTGAACTATAAATTAGACATTGTTGTAGCCGAATAAAGTTATGTACTACTAGCTGCGCCCCGCGGTGTTACCCGCTACTTTTTTCGGGATAAAAAGTAGCCTATGTGTTAATCCAGAATATCAGCTACCTCCATACGAAATTTCATTAAAATCCATTCAGTAGTTTTTACGTGAAAGAGTAACAAACATCCATCCATACTTATTATACATGTTCATTATACATATAAATAGGGATGTTCTTGGTTTTAAGGAATATTGTAAAACGTGATAATCATGCTTGTTATCCTCAAAGGGGTAGACAGAGGTGTTTCCGTTTACCAGATCTCTCTCACATTACATCACGCCTGTATTCCCGGAAGGGGTACATAGTGTTGTTGGTTGGTTACAGCTTTCATCACCGGGCCACAAATCCAAAATCCGTGCTGCTACTGAGAATTACCTAATGGAATAACTCAATTGCTCGATTTGGGATTCGAACATAGGACCTCGAACTCAGCATTAAGCATCTAAAAATAGAACTAGGTACCCTAATAAAAGTTCCAAAACTTTTAATAAAACCGCGCCAGTAATATTATTGCCCACAGTTACAAGTATGGAGGTTTAATTTAAACGAATATAAAACGCGTTGAATTTACAGCGCCACGTCGCGTCGCCGCAAATGTACAAACGATGAAAAAAATAAAAATGTTGCCACACACCGCTTGTCACGTGTTGCCAGCTTACAGCGTCCCCGAGAATAGGGATTATATTTTATGATGGTTCCTTTTATTTTGTAATTTTGTTCTGGTAATATGAGAGTTTAGTATATTTTTCTATGTCGCGCTTGGTTAAAAATTCACCATGCTCTTCCTTTGGCGTGTAGATTAGCTTTACCTATAACTGCGACTACTATTATCAAGTCGGTGTCCAGTTCTCAATTATAAATTTGGAAGAAACAGTAAGACAGACAGTCTTTTTTATTGTGTTGACATAAGATATACATACAAGAAATTAGGTATTTGCTAAGCGAATAGGTTGGCCATTGGACATATCAGCAGTTGGTATAATCAACTATTGTGTACCGTAACTTCTCATAGTACAGCCATAATTGGAAGACTTAGCGCAATCGCTAAATAATGGGACAAACTATTATGAGATGTCTCAAATAGATATGCCACATCAAGGCGTGTGTGTTTTAAATATTTCATGTCTGTTTATTATAAGCAGGAACTCAGAAAACAATCCTAGTTAGGGCCAACATTTCGTCAGTAACTAAAACATACTTCATAAAAATAGACAAAGCTTCAAAATAGCTTTTTAAGGGTAATATGTCGTCAGTCTGGCAACCCAGTCTCTTCAACCACGTTCGTTCAAATGAGTAATGTGGCGCGTGGCCTGCGTTTGAATTGATTCTCGGCGTTAATACCACACCTTCTGCCTGCCTGTAGTATGTACACGATGCAGCTCTTAAGGAGGTACCCAGGAAACGTTTGAATACTTAATTCTTATTTACATTAATAATATTTGGTGCCTTATATAAAAATCGTGAGCATACTTTGTCTTCGTGTCCATATAAATTGACACACGGAAACTTATGTGCCGCGGTGTAGAGATTGGCCAGTTAACAATCTCCACGGGTACGCCGAAGATACTTAGGTACTCCTAGAATAAGCTCTTCACTTGCACTCCATATTAAATAATGGAAAGTTCTGCGGAGAATTGGCAAGAATAAGTGTATCGAGAAGGTATCTGAAACAAGTCTCAACTTAGTTGTGATTTCTGTATGAACATTAAGTCAAACACAACCCATCACCAGCGGCACTATTCTAAAGACATCACGTCTCAAGACATTGCGAACTCACTTCTTAATCCGCGGTGAGTTCGCCTACGATCAACAATGTACTAGATTTGCGATCAACGCTTCAAAAACGGCCCGAGAAATAATACCACAAATAATTTTGTGGTCTAATTTGCAGTTAATATGCTTCAATTATAGCCAACATGAAGATTATAACTTCTTTCCAGGAGAAATACGAATTTGTATGAGATTTATTGGCTACTTGAGTATGCGATATGATTTTGTTCTTAATGCTTAATTTAGTATATTGTTGATCAAAGACACTAGCGCATAACGAGGTGACGAGGTGATATTAGTATTTCAGAATAGCAGGAGCGCATGTTTTTATTTATCTTTATTTTCACCGGTAACTGTACAACATTCAATCGATGGGTATTATCAATACTGTATTGCCTTGATCTGTTCCCCCATAAAATGCTCTTAACGAAAATCCCTTTCGCTCAGTAAATATTTATTAAATAATTTTGCATTAGCCCAGACTTAGTTCGCGGTGGAGTACCGTAATCCTCTTACGTCTACGGTGTGCCGACATAGACCAACTGCATATTATGCAGATGTGACCACAGATGTGGGAGGCAGTGGGGCCATAGCTAGGTGGGTAGGTATAATAAAGGATGTTAATAAACAAACAAAACAAAATATTTGTATAAGAACAGCAGAGTTCTCGCGGCCTTTATGAGTAGATTGGCGATTATGATGATTGTTATTGGAAGATGTGGTTTTAAACAAAGGCCTTCCCTGATGTTACAAAAGACGCTGCTGCCGATCTTCTAGAATTTTCCTTAGTCGCCTCCTATGACACCCATGGGATGAAATGGGTGGGGCTTTACTCTACGGGACATAACCCTGTAGCCAGTGGAAATCAGCCTATCTTCGGAAAACACGTATGATTGTATGTTTAATGCCTTCAATAAAATCTTACATCATACTGCCACTATTAGAGAAGTGTCCAGTCTGTTTCAATAGTTAGTTGATCTGTGGAGAGGTTTACCAACAATGTGCAAGTTTCGTACAGTGTGCACGTACCAGCTACATATTGACATAATCAGTAGCACTTTCATATTTATATAGGATTAATGTAAAATTTCACATATCATGTGGAGTATCAGTGAGGTTTGTAATGCACCAGTAATTAAGGATGATACTGGATGGATTATTAAAAAAATATTACTTATATGACTTTGTTGTGGTATGTATAATATGTTGCCCATGATAAGCTTAAATATAAATTGATAATCTTTCTTTTTTAAATGAGTAACCTCTGGAGTTTCTTGCCGGTTCTTCTCCATTGGAATGACACTTTGGAACCGTGCAACTAGCATCCTAACGTTTCATAAGCGCCTGTAATAGGTTTATATGAAATAAAAACATTTTGAATTTTAAAGAAAACTTGAAAAATGATAGACACGAGCGGGACTCGAACCCGCGACTTTCGCCGTACCGTGGCGCCGCGGCCGCTCTGCCAACTGAGTGTCACGATGGCTCAGTTGGCTTACATGTCTGATTGCCTCGTTGGTCTAGAGATCGTGGATTTGAAACCTGGGTCAGGATAAGTATTTTTGGGGTTTTTCCATTAGATAATTCTCTGTATTAACACGGACTCTGGATTTCTGCACGGTTGATGGCAATAGGCTGGCCCCCTATTTCACTGGAAGTTTTAACATGAAAGGTGAAATGTGGGTGTTCTACATGTACACCTCTGCCTACCCTTTCGACGAATGGTGGCGTGACATTATCTTTCATATCTAGTACATTCAGACCGACGAATGATTCAGGGAGAAAACTCATGTTTACCGTTTAATATCTCATTGTCGTTATGAGTAAATATTAAAAATAGTACTCACACATTGTTTGCAGCGCTTACGTATGGGCGCGAGGAATGCTACGTGAAATAACTGTATTAATCATTCGGTGTGACATAAAAATACAGACTGACAGACCAAACGCTTTTATCTTTGATAAAAGACTCGGTAGGTATCACAATGTATACAGAGTGTAGAAAATCAGAAAAAGTACATATATAACTGTAAATGAATCTTTTACTGACGAAATTAAACAAAAACAAGACGTTCATTTAAACTGTATACGAGTTCATTCCCGGGTCAAGCTAAAATTTTCAGATATCTTATAGACTTTGTAGATATTATATTTTTCTTCCCTCAAGTCAATTTATTCGTGGTCTTTTCGACCAGTTCTGGCTACTTTAGGCACAGTAACCTCATAAATATACTACGAATATTTCTTTAGGTGAATCATCAACATCATCAGACGAAATACGTCCGTTGTTGAAGAAAGGACTCGCCTTTAGATCGCCACTTTAGTTTTTCTAGTCCCGGCGTTTCGAATCCTATACAGGATTCATGGTGACTGAGGTGTTAAACGTCTAATTTAAACAATCAATGTAAGATATTTCCTACGGACCCCACTACAGCACATTAACACTGCAGACCCCTAAACTCTAAACAGACCAGACTGTCACATGAAGACATTAACGTGAAAACAAATCCGGGAACAGAGACATTGACACATAAATATCGTGCATTACATTTTACACGCTGAAGTTATAAATGGTTGCCGCTGTTACACTAAATCACTTGAAAAAGAACTCAAAAGTACCACTTTGATGTCTTTGCGAGTTTGATGTAGGTATGTCTGTAGCGGTTCCAGGTTTGGAACCGACCCGGTGTTTTGTAATTTTTCTTTGAGACTTTTCGTGAAAATGTTTTGTTTTGTCGGAGTTTGTGATTGATGTAATAAATGAATTGTCTTACGTCAGTTTAATATGCATTGCTTGATTGTGTCAACTTTTTAAAGATCTTAATTTAGTGATGTATTTAATAGTGAAAGGATTTAAGAGAATACAGACCTTGTCATGTGTATAATTCTTATAATATGGTCATATTGATTAGATCCCCGATTAAGTCCCGTGGAGTGTCCATCTTGTCCTGCTGGGTGTTGTAAAAGGTGGCTAATGAAAATCCAGAAGATGGGCAGCAGCGTCTTCTGTAACTGCACCACGCGACTAGAGGATCGCAGGATCCTCTAGTCGCACGCCAAACGTGGGGATAACATTATTCTGAATCTACCTTGCGATAAGGTCAGAAGAAGATGGCAGGACGAGCTTGACCCCTATAAGAAAACATGGACTACTGCAGCTCACAACCTAGGGGAGTAGACAAAGGAAAGGAGGCCTTGGCCTTGCAGTGGGACGATCGTTGCAATAATTAATACCTATCAATACCGAAGAAAAGGCTAGATCATCGTTATCATGTCTAATATATTATAAACTTATTTAGTTTGTAACTCTTAAACATACCTATGTTCAATATTAGGTAGGTAAATATAAATTAAATCCTCAGATCAGACTGTTATGATAATATTGCAGCCGTCTATTTTCACGAACAATGCTCTAAGAATTCGCTGAATCGTTTACAATTAAACATGATATACTCAAAAATTCTTCATGCATAGACAATGCTGCAGGTGATGTACGCTGTTAAGGATTTCTGTAAAATATTCTTTCTTAAATACGAATAATACAAAAAAATAATAGGTCTTTTCAAAATATGTCTAGTTGTCGACGAGTGTGACGACCTGTTTGGCGTAGTGGCTAAGCGATTGGACTGCTGCGCTAAGGGTTGCGGGTTCGATTCCCGCACGGGATACACAAGTGATCTTATATATTATTTTATTTTCACCTAAGTCACCAATTAGATAAATGTGATACAAAAAAAAATCTAAGTTATGTCTAAATATTGTAAACATTACCAACTAAAACTACAAGCATGATCTAGGTAAAATAAAATTAATCTGTTTTTCTAAACTGCCGACCACACGTATAATCAAATTCGACGGCCAAATTGTTAGTTTATAAGTCATCTCTCACGCATACTATCAAAGTGGATAAGCAGAAGATTTCCAAGAACACAAGTAATTTCACGCGCGGTTGAATCGGTAAATGTGAAAAATTAATACGTATGAAACCTTTCGGTATTCTTCGAAATGATTAAACACGAGGCTTCGGGTTTTTATTAAATACTGCAGCTTTATTTAACTTAAGAATACAATTTGGTTCAGGTAAGTATTTAATAAAATTGTTATTACGAAAAGAGGACCAAATGAAGGTAAAAAAAGAAATAAAAATCTGATACAATGTATGAATAAGGTAGGATTTAGTCAACCACATTGACAGGTTTACTCTTTATTCCCTTACACTCATAGTCCGATGGAAAGTAATACCGATGCGAACAGAGACAGACCTAGCATAGGACTAACGGAATAACGTACCTATCTCCAAGTCACGAAGATTTTGAAGCAGGAGTGAAAGATCTGGAGCAGGACCAACGGCTACCTACCTGCTCTCCAAGTCACGGAGACTTCGAAGTATGACGACCGGCAGCCCATTAATGGAGTAGCAGCAGTAAGCGCTGCATAAGCTCACAGATTGACCAATCCACGGTCGGTATATAAAGCTTTGTAAAATACCTATATTATATTATAAATACACATTGAGTTTAAGTTATTTTTTCAAATCATCGCCCCTCACTAGGAATTTCTTCTGTGTCGTGAGTGCGCAATCAATATCACATACACAAACACCCAGACTCGGGACAAACATCTGTGGTTCGCACAAATTTTGGCCCCGTGTGGGATTCGAACCCGCCACCGTTAGCGCAGCATTCCAATCGCTTAGCCACTGCAGCAATTTTGGACGACATGTTCCATCTATCTACTGTTTCTACCTTCCACAGATCTATGCAATTGCATATAACAGCTCTGTATGCAATAGGTACCGGTACGTAACTAGGCGTGATGACAACCCATTAGCACGAAGACAAGTGCAAAGTGAAGTGCTATTAACATAGTTTTAAGTTTTTTATTTACTAACACAATTTGTATTTAATCTATATATGTTAGTCTGTAAGGTATATATCTATGGGCCATTGAAGCCTGAGATTAAATGATTTATTATTATTATTATTATTAGGCCCAAGCCCCACATACTAAAATGTTTTACAACACTGCTCCGTAATTAGCAACAAAAGCATGTTCTTTGTGCGATTATAAACACATAATGATGAACTAATGAGTCATTAGACGGATGCACCTGCTCTAATATACGAGACATCGATCATTCTTTATGCAAACCTGTCTGCGTGTACAGACAGCAGCCATGATTGTCTGTTCGCATAGTTAGTGTGAATGATTTGTTGTAAAATATTAGGAGGTACGCTATGTCTGTAAGTGACTTAGCAACTGTAGGGAAAACTATTTTCAAAGAAAAAAGAAAATGGTTTCACTTTTTAGTTTTTACTTTTATAAAATTCATAAATCACTTTGCACCCGCGAAGAATCATAATGTCTTCACAGACTGAAAAGATAGATGTTATTAGAAGATATCAAATAGGTATATGAAACATACTTACAAGCCGTTGTTACTTTTATAAAAAATAAGAACAAATAGAATCGTTTTTATATCTACCACTAAAGAATATAAAAAGCCCAAAGAAAAACTCGTAAATTAATAAAAACCTCTGAAATACCCGACGTTTCTAAAACCGATTTCGCAACAAAGAAAGTGAGAGAAACGTAATAATTCCAATACGAAATATAATTCTGAAATAGAAACGCTGAAATTCAATAATAATAAAAACAAGACTGTTTGGCCGACCACACCGAGCTAATTACTGCACCTCGATGCGTTTTGGTCCAAGTAATAAGCGATAGCGATTTCGTATTTAAATAAATAATAGGTGCATTAAGTATTTGACGCGTTTTTGTAATAACATCAAGTAGATAATGTGGCCTTTGATTTTCCATGATTTTCTTGGTCTCTTTTATTAGGGAATTACTTATAAGTTTTAATTATTTTTAAGTTAATTATACCAGTACTGATAGCCGAGAGAAGAATGTCTTTTCGAATTCATGTGCGTATATAAAATTAGTCATCAGTTTCAGGAAAATATCGGGAGGAAACTGGCACTTCTGATTTTTTTAAGGGTATGTAAACCCATGTCAAAGGCCCACAGACGAGGCGATCTAAACTCTGACACTATGTCGTTCATCAACCATACGATAGGAAGATATTAATTACTCTAGAAGTATTCTGCAATTTGTCCCCACTATCTATCTATTCCCCTGACTATCAGTCAGTGCATTAATCTTCAGCAAAAATGAAACCCATCAATGAACTACGAAAAATACTAGCTTCTACGTAATTCAAATTATTCTAGTATACTATTAGCCTATTAACAAACTTCACAAGCGCCAATATAAATAAGCTAATATTTAAAATATATTTTTAATATTGATATTTTTTAACACAAGCCTGCCGAAGTGTCAAGAAGTGGTTCTAATTTAGTTTGCAAGATTTGATCTAAACAAACATACATACGTACAAACATTGCAAGTTAAATAAAAGCAGGTAAAAAAGTGAGCAATACAAAAAATAAAATCGCATCATCTTGTTCCTCGCACCACAATTGTAAAATCCATGACTCACAAAATTCTCCGTTATCAAAAAGGGCCTTTGTTAAACATTGCCAACTAAAATATGGTGCAACGAACTTAGTTCAAACGCTTTGTGCAATAGCAAATATTTGCACAGTTGTTTATCCGATGTGCCTCACGTCATAGACAAAGCCTTTTTGATGCGTTAATTTTGTTGTTTTCAGGGTCCATTGAACTTTGATTGCAGGCTTTTGTTTTCATTTATTGGGCAGTTCATGGTTGCATTTTGATGGGAAACGTTCAGAATGGGGTACTCTAATGTATTTGGACTGGTTGAAATTGTCCATTTTTTGGTCTTTGGAAATTTTGGTATATTTTTGTTTATGGTTACGTAATGCACGAATAAAGGAAATGTATCTACATAGGTGGGCTGAACACCTTAGGCATTTTCAACAAGTTGACCTTAGGGTGATGTAGAGACAAGAATTAGGCAGATGCACATAATACCAAATATAATCGATTTTAGGTCTGAAATCCACAAAATAGCAGACACGTGAACCCTCACATTTTGTCAGACATTATTAGTCACAAATGGCTAGCCTATTGCCAAATTATAAAGGACAATATACGCCGAGTGGTATCGAGCCTAGAATTGACAACCCGGTTTCCTCCCGCGGGTGTCGTAAGAGGCGACTAAGGGAAAATCCAGAAGATGGGCAGCAGCGTCTTCTGTAACTTCACCACCAATAATGCGATCCCGAAGCCGCAGCCAAGCGTGGGGATTATGGCAAACCCCTTACCTAAGGGGGTGGCCTTTGTTTAACAGTTGATGTCTCCCGGCTGATGATGAAAGGACAATATACAGGAGATATCTTAGGATCGCTTAGAACTTTCTCACGTACTTACGTAAGACATTAAAGAGGTAACATTGATAACAATGTAATCTTGTATTCAGTATTGAATATCTAATATTTAAGTAAAAAATAATTGTCTTATAAATCAGCTTGAAGCTATTCTCCTCGGACGCGCGAAGCAGATCAGCACAAATACAAATATTAGTACCTACATCATACAGACTGTTTGTGTAGTGAATTGATTCTTTAGTTAACACAATATTAGTTACTTAGCAGACTTAGCTGCGGCATTGTTTGGAGTGCTTTGAGAATACTTGTTGGAATGTTTTGTTTGTAAAGTACGAAATAAAACAAGTACCTAAATATAAAACAGTTTTACTTTTGATAGGTTTGGATATGCGTATCTATCTCTTTTAAACAACGTTGCTTATTCTACGAATTTCACCTTTATCGTAAGTGCATTTTTAAGTCATATACTGGCATAAACCGCGGGACGCAGCTAGTACAATATAATTCGAACATTAGAAGGTTACAGTCATTGTTTCTACGATCCGGCAGAGGGCAGATATAAATCAGCAAACAAACTGTATATCAATGAATTATTTACAAAAACACCGCATATCCAATACCAATATCTGTGTTGGTCGCATAACATCAATTTCCCGGAGCATAATATTTTCATAGCGGGCTCCTAAATCACGGTATACCAAGTTATTTGCAAGGAAAATGTCTTTTATAGCTTATTTAGAATATTCCTCTATGCCATAAAATTTTCAGACGGCCAGCCGAGTCTGCCTACGTACATAAATATTGATATACATATGTATATTCATGATTTTGTCTGATAGTTGGATGAAAATACTTGATAACGTTTCTCGGATCGAACCAACATGCCGAGTGAAGACAGTTTCGATTCTGATGGACGGTGATCGACAATACACCCACAAATACCTGTGTAAGTTCAATACGTGTTTAACAACCTGATTGGAACAGTGGCCAAGCGATTGGACTGCTGTTCAGGAGATTATGGGTTTAATTCCTCGGGAAAAAAAAATACTGATCCGCAGATGTTTGTCCTTAGTCTGGGTGTTTATGTATGTGATATTTCATGTCTGTGAAAGGCGCTCACGATGAAGGAAAAAAATCCTAGGGTAGGCCGATGTTTTTCGACAATTCGGTGGGTGAGCGGCTATTCCTATTTGACTAAGATTAAAAGGCAATCAAGAAGAGAACTCAAGAGTCTTTCAAAATTATTTTTGTCTTTACGTTAAAATGATTTCTCTATTAACTTCATCATTGCACTACCACACAAATTAGTTAATTTCCAATACATTATTTAATACACATAATTTACGTCATTATAAAAATGTTATTACTGCCGACGAATAATTCAATCAATTCACAATGAAATCAAAATTTTGTATTGTGATATTTGTGATAATATAATTTAATTAATCAGAACGCAAATCGGTAAAGTAATAACTTAATCAGTATTGAACATTTTGGTGACATTTAAATTATATAATTTACAGCTACAAAATGTAAGTGCATTAATTATTTAGGTGGCAATTAGTTATTGTAAAAGTAGTATTGTTACTATGCAATTAAAACATATGGATAATTTTAATAAGCCTACCATCATCATCATCAGCCAGAAATCCGGAATACGTCCAATCCTGAAAAAAGGCCTCCCCCTCAGGTATTTGCTAGCTACGCTAGGCAAGCGGCTTGGGGATCGCAGTATTGGTAGTAAAGTTACAGAAGGCGCTGCTGCTCATCTTATGTATTTTCCCTTAGTCGCTTCTTACGAAACCAACGGGAGGAAAGAGGGCGGTCAATTCTAGGCCTGATACCACTCGGTAGGGCCTACCATCATATCACCTTAAACTACCTATTCCGATGTATATAGATCATAAGGTTCCTATACTGTATCTACAACAAATCAGCATCTCTATTGGTCCGCTTTTATGTTGTCATGGCACGAATTTCACACATCATAATATACAAGATTATTCAAGACGAAATTGTAAAAAAACAATACATGTGTAGGTTTTCTAACAGATAATAACAAGGAACTAATAAAGTGCTATTGATAACATTCTGTATGCCTGTCATACGGCCGAGAGATATGAGTCATTAATAACAGTCACGTTACTGAATACTAGATGGCCACCAAAACGTCTATTTTAAACTAAACGCGCGCTAACTGGGCGCCGTGTATACTATTATATCATGTAAATAAACTGGTTTTGTTGATTATGTTTGTCCTTATATTAAAAATTATATTCGAAATTATTAAGTATAAATTGTTAATAATATCGGTTTCTTACACTGGCAGCAATGTATGATTGGTACGTAACAGCACAATCTAGATACCCATATGCCATGGCTGTGGTAACTTGAACATTGGTTAAACCTAAATGTGTTCGGTAAATTGCTGTTTTTTTCATCATTATGATCCACCGGAAGTCTTCCACTGTTGAACACTTTGCCTCTCCTTTAAAAGTGGGGGTGGGTTCCATAATCCCCACGCTTGGCCAGAGGCTTGGGGATCGCAGTATTGACGGTGAAGTTACGGAAGACGCTGCTGCCCATCTTCTGGATTTTATCTTAGTTGCCTTCTACAACACCCAACGCGGAAGCGGGTAGGTGTTATTCGGGCTCGCGCGCTTCACGGGCGAAATGCTACTTAGTTAGCATGATTATGAGCGATTCTAGCATTTGAACATGATGCCTATCAAGCCGCTTTAACGGTTCATTGTTTTTTAGTTGTGTAAAAGAAAAACAACACCTGGCGATACAGCTAATAACTAATAACTAAATTTATAAAATAATTATAAGCAAATCCTGGAGCGGTCCCATTGTCATATGACTAACATACACATGTTTCAACTAGGAAGTCCGTGGTTTATCTAATTAATGTTTTCCATACATGCAGCCTCTGACTCATAGTACAGTCAGTTGCTTTTTTAAATTCATACCAAACCGTTAAGAGTTTAACCAGCTATACTGTTTTATTTTTTTCATGTGTGATTCATAGAGTAATATATTGCTTTGTGACGTGCTTTGAATATATATTTAGTAGTTAATCGTTAAGTGCCTTTCTAGCCACTTGTAAAATAGTTATAGTAATAATTCAATTGTTGTACAGCCTATACTGGCTACTTAGAGCCAGAACTTTGAACGATAGATCTCTACGATCAACTCAGTGAAAACAATTCTATACTCTACAATCGCTCAGTCTATTGAACTAAAATTATTTTATTAGAGAAGTTGAGGTAAAAATATGCTACCTTGTTCCTTCAATATCGCCGTGGATGGGCGTGAATTGGCAGTTCGGTGTCTGTGGCGGCTCCGTTGGGACTGCAGCGGTAGTTCCGTTTTGTTTGCTTTACATTGCTGACTGTGTTAGACATTTTTTTTAGCTTGATGCTTGTGATAATTCCATGAAGTTATTGAATTAATTTCCGTTTAGTAATGCCATGAACAGCCGAGGACAGTACTGCGAACTTTTTGAAGATTCAAATTGGAATCGTTGATGAAAAAGCTGGTGTCAGAGTTCAAACCGCCTGAAGGAGTATGACATGGCTTAACACACAGTTGAAAAATCTCTCAGATGTGCCGGTTTCCTTACGATGTTTTCAATTTTTAGAAACTGATACCAATTTATAATACGCATATGAATTCGAAAAGACATTGGTGCGTGCCATGGTTGAACTTACGACCTTTGACTTGACTGTCTAATGGTCATACCACTCGGCCATCAGTGCTGTAAAATTTATAAAACAAACAGTTACATAATGTAACATTACTATCAAATAAGTCTATCTGTGTCAAAGTAATAACAGTTTCATTGACTAAATTGAAATAATCAAATTCTGCCATATTTGCCGTTAATTAATTAGTTTATGGACCAAGCTTTTCACTAACAAACACTGCGGCTATGTAATAGGTAATTAGTAGAACACGTGTTGTAACAACTAATATTAGTGTATTCACAATTTAATTGAAATCTGATGAAAACAATGTTCCTGTGGAAATACATGTAACTATTAATCCTCTACGTAGCCTTTTGATGTTTAGAGCGGATTTTAGACCAACCCGATGCCAGACAAGTACTTATCCTGCATGGACTTTCTGCCTATCTGACCCCCATAAATATACCTACAACCCAGTTACGGGGCTAGACAATACCTACCTGTATCACTAAATGATTGATAGAACAAGTAATTTAAATACAATTTTGGGAACTTTGCAAATGAGGATTGAGTTGCAGTATTTCGAAATTTGGACCCTGAAGGGGCCAAAGTACAGGAAAATGAATAAAATACTGAAGTCGAAGTAAAAATTTCACGGAGCAATGTATGGAAACCAGTTGTAAAAGGTCATCCCGGCGGAGTTGAACACTGCAAGTTTGAATGTGGACTGGCCAACTAAACAATTCTCGAGTGACCAGCGCTGTTGGCATCCTTGCCAAGCTTGCAACTTTTTGCACAACTACCCTACATATGCATATACCTAAATACTTTCACCCGAAAAGTAACTTTATTTATAAACCCACAAGGATCACTAATCCGTGAGTCAGCAGCAAAGTTAAATTGGTTTTGTAGTTATATACAAAACTGGACAGTGTTAATAGTTAGTGTCCTTCGAATTGTTATTATATACTTTTTGTTTTGGAGCCAAATGGAGGGTGGTGTACGTTTGGTTCCAAAATTTTTGGAATCCTTATTTTAGTCGGTTTTGCAAAAAAATTCGTACCATTTCGTTTTTGGTAATAGGACGTGAGCATGCATTTTTAACAGGATAATTGGTCGCAGGAGGTAACGTGGTTAAATAACACTTGCAACTCCTGTCTAGATAAGTTCTTAACATTTTTGATTGAGATCTGGGGAACGCCTCAAAACTCGCAAGTTGTCCAAACTGTTGCAAGGATTGAAAGAGATGGAGACCTGAATTTCGTACTCTGTAAGTCAGAAAAGGTGATAAAGAACGAAGAAGATAAGATGGTTTCGGAAGCTTCCAAATTTTCTATCTTTGCTTAAGAATAATGCTAGCTTATCAATTATTCCGCGCCTATTATTTTTAGAAGTCTATTTGTAAATGAAGAGGTAAACATAGTAATTTAGCTTAAAATAAATAAAAAAATGAGGTTTTAAATTAATTGCATAGAAATCTACTTCAACTTTTCAAATCACAGCTCGGTAAGAGGAAATCCCATAAAACTACATAAACATTTCCCAGTATTTCAAAGATCAGGTTCTTTAAAAGCCATTGCGGGGTTATTCAGCCAATCCCTTTTTCTTTTAGACCACAATTCTACCTAAATTTCTTTTGAACACCGTCCATACATCAACTTTAGTTCCACCTCGTAATCTGTACTAACCTCAAAACCATTTATACAGAACGATACGGTCCCGATACGATCCCGATACGATCCCGATACGATACAATTAATAATTACACGTTTAGTGGTTTGGAGACCTTAACAAAATAATAAGTCAACAACGTTTTTTTAGAAAGTTTTGGCCATCTTATTGGTAAAATAGCACTAATAAATTTTGAGCTTTTACCTTACTGACAGACACTTTAGCACAGTGGTTCCCAAACTTATTTTGTCTACTGCCCACTTTGAGAATAAATATTTTTTTAGCGCCCCCATTTTTTCACCTATTTAAAAACCACTATAACTACAAATTAAATTAATTAATCATTGTGACCTATATATGTATATTATGTATATTAACGGAGAATTCTAAACGAAACTTTTACAATAACCCGCAACTTGAAACCTGAGCGCAGTAGGTAACATACAACGGCGCTTAGGTCTCAAGTTAAGAGGCCTCCTAGCTAAATAAAGCTCCTAGCAAAAAAAAAAAATTCTTTCTGGGTCTCTTACCGCCCCCCTTGAGACCTGCAGCGCCCACAAGGGGGCGTTATCGCCCACTTTGGGAAAGACTGCTTTAGCACTTATGTGATTTTGGTGATAGTTGTTGGTGACAGGCTCACGACAGTAAAATAATCAGTAGATTATAGTTTTCCGAAATAACAATGATTAAACAACACGACCAGATTCCAGGAATCGTATACATTAACCGCCTCTCACTTGTGGGTAACTTAGCTTCGCCAACCACGCCCATCAATCTATGCTATCCACAATGAATGTACAGACTCCGTACGTTACTGCAGATGTGTGCCGATAGTTTAAAGGAAATTAGACTTTATTACTTGTAGAATAAAGGTTTGTTAACCGCACAGATATCCTGGATAAGGCGGATCGCGGTTAGAAATTGATTGTGGAACTCTTTATAGTGCTTAATGAAAGAATTGAAACAGATAAAATGGAGTTGGACTGGACGGAGCGAGGTTCGATTTTACTTTGCTTGCAGATATTTTGGTTTTTATTTGGCTATTTTTTCGTGTACTCGTGCCAAAGAGATTTTAATTATAAATATCGGAAGATAAAGAGAGGTGGTAATTAGTCCGATACCTGGAGTACGGTAATGAGTACCTAGGTACTGCCACTCGTTAACGTATATTTTCATCAAACGTAACGTTTATCTAATTCAATTTTACAAGATCAGGGAGTAAACCCTTTCACCGTACGGTGAAAAACCGTCTTAATAAATATCCCTAAAGGGTATATAACAGAATCCTGAAGAGAGATAGGATTCCCTTCCATGCTTGCGTCGGTAGCAACAGTAGACCAACCCGATATTGTGGACATAATAAATGACAATAGGCTTACCTAAGGAAGAAGTGGACTGTAGATACCTCCTGATACAGGAGGCAATGCAGGCATAATAATAATTTGCAGGTATAGTTAAATCTGCCTCGTTGGTGTAGTGGTTGCTAAGCGCGACTGCTGTGCACGAAGTCCTTGGTTCGAATCCCGGGTCGAGCAAAGTGTTACTGGGTTTTTCATTAGGTAATTCTCAGTGGCAGCACGGAGTCTGGATTTGTGCCCAGATGATGGCAATAGGCTCGCTCCCTATTACATTGGGACCGAAAAACATAACTGGCGAAATGTAGGTATACTATATGTGCACCTCTGCCTACCTCTTCGGGGAATACAGGCGTGATGTTATGTTATGTTAAATCATCTGAAAATTTAATATGATTATATCTATAGCTAATTATGTAGTAACACGTGGCGCCAGTGTAAATGGTACGATTTGTCCTGCAATCAGTTAGTCGATAAGACGAATCGTCTAAATCAGCTGAGTTTAAGCTGTCGTCGGCGGAATCAAACAGCTACGGCGAATTTCAATACAGAGGGGACGCAGTAAAGTAATGGTAAGAAGGCCAAAAGAGATTTTAGAAAATTTTGTTTACTATCTTAAATTTTTTTTTGTCTAGACTTTTAGGTGACAAATTTATTAGTTGAATAGTCATATTTTTTGTTATGATATTTACTATTTAATGACTCAACTCATAAACGTACTCTTGGAATTTTGAGAACATCAGAATTCCCAATTTATTATAATGCAGCTTGGTTTTTACGAGTACAAAACATACATACGAGTATATAAATAAAAATTGAGGTATTTCGTCAGACAATTTTAGTCCCAAGCTCTTTCCTACAAGACTGGTAGTTTTTCTCAAGAGTTGCACCAACTTATACTTCTCCCATTTCCATTTCAGTCCCGCATTTGAGATTCCCATCACGCGCGTTTCACGTAGGTCGATATGACAGCTTCAGTCTCCAAAATTGAATTGATTTTTATCAAGCTTTGAGCTAACGCAGCGATTTTTCGGCTGGTACCCTTTTTATTATTTGTAGAAGGGTAATTCTTATTCGACGTGTGAAGTGAATACTGATGTAATGATTGTATATTTATTTGTTTCATCTGTAATACTGTGTTGTTCCTTACCTTTGAAGGTGGATTGGTGAATGTGATTGGTTGTCTTTATTCGAGTTTTGGAAAAAATGGTTTGTTTTGTGACGGCTTGAAAGGGTAAGAGTTTTAGTTCCTTATGTTAAGAATAGTAAGGCTAGGTTTTGCATAACTGTATTAGATTTTGTCTTTACAGAGTAAATGTTCAGTTCAATTTACTATGAACGGAATATTCATGCTGTTGCATTCAAGCTATTGTTTAATTAGTATCAAAAATAATATTATATTTAATTAAGAACTTCTGAGTTTACTTATCCAATAATTGTAGGGCGGATAATGTTTGGATGCATTTCAAAGACGTTGAAGCCAATAGGGATTACTGTAATGACATTAATGTTGCTCATATCAATGCTGATTATTGCATTGAGATAATTATTTCGCTAATATGTCGATAGTAGGTGTCAGTTATTGTAAGCTGCGTTATTGTGTTAGGACAACTAGCATCGTGAATAAGCTAATATGTAAGTACAGAGAAAAAATTGGCTTAGTTAGATAATATAGCATCACGCTTGTACTTATTTTTCATAAGGTAGGCAGAGCAATCAGGGGTAGGTACAGTTATATTTAGCTAGGCATGGTCCCATGTGGCGGGCTTGTTAAATACTAAGTAGGTAGGTACACAAGTTTTTTTTGTAACAGCATAACTAAAACGTGTAAGTGAAAAAAACATGTGATGTGAGTGTATGCTTAGCTCGGATACACTCACTCACCCACAGTGAAAACCCAAGAAAGTCGCCCATGAATAATGAAATAGCTAAAATACATGTTCTGCGATTTATTGCTTTTGAAAACGTTAAGGCGTTACAGTTTCATGTTTTAACCACATTAAATAAGGAGTTTAAAGCCTAATGGGTTATTAATAGAGTAGTTTTGTGACAAATTATATAGGAAGGAATTTCAGGTAATTGTCCTTTTATTTCAAATTGACTGTTATACTGAGATTGTGTGACTGGGTAGGCTTTTTATCGTTGAATTAGTAGCGCTGAAACAGTGCTATTTTGGGTCTGCGGTAAAACAATATTTAAAGTTATGACTTTATTTCAATGTACCTACTTGAGACATTATACATTATTAGTCATATAGATAGTGGGTGCGTCAGATAATTCTGTTGCCACCTGAGTTAAATAGGTATTTATTCAGTATTAAGATCTTTGTGGTCCTTCATTACCCCTTGCCTGTTGCGCAATCTACTTACACTGTTTTGCATCCTCTGACATGACCTCTTGATTCAACACGATTACTATTTTAACTTGCTACATAAAGTACGCTTTGTTCCAATTAATCTCAAATGATGAAATGACATCTAAAACAAAGGTTATCGTGTAACCCAAATCTAATCAATGATGCTTCAAAATAATTACAACCCCATATTCAAGAACACAGACACGCTGTTCATTCAACATTCAAAGATATCCAAGCATAATTTAGCAACAGAATGTTCTAAATTGTAACAATTGTAATACGAAATGATTAAGTCATGTCACGTTTTGATGTCGAGTGAGTTCGCAAGTTCGTCTGAACCGTGCCTTATCTTGAACTTCAAACTCTGATTGGTTGTTGCGCATTCGAAAATATTATTATAATGGCGTGTTCAGATTGTGCAAGTTTGTTAATGAGGTTTAAGATGAGCTGTGGCTGTTGAATGTTTTTTGAATTATTAATGAACTTATCAAAGTATGGGAGTAAATATGTTTGTTGCCTAGCTCAAATAATATCAGTGTACTGAATAATTTTGCTTCATAAGGCTGAACACGATAAACTTATCGACATTGACACAATCATTTCATTTTGAAGACAAAGAGAAAACGTTGCTTTGTATTATTAAATTATCTGTTAATTTTAGACATCAAAACGCAGGCAATGAAATTGTTAGAGTTGTTTTGGTTAGTTGTGGTCACCCAACAGCAACTATACCGAATAGCATGTGTCATAAAAAAAAATATTAACCATATTGTTCTGCGTTGTGTTGCGGGATTTTTTTTATGTAATAAGGTTACTGCGTCGTTGGTTAAGAGATCACTTAGCACGACTGCCGAGTATGAAGCCGTGGGTTCAAATCCCGGGTTGGGCCAAGTGTGACTGGGTATTTTCATTAGGTAAATCTAAGTAGCAGCATGGAGTCTGAGTTTGTGCCCGGTTGTCTGAACTTAGCAATAGGCTCGCCCCCTATTTATTACATTGACGAAATGTGGGTGTAGTATTATGTGCGCCTCTGTCTATCCCTTAAGGGAATATAGGTGTGTGTTTTTATATATGTACTAAGAGTACCTTAAGTAAATATTTTTGACACATCTATTTATTTTATACACAGCTATAGAAGTTAAAAATATTGAGTCAAGAACCATTGTCGCGGATATGCATTTTTCTAATCCCGTTTATTTATTTTTATTTTATTATACTAAAAAAACTTACAGCTAGTAGTTACAACACATAGTTACACTGTGCAAAATATGGCCAGTTATAAGTTTCCATGAATATCTGTAAAATAACTTTAAAGCGTAAGCAACACTATGATGTACTAAATAGTAGAATAATGTTAATAATATTTTTCGACCTAGATATTAAAAAGAAAAACGTAAGTGTGGCTCTCAAATGATGCATTAAAACAAGTTTCACTATAATTGTTCGGTACGGACAATTTTCTTATAAACGTCACGTTATAATCACGCTATCTCAAAAACAGGGTGACCCGTATGAGAGGCTAGGGTTGTCGCACATGAGTATATTCAACGTTAAGCGCCACGAATTTATTCAACCATCACAATTACTATATGTCAGTCAGTGATATCTAATTTTCATAATATGAAAATTAGATATTATATATTTATTCGAGGGGCGATATATGGGCTGTAAGATTAAGTAGATTTCGCCGATTAATTGTTGGCCGTTATTGACGTAGGTATCGAAGCTCGGCTTGCCGTGCACTTTATGACGTTGGTTCAGTGCTTGATCTCTCTTCAGACGTATTGACAGCCCCTAACTAACTCTGACTGACCGTCTGTCTGTTACGTCTTCACAACTAAACCGCTGGACGGATTTTGAGGAAATTTGGCATGTAGAAAGTTTAGGACCCGAGAGGACATAGGCTACTTATCGCGGTCGAAGCCGCAGGCAAAGGCAAGTAATGTATTAGTGAGAGGTAAAAGAGTGCTCCTGTGTTTGCACACACACTTCTATAGAGAAAAGAACCTGCGTGTCATGGAACAGGTGAAACGTTCATCGATAGAATACATTATACATACAATACAATTATAATTATTAATACAACTTCTAGAAACAACATATTCATGTGTAGTATTATGATGACACATTCTACGTCGTTTATAAGAAAGTTTGATTACGATTTGTGGCAACCCTACCGTTACCCGGTACGGTGACAAGCTAACGGCTTCGCGGGTCGGCGCTGCGTACGCGCACGGCTGAGGTGCGGTGGATCTCATACACTGATGGGTTAGTATCAGATTAAGAAGATTATGAAGCTAAGATGTTTTATATACTACATAATAGAAAATCTTAGTTTTCTTTTAAAAGCTTTTAAAGAATTGTCGATATCCGCCTCCATTATCTTGAGTGTAATGCAAGAGTATAAGTATTTTTTATATCCTCATTATTTCCACTATAGGTAGGTATTTTCAGTAAATGTGAATTTCTCGAGAAACTACGGAGAATTCCCTAATAGGAACTTATACGTAGGTAGGTACTCCTAGTATTACTTGTTTTTACCTAAAAATTAAACTCAATACCCAACATGATAGACGACCCGCACTTATAAAAAACTGACAAAATAAATGAATTATGTGACTCCATTTAAAACATTTAAATAAAGAACAAAAAGTAAAGACTGTTTTTTCGTAATTTATTTGGTACCACTCAGTAATGTACTACATCCAATGCGAAGCTCCCACATTCGCCGCCGAAGGTCCGCAGCGCCTACGCAGACGGCGTAATGATCGGCGGCGCCACCTAGCGGCGGATAACGGAGCGCCTTGATTGGGTAATGTATGTTTACACCTTTATTACAGCTATAATTTCTAAGCTGATCTGTCATTGCGCAACATTGGGTCATTGTGGTGCGGTAGATTGGCTGCGCATGTTACACTTCATGTAATGACCGAACGGTAATGATTAGAATGAATCTGTTAATTTTCTCTTTTATTGACGCGACCTTAATTTCGTATTGTTGTGAGGTTTGCGGGGTGCAAGTAGAGAGCCTCCACGAGTGTACGTCCGGCGCACCCTGGACGGTCAACCTCGCTACCATCCTTGTTGACTGACCAATCTCTACACCACGGCATGACCTATTCCATGTGGCTCTTGACTAATGCCGAAACATAGAAAAGGATGTGATGTTTGAGAGTTTTTACAGATGTGAATGTCATGAGCATAAATGCTGACATTGAATACAAATAATTATATATAAATCATTTAATATTATCTAAAGTTCATTATTTGTTTTGCTAATTAAGAATAAAAGATACCAAGTTCTAAGCATAATGTCAATGGCACTGTAAAATATTTATAACTTATATGTGAAATTTATGTTATATAAACTATACGTAGGAAATTGATATGGTTTTCTGCCTACAGCTTTTCTGGTTACAGAGCAACACTTTATGAAAACGTATGAAATATAATAGCACACACAGTCAAATATAATTTAATATACAAAGCGCCATTAACACACAAGCAATAAAAATCGTCTGCGCACGCTCTTAATTTTCAAAATGCCGCGGTATGTCAAAAGTTTGACACTAATTTCCCAACCAAACACAATGGGACATAACAGTCTGAAATAAGCACTTTTCATCACCGCGACAAAAACGAAGTATCATATTCTAAAATACGCGTTTTAATATGAAAAACAATGTACACTTATACTTGTCAACAGTTCATACATTCTCATTACGGTGCCTCTGGATAAGTGACTTGTTGAAACGATGTTCGGTGTAAAACAATATCATTCCTTACGCGAGACAGGAACTTTTAATTTATCGAGTGCGAATGTTGGGTTTACAAAGTTTTCTTGTGTTTCAAATGTCGGATTTTAATTTCGCGGATTATCACTTAAAGGGTTAAAAGGATTTCGGTGAATCATGGTTTTTAATTTGCTGCTACAAGAGGGTTGACTTGCGACGAAAGCTTTATAATATTGCTGTTTTATATTTATTTTATATTTTTGTACAAAGAATTGTTTTACCCTGTCAACGCTCATTACGAGGGTCAAACTGAAAGTTCTTTGAAAATCAAAAACTGATTACATTAGCCAGTTATTAGTTTTATTATATCTTTTCAAAATATTGTCCATTCACGTCAATACACCGCTGCATGCGATGGAACCACTGGGAAAAGCACTTTGCCCACTCGTCTTTAGGGTTCTCTTCAATGGCATCGCGATACGCAGCCACCGCTTCTTCAGCATTCATAAACCGCTTTCCTTTAAGTTTTTCTTTAATTTTTGGAAATAAATAAAAATCACAAGGGGCGAGGTCGGGGCTATACGGCGGGTGACCCAGTAATTCAACGTTTGATGTCGCCAAATAGTCGATCGTTCGCTTAGCGGTGTGCGACGAGGCGTTGTCGTGGTGAAGGAGGATCCTACTGCGAGGTCGTTTCTCTCGAACTTTTTCCAAGACAAGTGGCAAACAATTGGTAGTGTACCATTCTGCAGAAACTGTTTTTTGATCCTCTAACACAATTGTTGCGAAATGACCTATCCTTCCAAAGAACGAGGCCACCATTTTTTTTCCCGCACTTCGATCTCTCTTCACTTTAGTTGGCAACCTCTCGAAAGGAAACACCCACTGAGCAGATTGTCTTTTGGTTTCAGGATCATAACAGTAAATCCAGCTTTCGTCACCTGTTAGTATGTCGAACACAGCATTTGAGTCACCTCCGTTAAATCTTTCAATCATTTTACGGCACCAATCCACACGATGGAGTTTTTGAGCCTCAGTCAAATTATGAGGTATCCACCGGGCGCAAAGCTTCCTGACTGCTAAATGTTCGTGGAGGATTTTGTGCACTTGACTCATACCGATGCCTAAGCTTGTCCGAATCTGCTGATAGGTCACTCTTTTGTCAGTCTCTATCATACGCCGCACAACACAGATGTTATCTTCAGTCGTCGCCGTAGAAGGCCGTCCCTCACGTAAATCATCAGTGAGATTAGTGCGACCACGTTTAAACTCATTAAACCAGTTGTAAACTGTCGCACGAGATGGGGCTTCATCGTGAAAGGCCAATCGTAGTCTATCATAACTTTCTTGTTGACTTAAATGACATCGAAAGTCATAAAAAATCATTGCACGAAAATTTTCTCGTGTTAAATTCATGTTGACGTGACACAGACAATTTTCAATTTGCCGCCAAATCGTAAAACAAATGACAAATTAATGAAATATATACTCAGTAATATTGGCAAAGAGTTCTATTTTCAAATTTTAGAATTATTTTTTTATTATATTGTTTATAAGTGGCCAGTTCTAAGAACTTTCAGTTTGACCCTCGTATGTTATCAACACTCACAGTAACTAGCAGCAGTTTAGTCTGGTTTACATACAAGCTAGTATTTAATTATGTTTCGTTGAATTATCGGCCAATTATAATAAGCAACTAAAATTATTTGAAATTCTAATACCGATTGGTTTTTTTTTGTAATTGAATTTATCAAATACTTTAAATTGAAAAAGTTCCATGTCACATTAGGATTCTAATGCGGTCGTCGATTCATTAGGGCTCAATCAGAAAAATAGATTGTTGGACTTTGTATAATTTCTAACCTTTAAAACTGTGATAAATATAAATGTATATTATTTTGTATGTAATTCGTAACTGACTGTACCACTTATTATTAAATAAAATTATTATTATTATTTGTTAAACTTATAATAGTATTTCGAGAATTGGCCGGCTGGTCAATTCCATTGACAATGTTCTAAGAAACTGGAAACTAACAAACCTCAATCCAACACAATACCTCTACCGATAATAATTACTCATGCCAATAATAAACAGGCAATGATTCACTAAAGCCCTACAACTCCAAGTACAGTCGGTGCAAAAAAACTTTAACAAAAAAGTTGCGGATCCCAACCGCAGGAAGTGGTCAGTGGCGAGCGACGACCGTCGAATTTATTTGCGAACGGTATCTGTCGCGAAGTATTATGTTACGAGGAAGTTAAAGCTGTTAAGATAAGGGTATCGGCACTATATCCGCTGTTCGGACACGTTTGAGAAACGCCACAGAGTAAAATGTCGAGGCGGTCTTAAGTTTCCTCACAGATTTAAAGTTGTATTGTAGCATTTTTGTCGTCAGCCTGTATTACGTAGCTACGGAAAATAGAAGAAAACTAATGTTCACATAGACATATTAGTTGTATAAAGCAATTATGAAAAGTAAAATCTATTTGCAAGATTTTACGTTAGGAATTCGCATTAAGTGGTAACAGTTTGTCGCTTTAGCTTAAAGTAATCATTTAATTTTAGAATTGGTTTTATTAATTTCATATTTTTTAAAACAGCCGCCTAGGCGACGCGAAGACTCAAATAGTCTTGTATAGCGCCTAGGTAGCAATAGAGGTCATAAACACTTGTAAATATATTAGAAGTCAGAATTATGACGAATTGATAAAATTTCTTTTTATGCAAGAGTATATTTGGCAGCTGTTTAAAATAAAGGAGATTTACAAAGATCTCATATCTCTCGTGAAAATGATAATTCCTCTCATCACCTACTAATGTATTAGTCTATACACCAAGTTTATTCATACTTAAGCAGGAAAGAAAGTCTGCATTTCAAACGACATTTCCAGTTTGACAAAAGCTTTCGGTGTTATTTACTCTGTGGTATAACAATGGTGGTTCTTTGCAAGTTTTTCTCCGTCTAGACTGTACTTTTGGTGGAAAATTAATGAATCTGTAGCCACGAAAGGTGTCTGAGTTTTATCCTAATTCTTTCATAAGCATCACAATTTTGTTTGAAAAATAATAAAATGTGGGATAATTGATTTAAAATGGTTAGTTTTAAGGATTTTATTTAACAGCCTTAACATGTTTTCTGTATTTATCATTTAATCAATAAAATACAAAAGACATAATATATTATTAAGTTAGACACATACCTAGTACCTCCATATACTGAGCTACATTAAGTATGATAGAAGCAATAATATAAGATTAATATGAGCGCAATTTATCATAATTTACTAGCAATTTGCGCAATCGTAATAAATTATATTAAAGTTCTCGTTGATAGCTGCGAGCACTGCTTATCCCTCAACATATATTTAATTCAATTATCGTAATACATCAACTATCTGCCATGTAATAATTCCCAAACCAGTACCTTAATAAAATAAGGAGTACATACAACAAAAGTTCGCATCTGAATTAATGACTCAAATTATTGTACCTTTGGGGCTCATTGTAAATTCCAATATAACAGACCCCTGTTATACGTGTACGCAAACGAACTCAAGTTTTGTTACAAGCGTAAAAACTGACACGCCATTTTCAACCTCAATGCAAAGGATACAAAATTTAAAATTCTTTAAAGGTTTTCGCATGGTGTTCCGAAGGTGCGTAGCCTATCTGTGCCGCCATAAATGCCAATGCCATAAAGTATATTTTGATGGGGAAGCGTACCCCATAAAGTTATTGAGGTTATTATTATGAAATTACATAATTATATTATAGGATGGAGACATAATAGTGTGGGATTTAAGTTCACCTTAAGTGTAAGTGGGTATGCTTTGAAGGTTGTTCATTAACCTTGGTTATATGGTTATTAATTTAGTTGGTGATATCATGAGGTTTACTGATGAAAGGGGCAAGGCAGAAAACTACTTCAAAAGGTATGTCATAAATATTATATTTGGTACAACAAGAAACTGCTTCAAATGCCCCATCAACCAAAAAAGGATTGAATCTATTTGACATTATACTATTTTCAAAAAACAGCACGCTGTATTTATTTGAAAGTAGGTACTTAAAACGCTATGCTCCTAAAATAATCGTAATTCACATATAAATAAGTTTTAACGACCTACCTATCTTGCTCTGTCGAAGCTCAACATTTTCAATTTGGCAGCTACATCAGCATAAGACCATGATACCAACATAACAATATGGCGGGTCGTCAAGCAACACAATGCCATGCACACGACAGCCTTCCATCGTCAATATCTAATATTTACGGCATTTAAAGCAAGGCGAGTGTAAAATTAGCCTATTGAATTGTAGGCCTTGAGCTAGGGGACTTTTGCAAAATATGTTCTGTAACGTTTATGGGATGTAAAGCTGCATAGTTTTTAGTAACAATAGCGTGTAATGGTTACAGTTTGATAGTGTGTACCCGGCTTATGACATTACATTCATATAGGCTGATATATTAGCCCGAAAAATGGCAAGGAGACAACCTCCAATTAAATCCCCTAAGGACTCATACTAAATACTTAAATGTGTGTGCCACGCTACTCTTCTGCTAACACAGCTTGTTGCGTATTACAAAAGCACCAAGGATTTTTTCGGATTAAAATATTTTGTCCAGTAATCCAGATGAAGCAGGGAAGGGTCGCCCCCATTTGTCTTATAAATACTTAAACTTTACTTTATTCTGCAGTCTAAAGGTCCAGTGCCTAGTTTCCAAACATGTCTCTAAAACATTCCACCCGGTCTCCCGGCCTAAGGATGATGCGGCAATATTTGTGAGCGATTCAGGCGCCCTCAGCTGTGTTATTTAAACCTTTAAATAACTTTAGCAGTACTTTGTACTTTAGCCAACTTTATTATATGCTTGACTGTATTTAGTAGCTTGAACGTGGAGATAAATTGTTTGGGGATTATGTGCGTTAATTTGACGTTTCGTATGGCAATAAAGGGATAATGTCGCTAAATAAATCGATGTCTGTAAATTCTGAGAAATTTTCAGAGTAATGAGTAATGCTTGTGGCGTTTCTACTTATGCCGTCTCTGCTCCTATACCCACATGAATAGGTTTGGAGACGAACGTCTTGCGACATCGTAACGTGTAAAGCTGATGATTAAGGACGAAGTGAATCCGGAATGATTCTGAATGTGCTTGGGAAATATAAACATTAATAATATTCTTATGGTAAGGTCAGACAAGCGAAGGTTAACAGTTAGCTCCGCTTTGGTGTCATTTTAGCATGTTGCCGATGCTAAGCTTAAATCTAAATTGATATAGGAAATCTGAAAAACAATGGCCTAGGACTGGATTCCGCAACTTTCGCCGATCCGTGGCGCAGCACTGCCAACTGAGCTATCGGGTCACTGCTCGCACTCATCGAATCTCAAGTTCCCTTTTTTATGCAATTAATATCACATCATCGTTTGTATCATTCAATGGTTTATATAGAAGCTACTAAACGATGGTTTACTTAAACTTAAATGTAAAGGGAGCCTTAGGTACAAGATAAATAGAAATCCTTGAATCGATCTCCACACACACCCTTCTCGCGAGCCTGCCCCCAGTAGGCTGAAACTACTTCAAGTTATATTACTCAGCATTAATACTGTAGATAATATGTGTATAGCGAGTTAAACTATTCCACTTAGGGTCTGCCTATAGACGTCAATAGCGAGGAAATACGTTAAAATCTTACCGGAGTTCGTAACTTTGTATCCTTTGAGAATCGACGTATTGAGTTTAGTAGATCGAATGTGGGACGACGATAGTGAAACGGTACTATACATTGTAGGTATTTACTCCAATGATAATGATGTTAGGAGCAGCGAAGTCAATATAATAATAATAATAATATAGTTTATTTATTCAGATAACTGAGATCCATTTTACATTAGTTAACAAGGAACACAATAATAAAATAATAATACTAAAATATAAAGAACATTACAGACAAGAATGAAAATAATAATATTTTTAGTACGTGATAGTAAGCAGTGACTTAGTCCGCTGTACTAATTTCCACATTATGGGGCAATCGTGCCGATCAGCTATAGCACTCAAGATGCTGTGGCGACTTCCACGCAATCGACTGATGAAGGATGCTGTCTTTTTACGCCATAAAGCAGTGAAGCTATCGGTGTGAGCATCAGCAAACATTGCTGATGCACTACAGAAACGTAGAAGCCGCAACAGTGCCCTAAACGCATTGTTGTATTGGATCCGCAGAGCATTGTAAGCCCTCTGGGTGTAGTTGACCCACAGACTACCAGTGTACAGTGAAGTGCAATACGCTTTGAACAAAGTAATTTTAACTGCGTCTGTACAGCGAGAGAATCTGCGTGCCAACATATTCGCCCGAACTGACAATGCTCTGCGTTCCCTCTCCATATCAACGTCATCCTTCAGATCATCGGTAACCCAATGCCCGAGATATTTAAATTCAAATACCCTATTTAAAGGGACGCCGTTCAGGAAAACCGACTGTACAGGCGGACTGTAGGTCGGCATAAAAAAACTGAAAAAGTAAAGTGAAAATTTGTGGGTGAAATAATGCATGTTTAATTAAATTTTTTAAAGAATGCACATATACACGTAATTGTAAAAAATCATTGACATACCAACAATGAGCTCCCACCAAGAAAATTGGCCTCTCAAACCATATGGGTTTAAGAGCCAATTTTTGATGACCTGTTTTCGATACAAAAGAAAAAGACTTTCTAAAATATTATAATATAATTGTACTAAATGAAATAAATAAGAGAAAGTGCGACCAATCTAATCATATAAAGAAATTGTTAATGACATCAACAAAAATGCTACATCCAAATTTGATTTGGGCGAAGCAATTTTATTAGATAATGAGCTAATGCATGCGCCGACACAGTTGATTTAATTATAAGTTTGCTTACGACAGATAAAGGAGTCCCAAACATCAATCAATTCCAAATATTAAGCAAGATATGTTAGTTACTCCATCGCATAGTAATAATTAAATTGATTTTAATCAAATTTCGATAGGGTTAGGGTTTGCTAGTTTGCGCTAATGGTAGTCATTCTTCCAATTCAAGACAAATGTACCCCATAAATTGGTAGACGTTAGCGTGGCAAACCCAGATAGATATGACGACATGAACTCTTTCATGAAGGACTGGATTTTACTAGCCTTTGAAAGAGAGATGTCGAAAGAGAGTGGGGAGGTCCTTGCCCTGCAGTGGGACAAGTGGGCTAATGTAATGGGGACTCAAGTTTAAAACAACTTCAGAAACGAGCAAAATAAATTCGGTTTAAGCTGTTTACTCAAACTTGGATTAGAGTAATGTTAAAATGATTTTAATTCGAGTCGCAATAATCTACGAAAATCCAATATTCCCACATTGTCCCTCGGCATAGCCGCCCAAATTTTACTCAAGCAAATTGTTAAACTAATATATAAAGTTGAAAGTCAGTGGCTTCCATACAGCTTTACTTCGCCAACTTAGATTCAATTAAACTCAGTTACTATTAATTTGTTCCAATACCATGTTGGTGGGATTGCCAATAATTTATTAGGGACCCCCTTTGTAGGCGAACGTACGCAAATTTCATTAATGACGTTATCAATGTGGAGTGGTTTAATAATTATTGACTGTTCGCGAGGCTTCGTGTGATTGTCAGCTAATGGGGCAGGATTTGGGGATAAGGTTGGATCCAATGTTGGTGTGACTTTAATCTAGGGCTTAGTCTTGGCCCATGGCTTGGTTTGTTCATGTTGTGATTGTGATACATATTTTGCTCATAGTCTACTGTTACATTTAGATACTAAGCAAGCAGAAATTAAATGACTTATTTTGCTTTGTCATTTTGAGCGATTCGATCTAATTTTGTGGTAAAACTGACTCAATACGCACGTGCTCCAAAACATGGGTTTGAGACCCAATTACGAAACTATTATTGAGTATATAAGTAGTCATAGTAATTACTCACAAGTAAACTTCTTATAGTTTAATTGTTGCTAACAAATCGCAAATCTTCCCATTTCTTTTCCGTAGACCATTTCTCTGATGATATTGCAACTCAAATTCTTTATTCATCTCCGTTTGCATATCACGATGATAACATGCTGTGAAACTATAAAGTTAACTAAAACGTTTCAGTTTCAAGTTAAAGCGCGATACGGTTTACGGTCCCAGTTAGCATACTCTTGATATACTGAACGTTGGACTGAAACTTGGACAGTTAAATTTTAACTGTTGAGACTTTAGAGTTATGGTTTGAGACGTTAAAATGAGTTTTATAACTTAACCGTTAAGATTATGGTTTCACGTGCGAAAATATTTCTTTAATTTATTTTTATTGCGTTTTCGGTTGTATTTTTACGTGCATTTTGTTCTTAAGATTTTATGGTCAAGTTTACATAATTATGGACTTAACATCATTAATGAACAATAATAATTATGATATACGAAAAACCATAAGAAGAAAACGGAATATTTAATTTAATTCTGAGCGTCCTGTGAAAGTCCATAATAACAATTGCTTCATTTCAAAGAGAGCTGTTATTGATAAAAAGTAGGTCAAAACAACAGAACACAATTCTGCTTATTTAATATAGATGGTATCGAAGAGTTTGATAACGAGATTCCTGCCTACCTCAAAAAGTAAAAGCTCCAACAATACAGGTTTCTCGACCGGACCGCGACCTTTTGCGACTGGTTACTGACTCATATTTATCAATTTCGCCTCCACTTTCACTGAGGAACTCGGCTAACAGGGTTTGTTAGGATCCATGTGTTACTTATTCCAAAACCAATCCAAATAATAGGGCTGTAACTAGCTTAACTTACCAAATTTCGTTAAAATTTACCTACTATGTTTTACTTACGTGAAACTACCGCATTACATATTAGGTACTCAGTAAAATTATTTCTTAGAAATACATAACATCAATGGTAAAATGTCTCTTATCTTAAAAACTTCTTAATTCTATTGATATCTCTTTGTCATGCCTTTAATCAATTATAATTGTTCATCATTGTACATTTTTATAAGTAAAGGAGATTATGTTTTTTAAGAAGATCCTAAGTAAAGATTTAGGAACTTCTAAATAACCTCAATAATGGGTAAATGGTAACGATAATTTTGTGTTGAATGTTAAAAATAATTCGACAAAACGTACAAGTCAAATAGAACGTGCAAAACCCTTTTTCATACAAAGTACCAATGTGCCTGGTTTAGTAATACACTCCATAAGAGCCTAGACTTACCTAAAAGGTACAGCGAGCAAGGTATTCAAGGCTTATTATTTCCCTGCATAAGGCCCATTTGCCATGCATAAGTACTGGTCGTAACTATAACTGTTCCCACATAACAGAAGAAATCGTACCGTTCCAGGGAAATAAAGATAAACGTTTTAGTACCATATACCATTATACATAGCAGTAGATAGTACGAGGTACCGTTCCTGGGTACACAGAAGTCTATCCCATTTACTTTTGACAATCAACCCGCTGCCCTCTCGTGGCGAGTCAAAACATTTTGCCAAACTTCAGCCCTCCCATCAACTAATACAAAATATGGACCAAGTTGTGAGAGTTTAGAGTTTTGCGTAAATAAAGACCTAACTAAATATTGCGTACCTACTAAAAGACCAGCCAGTTTCTTAAATTTTTTCTTATGAATTGGGTTTTTTTAATACTGGAAATGACTGAATAATTTATCAGTAATAAGTTCTTACACTAATATTTTTTTTTGGGGATCGCGGTTTAGGGATCGCAGTATTGGTAGTGAAGCTACAGAAAACACTGCTGCCCAACTTCAGAATTTTCCCTTAGTCGCCTCTTACGACACCCACGGGAGGAAAGGGAGTGGCCAATTCTAGGCCAGATACCACCCGGCACCACTTCGTTTATTACCTCGGTTAAACGCTCTCGCTTACATCTTGGCCCACCAAACCAGGGGATCCCTCTCACTAATGGTGCTCGGTTGAAAGCCCACAGTGTTTACTTTTATTGTCGAGATAAATCTGTCTTAACTGTCCTGATAATCGCCGCTAACTGTTTGCTACGTAAATATTACTATGTGCTGAATTTGTGCGGTTTATGTTATACGGTCAACTGTATAAAGTAGGATTGAAATACTATTAGCGTGTAGCGTAGGCATGATTGGGAAGACCAGGTCTTTTTTTTTTAAATTGGAACTTTTGTTTGCTGCAAAGCGTCTCAAATTTGATAACTACGAAGTATCTATAAAAATTTTTTTGAAGTATTCTACTTCAAAAACCTTCAGTTGAGCTTACGTGTCATTATTTTTGAATGTCATACCAATGGAGAAGAACAGATAAGAAACAATTAACTGCATGGTTGTGTGATTTCTATTGGAAAACTGCTACGTAGATTTAAGTTAAAATATTATTAAGAAGGTCTTAAACGCATGTGAAATTTAAGTTCTAAAATTATTTCGATACCAAAATATAAAGGTACTCTCCCATTTTCCGGTTTCTCTCGTTGTTAATACAGACGACCTAAATCGATTTGATTCTCGTACGGAACAAATTTGAATACAGCCTCCGTATTGGTTGATCTTTATGTGCATGTCATCACGTTTGCATTCCTCGAAGGCAAAAGCAGTGGTGTATTGATGCATGAAAGACGAGCCTATTGCCTTCCATCGGGTATCATTTTGACAACAATCTTTCCCGCTTTTGGTCGTCTCTATAAATGTCTCTCTTTGTATTGCAAAGTTAGATGTAATACATAATACAAACGCCATCACACTAAGTATTATTTTTACGACACGACAACGTTCTTCACTATTGAAACGATTTAAAAAGCTGCGTACAAATCCAATTCTATCTGAAAGACAAACTAAATGGTGAACATAAAAAACGCATTTAAAAACAATCCCACAGAAACAATAGACATCGTAATTATCTTGTGCGAACTCATAAAAACTTTAACATGACGCTATCAAATATTTTGCACCTAAGTTAACGAGCGGATCCTGGTCATAAAACCCTGTATATCTCTCATACGACCAGGAATACTGCGTCATTCATTGACGGTTTATTTTGGTTTCAAGATACATTTTTCTTGGTGAACGTTCGGTGTACGTTGTATATCATTAGTGATGTATGCATGCGTATAAAGGGACTAGTTTTATTACGGCTTCGTTTTATAGTTCCGCCAATAGCCGCGGTGGCTACAGGCTCTGGTTGCAAGTTTTAGGGAATTAGGTAGGGGGTGCCAAGACCGCGGGTTACACGCGGAGCGGGCAGCGAGTCCTCGACGAAAGAAAAGGAAATATTCGCAAGAACATGACCCCCAAGTTATAAGAAATATTTTAAGATCTCTTAACTTCAACGCCCCCTAAAATGTACGTTAAACTATTTCGGATGTTTCTAGTGTATTTTTAGAAAGACATTACGAAGAACTATTGAAAATATATTTTAACTAAAAATAAAGATAGATTCTTAAAAACCACAGATAAGAAAAATCTTGATAGAACATAAGAATTTTAGTCTAAAATCAGAGAGCAGGCGCAAAGAAAAACTACTCCTATACGTTTCTCCGTAATTTTCTAAATATTTTTAATTTGTTGTATATTTACAAATTCTGTGGAGCCTCCTAGTATAGCACCCTCCCTATTTCATCCCGTGGGTGTCGTAGGAGGCGACTAAAAGATGGGCCGCGGCGTCTTCTGTAATTTTACCACCAATACTGCGATCCCTAAACCTTTAGCCAGGCGTGGGGATTATGGCAAGCCCCCTTAAAGGGAGAGGCCTTGCTTTAACATTGGTCTTCTGGCTGATGATGATGATGATATTTAGAAGGAGCTATTTATTTTTTCTCTCACATCCAGCGGACCTAATGGCCCGCCCCACTAGTGTGTCCAGCCCCTAATCCGGTTGTTTTACGACTCGCCTTTTGTAGCCGCCGGCACTGAACTCCCGGCCATTTTCATTTATCGTACGTATTGTGTCCGTACGTGTATACCGGCCGATTTAGTTTAGTATGTCACGCGGATGTCACTCGTTTTCCTTTATGTCTACACGATCGCGGGATTTTATTGGTTTGTCTGTGCGTTAACGTTATGATGTTATACTTCTCTTTGGTTTATGGTCAAGCTTTGTTTACGTCGTGTGGTCACTTTATGATATTTCTATAGGTTAGTGCGAATGGCAAAGGCTTGCGCTATAACAATGAAGTTTTGATGTGCGACTAAATGTGTGTGTATAAACTTCTAATAAAAAGAACACAACTTACTAAACCTTACACTGTCGGATGTTATTCTTTTCACCATCCAGATACTCATGGTCTAGAAAGTGTGCGGCCAATCTAGTAGTATGAGCTAGTAGGTATATAGGTGTAAGCTTAAAATATACCCACGTGACATCCTTTTAGACTAAGTTAAACAAGAAACAAGGATAAGTATATAAAATCTATTGAATTTCCCCTTGTTGAATATCAGCATACTGTATTCCCTGAAGGAGTTGCAGAGGTGTACCAGTACACTTATATTTCACCAACGAGAGTATAAGTTTCATGCCCATGTGTTTTCGACGCCATGACACAGTACACTGTTTCCTCTCCCTCAGAAATTACGTAACATTTCCTTATTATCCCAGCTTGAGTCCATAGAACACAACTTTGAAGCTCCAAACACACATTTTCACTTAGCAACAGTTAAATCATGCGATATTTGTGTAAATACAGCATTGAGAATTAATACAGCAATATCAATTTACGTCCAAAAATAACTGAAACCGTTTCAATGGGGATGCCAATCCACAATTTGTGATACGCAACGCGGATCGTTTGTGGATGTAAGAAGACGTGGAGTGGGTTGTTCTATTTTAGAGTTAGAAAATTTTGCGGTGTGATAAATATAATAAATCTCGGGTTAGCAGTAAGCTTATAACATAGTCTCTTTTTACATCAATACTTTATATAATTAAGTGTATAATATAGTGGGCAGTAATTTGTAGTCTTGGCCTACTGCTACTGAGACGGGCTATTCGCAATTTATGGAACTATTTCTGATTTATGGGGTACAAGTAACACCGACGCACCCTAAATGGTTAACTTTTCTACCATCCTTGTTCTCTGTTTAATTTCTTAACTACGACATGACCTATTCCATGTGGTAATTGGCTCATACCAATACGATACGATTTCTGATTTTTAGACCTTTTGAAAACATGAAGACTCTTCCACGTATGCACTTAGGTACTAACTAAATATTGCAAAATTATAACCCGTAAATCACACACTGTAGGACATCAAAATCTTAAACAGTGAAAGAAAACAAAAACTCATCAACTTTCTATACAAAAAAATATTGAACATAATAAAATATCACAATACCGCCTCCACCGTTTCCAAGACACTGCACATCAAACTTCACAATAGCTATCGTGTTTCTTTGATAGGTACGTTAATTTGACAAGGGTATTGAATTGTAGCGGAGTATATATTATAGTGTAAGTGAACATATATTATGGAGGAGGTACATATGAATGCGACGGTAACATGTGGGTTATTGATTGGAGCCGCGCCGTTTAGACTGTATTGAGTTTGTATGTTGTAGAGCTTCTATAGAGTTGTGACCTTGTGGTGTTAGGTTCGAATCCAAGGGCAGAAAAGTTTTATAGATTTCTTTTTACTTTAAACATTTTTTGTTGCAGTTTTCGACATTAGTGTGATACATTTAACGTCATATCATCACGCTTGTATTTCTCTTAGAAGTAGACAGAGGAATACATTCACATTTTACCATTTATGTTATAGGTCCCAACGTAAGATGGAGAGAGCCTTATTATATGAGACCTTAGACTCTGTGCTGCTCCTCAAAATTACCTACACAAACCCAATAACACTTTGCCCGACCTAGGAATCGAACCCTGGACTTCTTGCTCAGCAGTCAAGCCTGTGACCACTAGTCCAAAGAGGCAGTCACAATTCTTTATACATATTTTACTCTAAAAATACTACGGAAGAATTCGATCAAGATTGATAGTAATCTTGTCACATAATGGCCATAATTCTTAGTTTCCAATTTAGATACCATGTTGCCTAATTGTAATTAAATACACATGAGTTTACTTCACGTACACACTTTGTCTCACCAGCGATATTGATTTGTGTTCGTTAATTACGATGTATTCAATACTTGCTGTAATAGGACCGCTCTTGTATAGGTGTTTTATTTGATTTACACCAAGTTTAACGTGGTATGTAAACCCTAATAATGGCATTGGATTAGGATGAATAGGTGGCCAGTGAGCGGCAAAATAGGGGTACTATGTTTATTTATGAGAAACATGGCAAGTCATTAGCGTTTTAATAAAAATAATCTTATATTTAAGTGCAAGATTTGATTTATCTTACTTAAGATTTTTTGTACTTGTGTTTGTCACCTAACTTCTCCTAAACGGGTGGACCGATTAGGATGAAACTTTGTGTGTATTTTTCAATAGTTTCCTAGGTGGTTTGAAAACACAATTGGACCTGGTGGGTGGCGCTGCTTTTCCGGGCCGGATGACGTCTGTTGGGTCCGCTAGTATAATATAAGAAAAGAGTGAATGAGTGGGCCTAGCTAGACACCTAGCAGAATTCACCGCATTTTCTAAAAAACAATTATTGTTGATAAAATCAGTACGATATTTCCATGGCTTCTTTTGGATCTGTTTACAAAATTTTCTAAAACACAGATCTTCCAACAAAAAACTAATATACCTAGGTAATGTGACGTATGACGTTCGAAGTTTATTCCCATAATATATTTATGTGGATACTTGTTTACAAACTATAATAATACTATACAGGGTGTCCAGTAAATAGCACGACATACTGCAGGGGGTGATAGCTAAGGTCCCTACCTATCAATACAACACAATATATGTTCAGCAAAATCTTACGGATTTACAGTTTTACAAAATTTTCCGAAATACCGAAAAATCTCTACCTTGAAACAGATTTTGAAGCATCTCGTAATGAAAAAATCCTTTTCTAGTACTTTTTTTACATCAAATTATTCGTGAATAGTTACTTTACTCATTGATAAGTCTTTTTGCTATCAAAGACAATAATGTTTTCAAGAAATACTATTTTTTGTTTAAATTTGCACAGAACTATTTTCTCATCACTTAAGTTTAACCTACAGTGGTGAAAAAAAAATGTATGTGGCAGTTTTGTACAACAAATTTAAAAAATAGCTTGTTTAATGGTGATTTAGGAAAGATACAATACTAGTGCATTTTCATTAAAAAAATACAAAAAAATGCTATTTTAGTTCCAGAGAAGCTGATTTTGTTGAAAATGTAATTAACGTAATTTTGACAAAAACCACTATGAGAATAAGTAATAGCTGCTCATTAACGCGAATTATTATAAAACTAGTTGTTACACGTAAAATGTTCCGAGTGAGCTAAGAGAGGTGATGTGGCTTCAAAATGATGGGTGCCCTGCTCATTATGGCCGGGAAGTAAGAGCCTACTTAGATGAAGCTTATCCAGGCAGGTGGATTGGGCGACTGGGATCGATATTATGGCCACCTAGGTCTCCGGACCTAAACCACCTGGATTTTTTTATTGGGGTGCCATGAAGGACAAAGTCTATGAAAAACCGATCCAAAATGACAATGAATTGAGAGCAAGGGTTAACATTGCAGAAAGAAAAATATCGGAAACAAGCCAGAGAAGACTCAAAAGCTCATTCTTAAGACGATGCCGAGCGTGTATTAGGGCACAAGGGAAGCAATTTGAGCATTTATTGTAATTTATTTAAATGAATGTTTATTAAAGTATACTCCTCTGTTTTTTTTACTTTCACCTTATCCTTCAAGATGTTATTTACAGACCGGCCGGCCGGTCGGCTGTAGATTAATTATTATGTAATTCGAACCGTAGTATGACCTTACAACGATTCGAATTCAAAGTCACATTACTTGCATTTAAAATGAAATGCTCTTATTAACTAAAAAGCTTATTTTTTTGTATTTTTCAAAATGAAAATGTACTAGTATTGTATCTTTCCAAAATCACCATTAAACAAGCTATTTTTTAAGTTTGTTGTACAAAACTGCCACATAAATTTTTTTTTCACCACTGTAGGTTAAACTTAAGTGATGAGAAAATAGTTCTGTGCAAATTTAAACAAAAAATAGTATTTCTTGAAAACATTATTGTCTTTGATAGAAAAAAGACTTATCAATGTGTAAAGTAACTATTAACGAATAATTTGATGTAAAAAAAAGTACTAGAAAAGGATTTTTTCATTACGAGATGCTTCAAAATCTGTTTCAAGGTAGAGATTTTTCGGTATTTCGGAAAATTTTGTAAAACTGTAAATCCGTAAGATTTTGCTGAACATATATTGTGTTGTATTGATAGGTAGGGACCTTAGCTATCACCTCCTGCAGTATGTCGTGCTATTTACTGGACACCCTGTATATAACTGCTATATCTACCTACCCCACCGAGTAAACAATTATCACATTCCACACCATTACTCTGGACATTCAATAACTCGTTCAAAAACAAAACTCATTTCGTTCGTTCCAAAATGGCGTCATTATACATTAATATTAACAGCATCGAAATTACTCTGATATCGAATTTAATTACTCGTGAAAATTATAATGTATCGATATAACAGAACATCAGTGTTGCTGAATTATTAGTTTATCGCCATTTTTAACTAATGTGGAAACATTGAAAAGCTCCAACAAGCTTGCTTGGTCAAGGATGCCCTGATGTTTATTTCGAGAACAGATACTACGATGAACAAGGCCTACCTACGAGGGTCAAACTGAAAGTTCTTAGAAAATCAAAAACTGATTACATTAGCCAGTTATTAGTTTTATTATATCTTTTCAAAATATTGTCCATTCACGTCAATACACCGCTGCATGCGATGGAACCACTGGGAAAAGCACTTTGCCCACTCGTCTTTAGGGTTCTCTTCAATGGCATCGCGATACGCAGCCACCGCTTCTTCAGCATTCATAAACCGCTTTCCTTTAAGTTTTTCTTTAATTTTTGGAAATAAATAAAAATCACAAGGGGCGAGGTCGGGGCTATACGGCGGGTGACCCAGTAATTCAACGTTTGATGTCGCCAAATAGTCGATCGTTCGCTTAGCGGTGTGCGACGAGGCGTTGTCGTGGTGAAGGAGGATCCTACTGCGAGGTCGTTTCTCTCGAACTTTTTCCAAGACAAGTGGCAAACAATTGGTAGTGTACCATTCTGCAGAAACTGTTTTTTGATCCTCTAACACAATTGTTGCGAAATGACCTATCCTTCCAAAGAACGAGGCCACCATTTTTTTTCCCGCACTTCGATCTCTCTTCACTTTAGTTGGCAACCTCTCGAAAGGAAACACCCACTGAGCAGATTGTCTTTGGTTTCAGGATCATAACAGTAAATCCAGCTTTCGTCACCTGTTAGTATGTCGAACACAGCATTTGAGTCACCTCCGTTAAATCTTTCAATCATTTTACGGCACCAATCCACACGATGGAGTTTTTGAGCCTCAGTCAAATTATGAGGTATCCACCGGGCGCAAAGCTTCCTGACTGCTAAATGTTCGTGGAGGATTTTGTGCACTTGACTCATACCGATGCCTAAGCTTGTCCGAATCTGCTGATAGGTCACTCTTTTGTCAGTCTCTATCATACGCCGCACAACACAGATGTTATCTTCAGTCGTCGCCGTAGAAGGCCGTCCCTCACGTAAATCATCAGTGAGATTAGTGCGACCACGTTTAAACTCATTAAACCAGTTGTAAACTGTCGCACGAGATGGGGCTTCATCGTGAAAGGCCAATCGTAGTCTATCATAACTTTCTTGTTGACTTAAATGACATCGAAAGTCATAAAAAATCATTGCACGAAAATTTTCTCGTGTTAAATTCATGTTGACGTGACACAGACAATTTTCAATTTGCCGCCAAATCGTAAAACAAATGACAAATTAATGAAATATATACTCAGTAATATTGGCAAAGAGTTCTATTTTCAAATTTTAGAATTATTTTTTTATTATATTGTTTATAAGTGGCCAGTTCTAAGAACTTTCAGTTTGACCCTCGTATCTACGTATTTTGTTTTCGGTATAAGTTTATGCCGACAAGTCCGAGGGGGGTCTTATTGGGCGTAACTGGACAAAGGCGAGACTGCTTGAGCCTCCAGCCAGGTCTCCTATCTACGTTTAAAGATACATATATAGATATAAGGAGATATTGCATAACTGTGTGCTTAAAAACATGTGCACTCTCTATTTCCTTTCACAGTTACTTATTTAAAATTACTTACAATCCTATGGGACTGGGAGAAGATAAATATAGGATAAAATCGTTCCAGAACAAATACTAGACACGGAGGAGTTTCAATGTGTGAGAAACGGTGACTCATCAGAGGACCAACCGGGTGGAACTGTCCTTCAAGATTTTTCATATCAAAAAGTAAAATTCCTTTTAAATATGTATGTTCCTAATACATACGTAAAGTCACGCCTATTTCCCAGAGGGGTAGACAGAGACCACGAATTTCCATGCTACGATCCTGACATACTTCTTTCGCCTCATTCACTCTTTCCCAACACAAATATCGTTTAAAACAAGCTTGTATTAAGTATTTGCGTATGAAAATAATATATTCGGTACTTTATATTTACTTTGAACGGTGAATTTTAATGGCTTCAACCATTTACCATTTGATTTCAATTCGTTTTGTTTGTTGTATAATATTATTTTATTAATTAAACCTCAGCTGTGTTTAATTACTAAATATAATTACATTGTGTTTCAGACATCAGTCGTTTAAATGAACGATTTTCCTATATTGCTTCAGACAAATATTTTATTTTTCGCTTCCGTGGAAAGGGCAGTTTCTGTAAGCATAATGTATATTACTATATTATATACAATACTAATCCAGTGCTGCTTTATAGACACCAGTCAAGAACCAAGTTTACCTTCAGTTTCAAGAAGGTTTGATTGTGTCGACACTATTCCTACGGTTTTTATTAGGCTATATTATCATTTCACTGATGCTCATAGATCTTCCAAATTTCTAATAATTTCTAGTCCTAAGCTACTGCAGACCTTCCTTCTAGGTCTGTCTAGCCATCGCTTTCCAGGTTCACCGCACGTCGTAAAAAATCAATATAACAAAATACAGACCAAGGTTAAGGCCATAAGGGTAAACCTAAAGAACTTACGACACTCATCATTATTTTGACCAAAGTCCAAATAAGGACTGACAGTTTGACAGTCCTACATTTTATGCTCAAATTGAACTTTAGGCCCAGTATAAACGTCAGTAATAAAACCCAATTCTCAATAGAGACGTTCACCATCTATTTTCCAATCGTTCAGCTATAGACAGGTTATTCTCAGCTCTAAAATCACGTCCCCTATTTCCATTTCCTCGAGCGAGCGCTTAACAAAATGGCCATAAAATGTTAAAGTCTCAAAATTTAAATATCGCAAGCCGTCTGGCCGTCCCCGTGCGCAACGGATTGATGTTTATATGTATATACAAAATGCCGAGACACCGCGCAGGAGGTATAATTGTTTACGATCATTATGGAGGTGGTAAGTAGATAAACGGTGATGGAACTTATTTAAGGAAAGTCCTCAGTGATCATGTTCTGTGGTCATCAACTGGTTAGGAAGAAAGTGTCTTTCTGTATGTATACCTATGTAAAGATAATAAAAGTTTAATTTATTTTAATAGGTACAATGACAGACTACGACTTAAGACAGTTCAGTACAGCGTTGACAATATACAACACATAATCTAAAATTCTAATAGTCTCGTATATTTCTAATCACTCATTCTTTTCTCAGTACCTATAACTCTTTTTATTTTACTAAAGACTGACAACATTTCATCATCACCAACATCAGCCAGAAGACGTCCACTGTTAAACAAAGGCGTCTCCCTAAAACGACATACATAGACATACTTTAATCATTCAAAATTGTAGTAACCATTCATTAGTTACTAACGCCAAAACTCTTGTTACCAACCACACTGCTATTTAAATTAGGAACGTGGTTGCTACCTAGCTTCAGACCCTGTACAATAGTGTCACCTTATATTATCACACTAATAAGGTCCAGCATTGTATAGTCAGGTATAACCAAATTGATGGCAACCTTGAAGCTTTGTGATTCACAAATAATGGCGCTAAGGTTTTGCGTAATTTAAGGCTAAAAAAGAAGACATTAAGTTATTAGTCATTGGAAAGAGAAAATGCCGTTATTAGTCAATTGAAGTCATCAGTTCCAAACGGTTAATATAAAATCCGATTATAAAAGGTTCGTGTAATATCCTCATTGTAATTCTCTAAATTCAAGGACAGCTTTTGCGCAACGGAAAACCGCAAAACCACTGCCTAAAAAGGACCAAAAGTCATTTATCAAACTTCGGGAATATCCAAATTTATAATCGGTGATCTCAGTGAAGTGGTCTTAGTAGCTCCATGGTTCTACAGTCTAGGTGCAAGCCAGACGCGGTGACTGACCTGCGACCGTGATGTGCAATATACTACGAATATTAGCCTCGACACATACCTACCAACCACCATAATACTACCATTATTGTATTAGTAGGTAGCGTGCATGGAATAAAACCTACGCACTTGTGTGCCTTCTGCATCGAGTTTTTACTGACTATCCAAAGTAGAGAGTCTTGTTGATCTTGTGGCAAGGGCGTCTGCGTATAAGGTCCTGGGTTTTGATTTCCGAGTCAAGCGAAGTTTTTGTAGTTTTTTCTAGGAGTTAATTCTCAATATCAGCCTGGAGTCTCTATTTGGTTTCTCGGTAAATGGCAATTGGCTTGCCCTCTATTGCATAAGAATAATATAACTGAGTGGCAAAATATTGCTGTGTAGTTAACACTCCGTATACACATAGATACTGGCGTGATGGTATACGTACAAAGTCAGAGAAAGAACAGTTATCCTCTAAGTCCCAAGCTTGATTAATATTGGAGAGGTATCTACCGGTTTCACTTGTACTGACTACCGTCTGGCCCCTACTAACTCGATGGAAAGCAAAATACTAATTCTGTGTCTCATAAAATTAAATCTGTCAGCATAAACTGAACAAATGTCAAGTCCTCGATACAAACTTTGGTTTGCATCCCCCAACTACTTTAACACTCATGATATAAGAATCATTTTTGTGTAATTTATTACAGATTTAATTCCAACCTCAAGGCCAAATGAAACTGAGCCAAAACGTGTCCATTACCACTATTTATTTTTTATACAGTTGCCAAAGTGTCGTAGGTTCCTTATTTTAAAGGGATAAGATTGATTTTCGTGCTGCTAATGTATTTTTTACAGCAAATTGTTGATGTATCTTCTTTTTGTACGACTATGTATGATATTGTTACCAGGAAAGAGGGATAAGCGACCGAACCGTTTGTGTAACTGACGATGTTGCAGATTAATTATAATATTTTGTTTATCTCGAAAATAGGCCAACAGTTTCCGAAGGTTCAATAACCTGTAAAGGCAGCCAAGGGGTTATATTTGGAAGACCAGTTTACTCTTGGAAACTCTTTAACAATATCAATTACCTACAGGTTATTTATACAGGGAATTTAAGGTGACGGAAAGAAATAACTACTAGAAAAATGCATGAGATTAAGGTTTTATTCGACAATATGACGCTACCACCACGGAGCACCGATTCTCCCGTAAGGCAGATTTAATATGTAGAGGTGATAAGATGTTAAGATCCTGTACTACCTATGTCTACAAATAAAGATTTTGATTTGATTTGATTTGATTTGAGAATAAGAATCGGTATTTTGTCCTAACTATAAATTAACTTACATTGTGTCTTACATCTATGTATAATCCTGCTTTAAAAGTTCATGGTAAGGGGGTAGATCAATGATATTCAAGAGAAAATGGTTCTGAACCTACATAGGTGAGCTTGTATGATCACAAAATTATTACATTGAAGCATATAAAAATCCGTGGTGTCTGCCTATCCCTTTTGAAAACAGGCGTGAACTTTATAGGTGTATTAAGTTGTACAGCTCAATGTTTTATCGTTCATAATAACGAGCAAAACGCGACTGCTAATCTTGCGAGGACTTCATAACTACAATAAAAAAAAATCAGCCAAAATCAGAACAAAAAGCTGGAGAAACAATTCAAATCCCAAATATTGTAGTATTAAGGAGTCTCCACGTCACTGATATAGATTAAAACAGTATAACTGTCTCCGTTAAGACGCAATCTCTTGTTTCCACTCCGCTAGAGTCGTTAGACAAAAGACAAATACGCAACACTTTCTTGTACGGACAGAAAATAAAGAGAGATTAAAAGTAAAGACCGGGAACGGCGGCAGGTAGGGTTGGCAACTTCAGTTCCACGACAAATATTTTACTTTTTGTTTATTTTTCTGCTGACGGTTGGATAGTTGACAGATTGAATCCATAAGCCAGTTTGCTGGCTTCAACTTTTCAGGGAGCGAAGTGAGACAGTAGCTAAGATTTTAGAATAGTTATGGGTCGCTTAAATATATTGAGGGTGCTTTCTTCGTCATTCTAAGACTCTGAGTTAATAACAGTGCTCATTATTGGTAATAGGGTAGTTGACACCATTAACCAATAGGTAATTCCAAGACACTAAAAATACTCTATTTTACCCCTTTAACTCCATTATTTTTAATTAACCATAGTAAAATATTATTTGTTTTAAAATCAATAAAATATTAACTCAATAGAGATGGTAAATTAGTGACGTCACATGTTTCTATTTCTATTACAATAGCTATGGAGGAATAGAGTTTTGACAGCTCCTAAAAATACGTTAACTGATTAGTGTTGTCAAATACCCAATAGGCTCTTCTAGGCCTTACACTAACCGGCTAAATATTGGTGTATAATGGCATACTTTAACTTTTGGGTACTAGTTACATGGTACCAGGTACCATCTTTGGAATTAAACTACTTTACTACATTACTATAAAATTTGATGCCTAATAATCTTGTTCGGTTGTTTTTCGTTCCATATTCTATTGTATTGTTTATTTGTTTCCCTGCCAGCCCTATCAGTACCAGGAGGCTTGAAGTAAACAGCCGCGTCCAGCACACTGCAATTATCGAGACATATTTGTCACAAGCTAACTGCTAATCCGTAACTATTGAGGCTGCTTCCAGCTTCGTAATCACAGATTTGGTCGTTCTCTCTGGACAATATGAAAACACAATTTTAGGAGATCTTTAGTTTGCCATTAAAACTTTAGGCAAACAACGGCTAGTACTATTGTATTTGAAAAACTTAATAAGCATCTACAAAGGTATTTTTGTTTTATTTTTTTTTGTCTTCGCATCTTGTGAATGCAATATTCTATTCCCATTTTGGAAACAATGAAATTCCAAAAGCACATTCACATACCGATAAACATCAAAACCAATGAAATACGATCTCATAAACAAATAGTAAAATGAAAATCAAAGCAGTATCCATTCTGTATGATCCATATAATATGCGACAGCTGTAGACATTTTGGGACATTTATAAACTCCTGAAAAACTTATAGTAACAGACGATAAGTTTCTAACAGGAAAACTGAATACGTGTCCTTATGGAAAATGCCTTTCAAACAAGACACAAGAGTGACACATTACAACTACGCTTCAAACACCAGAAATAAACTAGCAGCAATTATGATTTTGTTGTAATTTTAATATGAAAAGCGGTGAATCACTTTTATGAGTAAGCGACCATACCGACTGAAAATTTTACGCAGTATTGAAATGATAAAATTGGGTCACACTTTGAATACTTAATTAGCTTTGATCGTTTGGTTCCGTCGACAGATTATATTTAATTGTTAGTTCGGGTTTTAGTTTTTATTCTTCATTTAATTTTCTGTGACGTCATTAGCTGGTAAGTAGGTGGTTGATGTAAAGGACTTTAATTGGGTTTATTAAAGAGGTATTTTTTTGACTCGGCTGTTTATTATCTTGATATTGTAATATGCTTCTAACATTAAAATAAAACTAGGTTTACGGATTTTATCGCGGTTTTTTAATAGATTATTGGTCCCGTGATTGGTGACCATAAATGCTGTAAAGGATTCGAAACGTCGAGACCAATCAATTAGAAAACTGCGATAAAATCCGTAACCCTAGTTTTATTTTAATGTCTAATATTTGCGTAAACGATAGAAATCATTATGCTTCTTGTTCACTATGCTTATGTGTTTTCAGTTGTAAGTTTGACTAATATTAATTACAACTTGTTTCAACACATGTGTGTAAAACACAATATCACAAAGTTGCTTTTAATACATAATATTATTATGTAGGTAACAATAACGATTGGCGCAGTGGTTAAGCGATTGGACTGCTGCGCTGAAGTTTGCGGGTTCGATTTCCGCTTTTCACAAATAATTGTATGATACGCAGATGTCTGGGTGTTAATATATGTGATATTTCATGCGCACCTATAATACAGGAGAAAATCAGTCGACATTTAATATCATTAAAAAAAACATATTTTTGTTCAAAAAAATCAATTAACAAATTTAATATTTCGTACCGAACCCTAATTTGTCTGTCTGTCTGTCTGCACAATAACCCTGTAATTGCTGCGTCGCAATTAACCCGCCGATGAGTCAGTGCACTTTCATAGGTCTTTGTTACTTGAGGGCGGCGCGCAACACGGAAGCGACAAAGGGTTAGTACTAGAAACGTAGAAGTCAATTATGTGGGACCTTGGACCCTTATTTGAATAAGTGTTTTCTTTGTGCAGATGTAGGAAATGTTAGTGTATGTGCGTTAATTGTAATGCGAAACGTAGAAGTATGTCTATTGTTGTTCTTTGTGGTTTAGGTTTTGGATTGTAATGGACGATGACCCGATATGCTAAGCATCCTCGATGCAGGACAAGTTGTGTGGAACTCTTCAGAAAAAAATATGTTTACTAGTCAATTACCTACTTATACGAATATTTAGCTTTTGCCCGCTTTAAGTAGCCTATGTCCTTTCTCGGGTCTTAAACTTTCTACATGGCAAATGTCATCAAAATTCGTTATCGATGATGCGTCAAACTCATATATTTTTCATTCTATTCGATTTGTAGGGGCCAGTACATATTAGGCACTTTTATATGAAGTTGCTCTAAGAAGTATAAGTTTGGCTGTATAGACATGACTGTTAAAATCCACTTTTTCTTAATTTCCAGTTGATAAATTTAATCTCTTTTTTAACTCAAGAGTGAATTATTTTCAATAGAGCAGTTCCACTATGATCTGGTTAACAACCCTTACAATAACAAACAACTATTTACTACGTATCAAAATTTCTGTAAACACTAAACATTTTAGGATGCAAATACCATAAAACAGTATGGTGTTAATAATGATGATGTGGCAAGTGGAGTGTGTAACAGGTCGTCTGGGCAGCGCGGGGTGAACGGCTAGTATGGCCCGCCGGGTCACTCACTCCCGTCTGAGAGACACACGGCCGGGGGGAGCAGCGAGCAACGAGCTTGTTGGGTAGAAACTGGGAGAAGAAATGGCGAAATTATTATTGATTTATAAAAAAAAATGATACCAAAATCGCTTTAAAAGTCGTACACTTCTGCCTACCCTTTTGAGGAGTACAAGCGTGTCCGTTATATATGTCAATCAATAATAGAAAAAAAAAAATTGGGTACTCATTGATTTATTTAAACATTTTGCACTATCTACTATTTAAATTGCTTGATACAAATGATATTTATAAAATATTAACTTTATTTTCTAATCTATTCCGACAGTATTAGATTGTCTCGTTGGATTTGTGCCTCGTTTCCTGGTTGGTCGCTATGCGTGACTACACATAAGGTCCTGGGTTTGAATCCCGGGTCGGGCAAAGTGTTACTGGGTTTTACCATTAGATAATTCTCAGATTCTGGATTTATGTCCGGTTAATGGCAAAAGTATGCCAGGATCGTAGCAAATGGAAACCCGTGGTCTCTGCTTACCCCTCAGGGAAACAGGCGTGACTTTATGTATGTATGTAAAGGCAAAAGGCTGGTGAAATGTGGGTGTATGTCAACCTCTTCCTACCGAGGACCCTCTGGGGAATACAGGCCTGATTTTATATAACATTAAATTAGTAATTAGTACCTTAAACAACAAAAGGCGACAATCACAACGTGGTTACTTTGCATTTGCACCTGGCCAGCCGCTAGCTAGATACAAGTAGGTCTCTCTTAAAGCCCAGCTAACACCAACATTCAAGCTCTCCGTCCTCCCCACCAGTGGTTCCCCTCCACTCGCCGAAACTGCCAGACAGACGAATGAATTCACAAGTTCCCGAAACTTGGGTCTCACCAGTTTTGTGATAGACTTAGACGTCTTCGTACGAAAGTATCAAGTTGAGTGTGTCACTTGAGATAACTTTACCAATCAACCTGAGACCGGTTCCAGATATTACTTTTGATCTCTCGAGTGGCTGGTGTACTGATATATTAGTTTAGGGGATAACAGTTTTTGTTGCCATGGAAACTGTGCTATATGCTCTTATTCTGAATATTACAATGTTTGTTGGAAGACTGCAGACCATTAGGATATTGTGTGGACGGCACACTTAGAATGAGGGATACAAGTCAGCCAGTAAAAAAAAAAGAAAGAAGATAGATCAATCCAATACCATAGACTTTACTTTTTTCATGGTTTAAGCCAATTGTCCTATAAACACAGATACTGTCGTTGTGTATAGACAGGACAATCAGCAAAGATGGGGAAGTGAGGTTGCACTGGTCGTACCTAGGTTTCATCGTTCGTCGAGGCTCTGTACTTGTGGTCCATCAAAGAACTCATATATTTAAAAAGATAGAGTACCTTTACATGCATATAGTATGTGCTAAAAGTAATGAAGCGAAAGCGCTATGTTATATGTATAGTCTGAACTCATCAGATTTTGATTTATTCTATGTATTTATTCATCGAACCAATATGATTATATATACATTATACAGTAGGTAACATTCCGTACAAAACCAGCGCACATCGTTAGTTCAGACATAGGCATATAAAGTTCTCAAAATGTGTAATATTAATACAATTATAGTGGCGTATAAAGCGCAATAATAACATTATATTAATGCAATAAAACCAAATAGCTCAGGCAAGTGTGGCATTTACACAGAGTACTGATTCAATGGAAATGGCAGATTAATTTTTAATGTATTTTTTTAAGGTACTAAAATAAATAAAAATCTCTATATTATAATATGACTTGGTATCATTTTAGATGTTGCCCATGGTAAGCTTGAATCTTAATGGATAAATGATGGATATGACGTCAACCTTAAGACGTATATACTAAGAGGGAAATTAAAGTTTGGGTGCGAGGTATGATGTTTTTTTCATGGTGCAATAAATAGACCTCGTCTGCCTGGCATTTTTCAAACCGACGAATAAGAGCCAGAACGAACGATCCGTTTTTTAGATTTAGTTACTGCAAAAATCACTGAACTTTATTGACTTTTGTTGTATTATATATTTTCCTATCTTCCAGAAGAAGGACAGCAGCGTCTTCTATTACTTCACCACAAATATTGCACCCCCCTCTCTAAGGGGCAGTCCTTTGTTCAACAGTAGACGTGTTCCGGCTGCTGAAGATGTTCTACAATTGTCTCATCCATATCCCCGACATCTTTGTAAGTTTAATTTTACGAGTCAAATAAACATGCGCGAGAGTTTCCGTATTTAATGCGAACATCTCAAGGTTGCGCTGACGCACGTCGCACGATGCCGATGCGCTTATTTTGATATTAAATGCAACATACATACACACATACATGGCGAGTTTCTTGTACTGAAGTGTTTCAGTTAAAATTATGTGACATTGTAAATTGTTCCCGAGTTTATGTGCAGTGGGACAAGTCTTCCATTATATTATACTGTGGTATAGAAGTATTTGTGCATTTTATTATGATCCAATTTGTCTGTACAATGACGGTAATTATGACAATATTTATAATATCAGTATTAATGGATATAGGAATGTGTATTTGGGATTATATTTTGACATAGACATTAAACTATGTACTTAGGTCTGATAATTATGTGTATACCAATTTGGTATGCGTTGAAATGGAACTGGGCTGGTCACGTCTACCGCATGGTAGGCGATCAATGGCCCAGATGTACGTCCCAATGGACTCCTAAACAAGGTTGACGTCAGCTAGGCAGTCTCAAACGGAGAAAGCGAGATGAACTAGACTCCTTTATGGAGGACTGGACATTAACACTTGAACTGTCCTTGACAAATGGAAAGAGTAGGGAGGCATTTACCTTGCAGTGGGACAGGGGCTGCTAAAAAAAAATATTCCAAGCACATATACTTACAGTCGGTAGTTAAAAAGCCAGGTTGCTAAGAAACGTATTAATTTCATATGGAATAGGAAACAGCGCGATTAAGAAAATGCAATATGTATAAATGTTTACTCAATACCTTTAACACATAAATCATTGATCATTCAGAACTAGGGACTTACAAAATAATTCAAAAATTTCTTTATTCTGTTCTGATAACGTAAGTACCTAAAAAAAGTTATCCGAATAGAAATAACGTTATTTATAGTAACGCTTTAAGTTATTGTTCACAACTATTGTCATTTTCTATACGCCAGTGATAACACCTACAGTCGGTGTGGCCACAAAAAGCAGCAGTTATTTACAACGACCTGCCGTAATGATGACGGTATGACAGTTAAACCTTTTTTATAAGTCATTATATTTATACAACGACTATAACGCTGCGTAGCCAGTTAATAAATTAACTTTGCCGCCCGAACAAGTCAATGATCCATACCTACGTCTGTCACAGATTTGATTCAGAAGTTTAGTTAAGTATCTAAGTAACGAAAGTATGACTACGTCACATCACACTAACAATTATAAAGATAAAAGTTTGTGACTGTGTTTGTTACTTCTTTATGCTGTAACGGCTGGACCAATGTTGATATAATTTGGTATGGAGGTAGCTGACAAACACATAGGCTACTTTTTATCCCGAAACTATATAGCAGGTTACACCGCGGGGCGCAGCTAGTAAGTTATTACATAATTAAGTCCAGTTCAAAATATTACGAGATGTTTGGCTTGCGACTTTGTGAATCACCAGCTCATGAGTAAGGGCTCCGTTTGGGTCCGAAACTAGTCGGATATTCCCGAAAAAGTACGTGAATAAAATCGGAATTATATTATTAATAATAATGTCAGGCAAAACACGAGTATGCAGTAGCACGTCTCTGTCCGGGTTTTTAAAGAACCCACATAAAATGTCATGGCGAAAAATTTATATATAGTGACTTAATGCCATTTTAAACTGCTAACAAGAAATAATAAAATTAAAACAATAATGTTAAAACTCCTGTCATTACAAGGACATATAAATTAGTACTTCTGTAACCTCACTGTTCTACGTCACGGCGCGCAATCGCAGTACTAAAGATGCGCGTGGGCAGCATACAGACGCGTTGCACTCTTCCGCATATGACTCTGCTTATTTCGCTTATTATAATAACAGTCATAAAAGCGGTATACACGATGACTCTCCTGTCTTTTTGTTTGTTGTTTAGCAAGATATATTTGTTAATATCTTGATTGGTAGAGACAAGTCATCCACTTGTTTTATAGTAAATAGGTATTTATTACTTTGAGGTACGAAATAAAGAGAGGTATAATTATGAAAAACAAAACAATTTTTGTGTGATATTAAAACAGTCTTTCCAGCCATGTCTTTTCCGCAAAGGGTTTTAGCTTGTCTCTCCATCGCCAAGAATATCCAAGGGGGTTTGCCCAGTAGTGGGGATATTACAGGCTAATAAAAGATTAAAACAGTGTGAAACTACTCTGATTAATAATAATTAATTGGACCCGTTAAGCCCCGTATTACATAATGGACTGCATAGCGAAAAGTGAATGTAAATTGTAGAGTTTATACATACGTCTTGTTCTACAGGAAATACGGCAAGGAGGCATGAATGTATTGCATCTATTTGGACGCATGACCAATAAAAACAAATAAAAATCACTTTACATATCAAACGAACCTCTACCATGGCCGCAAGGAACCCGGTAAAATTCCCGGAAAATTACCACAAAATAGATCTAAAACCCGTTCCCAACAAATTGGTTTCACATTTGTTCCCCTTTGAATAGCCCTTATAATGCATACCAATCTATTCTGCTGTCGCAATTTCCCACATCGATCCGTACTACATTGTGATAAAGTTCAATATTGGATGAAAATTTGTTTTATAGGTGCACACACGTTTGTATTTTCAGTTATACAGCAGTATTGACAAACGTCCTGTGAAATTAAAGCCTAATTTTATTACGTAGCTATTATTTTGTGAATATTGAGTATTTACATGTTGCGGTAACGTTCTGGAATATATTAATAATAGAATAACAATCCGTGATTGTGTTTCGGTAGTAGTCAAGCTCGGAGTCTAAATTGTATTTAATTTGATTTTAGGTTACTAACGCAGGACTATTTACACAAGAATCTGTCTGCCTGGTAGTTACATCATAACCACTGATCTTCATAGCTTGAACCATACGGATTGTCATGGGCAAAAAAGACGTGATGAACTTTACTTGCTGATCGAAGGTGGTTGTGGAAGCTAGTGCTATGGCTTGTTGACACTAATATTATAAAGGCGAAAGTTTGTGAGTGTGTTTGTATGTTTGTTCCCTCTTAACGCTTAAACGGCTTGACTGATTTTGATGAAATTTCATATGAAAGTAGCTGACACTCTAAATTAACACAAAGGCTACTTTTTATCCCGAAAAAATGTAGCGGGTAACAACGCGGGGCGCAGCTGGTATTGAAAATGTGAAAGTAACTCTGTTTCTCCGTCTGTCTGTTACGCCTTCACGACTAAACCGATGGACAGATATTGGTGAATTTTGGCATGTAGCAAGTTTGAGACCCGAGAAAGGACATAGGCTACTTAACACGAGCGAAGCCGCGGGCAAAAGTTAGTAATCTTATAAAACTAACTTTACACGCATCAAAAGACACTTATTTTATAAAATATACACCAACATACATCTGTTGATACAACTACATTTCGCCAAATATAAAATTTTACCTATTAAGAAAAATACTTAGTTTATTTTTCTTTAGAACACTTTGAAAAAAATCTTTTTTTAACTTACTTCTGCAACTCATCTTATTTTGTTTTTTATTGAAATCAAACAATCGCCACGGCAGATCGGCACAGATATTTAGGATATTGGTATGCTAAAACGGCGGAATTTCAAATGCAGTATGCAGTTGGCATACCGTTTGCGTACCACTGTCATACCCAGTCAACAAAATATAGTTTTTGGGCTGTAACAGCTCACAGTTGAAGGTATTATTTTTGCACTGTACTGCAATATTTATCTTACATATTCGTTGTTCAGTTTGTATTTCAGTTTGTTTTGAATCGTTGCATATTTTATGTTTACGTCCGCTATGATGGCGAAGCTGCCGAGGCGTTATTGGGGCATTTAGTTCTGAGCCCTGAGGTCTAAGCTAAGTCGAGAGACCTAGTAAAACAATAGGTCCTTGAAGATCTAACTGTAGTGTAACCCTTACGAATTAGATTTACAAATATACTAAAATAGATTTACATATAATTAGATTTTGTGGTCTGTGATATAATAATAAATACAATAGTGTTAAATAGTTATATAAAACTACATTAAATAAAATAAAATTTGTATATCTGTATAGATACAATGTGGCGAACTGAAACATGCTTTTGTACCATCTACTATTGTATACATACCTACATTGACAAATAAACGATTTGTATTTGTAAAAGGATATGAGATGGGCTTTTGTTTTATCGAGTAGCCTTTACCTACTATAGTCCTGTTCTTGACCAGGCAAGGGTTAAAGGTAGCCAAGGATGTCTGAAGTACATAATCCATGCCTGGAACTGACCGTTCGCTTTTGACCACTTTAAAATAGTGGCTGGAGAGAGAGTGCCTGTTCTTTATGCCTAATGTATCCTGAAGCACGTCTACATATGAAGTAGCAATAAGTGGGCACATGGCAACATTGAAAACGTAACTTTTAGGTACTACTAAATGCTTTAATTATTGCATTAAAGTATTTGATGTTTGTAAGTCAAGCGTTGAAGCTCTCTTTCCCTTCCAAATTATGAATCTCATTTAGAAGTAGAGTGGTTAATTCTTCTCCACTTTCCTCTATTCCAGACGATTTTTTAAGTTGTCTGAAACTCCTAATATCAAAATTAGTTTAGCTAAAATTCATACTAAGTAAAAAAAATACTAACTAGCGCTAATGTCTAAAAGTTATTATAAATATTTATATTGTTTTGTTTCCTAACAACAGAAAATAAAGCTACAGAAAAAACATCCCTCTCTGTCAACCATTTAAAAACATTACAATATTCTAAATTCAAATCTCGGCAAAGTTCAAAATACGAGCAAGTTCGACCCCCTGCCCTTTTGCCCTTGTCAAAACTGGTGAAAACCTGTCGTTTTAATTTGTGAAACAATTTACATAGCGCGATGAACTGAATACTTAATATCACATGTTATGGTATGAGAGATGACAAAAAGCTGTAAATATATAGGTAAATAAAAAGTAGATAAACTTAGATTGCATTACTTGAAATATGGTTGTATATAACCAAAACATAATATTAGGTAGGCAGACTTGTACCTACGTTAGGCATCGCGCCATTCTGCTTCTGAATATTAGGTACCAAATGAAATAACCCAATTACAAATTACACTTTGCCCGACCCAGGAATCGAGCCCAGGACCTCATGCTCATCAGTCGCGCTGTGCGACCACTAGACCAACGAAGTAACTCTGTATAACTGATATCAGTATAATTTTTAATGCTCTTTGTGAGGCCACTATTTAACACAACTTAATATTTAGTACAGAACACAACCTCCCATTTATTAACCGCAGTTCGTCTTGCTTAACCTCAGATATCGATCAATGTCATACATATTTACACATCAACCTACAACATAATGTCTTAAAGGAAAATACATTACAATATACATACACTTTGTTCCACTAACGGTGAAAGTGTGAAACTGTCGAAAGAATTGCGGCCTGATCTCCTTACGTCCAGCCCCCTTACCGTGAACTTTTAAAGCTAGACAGTTTACGCTGTGGAAGCGAGAAGTTGCATTACACTCCACGTACCAGCGTCTCGCTTTGTCACTGTAAACTCTCTTGCTTTAAGAGCTCATGGTAAGGGGGCTGTTACTTTGTTTGCGTGAAGTATTATCAGCTTACGTTTATTTTGGTACCATTATATATTATAAGTTACTGACAAATACAAATTACAAAACTAAGGACTTTACTCGTAAATAATCATTTTAATGTCTTCAGTTAAAATGCTTTACTTGATATTATAATTGGTGATGCACATATTGCACATGTGTAAAGACTTGATCCCATTTTTTATTTGTTGTCTCTTTGGGTGCTTATTTTGAATATTATTTTTTTTCTTTTTCGGCAGGCCATAACCCAATAGCCATATAGAGATCATTCCGTAGTGTAGAGATTGGTCAGTCAACAAGGATGGTAGCGAGGTTGACCGTCCAGGGTGCGCGGGACGTACTAAAGTATCGTCGCTTGTAGAGGCCCTCTACTTGCACCCCATTGTTACCCGACTACAGCGAAGTCTAAAGGAAGAGTTATGATTTTAGAAGTCTATTTAATAACTAAGTTTTGTTGACGGTTGCTATGGTGACCGAAGTGCATGAAGTCTTAGTTTTATTCCTCGGTCGCAGAAAATATTACTAGCATTTTTTGTTTCAGTTGCAACCTAAGGATTAAATTGAAGTCTCATACATAACTATAGGATCGACACCCAAAATTGAACTGCAACTTTGGCAAAATGCGCTGACCAACAGCCCACTTAAGATTACCCTTGTAAAATATTCTGTACGTCAAAAGGCTTAATTATACGTTTATTTCATATAATATACTTGAGAAGGTACTCTTTATTTCCAACAGAAATAAACTTATCTGTAATCAGTAAACCAAATATCTAGAACGTAAACATTTTTATTTATCAACATCACCCCTTAATATAAAAGGTTCGATAAATAAAACATAATACCGCATTATTGCTGGGCGGGTGGGTAAGCGTTGAATAATTCACGGCATAATCACCATGAAAAGATCAAAGTGGACTTGCCGATGCGTAATATAGTGTTTGCTGTACAATTTACTCATTTATTGCTGCATTTGTGGATTATAAGCAGAGGTTGAAGTACTCAAGCGTTCGGCTTTAGAGCATTACAATAAACAAGACTATAAGTAGGTCTAGTAGGACGTACTTGCGAAACAAAAGTAGTAATATACTGTATTATGATGACAAACAAACGTTATAACCCTCAAAACGTCAAGTGAAAATTTATAACAAAAATAACGAAACATAACAGTCATTAAACCTATTTTAAATGCAGTATTACATGGGCGCCAGCAGGGGGTGCAAGGGGGTGCACTTGCACCCCCCGACATGCAGAAAAATACATAGATTTTATTATTCTTTATTAATTTTGTTTGAAATGCACCTTTAGTCGCCTTCTATCTATCATCTTTTCAAATGTGTTTGACGAAGCCAATACGTCTAGTCAATTTATTCTACATTTGTGTAGGAATATGTATATAGTTACTAATGCAAATACACTTTATGCACCCCCTTGAAAGAAATCCTGGCGGTATCCATGTGCAGAAATATTACATTTTGTTTTAACCCCCCAAACCTTATGCGAAAAAGTTGTAAACGAATGCGACATAAGCAAAAACATATTAGTAATTATATGTCTGTACGTACTGACGTAATAAAATATTTTGGTAGAATACAATTGACTTTTAAATGTTAACCCTAAAAATGTCAATGGAGAATTTTGTAAGCGATATGAAATGAACAAAAAGTAAACAATATCAATATCTGCGGTGTGTGCGGGTTCAGAGGCACGTCAAACGGGACACATGACATTCTCGAAAGCGCATCGTCATATCCTGAATGTCGTTCATGAGTTATGGGTGGAGGTTTTGTGTTGTGAGCGAACGCTGCGGTTTTCGTAAAACGCAACTAGCATCGTAAAAATTGCGATGTATTTACAATTATATTGACGTTTTTTTGATTGTCTTTAACGACATAATGGTTAACAAAGCCTGGGAAGATAAATCATTATCATCATCAGACAGAAAACGTCCACTGTTGAATAAAGACCTCCCCCTTAGTGGCAATTAAAATCCGTAGCCTCTGCCTGCTCTTCCGTAAACAGGCGCATCGCACGATGTCCAAGTAAGTACTCGTATATTATCTGCATACATATTTATATTCTCTTTTCATATAAATATCATTACGTAGCCTAATGTGCTGATTGAGGGTTAAACGCCTACCAATGAAAAATGTAACAAAATTAAAAGAGTTACTTAACCTACAAAAACTCGATGGAAGTTGCGCATGCGACGTATACAAAAAAAACCCGCCCTCATTACTTTCTTAACACTCAAATACAAGCCAAAAAGATATGAGCATAAAAACAAAAGGAAAACTCAAACAAAAAGAATAGATTTAAGCGCTCGCGCACACAAAACAATTCTGTGGACACCCATCGCTAATTAAGCGCGTTCGTTTCATCTTACTTTGTCACTTGTTCGCGGAAAAATGCAGTTTAACAAAGGGGAAGTAAGTCAAAGAGGCGTATTATTCTTGCATCTCGATTAGCGGAGGGTTGACTCACGATAATTAGCATAACCATACGTAAGGCCGGCTTTGTTTATTCAAATGCACGTGAACATTAATAACCAAAGTGAATGAACTAAAATAAGTTAGTTGCAAACGTTAATTGCATGTGGGTTAAACGCGACTGACGCTGATATATAGATAACCCTTTAATGTACACTGTACACCATCTTAATTAGTGTTACAGTTTTTAGTTCACAAATTATAATTGCGAGACGGGTTTTTTTTGTCGGTGTCTGTCGTCTGTCTGTGTTTCGTATCCGGTAAATATTTTACGTAATGTGATACGTAAATTAAACTTTAGCTTAGTTATAGAAATTAGTAACTTTAATTAGGACTTCTAATTTAAAGTTTTGGGACATTTTTTGACTAAAGTTTTCACAGATGTTTCTCGAAGAGGGTGTAAGTGAGTTATTGAATGCTATCGATGTACAATTCGTTTTGTTGATCATAAGGTGCATCCGAGGCGATAATCCACGCAGCCGAACTGCTGACCGGCTTGTTAATCTTAGCATGAGATAGATAACGTTTTGTAAAACCTCATAATTAAGTCCAAATATACTGCAGATGGTACGAGATGCGGCCCTCAAATCTCAGACGATCTACATTGTACAATCCAAAATTATAAGGCATTGTGTAGGTTTCTCTTTTATTTCTTCTTCTAGTTGTCTGGCAATTTGAGTATGTCATAGGGCCTTCAGATGGTACGAGAGATGTCAGGACAGGTCGACTCAAACTCGCTGTGGTTATTTCTTCAAAAAACCACATCTCGAACCACCTACACTGTTCTCACATAATTTAATATATTATGTACTTGTCTGGACTTCCAAAGCAACCTTGCCTCCTGAATTTTTTTCGGAAGTTCTTCTCAGAGCTAGTCAATTACAAAATGCCGATGCCATCTAATTTAAAAAAAAGAATGACGCGTAGTGTTTTGTGTAAACCTATTTGCAGAAATAATAAGTCATTTATCATAGCCACACGATAAAAAGTTTACATCACCAAGTTAAAAAGCCTTTCCGGTTCGAACAAAGTCTATTTAAAAAAAATTCAACCTGTCTGCAAATAAAAAAGACGTCGGAAAAAAAGAAAAATAAAATGCCGCCATCATGTTTTGCATTTTCCCGCCATTAATTCCACACGTCTCGACCTCCATACTTTCTTCTGTTCGCTTAACGAAATAATGATGCGTGAAAGATACAAATGCGTTTTCAGTTTTCAGGAACGCCGCTTTTCTTCTGTTGTGCTCCGCGGTCGGTCACTGACCTAGTTACACCTGAGATGGTCATTTGCAGGCATTTAGTCAAGAGAGATAAGTCATACGTTCATAATATTCTTATAACGTTATGTATAGGTAGTATATAAGTTGGTTATACTTATATTGATGGTATACCATAATTGTGCTTTATGTCTGACTACCACGTTGGTTTTGTGGTTAACGCAATTGCTGTGCATAGTCCTGGGTTCGATTGCCAGGTCGAGCAAAGTGTTATTGGATTTTTCGTTAGGTAATTCTTAGTAGCAGCACTGTGTCTAGGTTGTGCAATTGTGCATTATCTTTTACTTGAAAAAATATGTTCTCTTCTCTCTCAATCTATCGCGGTCCACTGCTTGACCATAGCCTCTCCCAAGTGAAAAAATATAGGAGTAATAAATACATCTGCCTACCCTGAGAATGCAGGCGTGATGCTGTACTTGCACACAGTACTCATTAATTGACGACCCTCATCAGTGAGCGATAAACTTCATACACATTACTCGGCATTCACCCAAATTCTGACTTCATAGTGTAATGACCTCACCTGCTAATGAACGAAGATGATTCTGAGTGAAGAGTCAATAAACTGAGATCATACGGTGATCAAGTGTGACTTAACAATATAAGATCGTCAGCAGATCACCGTTTTATTGCAAAAACCGTAACAATGAGTTTGGTGTTGCAAAACAAACATAATGTATGAGTACTTTCAGTACAGTTGTAACATCAACTTACTTAAATAATACGCAATTCTGCTAAACAAAACGTTTTCTGTCTCTTAATTTATGAGGTTTTTGGTCACATTTAAGTTTTATTCTAGAGTTTTATGTTTCTTAGTTAATTTTCTATCTATTATATTCTTTTTACCCGACTATCAAGGAAGGATGTCAATATTTTTTAAGTTTTTTCGAACATACGTTAATTCAGTGGTATTGTTTGTTAAATAATTGATCGGTTTGGGTTAATCTCAAAATTATCACTGCATTTCAAACGTTTAACGACTTAATTTCAATTTTGGGTTAAATAGATACACCAAGATACAAAATTCAGATACGATAAAAAAGCAGTATTTATAGAAATATGATTTTCCAACAGATTTAAGTAACAATACAAAGGTCACGAAGGTCATATATCTCCGGAAAATCTTAACAGCGCGATTCAGGAATTTTGAACAGCGCCATCTATTTTCAATGATGCAACTAACTTGTAATACCAAATCGAATTTCAATACACTTGCAATTTTGACGTAATGATTCGACAATATGAGTAAATGCACTCGGAATTAGGGCAGACGGGCTATTGACACCAAAGTCAATGACACCAAGGGACTATGCACTGTAAGATGATGTATCGTTTCTTTGAAACTGCAAATTATTTTGAGCAGTTATTGTCTCTGCATATTTGAGTATTTGGCACTGCATATTAAGTGTCGTACTCCGCTTTCAGAGAATTTTACAGCTTATTTTTAAAAGCATTGTGTCCTGTCATAATTTTGTCTAAAACTTTATTATATAGTTTTATGTTACTTTTTACTTACCTACCCAGTTAATCATGAAAATGTATGCCACATTTAAATTCACAATTTTTATTTTAGAAAAAGCCAATAAGCAAATTTGTACCTAAAAATAAACTTATGAGTAGGTAGAGGGGGCGCTAACAATTTTTGTTGCTTGTTTCTTAAATTATATTCATGGTTGACTGTCATCCGTTAAGATTAATTAACTTATATTTCATTGAAAACAGCACTGTTAAATCCAGTATTTGGCGACATATATTTACTAAACCTACTCCAGTATAATCCTAGCTAAATCCAAGCCGGCAAAAAAGAAAAATAATAGTCGTTTAACAACAATTTCCCAAAGCAATAAACAGCTCATAAATTCAATTAGTTAATGCAAAAATTGATTTACAACCCAAGCGCGGTGGGATGGTCGAAATAAAATCGTATAGCTTCGACCGAAATCGGCAGTGTGCCAAAAATCTCTACTGTGTAGAAAAAACGTGGCCATTCGTAATATTAATGGTTGAAAATAATAAGCTCGCTCCATATATCAAGGGTAGCGGGCCGCTGCATTTGATTTTTCATATGTTTTGGCTTTAAACCTGAGCACGATTGCCAAAAGTTTGCGAAAGATTTACTGGAGATTGTGTGTGGATATTGAATTATGGCTTTATTATGGCATTTTTGGTTGGTACGCAATTTTATTTGCGCCACTGTTTTTTCTGTCGCCAGTGCCCGATACCTACGTATAAGTGTATACGTCTGCCAGACTAGCCTATCTTCTACATTCTTCCTCTCTCGGTCTAGTGGATAGGATAACTGACCTTCCCAGGAACAAAACTTTGCAACAGCTTCTCCACGAGCCAAAGTTATCCAACGCTAGATAAGAAGAGAGGTGTACGTTTTGATTAATTCATTTTTATATGCTGCGTAAATTACTCAGGAACGACACTCGCCCATCGTATTTGCCTCTTCGATGCATTTTTACCGTAAAAAACTTATAATTGATTAATGTTCGACTTCCCTCACCTTCACGGCACTTAAATACCGTATCTCGAATATTTCCTAATAATAATATGGTTTTAAATTGATTCATAATTCATAGCCCAATTTTAATAACAAGCCTTGATAACTTAATAATAGGGCTATTGCAAACTAAAACGCAATATAGCTAACAATGTGTTTTTAGACAAATCAATCAGACAAAGGATCGGGCCATTAGAGGCGCAACATAAAAGCCGCACAGTGGTCAAAACCACAAAAAGTGGTAGACAAAATTCGAATGCAAGAACCACAACGCTCGCGGGAAAATCAATCAGTATAGCGCGCCCAATGTATTACCAACGGGGTTTTTTCCAGCCAGACGCATACCTGCGCACTGTGTTTCGCAATTAAATAAAACAGTATTTTATTAGTACCCAGACCACTGTGTTTAAATTAGGTTTGTTTGTATAATATCGAATTTGTTTTAGCCGTGGAACGCAGAAGTAATTTTGGCGCCGTTTGTGTTTTGTGCATAGTCAAATATAAAGTTTAATATTAGTCCATGGTTTGGAACAGGCTATTAAAATTGAATGTTTTGGATTTTACAAAATTAATATCACTACGAACTGAAAGTTTTGTAACAAAAACTGTGGAACAGGCCAATATGAGAGCACTGGGAAGCAAAAACCATTTATAAATTACAGCATTTACGAATAACTTAACGTTACTATTATGTTTGTGCTAGTGGACGACCCGATAGGCGCAGTGGCTTTGGCGGGTTCTATAAGTTCTATCCACGAGACAAATACGTATTCCGAGTCATGCCGGTTTTCGAGTCTCTTCATGTGATATAATTATTGTCTGTGAGACGCAACCACGGTACAGAGGAAACTCTTGGAAAAGGGCTTTCTTAAAGTTAACCCTTATATAACATGGTAAATCTTTAGCTAGAATAGGGGTGTAAGTAGACAGCCTCCACGAGTAACGATACTCAAGTACCCTGGACTAACTAACCTCTCTACTATTCTTGTTGACTGACCAATCTCTACACCGCGGCAACACCTATTCTGTGGCTCATGCCGATACGAAGAAGAAGCAAACATACATCTCGAACTCTACAGAAAGAGATTACGATGGCAGACGACAGGTCACAGCAAGATTTTGCAAACCCACATAACATGCTCACTGTTTCAAAATAAATTATAAAAATGTCCAGGCCGCCGTATGTTTCCAAATATCAGATTAAATCGTAAATTCTGTTTTGATGTTCCGTTCATGCTGAAGCCGAATAAAAACAAAATGATTAACAAAATTGATGTCAATTAGATCCTTATCAAAACATAAATGTGTAAAAATACAACTTTATTTTTTGTTAGTTTTTTTATAACTCTTCTTATAAATCTGAATTGGTTAGTTTGTTAGTATTAGTGCTTGCATACAATACAGGCATTGCCCGAGCGTGTAATACCATTTATGTGGTTACTAGTTGTCAGCAGGAATGTTATCAGCTACAGCAACAATCAGAATAATATCTAGAAACAGACGATATAAAATATTTATTTTCTATGTCGAATTTTTCTTCTCTCCTTTGGAAATTTAGAATTTGCCAACTACTTTTTAGAGTGTTAACGACTGTAAGTAACTGACATGATTGTAGGATAAACAATTTTAGAAGTTTGATTTTTACGCGCAACAAAACGTAAATGACCACCTACAAACTGCCGTATGAAGAAGCAAACAGCAGGGTCAACGATCTAAAAAAACTCAATTCTCTCTGGAAAATAAAAATCCTTTTATTCCCCCCTAAAAATTCCAGTGTAGTAATTAACCGGCCAAAACTATCCGGTTTCGTTTGACGAAAACAGTTTTCGGTTTCACATCGTTTAAACGCGATCCCGGATTAATAACTTGTAGCATAGCCTGAATTTCGCGAAAGCCAGCCCTTTGAACAGTCCATAGTGGTGTAAATACACATGTTTTTTGCAGAATGCTTTTATGTTTACAGTGCAATGTAATATTTTATGAATAAAAGAGTGGAGCACAAATAAAGGGATTGTGATGCACGTGTATTGAAATGAAAGAATCGTATGAAAACTCTTTAGCGAGCTTTTTGCTGTTCGTGAAAGAAAAATATTAACAGGGATTTTAAATTTTTTGCATTGTATTCTCTTTCTGTGTAAAAAATGTTGGTATGGAAATGCAGGTAGTTACTCTTTTTACGTTCCATTAAGGGTTCCACGGGCCACTTCAGCGGGTTCAGAACACAATGGGTTTTAATTGGCTGTGTCTAGGTGCCTACCTATAGATGGACAGGGGTTATTACACGGCTGCCTGGTTTTAAGGTGGAGGCGCCAACAGCCGCGCGCGTCGATTTGACAGAACCTCTCTGAAATACTTCATGCCTCAAAGATATTAGATTGGCGCAGGTTTCGTGCTAGCTGTTTTGGAACAATCAAATAATAAAGTAAAATAAAATTTGTGTATTATTTAGAGTTAATAAATGTATGTTTATTGTTCAGGATAAACAATGTAATTGTATTTAAAACTGGTAACGTCATGTCCTTGATTAGTTGGTAAATACACCACAAACATTCATTGATTTTTGTATAGGCACCTAAATATAAACAAATTATATACCATAAATCCTGAATAAACATTAGTGCCTGATTATCCTCTCTCTCAGTTAACAAAGTATACAATAATAAACAAGTCACTTAAACACATATCTCCAATAACCCTTCAAATGGTATTCTGAAGTGCATTTGCGTGGAGGCTATAATTTCTCCATTTCCCCTTTATATCGTATCATTATTGTCGAAGAAAAAACCCTTTAATGGCGCTATGAAACTCAATTACTGTCGGCTGTCGTCGACTAGAATCAGGTTAGATATTCCCTTTGATTCAAACACGAGGGTTAATTTTTCTTTGATGACCCCCTATTGAAGTCTTCAGGACCTAAGGGCTAGATAATTTTGATGTCGATGAATATGTAAGTCGGACTCGGATATAATAATATGATCAACATTTGTTGATGATCACATCAAAGCAGTGTATGACATTTTCTTTTTTCGACTATAATGTATTAATAAATGAATTATTAAAAGTATATAAATTTCACAGTTCTTCACTTAATATGCCTCATGTAGGTGGCGAGTCTATTGCCCTCAATGGGACCCGCATTCAATTCCTCACTTCTTACAATTTGCTTATCCGGCGAAGGAAGAAAATCGTATTCTTGAAACTTACCTACCCTTCCACACACCTTTCCTATCAATACGCGTATACCAAACTTCATAAAAATTGTTTAGTACTTACGAAGTAACACACATTAACAGTTACTCATGCATAGTTCATATTTAGGAACGCAGTTAAGATTTAATAACTTGAAAGATAGGATACTGTGGTGGACACGCTGCCATTTTGTAATGTATCCTTATTATTGGCGCACTATACGAACAGTACTCAAGGTATACACATCTTTTATTCGTAACACCAAATCCTTGCACGGTGACCCTACCAGTGCAGCCTGCAAGCAATTTGTATAATTTCAAAAACATTATTAAGTCAACCCAAACGAATTCTATCATGCAAGTCTACGAATGCAAACCCACCGTCTGATGTTGAAAACTTACAAAACACAGTGTCACAATAGGAAAACAATTCAAACAGCGTGAAAAACAATCGCGTGACGGCTTCCTTCATACTTTAAATAATAAATTAGCGGAGGTATAAAGCGTCCGATGCCACCCCTTTCTATGCACACAAGCTTGTGCATTACCAGAAAAAACCTGGCACCTGCCCGCGGGCTTCAGGACATAGGGTTCCGTACGTCTTTTAGTATACTTGTTTCTTTAATTTGCATTGTGGTAATTAGACCTTTTTCATCGAGTTCATTTCAGGCTTGTTATCTTTATAATAACTTTCAGTTAGTTTTTCAGATTTTTAAATGCGCAAGGATATGTCACACGGATATTAAAGACATAAATTAGGTTATTTTTAAAGAGAAGATTTAATCAAATATTATTATATTCACTGAACAGTATCAAATAATTATCTAATTTTAAATACCTCTCTATAGGTATGACAATTGTAAGTTTAAATCACCGTTATTACTACCTAAATGCAGAACCAAAAAATGTTTGTCGAATTTATGTAACCTGACATGTCAAGTTGAGGTTCAAAACAAATTTTATAACTCATAAAACTATTGCAGTCATTTTTAAAGAAATTTTTATTCAACGTTCATAGTATGGAACCCGATGGTACAATTCACGTGGTTTTATGCAGTATTGCGCGACTTTGGAGACGTTAAGACGGTGTTTGTTAAAGAGTCTCGTTTACAGTTTATTGCCGGGTCATTGTCGAGTGTTTGTGCAGAAATACAAGGAGTTTTCAAAGTTGCGCCGTCGCCGCCGTGTGTTAGCGTTGTTTTTTCAGGTCTTTTAGTTGTTTGACAAAGGATAGCGTTATGTAGATATGATATAGAATATGGTGATCACACTAATATTATAAAGGCGAAAGTTTGTGTGTTTGTTACCTCTTCACGCTTAAACGGCTAGACAGATTTTGATAAAATTTGGCGTGGAGGTAGCTGACACCCTGGACTATCATACTTTACTTTCTACCCCGATAAAATGTAGCGTGTAATACCGCGGGGTGCAGTTAGTAGGGTATAAATGTTATTATTTAAATTAAAAAATAAGGACGGAAAACGATGTTACAATTTTCGGTTCTATTTTTGAACGGTCTGTTTTCCTTTTTTATCCAAAATAAACTTCAGATCCTAGATTAAGACATGGGAAATCTCCTTTATAACCTTAAAAGCAAAATTGTTTAAAGAAAACATTAGAAGACCACTGTATCTTTGATTTCACAAGGACTCCCCTCTTCAGACTAGCTCCGAACGAATATCTTTTATTGATTCCAACATTCAAATAATACCATAGACTTAAACTACTCGATGGTACTTGTATTTTACTTCGTTCGAATGTATTGTGCTCGGTCGTGGCGGCTGCAAATCGACACAAATATTTTTTTATTGCAGTTCACACGCGATGTATTTCGTGTTTACCAATATTCTCTTTGGAAATGTGTATTATTAATTTTAATGTGCTGTTTATGTTGGCATGTTTGACGTATGATGAGGTTGGTTCGGGTTTTGTGTTATGTGGCTTGTGTCGGATTCAGTTGGTATGCGCATAGTAGTGGGTTCGAACCCAGGCAACGAGTTTTAGCTTTACGAAAGGGAAATGATTTAGTTTTTTTGTTATTGTTGGTATTTTATACATCGTAATAATTATAATTAAAGGGAAAAAATAGAGTTATCATTATATTATAACAGAACATTATCAAAATATATTCAAGGTAGGTACTTACTACATTTGAATTCCTTTCGATTGAAGGTTATTCAACGTACATTTTTTTGCCAGTTATGTTATAGGTTCGAATCTAATAGGGGGCCAGCCTATTGCCATCAAACGGACACAAATCCCGACTCTATGCTGCTACTGAGAATTACCTAACAGAAAAATCCAATAACACTTTACCCAACCCGGGATTTCAACTGAGGACCACAAACTCAGCAGTCGCGCTTAGTTACCACTAGACAAACGAAGTAGTTTTTAATTTTATATGTATTTAATTCGAATAAGTAACATACCTGCTTACCCTGCTTAGTTAATTGGAGCACAAACGTGGCCCGTCTGAGTTAGCTCGCTCATAACTGGTAAAGCGAGGTGTGACTGTTTTATGTTAGCATTTTCATACTTAATTTATTACTCGAGTGTCAACTGCTACAGGCTGTTTCTAAACTGTAAAATATATATACCTAGCTACCAATTTTTTACGGTGAGATTGAAAAAAACTATAATATGATAACTACGACAAAAACACTTATATATATATATATTTAATGCATATTTTAAAGCAAAGGTGGAGTTAATGCCTTTGGGTTATTCTACCAGTCCACCACATATAAAAATCCTGCCAATAAAACACTAAGCTACCTCTCATTTTTGAGCAGAGTCCTCCAGCTATCTATATTTTATTTAAAATATAGGATGTTATAACATAACTGGCGAAATGTGGGTGTACTATATGTGCACCTCTGCCTACCCCTTCGGGGAATACAGGCGTGATGTTATGTTATGTTATAGGATGTTAAACGTAAAATTCATCGTAAAATTAAATAGAAAAAATAATACGTTTGAACGTTAACATAATCATTGAGCTCCATACATCTTCATTGGTTCATTAACCTAGTTTTTCCTAAGTATTGACTCGCCTTTAGTCTAATCAGAAGCTAAATGCAAAAGGGAGAGAAAAAGTCTTATGTAAAACCATTACTAGTAAGCTAGCACAAGCTAAGTTTAAATAAAAAAGTCAGTCGTTTTTGCATCAACCTGTATGCTAAAATACTAGAACGATATTACTAAGTTTTTTTCATTTTTGGCCACAATATTGTTACTTCGTAGCACTGTGGGGAATTAATTATGACTTATTTTGTAATGCTATATTTCTGCGACTTGCAAAATTATGGCTGTCGTTAAAGAGAAATATTATTGTGTTAAAGTTTGCAGGTAATCTAAGGAATAAAATGAGATATGACTGTATTGTCGAGGGGTTTGTTACCTTTGGAGGTAGATACAGTTTATACTGCCTCGCCGGTTTAGTAGTCGCTAAGCATGACTCCTGAGCACGAGGTCCTGGGTTAGAATCCTGGTCGGGTAGAGTTTTTCCGTTAGGTAATTCTTAGTAGCACGGTATTTGGATTTGTGTCCGGTTGATGGCAATAGGCGCATGGCTTGTTCTCTCATACAGATAAGAACACAGCATCACTACGTTATCGTACTGAATACTAGCAACAACCCTATGTTGTTTGGTGCCATAATATTTTAGCATATCTTCTGTATCATAGCATTTTACAGACATTAAACATAAGTACAAACACTTTCATCTGTTTAAGTGACCGAAACAATATGCAATTCTGCATCCTTTTAATAAAATCTTTTTTACAAACATTACTAGCCCATTCAATTTTCTTGAAAACGTTCGAGTTGAGTGTTAATTAAAAAAGACAGATAAGAGAGAGTTTTGCTAACGCTTATAGGGTTCTGCTCAGTAAAGATATTTTCTTTTTTCGAGAATTTGAAGATTAAAATTAAAAGTAGTAAAATTAGGGATGCTAGCGATTTTGTTGTTTTTAGATGTGTACATTAAACACAAGTGAATTGAATTGATCATAAAGAGCACGCTGGAAGCATTTTATTCTTCGGTAATCCATGTCCGGATTGGAAATCCATAATACCAGTAGACCAGAACTCGACTATCACTGCACAGCACTGATAACCAAGTGGCCTGCCAAGTCGTTGCACTGCCAAGTCAAAGGTCGCCAAATCAAACCCCGGCAAGCACCAATGTCTTTTCGAACCCATGTGCGTACTATAAATTAGTTATCAGATGCCAAAAACGGTGAAGAAAAACATCGTGAGGAAACCTAAGAGATTTTTAGAGAGAGAAGGCGGTTTAAACTCTGACACCAGGTTGTTTATCAGCCATACGATAAGATGAAGACCAGTAGTTTACTTGAACATTTTTTTTACTAAAAAGTCTTTTTAGGCGGGAAATTCCTTATGGCCGCTCACTCAAGGGAGTGAACAAGTAGCCGGACTCTATCATTTTTTGAGTACCTAATGCTTATTATGTAGAGGCGTGAACTACGGAACCCTAAAATAAAACAATTCCAGCGACCTTAGGAAGGATTCCATTCAGCCAAAACGTTAGTTGCGTCATTGAGGAAACGTCATTTCCGTTCTAAAGGCGACAATCATCTGCCATTTACCCGTGATTATGTTTAGTATTGCGAACGGTGGCAGTGGAGGGGGGGATGTTATAGGATGAAATAAATTCTAGTATAATTCAAAATGCAGAAAATAAACACCAAATTTACATAATCCTGGAAGGAATCCATGTTTTGAAAATAATAAATAATTTACCTGCTAGGTTTTTGAATTCAGATCTCAACTCCCAATGTGAGAAATTTAATAATTTTGATGACATTCAGAACCAGAAACGACAACATAGTAATTCTTAACACAAATGTATAAAATTATTATTTTATACATACGTCAACAAACCCACTCGGTGATTGAGACGGCTTTCTTAATTTTCTTCCCCATTTTGACTCTGTCCATGACCTTGTTCTCGGAAGCCAAACACTGAGTGTCCTTGAGCATTTTAAATATCCCTCAAAATATAAAATGCAAATTAATTTTGTAATAAGTAAATTGAGAGGCAACGAATTCCCCGTTTTGTCAAAATGAAATGGAAAAAGTGTTATAAAAACATTGAATAAAATGGAAACTGTGGCCACTTACACTGTATTAAAAAAAGTTAAGCTGCTTTTTACCGATTTAAACGCGAGAGGGTACAGTGAGACAATAGAACTTTATGTGACGTAATTAAACTGGATGGGGAGGAAATTAGGTCCGTGTCATTGGAGCTGACAGTACTTCTTTTTTGCTATCAACTTTGTTACTTTCGTTATAGATGTTCAAGGTTTATAATTTTTAGCTTGAAAACATTTCATGTTAATTAAAATAATTTACTTGTTTTGAATTTTCAGAAGGTTTTAAATATATTTTTTGACGTACCTATGCCTAATAATATCCATACAGACTAAAACAAATTCGAAATTGAGGTTTCTTAACTTCTAACTTCGACTGCCTCGTTGGTCTAGTGGTTGCTAAGCGCGACTGCTGAGCACGAGGTCCTGGGTTCGAATCCCGGGTCGGGCAAAGTGATACTGGGTTTTTCCATTAGGTAAATCTCAGTACCAGCACGGAGTCTGGATTTGTGCCCGGTTGATGGCAATAAGCTCGCCCCCTATTACATTGGGACCTAAAACATAACTGGCGAAATGTGGGTGTACTATATGTGCACCTCTGCCTACTCCTTCGGGAAATACAGGCGTGATGTTATGTTATGTTATGTTCTTAACTTCTAAATTACTAACTTGACTTAACAATACCGAAATTCAAAAAATGACCTCCCTTCGTAGTTTTAGTGCAGACCATAAAACTATTTTTGGAAGTTGTCTTTAAAGTATAATAAAGATTAAAAATAACAATAAAATTTATTGGTTCTAAGTCTCACGTAAACTCCTAACTCGTTAAAATATTAGTGTGGAAAATTTATACAGCGGCTCTAGCGGCTACCTAGAGAACTACAGGTAGTTCATCATACAAATCTTTTATGTATTTACTAAACACAAAAACTCATGGGTAATGTACTGGGGTCGTTTTAATTCTGGGTACCAAAGCAGTATCAGTATTTATCTACTCTGGTTTGGTACTAACCACGCACCATTGTCTTCTCGAATTCATGTTCTTACGTGCTACAAATTAGTTATCAATTGCTAAAAACGGTAATGGAAAACAGACAGAGGAAACTGGCACACCTGAGAGATTTTTCAACGGTGTGTAAAGCCATGTCAGAGGCCTACAGGCGGTTTAAACTCTGACACATGGTTGTTCATCAACTATACGATAAGAAGAAGAACGTACTAACCCCTCATGAAAAAGACCTGAAACATTTGATCATCAGTTGTAAACTGCAAACTTTGGAACAACAAAATAATTTTCGTCGTTCGCTTACTAAACATTGCAGCCATAAAAAGTTAGATTTAACATCGCAACTGTACCGCTGAACATAAATGTTGACGGTTGAGTCACAATTGGCTCAAATGAAAAGCATTCCGGGATCAGGTAGCCAGGGAAAACAAGTAACATTCAGAGATTATATCCATTATTCTGTCTAAAGTTTAATTGGAGGGAAATGTATGCACAGCACGTGGAAATTCTTGAGCATTTAGGGATGAACAGTGAATCAAATTCAGGATGTGTGTTTATTATAAACTAGTTTCAGTTCGTGACTTCGCCCTGATACATAGTTACTTTTGTATTTAGACAATTTTCTTTTATGGAATAATTATATAACTAATTTCTAATCTAAATTTTTTATTTTGTATAGGTATATTTATTTTTAAGAAGTGTAAATAACCTTGTAAATAATTTCTAAACTTGTTATTTTATATACAGTACTGGAGGTACCATACTTACTTGTAAACATTACGCTAAATGTGGATTTACTCTTCAACTTCACCTCACATTAAAATGAGTAGTACTGATACTTAAAGAACGAACTTCAGATTCTCTGAGTTTTTGTGTCATTTTTGCATGTTGCCCATGCTAAGCGCGGGTTCGAGTCCCGCTCGTATTCATCATTTTTCAAGTTTCCTTTATCAATTTAGATTCAGATTCTGTTATATTAAATTTACCCTAGGGTGCTAGAACATTTTCCTCGAGTAGTGGAGCCTAATTGTACACCCGATGCTCCTTTGGCAAACAGCCTTACTTTTATTATTATCTCGATGACTGGCTAATTTACACTTATTGATAAAGCTCACGTCGACAAGCAAAAAATACATTTCCCTTTACATGTCTCATTCGAAAAAGAAACCAATAATATCTTGGTCAACTAAAAGGGTTAAAAGGACATGAAAATTCACATCACTGCGTGAAAATCCTTCAGTGAGTCAATGTTTACATTCACGGCCAGCCTGAGATCATCGGCAGCTTTCAAGGCTGTCGCTATCAACAAATTAACATACATTATCTGAAAGTTAAAGGATGCCCTGACAGGTTGATGTGGACAAACCTTGTTAAATTATATGAACACTTTGGAGCAAAGTGTGAAATGTTGGCCGTTTTGGACATATTTTAAACCAGATGTATTTCTGCGACGGGTGAGTTTGATCCTGCAAAATATTAATGTTTGTCCGGCCAACTAAAATTGGTTTTGAATCACCTAGAGACCTCACTTGGTATCATTTAGCTGTTCATTGAGCGTATGGACACTACTACTAAGTCCTCTTACTAACAAGCTTACTGAGGTCGCTTATTGCGACTGCATGCTCCATGATATGTGTAACCGGGATTTTGGGTCAAGTTACTAATGCTGACAGTATTTAAACATATTATACATAACAGCACCACGCCTGTATTCCCCGAAGGAGTAGGCAGAGGTGCACATATAGTACACACACATTTCGCCAGTTATGTTTTTTAGGTCCCAATGTAACAGGGAGCGAGCTTATTGCCATCAACCGGGCACAAATCCAGACTCCGTGCTGCTACTGAGAATTACATAATGGAAAAACCCAGAACCACTTTGCCCGACCCGGGATTTGAAGCCAGAAGCTCGTGTTCAGCCGTCGCTTAGCAACCAGCGAGGCAGTCAAATGACAGCATTTCACTATTCCTAAGACCAGTATCTAAAGATGTGGTTATAGCTGTTATGTCTAATAATACTACATCGTTAGGAATTTACTGTAGTGTCTTAGGTGAGATCAGAATATTTAATCCAGCAGTAAAATCGGTCGACAATTGTTTCTTTTTGGTAGGCTGTCTGGTTTCTATCAATTTATCATCTAATTAACGAGCAGTTGTTATTTTAAAATGATATGCAATTAATACAATTGCAGGAATACTATAATACATAGTAATGGGCCGGAAATGGAAATGTTTATGTTACGAACACATCTAATGGTATCGTTCGAAGATGTTACCATGTCACTTACTGCGTATGATGCGTATCTGAGTATGAATTGAACGAAGTATGAGCACCTTAGATGAATATCCATTTATTTATTTAGCAAGTGTTACGTTGTGATAATTTAAAGAGAAAAATAGTGGTCAACTTCCAAATATGGAATCTAAGTCTATGATATTTGCAAAATTATAAGATTTCAAGAGGTAACTTTTGAAGATTTAACAATGCCCATATTGTCACATCTTCTATAGTCGTCTTTAATAGTTACCTACTATTTACATAAGTGTTGTTAATAAACCAGAATCTTACTCACAAGTACACTAAAAGCAGAACAAAAGTGTACCGCCTAGCTTGAAATATCTAGGCTGAAAATATTTCAATTATGAATGCCAAAATAGAGTGACACTTGTAAAAGTCAACGACAACACACTACAGCGTCTAATCTTCGTCAAATTCATACCCCGGCGTCACACACACTTATTAAACTATTTAATATGCAATTCAGAGCACGTCCGTATGCTATTTAGTAGCAATTACTTAAAACCCACTCCACGATCAGGCTGTTAGACCCATTTGGAGTCATTGGTACATGTGTTCAACCTTCACTACTTCCTGTTTCCTGGGCATTTCAATTATTTTTAGATGACCTTTCATTTGGAGGTTTCGTTTTATTTTGAAGATGCAAGGACTTAGCTGAGATGTTTAGTGGAATGAGAATTTCGAATTATGAAAGAAATGGTGTTTTTGTGGTTAACTTATAACATTACATGTTTCACGTCTATATTCCCCGAAAAGATGGACAGAGGTAGGTCTTTTTTTTAAATATCGCCCCACACTAAGAATTTCTCATGTATCGTGGGTGTTTCATATACATCAAATATCACATACACAAACACCCAGACTCGGGACAACATTTGCAGATCGCACAATTATTTGTGACGTGCGCAGTGGGTAAGCGGTTGGACTGGTGCGCTAAGGGTTGCCGGTGCGATTCCCGCACCCACGATACAGGAGAAATTCTGTGTGGGGCGACGTTCTTATAAAAAAAAAGTTGAATATTCGAGACCTCCTATCATACGGAGGGTATATTATTAATTATTAATACCTTTATTACTGTAGTTTAACTGCTAGGCTATGCTTTGTTATGTAGTTACGTGCTGAATAGATGTATTTCACGTGATGTTAGTTTGAAATAGAGGGCCTGAAATATCTAATTGTATTCCCGGCGCTCACTGGTCAAACCATTAACTAAATAGAATCTAGAAGGATTGGTAATCTCTAATTAACGTGAACTATTATTAACAAACCTCATGCATGCCTCAGAGAAGACAGCATCCATTAAAAGATACACAGCTTGCAGTAGGTGGTGAAGATATATCTGGTTGGAACCCTGCTAATCTCATTAGTGGGGAGTAGGGGGACGCAAGAGTAAAACGAGCACTTGCTAAGTGTGTCGCTTAATTTGTTAGTGCGTAAGGCGACTGGCCTTAGTACAGTCAGGGCCGGCCGCTCGGTGTGTTGCACTCTAGCCTTGGAGCGAAATGCAAGCTGAAGCGGTTTTAATATGATTGATAGGAATTATTTTTGGCACTTCTTTGTTCTCTACACAGGTCTACAAGTTTTCAATCCGATCAATTTGAATATCAGTATTAGCTATGTTTACTTTGTAAACGCTTATGTGGTTATAACTTCCCAGCAAATTATAGTAGGCTTATACGTATTAATTATTATCTACCAAAGAGGCTCTTGACTTTAACTAACACTACACAAAATATATATCCTTCACCTTAATGATTATTTTTAGACATGACTGTACTAGAGATATTTTTGATAAAGTATATTCAATGATTTATCTATAGACTGAATTCCTAAAACTATAAAGAAAAGGAATTTCGTTTTCGTATTTTCGTGTAGAAATTGAAAAACAACATCTACGAGTGTATTTGGCTTTGGTGCTGGCCTTAGTACAGTCATGGCCAAACGCATCAGTATGTTGCACTCTGGCCTTGGAACGAGGCATAAGCTGAAGCGGATTAGTGAGTAATCTTCACAACCTGAATTATTTTTCTCTACTGTTTATTAAATGGATACATATTGTATTAATAGTACCAAATTAAAGCAATGTGCAAGCAAAACTATTTTTGTATTTAAGATGGACATAGATTACAGTGTAGAAAAAGGGTAGTTGGCAGATTGGAAGCGGGGCTGATTAACCAAGATTCACCGATTGATCGAGAATCGTAAATCATGCAGACTCTTTCCATGTAACCCATGTTTATTTAATAATTATTTTTATCAAACCCAACACAATAAATTGTTTCTGTTCATTTATTTCGTTAATATTTGTACTTGTGTAGTCATTGTAACATTTCACATAAACTGTCGAAATGTGGAGGTAGTACACCGTCACCCCTTTAAGGAATTCACGTGTTATATGTCATGTCATGTTAGAAAGAAAGAAAGAGAAAGAAAGAAATAATTTATTTGTAAGAATATAGTAAAATTTAGGTGTATACAATATTTAACGTTAAGGTTAAGGTTTGTTCAAAATTGCTTAACCTTTGCTTTTTACCTTCTGCACCCATTCCCGCGTCCGCTTATGACTTGCACCGCACCCCAACAGCGTGATAATTTTGGCCACGAAGCGAAGGTGAGAGTGCGGTATTTATAAACACGTCGCATTCAACGCGTGCGCAGATTTGCCTCTTTGCTTCCTGTTTTATGTCTGTTTGTATGATTACTATCTTTTTAGTATGGTATTCCAAGTAATGCTGTAAACTTTATTGTAATGACTGACGACTTAACTGCTGCATGGCTGTGTGTTGTGGGTCTGATCCGCGCACATAAGTAAATGTTTACTAGCTGCGCCCCACGGCGTTACCTGCAATATTTTTTCAGGATAAAAACTATCCATGCGTTAATCCAGGGTGTCAGCTAACTCTCCATAACTTTTTTTATCGGAATCGGTCCAGATGTTTGTGCGTGAAGAAATACAAACATACTGAAACACTTACAAACTTTTGGCTGTATAATATTGGAAGTATGATTTGATCCTTAAAATATGATGTTTCTGAAAAAACTGAATCAAAAATGTAAATGGATTGGAACTTGGAAATGTTTATCATTATTTAGGAATACATATATCTATAATAACGAACACGATACGACGGAGGATATAACGTGAAGCGCACCTATAAAAATGGCCGTACAACAATGTTTTTATTTCCTTTCAGATATGCAATCCAATACACTCTAAATAGATTATCCCTACGCCAACGCTAAAAACAAAGAAATCGCTATAAACTACATTTTATATCCATAATTTCACCTCGCCGACCCAAACAGGTCCCGACGCACACACGGATATTAGATTTACATAATTTTACCTAAAGACACAAATCCCCCATGAGTACTCCATAAAGTGACTCGTAAGTGAATTAAGAAACCATAACTCGTATTTTTTAAGCAACGATGTGAATATTTGACGAAGATTATTTGGTGCTGTGAGGTTGTAAGATGGTGGGCGAAATATAAAAGTTATGTCTTCACTAGATATACTCTCGTACATCGTGGTAGGGGAGTTAAGAATTATTTCGCTTAGGGCTGATACGTTTTACTTTTATACATAAAGAAGGTATAGTTTTAAGTTTTGGACTTAGTACGGCTCCCAGCAAAGATATGAAAATGTCAGTCATCTTAACAGCATTTTACCTCAGTATGAAACATAGATAGATGGGTAGACAATATTCTTCATTGCATACCAAAAAACACAGAATACAGAAAAAAAAAACAAAACTTAAAACTAAAACCAATGCTAGTGGCAAAACATATTAAATTGTAGACCAATAAAAGCACTTAAAGGTGGGCCAAAGTTCAGGTTAAGTCAATTAAAGTGCACGTTTTCTGAATTCACAAATGAAGACTACGTAAGCTTCCTTGTCGATTCTTAATTTCATATTCTTTATAAATTTTTAGGCTAAGATTACTACTAAAATTTGCTACCACAACCTCAATATTCTTCATTCTTCTCCACGCTATTGCTAGCTACCACATTTACCGTCGATATTTCATTTCTTCATTTATTTTTGTATCAATAAGCTCCAACAATTTTCGGCTGCCACATCCTCGATATTCTTCGTTCTTCTCCACGCCACGTCTCGTTACCGACTCTACCTACTCGGGCTACAGCTGCGTCCGGTTTATGCGCCATCAAAGTCGACGCCGCGATAATGGCGAGCCAAGTGCGCCCCTCGTAAAAATATAACGCTTTGAATTTCAGTATTGGTGAAGAAATGTGAGTAAAAAATTATTGGACGACGTTAACTAGTTTCGTTTACATCGAATTGTTGGTTCATCGAGCATATTGGTTTTCATACTTTCATATGTCTCGAGGTGGTAAATTTAACAATTTCATTTAATATAAAATACACATACGAGTTCATCTGGAACGATGCAACTATGCAAGTCTGCATCATGCCCTCCATGAATCATTTATGTGTCTGTTCTTCTATTAATTTTGTATCCTAACATAAATTTATGTTTAATTTTTTGCAGGTATTCAACGCTCTTAACAATCGTATGATGCGGGAGGGACTGGTAGCAGTTTACTTTCTGTCGAGTCTGAGTAGCTACTTCAAAGCGATGTATGTTTCGAAGTCAGCTATTATTATCAACAAACTAGCCCTCTTACCATGAACTTTTAAAGCAGAACATTTCCAGTTGCGGAAGCGAGACGGTGAAGAGTGCAGTGTAAGAGTACATAGTTAGGTGACAAGAATCAAAAATTAATATAAGAACGAAAACCTAAAGAAGAATCTAAACATATTAAAATAATTTCAATTTTCTCCATAACAGTACTTATGCGAGGTTTTCCATACATCGTGCAGCGTCACGTACAATCATACAACAATAACAGGCCGTGCATACAAATAGCTAATAAGCTCGCGAATGCTGTTTTTCACACTTTGGCGCGACGCCAGCGCATTGAAGATTAATAATAATTGACAGCACATCATAAAGATGTATGCGAACAAGAAACTGATCCTGTAGATGATGGAAATTTGGATGTGACAGTTTTAAATTTATTGTTTTTTACTACAAACGTTGCAGCAGAATTTACTTCTGCTGGTGGCATTTGAAGGAAGATATGATAAAGTAGTAGTGTAAAATATGTGTTTAGGTGACTAGTGTAAATGAAAAAATATGTAAACTAAGTTCGGTCTAGCGAGCCACATTAGGGCTCATCAAAGAAGGTGGTTTCAGGGGTCGCCGTTATTGATATCTACAAGGAGGACCATAATATATATAAATAAAAAAAATTAAATTGTTATAATTAATATTAAGAGTAAAGTACTGATGTTAAAATATATAATGTTAGTTTGTGTTAATTCATGTAGTAGTTAAGCAATTTTTTTACAGATTACTTTTGTTCCTGTGAAACTTATTGTCAATTACAAATGCCACCTCCATTACATCTTCGAGGTTGCCTGCACTTGTTGTATGCAAAATTCATCGGTTTTAACGTTGGGCGACCGCAGGCTTCCCTTATCGCCTATTGTCTGTTTGTCCGTCTGTCGCTCAAGGTCTGCTGTGTGCGGTCGGGGGATCCGGGAACCATCGCCGATATGGTGTCTGTCTATTTTTTATTCAAATGTACACACGCAGACTTCGAGGGAAATCACAAGGTTACGTTTAATTTGTTATTTTATGGGCTTCGAACGTGTTGCTGTGTATAATGCCAGTGACTAAGGTTGGACTTTCTATAGTGGGAGGTGTTTTTACCTAAATGTCTGGCACAAGCATTGTTATTTTATTATTCTATGCATGTTTTAAGCTCCGATTAATTTCGTAGCCGGTTCGAAGTTTGACAAATCTGCAGACAGCTATTTAGCTTTAGTAAATGGAAATACCCAGAGCTTAATGGCTAGATCTTCTGTTATCAACGATGGATCATAACTCGCAGGATTTCCAATCGTCAAGAATGGCCAATAGTAAGATAGCCTCTTTAAAAATACCACTTACGATAACACTTTTAAACAAACAGGTAGGTATGATTTAAAAACACTGCATACGGAAACCCTATTTTTTTCTTTGAAATTCGTGGAAATATTGAATCAACTACCAAGGAGGCCACGATATAAACATAATCAATCTGACAGGTACAGCCATTTTGGTTGGTACAAGTATAATTTAGGGTTCTTCGGGTCACGCATCGCGAAACAAATTGTATGGAGCCTTCGTGTTTTTTCCAAAGATATGCGTTTTTCTTTTTATTGCAATCTGCATTGTTCTGTCCAAATGGCGTTAGAGTGAATTTACAATGGATTTTATGTTGCAATTTTAATTAAAGCCAACCCGCTTACATGCTTTAAGTTTGATTTAGGTGTTGGTATTTAGACTAATTTTATAGTCAGAATACGAAAAACATTTTTTTTTATGATGGTTTAATGTAAAAGGGGCACCGGATTATAATCGTCTGCAAATTAGTGAGTTACTCGAAACAATTAAATTATAAGAAGCATTTGCAATGATATGCAAACTGTAAACAGTCACAATAAAGTCTACTAGACTTTTTTCTAGGACATTGTCAAGACGTAGTAAGTGTAGTTCACGGTGCATGTTTTTTTTCTATCTACAAGATTTAACCATTACTATACATTGTGATATTATAGACTCGTAATAGATTAGACACGCAATACTTTACTATGAATGCTTTATATAAACTTTGTTACTTATCTAGCTGTTCTGATGACCTACCACTATGTCGCGATCACAGGTCAACTCAGTATACAAAGAGCTTTATCCGGTGCAAAGATGAACAAAAATCCTTACGGTTCGGCGCGTGCGCAGCGTGCGTGACGGACGAATTGAATCGACGCGTTTGATAGCAGTGTACAATCGAAGCCTTAAATGTTATTGCTTTTTAATTTTTTTTCAAGCATTTTGTTCAATTCGTTTTGTACCTATACGTTATAATTGCAAGTTTTCAACAGGACCCAATGTTAAAAAACCACTTGAGTAGGATTTATATACATTTATTATATAATCAAAGGCTGTAAGTAGATATTTGTAGTACACACTTCTAGTGTCTGAAACAGGAATGAAATGGATAAGGTCGTGGGATTCAACCTTGAGGAATCATTTATCTTTATATAATATTTATAATGTTATAAGTATGCAGGTAGATACTTACATATCCCTTAAAAATAAATGTGGCCAATTAATGGCAAAAGCTCGCCCCAATAACATAATATAAACAGAGTTCAAAGTGACATACAAATGTATTAAAAGTACTCATCATTGCTTGTCACTGACTGTACAACACAACAGCGAATAAAACAACCAAATCTGAAACATAATTTATTAATACCAAATTAGTTTCCTACATAACTTGCAAAACAGTCCCCATATCTTTATCTTTTAAATAAAGGAACTGCCTCTTACCATGAACTCTTAAAGCAGGACAGTTTACGTTGAGGAAGCGAGACGCCGCATTACTCAGCACGTAGCGGTGTCTCACTCCCACAACGTAAACTGCCCTCCTTTAAGAGTTCGTGGTAAGGGGGCTGGACGTGAGAATACTTAAAAATTTGGTCACGAGATAGCATCTAAAAGATAGCTATGCAAATACGCGAACCGCATACTTATCGGGACAGTCGTCCACGCGTCCAGTTAGATTTTATGTGCAATTAAATTAGTTTTTATGGCCACCCCCTCTGTTTCAGAGCTTTATTATACTTAAGGTAGTAAAAACTTTTAAATTATTCAACATTACTCTTTGTTTTGTTAAGTAAATGTATTGCCTTTACGACTCAAGTCTTAATGATTTAAATAAATGTATTTAATTCGTTGCTGTTATCTTTATTGGTTAAGCTTTTAAGGGATATTTATTTCTTTTAAAGTGTTTTGTATTCGGATTATTTAAAGTAATGAGTGACTTGTAGGTACTTGAGTGTTAGGTGTAGTACTGTAAGGCAAAGATGTAAGAAAGAAAGGTTTGCGAAATAAGATTGTGCTAGTTTCAATACGTTTATAGCATTCGCATAAGGGTTGCGAGTTCGATTCCCGTACGGAAGAAAAATTTGTGCCATCCGCAGATGTTTTTGCGAATCTGGTCACCAACATGAAATATCACGTGTATATTTCATGTTTGTGAAACTTAACCATGATAAAGGGGAAATTCCTAGTGTGGGGCGACATTTTTCTAATTGTAAGAGAAAAAAAAATGCCTGCTTAAAAACATATCTGCCTACCCCTTCCAAAGACTACAGGCGAGATAATTACACCACATACCAATGTATGTTGGTAATACAGTAAAGCCTAGGTACCTAAAACTTGCCACTCCAAAACTCACCCTTAAGATAAAAACAAATAACTCGAGAACAGAACTCCGACCCCACAGACCGACACTGTACACGTCTAATTAAGTGATGCAGGTTCGACTCCCGTTTAAATAGAAGTTCGCCGGTCAGTCCAACTAAGCCGAAGACTGAAGTTTTAGAAGCGAAACGCGGGCGAGTTTGATCTTCGAAATTAATTAGTTTGTTTTAATAGAGTCTGGTTAGATTTATAGGTACAGCAGACTGAACATGTCTGGCTATAGTAAGTGCTCCTAATAATTTTCTGACGGTAATTAGTTTAATAATAATTTAGGATGAGAGACGCTCAAGATACAGAGGACTGGCAGCGAAAAAGGGAGGACTATACCCAGCAGTGATACCGGGCTGAAATGATGAGTTAGTTTAAAATTGATATTTATCAACATATATTATATATATCAGATAAAACCTAGCCTCAAAGCCTTATTAAAACATATGCTAGGAAAGTAATTCGTCGTGTGTATACATTGATAAAGAAAATTTGACAAACGATGGACATGAGCGGGACTCAAATCCGCGACCTTCGCCTTACCGTGGTGCTGATCTGCCAGTATTTAAATTTGTTGCGTGTATTTAAATTAAATGTAGTTCTAAATTCAAACCCGTTTTTCTATTTCTAGGGAAAATTAAAAACAAAACCGCAGCACCCGATAACGCTCGCCGCGCAAAAACGCGTAACATGTTAGATCGTATCTAAATACGTTTTTATCTATCCAAGTCACTGGCTCCGTATAAAATGATCTTTCGCCCTTTTGCGACTAGCGCGTAACCTTAACCCTATAGGAGAAAAAGTGACTTAATGATGTACTGAGCGTTTTGACCTGGGTTCAAATCAGAAATTGCTTGAGTGACTTACTCGTGTTGAGGCAATTTAGAATCCATTGGAAAATTCCACCTATACCTATAACCTTTTTTAAATATAATTAAGCCGGTATACCTACATGGGATGGACAGAGATGTGGTGCTACAGACTGCATGTGAACAGTGACGTCGGATGCTAGTTAGGTGTGTTTTATGTAAGCTTCAATTGGTTGAGGTAAAAATATCTGTGTTCATAGTCCATACAAAAATAACTCTAAATGAAATAATTTCGGAAAATGATTAAAAACATCACTTTATTAGGAACCGGTTTATTAAATAAGAGCTTACCCTCCTAATTGCTTAAAAATTAAATCAAACAAATATGACTCCCAAAAATATATGACACGTATTTTAAAAAACTTGATTAAAACAATCCAAAGAATTCCGTCGGAAACAGGGAATTAATCATCGTCCGCCGGGGCCCAAAAAATCTAACAAAGTAAAAATTTTCATCCGAATTAAATATTAATTATTGCGACCAGGACTTGGCAGACTAGCCACGCCCCCACGGACAAAGGGAAATGATTTATTTGTATTTTTTATTACGACTTGATTATAATTTAGCGGAAGACATTAGTAACGAAATTACATTCGAAATTGAACCTTATTGACACGCTAATTAGGACGCTATTAAAACAAGGGTGACTTGAAGTTATCGCCAAAACAAATGGTAATTTTTGCCAAATTTTTAAACACAAAGCGATAAAGTTTAATTGTATACTCAAGTTAAAAAGTCCATTAATTATGTACGGGGAATGCTGGACAATGAAAACGGCATTGTAGGCTTTTTCTTGATGATTGTAATTTAATAATGTGCGATTTAATTAGATGAGCATCGGTACATGAAGATAACCGTTATGACCGACACGTTAGCAAGAATACAAGGTTCTTTATACGTATATTATCACGTTATAGCACACGCATATGCGCATTTCCATTTTCACGCATAAAATTATACCTTGTAGGGGGCAAGTCTGTACATATACAGTACACCCACATTTCGCCAATTATATTATAGGTCCCAATATAATAGTGTAATAAACAAGTGGGCACAACTCCTGAGACTCTGCTGCTACTTAATGAGAATTATGGAAAACCCTAGTAACACTGTCCGACCCGGGATTCAAACTCACATGCTTGGCAGTCGCGACTAGTGACCTCTAGACCAACGAAGCAGTCACAATTGGCACTGCTGAATAATTTGACTTGAGAAGTGGTTAAGTTGAGAGAAGAAGATCAGTAATTATAAAAGTTCTTATGTATATCTAGTAGTTGCCCGCAACTCTGACGATATCGTCGGTCCACCTGGTGGGAGGCCTGCCAACGCTGCACCTTCTGGTTCGTTGTCGTCACTCAAGAACCTATCTGCCCCAGCGGTTATCGGTTCTTCGAGCGATGGCTCGCTCTAAATGGAATGGGCTGGCGCCCATTGCCACTTAAACTTGCATTTTACCTAGTGTAGCAGTACGTATGTACCTAGTGTACTTACGTCGTGGTGGCCTAGTGGTTAATATACCGGATTTGTATGCACAAGGTTGCAGGTTCAAACCCGGGCAAGTATCAATGTGACTTTTTCAATGTTATAAATACTTTCTTAGTTATTCTAAGACACCACTGACTAACGGTGACGGAAAACATCGTGAGGAAACCTGGATTTAATTATCTGAAATCGCCAACCCGCAGTGAGCTAGCGTGAAGAGGCGAGAAGAGGCCTTTGCCCTGCAGTGGGACAGATATAGGCGGTTATTATTTATTATTATTATAGCTAGAACGTAGTCTACAAATCTAACATGACAATTTGTTAAATGTGATCTCCTTATTCCTGTACAACTGCGCATTACCACACAAAGACTAGACTGTCGCGACCTTGGTAAAGAGCGACCTTCGGCCAAGGTCTGACGGACCTTGAATAACAGATATTCTAGATTAGGACATACAGTTTATAGTTTACCTAACCTTAGCATGAATCGCTCTCAGACGATTACGACCTTGCGGAGTTTCATACTGCAGTCTGAAATGGATTTTCTAAGGACAAGAGAACTTGAAATAGCTGCTTCATCATAAGAAGTAGGTTGGGGTAGGAAGGTTATTCATCAAATTATTCTAGCGAGCAGCGAGGTAAGCAGATTCAGTAGTATTGTACTGATGATCCATATTGACAACTTGATTGGCACAGCGTCTAAAGGATTGGGCTCTTGCCCTTAGGGTTGCTGGTTTGATTTTCGCACGCAACAAATATAGGTGCCAAGTTCGGGTGACTGCCTCGTTGGTCAAGTCGTTAAGCGCGACTGCTAAGCACGAAATCCCGGGTTCGAATCCCGGGTCAGTCAAAGTGTTATTAAAATTTTCATATTAGGCAATTCTCAGTACCAGCACGGAGCCTGGATTTGTGCCCGGTTGAATGCAATAGGATTGCCCTCTATTACATTGGGACTTAAAACATAACTGGCGAAATGAGGGTGTACTATATTATGTACACCTCTGCCTACCCCTTGGGGAATACAGGCGTGATGTTATGTTTATGTGTGTGTTATGTAATAAAGAATGACCGTAACATCTTCATCCACTTTTACAAGCGAACATGATGAAATCATTGCTTCAGTCATGTCATTACTCTAGGGATAATTTCCTTGCCATTTTCATATAGTTCTTATAATAACGATAATAATACTCATAAAGCAGAATACAAGTGTTATAAACGGCGGTTTTCTGTTATGATGCATCAATTACTTGGAAATTGTTCAATAAGATCATATCAAGCGATTATGCAATAAGAATGCATGAGCAAGATGCTATCGCTGGTTTACGATTCTATTCTTCTAAGGGTTCAAACGGGTTCAAATGGAATAAAAATGATATTGGTTACGTTTTCACATAGATGAATAATGCCCTTAGCCAGTATTGAGGCTAACTCAAGCTGGCTTATACTTATACTTGACTAACAGTGCTAAATTAGTTAAATGTACAGTACAACCGGCGCAACGTAAAAAGATCATTATAATGACCGATCGTTGGATACAGGATCGCAAAGTACTGCTGAGTAGGTACCTAAGGTCCTGGGCTCGTTTCCCGGGTCGGGAGAAGTGTTAGATACTCATTTCATTTGGTAATTCTCGGCAGCAGTACAAAATCTGGATTTGTGCTCTGATGGCAAAAGGCTCATCCCCCTATTACTTTAACCTATAACATACACAGAGAAAGGTGACTATAGATCCTGTATACCTCTGCTTACCCCTTCAGGGAGTACTTCTTCGTATTATACTTATTTCTATAAAACTGTAATCACGATATCACGTTTGCTCACTAAGTTGAAAATGCAATTTTAAATACTCGAGCGCATTTGACTGATAATAAAACAATCATGCGCTTATCTGATCCCACAAGTCAGTGGATCGATGTCTTTATTGTAAAAATGTTTATAGGTAACGGGGACTTGAGATGTATGTACTTGGCCTTATAAATTGCGATAAATAAACAAATACATTCACTATGTATTTTATTTTTTGTTGTAATTTAGATGATTTTGCATATGGGCCGTACAAATGATAAATTGATGTTCCGTTGACCCTGATGAAGGGGGACATCGTCAATAGAGAAAACGGGCATACACCATACATTGTTTGTGTTGACCATAGCGATCATAAGTGGAACCTGAATAAGGATAGAACATAGGTGGTCAGAAAGGGACAACCCTGAGTGGCTTATACCTCGCAGTGGGTAAACATGGACAGAGAGACAGAGGGTGCTAAGTTTAGGTTGGGGTATCAATTGTCTACTGCCTGATTAATGTATCATTGACAGGTATTATATTATGTATACATACATATGTGTTAGTGTAAGTTAATAGATAAAATATATTATACACCAAATCTGCTGAAACAAGCTTACCATTTGCATAATACATACTTACATAAAGTCACGCCTATTCACCAGAGGGGTAGACAGCCACCACGGATTTCATTTGCGAACCTAGCATACATCTTATGCCTCACTCTCACTCGGTAGGTACTCCTCACAACTCACTTCGAATAATAATAATAAATTAATTAATTCAATATAGACCACGCCTTACCATCCGGTCGTGAGATATATCGCAGGAAAAATCCGACGATTGAAGGTCGTTGACAATGTCTGCACGCATGTAGAGATTAATTTGACGATCGAATGCGCAGATAGGCCGCTGTTCATCGGCCAGTTAATGTTCTGGTATAATTATGTTCTATATTGACCCTTGATATGCCTCCAAGCCGTCAACCTCCAAGAGACTAAAAAACTAAAGGTAGTTCCCGTAATCACGGAATAATTGGCGTAGTGGCTGAGGGTTTGGACTGCTGTGATAGGGGTAGCGAGTTCAATTCTCGCACGGGACAAAAAATTGTGTGGTGTCTGGGTGTTTGTGTATGTAATAATTCATGTTTGCGAAATACACCCACAAGCTACAATACAGGAGAAATGTTTAGTGTTCGGCGACGTTTATATAAAAACATTTTACTCGGGAAACTAAGCTCCTTCAAATCATTGTTAGGTGATCTGAGCCTGTAGTGTACAAGATAGAAAGAGAAAATGAACAACAAATAAATAAGTTCGTTCATTGCTATCTTCACTTAGATAAGTTATGATTCAATCACACTCGAGACTGCATTCATAAGGTAATGTGGCCAACCATCGGATTGGCATTACTAACTTCGACTCTAGCTTGAATAACTGCGAAATATACCGCGGATACTTCAAACTTGACTGATTACCTCATTACTTGCTCCTCTTCAAACACTTCCCAACCAGAGGTCATTTAATGACAGCACAGCCCCAAGCACTTCCTTCAAAAACCTCGCGAGAATATAGAAACCCCACAAATTACAGAACACATTAAAATAAATTATTTTAACTGCAACTAGGAAATAATATCTTTCATAATCGGGGGTGCATCCTTATGGCGCATTTGGGTGCTACATTTCCTTTGCACCTGAGCCAAGCGAATTTGAACTTTATGTTGTAAGTAACAGAAATGTGGGTAGTTGTATGTAATATTGCAAGTGTTTAAGGGATCTGTTAGAGACGTGACGCGCGAGACGTTTACGCGGGAAACATATTTTATTAAAATTTTCCATCTTCCTAGTTGTGTTCAAATGTGGACAAAGATTAGTGAGAGAGCTTATTATGAAGAGGAGACAGTTCTAGCATTTGCAATAAGTATATTTATTATTGTTAAAACATGATCATTGATCAAGTCGAAACTAGGACACTAAGACCAATATCTATGGGTGATAGCCCAAGATTTTGCCCTTTTTAATAATTCTAACTAGCTTGTGGTACTTAAGAGGGCGTTGACCATTTTCCTCCTCTGCAGCCTTCTGCAGGCGGTTTCTCTTCTGGTTTAATAAAAAAAAGAATTCCCTTTTTACCTGACTGCCAAGGGAGGGTTATGTTTTTGCTAGCTGTCGTTGTCACTCAATTTTTGTTTTTCATCTTAACTCTATATACCTTAGGCTTCACTAATCCCGTAGGCATAAACTCTACAATAGTGTCGCATCTGTGTCTTGGTCTGCATCTCATGGCGGCGTCGCGAGTCGGCGGGGAGTTAATGAGCAAGCTTTGTTACCATCGCGCTGCGGCTTGCAGGGACCGGCAGACGAGTATGAGACACGTAATTTTGTCTTCTAATTACCTCCCACACTATACTGTAGGCCTAGTGTTATCTAGATACCCACACGTGTGAGAATTGCGTGTGTGTTGGTGTGAGTGCGTCGTTGTCCAAACGAAGGTAGTACCTACACACAACTGCATAAGTGTTGTTGTATGGGTAATATTATAACGGCGTATATACCTAGGTAGATATGTAGTACGCCTGTGTTTAAGGTGTAAGAATATTTTGCTAGGTTTATTTTATCAAAGATCAGTTAGATAGGAAACGGTATTTTTTTATTTATCAGGAAAGACTCCAAACCTGCTATGATATTAAGAAATTCCTACCATAACAACCAATAAGCTGACGCCCAACCTGACAATTGGTCTAAATATTCGGCACTCTTGTTGTGATATTCCCAGATTGTATTGTTTTTCGATGTTCTCTCTCGCAAGATGTTCTGAAGGAGTTCTGCCTGCTGAACCGGACGATTGGCGAGACCTTATTAGGCCATTATGACTTATGACAAAACTACGTAACTAAACTTATTGTATCAATTATATTCGGGTTTTCTTCTTCTTATCGTGTGGTTGATGAATAACCTGGCGTCAGAGTTTAAACCGTCTGTAGGCCTCTGAAAAATTATCGTTGAAAAATCTCTCAGGTGTACCGGTTTCCTCACGATGTTTTCTTTTACCGTTTTTAGCAACTGATATGTAATTTATAATACGCACATGAATTCGAAAAGACATTGGTGCTTGCCGGGGTTTTAACTTGCGACCTTTAACTCGGCAGTCCTTGGTTATATCACTCGGCTATCAGTGCAGTTACATTCGGTTCAACCAAGGTATCCCACCTATCATCTATCAAAAAGAATAAACCATAATCTAAGTCGTTAATAGACTTCTTCTAAAATTACTTTAAAATTTTAAATGACAGATGAAAATTTTACTTTGACCTATTGCAAAAACTGTCGGTAGGTATAGTACCTAATGAGGATTGACGGTCCGAGTAACTTTATCTCTATAATTTGAACCCTTAATATTTGATAGCGATCCTATTCCGCGACGTAATTGGCTTTGACATAAATCGTGACGTAATTTAGATTAATATGATCCAAAAGTTTCTGCCCAAAGATTTTTAGGCTAACAAGAAAATTTTGAATTTAATTCTTTGCGAAAAGTAAGGGTTAGAAGAATAATCGTGCCTGCCCCCTTACCATGAACTTTTAAAGTTACACTGCAACTAGCGGCGTCTCTCTTCCTCAACGTAAACTGTCCTGTTTTAAGAGTTCATGGTACGAGGGCTATTCGATCATAATTATATTTTTATATTATAAAATTCATATAAAATACATTGTATAATGCTTTTTACATTAAAATAAGCACCATAGCCGTAATACTGTGTAATTAAAAAAAAGAAAAACTGATAAATTATTATTAAGTCTAAATTCCATAATGCAGTGATAGGGCGATAGGAACACCTGTTTAAAAAAAATTGAAGTATAAAACTGCTTTATAAAATACAGGATTCTAAATAAGTCATTTTAAAATTAAACATGTACCTAATAAAAATATGCACCTACTTTACAGGTTGTCAAAACACTCGCACAGACACGCAACTTCATGCATATAGCTATGGGTCTAGTAGACCTCTAGACTACCAGGAAACAACAGGCCATAAAGCATAATTACGCAAACGCAGTTCCCTAAACACATGCAATTTACCTTGAATCCTGTACAAAGAACTTTCCTTGCCCCGTCCACAAAGATAATGCACGCTAAAACATTCAAAGATTTCTCCGTAACTAACAAATAGGACATTTAAAACCGTACTTATGTTTGTCGTAGGAAATATGGATAATTTTATTCTTGAGACACTATGGCATGCAAATGCGAGCACCTAAGAACGAAACCGGTATGGTTGCCAGCATTCGTTGGGAGGTAGGACGGTCCTGGATTAATTATAATGATTTATTTTTTCACTATAATATAGAAAGTACATTTAACATGGCATCAAAAACTATATATAGCAAACGTTTATTAAACTTTGGGAGATTGATGCCTAAACTAGACGTAGAAGCCGGTGTTTCAGGACACCAGGCCCCTTACCATGATTTTTTAAAGCTGGACAGTTTATAACGTGGAAGCGAGACGTCGCTACGTGCAGTGTTATGTGTCGTCTCGCTTCCATATCGTAAACTGTTCTGCTTTAAGAGTTCATGGTAAGGGGGCAGGTCTCCATTTTTTTGGGTTATAATTATTTTACACTTAGAATTATGCACTCTATGTACCAATATTATTAAGTAGATTCTAAGTACTACCCAATAGTATCGTGGAAAAAAACCTATCATATGAAATTGACAACCCTAGTAGATCATTTTAGTTCGATCTTCGATCGGGACAATATATTTGTGAAATCCGCTGATATTATTTCTCACTTAAACGTTTCCATCAACCGTATTATTATATTATTATCATTCCTCAAAAATATCACTTTAATTTACCAACTGCAACGAAAAATCTGTCAACCATGATCCACAGTAATTTGTATACTGGGCGTCTTGAAATTAAATGCAAGCGCAACTTTCGACTCGCCAACCAGGAACCGCAACCGGAATTCTAAAGTCAAAAACAAACTACTCTTAATCAAAATTTAAGTTGAAAACGTCGAAAGTGGTAACCCTAGCTCGAAGCCAGTACTGTCGCAATTCAAGTTGCATTACCTTTATTAAAGGATATTAGCGTGTCGAGAGAGCGAGCTCACGGATTTACATGTTATATTATATATAGAGAATGTTTGAGAGTTTGTATGCGGTTTATACTTGTTTTACTTGATTATGATTTCTAGCGCTTTGTGTACGTGGAAACTGGATTAAAGTAACCTAGTGTTGCTATGAAGATGTTCTATTAATTGTTAATTACGTTAAAATATGCACGGTAGGTGTTTAATTATATGTAAACACACATCGCGACGATTTCTTTGAAAATCAATGTAATAGAGGGCGAGCCTATTGCAACCGGGCACAAACCTAGACTCCGTGCTACTGAGATTGAAAAACCAACACTGCTCGATCCGGGATTTGAACCCACGATCTCGTGCTCGGCGACCACCAGACCAGCGAAGGAGCCCTCTCCATATAATACCGACAATATTTTCCAAGTGTAAGTGATGCTGCTATACTTCCAACTACCAAGAGACTGAACAATAAAAACTTTAGCGCGGGCTACATTACAGCTCCTTACAAAATAAGACGTTGTTCGTCTGGTCCTAAGGGACGCGCTTAAACGATTTGCATGTGGAGTAATTGATTGCTTGTATTTTATCACATGAATTATGTATATGGCTGCGGCGTAAGTCATAGACGAGTATCTGGTATGAACAACGGACATAAAAAATACTTTTGATACTTATTTTTGATTCAAATATAATTTGTAAATGCTCTGAGAGATTACCGAAAAGAATTAAATGGATAAGGTTACGGGTTCAAGCACAGGCAAGTACTAATGTGACTTCAGTGTAATGGTACTCCTTTGTCTACACCTTCGCAGAAAACAGGTTATGATAATTAATATTACATTCATAGATATCCGAAAATTTCAGTGGAAAGAAAACATTATTAAATAAAAATTTAATGCTGCCAGTTATAGGAACGTTACCTTTTGACAACGATGGGGAAGAATATTTCAACGAAGTTTATAGTTTTGATGTTTTATTTGTAAATAGTTTTATAGTTAGTAGAATGTAAACGTGTATATGTAGATATTGACAATTATGTAAATAAAAAATTATCTTTCAGAGTAAGTAAATGCTTACAGGGTGAGAAGCTGAAGAAACACATTTATGTGAAAGGATAAAAACGAACCCGCGACCTTCCACATTCACACCACACACCAAACCCTTAAAATACGCAAATGTATTTCAGATAGCACGAACCATATATCTATAAGGAAATGATTCCAATTACATCGGTAATCGATTTTTTAATGTTTCGGTAATTAATCGATTCTTTTATCGATTAAACTTAAATGCAATTTAGCGGGCAAATGTGTCGTGTCCTCTAGATAAGTACGACGGGTCAACTTGGAATTAAGTCTTTGTTAGTTTAGTGAAGAGTTAATTGGTTTTAGATTTTGGTCTGATATTAATGTTTATTAACTGGATGACGCTGACGCAGTCATTGTCATGTCATGCAGAAAATTGCTAAATTTATGCAGGTGCAGTCATTGGCAATTATGGCGATATGCCATACGTCTGGCAGCTATCAGCATTGCTATCGCTTGCAGTTTAGTCGCGAATCCTAAGTCTTAAGCTATCTTAGTCTTGTGTTAATTAAGACACCTAAAGAATAAGGAGGCGGTGGTTAAATTATTAATTAATATAAACTAGAACTACGAACTTATTGTACTTTTCTTCTTGCGCTAAGACAGTCTGTATCTTTTTGTAGCGCTATAATTATTTGCAATTGCGACTTTATATTAGTACCTAATAAACATAAGATAAAATAATATTTATTCAAAATAGATTATAGAATAATACTTAAAACGTCAACTTATATCAAGATAACCCCGAAAATGCCCGCTCTTCACCACTTTCCAGCGATATAGCTGTAGAAGAAACAGCGCAACAAACTAACCAACAGCACTATCTATCAAAATTAGGAATGTCGATATGACTAAGTGACCTGCCTGTATTATATTTTTTAAACACCTGAAGAACAAATACAATCCAAGCGACGTATTTCGGATAAAATGACCATGTTGCATTTTTTGTAGCCTAAATAATCCCAAAGCTGGGCAAAATCCAAAACAACAGGACAGAGCTGGTCGAGGATCGAGGGAATACAAAATAAAGAGAGGGGTATAAAGTTGCACAATTTTAAGAAACACGAAGTTATTCAATTTTTAATTTTAATTTGTCGTCTGTCAAATTAATTTATTAGCCACTTAAATTAAAATCACAATGAACATTTATTATAAAACTACTAAAACTAAACGTCACATAAAATAATAATTTATTAAATTAAAAATACTTAAAACTGCTTTTTAATAATCGCGGGTAACAATTAACTAATTCATTTAAATGTAAATTAAATTATTTTAACAATGTTATAGAAATGTATAAAAAATAGGCTACGATTTTATTACTTGTTTTTATTATTGAAAATAATTAATAATTAATGACGTTGTTATAATGTCGTAAATAATTTAAGTAGTTTGTTTGATGTCGTACCGACTTGGAGCCAAAAACCGTAGAGCTAGACGCGTGCCATTTAAAATCGATGTAGTATCGTGAATTCCGAAAAGCATCATTTTGAATTTGAGCGATACTTAACTGTTACTGCACTGTTAACGAACTTCTTGAGTGACAAGAAGTTTACTGAGTGGTATATTACTAGATGCTATTAGCAATAAGTCAAAATATAACATAATATCATGAAGGGGTAGGTAGAGGTGTGCCTATAGTACACCCACATTATGCCAGTATGTTTTAGGTCCCGACGTAATAAGAGGCGATCATATTGCCATCAACCGAGCACCATAAATTCGAGCTCCGTGCTGCCACTGAGAATTACCTCATGGGCAAAGTGTTGTTGGGTTTTTCCATTAGGTAATCCTCAGAGGCAGCACGGAGTCTGGATTTGTGCCCGGTTGATGGCAATAGGCTCGCCTTCTATTACATTGGGACCTAAAAAACATAACTGCCGAAATGTGGGTGTACTATACGTGCACCTCTGCTTACCCCTTCGGGGAATACAGGCGTGATGTTATGTTATGTGGTGATCAACTTGGTGTCAGAGTTAAAACCGCCTGTAGGCAAATTAATGCAGTCAGCGACAATAATTAATGATAAATTCGGTAGGTACTACGGGGCTAACAATATCATCGCTGTAACTCACACTAACATATACAAAATATAATACGTATACTGTCATCAAATTAGAGTGTCTCCGCACCAAACTGCCAGTTAATACAGTAGGTATGTGGTACTATAGTAGTTACTGTTGTCGGGATGAACATCGATGGTTGTTGAGCAGTAATTAGTGGATTCCGATGAGCTTTGATGGCGCCGCCCTTTGATCACGGCGCGCCATAGCTGTTTACGAACTGGATACGACACCAGAATATAAATTTGATAGAAGGTTTGTAAGGAAGTGTGGAAATTAATGGATCTCGTTTAGTGAGCGATCTAACAAATTGAATAGTGTATTATTGGCGACTACAGCTTTTTTTAAGTGATCATTCTCCTTATTATCGTCTAGGAAGGGTATAGAAGGCGTCGTGTGTCCTAGCTCTCTCCAGACGATTGGTTAGCGCTGCAAATACGTATTTTGGTTTGTCGTTGCTTGTCTAGTTTTTATAATTTCCGTTCAGATTCGACTTGTGTTTTAGTTGTGAATTAGCTTATAAGATAAGTTGCTGGCATTTATTTTTGCCAAGAGTTACATACTAGCGGTTATTTGATTGTGTTATATACTCGTGGTCTTAGCAGACATAGTCCTGTCCTGAATTTGAAAAGATTACCCGATTGCAGCACTTCTTTAGTCGACAAAACGAAGTCTGGTATTGGTTAGTAACGGGTTTAAATTGATTGACTTTTCAATTACATATATCTCTAATTTCCAAGTTAAAAGAGTCACAAACTAAATCTAAAGTAAGCAATCGTATCAAATGACACATCGAAGAGTATAAATTATAAATTTCATGAGGTATGGTGGGAAGCCTAGCCATTCTGGAGCTTCTAATATAATAATTTAAACCATTACTATATTAACTGCGTATGTCACTTCCAGCAGCAAAGCATCACCCAACATTGTCACATAAAAAACATATTCATAGCATACATAATGTATTTATGTTCTCTTGTATATTTATATTAATGTGATGTAATATGTTACAGAACAGTCCGCCAGACGGTCGACAAAAAATATTCGAGTCGACATAATACAAGATGTCGGTATGTGTATTTGGCGGTTAATCCTTTCATAGCAACTAATAACATTAGGGTACTGCCACATTTGACAGGAGATGCGTCGGGTATTTGGAAGGCAGAATAATTGATATTAGAACCTAACTTATCTCAACTCAGCTCAATCCTTCTCTAAACGAGAAATGGCCTTTGCCCTGCAGTGGGACAGTTATAGTCTGTTATTATTATTGCTACATAAGTAAAAGTGGGTAGTTTTAATAAAGTTGAACACTTTTTCTTACTCTGTCGATCATACCTGTATTCCCAGTAGTACACCGTGAGTACCTATGCCCTGTACTACCTCTTCGGTGTATTATTATTACACTTATAGTACACCCACATTTTGCCAGTGAGATGTGGGAGGCAGGCGAACCTATTATCACCACCATCTTCATGTAAAATATTTTACCAGTCCTTCGTTACCATCGATGATCCTGTAAAGTTCTTTAGCGTGGACCGACAATGCGTGGACTTGACATTCTTATTTCAATTCTGGAGGTTTCTTTATAATAACTTTATTACAAATATTTACAACTTAATAAAAAATAAAAAGTTAACAAGCAAAGAATTCATCCCCATCGATGTCAACCGGTAACGCGCCCAAAAGACGGGCAGCATTGCCACGTTGAATGGCAATTCAAGCTGACATTCTTGAATAGTTTCTGTCCGTTACTAAAGTCTAGCGATACGCCACAACGCAGCATTAATAGACAGTAGTGTGTGCATACCTTTAGTCTACGTTATTATAGTGATTAAGGAATTTAATAATAACTTCCTTTGAACTATAAATTTAAGATGGGAATGTCACTGATACGCTTCCCATTTAATGTCCAGCTTAGATATTAGCATGCGGTTTCTTTTGAGGTTTTTATACGCGTGTAGCGCTGTAATGATTGAAGCTTTTATAATGTAAATTGATATTGTTTTGTGATCTGTTATAAGACTTGAAATGCTACTTAAAAACTGCTGGGCAAAGGCTTCTCCCCTGATATTCAAATTCTCCTTATTTCTCGACTAGCTCCTGCCAGTTGTTTTACAGGCGTCCAAATCGTCTTACCTCATCTCCGTCTGGGTCTTCCGGGTCTCCGGCGTTCGTCTTGTGGCAACTGTTTGGTGGAGGAATCCATAATCAATTCATATTTATTAGGCTAGTACTTACCGTGTTTATCACCACATATAATATAATTTACTATCTCGTTGGGTAATTGTTATTTAAAACGTATTCTTTTAATTTTTAATGAATATTAAGTAGTAAGCTACCGAACTGTCAATACTCTTGTCGAATTCGATCATTAATGACTCGCTTAAAAACAGAGATAAGGCTATTAAATTATTCGTGTGAGAAAAGGATGAACGATGATTATGGCGTTTTTGCTACATGTCTAGGAACCAGACAGTATCGTGTGCTGGTAATTAGGGCAGGTATTCAATCATGTTTTAACTTGTCCGTAATTTATATTGTATTATTAATTATATATTAGAGCATAGGTACGGTCAGCAGAAATTTCGTCTCATCTAACTTGGATCGTAATTGAAGCTGTTTATATCCTGTATAGTGTTTTATGAATACATGCAATATATCTGTAGATATTTCAGTATATAGGTATCCGGAAGCTACACTTGTCACTACATAAAATCCTATAAAAATTATACTTATAAACTCCTTACACACACTCAGACCTCAAACAAATGACTAGCTCCAACCACGCAAACTGACAATAAAAAAAACCAAAGCATAAAGACCTAAGTCCTATTCTTTATCACTGGCTGCAAAGACAAACAAGAGCTTTTGTATTAAGAACAAAACAAGACATAACGTTCAACTGAACAGCCAATGAACTTTTCATGGCCTCTCTTAATTTGAATTCTATTCAACAAACCATAGTAAATCGTGTCGGAGATGGCGGGGAGAATATTCAGCGAGTTCTTGTAACACCTGAAGACGTAACGATCCAACCGGGGCTTTTAATTAAACATCGTCAATACTTATACTGTTAATTTTAACATTCTGTGAAACAGAACCTGGGGATGTATTACGTATGTTTCTCTTGTTGCTATCAAAGGCTATGGCTATGGGGCTTGATAGATTAAAAATGTTTTTACATGTTATTGTCATAACAACAAAATAACTAGAGAGTGGGACGTATCTAAGTTGTTAAGATCCATTGTTTGGATCATGAGTTTTTTTCAATCGTTGTATAGTGATAACCATAAAAGCTTACCTACATAAAAAAAATCTGTAAAATCTTATATCAAACTTAACAATAATTTGATTTGTACCTACTTGCCAAAATTTTTTTTGATGAGTGTAATTTACCAATTTCTATTGCTATAAATAGATAGGGACGCATTCTGTCACTCAAACACACGTAATGGCGACGTATCGGTGTAATATGACAAAAAGGCGGGAATCCGAATTAAATGGACGCCGTAAACAATGCTTTGACAGATAATAAAATACTTGTCTATGGCACGGCGTAATACAATACAGATTATTTAATTTTACCTTGTTTTGTTTCGGGGATGATTTAGAATGTTATTTGGGTAATAAATTGTAATTATTTGTGACGTTTTGATTGCGTGTGGACACAATTGTTTGTAACGAAATACGGACACCACTTTAAATTTTAACAGTAATAATATGCAATAAACTGTCCAATTTATGTGCGTCATACAAAGTTGTTGACGTAGAATTAATTACGTGTACTGTTGTTGTGAAATTATGTGATTAATACTCTATAGGTATAATCTATGATAATTATATGAGACCTCGTTTAAAAGCTTCTTACACTGCCACGTGGGCCTAGTGGTCGCTAAGCGCGGATTCTGAGCTTAAGATCCTGGGTTCCAAACCCGGGTCGGGCACTGTTATTTTTTCCATTCTCACTCACAGTAGCAGTAAAGAGTCTAGACTTGTGCCCGGTTGAAGGCAATAGGTTTGCTCCCTACTACATTAGGACCTATAACATAACTGGCGAAATGTGAGTGTACGCACTTTATGTATACCTCCGCCTACTACAGGACATATAATACAGGCGTGATGTTATTCATATAATATAAAAAGTTTTCATAAACGGTGCCTTTAACTGAATAGCTTAGCGATACTATTTCACTCGGGGGGTCTCCTGAACTAGTGTAATTTAGAAACACCATTCTCGCTCAAACGATTGAACATTTTCCCCGGCATACTTAAACTTCTACTTACCACGTAAAATACTAATCTTAACGATACATAAAGCCTCGGGCGATATTTTCCTACCCACATAAATTAAGTTTTAAACATTAACCAGAGAGTGCAATTATTTCTTAGACATGAGCTAGCCATAAACTTTGGAATAGTGAAATATGAATATTAGTTGAGTATCTTCATGCTACCGTACCTGGAGGGCTGGTACATCTGGGTGTCTCAGCGATGAAATGCGATGTCTGTCATTTGAGAAGACTAAATATCTACTGAATATAATTGTGTTGGTATATTAACTTTACCATTAACGTTTTAATTCCCTGGAAGCTGATATTGCCACTTTAGGATAATAATATGAATTATTGTTAAGCCACAAAATTATTATGACTATTATCACAATTCATTATGATTATGACCTGTGTATTTTTCTATCGTGGAATTAATCAATTAATACAAAGAATTAAGTAATGAATTGAGTATAATTCAGTTTTTAATGTAGATAACAATTTTAAGAATGTTACTATTGTACATACATTATAACTAATCCAGTAATATCTGTGAAGGTGGACAGAGTTTCTACTAAGAAGTAAAGTTTGAAAATTGCTGGGAATTCGGGATATTATTCACATTTTAGAGGTAATGCTTATTGTGATTATTTTAGCCCTGCAGGAATAACTAATCCATACTTACGAGATGTCGCAAAACTGTTTTAGAATACGGCCTTTTGGGACGGTCAGAAGATTTAAGAGGTGACTCTCGGCTGCGGTGCGCAAGTGAGTGTTTGTCTAGATTAACTGCTGGGATTCAGTGAGGATCATCCCTGCTCTTGATTATTAAAATGTAATTCAATTAAATTGTCAGACAGGAAGCTTTAGTCAAGTACTCTAAGTTTTAATTGGATTGTATAAAGAATTATTCCAGTCTGATTTGATAAGCGCCTTCTTCTTCGTATCGGTATGAGCTAATAGGTACATGGAATAGGTCATGCCACGTGTAGAGATTGGTTAGTCAACAAGGATGGTAGCGAGGTTGACCGTCCAGGTTGCGCCGGACCAACTTATGTATCATCGCTTGTGGAGGCCCTCAATTTGCACCCCCATATAATGGGCGTGTGAAAGCTGCAAAAAAAGTGAATTGGAAATTCTCGTTCTTTTGGAAAATCAATTTTTAATTTTTATAACAAATTTTATGCAAGTTTTTGAAGGTTACGTATTAAAAGCTTTAGTCAAATAAACTTCGGTCCATTCCCAGAAGACTTTAGGTAAATTTTCCTCTTAAGTTTTTTTACTAAATAACATATTAAAAAGCACATTAACCGATCGCCTCCATTATCTAATAAGAACGCTTTCTTTAGGGTAGCACCATTAATCCCGACCAAGCTCATGCTAGCTTATCGGGTGGGGCTCCTGAGATAACGGGCAGCCATTAATGTTTTATAACTTAACTAGCAGACCCGTCAGATGCCGTAACGCCCGGAAAAGCAGCGCCAACTACGGGGTTCAATTGTATTTTTAAAGCATCCAGGAACCCATTAAACACCCAAAATTTCATACAAATCGGTTCAGCTCTTTATGTGGAGTTAGGTGACAAACACACGAATTATATATATTAAGATTTACTTTATCAGTATAGTATATTATACATTTTATATTTTAAAATTTGTCCTAAAAATAAGGGAGCAGGTAGAGGTCCTGATCAACCATTACCTTAAACATCGAAGTAATAACAACAAAAACTAACTGAAAAGCAAAGGTACTTTCCCTTGCAGTAAACTTACCTGCATTATGATGATTATAGGCCAATTTGTACCTGGATAAAACCTGCTACCCAAAACTATAGTCAGAAATTCAATCTAATATTTTAGAAGCCAAATCAAATTCCAGCTTCCAATAACCCGCTCGCACTCACGCCCCGCGCTTATAGCGATCATAAAATAAATCAAACGAGTTTATGGCCCAACTATCCCGCCATTAAAATATGGCGAAACGCTTAGCAGACTCGGGGGTGAATGGAAAAACTACGAGGGTGAACGCGACGAGTCCGGCAGAAAGAATATATGGATAACCTTTATTGGTTTTAAACTGTCTATTCTTATTGTTTTTACGCTTTTTTATAGCGAAGTAGGTCCTTCTTTTTATGTCTTTATAAGTAACTTTTGACGATCACATTTGGAGAGAGGATGGCTGCGGTAAGGGTTGGAGGTTCGATTTCCGCGCTGGGCAAGTATTTGAGTGATGCGCAGGTATAAGTTTCGAAGCCAGTTGTTTTTGCTTAGACATAGGTACAATCATGTCAGTATTAATAAACAATATTTTTATCGTACATTCTAGTAATATTGGAAGTCGTCGAGTTGTTTTTTGTTACCTGCTTGCTGGAACGACATAGGATTTTTTTCACTCTTCTTTTCTTCTTTCATTTTCTATTCTAATGAATTAAGATACAGGTTCCAACACTATTTAATCAGTTCTCTGAAACACTCCAAGCTTCTTTGCCAGACGGTTTTGTGATACCATTTAGCTTACTTGACTATTATGAGTAACCTAACCTCACATAACTAAAAGAGTAGGTATATCTGGATTTACCAGCGCTATGTTATACAGAGTTTTACTAAAGAGTTTTAATTTCACTCATTCAAATAACTCTTAACGGTTGATACAACGACTATATCACACGCCATCTCAACGAGTTCTTTAACATTAAAAAACAAGTTTAAGATGTCACCTCTCGCATAACTCATAAAAAAAATGACACGAGTTCATAAACCTGATGATAAACATTGAATGCAAGTTGGAAACCATTCAAAATGTTTAAATGTGTTCAAATACATCATAATGGGCTATAACGGGCAGTTAGGGGGATCAACAGGCAAGTAAAAACTTCGCGATTTGATGTAGTGTTAACGGCTCTCGCGATAAATTTGTTGTTCACCCGAAATCATAAAGCTTATGTGTGTAATTTAAAACACTAACCGCATTTGGGGGTTAAATTTTCCCGCAGAAATTATTGACACTCCCAAAGTGTGATTTGAGAGTGTTTTTATCAGCAATAAATATGTTTTAATGTCTATTTGTTTTTTTTACATCAGGATTAGAATAGTCTGAACACATGTAAAGTTGACTTAGATTGATATCCAAGTGTCTTGCTGGCATTAAGCAAGGGTAAAAATAGACAGAGAAAAGTGGAAGGGGGAGGAGGCCTGTGACCTACAGCGGGACAGTACTGATAATAATAATAAGAAGTGTTATGAGAAAGAGCAGGATTTATGTAAAATGAGTTGGTACTAGATGGTCGAAAAAACATGTACCTACATTAAGTAATTGGTGTGAGGTACTAAAGTACGTACTTACGTAGTATGATAATATCAATTATTTTATAGCGACCGGAGATCGAATCCTGCGTCGCATCAATCCCAACCTATAACCCCAACACGCGCTACCACTCTGCCAGGTGTCCCTGACGTACATTTCTGCGCATCCCACAAACTAAAACGCGCGTATAGATAACATTTTTAGTATACACAGCTGCTGAATACCCGTGTAAACTATGGCTCCGAGGTTATCAAGAATGATTGATTGATTTCTTACTAATTATCGTTTTTACTACAGCTAGTGCAATTTGTTTGTATTTATTACTCAACTTTGGCCTAACAGCTGCGTACTTTATTAAGACGTATAATTGTTTTGACATGTTAAACTTCATTAGTTAAAACATTAGAGCAAACCTACTTGCTGTTTGGCCAAACGATTTTGAATTTTATCTCGTAGAGTTAAGGATAGATTGAATGTATTAATGTAATGGCAATACCAAATGTATAATGCATTTGTGATATGTCATGTTACTAAGGCAATAGATGTCAAAATTGGTTAAACTAACTGCTATTTCTAATGGAGTATGGACGCATATGAATCGGTCAAGGAGTAAGGTTGGTAATAGACATGTTTTTAAACATGAAAATGCTCTCGTAGTTTAGATTCTGATTTAACCAATTAAAAATACAAAACCACCCACATTTCGCCAGTTATGTTATAGGTCAACTCCCAATGTAATAAGGAGTCACCTATTGCCATTAACATAGCACAAATCCAGTCTCCGTGCTGCTATGGAGAGTTACCTAATGTAAAAACCAATAATATTGCCCGACCCGGGATTAGAAACCCAGGACCTCGTGGTTGGAAGTCGGGGTTAGCGACCACTAGACTAACGAGTCGCTTAACCAATTGCCCATACTATAATTGTATAATTAATCGATTGGTATTGTATTGATATAACGTAGACCTCCTGTAGACCTATGGCTCCATTTTCAGAGTATCCGATCTACATGCTTTCAGTCCAGGCCCAGGATAAAAAAGAGTAAGTCCAGTACCAAAAACTAAAACCGTTTTGATAGTAAAAAATAATAAAATCACGTCTATCGATAACATTATCGGAACCTCAACATAACCCTTCGACCACTGTCGTTATAGTAAGCCATCAATAACCCTTTCCTCCATTGGTCAGTCGAATACCTTTTATATTGCCCGGTGACTTAATGGTTGAGTCGACATTACACTTAAAGAGCTCGTGATTAAGGGCAGGACCGAAACGAATTCGGAATTCACAAAATATTCACGTGAGTGAATCTGAACACAATCATAAATGGAATGTAATTTACTGTTTGTACGATTTATTTTTTAAAGCAATGCATTGTGGTGAGGTTATGCATGTTTTTTGGGTTCCGTACCAAAAGTGTAAAGCAGGACCCTTGTACTAAGGCTTCGCTGTCCGTCCGTCCGTGCATCTGTCTGTCACCAGACTCTCATGAACCGTGATAGTTAGATAGTTGACATTTTTACAGATGATTTTGATGAGGGTATTTCTGTTGCCGCTATATCTAATTTTTTTTTTATAAATAATGGTACGGAACCCCTCGTGCGTGAGTTCGACTTGCACTTGGCCGGTTTTTAAAATACCCAGTGGACCGACGATATCGTCAGACTTGCGGGTAATGGCTAAATGCAAGTGGCAAGTTGCTGTTCATTGTAGCGTTCTAAGCGGCTGATGATGATGATCTAGTGACGTCTGTGATTCCCAAAGGGGAAGGCAAAGGTATCAATCAGAAATCTTTACGCCCACATTTCGTTGATCTTCTATTTAATTTATTAATACCTCAAGCGGTTAATTGGAGGGGTTTTTATTAATATTGCCCGCATGGAGGTGTGAGATTGACATAGTTGAATTTCTGGGAAAGAAGCTCAGAAACCAATTTGTTTATTTACGGTAATTAAGACCATCAGGTGACCTCTAGCAGTTATTATTTAGTCCTGTGGTAGGTGTAGCTGGTCAGTTTATTGTCATCAATCCACACTTTTAAAATAATATGGCGTCAATCACTCCAGTTATGGCACACGAAATACTTAAATAACAAAATTCCTTTTCCTAATTATACTTAAGTATTACCCCAGAGTTTTCTTTATTCCGGGGCTTAAGTAACCTGAAGTTGAGCCCCGGACCCGGTTGTCAGTAACCTTTGACAGTTGCTACGGGCTGTCCGTGCCAATCCCAAAAGTTTGACAGCAACTGACCTTTGCAACCCTCCAAGACCCTGTGAATATCAGAATCTCCTGTTGGAAGGGCTATGGGGTTAGAGGCACAAAGGTTTTATATACAATTTGAGTTTTTGGTTTTCTACATAGAAGTAGAACTATGATGGGTAAAAAATCTCTTAGATTAATATTCTACGCTACTTTAAGTTTGGTGAGGTAATCCATATTATTTAACATATAATTATGGCATAATATGGTGTGTTTGGGAATGCCTGACTAGTGTCAGACGGAATTTTGTCCCCGTGTCGTCAGTTAGCGGCAAGAGTTTGTTTTTGAGTTCCGTTCTAAAATCTTTTGTGGCAATTGTTTAATAATGAATTATGTTATACAGTCAAAGACTTGGTTGGAGGTGGATCATTGCGTGGCTCAGTTCTTGACGGGTCATGGTAACTTTAAGGGTAAGCTCTTCTCTTTCAAGCTTGTTGCTTCACCTCTGTGCCACTGCTCAACGCCAGATTGTGAATACGAGCAAACAGCACATCATATCCTGTGGGAGTGTGGTCTATGGCAGAATGAACGTAATACCTTGTTAGACAGCATATATGTTACATCCGGTGTAATTTATTATGAGGACCTTGTTGCGACCAGATCAAATTTCCGTGCTTTCAGACGTTTTTGCCATACCTACTATTGGAATCAAAATAACAATTAGGACCCAGTAGTTTTTAACTTTTATACCCGTGGTGCTTAGCGACTGGGCTTATCTCAGTTGTGGATCCCATATTTATTATGCTTTTGGCATATTAATCTTTGTGTCTCCCGCTTGCTATGGAGGGAAGTCGGACTAAATTTATATTCCTACTCCTCCTATATATTCTTTTATGATTAATTTCGTTGCGGGTTCCAAGACAGTCGAGTCATTTCTCTGGGACGCCTCGAGCTTCATTGCCTCGATGGTTCTCAACGGTTATCATTGTAGATCCTGGCTTACAGGAGTTGCAATGATGGGCATGAGTGGTGGGCTTGTCCCAATTAAAAAAAAAAAAGTCAAGCAGGGCAAAGGCCTTCTCTTATAGAGAAGGATTGAGAGCATTGAAATGAAATAAAGTGTGTAAAAATATAACCTGTGTTTAAGATAAAGAATATATTATGAACATTGACCTAAGATAATATAAAGTGCTTAGGTATAAGAAGTGTACGAAAATAACCTGTGGTTCTTAAATTAGCTTTACGGACATAACCGGTAATAATGTTGTGATGGGGCTACATAACTATATTTAAAAATCTAACTGTGACGTCAGCAAAATAATCATTACATAAATAATTATTTATTTATATGCAATAATAAAAAAAATATTAACAAAAAAGGTAACCCTGACGCCTGTGCTAGGTTTATAACCTATGTGACATGAGTCAGTGTCTTCGCCCAGTATAACATCACACTTGTATTGTTTGAAAGGGTAGGCAGAGGTGTGTAATACACCCACATTGTACCAGATATGTTACCGAGAATTATCTAATGGATTTTTTTATATTACTTTGCCCGCTCCGAGAATGAAACCCATGACCTCACCGCTTAGCAGTCGCCCTTTGCGGCTAGCAGGCCAACGAGCCATCTTGTTTTATAAACATTATAATAATGAGCTTTAATAAAGTTATAATACACAAACAAAATTGCGATATTACAATTAATTAGTTTAAATAGTTATTAAAAGTGAAACGTTGATAAGTGTGTGCCGTTTACCACGGATGGCGTGGTAAGAGAGGGAGCCAAATAATATAATAGTATTATATGATTGATATAGATTTTATTCTTATTGGACCTACACATAAATTTATTTATTTTATTTATTTAAATGTCAAACATAACAATATTGCTTATTTTATTAAAATAATAATTACGATGGAAGCAAGTTTAGCTTAAAAAAGCTTGTGATCTTTTCAAGTTTGTTATAAATTATGGTTTTATGTGCCGTTCAATTGACTATTTTTAACTTTTAAAGGTAGCTGGGCAGACTGGATGCAGAAGGCGTGACTGGGAGTTGGGTGTTGTGTGTGGAAGAGGCCTATGCCCAGCAGTAGAACTATTGGCTGAGAGAGAGAGAGAGAGAGAGAGAGAGAGATGGAAGACACTTTCTGATTTAAGATACATAGTGCCTGGCATAAAATATCAGTATATATATAAATTCTAAATTAGTTATTATTTGGTTGACATAAAAACTTATTACATAGTTCCATAATAAGTTTTTATGTCAACAAAATAAATGGTTCTCTACCGGGCGATGCCGCCCATGTTATCTGTCAACGTTAGAACGGACAGCTGATAAGAATTACTGCGTAGTTCCGATAAGCAACGACTTAACCTATTAATAATTCATTATACAAAAACAGAACTGATACTGGTTAAAATCTTGCATTTTTTATTTCACTTGCAATGTTTTTTTCTAGACTTACCGCCGCTCTCAGAGACATTTAATAACTTACTAAGTAAAGGATTTATTTGTCAAATCTTTACTTAGTGTCAGTTTAAGTACCTAATCACTCACGTCTCTGAGTACGGCAGTTGGAGTTAATACTTCGATGAACACCGGTTCGATGAAGGCCCATCCGTCGATAGTTGAAGGGTTGAATAGTCACCAATATCATAGCGAATACTACTTACCCTACTAAGTGATTAGGACAGTGGCTAAGCGATTGGACTGTTGCGTTAGGGGTTGCGTTTTTGATTCCTGCACGGTACAATAATTTGTGTGATCCGCAGATGTTTGTCCCGGATCTGGGTGTTTGTATATGTGATAGTTCATGTTTGTGACGTTTGTGAATTGTATGTACGATACAGGAGAAATTCCTAGTCAGCGTCGAGTTTTTATTATCATCTTAAAATTAACAACTTAGTGACATAAAGAACATATTTTAATCACAAATCTATTCACATAAATCCCGTGTAAAAATAGGCGATACTGCTAGAGGATAGCGAAAGATAGCGACGAACGAGCGTAAAGCCATTTATGGAGCCCACACTGGGCTCGTCGCCATTTACGAACAAATTTTCCGGTAACAGGTAAAAATCCCTTTTAACGACTTCTTTATTTACTTAAAAATCTTTTTACCAGCTACCGACATATAAACTACGCCATTCTACATTAGTTTAATTAACTCATAAAAGCTTACTGGTTTGTCAAACACCTCCATATCCCGAGTTCTCCGCATTCTTCCTTATACGGCGCATGGCTTACCAAAATGGTAATTACGGACTGGTTCCGTGATGTATGAATGAAATAAATGTCCATTGCTATGGTCTAGTGGTCATATGAGCGAGCATGAGGTCTTGGTTTCGAATCCTGACTTTTTCCATTAGATAGCTCTCAGTAGCAGCATGGTGTCAGGATGTCTACCCGGTTGATGGTAATAAGCTCGCCCCATTTTACATTGGCGCCTATAACATAACTGGCGAAATGTGGGTGTACTAATGTGCTCCTCTGCCAATCCCTTTGAGGAATACAGGCGTTATGTTAAGTTATGTATAAACCAACGCTCACTCTCCGCAGTAATAGAAAAAAGTGCAATCACTATGCGAATTGTAAATAAAAACAAAAATTATTTCCTCTTTCTCAGTAACACAGAGTCTCGATGCTCGGTTGATAGCAATTTGGATCCATTACTAGACAAGACGTATTTAATCATTTTAACATATTATGTTGAGCACACCTTATATTTTTTAAGGAATTAAAAAAATATGGGTACTGCTCGTTTCAAAAATTTCCCAAGCCTTTTTAACATTATATAACTTTTGAAATAAAAGTGTACCAACTAATGCTTGTAAAAAGGTTTTAATTAAAAACACCATTCAAGCATCTTCTTTCAACTAAGTACCTAACGTATGAATAGAAGTGAGATTTGCTCAATCACTTCTAATTACAATAAATTCCCTCATAATAAAAATAACTACATATACGGCCACAGATTACGTTACCTGACCAGGTATGCGGAACTCCCAGCATTAAAACGCTGAAACTTGTTCACATTTTTTGCTATAATAGCGTCCAAATATGGCGACTGCCTTTGACAGACACCGTGGCGGCCGTGAGATCCTATAAGGTGTCTAATGAGTCGTGATGTATGAGAAAAATATCTAGTTTTATTTATATTATTTGTTTTCTTAGATGCTGTAAGATTTTAATGAGCTAAGGTGCAGTAGTATGTGACGCATTTGATTGCGACATCTTCCTTTTAATATAGTGTGATGCTTCTTCTACGCGTAGGAGTATGCGACTGCCTTGTTGGTCTAGTGGTTGATAAGCGCGACTGCTGAGCAGGAGGTCCTGAGTTCGAATCCCGGGTCAGGCAAAGTGTTACTGGGTTTTTCCATTAGGTAATTCTCAGTAGCATCACGGAGTCTGGATTTGTGCCTGGTTGATGGCTATTACATTGGACCTAAAACATAACTGGCGAAATGTGGGTGTACTTATGTGCATCTCTGCCTACCCCTTCAGGGGATACAGGCGTGAGGTTATGTTATGTTTTGATGTTTCTTCTTTAAAGGTTGGTAAGCAATATTATCTATTTTCTTAGTATTGAAAATGTAAACTTATAATACCTCAACTGAGAGTAGAATACACAAATAAATTACCATACATTCACGACTGCTATGCATGAAGGAGCTAATGTTTGAGACATGGATCTCGCTCTGGGAAACGATAAGCATCGTTGATAACCTGGCCGTGTTAATGGTTTGTGGCAGTTTCACTTACTGGAGCTAATAGGAGAATTTTAAGTTGTAAAAGATAAAAGTTATTTTATATCTAGGTATCCAGTGTATGGGGTAGTTCAGCAGTAGGTCGATTTCGAGCTGATGATGATGATGGAATTGTATACGAGGGACGGTAGACACGTTTTAAAAGAGTAACCATGGAGTTTCGTGTGCGTTATTTTCCATTGTATTATGTTTTGGAATGGGCACCACCAGAATTTTGACTTTTCGCAAGCACCTGAAAATGCTCTGCATAAATAAAAACTTTTTGATTCAATTTGACACCTGTCAATTGCGGTGACACATAGAGTAGGGCTGTGACCAAATAGGGTAGGACACGAAATAAGCGAATGATATTGTTTTCATCGTGTTAAGATCCTGCATTCGGCAGGATCTATAGTGTGCAGTGGGTAAATTCAGCCTCTGTATATTATTTGAAGAGCGAAGCACCTTTTGTTCCGACCAGAGACAAATTAAAGGTTTTACTGTTAAATTCACCTAAACCTACGGGAAAAGTTCTAGTGTTGGGTAACGTTTATAAAAAATCTTTTTTCCCATCGATGTAAGCCATGACACACACTGGTGACTAACTGAGATATCATTAACATTCACGCTGTTGCATACACTGGGCTGTTAGTCACGGTGGCACACTATAATTAACATCGCATTTTCAAAGCATCAGTGTGTATGCATGCTGTCGATTAAACCGTAATGATGTATCATACCATCACGCTTATAACTGCGGGTGTTAGCAGAAATTATAGAACAGTGATGATATCTTTGTGATTCACAAATTGTTTTGTATTTTTTCTTTGGAGCTGGCGGAAATTACACTTAGACATTATTAAAGACAAAATCAAACGATGTGGCTTATTTATTTGAATTCATAGAATCCTGTTAAGAACAATATTTTTGTACTTTATTAACTTTGTCCCCTTGTTTCGTTAGAATAAAAAAAACAAATAGCATACTTGGCAAGTACGCCTCAGAAAACAAACAAGAAATTTATGTATTCCAATCAATTTCCAAACAGTTCCAAACTTGACGCAAACAATAACATACATAATTAAAATCTCAATTGTAACGTTTCAATATTTGGTATTTGGGGGTTGACAACACAACAGGCAATATGCATTGTAGGGTTGAGGCCTGCGGCAACGGTGCGCACAAATACAGCATTCACGATTAGGGACATGTAGCTGCAATGTCGCACGACAAAATTGATTTTGTCTAATTAGAAATAGTTGGCTTTGTGGCAACCCTAATTTTAGTTATAGAAGAGTGTTAATATGTATGTTTGATTTTGTAGAATCAATTCGTGTTCAGTAGAAAGAATATTATGAAATATTAAAGGATGAATGAATTTAGCAAATTTTTGGTCAGTGGGTTGTCTTAGGGGCGGAGTTATAGTGGAGAGTATAGTAATCATTTGATTTGATATTTTTATTTATGAGTTTTATGAAATTATCAAGAACACAAAAAAGTATAGACTCAATAAGTAATCAGTTAGTGATAACATCGTCGAGAGCGATACCTAATACCAAAATTGTTGGAGAAACTTTCTAATTGAAATGGTAATAGACAGCTGCAATATCAATAGCTACAGTAACAAAAAAAAAACATTGCCCATACTAGGAATTTCTCCTGTATTGTGGGTGCGATTCACAAACATACACTCAGCACAAAAATCTGCGGATCACACGAATTTTTCGTCCCGAACGGAAATCGAACCCGCAACCCTTAGCGCAGACCGACCAAATACTCCACCACTACGCCACTCAGTTCGTCAATGTTTTAGTTTACTTGTTATGTTGGTAGATGGTTGTTAAATAAAACCGCCGTTTAAATATTTTAACCAGAAATAGTTTAGTGAGGGCGCACACCGTAGACACCCAACGATGTCGCGACGACAATTTATGCTTTTAATTTAGCTAAGTTAGCGTAGTGTTCAGTTAGTGTCTCGATCTAGAATTTGCAGCTTTATTTGGTGCGACGGATCTTACTGCTGTGTTGCTAAAGCTATGTTTTGAATGGTCTTATTTAAATTTCTTTAGCCTTAGCATGAATATTGTTGTGTATAGTTTATTTGAAACGAATACGTGATGAAAGTGCTTAATATTGTGCAATCATAGTAGCTTCTGCTACTTTTGATACCTACTTGGTGTCTAGCATGTATGTCTGTGTACAGGGATCTTGTAGGTAGATGAAACTTCTTGATACAGGGTTTATTTGTAGGCCAACATGGCTGCGACTAATAAGGTGAATCTATCCAGCAAATATTGTTTTTAGGCTAAAATATACAAGTGGATGTTATTGGCAAACTGTCGTTCATTGTGGCGTTCTGACAATGAACAAGTATGATTTTTGTTTTTTCCAAAAACTTTGGCCGACACTAGGATTTTCTTCCGTATCGTAGGTGCGTTCCACAAACATGAAATACCATATACACAAACAAACACTCGGGACAAACATCTGCGGATCACACTAATTTTTGTCCCGTGTGGGAATCGAACCCGCAACCCTTAGCACAGCAGTCCAATTTCTTAGACACTACACCGATCAGATCGCCAAAATTTACATTTATACACGTAACATTTCATGAATTTATCAATAAACCCTCAAAACGATGTCGCACGCCGCCTCTTGTTTACGTTCCACGAAAAATTTGCGACTAAATGTTTACGCGAAATACCTTCATGGTTATTGGGCGTTTGTTTTAATTAAAATTTTAGCTATATCGAAACTATTCGCTTTCATTACCTTCAGTTTGTTATGGCTGGTATGTTTAATATTGAGTGGACCTGTACTACCAACGAATTTGGGAACGGCTCGAGTTACGGGAACTGGGATCAATGCAGGTATTACATTTATATTATACCTTATCTGCGGTCTGTTTTGGGATTTTGGGAATCTAGGCAGAGGACAAATCTATGTAGTAGGTTTTTGGAAAGAACTGTAATGCGAAATGTTAAATAAAGTGTCAGTTTCATAATCATTTATTTGTGAAGCATAGATAAGTTACCAAAATTTTTAAATACAGTATAATGTCCACTAAGTTCTGGTACATACAAGGAGTTGGGTAATTTAAATTTTATAACAATGTCAAAAAAAATGTGAGGTCATATTCGCAAAATTAGGTGATTACAGCATATCTATATATATAAAATTTTCGTGTCACAGTTTTCGTTCCCATACTCCTCCGAAACGGCTAGACCGATTCTCATGAAATTTTGTGAGCGTATTGAGTAGGTCTGAGAATCGGCCAACATCTATTTTTCATACCACGAAATTCACGCCGACGAAGTCGCGGGCAACAGCTAGTAATATGTATAATTAAGTTACTGGTAGTTATTTAACTAATTTGGTCATCACAATCTGTAACGCCAGTTTGCTGGCAGGTACTCGTTCCTAATTACATTTTTTACCGACTGTCTTAAGGGAGGGAAGTGACTATAATGGTAAAACCTAAATAGACAAGATACCACTAACTAGGTACAGAAGATCATTGTTAACTTCTGAAAAAAAAAAAGACTTCCAAACTCTTTCGTTATAAAGTGAAGCTACTAAGCACATGATGGTGTAAGAACACGCAAAATCGATTACGTTCACGACTTCAAAGAAGAGAAAACAATGCTAAGTAAGATGCCAGATAACAAAGTATTTTCAATATAGCACCAATGGATATTTGGAATGGCGTGGGAAGCGTTAGGTTGACTATAATATTGTATTAGTGGCAGTAGAGATAAAACCAGTGTAGGTAGGTACTGCCCCGTGATGCTAGCTGACCTATTCTGGGGCAAATTCATGGAATTTGTTTTTTCGCACACTAAACTTGAAAGGTACGGGATAGCACCAACTTGCAAGCTTAGGACGACATTTTGAAGCATCGACACTGTGTAGCTCTAGGAGAAAGATTTACATAAAATATTGTCATGTTTGTCCTGTGGGTCAAGGGTGAATTTTCGAATCAATCCAGTTAATTCTTGTGCCGTAATCAAGTCCTGCTGCTTATCGAGGAAGGAACGAATATTTGTGTAGTGTGCTTATATTTCTCCCAAAGGATCCACTGTGGGTGAAAAATTGTATGACAATAAAGAACTTGTGTTGATTTTTGTTTATTGAAATTCAATAAAGTGATGTGGTTTACTTAATACAAGGCTGAAACCGAAAGAGGCAGGGTAGGCACCTAGCAGTGGGTTAAGTCGACATTTGGAAGAGCATGGTAATGATAAATATGCACTAACACTGTAGAATTACATTTGATTTGCGTCTGTTAGGTACAAATAATAAATGTTGATTACCAAACATTTAAATAAAGGAATATTCAAGGTAGATAGCTTCCCTACCGCAGTTTAATTCTAGAATAGTGGCGGACAAAGACGCTCTAACTGGATGCAATGGCGCGTACTCCTGGAAATTGTCTTAAGAGAGCAAAGACGTTCCCTGTTAGACGACGAGTTACTATTAACTACTAGTGATGGCTTAGAGCAAGGATAATGTTGGGGTGTCGATAAAACTCTAATTAACATCATCAATTTTGACGTAAATTCTCTATACAATTTTTTTTATATGCAATGCGATGAATTTGGCAAAAAATATTATATTATATATATATAGTACATGTGTTTCTATGCTACCTTTCTGTTTTCGCAAGCGTGCTTTAAAACATTTTAGAGTTCCGTCAAAACAAATCATTATAATTTGCAATAAATTATAATTTACCTCCGCAAAAATATTTAATTTGGCAAAACAGAATTAAAATAAATTTGTAAAATTGTACCGATATAACAATGTTGACTTTATCCCATCACTTAACAAACAACTTCGCTAAACTCAACGCAATTCTTGAAATGCATTTAAAATAAAGTTGTCTATATAAAACACATACAATTGTTTTATTTTATCGACTTAGTCACATCACTCGCGTATCACCGCGTCTCTCAAACTTAACGCGTTACCAGAACTGCATTCAGCAAGAAAGTTGCCCGTAACCCAACCGTTACCCTTCATATAATTGTTTTATAACATCGACATAATGATTATAGGTGTCACATCATTGTCTTGATCACGTTATACTATGGTAGGTTATAACAATAAACATTTATATGTATAGATTTATAACATTACCCCTGTATTCCTCAAAAAGGTAGACATAAATATTACTGCTAGCGCACAGCCTTATTCAAGGAGCCTTTTTGAGGAAGGAGGAACCTGGGTTAAAATTAGCCAAACCGGAGATTTGGTAAACGCATTACCATATATCAAAGAGAAGTACGTAGTGCATAGTATCATTCTCAATTATTATATGCCAAAATTATATGAATGATGATAATTTTATTTGTGTTAAAATAATGCCAAAATGTAGACCGCAAAATATTATACTCGCATCACGGTAGTCGCCAAATACATACCTACTAGGCAGCTAGGTACTAAACACAGGTACCCAAACATTACCCCTACTGTTATAGAAATCTAATATGTGAACACAGTTCATTCATCACACTGCTAATGCACGGAGCGTGGCTTGTGCAATATCTTATGGTGGCTTCTCACGGCGCGTTGTAACACGGGCCCCGTCAGCGTCGAGCCGGGCAAAGCGCCGCGACTAGGGGAGGCTCGGGCTCGTACTTGCTGGCCCGTAAACATTACTTTCTTGCAAATAAACGATGATAAAACATCTTTTAAGTTAACCTCTCAAGACCATTGACATCTCTATTTTTTGACATGCAAGCGACAGTGACGCGTATAACTAAATCAATGGTTTAAAAATTTCAATATAATATTGTTTTAAGTAAGGGAAACAGTCCGGGCGACACGGCCCGTGGGAAGCCACCCTCAGGTACACTAGATGCTCAGAACGCATTACACTGCATTATGTGCACTCAATATTCTAATATTCCATTAGTTTCGCGTGTTTTCTTTTGTTTTGTCGTAGACTTAGATACTGGGATTTTTACTGATTTCCAAAAAAGAGGAAGCCTTATTCTATTTGTATGTTTATGCGAATGAATATTTGGCGATATCTTCGCTAAATAATTAGCCAATAATGGCATGATTATATTTTTTTGTTCAGAACAGCATATTTTTTTTCGACATTAATTTAAATGAACACTATTGATCTTATTTTGCTAATTATACTACCGAAACAATGAAATATCCGAGTCTTTACCATACCATGCACTCTAAACGATTTAAATCAAGAATTCGAACAAAACTAGTAAAACAATACTCCAAAATAAAACATTTCTAGACGCAAGACGTTCCAACCGTCAATTTTATACGTACACACACCGTCCCTGGGGGCGACGGAACAACGCGAACTAAGCTCCAAAGCTGACTTGCTTTGGTCAGGAATCGAACCCGGAACTAGAGCGTCCCACGGGTATTACTCGTTCTTAGTTCTCCACGTCCATTTTATTTTGTTTTAAACGGAAAAGAATTGAAATAAAGGCCCTCGAGTAGTGTTGTATTGATCAGGATTGGAAGGTGTTTTTGAGCTGACTAGCTGTTGCCTGCGGTTTCACTCACTTATATAGTACTCTTTTTTTTCTTCTCGTATGGTTGATGAACAACCTGATGTCAGAGTTTAAACCGCCAATCCACCAATCTCTTAAAATGACTTGGCACCAACGGTCATACCAATCGGCTATCAGTGCTTAATATTTTAATAGTATTACACCTTCTAATTATAATTCTACCTGTGCTCCATTACTACATGCAAATTCGTTCAGCTGTTAATGGGAAAATGTTTAACAAAGATCCAATTTTAATTCTTTCTTACCAACGCGACGTTTGGATTTTGCCCAAGGAAGTTGAGAGTTCAAGTAAGTGCTAACCAAGTGACTTAATATAATGTATTTTCTTAAAAAAAATAGACTAATATGACGTTATGGCGTTCTAAGGGGGAGGCCTTTGGTCAACAGTGGACGTCTTCTGACTGATGATGATGATGATGACGTTATGAATGAAAACGACTTAACTAATGACTAACTTTAACTTATAATAAATCTATTAATAAATATCTTAAAATCGGTAAACCCATTCTATTAGTCTATAGTCAGTCACCATTAGACACAGTTTAAAGTGGGCTTAGTTCCTAATGTCAAAATAAATACAAATTTCAATAAAAAAACGTCGCCCCACACTAGAAATTTCTCCTGTGTCGTGGGTGCTTTTCCCAACTATGAAATACACAAACACCCAGATTAGGGACAAAAATCTGCGAATGACACAAATTTGTGCCGCGCGGTAATAGACCCCGTAACCCTTAGCGCAGCAGTACAATCGCTTAACCACTGCGCCAATCAGGTCAAACCTACCTAAAAAGTATAATCAAACGAAAAATATGCAGATAACATAAAACCAAGAAGACCCTTCCGTAACCCAAGTGATTGTATATATTGCAATTTTTTCCAAGCCGTCCAAACTTGTCGACTTGAAAGCACTTTGTTTAACTTAAGCCGGGGTTAACTTCAACTTGGGCTATCTACTATTAGCATAAAGTTGGCAAAGGCGCTGTAAAGTATTAAAGTTTCCATGAAATTGATAACGCCCGTAGGTACTACCAGATTTTAACGGGGCTCTTCATAAATTTATTACCCCGAGATGAATCTCTTTTGCGTAATTTATAAGTTTTTTGGCAAGGGAAATGTATAGCGGATTTATTAGGAGTGTCTCATTGTTTATGGTGCTTTATATATTTTTTTATTTTAAACCGACTTCAGAAAAGGAGCTTTGATTTTATTTGTTTATAAATCTTAACAATGATTACTGTACAATGATGATGATGTTTGTCATGTTTGTTTTTTACCCACGATACAACGGAGAAGGTGTATGCCTTTAGGGTGAAAGGTCGTTGGTTTGTTTGTTTGTATGTGTGTGCACAAATTATTGTTGCCAATTTTTGTGTTCACTGCGTCACTGGACTAATAAAAAAAAATATCTTAAAAAGTGTTATACTAAAACTTCAAAATGATGTTACCAATTTGTTTTAATTTTTTCTAGGCAAACCTAAATAAAATGGATTTAAAACTTCATACATATACATGAAGAATGATACAAAGTTACTAATTACAATTGAGAGCGCTTTTCTTTAAGTTTGTATTTGTTATCAACAGAATCTTCTTACAAACTGGCACTTACACACCCAGACTGACAGACGGGACAAACATTTGGTTCGCACAAAGATTTGCCCCGTGCGAGAATCGAACCCGCTACCCTTAGCGGATTATTCCGATCGCTTAGCCACTGCGCTAATCAGGGTTGTTTATTGTTATACAGACCTGAAATAAAGGCTTTAAATGTTGTTTCTTTTGTTTTTACAAGTAAATCTAACCTTTTATTGGCTTTAGTGGTACTTATCAATTAATACCTTGTAATAAGACCCGCTTTATAAATACATCTTTTGTTATTACAGAGAAACGCAATTAGGTCTTTGGTTTTATTTACAGCCTCTTTGGTCTAGTGGTTGCTAAGCGCGACTGCTGTACGAGGTCTTGGGTTCGAATCCCGGGTCGGGCAAAGTGTTACTGGGTTTTTCTATTAGGTAATTCTCAGTAGCAGCACGGAGTCTGGATTTGTGCCTGGTTGATGGCAATATGCTCGCCCCCTATTACATTGGGACCTAAACACATAACTGGCGAAATGTGGGTGTACTATATGTGCACCTCTGCCTACCCCTTCGGGGAATACAGGCGTGTTGATATGTTATGTTTTATTTAGTGTTTTCAATCATTTAAAAGAAGAGAAAAAAATCATTATTATGCGTGTGAAAAATATACTTAATTCAATACTAAAAAAAAATTAACTTTATTACAATATTTGTTGTTTGGCAAAAACTGGCAAGGGGCGAGTGATACCCTTACCAGGCTAATCCACCGTTGCCATAGCAACAGCCCTTAAGGTTATAATGACCAATTAATTAAATCTCCCTTTTAAGCCAGGCACTAAAAATACGAAGGGATTATGAGCAAACAGCTTTTTAAAAGTTATATTAGATGAATATAGATATTTTTTCGCGATTAGATAAAAAAAATAATTACTTATGGGTTTATATAAAAATAATGTGTAGTCTATTTTAATTCCATTCACTAAAAAGTTAAAGAACAATATTTACTATATTCCGTTACTAAATATACTTGTTATTTAATTTATGTATAATAATTATATTTTTTAAAGTTCCCCACCCTGTCTATTTCTTCTGTACCATGGGTGTGTTACACAAACATGAAACAAAGACACATATTGAAATTATCGTCAAACAATTTCTTATTATAATAATTACTAATTTATATTTTATGAAAATAAATGCAAATCTTAAAGTTAAGCATAGTCAAAAACCTAGGTCATGCTAAACGATTAAGTAGTGAAAAGTTCGATAAAATCAAGCCTCAAATAACTGAATAAAAAATCGGTCTCCTGAAAAACTCGCACCCTTCCACACCCTCCATCACTTTACAGAGTGACGATATATCTAAGTTCCTTATTATCTGTGTGAAGGTATTAGTCACACACGACTGGCCATCCAAAGCTGACGCTCCTAACTGCATATGCCTTTGAACGCCCAACTTAGAGAGAAATACCGTACCTAAGCTTTTTAGAGATATTAAGCTTGCCCATTCTGGGTAGACTAGTGGTTGGAGAGCGGATTGATATGGACATGGTTGCAGTTTCAAACCTAGGCACAGAAGATATGTGACCTTTTCAATATGTATACATAGTATCACGTCCAATGTGCAGTTATTAAGTTAAGTATCCTCACAGTTCGAGTTTACGAGATGCTTCTTATTTTGAATTTTCCGAGATCGGTCTGAGGAGTGGTGACAATCTTTATCGAGACCATTCCGTGTCTGGAATATTGATTTCATACTTTAGTCACAAAGTTACTGCACAAAGGCGGAACTAATGCCCTTCTTCTGGCATTCTCTACCAGTTGACTTTAGAACGATAGCAGAGAAAAGCGAGGTAAGTATGCAAACATAATACATATCACGACGATAGTGTACGTCCACATTTACACTTCGCCAATTGTTTTGTTGCCTTAAGTAATTGAGAGAGAACCTATTGCCATTATTTAATCAGCGAAAAATCCAGATTCCGTGCTACTTGTAATTAACAAATAATTTTAAAGTGTATAAGGTCTGTTCATACTTGGTAAAGGATGTCAAAGTATAACTTAGTACACAACGAAGCACTGTTACATAATGGAATGCGAGCGAAAAATATACAAAGACAAAATTATGTCTTATTTATGCATTTGCATGTAAAAAGACATTTTAATTAGCCCTCTTTGTTGTTTCCGCGGGCTTACACGTATAATTCCTAAGAAAAACATGAAGCATGAACAATTTGGACATGTTTAATAACGGTAAAAGCGCAATAATTCAAATTTTACAACATGTTCAAAGCATTATTGTTATAATACCACCAAAACTGTAACGGAAACTATAATTATTAACACAATCGTTGGAACAAAGGACTTAAGGTTTTTGTTTGCATGTTGTAAGGATGATTTAATTAGACAGTACATGCTCAGCTCGAGCATTGGTCGTCGTTTGTAGTTGGGTGCAGGTAGAGAGCCTCCACGATTGACGATACTTAAGTACGTCCAGCGCACCCTGGATGTCAAACTTGCTACCATCTTTGTTAAATGACCAATCTCTATACTACGGCATATCCTATTCCATGTGACTATTGGCTTACGTCGTTACGAGAAAGAAGGTCGCCTTAAGATAAAATACTAATAGTCAGCCATATCTGGTGTTAGGGGCTGCTTTGTCCTAAGAAAAGTCTTTTCAGAACCAGTGATCAAAGTACCAAGAGTGTGATAACCGCGTCAACTCCCGTTCTCAAACAAGAAAAAAACTAATAAATGTTTTATTAAGGACTTATTCAAAAGGCTAAAGTAATTTTATTATAAATTATGGTCCCTTTACATTAAACACCTAATCTTAATAATAAGTTAAAAATATATTGTTTTAATTCAGTAGGAAAGGAAAAAGAAAAGTTCATGGGAAAATATCTCTTAAATAAAAAAATTCTATCCACTTCTTGACATAGATATCTTGAAATAAATATTTTATTAAACCTAAAAATATTTGTCTTTTTAATTTGCTCCAATCACTACTACGCTCAAAGACGTAAATATTTTTGTAATATGACAGTTCAAAATTCCGTTTCCGTTACCAGATTCGTGTGGCGGGCAATAATGTCGCCATAAAAAATAATGGTTCACTGTTTCGACTGCGTTTGACGGTACCATGTGACATGGAAAACGAATTTTCGTGTTTTTTCTGCGAATAATGAACCCAACAGACTGCAGAATGAAATTTTAATTTTATTATTTTGAATTACTTTTTTGATGGCGTTTCGTAGATGAGGATTGATGTATACGTATGAATGGGATTTTTTAAACTTATGTACTCTTAGTAGGCTTTGGAGTGCAGTTCCTCTGCTTATAAAACTGATAATAAAACAATGGTACAATAGTCAATAACGTGTAAATAATAATAATAATCAATTTATTTTCAGATAATACAATCCATATAGTTAGTAAAACATACACAACTTACAAACTAGTATTAGTACATAAATATCATCATCTAAAATTCAATTCAATTCAATTCATTTACAATAACAACAGTAAAAATATTATATATTAAAATTAGTTTCATAACTTGGCGAAATAGATGTGAGGTTTGAAAAAAATTTGCTTACTGATTATTTATTTAATAATCATAAAACTTGATTATTATTCCTTTAAGAAGAATAGCATTTAATTATACTCATAAGAAGTCACACTTTCACGAAATTACAGTAGGGAAATGGGAAACAATCATCAGCCTTTAAAACACAAAATTATATTGTTATGTTCCAAAATTTCACAGACACCCCAAAATACAGCCTTATAATATAATACCTTCCCCTAACAGAGAGAACGAAAACACGGTAAATAAATAAAACAAGAACAATAAAAAATAACAACAAAAAATAGACGGAAGCTCCGTCTCGGAAACCGGTATTGTACTGTACTCATATTCAAGAAAATATGACACCAGTTTCGTCGTGTCCATTGTAATGTTTGAAAAGTACAACTGGCTCACTTAAAAATACAATACATTCACGAAAAAGTACACTGAAACACGCACACATTGAACAGGATCTGTAAATACAGAAGCTAAGCGCACACACCGAAGCTTTCTTTGCGAGAGATACGAGTCTACGAGTCGCTGTGTGGGTATCGTCGCAAGTAGTGGGTGTACAAGCACAGAGAAATTGTCAGCGGAGTGAATTTCACCTTTATCTGGTAATGTCCCGTGCACATTGAGAGAAAAACGTTTATTTTTATTACGCTTGGCTACTGCCACAATAGATGTAACACCTAAACGTGACTTATACTTAAATTTTATAGTTTGAATTTGAATTGGAAAGTTTTAAATGGGTTTGATGTTTTCTGTTATTATATGTTTATTATAACGAGAATTTTAATAAAGGAAAAGTTTTGACAGTTTAATGCATTTTGGCGTTGGCTGTAAGAATACAATAAGGAATGGTTTACTGTAACGATAATGGACAGCTCGTGCTTGTTGTCTTTGAACTTTAACGCAAATGGATATACAATTTAAAGCACAGGGTCCGTCTTATAACTTTATAGGAGAAAAGGGGTTCCAACCAGATGTAGTTGTGGACTTATATTTGCGCTCATTGCGATTATAAAAAAAATCTTAAAAGGTTTTTTCTATTAAGCGACATGCTTGCTAAAATGGATTTTTGAAGATAAAACAGCAGTTTATAAAAGACGCGCCAAAAATGATGGTATCACTGCAACACAGAGCATGTGCGAGTAATTTGCGTATGCTAATCCTTGCCGGCGTCCGCGATATAAATTGATTTATCGCCCGCATCGGACGGGCTGCATCGCTATATACTGGACGTAGACTTTTAAGGATGTGGATGTTGTCTACCAAAATGTTGCCTGTGTTCACTGGATTATTAGAATCACTTTTAACCTTAAGAATTTTATTTTTAGTTTCTTTAAAACGTCACTCCAAACTAAAAAAAAATCCTGTATCGTGGGTGCGTTCCATAAATATAAAATACTACATACACTAATACCCAGACTCATCAGATCTGCTGATCACACATTTTTTTCTACTCTCTTATAAAAAATAAATTATGCTCTTTAATAAGAGCATAATTTTTTTTTATTTTTTTTTGTAATATAATGGATTTCCATGGAGTTTGCGGAGATTAAAGGTACGAGCATAAGTGTTTTAATTATTTCTATCTATATATATAGAAATAATCGGAAAGAACAAAGCATCAAAAAAATTCAATTCATCAGCTTCGGTAAGAGGATTACCTTTTTTAGTTACCTTTCAATTGTTTTTTAACACCATCGAAGGTGAGTAAATTTCGACCCATAGTGGCGTGTAACCGTACTGACTATGGTATAAATATAATTATCCATGCGGCAACACCGAGGTGTTAGTCTGTGGTCAATGATTAATTTTGCGGTCATACATCGTGTTCGGCTAGTGAGGGAATGAAAATTAGATTAAAATGAAGTGGTAGAGCATGGTAATGGTTCATATCTGGAGGCTGTAATGGAAACTGAATGTATTGTACAGATGAGGATTGGATTCTGACGACAGGAGCTTGGTATAGTTTCTTGCATTTTGACTATTTGTATGCGATATTGTAGAATCATTATTTGAAATAAGTTGCAAGTTAGTGTTTGCAGAGATGAGGGCAGGAAAATACGTTCGTATATCATATAACGTATGACTACAGAGACTGGCCAACCCTTAGACAGTACGGCAGTAAGTCAGTAAGACTCGGTAAATAATAACGACAGAATCCCCCTTCCAAGCAATACGCAAGCATGCCTTCGGTGGGACAAGGACTGCAAACTACATTGAGGCATTTTACAAACATGACTTATGATATTACTTGACTCTTACAAGGTAAGATACCTAACCTTACAAGGTAGTGGATTAAGGAAAAGAAACTTATTGTACCTATAGGTAATAATAAAACACTGTATATCACATCGCCAGGAAAGAAGCTTCATAATATTAGAGAACATTTCCCCTAATTAAGTACCTACATTACCAGAAAATGGAGCAAAAATGCCTTGCGCTAACCACATGCACCATAGATTACGCCTTGCTGAAGTTAGACTAAAAATCGAATGAAATTTGCATGGGAATTGAGGCGAGGTGTTCTTTGTGTTCGGCCATTGCTTAATCCATTCACAGGCCACGTCGAAAGGGTCAGTTGTGGCCGTAGATTAAAACAATATCGGTTGGGGCTCTAAAATATTGAAAAGGTAGATTTTCGGTTTGTTTTTGTTGGAAATTCTTTTAAACTACATGGTTCTGGCCCATGGTTAAGCTCTCGTGTTAATCACAAAAAAATGGGTTGCAGCAGATTTATCTATTTTTGATACATAAGTGAAAAATGAACTGCATATCTTAAATTGAAAACGATTAGTTAAAATAAAATAGAGGACAAATTTCATGAATAGATCAAGTACTGATACACGTATACAACGTTAGTCATCTAAGAGTCATTACCAAAATAATCATTATTATCTTTATCTGTGCTTTCATTATCATCATCATCAGCAGTCCGACTTTATCCACTGCTGAGCCTATCCTATGTATTTTTTACAATGTTCACAAAAATATTCAAAAAGGGTGCTTTACAAACTATACCTTTATACGCAATAAAACCCACAAAATTCAGGCTAACATCAACGCAATTCACGTGGAGCGTGGATTAATATCCAGCACCGCCCATTCCGGTTCACCAATATACTTATACAATTAAACCTTTTAAATTGAATCGGGAGCAATAAAGATCGATACAATGTAAAGCAGTCGCTCCGAAAACAAACGTAAATAGAGAAGTGGCCGTTTTCACACCAAATGGTCTGTGAAAAAGGAGCATACGGTTCCTGGGTTCTGTAGGCCAGTGGGAGAATCCACTTTGAAAATGTTTCTCAGTAACCAAAGACTCACTGACTTCGTGAAGACCGATTCCATATATATATATGACCTAAAGAGCAGTAAGTTTCTATAACTTTTTGAGTGAAACAGACAGGTATAATGGATCCAGACTCTAGTCTGCTACTGAGAATATACTCTTTGCTTCACCAGGGAACCAAAACTCAGCTCTCAAACTTAGCAGATTTGCTTGGGCCACTAGATCAAAATTTCAACAAGATGGTTAATTAAAGTCGCTAAATATGGCCCCAAGCCCCAGCAAGCCGCGTCCCTCTCGCGCTTGCCAGTATTTTTTTCAGCCCGCCATTGCACCGCCTCCGTTGACTGAAATAATTTCGCATCGGGCTCATTTGTATGTAAATGCGGCCCGACCGTTTATATCTCTGTTTGCCTCTCCATGTTTTTTTATAGTCTACGCTTTTAAAGTATTATCCGCTTGGTTGGGACGCTGTTCTAGTGGAGTGGATTTGGGATGTATAGAGATTTTTGCTTTGAGCTTTAAGATTTTTAAATTGTATCAGAATTTGCTGATTTAATTGGAGTCATTTGAATATTACTGGTATTTTAACAAAAATAGTGTTAATATCATCACACCATGTAGAGCCATGCCTTTATAATATACAGTACAAATTTTCCAGAAAAAAACGGATCGTATTTAAAGTCATAGATAGCCATTATACAATCACAATTCCAGAAAGTAACGTTTATGTTTCATGTGGTAAGGATAATATAAGTAATTTGCATAATTCAGTCAGTAGATTCATAGAACTAATAAAAAACAAAATTATATCAATACCACTATATTTAACACAAACTTTGACATACAAGTGCATAAAAAAATGTATATTAATATCCCCTACCAACTTAAGCTCTGCGACACCGTCACATAAATTTTATCCTAACACGTTTCGCAGGACATAATCCATCACGTTTAAATTAACTTAATTTTCCACATTTCTTTCAGACATTCACAACTTCATTTTCCTATTTGAATGCTAAAGTAAGTCAGATTAAACTAAAAAATCTCATCAATCTCAGAAAATATGCATTTCGATTTCCAAGTCAATCTGAAATCACAGAAAATGTCGTCGTTTTTCTATTTCCTTTAGATTAGATTGGAATATTGTAAGTGCCTTAGATGATATTATAAAACTTGCTTGTATACAAAGGGATTGATTAGCTGATGTCGGACGTGAGTTCGATTTCGGCATGTCCCAACTATTCGATCCAAAACTCGGTGTTTACATCACTATATTTTTGTTAAACTAAACCCGGAATAGATATTTCTAAATTCAAACTTCTTTATTAAAACCTTTTTTTGATAACCAAGACTTAAGTCCGCCAGCAGTTTGTTATTATATCTAGATAAATAAGAACAGAGTTTGAGAGAACGCTCACTGGACGACGATGAAAAACGCGAAGAAAATGAGAAAATCATTAGTAATGCCGCTTAACAATCAATTAACAAAAGAAAAGAGTTCCATAAGTTCATTACCCGACTGCGATAAAAGTGCGTAATGCTTCATCCTTTGTCTGTAAAGGCATCACAAACGGTGTAACAATCAAGCATTATTAATGGGCTTTTGTCGGCGGTTGTAACTGCGAATTAGTTTTTAATTATCAGCCGGAAACAGGGCAAAATTGCGATTGTTTTGAACAAAGATCGCTGTATATCCATTGTGGGTGTTAATGTGAAAATATGTGATGCAAGGATGAAGATGTTTCCTTCTTTTAATGTTATTAGAAGAAAATACTTAAATTTTTATAGTGTGTTCCGCCTGCGTCTTCGTCTACGTGTAAAGAGAGAATTTTTTTTGGATCTAAAACTTAAGTAATTTTTTTTTATTTTTTCCTTTATATCAGTTCAGTTGTTTTGGAGTAAAAACGTAATAAAATGTAGACAGTTTTTCACACCCATTATTTAGTTCCTTAGTAATTGTAACACTATCTACTGACTAATAAATAAGCCCAATTAGCAAGGGTCACTTATGTTGCGCAAAACTGATAATATTATTAAGCGAAATTTAAGTGTGCAGCATCAATGATTTGATGATCAAAAAAAGTCTGGTACACACGATTTCACAAAAGATTGCGTTATCATAGTCTATATTGCAAATCCTACCACCAATAATAACCAGTGGGCAAATATAATGTTTTAAAAATGTATGATACTGCCAACTAACAGCTATGAAGAGCAAATCCATAGATTTCATGCCCAAATTGTCACATTTTGAAACAATCATTTATTTTCCGTACCTACTATGTGATATAGTAGTTCGCAAAAATAATGTTCATGAATTAGTCGTTGAATTAATATGTCGATACATTACTTTTCTAAAGACGAGTGGCTAAGGTAATTGGTACATTATAGTTAAAAAAACTCGGTCTATTTTATATACTAGTTACATAACACTTAAATTATTCGTAAGAACCATATTTTTTATAATACAGAAAAAATAGCTGTTGAACATTACTGATAAACCTTTACGCCAGAAAATAAAAATTTCTAGGAAAGGCTAGACACTCATTTACTTGTAAACTTAATGGACAATAGTGCACAATTTCCTAGCTATTAAGCAGTAAAACGAAGTGTAATTAAGGTAATTTAATAAAAACACCACGTTTGAGTGCGCACTGCCACCCGTGGCGCAAGCGCATGGTGCACGGTGAGAAGTCATAAAATAGCGCTGGTAGAGGATATCGTGTAATGTAATAAATATTATTATGTGTAGGTACGAAAAGAAGTATTAAATGTTCGAGTGTGAGTAAGAGAAAGAATAATCCAAATTTGTGGGATCGATGCAATCTCAGGAGAAATAATAATGCATTTTAATACACTTTTGACTAAATCAGCTGTTGAATGCTTCTAGTAGTAAATGTTCACCCCAACATGTCTAAAATTTAAACATGTCTTACATAAAATCAATATGAGTCATGTTTTTAGTTATTTTTTACGTGACTAGCACATAATTATTATTGATATTTCTACCCACATAATTTCCTGACATGTTTTTAGTCTTGACCAACATTCTCTTTATACCAAACCATTATCCGTACAATGGTCCTAAAGCTGAGATTTTGTATCTACCAAGAATATTTTACAAAATGTTTTGGCAAAGTATTTGCAGCAGGAAAATCACTCAGTGCTGCGTATTATATATTCCAGTATTCCAATGTGTTTCAGTGAACAGAACGCCCTCCAGCTAGATGGAGCGATGACCTGTATGCTAACTGAATACACAATGCTGAATATTGTGCAGTGACGCTGCCGAAGTTATACCACACGGTGCCCGAATATACACAAAATATTGCTTACACTCCCAATAAACTCAAGGTAAAAGGAAATTAAGACCCGTTCTGCTGTGCAGTCAGCGATATTGAATGTACGAACATCAAAGTTAACGATTAAGTATTTATTATTTTGTTTGAACAAACATTAGACTCGAAGAAAAAATGTGGATAGATTATTAAAATGTTGTCGCAGTATTTTTTTAAGTTTGGGTACAAGAATAATGCACGCAATGACGGGGTTTGACTAACAAAAGTACAAATTAGACTTTCAATTTCGGTACATTGAAAGTTATTCTAAGACACCCGACTAATTTAATTTGGAATCAGCTGCGCCCCGCGATGTTACCTGCTACATTTTTTCGGGATAAAATGTAGTCTATGTGTTAATCCAGAAAGTCAGCTACCTCCATATGATATTTAATCAAAATCGGTCTAGCCGTTTGAGCGTGAAGAGGTTACAAACACACTCACAAACTTTCGCCTTTATTATATTAGCGTGATGTAATTAAGGTAATTTCCTATTTAAAATGAAAGTACATTATTAACTAAATTGTACACAGTATTTGTTTTTATGAAAAAAATTAAAAAAACATGTACCGAAACGGGTTTTGTGGAAGAATAATGGTGAGGCTTTTTGACCAGCAGGGGGCCACTGGACAGGATTCACAGGATACCTAAACAAACAAGAATAACAGTTTGGCCTTGATAGGCATACCAATATTTGGTACTAAACTTCAGTATAGTTCATTAATGCCTACATGTTTCTTCTAATTAACTTAAATAACAAGCTCTTAGCACAAATAAAGAGACCCGTAGTTATTCGGTTTAAGTCACTTTTGTTCCTCGACAGTAGGCGACATAACTATTAACTTGGTAGCCTAAAATAATATCTCAGTCCCTTGACGTTGTGTCGCTTCACTGGCGCGGAAGAGCCTGCCCTGAGGTCTCCAATCTGCTTGCCCAGTGCCCAGCGTACTGAATGCAGGCTTTACGTGTGAACTAGAGGCATGGCGATCAAGTATATTTGTCTTTCTGCGAGGAATGAAGTGAACGGCGTATATTTAAATGACAGATAGATAGATGGTTCATTAGGATCTTTAATATTTTATTTAATTATATTAGAGGTCACCCTCAAGTTTGACCGTAAGTGTAGTTAGCTAAACTTTTGCATTATATTTTTTTTTAGTTTTCTGTACTTTTTCTCTATATGATGATAATTGGTAAGTATGGCGAAGATTCATTTTTTGAGGAAGTATTAATGTTTTTGATTTACAAGTACTGTTTGATAAAGGTACTCCTTAGGTTACATGAATTAAATTAAGGTGAAATTTTAAAGATTTGCCAGAAACTTTTATGTGAGACTTAAATTGAAACGTCTTCTAGATATTTAGTAAAACAATTGCAAAAAAGTAATTAAAATATTGCTACGGTCCTATTACTGTAGCAATGTTCGTCGTAACAGTTGTTCGTCAAGACGCGGCATTTTAGCGCTCTAGATTGCACTGAAGATAAAATCCTTCACGTATGCATTGTAACAATATAAACCGATGCTTTTAGCGTCTGTAGTGCTAATTGCATGTAGAGGATTTCACTCTGATCCAGTCCTTTGATAATTATTTACTGTTGTAATAACGTCTGGGTTGAGACGAAAAGGGCCTAAGTGACGAAGAATATTTAAATACTTATTACCACTTATCAATTATAAGATGAAATGCTAAAAAATAATAACACATTAAACATAATTTGTAGGTATTTAGTTTATAACATGTCTTACATTAAACAATACGTGTGTTTTTCTTTTATTTATACTTATTTTTTATGCATCTTTTAGATGCTGGACTGCGTGCTATCTTTTTCTCTGGTTCTAAAGACATACTACTCCTTTATGGAGAACTGGACATTAACAACCCTTGACAGAGACAAATAGAAAGGGAGTAAGGAGGCCTTCGCCCTGCAGTGGGACACTAAAGCCTCCTATAATAAAAAAGTAAATCCAGCCCCTTTACTATGAACTTTTAAAGCAGGACAGTTTACGTTGTGAAAGCGCCACATCACACTGCACATAGCGGCCCTGTCGCTTCCTCATCGTAATCTGTCCTGTTCATGGTAAGGGGGCAGAAACATAAAAGTAAACAGTACAGAAATTAATTGTTGTCATAAATAAATTATCGCGTAAATACAAATCGATTTAACAACACCTGCTATATGCAAACCGCAGTATCACCTAGTAAATAACAAAAACAATACTATTGTTAATTATTATTATATGTCATTGTTTTATATTGATACTTTTCGTCTATCACGTGATATAAATAGGGAAATATACAATAAATTATTGTTAATTGTGAGGCCGTAACCGCAAAACGTTCACCATTTTGCGGTTGTAAGGTAATGCGTAGATCAGTTTATCGTTGATTGAAAACAAGTGTTACTGTGGATTATATACGATGATATAGAAATATTTCTGTATCGTTACTAAATATTAAAAAAAAAAATATTTAGTGTTTTGAAAATATAGGTTTACAGTAGAATTTTCGGTTGTATGTAAAAGGCAACCAATTTCTTTTCTGAATGTTTTTTATGTCGGTAACTTTTGGAACTCAAAATTAATAGTAATAGTTCGTCCCCTAATTTTGTAAATACATCGCCCCACGCTAGGAACTTTTACAGCATCGTGGGTGCGTTTTACAAATACCCATACTTGGGATAAACACCTGCGGATCATAGGAATAATTTTTTGTCCTTTGCGGAAATCAAAAACTGCCGCTGCGCCAATCAGGTCGTGAATACCATTCTACAGGTCTTGCAGCCATTTGAAACTAAAACTAAGAGCAACACCCCTCTTCCTACATAGCCTCTTCCACAGAGAATCATCATCATTAATAGATTGTATGGTGCAATGGCGGTACCCCCACGTTATCAGATCGGTCACGTTGTTACTAGGCGTGCAGTTCTGAACAATCACTATTGTTCATTATAGTCTTATTATGATGTTCCCATGTCGATGTGCGAACGTAGATAAACATGTTTTTTTCATTAATCAATCCGTAAACATGAGCCTCTTTGATGGCTGCAATTAACAGTTTAATTAATAATTTGTTATATCTATTTATGTTTTTCCACAAAAGAAGTGTACAAAGGCGGACTTAATGCCACACGGACTTGGTACCTATGTGAAGGTAAATATTATAGTGAAGAAACCTGGACTGAGTTGCCTAAAATTACAACCAATTTTTCTCAGAATTAGGACTTGGCGGGTAAATAAATAATCATACTAGTAGTAGTATTTTTGACAAATAGATTGTGCTGCTGGAGGTTCTCTCGCCTTGATAACCAACTTTTAATTCTAATAAAGGAGGGAGGAGGTTCTCAATTCGACTGTATCTTTTTCTTCTCAGCGATAGCTACTTAATGACATCATTAATAAGTTTGTTAAGTTTTATTGTCTGGAAGATATTTTACAATGTTGATTGGGCCTTAGATCCCACACAAGGATTCCCTGATCATTGTTTTTATTTATCTTATCTTAATGGGTAAAGAGGCTGTCAGTCTAAACACCGTACGATTAACTGAGTATCGTCATCCAGTGAGGCATAAATAATAAATTATTATCGACCTATATAAAAATACCCGCAAATTAAATCTGCTTCTTAATAAGTCAATGAAACTATTGATTGGAATGTTTCCTTTGAGTGACGAACGTACTACACCGCGATGCTCAACAACGAAGTATGTAGGTAATACATTTATAAATATAAGTTGTCCGACATAGGATAAGGCTGGCTACTCACAGACCGACTTCTGAACATGAAGAAGTTCTGTTTACTTTCTGTTTGGGCGACGTTCAGTTGAAGTCAAAACGGCATGAATAGGTAGGTACTAGGTCAAAGTTTCTGTTGTTGGCATGATTAAATTGACTGGCCCTTTCTTAGCTCTCCCTACGAAATGAAAGCCGATATTAATATAATTTGACACAAAAAATATAAATTAAAACCTGAAACTAGGGTGAAATATCGTTAATAAGATATTCCGGTCAATACTCGATTGACCTAAAGATACATAATTAGCATGCCTGAAGTAGGTACAGTCAACAACATAACTAGCTGAACATTTAAGTTTTTAAATTTACATAGATTGTATTATGAAGAATAATTTGTTACTATAGTAGTCATAAACATTCTTTAGTACTGGAAATGATGGACTTTCTTATTGACCGTCTTCAAAAAAAAGTGGAAGGTCTCAATTCGGCTGAATGGTTTTTTTTTAAGTTGAATAGTTACTGTACCTTATTGGCGCTAAACAATTGGAAGGCTCTGCTAAGGACTGCGATTCGATCCTGCACGATTTAAAAATTTCGGAGATCCGCAGATGTTTGTCCCGAGTCTGGAGTGTTTGTGTATGTGACATTTCATCTTTCGGTAACTCCACGATGACCAGCGCCTCGCTTCCACATCTTAAACTGGTTTGCTTTGAGAGTTCATGGTACGGGGGCAGGTTATTCATCAACCATACGATAGGGTGAAGCACTACTGTTGCTGACTGTACATGTGAATCAGTATTATTCATGTATGTAGATATTGGAGGTGTGTTCTCGGCTCGGTTATTGCTCCTATTCCCTCCAACACCTTGGTCAACACTTTGTTAATTATTCATTTATTTTTAGCACATTTTTTGCGTATTTAATATTCACATTCACACATTGTATTTTTTCTTTTAAGGCGTTGCATTTGTGTGTAATCTATTTTAATAAGGTACATACATATTGCTGCTGTTACTGTAGCTATAACTAATGGTCTCAAGCACGACTGCTGAGCAGGGGTCCTGGGTTCGATGCCCAAGTTGGGCTGTATTACTGGGTTTTACCACAAGGTCATACTAAGAAGCCGCTCGGAGTCTAAATTTGTGACCGGTTAGTGGCAATACACTCGTTCTTGCTGGTAATAGTATAACGCAACATTATTTTGTTGCTATTTGTTTAAAAACAATATCTCAGGAATAATACGGTATTAAAAAGTTCGCATTAAATTCACCAGATCATGGGCCTTTACTGTTGATATATAATATATTCATCTTTAACAGTAGGTATGTACCTCTAACAGGTACAATTTGAATCTTTAGTGTTTGTATCCTTTGGATCAAGACTGCGCTAATAAAGCTGCCATTCGGTAAAAACAACAGTAATTAATACATTAAGTATGTAAATAACGAAGGCGTGAACCTCCGGCGGTTATTGCACCAGCTACCTCGCACCTCTTCCTCCTAACCTTGCCATGGACAGTGAACCTCACGATCTGACCTCAACAAGCATCGAATACTAATCGAGAATCGTTTTGAATGAGATTAATCGATTCAAGGTAAAGTTTTACTTTTAATCGATTGATTGAATCAAGGTTTATGATTTGATGGAATTATATTTTTGTGTTTTTTGTGATTAAGTCGGATGGTGCTCAATTTGTTTTTAATTACGATACATGTGTTTTAATTGCAGCTAAAACTGCAGTACGTACCTACAGAATAAAGATTTAAATCGTGTGTAGTGTTGATAGAGGTTTTAAATCGCAAAGAAAACATTAATAGGTAATCCTTCAATAAATTGCACCGAGATTACGCAGAGCGAGTGCCGATATTTCATATACTGGTACCTAACGTTTTATTGGTTCGATTTTTATTCTTTTCAATCGTTGGTTCTCTGAAATTATCGATGATCGTGACAGACAGAAGGAGCAGGAGTAGGAGCTAATGCAACATGACAACTAAAGGCTCCATGTGAATCTGAAACTGGTCATGCATTCCCAAATCTACACGTGAAAAACAACCGGAGTAAATACTAGTTATCATTTAGTTTCCATTAATTATCTTTAAAGTAGGTAAAACAAAAAGCCGGCCCATGAATAGCCAGCCTTACAAATGCATACGTGACAACAGACAGCGAGACGCCCGCACAATTGTAACAATCGATAATTATATGATATTATACTCGTCATCACTCAATCGATACAAATCTTGCGACTCGATTACCGGCCACGAGGAAAAACTTAACAGGCTTCATATAGCTGGAATTGGTGCATGGAGAATCGCCGATGATTAGAGCCGACGTATTATTATATTGCTTCGGCAATAAGGCTTTAATCGAAGGCCATTAGCCGATTTAGGGGTTTGTAGTTAGCTGGTGGTACAATCGGCATCGTAACTAGTTTGACATATTGTTACTTTTAATGTCACAGACAAAAACGATAGTGGCGTATTTTAATTTTTTATCATCTATGTAGTAACATAGATGATACCTACCTGCCTTAATCACGAAATTAGAAGTAATTGTCTTCCTGTTCAACCTGGTGTCAGAGCTTAAACCGCCTGTAGGCCTCCGACATGGCTTTACACACCTTTGAACAATCTCTCAGGTGTGCTGGCTTGCTCACGCAATTTTCCTTCACCGTTTTTTGCAACTGGTATTACATTACGCACATGGGTTCGCAAAAACATTGTTACGTGTCGGGGTGTAAACTTGCGTCCTTTGACTTGGCCACTCGGCTATCACAGCAATTGCATGTAAAAAGAAGAGTTTTCCTATCAATAAGAAATTCAATAAAAACTACAGTAAATATTGAACTATCTTCACAATGATACCTATTCTGAACGATTAAATGATAATAATAATTATCAGTCATTATTGTAAGCGGCGGTACTTGACATTTCCGCGTTGTTGCGCTGTTCAAACATTTATCGGCGTGCTTGGTGATTACAAGATATTGCGCGAAAATATCTGTCATATCTGTTTGGCTATATTTGGCTGCAGCTAACTCTATGAGAGCAGTGACTGCTAACTGAACTAATATAAAATAAACAAAACCTTGCTTCAGACTTGGAATTGTGATTTTTTATAGCAAAAACACGTTTTAAAATGCGGCTTCACCCGCGTTATGCACCGCCTATGTCCTTTCTCGGGTCTTAAACATTCTATTCATGCCAAATTCCGTCCAGCGATTTCGTCGTGAAGGCGTAACAGACAGACAAGAGCTACTTTCACATTTATAATATATATGGATCTACCATAGTAAACCTCTACTTTTTAATCTCTGAAGCTAATTTTTCCTGCACTTTACGATCTAACGTTAACCTTCGTGTTTGCGTGTCAACTCTATTTACACTGTCGTTTGATTAATATTTATAATTTTAATTACACGTTTCAAGTTAGTTGGGGTTCGGTTCTCGGGTTGACGATTTGAAATTGTGGAGCATTGTGTTGCGCATGAAAATGCTTTATTTGAAGGAACTATAATTTATAAAGACAAAAAAAAATAGTTAATATGACTTGAGGATTATAAAGTTAGTAATAATCTTTCCGAGGTACCTACTCTACGATAAGTTTAAAAAAAAGTCGCCCACTAGGAATTTCGTCTGTATCGTAAGTGCGTTTCACAAGCATAAAATATCACATACACAAACACCCAGACTCGAGACAAACATCTGCGGTTCACATAAATATTTGCCCCGTGTAGTAATCAAACCCGCAACCCTAAGCTTAGCAGTCCATATAATCGGTTAGCTAATGCGCCAATCACGTCGTCAATTAATCCCTCTACATCTTCGTACATAGCACTCCCTGTTTATTAAAATCTTCAGAACGAGTCTACCCTCACACGATAAGATACCTACCTCAATTCTATTTAGAGAAATATAGGTAAACAAAAACCCCTCTACCCTACAAGCGTTATAGTATTCACAGCACGCATGCGCGGATCCAAAAACTCCGCATGTCATTAGCAGCAGACCGTCGCACCCAAGTCATTTGCACAATACCAATATTTCCGCTCAAACATGGCAGTAAGACAATAAACCTTGGCAGGTAATTAATCATGGCGTTTAAATCACAAAATCAATATTAGCCCAGCGGTTTTCGAATGCAACTTGCTGCTAACTGCATTTCCCTGCCACAGAGTAAGAAATAAACAGATACTACTGCTATTTTATTTTGTGTATTTCTTGACATACATTTCAGTTTTTTTAATTGTTGCTAGAACATATTTTTGGTAAGTTTCAAATATTATTATCATAATGCGATGTACCTACATATGTAATGTCACGCTCATGCACAGATTTAATAGTAAATGATCAATTATTAACAATACATTGAATTGAATAATGTATTACACTATTTTATCAATCGTTTAAGAAAATACTTAGAAAGGAAACTCATGATAATTATTTTGTTTCCCAACACGTGGTATGCACTACAGATTTTGATAGCAGTTACCTTACCTTACTTAGTTAATGCCTTTTTTGGATTTCCTTAATAAAATACATTTTTTATTCAAAATGAACTTTAATTTACAATTTACGTATATTTCTACCTCTTTACATAATTATAATTATTATATACTATTTAGATTGTAAAAAATATTGCATAAAATAGGATTAAAAAGCATCAAAGTATTCTTCCTCATCGTTGTTTCTGTGTATAATAAATACGTGGCTTATATGAATGGCATCAATAAAATAAATCAATTGTATGCATTCGAAAATGTATATCGGATTAATTAATATGAATGTTAATATTATAATAATTAATTACGCGAAGGACTCGTAGATACGTGGCCACCGCGCGGATCAGTCTGCGAGGTTAAGCCGTACCTACTGCGGTCAGTCTTGTGATGGGTGACCGTCGAGAAGACCCCTCCGTGCTTCGGAAGGCACGTTAAACCGTTGGCCCTGCGCCTGATCTTTCTCCGGTGGTATCGGTCTACAGTCCCATCGGACTATGAGAGTGAGAGAATAGGGAGTGCACCTGTGATTGCGCGTATACTTGTGTACTATAATATCTCCTGCGTAGTTGACTAGTCTCAGCTGATAAAGGCAGCCGTGACCGAAATTCGTTCTGAAGAACATTATTTTATGAATTACGTGGTGATAGCATTCTGTAAAACTAAACCCATGACCGCTTGTATTATTAGTATCATTGTTCGTTTTATCCATAGTCGGATAAAAAAAAAGACGAATTGGTAATTTATCCAGAACGGTCATAAAAACTATCTGTTTTGAGTTTTAACTAATCTATGTCCCTTCACACTTCACATAAGGTCTGTCAACTCCTTTTGAGAATATTTAATGTTGTCACGGAGACGATAAAAGTCTATAAAAAGCTTGTCCCTTCGACCTTCGAGAGATATTGAACCTGGCCAAGACTGTTGTTTGGTTGTCGAGTCGCCACCAGATACAGAAGGTTATCTGGTACATAGATATTGTTTTGCAATATTAACTACTGATGTACTGATTATTATCAAGATAGTTATTATTGTATATTTATTATTGTGTAGTTTTATTGTATGATGACTGCTTTGTTGGTCTAGTGGTTGACAAGCGCGACTGCTGAGCGCGATGTCGTGGGTACGAATCTGGGATCGAGCAATGTGTAATTAGGTGTCTCCATTAGGTAAGTCTATTTAGTAGTACGGAGTCTGGATTTAGGGTAAATGGTGAAATGCATGACACCTCTGTTTACCCCCTCGGGAAACACAGGCGTGATAATCTTTAGATGAGCTTTAATCAAAAGATTAAAAGAACATAAATGTATTGAAACCTTTATTCAACTGTTGTTAAATAAAAACGGCCTATTGTGTAGAAACGCATCATTTGAACAACAAACATCCCCTAAAAAACATAGTATCATTTTAAAAGTCACAATTTTACAAAAGCACTTAACACCAACAACCACGTTGAACATCCAGTGTTACACGTGGTCCAATATCAAAGGTCTTCCACTACCAATTAAGTGCATTCCATAACCTTCTGCAAACTGGAATAGGGATCACGTCAACAACAAATTATACCGACAGCCCGTCCGACCGGAAAAACATGAACTCTTCCGAACAAAATGTAAACAATGGAAAAAAACAACGGCTAGTATACGCTAGGTTTATAGAACAATGAGTATTCAATTATGGACGCATTAGACGGCATGAAATGTTAATTGGTAGTAAGATTTATGTGGATTACTTTATAAGGCTTGCTTTTTTACAGTAAACAAATCATTATATTCTTCTGGTTTACATGCCACTTGTCTAAGCATTGGGCATCATAATAATTTGAAAGAACGTTCAATTAAGATTCAATAGTTCACTGATTCAAATGTTCTTCTAACCTATTTTCGGTCATCTAAGTCTAGCTAAATACGCAGGAGATATTATAGTGCACAAGTATGTGCGCAAACACACATGCACTCCCTATTCCCTCACTTTCATAGACCCATACGACCGGAGAGAGATAAGGCGCAAGATCAACGGCTAAACGTGCTTTCCACGCACGAAGGGGTCTCAATATGTGAAAATGGTTACCCATCACAAGACTGACCGCAGCGAGCACGGCTTCTCGCCGATCGACAGATCTGCGCCACTAGTCACTTAGCTACGAGTCTCCAAACAACAACAGGAATTACATAAGCCATAGTAAGCATCTGTTAATCTTGCGTTTACTACAACTCGTGTTGCCTATTTTCAGTGTCACAAAATTTGAATAGAATACAATCGATGGGGATTTTCGCTTCCACCATTAAATGTTATGGGAAATAAAACTAGTCTGGTCTTCTCAGTAACACAGTAATTAAAACTAATAACTTTATATTATCGCGGGAAATTCTAGGTTCGTCGAAAATAAGAGAAACATGATCACAACTGGTTTGTTAGATAACTCTTACGACTTATGTAAGTCTGTTTTCTTAGTTAACAGGTACTACTAAATAATTACTCTGTAACAACTGTTTTTCTATAAAAATATGTAACTCATATCATCATCAGCCCGTTGTAGACCACTGCTGGACATCAGCCTCTCCCAAAGTACGCCATGGAGCTCAGCCTGCTGCTTTATGCATCCACTCTGTGTAGCTTAAATAGTATCAATATGGATAACGGTTGACTGCCTCGTTGGTCTAGTGGTTGCTTGGTGCAACTATTGAACGTAGGGTCCTTAGTTCGAGTCCCGACGGGTAATGTGTTATTGAGTTTTTCCATTAGGTAATCCTCAGTAGCAGCACGGAGACTGGCTTTGTGCCCGGTTTGTAGGCTCGCCCCTTTATATATTAGGACCTATAACTGGCGAAACATGGGTGTACTATACATCTCTGCTTTCCTCTCCGGGTAATACAGGCGTGATGTTATGTTATTTTAGAAGATTTTCTGTTTCATCATCGTTTATTTTTTGCTTTTTTAACTGTGAGTTAACTAAAGGGTTAACTCAAAGTATAATAAGATAAACGGTTGATACTCCTCCCTTTCAGCCCCAGATTATGATGGTAGGATTAGCATAACATTATGAGATCATCTAAAAGGAATTTACATTATCATAACTGCTTGCCTATCGTATTGTTAAGGAGAATTAATTTGCATCTCAATGTACAAGGGAGGTCAAGTAAAGTATTCGCTAGGTCACCCATCTAATTATTGACAGCAAGAACATTGCTTTACTTCAGTTATGTTAAGGGGGATAGTAATAGATCAACCAAAAATTGACCGCAAAAACGATTAAAGTGGAGGCTGAGGATAAAAAATAATAGCAATCAAGTTACAAAATATACTTGTTGTTTGTCTAGTTTTGGAACCTCTTGGTGGCAAGCTCAAGACCTTAGCCAAGAGTTATAGCCACGTTATGCTGCAGCAACACCATATAGACACCACATAACTTACCTCATGTCCGACAGCTCTATAACCAGCTAAACGCGGAACAAAATGTCAAAACATACCATTTTAGTAGAATACCACTTTATATCAGTGTGTAGCTGACCTTTGCAATTGTTTCCTTGATTCGCACTTTTCAGACTAACAAACTATTTCTATAACAGCTGGCTTCCGCACTAAACAACATAACGTCAAGCCTGTAGGTCCCCTTAAGGGTTGGGTTAGGTTAGGTTAGAGATTTATAAGTACATCCACATTGTGCCAGTTATGTTATAGGTCCCAATATAAAAGGAGTTGAGTTCATTGCAATTAACCGGGCAAAAATCCAGAGGCCGCGCTGTTACTAAATATTACCTAATGGAAAAACCCAATAATACCCAGCTAGACCTCGGAACCGAGGCCTGGACCTTATGCTTTGAGACCACTAAACCTATTAAGCCCCTCTACTTCCACTACCCATGTTCTCATTACTTCTTCTGTCCTGCCCATCTGCTAAATGAAAGCGTGAATATTCACAGCCATTACTTTTCCATGTAACGTGTTCCATACATACAGCGTATGTATGACCTTTTCAATTGTTTCCTCGTGTGCAGAATTTTAATTGGCGAGGCCTTCCGTGTGGAGTTTGACGCGAGCTAGATGTTGCACTTTGTTGTGTGTCTAATAGCTTAGAAGATTACAGGGTTTAAGACCCCTACGAATAAAAACACCCCTAAGAATACTTTACAGAGCTTTTTACACCCCTTGCAAGATGCAATATCTATTTTTAGTCTTATTTGTATGTAGATCATTGTCAGGGCACTCTTGTACTGGATACTGTTGTAACTCCAGTCTTGTTTTATTTCGTCGCTACTTACAAAATGAAGTAAACAAATACTATATTTGTGTATCTGTTAATACTTTACAATGTATTTAAGACATACCTATAGCGATGTAAATTATTCAGAATAAATATCTATTAATGTTTACAATACAAATATATGCATTATTTATAAATTATTATGAACAAACTAATACATGATTGTTTCTGTTGTTGACGAATGGACTAAGAACACAATTCCCGTTCATGACAAACCTGGTATGGAACTTATGGTGACAAGAGAAATATAGGTGGCATAATTTCCTTATCAAATAATCACCTCTGCCTACCCTTGTGAGGATGACTGGCGCGATTATAAATATAACTGTGGACCTATCTATAACACTGAAAATTGAAGCTAACTTACAATAAACTATTGTTCAAAAAGCCACAAAAAACCTATTGCAATTCAGTTAAGTTAAAATTCACGCAACATTTAGCTTGGGTCGATCTAGTTCCACTCCATCTTAGTCACAGTGTAAAAAATAACCAAAAAACTGAATTCTGAAACAACGTGCTACGAATTAAACGCGGACGAATTAGTTTTGGTAGAATCTTTTTAGTGTTCTAAGGTTATCTATGTTGTTTTGAATTACTAGTTCGGATGGAATTAATAAAAACTAACGTTTGACTATAAGTGCTAGTTTTGTTTGGAATATTATTTTTATTTGAAATACTAGAAACTGTCCGAAACTTTTTTTGCAATAATTTTTTTCCGCGATTGAAGTATAGTATGCGTCGAGTGGTATACGGCCTAAAATTGAGCACCCTCTTTCCTCCCGTGGGTGTCGTAAGAGGCGAGTAAGGGAAAATCCAGAAGATGGGCAGCGGCGTCTTCTGTAACTTCACCACCAATACTGCGATCCTTATGCCGCTTGCTAAGCGTGGAGATTATGGCAACCCTCCCCCCACATTATGGAGGAGGCCTTTGTTCAACAGTGGACAGCTTCCGGCTGACGATTATGATGATGTGAGAGATTTTGAAAGTCGGATAGGTAGTGTCGATGCCTTTAAATAATTTAATCTAAATATATATAAATCAAACTATTATAAATGTAAAAGTTAGTGTGTTTGTTTCCTCTTTACGCACAAACGGCTTGACCGATTTCGATTTAATTCAGATTGGATATAGCTGATACCCTGAATTAAAACATAGGCCACTTTTTATCCCGAAAAAATGTAGCGGGTAACACCGTGAGGCGCACCTAGTTTATACTATTTAGAATTTACTTGAGGAGTACAGAAACTTATTTTTTAAAACGGTCGAGTAACATCACTCATAAAAAAATATTTTCCCTAACAGCAAGATTTATACAGGATATTATCCATTTCCAGTAGGTACTTAGTGGAAATATACACTTACTATTGAATACAATGGTTGAGGAAAACAATATTTTTATTGGTCAGACCTATTTATTTCACGAGCAGCAAAAACGGAGTATACAAAAACTAACAATTTGTATATTTCCATGAAAATATTATTTCTATGCGTCACCTTTATTTTGCTGCAAAAAATACCGTATTATTACGTCTTCATTTCAGAAGGCAGAAGTGGTAATACGCTCACTTATCGCCAGTTGTATTCGGTCCCATCATTTCACCTAATAATAGAGGTAAATTGCCAATAACCGGGCAAAAACATTCTAGCATCAAGGAAACTCTAATTGCATACATACATTCGTTCGACCAGGGAAGTGTACCCAAGTCCCTTTTGCCTCAACAGTCACTTTTGCTAGTATGGGGCTAGTGATGAATCTTTGACTCCTGAATAAAAATAAAGAGGTCTAGGTGACCTTGATATCAGTATGACGCCAGTATGGCATAAACATGCACATCTGTTTGCCTCTGGTACCCGTTTAGGAGAATAACAGGCGTACGATAACAAATTATAAAAACTACGAGATAAAGTAGAGTGGTAGTCAAGTCTGAGTCCCATTAAATGCGTATCTGCATATATAATGGCATTACAACAGTCATAGATTAGCAAGAGTACCGACTGTAAAGTTATTACTCACTCGTAAATATCTTGCAACCATTTGTAAACGGTGCCGATCCCAAACAGCTGTTCAAATGATTCCAATGAAACAATTTGAACCGCCTTAATCAAATCACAATTTCAAAATTCACTATTGCATTACTCCGTAATAAGTTCAATCACGGAGCCAATATGTTGTTATATACTAGTTACGTAGATACGCGCATAAACGTACAAATAAACCCCGCGCACGCGCCGGGTGCCACGACCTGGCTCAATGCTATGCGTCCATGTGAGGCGCACACTTGCACGCGTGTTGGTGTGTATGTGCGCCTGTCGACGGCTTGTTTACATCAACACAAATGTAGGTGTAGCGCGAATTTTAGTTTTGATCGTTTTGCGCATGATTACCTATCTATCTATTATTATCTATCTTTTTCGTTATTGTCCACATGTATCTTATCCAGTGGCATTGCCATAATCGATAGTGGATGCTGAAAAACTGGATGACATCGCCACAGGATTGCGGCAAACGGGATCGTTTCAAAGGCTGTGGTCGATGAATGCCAAAAAGTAAAATACATTACAAATGAAAATGTAGGTTAAGTAAATATTAAGATTTATGATATAAATAAATGTGTTTGAATACAGTAATAACAATCTCCTAAGGATAATCTTATTTTGTTCTAAAACATCGGTTATTCAGTATAATCTTAGCCCGTCAAGTCCAGGACTGTCTATAGGCTGTCTAAAATTAGATTTGTTTAAAATTAATCAGTGCTCAACAAAAACAATATAACTTTATGAGTTAATATTGAGATTGCAAACAGTTATTTTACAAACTGTAATCACTATTTTGATTACAAAACTTATCTCATCTTACATTCTCATATTTATATTGAGAATAAAAAACGATTTATTTGAAACTTAATGCAATAAGGACTGGAAGCCTCAGTTTTTTTCGTTTTCACTTGTGAAAACGGTCACCTATCACAAGCTGACCGCGGCGAGCACGGCTTAGCCACATATCTACGAGTCACTCATTTAATATAGAGTAACGAATAACAAGCTCTATATCTAAAGAAAATAGTTTTATTGTGCCAATAACTGTGCGCATCCACAATGTCGAATAAAGGTTATAGATTATTGGCAGTTTTAATACCGGGTCGTTTAGAATAATCGTTCGAATTAAATTTTACTCGTTACCATTCTAGCTGGCAATACCACAGGTGCAGTTATAAATGCTTACATAGTCGCGTTAGGTGTTGCAGGTTCAAACCGTGAAGGGACAAGATATGAGCGCGTGAACCGCAGATAAGGGTGCTATATCTTGAGTTCTGAAGAAGTGAGAGACGCAAATGCGGAGCTACGGTACAAAAAATGGCGTAATAAACCACTAACTCTACTAATCCTAGACTGCTATTCCTGACAGTAAATTAAGCCATCATTATCATCATCATCAGCCGGAAGACGTCCACTGTAGAACGGAAGCATTCTATTAGAAAGGGAGGAGGGGGATTGCCATAATCCACACGCTTGGCTGCTGGCTTGGGGATCGCAGCACTGATGGTGAAAGAACAGAAGACGCTGCTGGCTTTTCTGGATTTTTCATTAGTTGGCTCCTACACTACCCGACGGGGCGGAATTGGGAGACGCTATTTTGGACCGGCACCCCACGGGACACTTTAAAAGCAGTATCAACTATAATAATATAAATATACCTATAGTCTCTCTTCAATCCTTAATAAAACAATTTTAAACAACCCGATCAAGACTGCTCAATCCGCACATACCTGCGCGTGTGTGAATGTTTACAGATAATAAAATATTCTCGAGTATTCAACTCTTGCGCACTATATTTGTTTGGTAGAGTCTTTGCCCTGTTCCCTTGCATTTAGGACCGCTTAGGATCGCACTCTGATTTAATTATCGTAACATGGGATCCACCAGTTGTTACTCAACCTGACTTTATAATACTTATGCTGTTATAAATAAGGTCGAGTGATATTTTTTAACGAGAAGTCGAATTTTTTCGAAGCTTATTTATCTTCAGCCCTACAGAAACCTACCTAAACATAGAATAGGACCGTCCCGTCAAAATTAGTCTAGCCGTTTCGGAGATCGGCGGGCACAAACAGACTGACTAGGTTATTTTTGTCAATCAAGAAATTACTAAAAAATGAGGAAGAGTTTGATAATATTGTTATATTATTGGTTTAGTGGTTGCTACGCGCGACTACAAAAACCTGAGGTCCTGGGTTCAAATCCGGAGTCGGGCAAAGTGTTAATGGGTTTTTCCATTAGGTTATTCTTAGTAGCAGCACAGAGTCTGAATTTGTACCCGGTTGATAGGCTCGCCCCCTATTACTTGGAGATTTGGGACCTATAACTTATGTACACCGCTGCTTACGCCTTCAGGGAATACAGGCGTGATGTTATGTTTATTATCATTACCTGTATTTATTCCACGCAGTCTGCCTTACATACGAGAGCCTTACTCAACATATTTAAACTTACTACCAACATAGTTATAACGGAACCGGTTTTTCAATACTGGATAAGGCACAGTACGTATTCTCCTTGCGATGTGAATTCGCGATGTTCCAGAAGTTTCCAGTATCCTACACGGCTGTGCGTTTGATGCCTAGTTAGGTACTGTTAGAGGTTTTCGTGTAACATAAAGTTGCATGCCAGGACCGTAGCAATTAGACGTGGTCTCTTTCTACCCATTTGGGAAACATGCGTGATTATATGCATGTATGTATTTCGTATAGATTGCCCTGCCCAGAAAGATTCAACACTACTTATAGAACAGAATGGTTTTTTCCTATACAATAATGATATAGCTATTGATTGCTATTTTTGGAAAAATATGGTGCAACATTTCGTCCCTAGTAACCAACCTTTTAGAAAAACAGGCGTTCAAAGTTCATATCAATTACAGGAAGTCTTGTCAAAATTGTCACAGCATTGCACTCGTACACAATGTGTGAGGGAAAAAGAACAATATAGTTAAAGAATAATTATGTTAATAAGTGTTTCTGCAAATTTTCATAACAATAAAAACTTTTTCGTTTAAAATTTCGTAACTGCGTTGAAAATTCGTAAATAAATAAAGTCTTTTATTTACAGTTGCATACTGCGAGTAAAATATTTCCCAATATGAAAAACGGCCTCGAGAATAAAACAATATTTACATATGAAAGACATCGGCCAAGAAAAACAAAATATTGTACAAAAATAACAACGTAGGTATGTTATCCAATGATAAATGTCTGGCTGCACTGTTTGTTTAAATTCATACGTTTTTAAAAGGAATCTAGATTATACGCGTCGGTGCGAGTTCGATTTTTGCGCGAGATATTTGTTTTTAATTTTTAGTTTAAATGCCAGAATTTTTAAACTGCGATAGGTACCTAAGTGCATTTTAAAGACATGAAATACCTACAGGTAACTGTATAATTTACTTCAGACAAGGTTGAATATCTGTGAACCTTGCGGGACGAAACGAGTCCCACGAATTGTTTTAAATCTTAATTTTTAAAAAATCTTCTGTAAAAACTTAGTTATAATTTATTCTTATTTAAGACTACACACAGCATAAAGGTGACAATCCCGTCAAACGCATGACTAAACCGTTAAAATGCAGCTGACTTATTTACACCGGGCTTAATCCTTGTTTATGACATTAGCAAGACATTTTAATTGCTAATTGTTTGGATGTTAATTCCGGTGACAATAAGCAGGCCATTTCAGATTATACTGCGCAATTCGTATCGCCCATATTTAAACATCCATCGCTGCATTTGTTTACAAGGAAAATGTAGATGTAGTTATAACACATCAATTGACGTTGAAGTTGTTATTTATGTTCAGTCCTTGAATCAGGACAATGTATTGCTGGTTTTACAGACCTTGACATATTGTTTTCCCAGTTCTGTCAATACTTGTGGGGTTATTACACTGTTAAACATATAATTGTGTACACTAAACGACACAAAATAAATAATGCTTGCTAATATTTCAATTTTAATGGGTCCCTACATTTTGCCTTGTAGGCTAGGTGCAACTTTTTTGCAAAGAAATGAAGAATCTACGAATAAATTCAAATATTTCACAAACGCAGTTATTTTGTAGTTTGTTTTATTATTTCTTCGGCATATTATAATATTCTATACGATGTTCAAGAGTGGCGATGAGTTAACTTATTCATGGATTCACTTTACAAATAAGATTAATCATAATTATGTCGTCTAATATAATTCATCTTTATAAATATTTCTCCCATTCCCAGTGTGGAAAATAACTCCAACTGTTAGTCTCCCGCGTTCCGAGAAAATCTCACACCTGGCACTAATTATTATACTATCTTCCTGACACACAAACAGACGAATCCAGGAATTTCACGCACTCACATCCTTGCAGCCGTGTTTTCTTAGACTAAGAATAAGCCAATGAAAGCCCAGTGTCAAATACGCACATCATAAATCATCACACATCGTAAAACGTGATAAGTGCAAATCTTTTTATAGATTTACATTGCAAAGCAGAATTCGTCGAAATGTTACTTTTATAGAGCAAACGTACACATGAGCATTTAAATCCACGAATTTCACACACATCCCTGCGCCATTAATACCGAAACAGTTCATTTTGGTCCTAAGTTCCCTGTTGGTCCTTTTGCTACAACAAGAACGTAATGTTCGTGAGTAAGCCGCGCTGGAACGAACTGACCGAGTTTAGATTTCATTTGCTAAATTAGCACTGCGGCTTCGGTCCGCGGTTTTACAATTTGAGGTAAGCAGGCAACCAAGTAAAGCGTCTTATCCTAGCCAGAATTACTGGGATTTCAACATATTTTTGTTCAGAATAAGGTAAATGGGTTAGTACTGGGAATAGGGTTTGCCAGTGAGCTGGTGTAGTAGTTGTGGTTTAGAAGTTTTTCATGAATATTGTTTTTATTGTTTTTCTAGGAAAAATATTCTGGGATCTGCGCACATCAGAGAATTTCAAACATGTTATAGAAGGACCATGCGTTGAGTTATTATACTAGTTACTCATTTACAGAACTCACAAGACAGGCCCGTCGCGCCTGTCTAATGTCTATAGTGACTATCCGTAGTAAATAGTACCAAGGGACAATAAGGTCACAGAGATAAGTAAACAACGATGTAATGTAAACAATTACACACAACACAGTTCTCCAATAATTGCGTGTAGAGATTTAAATTAAAATTACTTATCTGTTAATGTGGTCCGACCGCAGCTGTGCAGTATGACTCAGATGTAGAGTAGTACAGGCTGCAGAGTGGACGGTTTTATGTAGCAGTGCTATTCCTACTCTGGGAAATAAATTGATGTAATTTAAAAGGAAATCAGTCATAGGATCCGAGTGCGCGTCTTCTTTTTAGAGACCTATCTAAACGGTTGGTTGACGCTTCACGTGACCGCAAGGCTGGTCTGTTTTTCAGCTAAAGAATTAGCATTGCCATTCAACGTGGCAATGCTGCCAGCCTTTTGGGCTCATAAGTTTTGGGCTTCTGTAAAAATATTCATAGTAATTAAAAAAAACTGTTAGCAAGTTCCAACTTTACCTCCAATTTAATTTCTGATGTTAAGTTAAAGTTTTACCATAATTTTAAATGAATAAATTACACTAATATTCATTAGATAAAAATTCTATCAAAATAATTTGAATATGTATTAAAATGTAAATGCCTACATTCCAATATATCAATTCTCCTCAACTACTTTTTCTTTGTCGGTTTGTCTTTTTGATCGTGCCGAGCGGCCCATATAATACCTATGCAGTAAGAATGCTGTAACCGCAATTATTGATAGCTGTAAAAACAAAATAAGTTCCAACTATTAATTACAAACATGTCATGCCTTTTGTATAATAATATGGAATTAACTAGTGTAGGAAATAACTCTTACATCATATAAAAGTAACCTGCTAGTGCGGTAGACATTTATCCTATGTTTAAGGGAGTTAGGTTATTTATTTAGGTAAAGTTTTTCCGTCAAAGAGCTGATAACTGTTCAAACTAGTCACATGATGTAATATTCTTCATCAGCTTTTAGTTGACCAACTGCTGGGCATAAACCTGTTTCCTGTTTTTTTAATAAAAACAATGTTAGACTTCTTCTTTTTGGCAATTGAATCAGGTTACCGACTATTCTGCAATTACACTTAAATTTTTAAGTGGATTTAGACAAGTTACAATGATCTACATAGGTAGTTAATAATTTAGGTTCGGGGATATCATCCATTGTTTTACCTCAATATTAGTAGATGCGATTCTTACCTAAAGTAACGCTTCTTTCTTTCTTAGAAGTGTAGGCAGATACCACAAATTTTCCTTCCGCCTATTTTAGTCATCACCTTTCGGACACCATACTATACACACTAACAATGTACATATGTTTGTATTACTTAGTAATGTATTACTAAGTAATATAAATACATACATAAAGTCACACCTGTTTCCTAGAAGAGTAGGCAGAGACCATTGATTTCCATTTCATCCTGGCATACTTCTTTCGCACCATGCACACGCAGCACATTCCTCATTCACGCTCGTCAGTTAAGGGTACTCCTCACATGACCCTTTTGCAGAAGATCTCCGATTTGGTAAATAATATTTTTTTTTTTTTTTTTTTTTTTTTAAAAAAAACGTCGCCCCACACTAGGAATTTCTCCTGTGTCGTGGGTGCGTTTCACAAACATGAAATATCACATACACAAACACCCAGACTCGGGACAAACATCTGTGGTTCACACAAAGTTTTGCCCCGTGCGGGAATCGAACCCGCAACCCTTAGCGCAACAGTCCAATCGCTTAGTCACTGCGCTAATCAGGTCGTCATATTAAGAAAATAAACTTTATAGAACTATGTTCATATAACATGTATATAATTTGACTACCTTCCAACAAAGAACTGAGTTTCTCAACTGTTCAGAAAAAGTCAAGGATCAGACAAAACAATTCAAAAATCATCGCACAAAACCAGTACTGGAAATGTCCTTAGAAATTCTACTTTCAGCGGCTGAATTTCAAGAATGTACCTGAACACGCCGGCTTTGAGCTGAATGGCAAGACAGATTATGGCGTAAGTCGTCGCTAGAGACCGAGAGCACAGTGCGCGACGAGACCGCTGTCTCGGAACTAAAAAAATAAAGCTCTATTTTATAGAACAGATTTTATTTCGATATAGAGAAAGTATTCAACGTGTCTTGTATTTCATAGGTTTGCTTCTTAAGATTTATTAGTAGAGAAATAACTTATATGTATTTCTTTAAATAAAATCACTTCATGTGATTTTCTAAACCTAACAGTTAAAACAGTTATCATAAAAATCTTTTATATTTATTAACTTAAAGATTGTTGTTAATATGACTATATTAATTCTAAACTCTAGACCATCCAACCCTAAGAACCTCTACATGGTAATAATTTTATATCATTCAATTCGAACTTTAAAAAACTATTTTATTTCACTAGTCTAGGATAACATAGGTGCTTGAAACAAAAAAAGGATTTTTGTCCACGGCAGTTGTATACGGCCCACAGGGCACTGTGCCCGACACTCCAAGTGTCACGTTACGCGTGTAGAACGTCTGCAGTCGCGATGATACTTGCAACTGCTATTTGCTTTAATTGCAAGTATTATTACACGGAACACTAGGATGTCGTGTCGGCTCTGTACACTTGCGAGAGTTTGACACTTGTGTCATTACACTACTAGTGTCGAGTTGGACTTTCATTTTTCTGTAGTGCTAGTACTATAGTGATGTAAATGTAACTATTTTAAACAATCTAAAGTAGTGTAAATGTGGAGTGGAGTAATCATGGTGAGGCCTTAACCTGGCAGTGGGCCATCGAAATAGCTATTAAAAAATAATATATATAGTAATTTTAATGATAAGAAAACAACCCCAGTTTTCAGGCTGTTTCACTTGTAACTGTCTAAGTAAAATCCATTAGGCGTGCGACTCAAAGGACCCCAATATTTTACAATAATTTGAATCTGTCTATTGTCGAAAATACGAAATATATTGATAATCCTTTGCAAACAAATTTGTTTATTTTACCTACTCATACAACTTAAAAGCAGGATAATACAAACAAATATACACCGTGCAAACACTTCCGCCTTCATCACATTTAAATTCATTGAAACGTACCTACTATATCAAATCAAAACATAACCAATACACCAACTTCGGAAACAACAAGCCAATAATTCAACTTACTTTACAATGTTTACACCAACAAGTGGCTATCAAAAATATTATTCACGGTACAAAACCGCAGGAATACGTACTAAGTTTAGATAGTGACTTTTTTCATTGAAAACATGTTGTTCCTATAAGTACGTACACGTGGAGTCGGCCGAGTGCACTCTAAACACGTTTAGGTACGGAATAGGCCGGAGGCGCACGAATTTGCACGAGCACACCCGATCATTTCCGATCTGTACCATGGCGTTTGTAACCTGCGTAGGAGTAGCTTAGCTTGTGATCTAGTCGTGCTTTACGCACTCATATCTGTGGATACCCCTGACGAATTCTAGTGTCATTCAATGTGTCACTACATTGTATGTGTTACTGTACTGTACTATAATATATTATCAGTTTCTAAAACGGCAAAGAAAAACATCGTGAGCAAACCTGCACATCTGATAGATTTTTCAACGGTGTGTAAAGCCATGTCAGAGACCTACAGGCGGATTAAACTCTGACACCAGGTGGTTCACCTATCATACGAAAAGAAGAATGTATTAGTTTTTGATGACTGTATTCTATACATACATCACACATACACATACGTATACATAAAGTATTGCATAGCGAATCCAATATATTATTATACATACCAATATTGTATTTATAGGCATTTTACATACTTATTATAATTACATCAAAAGGTTTCGATTAAACAGGTTAAAATTGAAGCAGATGATAAAGAATAGTGACAAATGCTGTACTGAAAAGAACTTTCAAATTAAAGAAGAGTAGGTAAATAATCATATTAAAGCGACTAATTACTTTTTATAATCATTAATTGTACATCTGTATAATAATATATGGTAAAAAATTGGAAATACTAGGCGAGAAAACCCCTTCAAGTAATGCTTTCCCTGTAGCCAGAATCTACAAAACAAAACGAGTATGAAGATGGTTTATTAGATGAATCATCCTCAGACCGTAATTCCATAAGAACAGTTACAACGTAATTATAAACGCTCATGAAACTGTAATCAGTAATCACCTCAAGAAATCCTTGAACCTAATCAAAGTGTTAACAAACAAAGTGCGTGTAAATCTCCATTTTTGCAGCACATGGTGATTCATCGACACATTAGGTACCTACTATAATCTGTATTTGCAAGACTATAATTTTTATCGGGAATGTAAACAAGATAGGTAATGTGGGTCTAGGTTATGAAAACATTATCTACCAACTATCTGTGCAGCACGCCTGTAATCCTTAACGGAGGATATTCACTTCCATCAGGACTTTATGGTCAGTATGGACTTTGCGGATGGCATTGTTTAAGAAAGGCTTATACCCAGCAGTGGGATATTGAAGGCTGTGGATGATGATGAAGACTTTATACATCTAAATTCCGCACATCATAATCATCCTATTTGTATAGTCGCGAGCCTATTGCCGTTTGAGGGAACCAAGGGGTCGTTGGCTAATAGGAATAGGGTAGGTCGCTTTCTGAAAATGAAATTTTGTATTTTCTCAGTACAAAAATTCCTTTTACTAATTTGAAAATAAGTAATTTGTTTATTCGCAGAAAATATGGTACTCATAGTTCTTAAACTATAATAGGAGTGTCTAAGACATATTTCGCCTAAAGCTGGTATGCGGAAATTTTATTATACATATTTGATATTGTTGTCTCTGAGATTTTTTTTTGCTTAACGTGATATAGAGGTTATGTTGTACTACGCAGTTTTTCGAATAAGCTTTTAAAAATATAAAGATTTAGAGGCTGATATCCTAAGACATCACAAACAAACCATCAGACACACAAGATAATCTTTAGCCCAGTGTGCGGTGATTACATTTGTTTACATTGCAGGCAAAACGAAAAATAATACAGTGTAGGTACAACACATGTTTATTATTGTATATAGGTATGTATTATAGGTATCTGTAGTACTACGAGTTCGATAACCCGAGGTCGAATACCAGTGTTTACTTTCCGTACTCGTTATTATGTTTTAATCGCATATGCACAAAGCTGGTCTTTCGAGCCGGCCGATAGATGGCGTTAGCTGTATGTTTTGGTCCTTTTGTACGGATTTTTAAAAATGGTGTTATCTTACTAAACGTTAATTTGAGTCAAGAATAATTATTTGGTAAGTATTTATTAGTAGAATCAAGTGAATTTATTTTAAAAATAAAGTAAATAAATATAGTAATATAAATTACCTCTCCAAATGTCTGTGAAAACAAGGCACAGAAACCAATGGAACTGTGCCTGTGCTCTTAATGTTAAATAAACCAGAAAATCAATTTCTTGTATAGATCAAGTAATTATACTTACATTAATTGATTAATTACTCATAACCCACCGCTTTTTATTGTAAACAGGGTGAATATCAATTCGCCTAATGATGCGTTACGACATTTATCGGTTTTAAATATGACAAAAACTCAATTATTAGTCATTTATGCAAAACAACAGATGTAATCTACCTACTAGGTGTAATTGGTAATAATTAAAGTGCGGAATTAATAACTGGCTTGTAAACAATCTTATATCTAATTACAGAGTTAAGTAATGAAATAAAAACGTAATGGCCGCATCGTTTAGCCGGTGTATACATTCTTGATAGTTTTTACGATAGTTTCAACGAGTGTCAATGTCAAAGGTCAGTAGATATCGACTTGTTATCACTTTCATAATTACTACAATAATGTATGTATAGGTAGTTAGATACTCTTAATTATATGTAGGTATCGAGATTACCAGAGCTTGGAGACGGAAGGAGTATGTGACGTTTGATGAGTTATTTTCTTGCCTTTGGTCTAGTGGGCGCAAAGACGACATCTGAGCGTGAAGGTTTGGGTTTGATTCCGAGTCGGGTTGGTTGGTTTTTGCATTAAGGGTCCGGTTGGCAATACTCAGCAGTGGGTGACACCAGGCTTAAATGACGATGGCAATAAGCTATTTTTGAGCTGGCCAAATGTACCATGTGTACTCCATGTACCTACTACAACTTTGCCTATATCTTAGGGAAAAATTAGGGTTAGTGTTACATTAAAACCCATTACAGCTGATTTCCTGAATTCCCGATACAGTGGCCTATTGATTTTAATACTACAATACTATGCGAATAAACAGTTTTCCTGTCCCCATTTACTTTCATTTAAATTCTCAGAAGTCGTGTTACTGAATAATGGCATTATCTAGCGAATGAGGTGTCTGTCTGATCTGTTTCATGCTACTAAGAGATAACACGCGATTTTTTTCTCAGAAATTTTTGTCTCATTTTTCCTCATTCTGAAAACTCTGGGAGATTCCAATGATGGAAGTTGAAACTAATCACATGTGATAATGAGTGGCCGATGCAACATTGCGTGAAATTATGTTTGATAAGAGGAATTTAATTTAATTCGTGTATTTATTGTTAGATGTGTCATAATATCATCACCAGTGTAATTCCAGAATGGTAGAAAATTGTCTCTATATACTAATTCGGTGCTCATTGGAAGTCTTATATGCTAGGTGGTGACCCTGTTTTCATTTGCCGATCCTCAAGCCTTTGTCCCTCGTTTTCTTTCAAAGAAAAGGGAATCTTAAGTCTTTCCCCTACATATGTATTATATGTGTCATACATATTGTGCTGATATTATAAAAAACCAAGTTTACAAAAAAATATTTCTGAAGCCTGAAAGCTTCAGTTACCTAACGGGTACAACTCCTGTAATCCGCAGATATTTGTGCTATGTTAGGACAGTCACGAAGAAGAATAGAGAACATCAAATCTCATTTTTGAAACTCATCTTTCGTGGTATCCATGTCTTCTGCGGCCTTCTCCTGCTTCCAAGTAACTTCTTCACTTTTCAAGTTTGTACGTCACCTGATATTCTTACTTCCTCATAACAAGTCACCCCCACAAACGTAGATCTGGCAAATGATTCAGATTCATGAGTCAAAAGGAAATTTCCTCGTGATCTGGGCCAGATAAACGTAAAATTGTAAACTTGCGTGTGAGCCGTAATGCCAATTGAAGATGAATTATTGTGAGTGGGATGTGCGTTCCTGTCGACCGATGTGTGTACTACGTAAATAATCATGTTTGTGTTCCTTAAACGCTACGCAGAAGCTATTGTGCACATCTATATTATTATTTTGCTGCTGAAATTCCAAAAAAGTTTGCCTTAATTTCGGAGACACTGAGTTTTTCGAACCGGAAAAGTACTACCACACTTCCCTTATCTGAAAATCAAGAACAAATGAAAATACTGTTTCATGTAACATTTAATAATATCATAAAGAAATTAAGTCAAGGCAAATTTCCTAAAGGACAAGGAAATAAACAACGATGTATCATTCATCATCCTTGTAAGTAATAATTTCCATCAACCGTTAACCAAAGTTCATTAAGTTATGTTACTAATTTAGTGCGTAACCTCAAAACACTTCATTACCAGACTCCTGTAAAAACAGTTACCCAATTTACCAAACTAATAAAGTCAGGAAGGTTGCGATAACCAACAACCGTTTACGCGCAATAAACCAAAAATATAATTTTAAACATCAAAGCCGCCGCGTTGAGTTAAATTTTCGAGCGTTTTGCAATTCGTCACGAAGTAGAGTTTACGTTGCATCGGTCAAGTTAGGGTTCCGTGGGCACTAAAGCAAAACGGTACTTTAAGTACTATACCTAAATTTTGTATAAGACGTAAAGAATAGCAAACAGCTTTGAGGTTGTTTGCAATACAAATTTTATGTTTCGTCATCATTTGCATTTGTTAAGTGTGAATATGGAAAGCCGTTTTCTTAGGGCCCAAGACTGTTATGATACAAAATGGTTAACGGGACTTTGTAACTTTGAAAATTCTCAAATATTCCTACACCTCTAATGTACCTAAATGAATAGGCACGGGTAAAATATTTACTTAAACTTTATGACGATTAAAAAATGTAATTGCAAAAAGTTTTGACGACCTGATTGGCGCAGTGGCTAAGTGACTGGACTGCTGCGCTAAGGGTTTTATTCTCGAACGAAACAAAAATAAATGCGATATGCAGATGTTTGCCCCGAGTCTGGTTGTTTGTGTATGTGATATTTCATCTTTGTGAAACGCACCAGTTAGAAGAAATTATTAGTGTCGGGCGGCGTTTAAAAAAAGGTTTACTACTCGGTCTTCTAAGATTCCTAATCCTCATTATGTGGCTCAAATTGCATACCAGTTGTAATTCATATCTAATTCATCTTAATTATACTATTTATATACAGAACCACTCCGACCACAAGCGGTTTTATTAATAAAAATACTTTGTTCGATATACATCTAGGTATTTATTTGCTTCCTCAACGCAAATCGATGCCTAAATGTAGCATGACGGTCACTTCTGACTTGTGTCGATTGGCACTACCGATATTGTTTATTGCAGGCAATTAAGGAGACTTGTAATTAGTGAGTGATAGCTTACTTTATGATTATGTAAAGCTTCATCATAATGATAAGCTTAATTGCTTGGTTTTCTAAGACATTTATCGGAGATTCCTGGTTTGTACTTTTGTATTATTTTAACTACCTCGTTAGTTTAGTCTAGTAAGTAGCTAATACGGTTGTGTATCGTTAGGTTCCGGGTTCATAACCCAGGTCAGGTAATAAATTCTTAGTAAAGAGCTAGGAAGTAGGTGTAATAGTGCGCCTCGGACAACTCGTAAAGCCGTTGATCCTGCGCTTGCTGCGTTTGCTGTCCCATTGCGCAATTATGTGAGGAAATACCTAAAGTATGGACTTGTGTTTGCGCAAGTGCACTGAAATAATCAAATACATATGTACTGCGCACCACGTAGTTGGCTAGACTCCGTTGAGATTAACTGCTGTAACCGAAATTTGTTCAATTACGTAATATTGTTGTAGGAAAGCAAGTCGTAAGAGGTAAAAATGCCTGTGAGGGCGCAATGAAAGGCAATAGGCTCGCTACCACACACGGGGCTTATAATAAGAGAGCTGTGGGTGTATCCCTGGTTAACTTTATGGTAATTAAAAATGTGTGTGTAATTACGAAGGTGGAGGCCTTTGTTCCACAGTGGATGTTTTCTGACTGATGATGATGATGAAGTACTATGGATACTCGTGACATGCTCTTGTAAATAAGTGAAACGCGAATGAAGGCAGGTGGCTATTGATAACAATCATAAATATTATTATTGTTACACTCCTCAACTCTGAAGTAACAAATCCGTACAACACCAATTTTACGAGGCTATTTTTGTGACGTAAAAGTACAGTTAGCTCAATCCGTTTAGGGCACAATAAGTGAGTCCGCACAATTATTTTTAATTCCTTCGAGTCTTCAATTTGGGCTCACATATAATTTATCGTCCATAAAACTGAATTCGGCACAAAGTGACAATCCCTTTGTCGTGTGTTCTCAGAAACCGTTTGATGACTGACAGACACACATCCGACACTCTCAAGTGTATTAAAAAATATTATATTTTTGTCGGAATTTTCTTTTGATTTGTTTTATTGGTGTTGCTTGTCGAATCAGTGTTTTGTGAATATTTGCATGTATGTTGTTCTAGGCAATCGATACGTAAGCTAGTGAGGGTGCAAGTTGTACACATCTACGGGTGATGACTCCTAAGAAGGTCCAGTGCCCCCGGGCCATTGACCTTGTTATTTTGTTCATCAATTTTATTTATTTTTAAAACGGTACATGGCAAACTTATGAAATAAAACAGTGTCTCACAAAACAGTACATACCTACTGTTTGACTGTGAGATCAATAATATAAGAACTTATATTATACATTTTTTTATTAATGCAGTGCTTGTTATTTAGGTAGTGTTGTGTTGACCTTGCCAATCCCTATTCCGCGGCATGTTTTGTTTTATAAGATGTTTATATCAACATGGGAGAAGCTTTTCAAGTATGCACTATGTGCTTAGAGAAATTGATAGTTTATTCTTAGTGGGGCACTATAAAAGTACTCGTGGTAACTTGAAGCATTGATTTGTAGCGTACACGATAGGTCTTATCATGATCTCTTCCAGACAATACACAATCGAATATCTAGTGATTTATTTAGTAATTATTACTTTACCAGTCATTGCCAGAAACACTGAAATAGAAAAAAAGTGGATATGCCATTTTTAGCACGTAATTTTTTTGGTTTAATTTATTACGTAAGAACGGCCCGGATATATTAATTAAGCCACAGAAACCCTGTCACAGATCGTATTAAGAGTAAATCTCCCAAACAAACATATCAGCACTACATAACTTTCATTCGAGTGCAATAAAAAGCAAAAAACGCCAACAATCGCAGATGCTACGTCGGCGAGATCGACGCAAATACACGGACGCACGAAATTTACGACGCGCCGTGCACGTGGCGTTTACCGAGTTTTTTTATTGGCCAAATAAGTGATGGTATTGTTTCGTATTTATGCAATTAAGTGTATTTATGTACGCTGTGTTTTGGCTGAGGGTAGCCGGGACTTGGTTTTGTCATCGCGCCTGTCTGACTCAATAATATTCATAGGTTGCAGGTTTAAGTTCACGCAAGTATTGATGTGGTTTTTTGCAAACAAATGGCATATTCGACAGGACTTAAAACATATTTATGTATGTTATATAAATAAAAATGGATTGCTGTTTGTTAGTCTCGCTAAAACTCGAGAACGGCTGGACCGATTTGGCTATTTAAAGAGATTCCCTTGCCTATTTAAAGGATTATTTTATTATCATTAATAAATCAGACTACCTCGTTAGTATAGTCGTCGCTAAGCATGAGGTCCTGGGTTCGGATCTTCAGAGAGTGTTATAGGGTTTTTCTGTTAGGTAATATTCAGTAGCAACACAGAGTCTGGATTTGTTCTCGGTTATGGCAATGGCTCGCTCAATAACAGGCGAACCCCAAGTTTTACGATACAGTTATACATCTGCCGACCCCTCCAGAGAATACAAGCGTGAGGTTATGTTATTTTTTATTAAATCAATAAAAAGTTTGAACTTTAACTCCATTTTCTAGAAACTACGTTCCCATTCAGCTCGATACATGTGTTAAAACATTTCTATTAAACACACGCACACACACGCAGACATTTAAGAGAACACTCATTTGAATTCGCAATAAATAATCGCGAACAGCCAGAACAAACGGCGCGTAACCAGTAACGTAAACACGTGAAATGTAAGCGGATTTGTATGGCCGTCAAACGTAAACCGTAAACTTGCGCGCAATTGCAGTAGTGAGTAAGCTTTACGAGTTTTATGTGTCATGTTTGTTTAAGAACATAATAACATATTAATTTTGTAACAGTTTTAGAGTAATGAAGAATAACATTATGATTTATTGTGGACTAGGCGTGTGGGGTTCCCATTAGGTATAAGTAAGTACTGTTAGGAATATTAAATTAAAATCAGGTAGTTCTCGTCTTTGCACCAAGTTTTTCTTTAGTATATTTTATAGCTTTGTCTTTGGGTACTTTACGAATTAGCGTCCTTTTTTGCACCTGCGTTCTCGGAAATACTATTTTTTTCCCTTCCTCTGCTCTGCCTGTACATAATCATTTAAAATCCAATCTATTATCCAACTAACAGCTCTTGAATCAGTTTATGACAATTAAAATAATACCTAGTATCTCCATTTAGATATAAACTCATATTTTGATATTAGATTAAAACTATGCGTTCGTTTTTTAATTAACCGCTTATGCCAAACATATTTCAAGTAGCCAGAAACTGTTTTTTATTTGTATAGTCTGAATTCTTGTGAACCGTATACCATAAACAAAAAATACGTCTTTATTTTCGAATGCCGCCAAGATTTACGTGTTAACAGATAGGTAGCAAGTTTACCGCGCTAACTGGCTATAAACAAAGCGAGCCATTAAACTAAAGGCGAGGTTACACAGCGCGGGCTGCTGATTTGACAGTACACAGCTAATGCCATTTTCAACTTGCATGGCAATAGCTCGACTCGCCACACTTCCCCCTTAGCATGAACTCTGATGATTAATAATAAATAAGGGAGACGCTGTGCTACGTGCAGTGTAGTGTGGTGTCTCGCACAACGGAAAATGACCTGCTTTAAGAGTAAGAAGGCTGGTCACATAAGTTGAGCTGCTGGCACCAAATGTGCGAGTTAAAGCCAAGTCAAACAAAAATGTTTTATAGTAACTAGGATGCGAGATACTGATTGACTGAATCTACAGTAACTGGCAAGATATATTTAGACAATCTAAGTATCTGTAGGTACTGCAGTAACTGACTAGGCCAGCTCACACGTTAGCTCCCACCGTGTAGACCTGGCATTACAAGTCGACCAATTTATTAGCAGTTCAGCGAACCCCACACCTATTGGTCGCATGCGCAGATTAACTCAAATTATCTAATAATGAGTGCAACGAGGGAACGCCCGCGCACTGCACTCTCGCTAGCGTTAGGCAGGGTAGGCAGAAGGATAGGTTGAAAGAGTGTAACTAGTTTGAATTGCGGGATCCACGAAGCAGCACTTGATAGGAGCTTATTTCTACAATCAGAAGCATAACATCACGCCTATATTTAGAGGTGTACAGTACACCTATATTTCGCCAGTTATGTTATAGTTCCAAAAGAAATAGAGGCGAGCCTATTGCCATCAACCTGTCACAAATCCAGACTTTGCCTGACCCAGGACCTCATGCTCATCAGCCGCGCGTAGCAAACACTAGACAAACAAGGGATTCTACACCATTATGTGTGCAAAACCAAGGACATTAGGCACTTATTTAAATTTTCGTTAGTGTAATCCATATTATTTATTATGGTTGTATTCACTTGTCTTTTCGGAGATGCCCAACTAGTTATGCACAAACTTTAAAAGACCACCTTTAAGACGTAAATACGTAAAAAGGGAACTAGAAATTAGATGGCTGCGAACAGCAGCAAGATAACTCAGTCGAATCAGATCTGCGAAGGTCACGGAGTTTGAATCCGCTCCTGTCTATAATTTTCAAATTTCCTTCATCAATTTGGAGACTTTAAAAGATCAAAAAGATAAGTAAACGTGAACTTTTAATTGTAGCATTGATTTACTGATTACTCCTGTGCTGTGGCCACACTACGCAGCGACTAACATGGGTGACAATACTGCGTAGTAGTGAGTGACATATTACGATAATGCTAGTGCTAGAACAAGCTTTTGCTTTTGTCTGCTATGCTAATTAATCTATGGTTTTGCTTCATCGACCTAATGGTTACTATTGTACTTAAATAGGTGCCAGAAGTAGTTTCTAAATGCAATGAAGCAAAATAAATAAATTAATCATTTTTGTAAACAAATACTTTCAGGTAGGGGAGGCCGGGGTTCAAAGTGCCGGAGGTAGGTTGTTCCGATGCGAATAGCTTCGCGAAGAAAACAGATATCAATTGGTGTGAAGTGCCTTTCAAAACGTCATACCATCGCGCTATTGCTTCAGTGATTTTATTGACGCTTTGTCGGCGTGTAAGAGTGTAAATCGATCAGTGGCACAAAAACATCACGTAAGTAATTTTTTTCATCTTTAAACTTTTTGGTTCATATCAACCAATTTTCTAGCTATTTATGAGTTACTTGCTATTATCAATTGGGCAAAGTATAGTGATTATCATTTTAATATCACTGTGGGCTTTTCATAACCCATTCTATTATAATTGAGGGATACTTTGAAAATGAGATTTGGGGTACATAGTTCCTCAGGTGTGGGGCTAGTTGTTCCGCGGAACAACGTGTCCCATAATGAAACACGTAAATAATAAAGTTAATACTTTGTTTTAGAATGAGAAACTATGAGCGAAAATCTAAACGGGCAAGGTTTCGATTGGCCTTTTGCAGTGGGCAGCTGATGCTGTGTTAAAGACGGTCATAAGCTCGAGAACTAGAGATATGGCATATGACATTATTTCGCTACGTCAAAAAGTTGAAGGCCGGTATAACACCTTAACTATGGGTTGAACCACGACCAGGAGAAGACATTGGCGAATTATTTATTTAAATTCACATCAATTTACTTTGGTCTATTGCCAAAAGAAAGAAGAAAGTTAGAATATACTTGTGCTGTTAAAATTGATATCTTTTGTTACACAAGCTTCACAGCTCCAAGAAATAGCAGACTCTGAAGAGCCTCAGCAGGATCATAATATTAAAGCCGGCCCAGGTAGCGAACCACTTCCAACAATAACAGGATCAGCGACTAATAAACCTCAACCGGGACCCTCGAACATTGCTAATTTGCCTTTTATTATTCAAGCCACAACTAGCACATTTTCCCCTGAAGCAGTGAACCCTTACCTAAAGCACCATCAAGATCAGCCATACCAACTTAGTGAAGAATAAGAAAATAAAAAAAGACTGATGACTGAATAAAGAAATTATAGTTCAAAATGTTAAAATTGGTTGATTTATCTTTTTGTTTTATTTAAAATAAATAGTTTTTTTTAACAAATAAACGTTTGTCAAAGTTGATTTATAATATAGATGCTTATTAGTCTTAACCCCTTATTAATAGGTCGTGTTACATTATTAGTAGTAATGCTTGATTCTATTTTTTTAATAGTTTTGTTTTTATTAAAGCCTGTTTGTTGAAAATATGCTAAAAACATTAAGATTTTGTACTTTTACTCTATTTATATCATAAATGAAACTTTATAAATACTCAGTAAATGCACCTTTTTATTTTATACATACCTTTCCAATTAATATTACCTTATTAATTATTGGAATTGACAGCGGAACAACTTACCTCAACTGAGGAACAACCAGCCCCTTTATGGGGCAAGTTGTTCCTTGTCGACTTGCTACAGAAAAATTATCCTGAGCCAAAATATATTATAATTTCAATTAATTTGACTATACAAATTGAAACTCACATAAAATCCGCATCTATTCATATAGCAATCATAGATTATAAATCTTTCTATAGCATTCATTTTTCGTCCTACCCTAAAATCGGAACGTCGAACCCCGGCCTCCCCTACACTCAAGAATACTTAAAACAAAACTAGACGGAGATGGCATTCATTAATATCTTCGAGAAAAAATGCTAAAAAATCTCTTTAATAGTTCTTAATTATTTGTGAAATGCGAAATCTGATGAGTAATTTTTGCGTAATCAGGTAACAAAAATCCAAACATTTATTTAGAAACAGGAAGTAGAAAATCCTAAAGGTGACTTTATAATGACAAATTCTAAGCATTATCCAGAAGAAACGAGCTAAAGCAGCCAATAAAAATAAACGTACCTACCTAATTAGGTACATCTAATGAACTAGATCTATTTTCCTCATTTCATAGTACGTTATCCAGGAAAATTACTGGTATGGCTTTTTAACAGAGTAACTGGCAATTATCTCTGTTATAACAGAGAACGTTGGCTAATGCCTCGTCCACACGGTACGATTAGATATTGTTGTACTGTTATACGCTTATTAGATTTTCTCAGTAAAATATAACACAAATTTATAATAGTAAAAGTCGTCAAAAGAGTATTCTGGATAATAAAAATATGTAATAACTTTGATCCTAATTGCAATTAAACGAAATTACCACTACATTGCGGTACAGTAACAATTCTCAGGACTAACTACCCTAGAGATATTATAGTGCACAAGTGTGTTTACCAACTCTCTCCATTTCTTCATTTTCATAGTCCGATGGGATAGTAGGACTAGAGAGAGATCAAGTGTGAGTCCAAGGGCAGAACAAGTGATCATGCCCAAACATTTTATTTAAAAAAATGTTAGGGAAGAATCTTTGGTCCTATTGCTTAGCGCTGCGTTGCTCTGCGTCTTGGGTATGTAATTCTAGCTCTCCGCTGTGTTACCGGCTACATTTTTTCGGGATAAAAGTAACATATATAGTAATCCAGGATGTCAGCTACCTCTATACCAAATTTTATCCAAATCAGTTCAGCCATTTGAGAAAAGAGGTAACAAACATACAAACACACACACGAACCTTTTTAATTTTAGTGTGATACCCATGGAAATAATCTTTATTGTTGCCTTAACTATAATATTTATTTCGCGCGCGTGTGAATGAGCCTTTGAGTCGTGTACATCGCAGTTGTAACTTGACACCACGGTAATTGAATGTTTTGAGTCTAGGTCAAGCTCAAGGCAAGCTTTTGTGTTTTTATTTAAAGAGTTATTACGTTGATTAAGGGTATTTTTAAACCGTCTGGTGCAGTCGTTGTATAGAGTTATGTATGCTTTACAAGCGAAAGCTCTCAATTATATTCTTAGTATGGACAATAAACTGAATGCTCTCCTCTAATATTTTTTGCAGGCTAATTAAATAAACCATATTAGAAGTAAGTTAATTATTATTTGTTGTAATTGTTTTGTTAAATATAAGATGTAATAATTTTTTTAAGTGCTTATCTTTGAATATTACCTGTTTGACAGCTGTGTAAGCCTAGTAGTAGTTTCTCTATAGAATATGAATCAGCCCCCTTACCATGAACTCTTAAAAGAGGACAGTTTACGATGTGGAAATGAGACGCCGTATCTGCAGTTAGTGGCGCGGCGTCTCGCTTCCACAACGTAAACTGTGCTGTGTGAGTTCAAAGGTTGAAAACTTTGGAGTAAAAGTTTAAAGTCAATCTTCTTCTAGATCATCATCATCAGCCGGAAGACGTCCACTGTTAAACAAAGTCCTCCCCCTTAGAATGCCACAATGAACGACAGCTTGCCGATTGCATCCAAGGGGTGCTCGCAATTCTGACGATATCGTCGGTCCACCTAGTGGGAGACCTGCCAACGTCATCCTGTTCGTGGTCGCCACTCGAGAACCTTTCTTCCTCAGCGGTTATCGGTTCTTTGAGCGATATGGCGTGCCTATTGCCACTTCAACTTGCATATTCTTCGAGCTAAGTCGGCTTTCCGTGCTATATGCTAGCTTCTTCTAGATATGGTGTTTGGATTCTCATTACGTTTTTATTTGTGATGTTTTACTTAAACTTGACTCATTAATACTTATTAATTTTGTTATTTTATTGCATCAGAGAGTATTGTCGTACTTCTACAGGAAAACAGAGAAATGAAAGTATTTGCAAGCGTAGTTAATCACGCTACCAACAAGGAAAAAATATACATAAAAGACATTGTTAAATAAATGACTCGCAAAATCGTCTGTGAATAATCGATAATTAAATTATTTACTACTTAATTTTTTGGAATTTCGAATAGACTTGCTTTTAGCTACCTCTTTAGACGTCAACGTGACCGCTAAGCGCAGGACGCTGACTTCGATTCCTAGATCAAGCAATGTGATTTTCCATTAGGTAATATTCAGTAGCAAAATGTCAGTTACTCGCAATATACTCTGTATTACCTAGTACCTATAATAATAATGATTATTAATAAATAAAATAATACCAACACTACTCTACATGGTCACATATTTAACTTTTTTATATCTGTAAAGAAATACAGTATTTCATTGGAGGTAAATGGTGTGTATTTAGTTAATAAGATAAAGTATATTTGTAGGTAGCTAAAACAAAAGAAATTATTTATTTGCGGAGCAACACATTGAGTGTATTTCCTCACTCATTCATTATAATATATCTATTTCTTTAAATCCATTTATTGTTATATGTTTGTTACGCTTTTAAAACAATTATTACTTAAAAACACTAATGTTACCGGTCCGTCAACACACTGTCACAAAAAATTAATAATATAAATAATTTGGTGTGGACAAATGTGCAGTCATACAGACGTGGGTCATATGTAAGACGTGGAGGGATAATGGACTCCCAGGGAATTAAACTCTCGGATTCTATAAAACTTAGATCACTTTCCGCAAAGAAAACATACAAATACTTGGGTATGCCAGAGGCGTTGGACATCAAACTGGTTGACATGAAACAATCATTGATGGAACGTTTCTTTGGCCGCTTGAATAAAGTACTGAAAAATATTTTGTCAGGTGCAACTGGGTTTACGCCTAATGGCTGGGTTATGCCCATCTTGATGTACTCCTTTGGTATACTCAAGTGGACTCAGACCGAATCGGGTGCTTTGGATAGGAGAGTCCGTACGCTGCTAACTGCAATTCGAATGCCTCACCCTCGTTCGTCGGTAATGTGGCTATACATCCCACGAAAGTGTGGTGGTCGAGGTTTTTTAAACGCCAAGATACTCCACAATTCTTACCCAGTTATAGCACTAGAAAGCGATGACGGGATGCTTTGGGATCTTCATGTAATTGACATTTAAAAAATGCTTTTAATTAGTCCGCTCTGAATGTTATCTAGCTTTTGGACTGCTAATGCAGTAGATAGCCGTCTGCAGCCTAATTATCACCGGCGCCGGCGCTGCTGACAGCGTTGACGCTTGATGAAGGACATGATTATATTAATTGACGTAATTGAATTCGTCTGTTTGAACAACAATATGTTCTTGTTATTGTTTCATTTGAAGGCTTCTCAAACAAACAAGAAATGCGACAGTAAATTAACTTAAAAAGGACCTAGTAGAAGATTAGGTACATACTTAACCTAAATGAGATGATCAATCAAATGTGAATAAAATAATATATTTTCAGACATATAGAGAGTGTTGAGTGTGAATAAAATAATACATTGACAGGCATATAGGGAGTGCTTAGAAAAAAAATCTTATTTTTGTACTAAAGAAATAAAACAGTAAAATAACAATACAAGCTATAATAAAAATCCAGACTCCGTGCTGCTACAGAGAATGACTTAATAAAAAACCCATAAACACTTTGTCTGACCTTGGATTAGAACCCAGGACCTCAAGCCTAATAGTCAAGTTTTTCAACCACAAGACCAGCGCGGCAGACATTTTCATTTCAGTAAAGTATTGAAATGACGTGTTTATTTGTTCTAAGTGCCAATACTAGCTGAATAGCATGCCACATAGTATATTATAGAATAGTTAAAATACTATATCGCAGCGTCGCTTGTCAAATTATCGTTTGACGTCGACTCGCCGACGTTCTGCTTGCCGCACTAGTTTAGGAGGTAAGGCCAATAACGGTACATTATCTGTTTTTCATATCATATAAACATGGCATTATATTTTTTTTAAATTACCTTTTTCTCTTGGAGTCTAATCAGGACTCAGAATTGTAGATAAATTCTTAGTTTAGTGTTAACTTGTTAAGAAAAACAAAATATATTAGGTTTCAATATAACATAGATTTTAATATAGGTAACAAATACATAATTTTATTACTAACATCAAGGTGAAATAATACCAACGTTGAAAAAAGGAAATAAATCTTTGAATTTCAGATGATATGAAATTGTTGTTCACTGGCTCCCCGACCATATGAATAGACAATATTCACGTAGGAGTTATACGTTTTATATTTATGAGCATTTGGTTAAATTTGCAACATTGCAATGCTCGGCACTGAATCGATAACTTCTTGATCCAATATGATATCGGAAAGGTTTTTCTCTCAGTGACTTTCGACGCTAGGGAAAAGACTATTATGAAGACTTTCTTTTTTTGTCTGTCTGTGTGTATTTTACTATTCTCTCAAGTGATTATATCAACACCTTTTAATGCTACCCTCACAACTTTAATTTGGTTTTATTGGACTAACAAGGTTGGTCTAAATCGCAATAGGCTCGCAGCCTATTTATTAAGACGTCAAAATGTGGCTTTCATCATCATTAACTCTACCACTTCTATAAAATAATGAAGCACCTCTGCCTCCCCCTTTTGGTATTACAGGCGTGATTATTTATAAGTATAGTCTCTCTTTTTGGGGAAAAGTGAAAAAAAAAATTTAAAGAGATAATCAGCAACCACTCCTTGTTCCAGATTACATTAATTTATTTAATCCACTTACCATGAAGACGCGTTAACAAAACCAGCAATGGAGTCTTACCCACCGATAGTGTTGCGAAAATGTTTACCAAGAACCTCCCAACACATGTTTACCTTATTACACGACAGACAATTACAGACTAAATTACTAATAGTATTGGCTCAGCATAGTTCGGTGTTTGCTCAGCGGGAATTAATCCTCGGCAACTAGGATTTACTTAGACTACAGATAATGTATCGTAAACATCGCCAGTATTGAATTTAATGTTTATTATGTTTGGATGCTTTCAACGCTTGATTTTTCAAGGGTCCTTTGGTATGTTATTGCAGTAGATGGATAAGTGATCTATGGAATTCCCTCAGTTCTATGAGATATGTGTTTTTTTAAGGAGATTTTTGATAGCAGCGTGGGCCCGTTTGAGAAAATTATTTGGGAGTTATACATTCTTCTGCCTTTGTTTATCCCTTCTATCTTTTCTCTAAAATCAATTCATGGACTTCGGACTTGGGCATGAACTGGATGGATAATAGGTGTGCTGGACATTTTCGGGCTAATGGCCCCGGGTTTCCTTTTTATTGTCGCGGGATTTGAGTATAGTCCTCTGACAACCTTTGCTTACCCCAGCAAAATAACAGTCGTGATGGTACACGAATAGTGGTATAAGTTTATAATAACTAGACATATTAACGGAAAATTTAACTAATTAGTTTTTCGGAGTCAGAGCTACTTGATACTGGTAACGCAGCTAAACATTCTCAAAGCAAACAGTTATCCAACAAATCCATTAAAACAGCGTATCGCGATCCTAATTCTCGGAAACATTTATCGCACGCACAGTGCTCAGACTCTTTTGTGTGGACAAAAACCAGTGCGAGAGAGACGAAAAAAATCCGCAATCATTTGTCCATCAGGTACAATGGACCACCGTTAACCGTTATAATGCAGGATGCTAAATAATTACACATTCATACACAAATGTACGGTACTGTATTGAAAATGGCACACTTTCTGGCCGTTTTGAAGAGCGTTGCACTGTGATGCCAACTTTGTTAAACTGTGGAAAAGTTTATCTTTTTGTTTGCTGCAACAGTTTGAGAGGTATAGTGATGACTCGTGTGATTGATATTGATTGTTTTTCGTGAGATAATAGGAATATAAGTTGGTTTCTAGAGGATTTTATGTGTTTGCATGATATATTATCTCGCCTGCTTTCTTAAAAGGGGTAGGCTGAATGTGCTGTTGCTTAACTACCATTGAAAAAAGATCTGAACATATCATTAAAAACCTCTATTTATTCTAAAAAGAGGCCTTGCCAACTTATTGGATTCATTTCTTCAAGTTTTGTTCAAGTATTGCTTTAAATATTATCATGAATATTTTAAATGCTAAAGAATCAAGGTCTTTCTGCTCCACTGAATTTCAGGTATTTTTTTCTGAATGGGTTCATGCCGACGACCCCGAGGGGGGTCTTATTGGTCGTAGCCGGACAAAGACGAGACGAGCCTGCTAGAGCCTCCAGCCAGCTGAATTTCAGGAATTTTCCTATACATATAACCAATGTATACCACATTGCCGCCTATACCCAAGGCGTATTCGATCAACCTGGAAACTTTAAACATTGAAAAGACAACATTGTTTTTATATCGGATTAGAAATTCAACAGCCTACCGAAGTGGGGAAAGTGAGTTTTTAGAGGCGACAAATGTGATTATGGCCAGATGATTGGCAATAGTCTAGCCTATCACCTATAGCTTTATGATAGACGCTAAAAAGTTAGTGTAAAGCCTCTACCTACCCTCCCACATTCCGGGCATGATCAAATGTAAATTTTCACTAAATAAGCTGATGAAAATTACAGGACCGTAGTTTAAGACAATTGCGATCTAGTTAGTCAAAGGAGTCTGATTGAAAAGGTCCCTAAAACGACTATTACCGACAAAATATTCCATCCTAATGAACCCTTTTCGAAACAGCCCTAAAGACGACGCCCAGCCCATAAAATCCTGCTCATAACTTAGTTTCCTCCCTTCAGTAATAAAATTTCGCTGATAATTAAAACACCATAATTTGAACATTAAATTGACTCCTGACCTCAGTTCCGCGCTATCGCAATGATTCACATTACATTGAATTCTGCTTATCATCGTCAATTTTATTATTTCCGAGAACCGTCAACGAGGTAAAGCGATTATGTTGGTGTTTATACTGGTTGTGGTTTTTATGTGTGACCTTTAACTTCTATTTTGTCTGGTGACATGTCTACATATCGTACGACTTCTTAATCATATGTTTACGTCATGATGACACTTTTTCCGTAGATTTTAATGTGTTTTCTATTTATTTTTATGAAGGCTAAGGTAGCATAAGGCAGTGTGGTGCCATTTGAGGGCAAAGTTACACGAATTTTCCAGCTATGGTGATGATTTGGAATCTATCTTTCGGCTGAAATAATTTGGTGACGTAATTATATCCGATTCGAGAAGAAGAAAATACTTCTTTTAAGAGACAGAGAAGAACATAAATGAGACTTTCTGGTTACATTACATACGCACTCTTCATATTATCACTTTGAAACCAGTGAAATGAATTAAAATCAGTCACAAACATTGCATTCAAACCCAAAATCGCATGTTACTTAGATTAAAAACGAAACAGGACTCACCAGGAAATAGAGATTAAAATTAGACGTGCGTGCGCGATGTGGAGCTATTGGGCACGCCACTGCTGCCACTCATGGCATGGCACGGCCGGTCCCATGGTTTGTGGCTTTACCTTTTTCGTGAAGCCTTAGATATGGGTAGGAAACTAACGTAGTGGAAACCAAAATTGGATGCGAAAAGTCGATTCAATTGTGGTCGGGAAAATAGAGTCGGGAAATATTTTTGTCGTGTTTTTTGCGTAAATTGTTTTGTATTTTATTTGATTTGCACACAAAATAAGTTTATTTGGTTAGTGATGGTTCACAGTTTGTTTATTCGATCAATTTATTTCTATTTTTAAGGTCTTTACGTTTTAGAAGCTAATTAAGGAGTGGTTGCAAGCAACTAAAGCAGGTTTTGAAGGCACAGAAGTTTTCTTTAAAATATAAAATTTACCTCATTATGACAATCTTGATAATTACTAAATTAATGGTAAGTAGTATTATATAATATATATCTTTAAAAAAATGCTGTAAAGTGCACATGACTCTGGCATACAACTTATATTATAATCCGTCTTTCGTTTACGAGAAAAGTTAAGTTAATGAACCTCAATTTTCAAAACATAATAAATGAGTAATTTAACTGCAGTTTTATCCTACTGCGAGCCAAAATCACGAAGCATGACGTATTAATTAAAACAGAACAATTTCAACTATTAGCTGCTACGTTTAGCAATAACGTGGAGTCTAGCGCGGAAATGTGAAAGAGATTAATATGACCCGCGCGGAATAGAAATTCCTTTGCAACGCGTTTAAGGGTGCTACTGTACTGCAAGATGCAATGCGATACTGAGCTAAAAGAATAATTGTAATAGGTACATCATTTTTGTAGTATGCGTCTAATATGCAGAATAGATATTAGACATGTATCAATAATCAAATTTTGTAGTAATTAAAATGAAGAAAAATATCCAGTGTCTTTAAAGGTGGTTATTTAAAAAATGAGCCTATGTATGGGTTACAGTTACAGATTAATTATATTGTTTATAAAAAATGGTATAAATTAAAAAACCCAATCATAGCAAACTATGCTGCTAAATTGTGAAGACTACTTAAATGTATTAAAATCTGTATGAAGTGCGTATAGGTGCGAGTTACGGTGCAATGCTAATTTTGGCTAAACAAATGGCAGGAACATGCCGCAAATAAGAAAAGCTTATTAAGAAACAATTTGAGTACACAATTAAATTGCAGGAAATAAATAGTATAAACATGGCTATATCTTTGAGTATAGCATTATAAGCAGCTTTTACATCGAGTCAGCAGGGGAAGCGACGCGCCAATTGAAAGCTTGCCAAAGGCCGCGTGAACAAACGTAGCATCGCCTGTAGTGGATCTCCTGCCGGCGGACGCTGAAACATTTTTTTATCGCAAGTGGTGGAATTAAAAGTTATCTTATCAAAGGCATTTATTGTATTGCAGATATTCATGCCTTTCTGATTTAACTGAATTAAACTGCATCTGTCCTGCAAAGGCTGAATATATTATTAATATAATATAATATTAATATTCTGCGATTGAATAGACATCAATCGCAAAATATTAATAATATGAACAATGCAGTAGGCCTCTTGACCTACAAACCACATATAAGGTAGGTTTCTTAATTTTGATACTTATCCTTTTTTTGGTTCTAAGAGAAATTGGAGTCTTAGAACAAAAAAAAGAATATTGTCAAACTAGCTAATGGGTAATTTGACAATAAACTCACTACCTACTCCTCCAAGGAAAACTGGCAGACTAGAGTTTAATATAAAATGCCATATCTTAGTATCTCTCATCTTGCAGTGCAACACACAGTTATTGGCGTCGGCACGTACGATGCGTGTGACAGTTGAGAGTTTGCCAAAAACGTCGCGCGAACAACTCGACGTCGCATTAGCCGGCGCTGGATTCCGACCGGCGCGGCGCGGGGCGGCGCGGCGCGGGCGACTCGGACATTGCGAGTTGCGACCCCTTTACTTTACATTGAATACATTTTGTGCATTAACACTGCTTAATGTCTTGGGTCGACTTGTGTAGGGTGCTGGAATTTGGTAGTTGACACAATTAACCAATAATTTCCCTACGATACACTCCCTATTTCCTCACTCTCATAGTCCGATGGGACGGCAGGCCGACACGACCGGACAGAGATCGGGCGCGGTACCAACGGCTGAACGTACCTTCCGAAGCTTGACGGAGTCTCAACATGTGAAAATGGTTACCTATCACAAGACTGACCGCGGCGAGCACGGCTTAACATCGCAAATCGACACAGCTACAAGCCCCTCATTTGCATAAATATCTATCATCCAAATCTCTATATCTATCTAATCTATTCAGCCTTTACTGCGTGACGGAATAACAAACACGTAATAGGGGATGGTGCAAATCAGACTAATGACAATCAATACATGTAATAACGTCAGTTTGCATAATTAATGTACTTACTATAGTCCACACTGTGTTGCCAATAAGTGAAATGTGGTTTAATTAGTGTTAGCATAAAAGAGCAATGTTATGATAATTATGTAAATCTTACGTTAGGTAAATAATAATTATAATTAAATAAACTAAATTTTTTGTCTCTCTTGTTACTATTGTAGTGAGGCCTAGATACTTATTCTCAAGTTATTTATAAAAAAGAGGCGTAGAGTTCACGCTTCTACGAATAGATATATTCATCATTTGGAGGTTTCAATAAAAAATATAAAAACACAGTATACATTATTAAGTTGAAATTTAGTAAAAGATATTAAAGTATGACTATTTACAGTATACGTATATTATTTTCCTGTTCGTCAACGTTTTTCCCGAAAACCAAAACTCATAAATTACCATACAATTGCGTTTTCCGGTAGTTTAAACAGAAATATTTAATCGAGTGGTTTAAAACTTGGCACTTGATGTTCAACTGAGTTCACGAACATCGCGATAGGTGGGCTGGCGCGCATCGCAATACTGTGCAGACAAACAACCAGAAGTCGCACTTCAAACAACATGGTATTTTTGTCTGAAATATTTTTTTTTTTTTAAAAAAAACGTCGCCCCACACTAGGAATTTCTCCTGTATCGTAGGTGCGTTTCACAAACATGAAATATTCACATACACTAACACCCAGACATAACCATATAAAAACAGCCAGCATCTTAAGTAGCTTAACGTATCAAGAAACCTTACGTCAAATAATTCAACGAAACAAACATCAATTCAATTTATTGTTTCACTAATAGAAATGTACAAATGATGGTGTCAGATTTTTTACTATAGGTATAAGAAGGTGTAGTTTAATTATTGGTATGTTTAGACAATTAAATGTTCAGCTTAAGATGCTGACTGTACCCGGGAAACCCGAAGAGAAAGAAGTATTCTGCAACAGGTAAAGAATTCAATTTCGGTGTCAAAAGCCAGTAGTATGTCCTGCATCAAAACACATCCTATCTGATCCGGTAAATAAATAATGAGTTCAGACCAAATGTATTTTTTTATTATTTCTTCTCACAAAAACAAGACCTTATCATATATAATATTTAATATCATTAGAATTATAATTGTTTAGCCTTGATCTCCTGTTTCATCTCTATTGTGTCATCACCCAGCCTATTCCTTGTCAACGATATTCACGAATGTTTTCCTTAAGTTTTCTTGGAATCGAAAATAGGAATATGTAACATTATGAAAAAATTACATTTGACATTGAAACAATTTTCAACGAAATAAAATTAATGTTTTGTAATCTGTCACATCTAAGAATAAAATGATGGGTGTTTTGGAAGGGCACTGGAGAGTGGAGGAGTAACTGAAGGTACTCTGATGATGACAGTGAATAATAACCGGATTGGCGCAGTAGCTAAACGGCTGGACTGCTGCGCTATGGGTTGCGGGTTCGATTCGCGAAAATTCGTGCGAGCCTCTGATGTCTGTCCCAAGTCTGGCTGTTTGTTGATAGTTCATGTTTGTGAAACGCACCCACGACCGAGGGGAAATCTCTAGTTCGGGGTGACATCTTTTTTAAATAACGAAAACAGTAATTCCTAGAGGGGTAGGTAGTGTCCACAGATTACCATTACCTACGATCCTGACATAATCCTTACTTTTTTCAAAACCTATTAACAAAATTAAACGTTACTTTATAAAAGTGGACTCACCAGCCAGCACTCCAATTACAAACTAATTACAACCACCTAAAGTCGCACAAACAAACGAGAAGCAAATTGAAGGATAGCTGGCACAGGATACACGGCAGACGAAACAAAAAAATGCACCTTATTAGCGTTTACGACGTAAACGATCGCAAGTGAAATGACCTCGGTGTGATTATTATTGGATGAGGGTGGCTGACCCGTCAGGGTTGGGATCAGAAGGTGGCTCTGGATGGGAAATCAGGCTCGTTTTACGTCCATGGATGAATGGATTGCGAATTCAATTATTTTCTGGCGTCAGGGAAGCGAGAGAGACGACTAATCCCATTTGGGCCCGATGAATGACGATAGGCTAGCCACCTATTAGTACGTGGAACCTAAGGTTAGCTACGAAATGTAGGTGCGTATAGTCCAAATGAAGAAAATAACTTCTACCTTCCATGTTGAATATTTTTTGTAGGTATGTATCATACACTCCGAAACTTAATTAATATCTATAATAATACAAATAATATTTTTTTAGCCTAGCTAACCCGGTAAATTATGGTAGGTATGTACAATATGAAGAAAAATTATAAACAACTAGCTGCACCCGGCTGTCTTACCTGATACATTTTATCAGAATAAAAAGTAGAGAGGAACAAACATACAAACACATACTCACAAACTTTCGCCTTTATAATATTCGTGTGACAACATTAAGTAAGACATCTCTTTATAAGCAGAATTACTTCACAAGGAAGCTTATAGAAGTTAACTATCTTCCTGAAGACGAATCTGTCAGAATACTTCTCCAAGACTTAGGTACAAATAGGTTACTATCCGCTAATCATGAAGTAACACTTCAGCTGCCAGTATACTTCAACCAATGAATAGATCAAAACAGTTTCAAGATACAAGCGGCAACTCTATATTCCGCTGTACACGACAGTAAAACTTTCAAAGGCGCACAACCAATGCAGCTCATGTCTCACCCAGATCAAAAGGAAGTGTGTGCGTTTATTTCTGGACCATAATGTAAACTGCGCTCACCAAGGTTGCAATGCGCTCCTCCTTTTTGACGTTTGTCAAATTAGTGATCGTTATTTTGCTGGCGATGCGGTGGAAGATGAATCTGCGTTATTTATACGTTTCAGATGATATTTTGTGGTGTTGTTGACCGAATGACAAACGTTACAGTGATACTATTTAAGATTGAGATAAAAATTTGTTGTTGGATTGCAGCGTCGAAAATATTTTTGTAGTTTTAAGCAAACTCATAAGACGAAGCAATTGTAATTATTGTGTTTATAATTCTGTTGTTTACAAAAAACATCTTTAGTGTTTACTTTATCTGATGTAAGAATTTACAGCTTTGTCACTGAAAACTTCCTTCGCCTTTTCTACCATTAAAATCCATATTTCTCCACCCCAATTTTCATAAAACACTATCAATTTCGATTATTATATTTTTAACATACAATGAAGTCATTAGAGCCTTAAAAATAAAACACGGAACGAGGCAAGCTGCCAACATCACCAGGATGCTACATATTAATTGACTACCTTGACTGACGATCAGACTTACTTCTGGGTAAAGTAACAATTGATTACCAATAAAGTAAACATGCGGAAAGTAATAAAACACGAATTGTCAAAGTGGGACATGTAAACGAAGCTAAAAATCATGTTCGAAAGAGTCTGTAGAATAAAATAATAATCATTTTTTGTTAAAATATTATGAAGAATTTAAAAGTTAAATCATTATAAATATACTTATATTTAGATTCTATAATTAGATACCTATATTATTGTTTCACATCAAATTCAAATAAAAAAATATTTTTTTCATGTAAATTAATGACAGGCGCAATAAACCATACAAGTTGTACTAGAAAACCTATCCTATTTACAAAAAAAAAACAAACCACACTAACTCCTCTAAAATCTTGTAAACAAAACCCGGAACACGACAACAAACCAACGTCACAGACTGAAGGATGTAACATAGAAATGCTTTCTGTCATAGTTATGTGTTGATTAGCATAAAACATGCTCCTGCGCATTCAAGCCGCGCTCTTCCGGATTTTTTCAACGTTACACCACAAACGGAATTCCAGCCCGCATGACATTGAATGTTCATTGCCAATGTTTTGCATCTAGTAATAAACTGTGCGTGTGTGAATTGGTTTAAATAATGGGAAGTGTTGCAAAAAGATGGGAATTGGATTAATAATGCCTTGCGGTACTACAAAGGTCGGCTTTGAGACAGGATTGATTTATAAACGTGAGTATGTGATCTACTAGATATTTTTCTAGATGCAAAGTTTATTTTTTACTAATGTTTACAACAGGTTATAATTTAGATTTCTAACCTCGACAATTTAATAAATTATCTACATCTTCTAAAATAATAGTTACTTGATTCAAAATACAGATGAATCATAAAACTCAATGTAAATAATCATAGTAATCAAAATAGAATTTATTTCACCTTATCGATTCATTATCAACAGAAATAATTAGATAAAAAATCCCAGATCTTCAAAGTATTTAAACAATTCTGAACCTATATTAAGTTAACAAGCGATGACATCAACAATACAAAACAAAACGAATACAACTCAATGCAATAAAACATCAACAATTTATCACTCAACGTTGAAATTATTCAGTTATTAACAAAGTTGAAGCAAACCAGCAGTATCACCTAGTATGTGAAGTGAGCTGAACAATGTGACTATTTGTCACGCTATCGACTTAGTATGTGCATAATTATGTACTACTGAGGGTATGTGCAACTGCTACATGGCACCTGTCTCTTACCTCAGGTGGCCTGATCTTCGAGCTAAAGAAAGAAAAAGCATGTGATGACTGATAAGCGTTAATACCAAAGAAACTTCGCACCTCACACTTTCAAGGAAAATTCCAGTACAAACAATAAATTAAACTCCTCAACATTAGCAATTTCTACCGGACCATTAAATAATTTAATATTTTATACATCGTAAAAACACAATTTTAGACTCCATCTACGGGCTACTCCTTATAAAGCCCACAATAAGCAAATTAACTGGCCTACACAGAACAACATTACTAAAAGGAAAGCAAATTAGAATGAAAAAGATAATACTATCAATTGCTTCCATAAACTTGGTGCCGATAGCCCGATAACAATATTTTATTGGGCCATTGTACTTCAAAAGGATTCCCTGCCTCAGTGGTAAATAAATTATCGCCTGTGCAATGAACTTTTGACCTGGAATCATTAAAGTAAGGTTTCGATATCAAGTCTCTTGTGATTGGCGGGTTTAACTCATAGACCACCCAAATTATTTATGATGTCTTAAATTTATTTTTATTATGTCAGATCATCAATCAAATAGAGTTCTGTTAATGGATGTCACACAAACACAAGCGATGTATAATGTCGTAATAATCATTATAATTACCCAACATAATATTCACTGACCGTCCCTATCTAAGATCATTCTCCATGTAGGAACGAGAGGATAGTTTGAAAAGAAATTATCTTGTCAGTTTAAGTCATACGGACAACATAATTTCTTTACAGTCATATTAGAAAAACGATCTGATAAATAATTTACAAGAAGAACTGAGTAATCAGGCAAGTAGACGGAGAAAGAACATAAAACAGTGTGTTGCGTTCACTCTTATCAAGTAGATTGATGGCAACAGTATGTGTGAGACGTAAGACTTCCAAAATATGGCAAATATTTTGTCAGACCAGACACGGGCAATAATCCAAGAAAACAGCAGACACTAGGACGAGGATAAAAATATTTTTAACATTGTCCTCATTGATACTGTGAAGATGTTCACGTTGAATAGCGTCAACATTCATTATGAACAGCTGATGTAAAATGTTAATGATAGAACCGAAGAAGAATTTGACTATCACCCATCGCCAAGGGGAAAAGTAATTATTTTAAACCAAACTGGCATGGTGGGAAAAAAATAATTTCATAGCTTTTCTTCGTATATACCAAAGACAGTAGAAACTAAACCGTAATTGGCTACTTTTAATAAATGGCTTTTAATTCGTAGTTCGGTCAACAATCACATATTTCAAATCTCGATTTTCCACGTGCCACAATAAAATGCATTATTTATATAATGTTGGAAACATAATAATTAATCTAATAGCCCAATCGGAGGCCCGTATCAATAAATAAGCTTCAAAGTGCATCGCCAGCCCTGGAAATTACTTATCATTAATAGCACCGTCTTGAATGGTGCAAGTATTGGAAAAAGACGTGTAAGTTACTAATTATGTGCATTTAAATGGTCATAAATAAATAAAATGACTTAAATGTGTTAGGTTGTAAGATTTACTTTCGTTATTGTACAGAAGGATCAAATGCATGCTTGCTTATTACTATTAAACATAGTGCTGTGTGCTAAAGAGTTATTAGCACAGAAAAGACAATAAACGAGACAAGACATAGACAGATCCTGACATCGAAAATATTCATAATTGATGACTGTCAGGATCTACATCACTTTTGATATTTTCTAAATAGCTTAATTGATACAGGGAATTTCAGACAATGAATGGACACGAGTGGGTTCCAACCAAACCAATCATCATTTTTCAAATTTCCTTTATTAATTTGAATTTAAGCTAAGCAAGAGCAATATACTTAAATGACATTAAAGACTTGGTAAAATATTATCACCTAATTTAAATCAATCATAAACTCCCATTAAACAAGATCATCGATCATCAAAATATTGTTATCGTAACGACATCCTAAAAATGTATTCCATCCCATGCACTAATAATCACAATCTCAAAGATCATATTAGATTGAAATCAGTAAAATCGCCTACAAAGTGTCTTCTCATTCCTAAGTAGAATTTCTATCAGCCACATAATAGCACGTGTCGCCTAGCCCAAGGCCCCCTCATCAAAGCTTATAACTTGAACCGCAACCTTCGCCCACAATTAAGTTGTTAGTCTCATCAAAAACGCTTGCGTCTAATAAACCCCGCCGGACTGTTCCCATTATATATTCACTAACTGTCCATGGTCTATTTTCAATTGCTGGAAAGAAAGAAATACGAAGAAATCTTTCTGGAAAGTTAATGATTTCGTAATGTCATTTAGAATTAGCTACGCTGTTATTTTTATAACGGACGCAAATATTACTATTGTAAATAATAATTATATAAACGCGTAAATGTATGGACATTGGTAAAACTGGATCTCTAATGAACCCGCGATAGACTTAAGGTTGGATTGTATCGATCACCATGATTCCCAAGCTTATTGATATTGCATCGTCGTTATACTAACATAGTAGATTAAGATTTTTAAAGGTGTCTATGAAGATTTGGCCAAATCCTAATGGAAAAGTAATAATACATATACCATAATTATACAATATAAAAATTGTTTACGCACCCCCAGTTTGTGCTCAGCTTAGGATATAAAAATACGTCATCAGTGGGTAGCCCAGTTCGTGCACTAAGTGTAATTTAATACTAGAAAAGTTCTAAGTTACAGCCTGAGGCCTTGAATTGTGGTGATATCCTCGTTCCCATGGCAACTGAAAGCCTTCATGGTAATGCATTAAACTTACACGTGTACGGACTAATAGGTCATTACAAATTTACTAAACAAGGATTGGAGTAGGTAGGTATTTAATTTAACCATAATTATAATTAATATTATTACTTACTAAAATTATATTTCAAAAATAAACAAGACTTTACACAATATTTAGTTTAAACCAACTAATCATGCAAAACATATGGTGCTAAGCTAGGTAAAACATACAATATCAAAACCCAACCCCAAATTAATCACTAAACCCATTCCCAACTCCCCAAACATGAAACTGACAACATCAGAAACCCAAAAGTTAACAAAACTAAAATCAAGACACAAATGAAATATGCAAGGGCGAAATTTCTGTCCATTATAGAGGACTCCATAAATACATGTCTTGCCGCAGCAAGCGAGGGAAAACGCACACTTGATGTGCCTCCGTCGCAATTATCGGTGGAAATAGACGGTTATTATAGACTCGACAACGAGAAAATTGAATCTAAACCTTATACCGACAACGTAAGAGCGTTTCTGTTTAGCAGGGTTGGCAAAATGGGTTTGCAAATGTTATAAAGAAGGGGTAAATAAAGCATACAGCATGGTTTCGTGTCCGTTGCCATGCGAAATGGCGATGAATAAGTTATGTGACACGATGGATTGAATAACACGATTGTTGAGGGATCGTTAGCTGAGCGGCAGTATGCAAGAGTGTTTAATTAAAGATTAATCTCTAACTTAAAAATGCATTTTTCAAAAACTTACTGAGGAAAAGAATCTTGATACATATCAAATAGTAGTACAGTTAGTAACAAAACAATACTCTATTATTGATATTCGTATCTTCCCTATAGGGTTTGCGCTGTTTCATAGAACTGATCGCTCGGCTAGCATTGACCTTAGCGAAAAACATTTCGAATTCTTGTCACGCATTTGCTACGGCCAACCGCGATATACTGAGACGTGTAATCTCTTATGTACATACGTTATTTTACGCTCAAGGTTACACATACTAGAGCGCGACTAAATTTGTATACAAAATAAACTTGGTAAATTAGGTGATAACCTTGAATGGGGACAGAATGGCAATAGTAATTTTGTTATACATGTACACAAGCCAGCCATTCGTACCATTGACACTGCCAACGCAAAAATCCAGAAATAAACAAACACGGAAGAAGAAGGAACTATATTATTTTTGGACGGCACACACTGTATTTCAGTGAAAAATTATAATATAAATAAATAAAGGTTAAGATATTAATTACCTTAAATGTTTTACGCACTTGGAGTGCCACAGGGTGCCAGAATCGGCCCACTATGTCAATGTCAATTATAAAGTGGGTCAACGAAAATGTACCAATAGTCCACAGTGTCATTTTGTTTTGGACAACACCAGAATATTCTGAAAACGGTTCGATGCAAGGTACCCTAGTCAAAACTACACTAAAATTATATTTAACTAGAAGCGTACAAAATATTAGTATCAACTATGGTGGAATATTATTTAACTTCAACACCTCTTTATCATAATTCTATCTCTATTTTAAGTGTCAGGTATAATTTAATAAATAGTTGAACATTATCATTTTTTGTAAGTAATTTGTATGGCACTTACAACTATTGCTATTTACTTACATGATTCCAAAACTAATAGAATTTTCCGGAAAATCCTGAGTTTATAAAACCTTATTTTATTGCTCATCATAAGTTTACGCACTAGATCGCGAACCTATTGCAGATGATAATAATTTATAATACTTAATTGACCGAATTTTCCTGACTTAGAAATCAAACAAAAAGAAAGATAGATATAAAAAATTACGTGACAAATTACGATGTTACCGGAACTAAGTCACTTTTGCTACCACTTAGTCCAAGAAGACTGATTGGGTTATAGTATGGTATTTCGAACGCAGGATCGTTTATTTCAGCTATGTTTATAAGATAATAATACGAGTGCTGTACGGCAGAAAGTTTTATTTTCTTTTACTGATGTTTATAGCACATAATTCGTTTATGTAAATCAGGTCAGATTACTGTATCAAACGAAAGACGGTTATATTAAATTTAAATGCTTTAATGGAACTTTACAGTCGGGATATAAAAAATAGGACGAGCTATATTCGGACAGTATTATTGCACAATAAAACATCAACTACACAAAAAACTGAAGAAGTATCCAGTTATATACTTACTCTGCAACACAAAATTATGGACCTCGAGGTACAACTGAAAATGGCTAATAAGGAAATAAATCAGCTGAATGAACTGATTGCGATTCTTCGACTATCAATACGACAAGATACAAATAAAGAAAATCTATCACCCTCTCAGCGTTGCATGACCACACAGGCAAAAAAAACGAACCTATGTCTTTTGACAAACAGCGCCTCTAGCGGATCTTTGGAAGACATAGAAGACACGTTCAGTCAACAATTTAATTATATTCGCTATGTATCACCTTACAGCAATATTAAGCAGTTACTTGAAAATTTAGATATTAAGTTACAAGATTTTGATATGAACGATTATTGTATTATTATATTAGGAGAAAACGATATTAAAAATACATATAACTACATAGAACTAATGCAACAAATAAGAGAAGCTTTACAATATATTTCAAACACAAATATAATTATATGTACGCCCACTTACATACGTGGAGCTCCTATATATAACTATAAAGTAGAATTATTTAATAATCTTTTATTCTTAGAACTCCAAAATAATAAATATGCATATTTCTATGACACGAATTTGGTTGTATCTTTAGACATGTTCTCCTCAAAAACTGGAAAGCTTATGAAAAGCGGTATGAAGCATATTTACAAGAACATGTTAGATAGAATTAATTTTGATTATATGTATTTTGGCTGTCCGATTCTTAGTCCTCAAACTTTAGAGTCGGACAACGGTAATTCTAAGTTTTTTCTTGCCGAATAATAACTGTCAAACAAACACACAAAAATATGTAAATGTTAGCTTCAAAAACAATCCTCATTTAACAATCATGCATCAAAACATAGCCGGGGCTTTAAACAAACGCGACGAAATTGCATATGTCTTGTTGGAGTTGGAGGATCAGGATATTGTAGCAGACATAGTTTGTTTAAGTGAAACATTTCTACTAGGAGGTACGGAAAAAAATTTCTGCCTTAAAGGTTACACGACTGCAGCATACTACTCAAGGAAATCATCTAAAAGAGGTGGCGTCATGATTGCTATAAAAAATGATATTGAGTATAAAACGATACAAGACTCACAACAGTTAAGCGAGACGTGTGTGTTTGAATTTTGTGGCGTAGAATTAATAAAATACGGAATAATTTTAATATGTCTATATAGGACGCCTGCTTCTAGCGTAGCAGTTTTCCTTAATAAACTCGAATCTCTCCTTAGTGTACTTTGCCGTAACAACAGAAAGAAAGTGATTTTATGTGGAGACACGAACATAGATATCTTAAAAAAATCTAAAGAAAGTAGGGAATATTGTAACTTATTAGAGTCATTCAACATAAAACATTGCATCTTAACACCAACCCGCATAAAGGAAAGTTCGCAAACGTGTATTGACCACATTGCGACAAACTTAGAAAAAGGGAAAGCACTAATACATAATTTTGGCCTATCGGATCATACCGCTCAAACATATTCTTGGCCAGTGGCGAAACGTCAACCACCTACTCTTAAATGGTGGTATGAACTAAAAAGAGATTATAGTATTGGAAATAAATTAAAATTTGTAAACGCACTATCATGCCTATCTTTCAATGATGTCTATGAAGCAAAAAGCACCAATGAATCATTTGGTAATTTTTTTAACACTTATTCATTATTTTACAATTTATGTTTCCCTACCGTTCGTATAAAAGCAACAAACAAAAATAAAGTTAATTTACATTGGCTCTCTAAGGGAATTAAAATTAGCTGTAAGAAAAAAAGGCTGCTATACTATAAATTACAAAACAAAAAATGTGAATTTAGTGGACAGAGTTACAAAGAGTACAATAACTTATTAAAAAAGTGCATTTCATCTTCTAAAAAAAATAATAATGCAAAATACATTAGCAAAGCACAAAGCAAGTGCAAAGCAGTGTGGAATGTTATAAAAAAACATACGGTAATAGAACCACACAATACTAATATTTCAAAAATATCTGTGAACAATCAGGACTACACTGATCCAGGTATAATTGCCGATCGTTTCAATGAATTTTTTATTAATACAGCTACCAACAATATTTTTGATAACGGCAGTGAACAATTAGGATTTAATAGCATTAAAAATATAGAATCTAATGAAAAATCGATATTCCTTTATCCAATACAGCAACGTGACCTTAAAAATATTATTATGTCTTTAAACAATTCCAAAGCAAGTGGCTATGACAGAATTCGCACTGATATCGTAAAACTGTCTATCAATATCATCCTGGAACCGCTTTTACACATCATTAACCTGTCTCTAGAAGAAGGAATATTTCCAACTATTTTGAAAAGATCAATAGTAAAACCTTTATACAAAAAGAAAGGAGAAAAAATTCATATGGATAATTATAGGCCTGTAACCCTAATTCCTATATTTTCTAAAATTTTTGAAAAAGTATTTTATAGCAAATTAGTAGAGTTCCTAGGAAAACATAAAATCATAAAAGAGGAACAAAATGGTTTTCGCAAAAATAAAAGTACATCATTAGCAGCTTTTCAACTCATTAAATCTATTACAGAAAATATAGATAGTAAGATCCCTGTCTCTGTCCTTTTTATGGATATGAGCAAAGCTTTTGACCATGTTTGCCATAAACGTTTATTGGAGAAGGTTTACCGATATGGTATTAGAGGAACAGCATACAATTGGTTAGATTCATACTTATCGGATAGAAAACAGTCAGTAGAAATAAACGGATATAATGAGAAAACTAAAACTATTGACACATATCAATCTTCACTCATGTTAAATAAGTATGGCGTGCCTCAAGGCAGTATTTTGGGCCCGCTACTGTTTCTGCTCTACATAAATGACTTCCCAAGTGTTATTAATCACAAATCCGTTCTTTTCGCAGATGATATCACGATTATTATTGAGGGCAAAAATAAGCAATCATATGAAAATGAAATAAACACCGCACTTAATAACTCAGTACAATGGTTAGAATTAAATAATTTAAAAGTTAACATCAGCAAAACAAAATTAATGCAATTTCACACATATAGAACAAAACCAATTAATTTAAACATATCATGTAAAGGAATAACATTATCAAAAACGGATTCCATCAAATTTCTCGGAATAACTTTAGACAAGTTTTGTTCTTGGAAAGATCATATTGAAAATATCTGTGGTAAATTGAATAGTTTTTTGTACCCACTAAGGCGAATAAGCTGTGAAGTGTCTAGGAGCGCAGCAATTACAGCGTACCATGGTTATATATCGTCGATACTTCGGTATGGTGTCATTATGTGGGGCCGTAGTGTAGATATTGACCAGACATTTGTGATGCAAAAAAAATGCTTAAGGGCCATATTTGGTCTTAAACAAACGGACTCTTGCCGTCCATTCTTTAAGAAATATAAAATATTAACCTTGCCTTGCCTGTACGTGCTGGAGTCTTGTATATTTGTTTTTAAACATAAGGAACTTTTTCAACCGACAACTAGCTACTACACCCCTAGATCTATGAATGCTAACAAGTTGTATAGACCCAGAACGAACCTAACATTTACATCTAATAACTGTTACATCATGTGCATCAAATTATCTAATAAGATCCCCAATTCTGTCAAAACCCTTCCGTTTCCTAAATTTAAGCGTGCCTTAGTAAAACAATTGACAGACCGATGTTTTTATAGTGTAAACGAATTTCTAGATTATAAGTTGTAAGATCATAAGGTCTGTGATTGTCATGAGTATAGAATATCGTCTATGTAAAAAATAATTCATTTCTTGTGTATAGTAAACTAAATAGTTTTAAGAAAATTTGCACGCCGTAATAAGCGGCAGAATAAGAGATTCCATTGTCATTGTAAAGACCTTTTATGTACCTTATTCAAGCAAATAAACGATTTATTATTATTTATTATTAATATAGTGTATGTCTGGATTTGTTATTAGTTCTTTTTTTTATATTTATATAAACATTAAACATGTTACTAACGTGTAATTGTCTTTTATTCCATCTAAACGAAAATTGCTTCATTGTCGGTAATTAATAAGTTACACCTATTTCCAATCCTAGATTTACTGAAAATACTACCATCATGTAATTTTAGAAGGGCGTAAAAAAATCCCTTCTTGATTAATATTACAAATATTCCATAAATATATTATGCTTAGTTCATCTTTTCAAATTATCATTTAGGCCAACATTTTATAGAGCTGAAATATAATTCACGCAAAGACCCCACCTCTATCCTTTAGAATTTTTTATCTCAATTATGCATTACAATGATACATTTATAAGGCCGTGGTGCGCTCCAAAAATGTTTTTTTATCTCACTTTAGTATTGTAATGAAAATTTACGGGGCCACGAAGAAAACTTTTGGGAATTTTGCCATGTTTGTTTAAAACATACTCAACGGATGCACGAAGTATTGCCAAAGATGTTTACGCAAGAATTTTGTATGAAAGTGAATTTTGACTTTTATATTCAAGTGTATAATTTTTGTTTTTATTGGAGCAATTTTGATGTGGCGATGACAGAATGTTTGTCGTTCGCGAAATTGAAGCTCGTTTGTGATAAAACGAAACCTCGTTAGGTGCAAGATGTTGTTGTTGCTAAAATTATTAAATTGTTTTATTTTTAGATTTTCAATGCAGTTTATTTTGGCATCTTAAAGCATTTTGTAAATATTACGAGTTCACAGGCATTAGGTTCCGTTACTTTATACTCGTAGTAACGGAAAATTCTAGATTAAGATGGCTCGTATGCTAGTAGAGAGAAATAGTCACGTTTAATCCAGATTATTATGATTAAAGTTTGATTGATTTGTACCTATTTATGTTCCTAACAGTCTCATAAAATGACCTGTAGATCCGACGGTAATGTATCTTGTTTTGTTATCCATGTTTCCAATATAAGTAATAGTTAAAAAAAAAATCTTGGGAATTGTATGTCATATTATATCGAAAAAGTCCTGTCAATAGTTTACTCAGAACTAATTACGGTTCATGGGAAAACCAAGAGCAGCATTAATTCACTTCTGCCCACCGAAAAACTAGCGTGTTGATATAGGCACGGACATTAAAGAAAAATATATTCATATCCGAAACGTACAAGAATAAATTCAAGATTGATTTAAACCTCACATTTGGCGCAGTCAATGTCACGGCAAACTATCCTATATTCGGCGCGTGATCAGAATAATCGTCAGCATTTCACGAGCGACGCAAAGTACGTGCAAAATCCACTCATTTCATGCCTTTTTACGATCGTGACGTAAATTCTTGTACGTACCACCATATTATACAGTCCTCGTAAAAGGAACCTATGAGTTTAGAAATGCTGATGGTCTAGTCTGGGTTTTGGTCTGAATTTAATTCTGAACATGCTGTGCACGTATTTAATCAGAGCAAAACGCATTTAGTACCGACAAAATTGTGTTACTATTTCAGCCTGTATTGTTATTTGCTGTGTAATACTGTTTTGAACCACCATTATTAGCAGCTCAGGGATATCGTTTACCTTGCTGTTAATTGGGAAATCTGAAAACTCCCCTTAATTATAACGCTATTATTGTTGGTAGTAACGATGGTTGTGACTACTAGAAGCTATCCAATAGACTATCATCATCATTATCAGCTGGAGGACGTCCACTGTTAAACAAAGGCCTCCGCCTTAGAAAGACATAATGAAAATAGACTATACCAATTATTATTATGATGAGCCTATAATGTCACACTGCAGGGCGAATTACCAATAGCCCAAAAATAATGAATATGACGTATGAATTAAATGGATTTTCTACAGATATTGAGCAGCCTAAGCTTATAAGAATTACTGTGCTCGTTGTAACAGCACTTCCATTACATGGGGCATAACACTGTCATTAGCGGAATGTGTCTACTCCTTGGGGGAACACAAGTGAGTTGCTATGTTATGATATCAATTACGAGCCCCGACGACCCCATTGGCGCATTAGGCTTGTGCGTTTTCTTCAGCGGTTTCACTTGATTTGACTGGCCACATTTGGCTTACATAAAGCACGATATCTACTTCTTCTTCTTATCTTATGAATGATGAACAACCTGCTGTCAGAGTTTAAACCGTGAAAATGAACTCCATGCAATCTACAAAGAGCAAAAAAATGTGTGCAATGTTTTTTTAAATGAAGAAGAAATTACTTAACTCATGCCTCGCACTTAGGATTTCTTCATTTCTTTAACATGACGCATTTACAAGCATACTACTATACACCTACAAGAATATTTACGGATCATACAATTATATTAATAATAACATTTCTTGCTTTACTTGTAGTATAGCTTGTGCAGTAGAAAAAAGATTAGTCATGTTAGCATGGCTCAAAGTGCATCAGGCGATCAATTGAGTGTCGTCCCTCACGGAGGCTCCTTAAATACACACAGAATTATATAGGTTCCTACTACCTATCTATTGCAGGGGCTAAACCTAAACTACGAAGCACAGTATGGTCAGTGCCTCACATAAATTTCCATACAACCAAATACTACCAAAATCCTACCATGGTGGCATGTACCCAATATATTATGGGTAACTCGTAAAACAGCTATCAAAACACTGTGCAGACGTATTGGTGTATCGATATACATTTTACATTTGAATTTCAAAGTTCAAAGCAAAGCTTAGTTTTTATGCAGCGCTCTAACTGAGCTTACGGTGGTCGGTCGGCGGGCCTACGTGATCTGACTTGTTGACAAATCACCAAAGATTATACTGACGGGCATGAAGATGCGATGTTTACGTCAAAAGATACTTAGTGCCTACAGCATTTCGGTAGATTATAGTATTAATGTATTGCGGAATTGAAAAAATGTATTTTTGATATTAAATTGAAATAAAATATTTATTTTTAACATACTAGAAATTACGTGTTGTTTTGTGAAATCGTTTGATTTGGAATATGAGGAAACCTTTAAAATCATCTATCTCAAAGTATCAATATTAGATAGGAAATAGATAAAAATCCTACACGACAGTTGTAATTATTAACAAGATATTACTTATATTAGGTATATAATAGTGTAATATTTGTACTGGTACAAGAAGTAAATGCATTAATAAATTAATTACTAAATATGTATCAGTTCGGTACCTAGAAGCAAAGCTACAAATTCCAGTTCTTCGAATCTAAAATATCGAATCACAAAAATTCAAAGCAGACTTAAAAAAGAATGCTAGCCAATACCTTAGAACATTTTTTTAACAAATACCTAAAGATCTTTTTGTGAAAAATCTATTACTTAAATTGAAAATTGAAAAAGCATTTTGAAATTGTTTACTTTCATTTATTTTTATTACGCACTAAAGCCGCGTCTGTCTAAATTATGAATTTTATTCTTTGTCCATCGGACCCATATCGACTACAAATTGGGCGGACTCCGTAGCCGTTGCGAAAGAAAATAATATTGTTTCTTAGCAAATATTTACCCTTCCCTTATTTTGTGTGTCTTTACAGCATACGATATACGGCGCACGAATATTGATCGATTTGAATTAGACAGCTTTTAATGTGTTCGTTGAATGTTAAGTTACTGCTTGGATTTATGAGGAAATGAAGGTTTTTGGAACAACCAAAAATAAGTTAGTTACTTTAAATTATAATTTGGTTAAAGTGGTATCTCGAACATTTGCAACTTTTTGAACAAATACACTCCATGGAAACTATGATACTAATTATGAAAACCGCAGATACTTTCATCGTTTATAATTTAACAGTATATTGTTAGATTTGGTAATAAAACTGACAGATCGCAAGGAACCAAAACATGATGATATAAGAACCAATCTGTACATCTCGTTGCAAAACTTGCAAATGCTGTCATTGTTTCTCTTTCAATTTTTTTTCCATTATATCAGAACGAAATTGGCACTACGTTACAAATCGAGACTCCCATTTCCACTTACAACAATCATAAGATACACAGCTCTTTCAATATAATACCAGAACAATTTATTTCGTCATTTAACTATCCAAAGTGGTTTCATACAAATTGGACGTGTAATGCGATTGTCGAATGATGTAAACGAGAAACGAAGAGGCTGATGGCTATCATTATGTCTAATTTATATATTCTGTCAGAGGAACGGACTGTTCATGGGATAGGTGAGCGCACAAGTGTTTGAGAATTTAAAATTAATCATAATACTAGATGCATCAGTCAGGAACTGGATAAGAACACCATGAATTGAGAAAAGGAAAGTAATTAAACAAGCCTTTAAAGTATAAAGAGATAACTATAATCACTACGCTTGCTTACTGCAGGTTGGCCATTTCAGGCAATTAATTCGGGTTTCATATCCCTTAACCGTTAGCATAACATTCTCATATCATTATACCAACCACGAAAAAATAAATCAATTTAAGAAGATTAATTTTAGTTCATTACTTTTCTTCTCCGAATATCAAAAGAAAAAAAAAGGGAACTTATAAGATTACAACTGTTTACGACATAATTCGGAAACGAAGAAACGAATTCGTAGGCGGTACCTTCTTCAATGTTCGCGAATTAAATCCGGCTCCCAAACGAAAAACATACATCAAACCTAACATTATACATACGACAATTCCGGTTCTGTATCCGGTTGTCAGCAAAAATAAAGTCTTGACATGCTCCGCAAAATAAGAAAAGTAGTTAATTGATTTGACAAAAAGCAATTGATCACATGAAGCTGCACAACCAGGCCGGGACATACGACCAATTGGTTTTCGTCAAATCAATTTACAAGCGATTTGTCACAGTGTAATTTTTTGCATTTACGTGGTACAATTTGGTGTGAGACGTAAAATGTTCTGTCCAATAGACACGCACGTGCGTGAACGACAATAACGTTGATAGGAAGCAAGTAGGTTGTTGAAGTAAATTGTCCAGTTGGTATTATGAATTCATTACCACCTACTGCTCCTATAAAAGAGCTGAAAGTCCATTCTTGCAAAAGCAGGCTATTAACTATAACTAAGGATTGCAAGTGGCTTCATGTGCAGACCACAAAATTGAAATAAAAACATATCGAGCATTTACAATCATGCATCCGTTTTTGGAAAATACCTCCATGAATCATGATGATGGCTTTCGAAAAGAAAAATGGGTTACCAATTTTATAATAACTAAGTATGTATGGTAGTCTAAATTGATGAAGGAAATTCGAAAAATGATTGACACAGGCGGGTCTGTCTATGTGTGGTAGTGATAAAGACGTATAGCATCTCATTATGTTCTAGATAGTTATATTCGCTATGAAATAGATCGAAAGGGTAATTACGCGATTATGGGACTTACACCAACAGAAAATTAATAAAAGGTTTATCGATAACGATACATAACGCTGACACTAAAACGACGGACGCAAACCTCAACAATCGAATGATCTAGAAATCATAGATAAAAATATAAATCTTAAACTTCTGTTCTCCACTGTACTAGTTGCCTAAGAATAAATTTTAGTGTAATTACGATGGGCCTACCCGACTTCAGTTACTTTGACTCAATACGAATTGACACAAACATACGAATTTAACTTATTACGTTGATTGAATGATTTCACTCATTATGATCATTATACCCAGTGGCTCGTGTTTCACTAATTATAGGTATCTTCTAAATATAACTTAATGAAGTCTATGATTATGATTGGTTATGAAAGTGGAAGATGAGTTTGGGATTAGGAAACCTAAAATTATTTAATTTACCTACAGTATAGTCGATACTAATAATATAATTATTTCAATTTAGTTGTATCAGACAATATTCGATAGATCTCACAAATATAGAAATCGGCTGACTAATTTGTCGATTCCGAGAATCCCGGCCTACCTAAGTACTATAAGACGATTTATCTAGTGACTTGTTGAGTTGACGGTTGGGATTTAAACAATTAGTGGTCTAAACTCTAAAGCATCACCTCTTCACCAAACCTAAGCATTCAAAACGCAATAACGAGGATTCTAGCATGCCACTGTTAATAAACATAAGAGCTGATCATCATAGAAATTAAAAAAGAACTTCGCATTATTTCCAAATGATCATATAATATATCTTCACAACGATACCATTAACCTAATTGCGTATAAACACATACATATTTACATAGTCATGACTAATCCGACCGCAGAATATATTTTTATAGCCAAAACATTCAATAGTAAACTCCTGCGCACTTCAGGTTATTGCGTCAACACGTTTCGCAGGTTAACGACCCCGCCACTCGGTCAAGGTTCATCGTAGTTTCGCCTGAAACCGATAGATGTCACTGTTATAAATGTACGATAGGACCATTGTATGATAAAAATGACACAAATCGTTTATAGCAAGAGGAATAAGTACCTACAATTCTATAATTTGTATATATATAAAAAGAGAACTTTTAACGAAATAAAATGAATTTGAAGTAAAGAAAATAAATAGAGATGTTTGAGTCTAAATATAATCCACTATTTATTTAGACTACAATTAGTCAATCAGATTTCCTCGTAATTAATTGACGATCTGATTGGCGTACTGGCTAAGCTATTAGACTGCTGCGCTAGGGGTTGCGGGTTCCATCCCCGCACGGGATAAAGTAGAAGTGTTCTCCGAGTCTATAGCAAACACCCTCGAATTATGCTGTTCATCATTAGTCTTATAACATGGTGAGCCATTTACAATTGCTCTGACGACCTATCACGCGTTTTAATACTTACTTTCCCTGCAAAAGGAATAGTATTCTCTTCTATTTTCTTAAAATATTTCTTTCTTTTCTCTCTATTCCCACATCATAATACCGTCCGTCCGACACGACAGACAGATTACTCAACACAGGCCAACAAAGGGATATACATAAACTTTATGATATTGAAATCCGGTGTCCTGTGTTGTGATATGATTTATTTTACGACTGAGAAAGTCTATCGGCGTCGTACCGAATGGAATTTTATCCGGCTGTACTAGAGGTTATTCAATTTAATTCGTTTATTTTCACTGTAGGAGCGCGGGAGTCTTGTCTGTCTGTCCACTGCTTGGCTTGTGTTTTATTTTGAGGCTTCGTCAAATTTTATAATGAAGAAGTATTCCAAATCGCTGGTGCCCGTAGAAAAAAAATATCCAATAAGGTGACAGTCTAAAAATAGTTATTTGTTTATTTTAATGACAACGAATGATATTTTTATTTACTCATTATACTAATTTAAGAAGAAACGTCGCCCCACTTTAGGAATTATTTATTATAAAGGTATATATTTATATTAATAAAAATAATAATATGTATAATATTATTTTCTCCTGTATCGTGGTTGCATTTTACAAACATGAACATCATATACACAAATACCCAGAATCAGGACAAACATCAGCAAATGTTAGTAAATAGTACATAAATAAATATACGAAATGATCAAGATTGTTTGATAGCACCATTTAACCATGCTAACACTTGTATAGCTGTAAACGATCAAGAAAAATTGAAACATTTTAATAATCAAATAGAAGAAATATTTTCGTCACTACATTTTTCGGTATCTTTATAATATTATTTACTACAAGTACCTACGTATTCTACGCAGGTATTTTCCTCATTTATAAACGGGCACCCATCCAATTGTCGCTGGCAAGTATTTAGGTATGCTGATCGAATGAGTTATTACTATTACTAGGTATTAATCATTAGGCAAAAGAGTGGTTAATATGTAGCCGTCAATGTAATACGTAATGTGGAAATTAGTCGTTGTATGAATTTGAAAATGCATTTGCCAAAAACAATGTTTCGCTCAATTTCTTTTGCGTCTAATTACTTATCATTAGAAGCCACGATAACTATCTTGTACACAGTACAGCATTACTGAGGAATTACAATATAATATTGTAGTTCAATCCCATAAGCAGTAGGCATTTTTTTACTGTTTATATATATTTTTTTGTAAATATAATAATTTAGGAGCCCTTTTGAAAATATATTAGGACCTAAAGAAGCTTATATGTATAATAAAAGGTATTTTTAAATAGAGACGCATGAATACACTAGACAACTTTTTTAAAGATTCTGCCAAAAACTATAGAATAAAGTGCAAGGTTTTTTTAGAAATTACATGGACAGCCGTGAACTTGGCATTGTACCAACTGCCAAGAATCCATTCGATAATGACGAACTTCCGGCCGAACGGACGGACTGATTTCGGCTCGCTAGAAATGATAAATACTCGGTCATTTTTTATATTTCATATTGTGTTAATTCACGCGATTTTAGATATGATGTTACGAGGGAACTAAGATTAATCTCAGAGGGTGACATATATTGATAACTAAGGGTACTGAAACTCAACTAACAAATTTCGACAATTTCACATTTTAGTACCTATGTATATAACCATTTGACATATTATTATTTAAAAATATATTGTTGGCTTAGTATATTACGCAGCCATTCGATTAGTTATAACCTACGAGTTCAAGGGCTTTTTCTTGTTGCGTTAAAAAATCTCGGACTTCTTGTCCGACTGTTGGTTAAAAAACTGGTACACCTGAGAATTTTTCCAACGGTGTGTAAAGCCATGTCAGAAGCTTACAGGCAGTTTAAACTCTGACACCAGGTTGTTCAAAGTTTGTTTTGTTTCAAAGAAGGAAGAAGTATTAATATATACTATTTTTAGTTTTATGTACTGATTTCGTGTTTTTTTATGCCAATATTTATTTTCTTTCTTTCTTTCTAATAGGCACCTCCAGGAAACTGCTTCTCTACCCACCACCTAAGAAAACAGGCATGAATATATACCAATATATATAACTCAATAATATCACCGAGAATTAAACAGCGCAGCGCCTGACCCAACGTCCTTACATGCAACCAAAACATTTTCTCGCAAATGTATGGCGAAAATAACTTTTATAGCTGCTACTCTGCTGATACGGGTCGATTGCTGTGTTATGTTCACGACCAGACCCGTGCAGGGTAAGCAGGCGGCGATAAGTACCTACTTCTTTTTCTCATTATAACTAAATTAATGTGAAACATATTTCTGGTGGTTTCGGTTCAAAAGGCTTGATAAGGTTTTAGCCCACTAAGAATTGCTGAACTACCGACAAGAAATCCTAACGTTACTTCTCTAGTTTACGATAGTCCACGAGGCCGACAGGCATGCCACCTCGTCAAGGTCACTGATTCACTAAACTGATAAAGTATCCTAACAATATTCCTTAGATAATCATATCTATAAGTAGCTCGTTGCTGCATAACTTTAAGCAATGTTAAGCAGACAATCTGCGAAGTTAAGACGTGATCACTACAAACGATCTTATGATGGGTGACCATTTTTCAAAAGGCAAGGCCAACGGCTTCGTTGGTCCGGTATCTAATCTTTTTCCGGACCTTTCTTATGTCGGACTATAAGTATAATATGGAGTTTGCGATCACACTTGTGCACTGTAGGCACCTACATCTCATGGGAAGTTTACTAGCAACAGCTGAGATAGGTCGAGATCAAAATTCGGTTAAGACTAAGAGGTCAATGTACCTGAAAGATCTAGAAGGAGTTTTCCAGTAAGATCCAGGGTTATTCCGTCTATTTTAAGTGCATACGAATCTCCGCTTCCCAACAGACTCGAGCATCAGTTCCAGGCTGTACACAAACATCTCGTTGCATCCAAGGTGATTTTGAAATCACATGCACAGCTAATGTAAACCATTGGCAAATAAAATAAACACGGTCTGTTTACAAGCATCAGCCAATATAAATTACGACTCCATATTTTATATGAGTTCATATATATATAAGGATTTTGAAGCATGACGTAGGCACTGGAAAATAATTCTCTTAAAAGGGAATGTTCTGGAAATTAATAGGGTTTACACAGAATTTCTAGTTAATTCGGTGTGTTAAAGTTTATGATAAACCATTTATTTGAAGTGCTCCACTTTACATCAAATTGCTGCATTTTCATTTATTAATGAGAAACTCGACGACTATTCCTGGAATCTAGTCCGGGAATCAAACTTGAACTTCTAGCTTCTTCTCTTCTCAATGGCGGTACCAATACGGCACGCGCGTATGTGCTCTAAATTCGCAACTCACTCAAAATAATTTTCATAACCCACATAAAGCAATTTCAGTGATAATTAACGACAGAAACGCACAAACATACATCTTTCAGTACCTCAGTAAACGTCCAGATCGTGACAATATCACATATTTTTTTCCAACTTCCCAAAGAAACAATCTAAGACATAAAATTCACATTAGCATACAGATTTTACATACAAACACAGTCTTTTATTACTCACTATAGATAATCTTGAACATTAAACACCCATATATTTATTATAACTATAAATCAGTCTGTGCTCTGAGGTGCATCACTGAACCGCAGGCAAAGTGCACTGCACTTGTATCTCAGAATAACCATATAAAAACATACGCTACACCAAAGGCATAAGGTCGAAAATCATTCTGCATTGCGAGTTATTATAAGCTATTTTGGATTATAAAAGATTTTTACGATCGTACCAACCCAAAATGAACTTTAGCGATCTAAATTTTAAATTCGATTTAGTAAATAACATTGCACCAGTCTTCAATTTTACGACTTTTATACTGTCAATCAAATATCAACTGAATAGGAAGCCGCAGAAAGGTGTTTTTGATTTGATTTTGCTGTGGTGATTTGGATGTTTTGGAGCGGGCGGTGAGAAAATTGACCTCAGCTGGGTCGTCCCTGTAAATATTTGTACATCGGACGCGGTTGGTGCGAACTAGTATGAGATTAGCGAGCAAAACTCCTGAATTTTAAATGCTTGTAATTTGGTAAAGTCTGAAGTTAGGGTAGACTTACCGGCTTGTAATAACTGCGGCCGAGTTGAGGCAGCACTAGGAGCTTGTTTGTAAAGTATAAATACGTTCAAGTAAATAGCGGCTCGGGGCAGTTTCGGTCCAACACAAGCTTTGTCCATACTCAAGGACTTATAGCTTGACATTTTTGTGAAACGAAAATAAAACCTAAATTTAATTATAATCAACTTATATGCTTTTCCAGCTTCCCACTTGCGAGTCAACTACACAAGTCCTCCGTATATTGACACGGCTCTCAGACCTATACAAATAATCTAATTAGGAATCTCCCTAAGATTATGCAAACCATTGATTCAAATATCGTCGTTAATTTTTAACAGGCTCGCAAAGAAAAGAAATAATACAGGGGATTCTAGATTGAAATGAAGAATTCAAGCAATGTAGATAATAAATCAATCAATACAAATCCATTCTATTAAAACACATTTTCATTACATAACGTGTATTTATGCTATTACAAACTTGCGCACCTAACATTTCCTTTGTCTGAAACTTTTTCGAATCAGAACATATTTCACAAAACGCACAAGTATATCAAGTTGTGCAATCAATGATCAAAAATGTTTACCATTCAGCCCTCCTTCATTCCAGAATCAGCAAAAAAATATTAGTGACGTCTTATCAAGATCTTACCCCAAAAATATGTGAGCGCACCCTTACCTAACTCAACCGAAAATGGCGAATGCGTTCGTCAAAGGAATACACATTTTTTTACAAATATCTCTACATAAAAATCTCAATTTCCCGTTTTTCTGTAAGAAATAAATTGCGAGATATACTTCTGTGGGGTACAAAAATGACGGTTACCGTAGATGTGTCGTAAACATCACGGTTTTAGTGTGCCGCGTCGTTCTCAAGACTTTTAGCATTTTTCCATCGACAGGTTAATTGACCGAGTTTTTTTTATGTGCACGGAAAAATATATACTTTTGGGAATAAAGGGAAAATGTTGGGTGGTACACTTGTACACGGAAATAGACATATTCACAATATAATGGTATTCTTCAGTTCGTTTGCATATCACAGCACGAAAACACGACCTGCAAGGTATGTGGCCGATATCCTGGTAACGGTAAAATGCCGCAATAGTTTTCGAGTGATGACTAACACGAAGTACATAAACAAAATCCTATTTATATGTAAGAAGTATTAATAGCTTAAATAAATTTCAGAAGGCCAGTTGGACCGATGACTTGGGGACTGTAGCTGGTAGTGACTGGATGGCGGAACCGGCTTCATGGCGTACCCTGAGGAAGGCCTACGTCCAGCAGTGGACTGCAATAGGCTGATGTGATGTAATGTAAAACTTCAGCTTTAATATCCTAAATGAACTTAATCTGAAACCAAGAGGTTTCCAGACTAGCTTCTGACGAAGCAATGGGATTGAAACTTAGTGACATTATTTGCTGCCTGAGTTAACCTTCAACTGTGAAGAATAACGTCACCAAATAAGAAATGATAATTATCAACCCTCGATTCTTCTGTGAAAATACAAAGCATTAGTCATTCAGCAGAACAGCTAAAGGTAACATTTTCAAAACAGGAAAAGAAAAAACATATTTTAGATTTTTAGCTAAAATTAAAAAAGTCTTTAGCGAAACTAAATTATAATTATACTAAATGCAAAGTCCCGGTCAGAAGGTCGTGAGTTCAAATCCCAGTTGAACTGTAGCGAACCCCGGGACATTAATCTTGGTCGGATGCGCTAATAGAAATGTTACTGATGCATCAAATGTTGCAAGTATTGAACTATATGGGGCTTCACGCTCGTTATATTGAGGAGGGAGTACTGATTTGACAGCTTCCATTTGGGCATTTATTATATCAATTATTATAATGTTTGAGTCTCCGAAAGTTTGTAAGCGAACTTTCCAGTTTTTATGAATTTTAGAAAAGTGTGGCAGAAATATCTTTAACGTATGGATAAAGAATATTTTTAGGTGGGTAACTATATTATAATGTTTACTTTGTTATTAAAAAAATAAACCGACTCCATCCATAAAGTTTATTAAATTCTACCATTACCAAAAAAATGTGAAGGGCCGTTCACCAACTCTTCAGAAAAATCTAAAATAAAATGAAGCGCAAAATGTGTGTAAACCTTTACCATTTAACTAAACAACCACTTTAATGTAATTACATACTCATTAAACGGTTATAAACAACACACAACACACCTAACCCTAAAAAACCAATGTAATTACACACGTTAAACACAATTTTCAATAGGTGCAGCACAGCTAATCCTATTAAGGCATAACACCAGACGTCTCGCCCACTGAGTATCATTGACTACGACCGTCGACCTCTAACCTTCAGCCGGCTAACGAGGCTCAACATAAACAAACACTCGATGCTGCACAAACGGGGAAAATATTTGGATGTTTTAAAATAATGGACTATTGACGTCCAATAGCAGACTGTTTATAATGTTTTCCTGTCATGTGTTCTCTGACATCAATCTTACTAATGTCCTTATGTCGAAGGACGAGGGCATACAATTTATTAAAAAAAGAGAAGTGTGACTGCTCTAGAATTTTATTAACTAGAGAAAAGTTCTATTGGGCTTTATTGTGAGTAAATGTTCACGGAATAAATGGCCCTGAAACCTGTAGCCTCCAGCATTAAGATATTGCCCGCATTGAGAAGCTTCTCTAAATCTAATGTAAGAATAATTGTTAGCAAAATCACTTGGAGATAAAATAATCCCGAATGACTGAGTTCTTTGTCTAGTTATAATAATATAGGTAGAACAAGAATGAAAGAACAATTGCTAGTACAATAAATTGGAAAATTGTTCGATAAAGCTGCTCTTGGGTGAAGAAAAATATTATACTTATCTGGATATTTTAAAGTGAAAAATTACACGAACAGATACCTATCACCATAATTATTCTATTCAAATTAGAGTCGCCTATACAACTGCAAATCAAGAAACTTGAGCCATGAAACGAGGCAAAAACCAGAGAAAACCCACACACGAAAGAAAAAGCTGTAATAAACGAGTACACGATGTAAGTGATTTAAATTAAGTGAACTGAACCGTGCCGAAGATATAAAATTAAACTTCAGTCATGGACCCATTTTTTGCCAAACCCCGCTATTATGCCATAATCTTCTCGACCCAGGACCCACAATTAGCTAAAAATAATTGGATCCAATAAAAGGAGTACCCAAAAAATCGGAACGAATATCCTAACATTTGTTTTTTGGGCGTAACTGATTTGTATTCATAAAACTGCTTAAATGCTCATCCGATTCGATAGAGATATTGATGAACAATCGATAACTGTTTTCAATAACGATATAACAATACAAGCGCTAACTAAATTGTTTGGGTTTGTAACATAAAACGACGAGCTAAGTCAGGGTCTGAAATAGAAATTATAAAGAATAACACATTTCTAGTAAAAGGTAAATGTAAATATTACAAGAAAATGATCCCTCGAATTATATTCCAACATTATTATATTTTGATCCAAATATAACTTTCCCTAGCACAATACTAATATTTTAAAAATCTTCTACAAATATTGTCCAGAGCGCGAATTAAACTCGGAGGCAAACAGATATCGAGAACTTCGGAGAATTCCAACAATCTCTCTTCTTTGGAATAAACAGATCGCATCACTACGTTTTCACATCTGTTTTGTGCAAACTAGTCTAGTTTTTGTATCCAAGTCATGTTTACTATGCTCTAGATCTAAAAGTACTGCTTTTATTTTGAGATCAGAATTATTTTTAGATGTTCTATACCTATCTGCAGCTGCCTATTTTGGGAATGAACTGAGGCTAAGGTCATCACAGTTTAAATCGATAGCTGATACACTGTAAAAGAGTAAGAATGGGGAGACGCCACGTGGTTGAACATACTAACTGGTGAAACTCCGTCTTAAACAAAGTTTAGGTTCAGCTGTCCTAGACTTAGCTTGTCTTTATCATCATTAATGTCTAAGCATTGGTGTATAGTTTCTATTTAGGTTATCAGGTATCTGTTTTTAAGGTAGTCGGTCTAGCATAATATAATAACATTTAAATGACACTTGGTAGTATGTATAATTGTATAGGTATATACCTGCAACTTTGTTGCCCATAAAACTTTGGGCCAAGACTTCAATTTAAAAGTTAAGGTTACCATAAAAAAGCTTTGACATTTTCAGAAAGAACAATAGTTCATAAATGCTCAGCTTTCAACGCTAATGGTCGAAGGTTCGATGCCAACGCGGGGAAATATTTTTACGACCCTATATTTGTTTAAAGGCCGAGTGCTTTTGTAACCTGGAAGTATTGAAAAAGATTTTTTAAGCAAACAAGTTATTTACTCAACAGTAAATAAACAAAAAGAAGTGATACATAAAAAACTGTTAGAAGACATTCGCTCGTATATCACAAAAAACCGAACCGAATACCAAACTGCAAATAAATTCATTTTATCAGTCTGTAATATCAATCCTTAAAGGATCAGTTCATTAACCTTCACTGCTGATTTCCTAAACATTCCTGCTCCGTATCAGCCAGTCGATCTTTATTTATTCGCTTTAGATATTCAAACCAGCAGACCGAATAATCATCAGGTAATATATTTAAAAAATCTATTACAGATTGTCTGGGGCAGATTTGAGCCCCATACGCGAAATTCTTTATACCAGTGGAATTACATAAACAATGCTGTATTAGTGACGGCAATATAATTATCGTGAGCTTGGATGGACGTGTGTGAATAAAGATACGCAATAAGCTTAGCAATGCTTTTATTATTGTTGTTAAGTGGTAGTGAATACAGTCAGGCAGACGTCACTATCTCACACCTAATCTGATGCGCAATAAAATTGTGAGTTAAAATTTAATCCTTGGCGTATTTATAAACCGTTACTAGTTGCTTATTAAACCTGAACTTAGTAAAATATATTTAACATTTTAATCCAAAATATATTCCTCCCTTGAGGTATTAAATTGGTGTTGGATGAATTAAAAAAAATATTGGTGTTCTTCGTTGTACAGGCGTGATGTTATGTTTATATTTATTCTTCTGTTTTAGACTTATAACTACTGGAATAGCAACTATTACTTCTCCTTCCTATTTCAATATAAATTATAAGATCCTCCTCAATTCAATCACTACAATATCCAGATTGGTTTACTGAGAACTCAGTAACACCAGATCGCTACATCCATGAGATACAAAGTTGCAAATTATCACAGCAATTTTCATTTTCTCGTACGGCTCAAAGTTTTATTACTTCAATTCTCAGATGCGTCTGTGGAATTACAGTTTTGTCGTTTCCACCTGTCTGTAATTTCAATCAGGTTTCTACGAATGAATTCGAGACTGTTAGTGGGTTAGCAATTTTCAGCTGGAGATATTTGCTGGAAATTTTGGGCTAGTATAGACTTATAGGTGTCTCATCAAAGTTTTTAGACTGTTAGTAAGAAAAAATGTTTAGGTGCACAATCAAGTCAAGCAGAAAAACTGTTACATAAGACTAAGAATTAAAATAATTCTTGAGTACACAAGAATACTCGACATTCTTCTTCTTTTGTAAGGTTTTTTCTGCTTCACTTTGATTACCTATGATTGAGAAATTCATGACTTATAGAACGTCTTACATTCGTTTTAATTGGATCCAGTTCAAAGACATATTTATATCACCTGAAAAAACTCCAACGAACGAGTCAATGTCAATTCAGCATGCCACCCAAAATAACATGCCTTAAAACAATAAAAACACACGTAAAAATGTTTTAACAACTCCGCAAATAATATAATCTACCTCGATAATTGATTTTTAGAACAAATTAAAACATCAAAGGCGACATCAGAGAGAATATTGTCAAAAGTAATTTGTCAACGAGTAGTGACTGCATAAAAGTGAAACGGTGACAATTCTTCCAAGAAAATGATGCGACACGCCATGTGATTTTTAAAGTGCGATTTTACGACAATCTTCCTTCACGATGTTTTCTTTTGTATTAAAATCACGGTAGTAACTTTATAATGTTGCAGATCAAATCTCTCTCTCTTTTCCAGGCTTAATATCCCACGTGGTGGTGTGGTAAATTTTCCTTGCATTCTTTCTCCTTACGCTCTATTCTAGACGTCGTCTTCGGTGACTTTGCATTCCTTCATGTCTTTGTAATTTTGCAGATCAAATGTCAATATATTAACAACCTATGGACAGAAATAACTATTGTGCATGTTTTATAAATAGGAGCGAACTTTTCTAGTAACGTCTACGTAATGACTGGCTAATGACGTCATATTTCAATAAGGGCATGACTTATGGCTTTGACGTCATGTTATCTGACGGACCCGGTAGACGTCGTCCTGCCTGGAAATGCAGCGCCACTTACCCAATCCCATTGTATTTCAAACCATCCAGGAGCACATTGATATATACACACAATTTCATCCAAATCTGACCAGCCGTTTAGGAGGAGTTAGGTGACAAACACACCAATGACACTATGCTCACCAATTACAATTGTTACTAATAGTAATAACTACTATAGGTATAAACCACTACAATTAAATATAAATTACAAGAAACAGCACTTACATATTTATAAATAGGTATTATAAATCGCATTCAAGTATTACCAGTGAGCTCAAGTTACTTGATAACTAGTAAATTAATTCCCGTAATAATCAAAGCATAACTCCATAGATTACAGTATCTATTTTAGTAGTTTTCCGACTCGCAAATTGGCAAACAATATCTAAATTGAGTAAAACAATAGCTCTAAGAGGGCACTGACCCCAGAATTATTAGATTTAGCGTACATAAAAAGCTTATCAGTCAACGATACCTTGATAATAAAAATACTCTTAAACTAAAGCTAATTAGACCCGAAATGGATTCCTAAGATGCTTAGAAACAAGAAATAATTTAATGCGTTTCGTTTTAGGAATTTGTCTAACAATAAAGCAGTTTTAATTGCATTAAACTTGGATGTAGCCGGTCTGTCTGCAGCCGATAATTATTTTTGTCGACAATAGTGGAAGTTTTATAAGCAAAACTGTATTCTATCCAAAATACATATTATTGGAACATCACACCTGTGTACCCCAAAAAGCTAAGGAAGATGTAGGTACGCTAACATTTCAGGTTATGTGAATAAAAGTACCATGTAGGTTATAAGTAAATTGTTACAGTGAAAATAAACTGCTAAATATGTAACGGACCACTCAATTTGCAAAGCCCAAAGATTAGTTTCCCAGATTAGGTGTGAAAATGCCGTGGCTCGCTTCAAAAAGTACTCAACAGTAACTTGCTGAAAATGTCCTTTTAAACATTCCTCTATAATAAACTTGGACGACGTTAAGTTCTCTTTTCCCGCAATTTTCCACAGAACCTAACCCATTACCATGAACTAAAACCTAAGTTAAGATTAACATAGCCTTAACGACACGAGCCAAGCACGATAGTCAGGCCAAAGTTAAATTATCTTGTGTCGCTTAGATTTTGAGAGTATTTTCTAGCGAAGCTCCACGCTAGCTACCTGGCCATACGTTCAGCGGTTGCCAAGTGACAATGACCTTGCGATCATCGGCCAGGTCAAGGTGAGTGGTTTATAGGGACCTGCCAAGGTCACGAGCTGTGCCAACTGTTGCCAATCGTGGCATAATGATACGCAGAATCTATGGCGAAGTAATCGGTGATTGTTCGCGATTACACGCCGGATCAAGTACTGTGACGACGACGAATAAACTTCAGCGGTGAGTGATTAATATCGTGTTTAAACTAGTTTTAATAACTGCGTTAACCATGTATTCCATTTACGATTGTTTGGTTTCAAACGCTTGTTTTCTGAATGGGGTGAAGGTTTTTCCTTTATCAACAATAACTGTACTAAATTTTTGTTACTAAGAGGCTGAGCAAAAGAAGACACTTTTCTTACTGACACGGCACACCATCACAGTAGACCTTAGTTGCTGTGCCGTGTCCTGTAGCAGCGATTTGCGTTTACACAGGGAGTGACTGATTTCATACTGGTTATATAGAAATCCAATATTCATTAGTAGCTTGTATTGTCGATAGACGCAAAAGTGCCTACGTTTGTACAGCGCCTTTATATCGAAAAGGAACTATGAAGTCTCGCTTATTATTCGCTTTAAGAAGACTTATAGAATAGAAGGAGATAGCTAGCGGTAAAAAAACAACGGGATTATAATTTTGACCGACCAGGAGATGGAACTTCATGAAGTTGTTAAAGAAATTGGAAAATTGGAAGAAGCACCTTAGCATTAAAAACTGCATCAAATTATTGGCAATGTTCTTCTGCGATGCGTCTACTGAAGTACATAAAACACACTCTTTAGAAATATACAAGTGTAACGACTCGATCTATAAAAACAACACATTTTCCTCCTGCGCAATACAGAAACAGACACTGTTCAATTACCCGCAATATTCTATGAAACACGAATTCTGGAAAACTAAAACGTTACAAAATCCAAATGGAGATCATGATGATGATTAATCATCGGTGTCTGTTCCGGGAAGGGACCTTGGGAGCGAGGTGAAGGCCAGCGGAGCGACGCCCGGCCGACGAACCGCACAGCTAAATAAATATATATTATGATGGCTGAAAATGGCGGGCGAAATGTGACTGGATGCGTCGCGCGTTGCATTTTATTTACTAAATATTAGTTACGCGTTGCTTCTTTTTGCTCACTTTTTGCCTCCGAATTTAATTTGTATAACTTATTGACGTTGCTTTAATGCTGTCGCTAAGCGAATGTTGAGCTGGTCTTGAGTTAGGTTCTCGGGTAAGGCAGTGTTATTGGATTTTTCAGTTACGTTTTTACAGCAGCTTGAAGTCTGGATTTGATAATAGGACCAGGTTATTGGTAATAGGATTGTCGCCTACTATATTAGGACTTTTATCATAATTGGCGAAATTTGGGTTTTCTATATACATATTATATGCACCTCTGCCTGCTTTCGGAGAATAAAGGCGTGATGTTATGTAAGGTTCTTGCTTGAATTATAATTATTTATGAAAACTACTAAGGAAAGCCCATCAACGTATAAACTTACACGTTTAACAGGTGTATACCAAATAACCAGCTATTATAACAAAAAAACGATGTATGTCTGTTTGTTACGGCTAATCTTCGAAACGGCTGGTCCTATTTTGACGGGACTTTCACAAACCGATAGCTAATGTTTAAAGGAGAAGCTAGACTATACGCTCACTTCCCGGGTGTCCATGAGGATTCCCCCGACTTTATAAAGGCTGCTACTGATTGAGTTCTCACTAATTAATAAGCAATCTTCATGCGTTAAGTAAAGTCTCGTGATAGTCGGCAAAGGTAATTCAGTGTAATTTACCTAATTAGAAAACACTGAACATTATTTAATGAGACCTATTACACGATAAATAGCAGATTACATACGTAAATGGCCCCTTGTTATAATGCCGCGAAGTATAAATTAAGTTCTCACTTATTTGATTATCATAATGATGGTGTGTACGTTACCACATGTGGTTATGACAGGTTATATGGGCCTTTATTGAGCTGTGCTGGGTAGGAATGTCCATTCTATTTACATCGGGTGTATAATGTGTATGAAAACAGGACTCCAACTCAAATGGATGGTAGGAAAACATATTAAAATGAAAAAAAAACACCCAATATCACTCCTGTGTTCCCCGAATATTTTAAGGCAGAGGCCTTTGATCAACAGTAGACGTCTTCTGGCTGATGATGATGATTATGATGATGACTCCCCAAAGAGGAAGGCAGAGTTGCACAGTCACGCACATTTTGCCACTTATGTTATAGGGGACGACCCTATTGCCACCTCGGGTACAGATCCAGACTCCGTGCTTCTACTAAGCAATACCTTATACATAAACCTAGTAATATTGCCTGACCTGGGATTCGAACCCAGCACTAGACCCGCTGGGCAGTGTTTACAATACATATTTTAACCGACTGCAAAAAAAGAAGTACAATAATATCTTTTTTATTCTCTTTTATTGTGAATTAAATTCTCCTTCAACCAAGACGTACACAACAATACAAAACAAGATTATAGATAGACACTTATGTATGTATTAACAGAATCTTACTTTAAAACATTAATTAAACTTGTAGTAATTAGTTAGACAATCGTTTTCCTAGTTCTGCTGAAGCAGTTTATGAGAACTGTTAAACTTTAACGTGTGTTGGTACTTGAGTTTGAACGTGAGTTAATTGCGGCGTTCACATCTGAATACAGCACGAGTAGTTCCCAGAATGCCGAATTACGAGTTTAGGGAACAAAGATGACATGTTTAGTGATTTCATCAGGATTGCAGTATATTGCATAATATCTATACCTAATATTCTACAAGAATACATTTAAAGAAAAAAAGTTGCAAGACGTTACAGAAAACGCCTGAAGAGCAATTTGAGGCGTTCTGTACGTCTAGCAACTGGTCGATAAAAAACCTACACCCACATATAGTACGTCTAAATTTTATTATAGGTCCCGTAGGTAACATCACGCCCGTATTCCCCGAGGAGGTAGGCAAAGGTGTAGGTACTTACCTGTAGTAGAGCCACATTTCACCAGTTATGTTATAGCTCCCAATGTAATAGGGGAGCGAGGCTATTGCCATCAATCGGATACGACTCCAGTCTCCGTAAAGCTACTGAGAATTACCTAATGGAAAACTCAACACTGCCGGACCCGGGATTCGAACCCAGGACCTCATGTTCAGCAGATACACTTAGCGACTATACAAACGTGGCAGTCTACTAGTTAAGACACAACCAATAAAGTATAAGAATCACTTGAGCTGTATCGAATATCAATATAAGCTCTTTTGCCACTATTTATTCGCACAGGCCCTTTTACTATCATCCAAGAAAGGCATATTGGAACAAAAATAATTTTACGGCTCAAAAATTCTGACGCAGTCAACATTGAACTTTATAAGAACATAACTAGAACAAATTTTATTCAAAACAAACATGACACGAAATGTATATAAAATATGAGAAACAAGACAGTATACATTATCCTCGATCAAAATATAGCCACTACACAATTAAACTAGCGCTACAATTCACCACACCGGCCAATAAACCACAAAGATAATGCGAATCATTAGCCGACAATACCTAGAGGCGTGTCAACTTCTAATGGGCATAACAACCTTATTGTTTACCACAGATTCTATCTACCCTTGACACATAAATGGATTGAAGCTAATATTTGCTTTGAGTAGTAATTGCGGTGTATGGAAATTAGCAGTATGGAGTTTTTAGAATACAATATCTACTAATAAGTTTTATGGTGAACAGTGCTAGTGTACCTGGGGTTATTGACCTGCTGTATCACACACATATCATCACGCCTGTACTCCATAAAGGGGTAGGCAGAGGTTTATTGTACACCTACATTTCGCCAGTTATGTTTTAGGCCCCAATGTAATAGAGGGCAAGGCTATTGCCATCAACAAGGCACAAATCCAGACTCCGTGCTGCTATTGAGAATTACCTGATGAGAAACGTAACACTGCCCGACCCGGGATTCGAATCTAAGACCTAATGCACAGCAGTCCCTCTTAGCGACTACTAGACCAACAAGTCTTATGTAATAAATGATTTTATTTTTGCAAATAGGTTTTACAAAGACACTTTTACACGTCATATTTTTTTAGATAGATGGCATCGGCATTTCCTGACTATCTGTGCTTAATAATGCCTCGAGGTTTACAGAATGTTAAACTTTGGACAAGGAAATAATTCTGACAATAGTCAGGTACCTACCGGTGAATTTTCTAGTGCGAGGCGATGTTAAAAAATCATTTTTTTGAGTTTAATTACGATCACGTATTAAAATCTTAACACGCAAATCGTGTAAGCACATCGCACTGAATAACATTAAATAAGTGATTCATTTACAAGGAAAATGCAATTATTTATTTTTTGTAGGTACATAAAAATAGGGTAAAATCCCCAAACAAGCCGCACATTGCACCAGACTTTTATTGGGTATTTCTCAGAAATGACGAGTTACGAAAAAAAATGGGTCTCGGAATTAGTGACCCCAACGTAAATGAACTAGAAGGGTTCAGTGCTACCTACTCGGCATGACTACCAACTCCATGTTGTAGGACATGCTCATAAAATGTTATAAATTTATAATATTTTACCAACCACTGCGTTGGTCTGGTGTAGTGGTTGTTAAGCGTTCGAAGGTTCGAATCCTGGGTCGGGTACAGTGTTACTAAGTATTGAACTTGAGGTCCTGGGTTCGAGGCCCAGGTCGGGCAAAGTGTTACTGAGTGTTTCCATTAGGTAGCTCAGTGGCAGCATAAAACCTAAACCTGTGCTCAGGTGATGGCAATAGGCTCGCCCCTATTAAATTTGTGTGTGTGGGACCTAGAACATACCTAGCAAAATGTGGTTGTACCTACTACACAAATATTGGCGTGATTATATTAATATTTCATCATGCTACGTTTTTTTTTCAAACATCCTTGTGGTGATGAAACATTGGGAAAATTATTTATTTTTGTCGCCAAATTCCGCCAGGAGGCGTGGTTATAATGACGTCACAACCACGCCATCCTCTATTATAATTTATTTATTTGAATCATAGTAAACCGTACATAGAATGTAGATATAGAATACCTACTTATGGTATGACACAGAATTGTGAGAGGATGCATATTTTGACAGTGTTTTAGTTTTTTTATTTTTTTTTTTATTTAGACAGATTGGAATAGAGGTCTTTGTTGGTGAATTCTAAGAAGCTCTGCTGAACAACTAAGAGAAGCCCAGTCAAAGCAATAAGCTTACTGCCTTCTACTAAACAACTTGCAACATCTCTATCTTCGGATAATACCTACTAATAAGATAATAAATGTTGTGCCAACTTCCTTCTTTGGTATGCTAAAACCTACAGAGTTAATCTTTTTAAATAAATCAAGTAAACATTGCTAATTAATCTAAGATTAGATTCAAGTTTAGCATGGGCAACACGCTAAAATGACCCCAAAAGTCACTGCTTTAAATCAACAATACCACAATATTGTATTATCACTAAACCTATTTAAGTATGCAAAATTTCATTTCAATCGGATGTTAAAAAGTCGTTTTAATTTAGATTGCAAGATTTGACCTAAACAATCTCACACTTACATACATCCATACATACAAACATTGCAAGTTAATAAAGATTGTAATAAAAACAAAAGCAAAAACTTATACTTTTATTTAATATTTTCCTTTTACATTAGGTAGCTACAAAAACTGTTCAAACATGACCCTATCACATTATCCTCTTTGTCTAAGTCGGGCAATTCAGTCATAAATTCAGGTCTTATGCTCCACATTGCTAGGTTCACTGGTTTGGGCTCGGCGATCGTAAGCAGATCACCTAAGATAGGACTAATTTAAATGAAAATCTGATGGCTGGTGAGTGGTGACGTGAACCAACCCATGTATTGTGTTATGAGTTATAAGATCATTACCGGTGACCCCTGCTGGGTACAGAGAACACTTAACTGATTCTTATACACGTGCGGATATATAACTGACTTATACACATGTCGATAACAGGAAAAGTACAGTGGGTACAATAAACGAGGAAATTCTGGTCGATGTAGCTGTGGTGTTGCCTTTTTGATTATGGGTTTTGATACAGTTATAAACTTTGGCAAAACGACAGAGAAAGGTACCATCACATCATACCGAATATATATTGTTTTATATATTTTTTTATTAATTACCTTATTATTTCAAATGTTAATATCAGACCAATCAACAATAAATATTTTTTAAATAATACATTAATGCTTAAATTATTTTTTGATGCAACATTGATAATTTTAAAAATAGGTGACATTTTCTGGAAAACGTGTAAAAAATATTGCATCACAGAATAATTTAACAGGTTGTAATAAAAGTAATTGTAATGGTATACAAAGCATAAACGAATTGACGAATTACAAAACAATCACAAGTTAGAATCAAACTAGTAGGTAGGTTGGTAGGTACCTACGTAATTAGAAGTAACTAAATAGTTCTATAATAGGTACCTATGATCAAAATAGGTTTTAAATAAACTATATCCGACCATACGAACAACAAGCCAGCGACAAGGCGACTACAAGATTTCAGTCACGTAGGTATCTAGTTGGTGATGACGCACTGTAGATATTTTGACCCGTCTTGAAAATTCACTGATGTAGGGTGTGCGAAGCAATTACGGGCATATTCCCTTCTTACTTCCGTCATAAAGATAATGTCACGTTGACTATTGAAAATGAATACAAGATTATAGTCACGTAGGTATCTAGATGGGGATGACGCACTGTAGATACTTTGACCCGTCTTGAAAATCCATTGGTATAGAGTGTACCAACCAATTACGGCTAGAAAAAATAATGTAATGTCAAAAAGAAATCTAGAACTCGTTCAGCAATTTTTATATTACTGTATTTAAAAATAACCATATCAAATAAAGTTTGTTTATTTCATCAAACGTATCATGAAATGCGAGCGTTATAGTAGACTAGCTGCACCCCGCGGTGTTACCCACTGCATTTTTTCGGGATACAAAGTAAGTTATGTGTTATGTGTTAATTCAGGGTGTCAGCTATCCCCATAAATAATTTAATCAAAATCGGTCCAGCGGTTTGAGCGTGATGAGTTAACAAACATACAAATACACTCAAAAACTTTCGCCTTTATAATATTCGTGTGACATAGCTCTATATGACTGGCGGTACTTATCCTAGAGGTTTGATTCCCTTTAACATGAAATTTTGGGTATTTACAAAAATTTTTCCTACACCATCAGATCCGTATCCTGGAGACCATTCATATATTCATTCCCAAGGATCGAAGCACAAAAAAACAATTATTGCTCTGCGCCAATTGAGACGTCAAATTAATAATTATAATTATTCCGTCAATGACTGACGTCAAATTATTACGTCTGTAATTGCATCCTTGAGTGATAAAAAATCAACTAAGTAACTTAGTTGATAGTGTCAGATAATATTCATGATTTTTTGCAATTTAAAGAGTTAGGCACATCCGTCTACAATTGTAATTATTAGATTTAGGTAGGTTAGAAAGTGTAGTGTCGGTTTGAAAGGTTAAAAAAATTACTTTATCGTTAACGCGGAATGTATAAAATGAAACCAATGTCAGTGGATCCCAGGGTTTCCCAGGGATTTCGCATACGCTAGTCAAAGTGGGATCAATCAAAAGTCAAAACATTATAGTCGCCGGATTTAATTTATTCCGTCATATGGTAATTTGATGGTACATAAATAAATAGTGTACTAAATGCTGTATATATTTTTTCAAAAAGAAACAAACTATTCCAATAGTATACTATCACTTAAACTGTAGGTCTTAAACATAAAATCAGGTACGAATCCAGACTCCTCGAAACAAGGAAGAAAGTTTAAGTCTTCATAAAAAAAGAGACCTTGACCCCTGAGTTTGTTTTGGTATTTCTTTTCAAAGGTAGTCAGTTAGGAAATGCCGATGCCATCTAGTTTAAAAACAGTGACGTGTAAAGTGTTTTTGTAAACCTAATTTGCCAAAATAAAATCATGTATCATTTTTTTTTTTTTTTTTTAACAGCCTGTGTTGTCCCACTGCAGGGCAAAGGCCTATCATTATTATTAAAAAAATCACGTCGTTTACAACTTTAGTTTAATAAAATAAAAGGTAAACCAACAATAGTATATACCACCCTATTACGCGATCGCAGAAAGATTAGGTTCAAAAGTCAATCAAATTTATATAAATCATGTGCAATGCCGACACTGTCACGTAGGCCTTACTAGTTATCTTATATCTTTTTAAAAATAAATCGTTTCGCAGGAAAGCGTATAGTTATGATTTGGTATATGAGGATAAATAAATATAAGCCTTTAGGAGTGGCCAGATCCTATTGGTTTTATTACCAACCCTGGACAGACGGTACAGCTACAAACTTGTGTGGCTAGCTAATCGTTTTTTGCTGCATTAGCTAGTTTTTGTATTTAGACAATTCTTAACCAATTATTATATATTGTACACAATAAAATACGTACAGATATTATTAAATATGAGGAGGCCTTTGCCCAGCAGTGGGACACAGAACAGGCTACATAAAAAAAAACAGTTGATGTACACACACGAGCTTAACTCATAATTGAGTTCTCTAACAGCAAACCTTTCAGTGATAGATGTATTTAATTAGTGAGGAGAGAAAAAGTAGAAAGACAAAATAAAAGTAGAAAAAGAAATAAATGAATTCCTCACTCATTCAAATATATCCTTCTGGCTCCTTCTGTATAATTACCCAATAAGGTAATTAATTTGAGAGCACCTCAATAAGACAAAAGGGTTTTAGTTAATCTCTCATTTTGATCTAGAAAGTAAGCATTATGGACTTTGTGTGGGAGGACCTATAATCCATTCAAGACTTTTAAAAGTCCTTGCTTCTAGAGGGTAAAATAAAGGCAGGATTACTTAAAATAATCATTTATACTACGGATAAACTCCACACAACAGTAAGCAAAATAAAGAAGCATTTTCGAGTCAAGATCTTCTTTCCAAAAAAGCCTTTCAATATTGGACGCCCTTACATGTAATCTTTAAGTGTAAGTAATTTAATATTTAAGTATCTATCCCAAAAAGGCGTGAGAACGTTTAGCTTCGTGAATAATTCGAGGCTAATATTAAATAAGGTTTACGAAACCGCCTAAATGTTTTCTGATCTTTGTGTTCAAGAATAATGGGAAAATGATTTCGCTTAGAGCTTTCGTGATCCAGGGGCAAAAAAAAAGAATGTGGCCAGTGTTCCTCCCCGATATTTTCGTATTAAAACCGGTACAGCAGTTTAACGTAAGGCACATAGACAAACAAACAGATTAAGGTACATTAGTAATTGAACTTTTAAACTAGGATATGTTTATTGCGGTAAATATGATAATACATAAAATGGGGTGAATCATCACATCACGCTATACGATTAGGGATCAAAGTTTAATTAAAACTAAAACATACAATGCGAGTACTATCACGTAGCTTCTTGTTATCATTTAAAATGTTTATAAATATGTGTATATTTATAATAAGATACACAATTAAATATTACTTAGTGTAACCTTTTTATTTTGGAAATTTTATATTCTATCTTAATTCAATAATGTATGTTATATCCAAAAACACGTTGGTTTAACGACATAAACAAAATCCTCAAGATCACCTGGACAAAAGACGCTTAAAATAGAGAGGATTGGCAGAGAAAAAGGGAAGCCCCGTATCACCCAGTGGTGGGTGATACGGGGCTGAGATGGTGATACTGTTGTCGCTGATTCAAATTGAAAAAAGAAATCGACACAAGCGGGATACGACCTCGACCTTCGGCTAATTGTGGCACTACTCTTACCAAATAAGCTACCGTGTGTACCTTGTAATTTATTTCTAAATTGTGTAAGGGAAAGGAAACGAGTGGGACTGAAAATAAAGTCCCATTTTTTTTTCTAGTATATCCTTATTTAATAACTAGGTACTAATAATATAATTTGATGACGTCCAACGACAATTGACTAATTGACGCATATTTGCGTAATAAATGGATATTTACGTAGGATGCTGCTAAAACCACGAAACAAACACTTAAAATGATTACTCAAGAAATAGAAATCACAATAATGAAGCAGATAAAGTATTAATTGCCGTTATTGTTGGGAATATCTGGCTCTGTCTTAATAAACCCGAACATAATGATTAGAACATCGCCGTTCTGTCTACGATCGCTACCAACGCCGCGATAAGATAGGACAAATCTAACTACGTCAGTCCAGCAATACTTGTGTCGATCGAAAGTAGTGTTATATTGGTATCTTATCTTAGATTAGTCAGTTGGAATGTCTGTTAAGGATGTTGTTACGCGTATGTTGTAATCCTTTCGCAATTTCGTTCCTTGATATTTCTATGAATGTTGCAAGAATGATGTGTGTCATATGCAACGTTGCATAGGACAAACGAGTCTATATTGCATAGATTATTTTACAAAATTAGGAGACCGTATATCATAATGCGTTGCGCACGTGGGATCTATAATTTCTTTACTATTTTCTCAACGTTACACTTCTCATATAGACCAAAATGTTTATGTTTTGAAAATTGATACATATCTTAGTAATCATACGAAATAAAGAAGGCTGTAAAGTTTCTTTGAACTTGAAGATTACTAATTAGTTGCATTATGTTCGCCACGTGGTAGAGACATCATACGCCCGTGAGTGGCGAAATGGGTGTTGACTTTTGGTGAAAAACACATGTAGCTAACTCCTCTAGGACTACAGAAATTAAATGCGACGTACAAGGAGTGCTCCTTGTACGTCGCATTTAATTTCTGGGATCTGATATAATGTTTTTTTCGTAAATAAAATGTTATTTTATCAACAACAATTTGCGCATACCATAAGCCGTGTGCCTTCTCACCTTAACATAAGACAAGACACAAAGTTTTAACAAGCATGATTTGGAAATCAAACTATTTTTACAGATTAACGCGTAATTTTATTCTGTTTATTACTGGGTCCCGAAGTTTCGAATCATTTATGGTCACGGGCAGACTGAGGTGTTAAAGGACTAAGTTTTACAATTACTGTCAAGCTGCCTAACATTTTACCAGCATGATTTCTGTACTAAGTAAGTGAGATCGCAAAACCAGGATACCAAACCCAGGCGTCATCAAAATTAAAAACCACAATTACAACTAAAACAAAATCCTAAATTGGCGCGAATTCATCGATCCCTCGTAAGATATTAACGGTAGATCACGGGCCATCAATCAATTTTAAATCTTCTTTCCATGGGCGTAAAGTGTATATTCTGATGTGTTCATTCGTGTTATCAAGTCCTACAGATTTAATTAATTCTTAGTCATTGGTAACGGGCATCGGTGACTCAGTTCCGGCATTGACGTTGGACGGCTCATAGTGTTAAGATGATAGGTCAATTTATTACGTCTGTAATGTGTGTATTATTAAAGATTTCCGCAATAATGAATTATTTATTATGACAGTTAAAATATGCTTTTTACTGTGTTAAATCGAAAATCTTGATCCACGATTAAATTGCATGCATTTATACTTAGGTACAATAAAATTTAATTTGATAAAAGAAACCATAACGCAATGTAGGTATTACATTAAATACCCAATGACTCATATAGGTAAATATTTACTTTAAATATTTACTATTCTTTAACACATAAACAGTATTTAAACTCATGCCCAATTAGCCATATCAATTTCTTAAAATAATGAATCACAGAACGTATTTAAAATATATAAGCGTCCACACCTCTTAGTAATACAAGGTCATTGGTAATGCGTGAACCCGTACCGAACAAGTCCGGACAGGTACACTACGCACCAATACTATTAGTGTTCATATCTTAGCATACATTACACGTTTCCTTCGACAAGAGCATTAACAGCTGAAGTAAAACCAGCAGTGTATAACGTTAGAACTTCAACGTTGATGACAAATATTTTCTGGATATACTTGTCTGAACTTGTATGGAAGAATATTGCATCATATAAAAAAATGTTGCAGAACTTAGAAAATAAATTAGATTTTTATGAAAATCTTAGAGATCATAAATATGACAACACAAGATAATTTAAATAATCTGTTTTAAAATTACCATGTTGAAACAGATGGCACTTTCAATACGAACTTTGGACTATAATATAGGTACCTACATACCTACCTTAATAAACAATAGACATAATGTGATAAGAAATACATTATTCTGCGAAATTATTTTCTATTGTGATATTTAATGCCAAATAATTTGGAGTAGGTCAAGTCTGGCTAGGCCAAAATTTGACCTACATTCTTTTCAACAAGACACTATAAAACTAATCTTTTAGAGTAAGTTATACCGACAATAATTAAAACACCACTAATTTTAGATACCTTCAGATTTAACTTTCAAGGATGAAAGCAATAAAACAGTAATAATGTCCTCCTGACCGAACTTCCGTCACAACAGCTGATCTCAGCTGAGTTAAAACTAGCCAACAACGCAAAAGATATAGTGCGTGCAAACACAGTGCACTCTCTATTTCCTCACTATCCAAAACAAAGTGGAGACTCGATTTGAAAAAACGGTCAGCCATTATAAGGTTGACCGTTGCGAGCATTGCTCAACCACGCAGACTGAAGAATTCGAGGATAAATCCAGTATGGAAATATAAGAAATAGAAAAATGACAATAGAAAAATCTATTCCAATCCTGCTAAACGTCTACAAGTAACGTAAATTAAAGACTTAAAGCATCCCCAGCCCAGCACTAATCCCAAACACGCTTCGAAAAAAAGAGTCCGACAGCAATAAAATAATATTACCTATACGCAAATCAAAAATAGTTTTCTTATACGAGTATGTAAACCAATACCGGTTGCACAATTCCAAAAAAACATTAATGGAGAACAACTGGCAGAAATCCCCAAAATGACTTTTCAATAAACAATTGAAAGATTACAAAATCCCTAAATGTTCCGATAACAATGTGTAAAGAATGAAAAATAAATGGGGGAATAACCTGTAAAGCTACAATGTGGACACAATTACAATTTCAATCAGACCTATTAAATCTCATGTATATGAGCAATGTCTATGAAGAAAAGAAAGGAAAAATAATATAGTTCTGAGGAATAACATCGCGTTGACCATGAATCGGTAACATGGCATTGTGATGGGTGCACTACGACATCAATTCGCAGGTCTAAGCTTTAGTCAATACGATACCAAAGATACCTTTGGCTTTAAAATCAAGTTCTGAGCTGCCTTCTTATCCTCCTTCTCAAAAAATGCTTCTCGGTGCTCAAGTTCCAATCCAGCTTTGAAGCTTCCTTCTTCTTATTGTGTCAATGGCTCACCTCCATTTGACTATTCACCAACACATGGTAACTTCAACAGTATCTTAATCAGTAAAGATATTCGTTAAAGTTGCCGTTGCTATACTCATTATAATTTAGTTCCAAAGCTAGACTGAAAGCCCTTTGGAAGTTAGGTCACGTCAAAAGTTAACCAGTCAAAACTTTCGTAGATTAAACTACGAGAGACAAAGTATAAAAAACTCGTATTTTAATATGTTCATCGAAGCTAGGTTAAGTACCCTACTTACTCTACAAGGAATGGACCACACATTAAAAAGCACTCTTTACGAAACATCATAACCATCAATACAAAATTTTACGACGGACCATAAAAAATCACACCATAAAACAACCATTGCCTAGTTTAAAACAGATCGTTTCGCATAAAACCTTGGCTGGTTCAAAAATGAGTCAGTCGCTCGAGATTGTATACAAAATTATTAAGATAATAAGCGGATACGTATATTTTGATCACGAACCCATTGACAATGATCGGTACCGTGCGATTTAAGTGATGGGAAAACGTCGATAAACTTCTTATCGATAGTGTTTAGATTTCATCTAGCTAACGTAATATTTTTCATTCATTACTTGATAGGTAACTGTTTAAAAAATGCAAAATTAAAGAATTTGGTTAATTTGCAGTTGAATTTGTTAAATTGACAAATAAATAAACACTTTCTAAAGTTTGCTTATTGATTTCTTTTATAGCATTCGTATGTATTTTTATATATTTGACAGAATTCTTTCAAAAGTAATTAGAAATGGTGAAATCCAGTAAATAAAGAGTAAATTTTGTCAATAAGCATAATTTCATCGCATTATCACCTATTTGCCGTAGAGAAACGACTACAGTTTGGTTGGAATTACTATGGCGCCTTCGAGAACGCTACCTGATTGGCCGTCTTATCGCTCGGTATTCAACTATGAAAACTTTTTAAATCTCTTTACTTAGTAAATAAATATCTTTAATGATTTTTACTGTATTAGAATTTACAACGTTTAAAGTGTTAAGTTTAATGAATATAAATAACATTAGTGATGCAAAAATAGCTAGTCAATCTTCTTTGTCGCTAGATACATTATTATTATGTACTCATGGTTCCCAAGTACGCATTTTTAAGGCGGGGTTGAGGCTTACAATATATGTATAATAATCGAAACTTTACCAAATAAAATCATGCCGCCAAAACAGGCAAGATTAAATGCGTACAGCATCTAATATCACATTTATCGACATCGCGCCCCACACTAACCGCCAACTAACCTTTACTCGGCTGTATTTTGCTTTTGCAAGTTTAATCATGCTTCTCGGTCGGTTCGTGACGCAACGTTTCGCAACCCGAAACATTATTTTATCTTACAAATTGTATTCGTGTTGCTGTCGGCTGTCGATACGTTGTCCCCGAGCGTGCGGAGTATCGATAACGATAATTTATTAGAGTGTGTGTCATCACTAATTCTTGTTATAATTGGCGTTTATTTCGGACGTCTTGAGTGAAAAGGTTAAGTTAAGCTTTGGTTGAAACTTCGGTAGTTAGTAGATGGTTTACTAACTAACTGACCAATGAGCTTTTAGATTATGGAGAACGTTTATGCCCTGAATTGATACGCAAGCTGACCTTAATTAAGTTTAAGCAATATTATAACTGTCACTCAATATTATAATGTATACAGAAAACAATGTTTCTTTGTAATGAAAAAACCACAAACGCTCTATTGTTTTCAATTCGAGTAGTAAATTGTGTCCTCTAATGGCTTTATTTAACTAAATGTATTTCACTTCAACCTCGCTTAGATGTTGTTTTGCATTAGTTCATGTAAGTTAATCTCGCAATCTTCACACACTAGGGTATTAAAATAAGTATTTATTGCCTGAATTACGCACCTCGTCACAAAAAGTGTTAACAAGTTTGCTAATATTTGTGTAGGTTAGGTACTGCAAAAAACATGGATGTGGCATTGAGTTTGCAGAACTGATTGGCAGAACACAAGTCTAAACATATGACCAATGCGACTTCTACAAAGTCAATTAAAAATACTTGCTCAATTATTCTGACACCATAAAAGAGACTCGTGCTTCATGTAACCAAAATACTGCTATGCGTAATGTAAGTGCAATAACCAGTGCCTACCGCGTTTACGACTGCAGGTACAAAGGAAAATTTTCAAGGAATCAGATGAAATATTCTACATGCAAATACTACGCTGAGCCCATAACGTCACGACCCGAATGGCCCCAAAGGTTACTGGCAGACGACCTGGGTTAACGAACTGTGTAATAAAAAACCTCATAACTGCTCTATTGTTTTCTATTTGATTATAATACGCTTCAATATATTGTGGTTATGTTAATATTTGATATTGTGTTCGTTTCGCTGTAGACAGATGGTGTAGATAAGGAAATGGCTTTAAAATGGGGTCATTATTCCTATAAAACAATTACATCTAACGAAACTTTACAGTATGCGTTGGAATAATTATCTAATATAATTTTACACGATCCGACACTGACAAATAGAACTGATGAAGGAAGCGTTGAAAATATCGACTTCAAATAAGTAAGAACAAAATAAAATGTATCAGGACGAAGCGACAATACCTAATAATACAGGTGACATAATAATAAATATATAAGTCAATTAAACTATTCAGATAGTCCAAATCTTTCTCGAGCACCAATTCATTTTTAATCATAACAAAGTCACACCTAATGATTTCTATCACTTACGCGAATATTAGACATTGAAATAAAACTAGGTTTACGGATTTTATCGCGGTTTTTTAGTAATTGTTCAAATTAGACGTTTAACACCTCAGTCTGCCCGTGACCATGAATGCTGTAAAATCACACCTGTTGTCCAAAAAGTTAGGCGGTAAAGATTTACTTCCAGAATTCCCATTTTCAACCCTAAGCCGATGCAGACGCAAATCGTAACCCTAAAAAATACCTAAACCAATAACAATAAATCATATAAGTTTTCTAATACATTTTTAAAGCACCCCGAGTTGCATCCCCCCGGAATATTGGTCACATAAATCTCTGCGGGTGCGATGTTTTTTATTTCACAAACTGATATTCGTTTGTCGGCGAACTTTCCAAATTTTAGTGTTGAAAATATGGTATAATTTTTGTTTAAGTTTTTGCTCACTTCGTTAGGAGAAAATAAAGTTTACTTGCTACTTAAGTATGCATGTAACCGGGCCTGTATTACGCGAAGGGGTAGGAAGAGATTTGATAATTGTGCACCCACATTTGGGGTGCAATAAAAGAGCATCTAGGAGTGATGATACCTAATTACGTTAGGACGTAATTATGCACACAAAAAACAAAATAAATCGCACACCCTAAGCGGTCAATCACGCTGCGAAGAAGGACCTTGACAGGCCAATCACTTTAGTATGACATTAAACTCATGTCGATATAAAGAAAAATAATCTTACTTCGCTACGAAATATGAATCAGTAGGTACCTACTGCACCTAGTTTATTGGAAGGCGGTCTTAGTAAGGCAAGGTTGATGATGATTATTATGCGAGATTATTATTATAATTCCTATGATATTATACCAGATCAGCAATGGAAACGGTCTGCCAATTACAGGCAAGTGGTAGACCTTTAATAAATTACTATAGCAGTGTGGGTTGGCTCTCTGTGAGTGACCTGAGGCATCATTAGTGACTGTTAGCTTTAATCTCTGTTATGTTGTAGGTACTATATACCTATATCTCTCTATTACGAAGGAGGTCCGTTTTAAGCATATTGCACATGGACGAGTGAGAAATTTGCCATAGTTAAAGTTTATAATTATGGAGAAGAAGCAAAGAAAGCACAATTGTTACCAAAGTGCTGTCAAACAGTGTCACGATTCCTCAGTGGCGACGAGGATGGGATACCGGTTATAAGATTCAGCTAGTAAATCATTTATTTGCATTATGTCTATCTGATATCGCCTATTGAGCTAGCGTAGTGATCAATGCTCAATTCTTCTCTATACAAGAAGAGGCCTTTGCCCTGCAGTGGGACAGTTAGGTTATTATTAAAATATATGTCTATCGGGAAGTTAAGTGAGTTTAACGTGAGGTCGGGAAACTGGACAATGTATGTGGAACGTATAGAAATGTTTTAAACAACAACTTGCCACACGATACGCGTCCGCGCGCACTATGAAGGTCTAGCTATATCTAATACATTACACAAAACTGTTAACTCCTTTTTAAGAATTACACTGAATACTATACTCTAACTGACTACTAGTGTTGTATATGAGTATATTGTTATTTTAATATTATCTTCTACTTATCGACCGGTTGATGAACCTGGTGTCAGAGTTTAAATCGCCTGTAGGCCTCTCACATAGCTTTACGCACATTGAAAAATCTCTCAGGTGTGCCGGTTTCCCCACAATGTTTTCTTTTGCCGTTTTCAGCAACTAATAACTTATTTATATTGCGCACATGAATTGGAAAAAAATAATTCGGGGTTTGAACTTGCGACCTTTGACTTGATAGTCCAACGGTCATACCACTCGGCTATTAGTGCTTATTTTAATATTATACATCTATAAAAACCGATATTGTGAGACAATGATTGTTTCTAAAAAACAAATGTCATTAATAATAATGATGAGGTGGATGATTACAGTATTTACCTAGGTATAAGATTTTTAAAATTAGACTTTAACCCATCGGTATAAGATAGAAAACCAGGAAACTGCAACTACAATCAAACTAATATTTTATTACACAATTACAGTAAATTCTCAGTAAAATAATAACATGTTAATCAAATGAGTCCTTTTTACTGCCGTCCTTAATTTAATATATTAATGATCAATCTATATACCCTACCGACAAAAGGTATGAAATCAATCGATGAGGTCAACTTGCTATAATAAATCAACCTCGGATCATACTGATGATAATCGCATCACTAATTGAGTTTGTAATGTAAGGCTTGGTACACAACAATATGCTTAGTTTTTCTGGCGATAAAACACGTCAGCCCAAGTTCATAGTAAATTCTGAATATTTTAATAAACGACATGATTAATGAGATGTTTGCAGGTTTGGAACAAATCTGGGTATGTTTATTTACTACTGTATCTAAAACACATACAAAACAAGAGCAAAGGGTAAAAATAATTGCAAAATTGGAAAAAAATCTAAATAACAACAAATAAATCAAAGTTAAGTAATCATTGAATCAGAATTCCAAAACCTCAGTAGCTACAACAAATCTAACAAAAAAATTACAAGCACGACTGGTAATCGAACCCCGGACGTCACTCGCCATCGCGTCAGTAACCACGAGATTAACGTTACGATTGATACGCATTATAACAACTGTATTTAAGCCTCAGCTTATATGTCATTCGTGATGACATCTGTAATTTTATGGTATAAAGTTATTACTTATGTTAGCTATGACGTTATTTACGTTACTTCGCAATAAATGACTAGTACTAATAAACTATTAAATACGTATTTAAAATTATGAAGAGATCAATGTTGAGTTGTATTTAGTCAATTAGCGAGATACAAGAAATAAATTGAAGTACCACTGTACAAATATTGTGGGCCTTTGGGATTGAAGTGTCTGTCTAGTCTTTTCTAACACCATCCATTTAGGAATCGCTAACAAACAAAATATATAATAGCAACTTACAACTTCAGACAACTTCTCAACTTACTAAAGATTAACTTATTTTTATCTGGTTATATTAATAAGAACGATTACAAGTTTTTTATAAACATGTTCAGATAATCAGCTTTAAGTAATAGATTGAAAAGCTGCGCTATGGGATGCGGATTCAATTTCACAAGTACGAGCTTGAGTAAAAAAAAATGTTATTAATCCGGGTCTTTTTGTTAGTGCATGTGCCACTAGTGCTACAAAGGTTTAAAAACTAGATACCAGCTTCCCAGCCATTCCATCTTCATTCAAACCGCAACCCCTTATCAGAACAGTTCAGCTAAATGTGGCGATGTAAATTTCGATTTTGGTCGTTTAAGAGCAGACAGGCAACGCAGACACAGCGTGGGCCGGCCCCGGACAGGCGGTTCGACGACCGGCTGGTGCCCGTAAATTAGTGCGTGAAGTTTACTGGAGTCAGACGCTCACGAGCAGTATCGATTGTAAAGTGGCGGTTTCTAGACATTTGGGGATAAACCGTGAGTTTTAAGGGCGTGGAGCATTTGAAAGAATACTGCTAACACGTGTGTAAATATCAGGCTGTAAATTGTTCGAACAGTTTAAAAAGGATATTTGTATCGTAAGGCATTGGACTGCAAATAGAAAGCCTCCACAAGTGATTATACCTAAGTACGTCGGGTGAACCCTAGGCGGTAAAAGTGAAGCAACCAAGGTGTTTCATAGTGTATTGTATGGAGTAGGATGGCGTAGACATCGCGACCAGCTTGTCTCGCTTTGCTTCACCACTATTGATGCCGCGTACAAGTACGGAGCCGAGAGTGAAAGAGACCGACGGGTCTGACAGTCGCGATGCTCAGAGGTTGCAAGGATTGAGAAGGCATATAGAATGAGTCGGGTAATGAGTTAATTTAGCACCTTTCATGAGGAGTTAAAGTTTCAGCCGAAATCACCAACTTTCCTTCCGCCAGACACCTCGGCTAAAGCTAATATAGCTTTGCTAGAGCTAATAAGAACCCATTCTTAGTTCATTTTATATGTTTACATAATAGAAGTGTTAAAATTAATATTATTAAGGAGATCATATAAGTCATATTGGCACAGATAAGCACAGGACCGCGGCGGATGGCTTTCTTTAAGGGACGCTTAGCAGTGAGATGTTGAAGGCTGTGGATGATGATGATGAGCCACATAAACATTAATGTACTTTATTCTGTATTCGAGTATATGAAAGTATATGAAAGTTGTCAGTCTTCAACCGCGGTTTCATTCATATTACCTAAAAAATATTTAAAATCATTTTAATTATACATCATTATGTGTCATGTAGAACGCCCAAATTTTGCCTAACAGTATCGGTCCCGTCCTGTCCCGTGTAGTAGGCATAAGGTGAGCCCCCTTTCCTTCAAAATTAATAATTTCAACTCAGACCACCCGAACTTCGTCTTACATAACAAGTCTCATAAAAATTGAAGAACACATCAAAGGCGTTTAACGTAACCCTTTCACCCCTCCCCCCTGATTTCGTCCGAGGCTAATGAATAAGCGACCTGAGCACAAGTCGTTGACGGAGGATCGAAAGGTCAAAGCCCTGCCACTTGAATCAGTAAAACTCCTGCCCATCGAAAGTTGATGGATTAATGTATAAAAAATCAAAGTTAAATGAATAATGAAATCAGTAACAATATTTTCTTATTTTTCTCCTCCATAACATTTAAATTGGACACTTAGTCTCGATTTCTTGGGTCAACCATAAAAATGTTCAAAAAATAAATTTTCAGTTTATGTAAACCAATTATATTTAGATTCTGTTTTGTTCTTAGAATTTTAGGTAATGCTTTGGGCCTGACGAATGGCCATAGGCTCGCTTTCTATTAAATAGGATACCAAAAGCGTTTAAAATCGAAATGGATATTTTTCCTATTGGGATTTCATGCGTAATCGTATGCATGTACAGTGTACACCATTATGTTTCATGAACCCCCCAACCACTTGCTACTTCACGTAACGAGCCACACGCAATTATGCCTACTATCCTCGACTTCGTTTCTAGCTTAATACAGCCCTGTCTTTCAGTCTTCACGTACGTCATCTTATTCTAATGAACACAACTCAATATTTCCTTAACATTCATCAACCAGAGATTTCGAAATGATATTTAAATAAATCCATTTCAGTAGCGCTGTAAACAAACCCAAGTGATTTTTCAATGCATCACCGTCCGCTGGGTGCAGTGTACATGATGTTATTCACCGAGCATCGAACTCGTGTCCTTGGCCTCAGGCCTTTGCCGCTCGAGCCTACGTGGCGCGAATCACGTAGAGTAAGGTTCTCTAGAAGTGCTCTTTGTAAATAACTGCAGAATATTATCAGAATGTTTTTGGTTTTTACAACTTAATAGGAGTATAAGTTAACTATCGGTATCGATTTACTGCTCGACTTGTCTTAGGTCCGATATCTGTTCTGGAATATTTGTTATGAGCCTAAAAAAGTTTCTAAAAGTTTCATAACGACCAGTATATGACCACATCTGGTTATGTTCTGGAAAGTTCTGTTATAATTGACGTTTATACTATGCATACAATATTATTCCTAAGTATCTTTATAATACCCTGGTACTTCCAGTAACGTCATACATTCACTCAATGTCCTGTCAGTCAGTCTACAACATAATGTTAATTGGTATCGCTTCTAGTGCTCTTATTGTGCCCTGGTACTTGCTAAGATACCTAGCTGGATGCACAATAACCACGATTGTATTAAATATTTTGTGCACTGTTTTTTCCATGTGCATGGATGGATAAATGGGAATTATCATATGCTCATTTTAGTAGAAGCATCCTGCCAGCTAGGTGGGGCGACGATATACGCAAAATGGCTGGCAGTGGTTGCAGGCGGAGGGCCGAAGATCGAGCTCAGTGGCGTGCCATAGGAGAGGCCAGATGTCCAGCAGTGGACTAAAGATAGGCTGATGATGATGATGATGATCCTGCCAGTAACTAAGAAGGAACATGTAAATTATACGTCGACATTTTCGCAATATTCTCCTGGTGTAGGTATACTACTGTATTTAAATTGAAATGACGCCTGCTAAACGAATTTCAGTCACGGCGGCCTATCTCACCTGAGACTAGGTAACTACGCAGGAGATATTATAGTGCACTAGTATGCGCGCAAGCATATGTGCACTCTTAAACCTCTTAATCCCCCGATCTTAGAATCCAATGAGACGTTAGACGACGGCCAGAATGGGGATCAGGAGCAGAGCCAACGACTTAACGTACTTTCCGAAACACAGGGGTCTTAATGTAAAACGGCCACCGTCCATAAGACTGACCGCGGCGAGCACTACTTAACCTTACAGACCGGTTTAGTCGAACCCTGATGAATTAAATTTATTTATGTAGCAACCTATTTAAATACCAAATATTTTTGTGTACAGACAGGGATAACCCAGTAGGGACAACTCTTAGTTTTTTGGTAAAAACCAACTGAAATACTAAAGAAGATAATTGAATTTCAAATTATACAGCACTAAATTTACGTTCTAGAACTACGCAAAGTCGCCGGCAACACCTAGTTACATAAGTATCGAACGTTCTCCATAATTCAAGGTTACGGAGATTGGGCGGGACACACAGACAGTCAAGCTGGAGCGTGTCCAGAACAAGTCACGACCTGTTTGAGATGTTGAACTGTTTGCACTTGTCGATAAACGTGTTATAATAATATAAATTATATGATCATATACCTGATTGGCCTCATCGGCCTTATACGGGGAAATGAGACGCAAAAGAGACCGATACCTACCATTCTTAGGTTAAACGAATTCAGGTACGTTGCCGTCACAATAACAATCCAACTTGGATCAGAAATGCGATTAACCTTCAAAGTGTATCGAAGATAACTCGTTTGAGATTCACTATTTTGACAAATAAATTATCATTATTTTAACAATTGAATACCTAAAACTATGACGTCACGCTACATTGCCCAATGTAGTAAGCAGAGATGGACTTAAAGATCAACAACATCTCGCTAAAGTAATAAGTACAAGTAAAAGAGGGTGTGGTGTGCACAATTGATAATTAAAATGTTAGTTAAACAGTATTACAGAGTTTATTAACGACAACTTGAAGGGTTGTTATTGAAAACTGATACACTTAGGTAGCTTTGCCAAAAAGTTTAGAAGTAGGTAGGTAGCCCAGAATACAGTGACCCTAAATGTTTCATCGCACACCGAGGTCCATCGGCACCGCACGGGCATACTAACAAAGCGTTTAACAATCTGCGATTACTGGACTGATATTATCTTAGTACGATTAATGGCTGGCCCTTTATCCAATGTCGATAACCGTGGTAAAATGAAACGGTACAACGTGAACCTCCAATCACCAAAATTCAACTTAACGATAAACGACACAAAGCTCAATTTAGATTGCAATACCAAGAGCTTCCGAAAGATTTTTTTGTAGTTTACATTTCAAGCCTTCTCCCATTTGTAATAGGGTTGTTATTCAATTGCGTGTTGATTTCTAAATAATAGCCTATGTGCAGGGCCAGTTGTATGTCCTCGGGGTACAATAGGTAGGTCTGCAACAGATATATCTTGAAAACGAGACAATTTAAGGTATAAGTGGAATATTAAACGTGTCAGGAAGAAGTAAGGTCTTTATTGTGAGGCACTGAATAGACAGTTTGTAATTCAAATTGATTTACAGTGCAGCATTCTGTTTTGTTGCATAGTCCTGGAGTTCCAATAGTAATTATTATTGACAGTTGTATGTAGTAACTTAGTTTTAAAATTTGAAAGAATTGGTAGGCATTTTACTGAGCTAACAAGTTACCTACTACTAAACTAGGTCCTACACATTGAAGACCTTTCGTAAGTTACTTGAGGTACACAAATTTCAATGACTGTATTGGTACTTTTTTTAATCAATCTTTTCCAGAAAATACCAGCGTTACAATGAAGACAAGGTAAGCTTAGTAGATACATAATTATTATCCGTCTATTACTGTCTCAATGCAGTGCATCGGTGACTTTTCATACAGTGAAGAGACGGGCAACGGGCGTCGGGCATTGGTCACCATGTTTGCTTACCGCGAGTTGAAAATTTCAAAAATGATGTTTCTCATTACCGTTATTCAGAGTCTAATAAATAATAATAACAGCTTATAACTGTTTCAGTGAAGGGCAAACGCTCCATTTCTAAAAGGTTTGAGCATTGATTTCACCACACTAGCCTACTGTGGGTTGGCGATTTCAGATAATTAAATCCAGATGCCTCACGTTGTTTTCCATCACCGTCTGATATGAAATTCAAAATTACGAGGGTCCTAAAGAGCTGGTCTCCTTAAATCGATACTAAGCGATTCTGTTCAAGAACATGCTGCTAAGCCCCTTAAAACTTTGCCCTGATGAAACTTCGCAATCAAATTTCAGTGTAAGCTAATTGAACTTTGGGCTAAAAAGTTCCTAACTTTAATGCTAGTTAATAATTTTTATAATAGTCAAAGTTTATGGATAGTGATATTAAAGCTCATTTAAACTTTTTACAGCCAGTGACGAGGTGGGGCTTAGAGGCATGTGTTTGAATTGAGGGTGGGTATGCCATCAACTGTCCCTTACATGTGAAATGAAATATAATAAGCATATAGAATTGATGAAGAAGAAAGGTCTGCGCGAATACACACCACTACTTGAGACGAGAACTTTTATCAAGCATTAGAAGAGCCATAACAACACATTATAAGGAAAAAGCGTTTTGATTATTGTTCTGCAATTATTGTTTATTTTTCTTGGTAATAAATGAGCTATCCGATCTTCTATTTAAAATATATTTTTCATACGTTCGTTGCGTGATTATGTTGAATTTAGGATAAATTGCTAATATAGATAGATTTGCACCACATAGTTTAGAAAGTAGGTTAATCAAATCAGAATGTTTTATTGTACTTAACATTCGCATGGACCTTAAGAACTACCTAGGTCTGTATTACTTATTGTTATGGGTACTCAAAACATAACTTGCGTGGCTACTTCACACCATAAATCTATAGACATGACAACCATCAGGTGCTCTGGCTTCAAACTTTAAAGTTTTTCCAACAAAAACTCCACTTTCTGCTTTTTTTACAAAAAAAACCTACAGGTTGATCCTTTTCACGCGGCGTCCAATAATGCGATTCCTATGTACCTGCTAATTGCGTCCAGCGGGGTTCTGTTACCGGCTATAGTAATGTTTGTATTCAGGATCGTAATAAAGATAGTATACAGAGTGATAAATATTACTCTCTTCTTCTTATAGGGTATTTAAAAAGTTAAAATTATTAAGAGTAGGTCCTTCTTAAATTGATTATTTTAAAGGTCAGTCTTAGCAGATATTTGTTTTTTGTTTTAGCTGCAATGTTTTAGTACTCGTAATTATTTAATACTGAATGACTGATACCTATAGTAGTAATACTACACAAACTTCCATTAGGATGACCATTATTCCTTTATTTACTACAACAATTTTATAGTTCTTAGTCAATGAGATCCTACTTAACGTTACTTTTTTACTTCATCCTAAAATAGAATAGAACAAGTTTTGATAGCACAAAATCAAACAAAAGACTCTAATCCCCCTGTAGCTACTGCCGAGATCACCTGCGACAATGGAGTCGAAAGAAGAAAAACAAACGAAACTCAGGCACCGGGGGGAAGTCCCGCGTTATAGACACTTTAATATACTTAAACAGGTATTCAAAATAATGATATTACTACGACTGCCTCGTTGGTCTAGTGGTTGCTAAGCGCGACTGCTGAGCACGAGGTCCTGGGTTCGAATCCCGGGTCGGGCAAAGTGTTACTAGGTTTTTCCATTAGGTAATTCTCAGTAGCAGCACGGAATCTGGATTTGTGCCCGGTTAATGGCAATAGGCTCGCCCCCTATTACATTGGGACCTAAAACATAACTGGCGAAATGTGGGTGTACTATATGTGCACCTCTGCCTACCCCTTCGGGGAATACAGGCGTGATGTTATGTTGTTTTTTTGATATTACTTATTAAGATTAAAGAGATGGGAATAGGCTCCTATTACATTGAGACCTAAAAAACATTACTGGCGAAATGAAGTTGTACTATTATGTTAACCTCTGCCTACCCCTTCGGGGAATACAGGCGTGATGTGATGTTATGTAAGATTAAAGAATACACCAAAAATTATTGTTTTCAAAAAATCGACTGAATCTGAAACCTAACTTATTGTTAAATAAAACTCGCCTAGCTTTACGATTTTTTTTCATTCGTGTTGGGTTAGGTTTGAAAGACATGAAATATCACACGCACAACAGAAAAAATGCGGATCACTTACAGTTTGTCCCATACGGAATCAAACCAGTGACCCTTAGCACCGAAGTCCAATCACTTAGTCTTTGTGTCAATTGGGATCGTCAAAATGTCGACCACATTGTCATAATCAGAAAAGTCTCCGTCGCTTCTAGACCATAATAATGTAACAGGCAGTTCTATGATTCGTTTACATATAGAGGAAAGTGATTCCAGCCAATCTTGAGGGGCTTGCTTGCTACTGCGGGTCCCAATGCCGCCAGATACTTTCATTTCAATCTGATTCTTATCAAAGCATATCGACATATTCATTTCCATGCAATATCGCCAGTTACGACACGAAGGAATATTTTATTCTTAGATGAAAACCAGGCAGTTAAAATATAAAATAACTGCTTAAGTACTATGATCACTGAAATATAAAACCATAAAAGATTTACTAGAAACCATAATCTTATAATATCGTTAAAACATCGACGAATTACGAAACATCTTTCTGAGAAAGCTTTAGTTTTTTAAATCCGATACCAAGGGGATCATTGGAATTCAAACCATGATTTCTTGGGAATAAGGTTTGAAGTTATTTATAGGTAAGAAAGGAAGTAATATGTCGTGTGATTATCCGTTCTCAGTTGTTCTATGAAATGGTGCTTTGTGGAGATTTGTAGGTAAATTAATTTTAAGAAAATACAGAAATGTTTGTTGTTCTATCTTGTTACGTATATTTAACCGTCGACAGGAGAAATGTTTTGATGTTTTTGACAGACGGCAAAACAGTTCCTGAAATACGGAAGGACATTAATTGATTTATCATTCAGTTCTCTTGTTTTGTAGTTGACGATCGTATTAGATATCGGAAATATGTTTTAAGATAAATTAATTTCAGACATACTGTTTTCTAGGTTTTGTTTTATGTTTTAGCTAGCAAAGTACTTTAATATTTATTCTAATTTGGGGCAAATAACCGGCTCCGTCGCATACCTTGGGAGAGCCCTATGTATAGCAGAGCAGCTCTGCTATACATAGGGCTCTCTCATTGGTAACTGCTGCAGTGAACTGCAACGGGCTGATGAAGACGATGGTGAACAGGACTCAATAGCAACAAGTACCTACCGAAATTTTGAAATGATTAAGTAAATTGATATTCATCTAATCAAGTAAATATCAAGACTGTTTCATTTGTAAATATTAATTGTGTAGAAGAAATTCATTATGTTTACAAGCGTGTTATATTGTTTAGACTTAAAGATTTCCAGACGGCTCTAACACACGCTATAATATACTCAAAGCTGTTCAATATTGACAGTCCGATGTAACCTAATCGATAGGTTAGGGTGATAGAACTTATAATGAAAGTACGCATGAATGTCACTGCTTTAATCTGATACCAGACAAACATTAATTATTTATTTTTGATAAAGTTGCTAATATTGTTTCATATTGAAACGTTGCTTGCTTAATAATGAATGGAGAGCCTCAACAAATATGAGAAAAACAATAGATAAAAACACAAAAAGCAGGACCGGTAAGCTAATACTGCTGATTACGAAAAGATAAAGAAATGTATAAAGCAAAAAACACTTATATTCACCGAATAAAATACGTCCTATTAAACTTGTAATACGACGACAATAGTATTCAAAATTAAACAGTTGAAGACACGTATTTTTGAACCAAACCAACTGAGTGTGAACCCTACTACCGATGATAATAGTCGAGTTGTTAACCCTAAAAACTAATAAGCCAAGCTGAAACTTTGCTTACTTCGAGGAAATACAACAAACATTAAAATAAATAAACAGAAGGAAAACAATTCAAATTCAATTACGAAAATACAATGTAATTTGGATGAATATTTTAACTTGGCTGGACATGCACGTCTAGATTGCAGCTATAAGTCACCATTAATTGCATAGTCATAATTTGAAATGACAATAACCTCACATTAGAGTCATTGATCGCCAGTCAAGGTCATAGTTCATTTCCAATCTGTTGAACTACAAGCCAAGTTCGCGAGCCAACGTGAATTTGTACGAGATAGCAAATTTACAGATTATGGTGAAATTCTTGATCCATTTACGGCGAACACCTTGCTAATATGGATATTGGATGTATTTGACAATGTTATAGCTAATTTTTTTTAGGCAATATTATGGAATATAAATTAATGAAGATATTATAATTTTGAGAAGGTTTCATTAAAAATATACTTTCCCTATAGTAAACAACGTTCTTTTCAATTATTTCCTTTGACGAGTCTCATGTTTGTATTTGGATATGACTTGACCTGATGAACCGAACCCTCGACAGACATGTGATGTACTAAATGTTTATTCTAGAAGAAATTTATATAAGTCTCTAACTCGCTGGCTTTGTAAATCTAAATTATTATTTATATCAGGTTTTTTGCATTATTTGTTAGTTTGTGACTTTTTTCTGCTGTCACACATGTTCATCCAGAATTATGCGGCTACCCTGAACTTTTATTTTAAACTTTACTTAGCATTTCATCATGATCCTATCTACGAGCTATATTTTAATGTACATTGTAAAACACAATCAAGACACTTAATTGACTTCTATAAAGGTCTCTGTGGAAGATAAAGATATCCCAATCGTGTTCCGACCACCTCACCATCACCATTTAAAATTAAACATTCAATTAACGAGAAACGTTGCGGTTCAAACAATTGTGGTCCCGAGCTTTCTCGGGCACAATTAATAGAACTTAGTCAATCAGGCATCTTGCAAAGCTCAACAAATGTTCTCCATTATGCTGATAACATCAGTGGAAGGGGTTCTTACAATTACTGTACAATCTACAGACAAATCAACGGGTACCGCACAAATAGATTTTATATCTCAAATGTTTGGTGCAAGATGGAAGAGTTTTAGGGAAACTACTAAAACGTTATTTTAAAACTAAATAAATACAAATATACCAAATAAAAATGATTTGAAAGACTGTCACAATAGAATGATAAAATAATACCAACTTCCTTTCGATCAAGAAAACCTTATAAAATGTCGAACTTTAAGAACCCTAAAACCGCTAATAATATCCAATGCTCCTATTCCCTTTGGGTAAACCTATAAAAAGTTGTAAAGATTTAATAAATACTAAATATAAAAATAAAATTCCAGTATTTAATTCGTAAATGTTTTGGTATTGATTACTTAAACTGCATTTAATGAGCCGGACAAATACAAGTGGTCGATTTTCATAAAGATATTCATGAGATAATAGATATTCTCCTCGAGGCTACAACAGACAAGATTCGCTCCTGTTTAAAAACGTCTTTAGAATTCCTAATTAGATTTCTCTATTTGGAATCATGTTAAATTAGGAAACTGCTGGATAGTAATGAAGATGATGACACTTTTGAACCACTGGTTAGACGTTTTGTAAGTGCGTTTTTGTTGCCTGTATACGAGTACAAACCTTGTGACTATGACTCTAAAGTATAATTTATGAATCATCCATTCAACAAGCATAGCCTTTGTGAATTTACACTTTGACGATCAAAAGGTGTTTAAGATTTCTTCAGAAATGAGCTTCTTTAAAAATATAATAACTAATACCGTTTAATATCTATCTGCGATTAAAATGTTCCGAATTTTTCTGTACATATTTTTCATATAGATACAACGTTATATTGCCAAATTCTCCGCTACCGCTTCAGCCGTAAACCTCTCACGTTTAGTGGCAATAAATATTTATCGTTCACGTCAGACCCTGGGATTAAGACGAAACTACACAAATATTGTTCCGATACACTACGGCGCGGTCACTTTGTAGTCAATTGTTTTAGGCCAGTTATTTACGAGCTTCAAGTGGTTCCCAATTCTTTCATGTGCAATGTTTTAATGAGCGAGGGTTTTCTAGCAAATTGTCGATAAATAAAACTTTAGTTTAAAATAGCTTGAGGATCCTCAAACAGTTAATGGAATTCGTAAAACTAAGACGCTATGAAAACGAAAAAAACAGTGTTGTTCATTTGTGTTATAATCTGCAAGTCCTGCCGCTATAGTATCTTTTTTATTAGTGCTTTTTGTTGGCTTCTTATAGGCCAATATTATGCTTTATATAGGATAAATTTTAGATATAAATAGTTACGATCCATTTTAAATCCCATATAAAGCATTTTTTGTTACATTATTAATTGTTGTAGGTTAGAATTGGGTTAGTAATCTGGAATTTCGAACCAGCTGTTTAAAACTTCAAACTTAATTAGGAACGTTCTAGAGAGGTAGTCTAGTAGTACCACGATCTTTGATATCAGAATGAAAATGTAATTAATCAAAGTCATTATAATTATTTTGATAATGCTTAAACACGAAATAAACCCGAACCATAGTCTACACGAGAAATCGTAAACACATCTTTGATTACGTCAACGGCTTAACGTAATTGCTCAAGTAAGGGTCGGCAGAGCTAATGCTTACTTGAGGGTTGTTTTATTAATACGTCACATAATGGTATTTATTGGATCAGGTGTTCCCGTTCAATTCCATCGTGTATCGTCTATGGTTAAGGAAAGACCCTTTGTCACCCTAGAACGTGGTCACTTTGTCAATTAACCGACCCAGATTCTAATAAACCAATAAATAATTCTATTTCCTCAGTTGAGTCATCGTGAAAGAAAATAGGTCGTTCTGACTGTAACCTTTACAAAAATAGATATAATATATGTCTACTTGGATAAAGAATGTGGGATGGCGAGAGATTGCTGAAGAAAACATTTAACATTTTTAAATATCGTAAGTAGCATCAAGATTAAAAGAAACAATAATGATAGAACGATTCAAACTGAATAAAATCTTCGAATGACGGATAATATAATTTAGCAAGTATACAAGTAAGTGTCGAGCTACTTAAAGTTCAAATTTTTCTAAACCCAAAAATATTTTTTTGGAAATACTAAAATCATTAAGAGGTAGGTTTTTAAGTGGCTCAGTTGATAGTTTAGGGCAAGTATAATAATATTCTATTTGAACTAAATTAACACAAAGATAAAAGCGAAACTTTAAAAATAACGCTAATCAATTTGTAGTGAAGTGGCAACGACCTAAAATAAACTTAAGTACTAAATGCTAAACGGAATTTACGAATAGGCGTGATGAACAACAAACCATAAAACAAGAAAAGGAACTATTCAATGCAAGCTATAAACGATGCAATGCCTACAAACAACACCTGTGTTAATACTAATTATAATAAATTGTTATCAACAAACATGTAATTTTTACATCAACAATTGTGCAAACAAAACTGAAATGGTGTGTGACAGATAGAAAGCATTTCAACAATATGTAACCCGGTAATGTAATTATTTGGAGTGATTATAATGTTAGTGTATACAGCCATTTGCGTCATAATTAAGACTACTTATAATTGTAAAATGTAAATAGCCTTATTATTTGACATCATTTTTAGTTTATTAACAGTACAAAATCAAATTCAAGAAATATTTTCTAAAATATAGTGAATAATGGCGTTCCATGGTGTTATTTCAATTAGTTATCATCGCAGTGTGATAATTATCTAGAAGTTGTGAGAACACAACTTTTCAAACGTCAACAATCAAAAGTGCCTATAAAAAGTGAAGAGTATCATAATAGTTATAGGAAAGTCAAGATAAATTTTAGTCTTATATTTTAATTCACTATTTTAGAACTGTTTTCAGTAAAAGTAAGTGCATTTCAAAAGAATATTATTCTCGAATGTTCTCATCTCCGAGAATCGGCTTATACGTAATTATTGTCTGACACCCAAAGACCTAGAACAGAATTTTATATCCAAGGATTATCCTTAGATCTGTTATTATTCAGTGAGAATTACTCTTTCTGAGAAAGAATGAATTATGATCGTAGAAACGGAGATTGGAAAGGAGATGGAAATAGATATTTGAAGATAAAAGTATTAGAATCTTTTCTCAGCTACTAATTTATTTTTATTTCATAGACTTTATTAAGTCAAATATTATGAGATGGCTACGAGGTTTGCGGATTTGGGTTGACATGTTTGACCCCTGAGTTTGTTTGGGTATTTCATCTCATAAGTAGTATTAGAAAATACAACATCTGGTTTAAAACAAATTACGTGTAGAAGTGTTTTTGTTAATCTTATATGCAAAAATAAAGTATTTTATAACTACAAAGCATAGAGCTGTAACTCCTTAAATAATTTGAAATTGATTATTTACTTATTTATTATCGGCGATCAGTTAAGTTCTTCGTCGGTCAAAATTCAATTATTCTGATAATATCTTATGAGGCAACAAACACGAATCCGAATTGTATTCAATATTATTGTTTCTTTTTATCAGCGCAGTTCTTTATATATTCTTGTTATCCCACGCGTGAATCTCATGTCAATGTTTAGTTCCCGAAATAAAAACAGTGTTATCGTACGTCGTCAACTAGTCTGGTGCCGCGCACCTTGGCAGCCGATCGAGATAGCTCCGTATCGTAGCAGTTATCTGCGCGTTTGGGACAAGGGAGGAGCGAAAGAAAAAAGTACCACTTTTCAAAAGTGAAAACCAACTAGCCCCAGTATTTTCTTACTAAGCAATGGACTTGGACTAATTTAACTGTTTGCAAAATCGGCCTTTATGGTCGATAATATAGGGGGGAAACTGACAGATCATTATTAATTTAATCTCAGAAAGTATACCAGTATAATGGTATAATTATTACAACGACTATCAAGTTTTACAATATAATTCTCCACTACAATGCAAAGCTCAAAATTACAGCATCCTCCCAAGTTATTGCCAAGGGCTGTTTGGCAAATAATAACAGTGTTATCATACGTCGTCGACAAGTCTCATAGCGCGCACCTTGGATGCTGACATATAATATACATGACACATATGTAATGCCTATCGCAGCACTTATCTCTGCTGTTGGAGCAAGGCAGTAGCGGAAGCCGGATGCCTAATAAATCTCCGAAGATGATGAAATGTTCCAATTCTTGAAGGGTAACTTTAGACAAGATTTCTGTCCAAGACTTCATACGATTGCCTCAAAACCTTTACTGAAACTAAACGAAACTTAGTAGGTAACGTACGACAATGCGGACCAAAACTAACGGAGAAAAATGCCTAAATTACGCAAGCGACTAGAGTATTTTGTCCTATTAGACTTTTCTGGCAAGGCACTGCATGTTTACTGCTTATCTACGTTAAACTAACTTAGTAGTCAACTTTGGAAATGTGTCCTTTCAGTTTCAAATATTCCAAAAAATCACACTTAAACCTTTTAAATTACTACCAAAAATCATTACGATCATCTGCCAGTTCATTCGCAGCTGCAGTTACTTTAAAATTAGGCTTAAAAATATGTATATCATCATTATTATTACGCTCCATCTCAACCCTTGTGCCTTGCGGTAGCAATCTGGTATCGTTCATTGAACTAAGGCGAAGGACAGTGAGAAAGTATGTTTATACGCGTACCACTATTGTAATCTGTTTACATTGCTGTAAGTATACTGTGTAGTCATACTGTTTAATGCTTTTTCATATTTAAATCTGAATAGTAGACTGAATATTATACTAGCTGTAATAGAATGGAAGATTCCAGACCAGCCCCGTTACCATGAACTCTTACAGCAGGACATTTTCCGTTGTGGAAGCGAGACGCTGCACTTAGCGGGTAGCGACATCTCGCTTCCACATTTTTTTTACCAAATGAAAACTGATGGCGATCTTAAGAATTTACACATATTATAAAAAAAGTTATATTCAGGCATTTTAACTATTTTGCAGCATGTTAGCTATGCAAAAAGAAAATCTATGCAAAATACCTAAGTTTCTACTTTGAAGTGATAAAAGAATAAACGAGATCTCAAACAATCAGATAAACAATCATATTATTGCGTCAAACTAGAAAATATGAATTTCACATAACATTACGTGCATTTCGCCAACTCGAGACTGATTCGCGCAAACGACGCGTAAAATTCACAACGGGATTACGCGAAATGACGTCATAAAGCAAAATTACGCGACGAACGGTCTCCCGAACGATCGCTTGTTTCGTTGCTCGAATATATTTGCGATGATGTTTGAGTGTCTTAGACTTAGACATTTGAATACACTTTGACTACTTTATTAGATTAGACTATTAGATTTTCGAGCTTTCAGTTCTAACACCGTGATTTGATTTATGCCTGAAACGAATTAATAATGACCAACGAAATACTCTTCTGGATAGCTTTGCGCTTCTCAATACGGGTCCTAAAGAATCGACATACAGGCACAATTCATAATAGTCTATTCCATTTTATTAGAAAAAAAAAACCATTGTGTACCTGGAGACAACAAACCATTACAATTCAACTGTCATCATAGTTGTTGAATCAATTACAAGGCTTCAAACGAATCCAGTCCATGCAATAGTACGATTAAAAACAGTTGAACCTTGTAAAACGAATTAATCATAAACACACACACAAATCAATCGATAGAACCTTGGGAGGTTCTCCGAAGGAATCTAATATAACCTTTGGCGATACGACAATATTGTTTAAAGAAAATTATCTAAATTGTTAGCGTCAAGTTATCGCGAAGGTACGCCCGGCGGCATGCCCGTTATTTTAGGCATTTTCAATTATGTACCGGACCATTTTTTGGGGTACCGTGAGCTTAAAATTTGCTTCTGATTTTGCAATGGATTCTATTTGCGAATCGTGTTTGAATTATAATTATTAATTTATAAAAACAGTATTTTGGTCTTTACTCAATACGTTATATTTATTATACATACATACTTTGAAAAAAAAAAACAAATTGGACACATTATACAAAATGGATGACACTTGCTAGATAAGAAACCAGAAAATTACGAGTATTACCATTTGAGAATTAAACTTTATGTGTGACGCGTGTTAGATGTCTGGCATATTATACAGGCAGTATGTGATAAACCGAAATTGACTTCATCTGGTAACAACAAACTCAAAAATATTTACGGAACCCACTCTAGACAACGACGGTTTTGTTTGACCAACTTTTTTTGCCTGCCATCAGTTTTGTTGGAGAAAACTATGCCATCCCCCACTGAGTCGAGCTACCTGATTTCTGGTCTTTGCAACATAGTATCGGAAGTCTGACTATACTGCAAAGTATTCGCTAAAATTGAAACATTGTAAGATGGAGATAAAATATTTCCGCAATCGTCTCAAAAGGAAATAAAAGAGAGAGAGTGTATGAATATCATTACGGATGTATATTCTGAATCAGATGTGTATTATATATTTTAAATCCACATTTCAGTCAAGATTCAAATGTGCAGATATATTGCCATTTGATTGGAAACATCAGTCAGTGTAGACCTAAAATAACAAAAAGTACCTGTACCATTAAACAAGAAATTATAAAATCTTTGTTTGACACCGAAAACCAAGTTTTTAGGACATTATTAAGACTTTATCAACATTTAAATGAGACACCGAAAGTGTTAGTTAGGACCTTGTTACAATTGACACCCGATACTAGTTCCTCATATCCTAATCAGTGAACTGTTTCCTCAGAAAAATATATTCTTCAGGCTCACATCTTCATATTTTACTTAAAAACTACAAAGCAACTTTCAAAACCACACAAGAACTAACTTGAGAAATTACAATATTACAAAAAAGTCCGAAAAAGCGAGACTTAAATTACAAAGGCTGCCAATAACAAGTTTCAGTTAGTTTGAATTTTAATAAAGTCGCTTCAAGTTTGGTCTACCAACTTCTGCGAGGGTTAAGACTTCAAGTATTAAGTCACGCTAAATTGGCTGCCGCATCGATGCTCTTTTCACTGAGCGAATTTTAAAATAGGCTTCGAATTTTGATAGCAGCATTTTGGATTTTTGTTGGGATTTGAACTGTTGTTTTATGATTTAGAAATAGACTGATTGGTGTTTAAGCTTTAAATATCAAAGGTAATTTAAAGTATAGAACAGTTTTTATCTCATTTAATTTTTGGTTTGATTTGTAAAAAAAATAAGTTGTTTGGCAGTTTCCTTCTAAGCGCATTAGGTGGTGATTAGGACTCTATTGTGCGTTGGAACTTTAACGAACTCTTGTTAAACACTCAATTGACAGAAACCCAGATTTCAAACCCTTTTATCTTGTCAGTCAGATGAGTTTTAGAGTACAAGTGTGAGCTGTCACCGAAACATTTGTTGAGCCGAGACTTGCGCACTAACAAATCACTTTACCACTTGGAAATTTCCCCAAAACACAACCTCAAAACGCCAATCTTCACGCCAAAACACGATTGCATCAAATCCCGAGGTTTATCGCCTTTCTTTATAAATTCCGCCACTACAGGAACAACAAAAGCTAAAGATAAAACAAAAAGGTTTAATAACACCGTACGTTGGTAATTCTCTCTATTTTTGCCGGTCATAACTTAAGGAGAGAAATAAGGCAGCCTGAGTCGTTGTGCGAAACAATAATAAAAATAATAAATCCCCTTCAAACGCGGCTGACAGACGCGAAACTATTCGCCGGCGATTTAAGGAGAACCATGAGGGTCGGATTTATTGGGATATAATTAAAATTGTGTTTGAAGCATCTAGTCACTTTATGTAATGGATTTCAAGTTATGTTGTTGGTGGAAGAAGCATTTTTAAGATTTTTTGATTGTTGAGTATCAAATCTACGACAAAATGTAAGCAATCAAAGGTTATAAAAAAAATGCACGTTATACTGAATACTGTTTTGACCCAAGTACAGTAAATACACATTCCCAGAACTATAATATTATCCAAAGATATTGTATCTATCCATAGATATAGCATATCTATGTATATGCGAATGACATTGTCGCTATCGCAGGAATAACCTGGAGCACAGCAACTCGCTTAGATAAAGTGAAGCCTACACCCAGCAGTGTCCGAACTCGGGCTGGGCACTGATTATATTGATGATGGCAGTCTTAACAAAGTTTTTCCCGAGGATTAAGGACAAGACAACCAAGATAACATACAGAGACGTTAAACATCAAAAACCATAGGTATTTATTGTGACATAATATTTGCATCAATAAAAGATAATAAAACTCCAAATATGGCACAATTAATGATTCAGACATAACAAAGAATAGATAACCAATCAAAAAACTTACAGATCTTCTAATATTTTACATACCATTATAATAAAATAAACTATAAAACTGTTAATATTTACCACAGCAATACAGTTTAAATTGAACTCATTTCCAAACTATCACCACAAAATTTATTTCCATCGTTTGCTTTTACGTCAAACAAAAAAAAAACAAAATCTCAGACACACCATGTTGCTTTTATTCCCGGAGAAGTGGGATAACACTTAATTTGAGCAATAAAAACAGAAATCTTGCAAATTCATTAAGCTTTTAACAGAACGACCCATAATTATAGAGTCGTTTCACCATTATTAATAACTCATAAAACAATACGAGAAGAAAATAAATTGTTAAGACTGCCTAGTGGAAATTCTTGGCTCCGAGCCTAATAGTGGCATTTTGAATCAGTTTGTTGTTTCTTGTAAAACATTTTAACAATTATACTGTTTCTCTAATCGTGTGTGTGTAATAGATGACATAGCTAAACTAATTCTCAGTTTATTTGTGACTTTATAGTAAAACAAAGTGTTAAATATAAGCCATTAGAGTGAACACTGTGCAGTTGTAATATAGTAAAAATGTATTTTGAACGATCTCAATTTGAAATAAAAATACAGTGGCAGTATAAAATGGTAAACAATATTTTTAAATATAATTTTATATTTTATTTTATTGGTAAGCTTAATTGGAATTGAAGCAACATAGCTACAAAAAGTAAAAATTGTGATTGGCCCAAATTCACCAGTCAGTTGTCGAAACGATTTCAAATTTTAATCCCACAATATAGACACCACTAATGCTTAAAAAAGCTGTGCATTATTACTATAAAATCCTTTTTTTAATTGAGAGTAGGAAGGTAAAATTTGGATTTTTAACATGGCTAGCCCAGTATATTCCCATAATATGAAGCACTATGGGCACCCTATCGAAATCCCGTCACCGCCAGCGCCTCGGTGCGAATCCAAACGAAAATGCGGGAAAATTTTGTTTTACATGCGAAAATGGAGAAATACGCCTTCAAGGAGCCAACATCGAGAAAAACCGTGGAACAATTGAACTGGAGTGTTTCAGTCCGCGTCGGAAATGACAGCTTTCCAATTCAATAGAATGGGGTTTGATTCTGTTTATGGCAGCAGTTGTATAGAATTTATAATTTGGAGCTTGCTGATATGGGATTCTATGGTTTAAAATGTTTGCGAGAATATTTGAAAGGAAAAAATAAAATCTTAGCGTGCCCTCTTGTTAAACAAAAAATATAAAACGAATTGAAAACACAAAATTAATTAAAAAATGCAAACTTTTTCTTAAGCCACGATTACGTATTTCTATGATTTCTAATGAACCCATAGAGTTTGTAAAAACCTAATTCACAGTACCAACCTTATTATTTACATGTGACAGTCGGACACAATCGGATAACCTATACATTGCACAATCTAGCTATTACAATTCGTGTGTATCGAACCCACGGCAAAGGAAATAGTCTCATCGAATTCCAGAGTCCTCTCGTAATACACCTTGAGGAACCAAAAGGGTTACTCTCCCAACTGTAAGCTGAGTATATGACATCCGAAAACCTATCGACATTTAGGTACTCGAAACAAAAAATATTTAAAACCAACGAGTATTTATTTAGTGATTATGCTTAATAGTTTCTTAGTATATGTCAATGCCTATATTCACCAAATATAGTTTTTAACAGCAAAATTTCGCTAAAGCCATTAAACTGTAATATGTAGCCAAGTAAATGGAAAAAAAACTAATAAAATTAGCCTATAACAAATATAATGAAAATACAATAATCGCAATGATAGTAGTTTCGTGGAACTGAGCCCTCCGATTAAAAGTCCTTCCTTCAAAACTGTAAAAAATATTTATTAGGGAAACCCGATGCATAATATTACATAATTAACCACACTGATAAATCTTTCCATACATCAGAGTCAAACAATACGCAAGAAAGAAAACTAAGCGGATATATTTAACTCGGTAACACAAAAAAGGTTGGACCGTTGACAACGTTACGTAGCACCACAATACATCATGTAATCTCTCATATTCCAAAATCTAAATAAAGATTTTCAACTAACGTCAAAATAAGCTTCGATCAAAAGGGGCCAAGCGAGTAGAAAACCGACTGGAACAAACGCCCAAAGATATTTCAGACAAAAGTTTGGAAAGGTAACCTGTAGAATTCTGACCGAGCTCGGGTTCAATATCAGCTCAGCTCTCTAGCAAAACCGCATCGATTTAAGCCCCTATCATCCAAACGTGAGGCGGAGGGAGGATTTTATAACCCTTATTTTAGATAATACGCGGCTGAATAACCAAGGTTCAATACATTTTTAGACAATTTCGGTGTAGGTTTAATTCTGTATGTGAGGTGACTGAAATAGGTGCAAAAATATTGTTGTTTTTTTAGGATATAAAGCTTGCCAGCTTAGCATTTTGGTACATCATTATAATTCATCTTACATGCAAAACATGTTATTTGTGTTCTACAATATGTTTTTTTCTTGAACATGAATAAATCATTGAAAAATCAAACCTTACTCTTGGCACAAATTATATAACAAGCTGCAGATAAGTAAACAAACCAAAACTCTTTAAACCAACACAGAAAGAGATTGACCCATCATTTATATGCGCCTTAATACAAAACTGTTACGAAGACCCAATCAATCATCCTAAAGTGAACAAATCAATTTGCCGCAAAAAACCAGGGCCTTGCTCCCTGCTCACCCTACATTGTCGGCCACTCCACCTGATTTCTGCAACATCGCATCCTAATCCCGTATCAGAGGATCCGACCGCCATTTTACGTCTCTTAGTTTCGATGGCTCGGATTTTGCACTTTACGACGATCATAAAACGAGATGGATGTTTTTTGATTAGATTTAATTTGTAGAAAGACCGGTGGGAAATAGCGTTTGCTGTTTAATTTATTACGTTGGGAAAGTACCGCGCTTTCATAAAAAAGTAGCTAAGTCCAGAAAATTACTTAATCGTTTAGATCAAAATGGCTTTTTTATATCGGATTTTGTCGAGGATTTTCGCCAGAATCGTAAATGTTTTTCATGAAACATCAGCCTCGGTATAAAAAAGTACAATTGAAAATAGTATTATACAAAGGAATATAAGTTACGATACCACTTGTAGGTGTTTAATCACATAATTCTTTTAACAATTTCTAGAGCTACATATTTTCTATTACTAATAGTTCGAAGGCAGTATAAGAGGTCTACATTTTTCCAACCAGCCATTGTGCATATAAAACAGACAATAAAGAACCAGATAAATATAAATTGCTTGCACAAAGCCAACATGAAATGCAACAAACTAGAGAAAGTCCACAACCCTCGAACGCTGATCTTTAAAACCTTACCCGGACATTCTAATATCGGCCACAAGACGTTACATTCGCACGGATATATCCCGGTTAAATACCGACTAGGGGTGCCCGGGTATCCCGACGGCGTGAAGGAATTCTATTGTTTCAAGAATTTAAATTTTAGACAACGTTGGGCTTGAGTTTTGGGTGCTTTGCCCGGTTTGTTTGGGTGTAAACCCAGGCTTACGATGGGTATCATACAGCTGTGTGGGTTGTGTAAACGATGCCTGCATATGCGCCACATGGTTTGTATATTCCACTGTTTTCAATTTATAGCAGACCTATTTAAAGCTTCAGAAAAATGTAAAGAAAATCATACAAAATACTCGCCTACATTTTTTAACGAATTTCATAACTAACAACAGACGTCCAATATAATTTTAAAATGTTAGATTGGAATACAAAATTCAAACTGCAGGATTTTAAACGAACTATTTTCCTAAACAACACAAATTAACAAAAAAAAACACAGTATTTTATCTAGACAGTTGCAATTTCAAGAATATTTAAATCATTCAGAATATTTATCATTAAAAATATTCTCAAAAAAATGTTCAATAAATAATTTTCGACCCAATGTTCAACAAATAATCGGTATGTAGTTCAAGTCCCCTTTTAATGAATACATGCGATTTCACACCTAGAAACCAACGATCCCGTCTATTCAATTTGCCACAAACAGATAAATCAAACGAACAATTCAGTGCATTTCTTCCCATCCCTGGGACGATACGTCCGGACCTACAGTGGGGAAATTGAACTGTTGTTTTCCAAATGTATTAGTACATTTATTCGCGCTGGATGCATCCCGTCTCGATACCGTACGATAATATTTTAACTTTATCTCGAATACTGTAACGAGAATTCTTCTGGTGTTACAGTGTAGAAGAGTTAGAGAATGCAGTGGGACAATTGTTGTTTTTGAATCGGAATTTCGACAAAGATAACGAACACAAAGTTACAAAAACATTATATTGAATACAATAAGAAGATCTAACCTATTTTATATTAACAAACTGATGGCGTAATATTTTATGACGACCTGATTGACGCAGTGGTTAAGCGATTGGACTGGTGCGCCTAAGGTTGCGGATTCAATTCCCGCACGGGTAAAATTAGTGCGATCTGAAGATGTTTGTCCCGAGTCTGGGTATCTTTGTTTATATGATATTGCCTGTTTGTGAAATGCACCCACGACACAGGAAAAATTTCTAGAGGCGGGGGACATTTTTATAAAGAAAATTGGTAAAAGAAATGATCTCCTGATATTAATTTTCAATTTATCAATAACAATACAAAAACCTTGTCGAGCTGAATTTCTTTACAATATTTTCTATTCTGTGGCATCCACAAAGGACGATGCAAAAGCGACACGGCATGTTTATATCCGAGGGGGAAGCAAAAAGTGCAGCGTTCTGACTACCTCTTTAACATAATAATAGATTTCGGCTGGCTAGAATTTATTTCTAACCAGTTTCGGCTGGCGACTTGCGAAAATCCAGATATTTGGGAATTGTTGGTAAATGGTAATTTTGTTGCTACGTAACTAAAGTGCTAAATTCTAAAAGCACTTTAAATAAATAGTAGCTTTGATTTTGTTTATAGATCTATTAAGAGTATAAGCGTAGGAATTTTAAATAAATAATTTTGGTGATGGTTATGCAACCATTTTCTTGAACTTACAAAGCTTTCCTTATCTTCATCATCATCGACTGCCAGACTTCACCCACTACGAAGTTAAAATCTTTACAAGAAGAATTATATTTATTTACAACATAATTACAAACTTATTTATTCTAAAGAAATAGAAGAATTTGTCATCCGACATCTTTGTCAAATGTGCAATTGATTAATCTTCAGCGGATTTTAAAATAAGAATTTTACAAATTGTTGGTGGCCAGTACCTACACGAACATATTAGTGTTTTAAACTTTTTCTTACCTTTTAATAAAGAAGATCGTTTAAAATGAGGTTTATTTCTTGAACTATTACGTAGACATAATATTAATTGCATTTTATATTGTTATTCAAAATATCTGAGGGACGTGTAAAACATCTGCCATCAAAAATATCTGCCAAATTCTTTGAAATTGAACATTCTGATGAATCCAGTCAAAAACTTCTGATGCTTAGTAATATTATTAGAGACATTTTTGCATTATTTAGAAGTATATTCTTAAAAGTTTATAGCATCATAAGCATCTTGGATACGCATACCATTTCTCAAAATACGTGAAAACTTCGCCCAAAATAACGGTACAAATATTATTATTAAACTGAGCTACAAGGAAACTCACTTCAATTCCGTTGAAGACCGCCCGAAAACAGAACAAGGTAGTTCCATTACAAACTCGAATTTTGCTAAGCCTTATCCGACGTGAAATATGTAAAAAGTAATGAGAATATTGTACGCCATAACGAAATCAACGCACACAACATTTTATCATTATTTAGACCAAGTATTAAGCTTATTACTTCAAGAGTTCACAATTTTAACACGGAATTCTGACACGGTAATTTCGACTTTATTTCTTTGGAGTTAAAAGCTGTTGAGGCTGAAAAGTAGTGATGAGCAATTTCGGTCTTACGGTTCTGTGTTTCAAGAAAAACTTTGTCAATCCCTATGAGATGTATAAACTGGATGATAAAGACGTAAGTAGGTTGCAACTTAATTTGGGAACTCAAACTTTAGAGGTTTGGAATAGGTGTTGGTTTAAAAAACGCAAGGAGATAGTTCTTGTTGTTTTGTAAGGGTTCTGCAGTACTGTTGTGTTTATATAACTTGTTTTATATCAGTCTGACATTCAATAAACATAACACCTCTTTCAAGGCAGTCAAATTATATCCTATCGAAACGGTGACAATGGTGGAAAATTTAAAATACGTGAATAAATACTATTTTAAATCAGATAAAATCTTCGATAGTGAGTAATTAATGTTTTTACGTTCTATCTGGCTAAGCTAGAAATGTCTAACTACGCTAGGCATAAGTATTTAATTTTAAAAAATCATGGTAAAAGTAAATACGTCATACATTCATTTGAAAAAACAACATTTTTTGCTTCATGTTGCAATTAACTACCTACCCCATTTTCCTAATAAAATAAAAGGGAAGGAATTTCTTTAGGAAACACGTCTCAAAGTTAGTATTAATTAAGGCCCAGGCAACGCACTAGTCAGTCAGACCGCAATCTGTTGAGTCGAGGTGTCGATCCCAGTACCTTGGGCTTAGTTAATTCAATTCCGCTGGAACGTTCGAGAGAGCTGTCACCGCTCCACCTGAATTTAAGCCTAACATTCCTGACTTGCTCGTGACGGACGAAACAGAGATATAAATAAATTATTTAATCGTCAATTAGTCCGTGCTGTTGTGGTGAGAGTTTCAATATCAATTCCTTAGTATTTTTAGAAAAGGCAAAGTTTAGTTTTATTTAAATAAAGCTACGGTATTTTATAAAACAAAACCATTTTTTTTTAATTATGTAAATGATTTCCAGGCACTTACATAGTCTAGATTAGGCCCATTCTAAACGTCACTCCGGATGTGAACTTACAAAAAACTTCTTGGTACCCTCCTTTTATAATCAGTTTTACAATTCAGTGTAATCAAGAAGATACACATACAGTCACCAGGACGAATTTATTGATTTATAATCCACGTTTTATATTAAATTAAACACTTAAGTTTTAGGAACCAGAAACTACAATTTTAGATATAAGAATTGTAATCTACATACTATGATTTTGATTTTAAACCATTATAGCTACATAAACTTTGGCCATATTCTATGCCGGTGGATATATTTGATTGCTAAGGTAAATGATTAAATTGAACGATAATACTTAACTAAAACCTAAACCAAACAAGGGTCTCTTAAATTCAGGAACCCAACTGTAAAAAATGGTGAGGTGATGAGATCTAGTGGAAGCCGAGTTTCTCATTTAAAAACGTCGTAAAACGTCGAGAGAATGTTTTGACACCGTTCCTAATATAAATTTAGGGAGTGTACACACTAGATAAGGTAACTCGGATCGTAAAAACCAACGAATCAAGGCGGAGAGATAGCGGGACGTTGGTTTATTCTTATCCCCGACTGAAGGAAACGTATTCATCTTTCGTTATTTCTTGAGGTAATGATGAATGGTATTTTGGAATTTTATGAATGGAATTTTTAATGATCGGACAGATAAAACCTTGGAGACTGTAAGTTATATATTTTTTTTGCAACAATGTTTTTAAAAATATGTATCTATTTAAGACTAAATTCTTTTAAGCTTGACTTGGTTTTGAAACCAATTAGATTTCTATCATCATTATCAACATATTTTAATGAACCCAGGTCATGAATCATTCGCAACATTTATTTAGATACTACAGTAAACTATACAATTGTTTGAAATGTAATACATCTAATACATAAAGTTAGGCTGTGTAGTAGGATACTAAACGAAACCGAACGACAAATTTATGTGTATGCTTCATCTCATCTCTCAGCCTATCCTAGTCCACTGCTAGACATAGGCCTTTCCCAAGGTGTGATTATTAAAAAAACTGGTTTTCTTAACTTTTATTAGGTACCAATTTAATATTTTTGGTAATGTATTTTTTTTTTTTTTTTTTTTTAAATGTTAAAAACTTTTTATTTCGTGAATTATAACTATTTTACAACTATATACAACTTAAATCTAATACAGAATGAAAACAATATATACAAAAATAAAAAGTTAAAAAGCATCAAAAAATTCATCCCCATCGATGTCAACCGGTAACGTGCCCAAAAGACTGGCAGCATTGCCACGTTGAATGGCAATGCTAATTCTTTGGCCGAAAAATGAACCAGCCCTTTGGTCACGTGTGGAGTCGACTAAGCGCTTTGCCAAGTCTTTAAACAAAGCGCGAGCGCTCGGACCCCATGGCCCAAATGTTTCAACCCCAAACGGCTCAAAAATACAATTACCTATTAGGTTATTGTATTTCCGCCGTTTGAGGGTCTCCGCAGCAGCAGCAGCAGTGCCAGCGCAAATTGCCGAGCCAGAAACATGAGAAGATGCAAGGGTATCGACGCACGTTGCGTCCCACACCAAAGGCCTTCCCAATTTCCAGGGTAACAACGACATACCATCTGGTCTCTTTCCATCGTCACGTACCAAGCCATTTGGTTCTAGTACGGCTGGTACGCCGGCGGTGACAAGAGCACGACGGATGATGTCATTTATGTTACTATGTCGCGGTATGCGACCTGCACTCCTACTGCATGATAGACCATGCCGTCCGAGGCTGTCCACCGCTTCACCACACTGACATCGATGAGGAGTGACGCATGGAGTCCCTAAACGTAAACTAACGGCAATGCGGAAACTGTTGTCATCCAACATTGTTCCAATGTTAGACGACGGAAGTACCTGCAGCCAAAGACCCGACTCCCACTCTCCCACAGCCAGCAAACGAGCGCAGGTTGTATTTAACTTTTAATCAGAAGAAGGTTTGTGTTACATTTCACCCGAATTCCCCGCAGCCCAGTATATCTACCCCTTAAAATCCTCGATGCGTTCGTCATTTCCCCTGAGTTTTTTACGAGCCAAGCCAGAAACGTCAAGTTAATCAAGTAGTACCCCAACATAGCGGAAAGCGTTTTTAATTAAACTTCATTGCGTAATTCGTCTGTTAAGAGTTTTACCATCCTACATAGGTACCTAAACATATTTTATAATATTACTAGCTGTGCTCCTCGGTTTCACCCGCGTCATTTCTGTTAACTCCATTAGACTTCTGCAATCCTGGCACTCAAGACGCGAGCTGTCAAATATCAATTGCGGAAGATGGCGGAATAACAAACCTATTTTATTTAAAATTATCAGTGTTTGTCTACTTGTATTACGCATGTATTATACATAATTTTGACGACCTGATTAGCGCAGTGGCTAAGCGATTGGACTGCTGCGCTAAGGGTTGCGGGTTCGATTCCCGCACGGGGCAAAACTTTGTGCGAACCACAGATGTTTGTCCCGAGTCTGGGTGTTTGTGTATGTGAATATTTCATGTTTGTGAAACGCACCTACGATACAGGAGAAATTCCTAGTGTGGGGCGACGTTTTTTAAAACACAAAAAAAAAAAATATATCCTTTGAATCACTGTTTAAAATAAACCGCATCAAAATCCATTGTATTGGGATTTTGGTAAAATACTGATAATACTTGAGTTAGATTTCTTGAAATAAAAGTCCGCCATTAATTTTTCCATAGATATAATTCCTTTTTTTTTTAAACCACACAATGACATTACATGTCACAGAGTAAAAATATATTGGACCTATTATAAGATTACTCATTATTCTAACACTCCCACTTAATTTTATAATAGGTAATAAAAACAAACTATAATTACTCAACGCTTGAGAACTTCATCTCTATTTTTAATAAATTTACCAGAAGGCAAAGCTTTCGTGAGATAATCCGCAAGTTGACGTGAACTTTCAATGTACTTAATACAAATAATATTTTGTTCAACTTTTTCTCTAATAAAATTGTAACGTACGTCGATATGCTTTGTCCTTCTGTGGTAAACTGGGTTATTAATTAACTTAATAGTACTTTGGTTATCAACACACAATGTAACCATTGTTTGTGGTTCTTCTATATCAACTAACAACTGTTGAAGCCACAAAATTTCTTTAGCAGCTTCACTCGCTGCTATGTATTCAGATTCTGTGGATGACAAAGCTACAGTATTTTGTTTTCTACTGGCCCATGTGACAGGCCCACCATTCATTATGAAAATATATCCAGTATTAGACTTCCTGGAGTCTACATCAGAGGCAAAATCTGAATCTGAATAACCAACCAACTCAGTATTACAGTTATACACAATACATAAATCCTTAGTATTTATCAAATAGCGTATTATTCTTTTGACAGCATTTACATGATCCTGACTAGGATTATTCAAATATCTGCTAACAACATTCACTGAGTAAGCTATGTCAGGCCTAGAAACAATAGCTAGAAACATTAAGGCTCCCACTGCTTCTCTATATGGGTAATTTACAACCTTTTCATCAATATTTTTCATTAACACTACATTATTATCAGCAGGTGTACTACAAGAATTGGCATTTGACATATTAAAGTTGTTAATAATCTGTTCTATATAACGTTTTTGACTGATAACAATAGAACCATTACTTCTAGTAATCTCCATACCAACAAAACAAGTAACATTTAAAATTTTCATTCTGAAACTCTTTTTCAGGTCCTGTATAATATGTTTCATAGTGTCATTATTTTTACATAACAACAAAGCATCATCTACATACAGTATCAAAATTACCTTATACTCATTAAAATGTCCAATAAACACACAAGTGTCAGAATTACACATTTTAAAACCATAAGTAGTAAGGAAACTACTAAATTTATGATTCCAACAACGAGAAGACTGCTTTAAGCCATACAACGATTTATTTAACTTACAGATTTGTTCTGGCTCAGCTCTCACTCCTTTAGGAATCTCCATATAGACATCTTCTAATAGCTCACCATATAAAAATGCTGTTTTTATATCAAACTGCTGGATTTCATAATTTTCCCTTGCTGCAAGTGACAGTAGAACTCTAATAGAATCATACCTTGTTGTGGGGGAAAATGTCTCCTTATAATCAATGTCCTTTACTTGTGTAAATCCTCTTGCACAAAGACGAGCTTTGTATCTCTCTATACTACCGTCTGGATTCGTCTTAATACAAAACACCCATTTAGATGTTATGGTTTTCTCATTATTCTTCTTTATAATCTTCCAAGTTTGATTTTCTGTATGTGACTGTAATTCTTCTCTTATAGCTTCTTTCCATTTGTCACAATTTTTAGATTTAATTGCTTCTTCATAAGTTTGAGGTAAGGTGTCAAATTCAGTGAAATTTATTTCTGCAATATAATTTCTTCTAGGTCTCAAATTTATATTATTTCTTTCTTCATCACTCGAAATAGACTGTGAAGGTTCATATGTTTCATCATTAGGATCTGAACAGCTTCTCATGCTTTCATCACTAAGATAATCATTTCTTTCATGTTCCCTAGGTGAATCTGGTACGAGAGTCGACACATCACTTCCATTACGCGACATATTTTGTTGTTCATCAGCAAAGAGAATCTTAGTAATATTCTTCCTTAACAATGGAACTTTATCTTCATTAAAAACAACATTTCTGCTTACTGTTACTTTCCCTGTTTCACTGTCATACATCCGGTAATTTTCATTTTCATATCCCACTAACATCAGCTTCACACTTTTCTTGTCAAGTTTCTTTCTTATTTGATCTGGGATATGTACATAGCCTTCTGAACCAAATACTCTAATGTGTTTAAGGGATGGCTTCTCTCTATGCCATAACTCATATGGAGACACATCCTTGGTTTGGCTAGATGAACTCCGGTTCAATAAATAGACAGAACAATTCACGGCTTCAGCCCATAGGTTCAATGGAATATCACGGGAATATAACATGGATCTTACACTCTCCATGATTGTGCGCATCTCACGTTCAGCCCTCCCGTTCTGCTCGGGGGTGTAGGGTGCAGTGCGTTCATGAACAATCCCCTCCTTTTCCAAGTAAGCTTTAAACTCATTGTTAATATACTCACGGCCATTGTCTGTGTGCAGTATACGAACACCATGTTGAAACTTGTTTTTCACAATTGCATTATACCTTTTAAAGCAATCAAATACATCACTCTTGTGCTTTATAATATAAACATGTTTGTAGCTTGTGGTACCATCTTTGAATAACACAAAATATCTAGCACCTGAGACAGATGGGTGCTCTACAGGTCCACATACATCACTATAAGCTAGATCACCAGGCTCACTTTGTACTCTCTGAGATCTATGGAATGGTAACCGGCATTGCTTGCCGTACAAACAGGCTTCACAAATAAAATTATCTATGTCTGTCAAGGTCACAGGTAGTGCACCATTCTTACTCATATTTTGTATATCTTTCACATTCAGGTGTCCTAACCTTTCATGCCACACTTTGACACTTGTTTGCACTAGATTGCAGTTCACTTGTTCAATAGTTTGTATATTCAATTCATAGAGGTTGTTATTTTTCAACCTTGCACACATAACTACCAGTTTATCTTTAAATATAAGGGCATCATTATTTCTCTTTACAATAGTATAACCCTTTCTTGTTGCCATTCCTTCTGAAAACAAATTTCTTCTTAATTCTGGCACATATAACACATCTTTTATGATGCTTTGTTCCCATACACCATCTACGCATTTGTTAATCAAAATACTTCCACGGCCACTCACTTTTAGTTCCTTTGTATTTCCAAGTTTAACATTTCTGTTCTTATCATCACTATGATATTCATGAAATTCATAGAAATATTCTCGTCTGTATGTCATATGAGCTGATGCTCCACTATCCAGTATCCATACATCATTCTCATTAACATCTGATGTGGTCTTTTCTGCATTAAATGCTAACATACTCGGCTGCTCTTGGTTCTTTCGACCAGACTTCTTAGGTGCTCTACAATCTCTTGCAAAATGACCTCTTTTATTACAGTTGTAACACGCAAATCTATGACTTGAGTTAATTGTATTGCTCGTGGAGGTGTTATTATTACTATTTGGCTTTCCATAGTGTTTAGCTTGTTTTGAACTCCTCTTGGTGATCACTAAGGCTGTCTCATCACCCATATCATTCTCCAAACTTGCTTCTTCATCAATCAGACGAGATGTCAAGTTTTGAATAGTCTGATTATCTGGGTCTAGTGATAACCATGCTTGTCGCAGTGAACGATATGTTGATGGTAATGTACTTAAAATCTTTGTCATTACTGCTGTGTCACTGATTTTCTCACCAGTCTCACGTAGCTGCTTTGCTAACCCTTCCACCTTGGACACGTGGTGTGCCATCGTGTCACTGGTACTATATGAATATTGGTAGAACTTCTCATGAATTAACATTTTGTTATATTCTGATTTCTGTTCATATAATGCTTCTAATTTTGTCATGACCTGTTTAGCAGTCTCGCAGTTTTCTATAAGAGATATTTGGTTCAAATCCATGGACGAGGTTAGAATAAACATGGCCATACCATCATCTTTATTCCATTGCACTTGCGAACTGGTTTCCACGGGTCTTGCTTTTTCTATGTCTAATCCCTTCGCTCTTAACGCACATTTTACTTGAAATTTCCATTGTTTGAAATTTCTTCCATCGAACTTCTCAATTTTCATCGCGTTCGTAACCTCCATTATACGTAACGCTTAGTTTTGCACCGTTTGTATTTTGCTCTTAACTCAATTTTATCATGTGCCTGGGCCCATAACCTATTGGGATTTTGGTAAAATACTGATAATACTTGAGTTAGATTTCTTGAAATAAAAGTCCGCCATTAATTTTTCCATAGATATAATTCCTTTTTTTTTTAAACCACACAATGACATTACATGTCACAGAGTAAAAATATATTGGACCTATTATAAGATTACTCATTATTCTAACACATTGCGTGGTTTTAAAGATCTACATAGGGACAGACAGACAGACAGCGGGAAGAGACTTTGTTTAGTAGTGCTATAGGTTACATATACCTATCTACGGGTGTTGGCGTGTGTCGCGAAGTAAATTTTGATTAAACGTTGTGTAGGTAACGTGTTGAGACTTCGTGCGGTCCCTTGTTCAACATCGCACTCCATTTTCTAATTCTGGTCTCTTTGGGATTTGAAAGGCAACACAAAAAGGTTTGAGTTACTTACTATAGTTGGATATGAATGAAGAAATATACCTGTGTGTTTGTGTATGTGAGGGTCCATGTTTGTAAACCGCACCCACGGCACAGGAAAAAATCCTAGAGACGCGCGACTTAAAAAAAGACCTTTATGCTTTTCAAGTTTCTGTTTTCTATATTTACATGTTATCAGAAATGAATAAATTAGAGCAGTTTAAATTTTCTCTTTCCTTTTTTTTCAATTGGTATCTAAATATTAGTAATTAAAAGGCTATTGTCTGTCGTTTGACGTTATCTAAAATAATAAAGCGATAAATAGTGTGTTGTTTCGAAACCAATTGTCCTAAAGTGCTATGACTATTGAATCAGTAGATGTGAGAGCCCCACAGAATATCTATTTTACAAATGAATAAACAAAATAACCACCGCTTCCCTTTCAAGAAAATTACTTAGAAATATGACGGGTGTACAGGGGGTTTCTTTTTGTATTGTTAAATAAATACAACTATTGTGGAGTGTTTTGTGACTGAAAAGAAGTATTTTTTTCTTAGATTGCTTTTGTTATATTAATTTGTATTTTGAACACTAGCATAAACCAAAGGAATAAGTTGAGAATAATTGACGACCTGAATGGCGCAGTGGCTAAGCGATTAGACTCCTGCGTAAGGGTTCGATGCCCGCACGGGGCAAAAACTTGTGGGATCCACACATATTTGCCCCGAGTCTGGGTGTTTGTGTATGTGATATTACATGTTTGTAAAACGCACCCACGATACAGGATAAAGGCATAGTGGCAACGTTCTTTAAAAAATGAAATAGGTACCATCCTATGATCGCCGGTGACATACCTAATGTAGGTCCAATAAAATGCAGTGGGTCACGTCGTCACCTAATATAAAAAGTCCTGTCGCGAGGCCAAGAATAACTCAATTATTTTCACCCGTTTGACAGATTTTAGTATCCAATCTACAAAACATTATTCGGAAATGAATACGCAGGTTAAACATGATCAGATGAATATCTCGGTACAACCAGCTAATTAATTTAACCTAATTGCATTACAAATAAATCATAAACAGATCAATATAACCTCGTAACACACAAACTTGCGTGCATATAAAATATAACGCTATGCTAATCACGCTATTAAAAAAACACGCACAGCTTCCTTATGTATTATTTTAATGTATGGTAAATATCTTCATTAGTTTAACAAAATGGCAAAAACTTGTAATATGTGGCCGTGCATTGAATCTTGTTAGACGCTTTCGAGCTTGACTAAGGCTTGGTGTTTTAGACGACAGATGACCTGGTTGGCGTAGTGGTTGCGCGATTGGATTGCTGCGCTAAGGGTTGTGGGTTCAATTCCGACATTTTTTAAATTGAACAAAAGGATGGTATTCTTCTATGAAACAATATGTGTTTTTAGTTCTTCGACTTATCTTCCTTAAATTATATAAGATTTAGATATTATGTAACACTGTGTTTAGCTGCAGTTATTTTGTTATTATGTTTGTGTAGTTTGCATGCCATCTGGTAGGATATGGTTAATGTGCACTATAAAATCATGTAAGAACTTTTATGTACCCATATTCGCAAATGAATAAATGATTTGATTTGATTTGATTTGATTCCAGGTTAGCTTGGTCAGTCTATTGGTATCGTTTGTATATCTAATGCTGAAGTCAACTTTGCCAATTTGCCATTATACATGTTTATTTTTTAACCAAAGAGGGACGGACGAAAGAAAATTATACATAGAACTATAGCTACATTATAAAAATATCCTATGTAATACGAGGGTCAAACTGAAAGTTCTTAGAAAATCAAAAACTGATTACATTAGCCAGTTATTAGTTTTATTATATCTTTTCAAAATATTGTCCATTCACGTCAATACACCGCTGCATGCGATGGAACCACTGGGAAAAGCACTTTGCCCACTCGTCTTTAGGGTTCTCTTCAATGGCATCGCGATACGCAGCCACCGCTTCTTCAGCATTCATAAACCGCTTTCCTTTAAATTTTTCTTTAATTTTTGGAAATAAATAAAAATCACAACGTGGTGAAGGAGGATCCTACTGCGAGGTCGTTTCTCTCGAACTTTTTCCAAGACAAGTGGCAAACAATTGGTAGTGTACCATTCTGCAGAAACTGTTTTTTGATCCTCTAACACAATTGTTGCGAAATGACCTATCCTTCCAAAGAACGAGGCCACCATTTTTTTTCCCGCACTTCGATCTCTCTTCACTTTAGTTGGCAACCTCTCGAAAGGAAACACCCACTGAGCAGATTGTCTTTTGGTTTCAGGATCATAACAGTAAATCCAGCTTTCGTCACCTGTTAGTATGTCGAACACAGCATTTGAGTCACCTCCGTTAAATCTTTCAATCATTTTACGGCACCAATCCACACGATGGAGTTTTTGAGCCTCAGTCAAATTATGAGGTATCCACCGGGCGCAAAGCTTCCTGACTGCTAAATGTTCGTGGAGGATTTTGTGCACTTGACTCATACCGATGCCTAAGCTTGTCCGAATCTGCTGATAGGTCACTCTTTTGTCAGTCTCTATCATACGCCGCACAACACAGATGTTATCTTCAGTCGTCGCCGTAGAAGGCCGTCCTTCACGTAAATCATCAGTGAGATTAGTGCGACCACGTTTAAACTCATTAAACCAGTTGTAAACTGTCGCACGAGATGGGGCTTCATCGTGAAAGGCCAATCGTAGTCTATCATAACTTTCTTGTTGACTTAAATGACATCGAAAGTCATAAAAAATCATTGCACGAAAATTTTCTCGTGTTAAATTCATGTTGACGTGACACAGACAATTTTCAATTTGCCGCCAAATCGTAAAACAAATGACAAATTAATGAAATATATACTCAGTAATATTGGCAAAGAGTTCTATTTTCAAATTTTAGAATTATTTTTTTATTATATTGTTTATAAGTGGCCAGTTCTAAGAACTTTCAGTTTGACCCTCGTATGATTGTCGTTAAAAAAAATTAACTATTATTTCCAATATGAAATTACAATCAACTCTTCTATTTCCAAAAACATCAGCCTGTATATAAAATAAGGCGGGCGTCACACCGGAGGGCGGAACGCGTAACGCGTCATCAACCATCACGGGGCAGTCATTGTTCCAAGAAATATTCCATCCGAACCCACCTAAGTGATTGTCGGGCTTAATTCTATCATACCACGCATTTATAGGAGTTTTATACTTACTTGATGTGGTTGACTGTAAATAAATCGAAGTAATAAGTAGTTTATGCCATCTAGTTTTTAAAAAATGACGTGTAAAAGTGTTTTTTTTAAACCTATTTACAGAAATAAAATCATTTATCATTTAGTATTATGGAGAGGTTTTAGTTAACTTTATTTGTCGTTTTATATGTGCCCTTTTGTAGATAGGCTTATCTATGTACGAATATATAAATAAAAATGAATGTTTGTCTGTTTGTTCAGGTTGTGAACCATAGGTCATATTATTAATAAACTATGGTAGGATCTTCAGAGGATGTCCGAAAGGGTTTCTGGCGCAAAAAATCTATATTATACCAACTTTATCTGAAATCCACGAGGACGAAGTCGCGGGCATCGGCTAGTATGAAATAAAAAGCCTATGACTATACGTAAACATACTTTTTTAAGTCTAATTTTAAAGGTTGATGACAAGACACCCGATTTATTTGTAGTTAATAAGTGCCTCCTTGAGGTTACATACTTACCTATATTTATGATAACGCATTTTCGCAAGTAATTTAAGTTAGCTAAAAAATATGCCTGTCAGTACCTACACAAAGCAACCACTTAGTAGGCAGTCTAATCAAAATAAACTTAAGTGATTGTTGATTTTAATTTGTGAAATGGTATGCATGTAACCAATCGTTTTACGACACCATCCAAAATGGTGGATTAATTTCATAATTAAGTACTGTACTGTTGAATATTACTTCCTAAACACGGACCACTTTATATCTACATCACCAAAAGCATCAGCTTCGTAAGACGCTCTTCAGACTAATCAGCATAAGACGGCAACCAACACAAATACGCTTACAAATAAACAGAACTTAGAGAGATTATAAATCGATAAAAGGAGATTTTCTGTGACTGTATCGAAGAGTACGAATAGTGCGTTAAATTCTTTAAAACATGTATGTATGCACTGTATTATATGTGTACTGTACTATATGTATGTATATACGTGTATGCATTGTTTGTTACAATGATACGATCAATTTAATCGGTGTTTTGAATCCGATTAACTCCTTGTCATTCACACACAATTCTCACCAAACCCTAGGTGGTCCACTAAGGACTTATCTTTTCCTTATCAATGGTCATTGGTGGGTCGAACGTGACATGGTTGCAACACAAACGGACAGTGTTATTGCTTCACGACACGGAAGGCACGGTAGGCACGGAAGGGCAGAGGGATATCGCCAGCTTGATTGACATTACTTATTTATTCATTCCTATGTCCTTCGAAAGGGTTGGGTCAGTTTGCCCGTACCAGGATCACTCGAACGATGTTTACTGCGACGGGTATTACTGACCCAAATACTAGGTAAATATCGTATGGATGCAAGAAAGTTTTGATTTGTAGGTGCTATTGTTATAATTCCAACTTATTTGTTACAATATTTACTTTTGACTTGTGTCCTATGTAAACTAAGTAGGTACAAAGATAAACAATGGTAAATATTTAGGTCTACTATTCGAGTGTCAAAGCTTAAATTGATATTAATGTACTCAATGTAGTTAATGATCAAATTAAATATTACGTTGAATGTCGATGGGCTCGCACGTTAAAACATGAAACTTAATTAGTGGAGAAATGAGGATGTATAAAATCTGCATAAGTTGCAACGGGCTAATGATAAAGTTGTTGTTGCAAAGACATAGTTTAAGAATAAAGAGGAAACGGTGAATTTAGTAAAACTAGTAGACAGAAATGCGTGATTAACGTACATTTCGACTTACAGTGGTACGGGTCATTTATGTTTGCGTCCTCTTGGACCCTTTAAACACAAATAACATTACCTTCTGGGAACAATGTTTATGAGGATTTCATTGAACGGATGTCACCGAGGGAGAGACGAGGATGTTTGACGTAAGTAGTGTAAAGTCTGCCTTGGGATTCCTTACTTGCCAGGTCATTAACTTGTCGTAACGTGGCCCAAGATATTTGTCTTCGTGTTTGTGGGTAAATATGTTTTTATGTGTGAGTAATTGGGGATTGAATGGCGGTAATACGAGGTGGGCTGCCATGTTATGTGTTGTTTTGATGTATATAGGTATAGGACTGGTGGATATGGAGATGTGTGCGATCTTTACCCTTTGTTTTGTTGCTAACAAGGAACTCTTCCTCTTAAATTAAAGAGCTTGGCTCTTGTCGATGGAGCAAAGGCCACTCTTCACTATTTTCAACATTTGACCGCTTGGAAAAAACGAAGGTAGAAGAGGAAGGCCAAGGCGTAGTTTTATTCAACAAGGAACTAGAATAATATTTAGGAGGCCTTAGTTAGCATATAAAACAAGATCTTCGATGCCACAAGGCAATATAGCTCAAAAAAACACCTATCTATGTGTAAAACTAGAAAGTATTGTACCATCTTCTTTTGATATCTTTCCCACTATACCTCAGATGTCGTCCCGGTTATCATTGACCTACTTGGGTCTGTCCGGGTGGTCCAAGCCGAACATATCAATCGGTTCGACCTTAAGATATCAGTACTACCCTTCGTTATTTAATTGCAGTGTTCTTGGGGTATTTGTTACTTTAAAATTTATTTCCTACATATACATAACATACGTAACATCACGGCTGTATTCCCCGAAAGGGTAGGCAGAGCTGCACATATAGTACACCTACGTTTCACCAGTCATGTTTTTAAGACTCGTACATATCTTGTCTTATATGCTTCATTTAGGATATTTATTCGAGCCAAATGTATGTTATTTTTGAAACTATGATATTATTGAAAATAGGTCGCATTTACGAACGTTTTCACATGCGATACATTATAAAAAACATTGCGGAGTCTCCTTCAAAACCCCCTACTCCCATGGGAGTACGAACCGGGATTGTGGGATTTCTACTCCATTAAAACCACCAGGTGGTCATCACCTGCACGAACAAGGAAGGTCCCGGGAGCTCTCAAAAGACCAACTCCGTAACCTCCCCATACGATGCCTATTATGCATATCCCTCCAAGGTGATAAAACCGTTGTATTACATTATTTAATCTAATCTAACAAGAGCAAAATTAGCAATCAAGTAGGGTGTTAACTATATAAAAAAGCATACCTATGTAGGTAGGTTACCGATACCCGATTCTCAGTAATAGACCAAAACAATATATCAGCTGTCATTGGCCCCTAATGTCACACGCACTGCGTTGCCTTTTAAATTCATTTAAATACAGATAATATTGATAACCGCCTAGACGCGGTCATCGACCCATTATCAACGACCTTCTTTGCGACCGATATAGGTTTTTATTTCATTTCAATATTTATTTATTACCTAAAGACAGTACTGAACTGTTAATGATATTGCAATTTGTATGCTAATTATAATTATTGACATAAAATTGAATTATTTATTTTGTTTAATTAATATATTAGTGTCTGAAAACGTTTAGTTAAAAGTCTACGTCATAAGTTATTATATAACATCACGGACTTATTCCCTGACGGGGTAGGTAGAAGTGTACTTATAGTCCTACATTTTGGCAATTATGTTATAGGCCCCAATGTAGGCCTACTGTCATCAACCGAGTACAAATCCAGACTCCTTGTTGCTACTAAGAATTACCTAATGGAAAAGCCCTATAACATTGCCCGACCCGGGATTCGAATCCAGGTGTCAGCTACCTCCATATTATGAAATTTCATTAAAATCCGTTCAGTAGTTTTTACGTGAAAGAGTAACAAACGTCCATACTTACAAACTTTCGCGTTTATAATATTAGTAGGGATGTTCGCTGTATTTGTTTTTACTGAAACAAATGAATGTATTAAAAGCGCCCACGTAACATCCACAATGTATAACGTTACATACACACTGTGTTATATAACATCTTTTGGTCTGCGTCCCTAACCGTGGCAGGACCTACATCATACCAACATGACGGCTATTCACAGTTTTATAACTTCTGCAAAACAACTTACTGTTTTATGCTTATATGGCGCGCGTTTATTTAGTATATCCATTTAATACACGTCCCTAAAAGTATAGAGATAAATAATTATCTAGATGCCACATACCGAATTGCTTGTGACGTAATTTTAAGAAATGTATGAAAATGGTGAAGTTATGGACGTTTGAATGAGGTTGAAGTTATTAGCTTTATTTAGACAAGATTAAGAGTTTATATCCATAATAGTATCATGCCAATGTGACATGTTCAATGATACAATACGTATGTATGTAGTCACCTGTCTATAACCTTTACAAACTTAAGTTTAGGCTTTTTCCTATCGTATGGTTGATGAACAACCTAGTGTCAGAGTCTCAACCGCCTGTAGGTCTCTGATATGGCTTTACACACCGTTGAACTATCTTTCAGGTGTGCCGCTTTCCTCATTATGTTTTCATTCACCGTTTTTAATAATTAATAACTCATTTATAATACGCACATGAATTTGAAAGACATTGGTGCGTGATTCGAACTTGCGACCTTTGACTTGGCAGTTTAACGGTCATATCACTCGGCTCTCAGTGCTTGATAATAGTACCTAATAAACTCGCCCTCTTAGATAGTAAGTTGTAAGTCTGCTCTGCCTACCTCTTCGGGGTATACATGCGTGATTATATTTTATAAGCAAAAGATATTTATTTGTTATTTAGTGCTTTTCCTTATTAATGTTTAGTTATTCCCAGCAAGTGGTCAAAGTATGACGTAATTATCATGACGTTAAGATCGTGTTTACAAGAATATAGCCTACGTCATTATAGTGAACGAACATGCCGAACGATTATGAACTCATAGACTAAAATAAATAAACGGTCTTGTGAGCTAAAGTAACCTGAAGTCTTCTCTTAGTAAACGAAGTAGAGAGGGAATTGCAATGAGTAATACAAACTGCAGCAAATTATTTGAGTGTTATCAAGTTCTTTACAAATTTTCCGGTTTTACTCACGTGTTACAGCACATGTGACAACATGTGAATTTCTTCTTCTTGTTATGCGCCAATAGCCACTTGGAAATAGGTGAAGCCGTGTAGTGATTGGTCAGTCAACAAGGATGATAGCGAGTTTGACCGCCAAGGGCGTGCCGGACGTTTTTAATTATCGTCATTCATGGAAAGGAAGCTAGCTTACTTGGGACCCGGAACACGTGTGCGGAACCAGAACATTACATAACATGACACCTGTATTCCCCGATGAGGTAGGCAGAGGTGCATTAAATTTAGAACACCCACATTTCACCATTCCTTCCATGTTACAGTTCCCAATGTAATAGGGGGCGTGCCTATTGCCATCAACCGGGCACAAATCCGGAATCCAAGTGCTGCAATATTAAAATTTATTTTGGCAATATTGACTTCTGCGACTATTATTGTATTAGCTTGTATACAAACAATATTAAAGTCATCATGTGAACTAAAATTCAAGGTCGTCGACCTATCATATGATAGTGACGTCACAGCCATCACGATCGAATATTAGATAATAAACAAGGTGACACTATGATAAAAATAATCGGGGTTCATTGACCGCGTTTATCAGAACGACCTCAGAATCACCGATATGATATCACGGTGAGTATTATCATACCTATATTTTTTTATGTTTCTACTTTCATTAAGTAGTGTTTTTTTAAAAAAAACGTCCCACACAAGGAATTTCTCCTGTATCGTGGGTAACTTTTATTAGCATAAAATACACTTACAAACACGCAGACTCCGGACAAATATCTGTGGATCCCACAAATTTTTGGCCCTTGCTGGAATCGAACCCGCAACCCTTAGCGCAGCAGATTTTATAAACGAGTTTTCTCTCTCTCATTTTCTTAGTATGGTAATACTTACAATAATATTTATGTAGTATTTAATGAAAGATTCAGTGATTAAAACCTCATTTACTCATTATTTCGACAAACTTAACTGTCGTAAAGTAAAATAGTACAAGGCATTTCAAATCACCTAATAGAATAAACGCTTTAGGTACATAGATTTACATACATAGATACAACAATTGAAGGCCAAAGTTGCAATCAAGTCAGGCTAAAACAATCTACTGCATTGCCCCATAACCTAAGTTGCTCCTTCCACGTCTTCCATCTAATCTACAGAAACTTTATAATGCACTTTCATCATCATCAGTCGAAAGACATCCACTATTGTACAAAGGCCTCCCCCTTAGGTAAGGGGAAACACTTTACCTAGAACAAATAACTAACACAAAAGCAGTGATACACATCCGATTATATTATTAAAAACATCAGAAGACCATGAATCATAATGAAAAACAATTAGCCCAGATATTCTGACCGAGACATAAGCTCCATGAAATTATAAATGATGTAGGAAGTAAATGGTGAATCAACTGTTGGCGTGTTGCACTGTGCAATAGTGCTGCTGGATTAAGTTTGGAGTTGGATCAATATTTTCCATTACCGTACCACTCCATAAGTCTATATTATCAAGTATTACGAAGTTAGTGTCGCTTCAGAAAGCATGGAGTACTGTAGCCGTGGAATGAGGTTGACCATCGGGGCCTTATGTGAGCAGGTATCAAAGGTGTGACATTACTTTTCATAGTTTGAGTTTTGGAAGTAATTTATCTGCAGCTTCACATTCCCATAAAAAATTGTATACCTACAGTGTTTTCTCTGGTCAGCTCTCCTTTTTGACTTCCCTTCTACCGAAATCTATCGAATTGGGGAAACCTACCAATCACCACCAACCAATTTTAATGAGGTTCTCTTGATTAAATTAATAAGAGTCTGAATTCGATGATTAAGGAACTAAAATTGTCCCCTTGTTACCTCGATGGAATCAAATGTTCTAGAAGTATGCCTGATCATAATATACGCAGTAAATAGCCAGGCTATACAGATAAGGTAGGATTTGAGCCGTGAGAAGCAACAATCTACAAAGTATTTATCAGGTTACCGCCGATATAAGAATAACAGTGTGAATGAACAGACAATGTTAGAGCGAACATTGAATATCAGTCGCTATCGTTATAGTCGAGATAGTGATACAACTAGTTACTGAAGGGATTAAAAAGACAATGCTCTATGTCTTTCATTTAGCGTATCTGCTAACATACTTATATAAAGATAACGATAATATTATAGGTCTTCAGGACTCTTCCTTCACCAATTTTTCCGCTCATGATCAAAAAGTGCATGTAAGTGGAAAAAAAGTATCGAAGCATAGAATGAAATACTGCGCAAAAATAATACAAATCCACAGATGAATTGAAAGATTACTTTGGTATTTTGCAAATGTCTGGTTTATGGTGCTTTTAATTTATAAGTATTTGCTTTACAGAGCTACCACCAGAAAATATGTAGATGCTCGAAAGAGGAAGAAAATATTTTGACCCCATAAAAAGCTGTTAGAACGAGGAAATTCTTGTGTTAACTGGAAAAACCTATAGTTTTAGAAATCGTAGCTAATCACACGGTTTATGATAAAAATAATAATTTGAAATCATCGTGACAAATGTCCATCATTGACTTCTCCCGCTCTCAAGCGAACATGACTGCTATTTCACAATGAATATCGTTTCAAAACAAACATAGCCTAAGTCCACACGTTAGCCAGTCGCAGTAGCCTTGTACTTTATCTAAAAGTGAGTCAATGCGTACGTACCTACTACAGCTGTTCTGGTTAACGCGCCCTTCGTAAATCGTGCGTCTCAATGTTAGTTAAATACTTAATAGCTAATATAGTGGGTCAGTGTTGCTTATTTGTTCGCCTTGCATGATTTTTTGCTTGATTTTGTTTTGAAATTAAAGTGTTAGATCTGTTTTGTGTTATGATAAAAATGTGCGATTGTTCATGGCTTATATGTAGAGTAGGAAACATTACATGAGTGGATGGAAAAATTGTAGTAGTATATTAGTTAGTGATTTTCTTCTTAGGAAGAGGAAGTAACTACGAATATATTTTGACTATATAGGAGATATTCTGGAAAAAGGTTACATATTTATAATGCTTGTTGGCGAAAAGATTCGATGTATAGACAACGAGATGAGGGAAATAGCAATGTGTAGTCTTTGCTAGTGTAAATCCCGGTATCACTTACCACTTATTTTATCTATGGCAGAATAAAAGGGAGTACTTCTGCTTGCGTCTCTAGTCCAGTTGGTCCAGGCCCAGGACCTACTATAACTGGGGATTTTGCTAGACAATCACTCTCAGCTGGAAATCAAGACTCTACACTCAACTCCAAAATAAACTGAAAAGGATTTTCGATCTGTGTTGCGCGTATTACAACTATAGATGAATCAGGATACAACTACAAGCCTATAGTTACGTAGGAACAGATATCTGAATCCAGTGATTCATGGCTACTGTACACAGGATATTAAGTGCAGATAACTGATAAGTATTATACCTAGGGCCTATAGATGGCTACGTTGTTTGTCTGGAGGTCACAACAGATGATTGTGCTGCACATCCTAATTTTGATTTGAGGGACAATATTTGTTTAATTACTTTAAATGGACTAGATTGTAGAGAACATAAAGTAACCATCACGTCTGTGTACCCTAAAGAGGTAAACGTCTATCTACACGGTATCTACTACACACACGTTCTGCAAGCCAGCCTACTTTCTTCAACCTAAAATCTAGACTCGGCACAGCTACTACGATTTTCTTTACAAAAAAACTAATAAAACTTTACCCGACTCGGGAATTGAAACCAAGCCCACTGGACCAACAAACGACAACTTTAAGTATAGTTTCCCTGCTCTTCGGCCAGTATTATCAATAAAAGATTCAGAAGATACACTTTTTCTTTAGCCCAAGGAGACGTTAGAGGTAAGATGAGTACAATACCCCATATTATACCCTGGCCATCATTACCTTGGTAGTTCCCAAGATCACGTCCTCACGAGTTCATCGCATTTCCCCCGCCCCAAGGTCAGATCCGTGATAATTGATAACAGCTTGTTTATGTGTTCTGCTTGTTATCACATTTCGTAACCAAGTGTTTATCGGTTTAGAGAGTGTTGTTTCAAAATATACGTCTATAAATACAGCCATGATAATAATATGCAAGTTCATGTAGAAAGCGATTATTTGGATTTTGTAGGATGGATAGAAAATTGAATTGGAAAGACAGTAAAATTACATCAACGAGGATCATACCGACAGTAACTTAACGTAATGATAACTCTAATGATATAATCCTTGGTTAAAATTTGTTTTTTTTTTTATATAAATAAGGGGGATTATGTCCAATGGGATGGAAGAAAAGTACAATTCTCTTACTTTGAAAGGGAAAGAAAGTTGTGATAGACAACTAACGCAATCTAGGACCAATGATTGGCAATAGGCTCGCCACTTAAACTAGGAATTTAGGTCTAGCGGCGAATTTAATGTGGGTCCATTCAAAGAAAACACTTGTGCAACTTCTTCAGGTATAACTGGGGAGATTGAAACATGTATGAACAAGTACAAAGGTACTTAATAATATCAATAACAATTTAAGCTAGGTAATGACTAGTTGTGAATTGCAAAATGATTTCACCTACGCTAATCTTTAGCTATATCATAACCAAGCCTTTACAGCTCAAGTATGCATGCGCACGGTGAAAAACACGTGCGTGATTTTCACCAGGATCATCACGGAATTAGTCCACAATCGGTCAAGTCCTGACGTAAACGTGTATCGATATCTTAAGGTCACATTGTACGTTGAAATAAATGCGACAATCGTGACGCTTGACGCTGATGTGACGTCACACGCTCGTCAGACACCAACTAAAGTAAATATTTAGAAAACTTGTGAAGAAAATGAAATACGTTTGTGGATATAAATCGTTTTGTATTATATATTTTTTATATTTTTAAATAATTACATGAGATATATGGTAACGCATTGCAGCTGAACTCTTGATTGTCTTCTATTTCTCCAAAGCAAGCCTACCACTAGGTGGACCGGCGATATCGTCAGAGTTGCGGGCAACCGGTAGATGCAATTGGCAAGTTGTCGTTCACTGTGGCGTTTTAAGGGGGAGAAATTTCTTCCGGCTGATGATGATGACAACTTCGCCATATTTTGCAATCGACAGGCAGGACGACGGACGGACGGACAGATCATTATTTTAAAGTGCGAATACTGAGGTTGTTAGCTACACACGTTACTTATTAATTTTAATCTAAAAACAATATGTTAGGTATAATACTAGACTTTACATACCAGATTAAACGTAGCCCATAAATAACAAAAATTGGACCCAATTTATAGCTCTTCACTGACCTCAGTTTTATCCTTTAGTCCTTGGTTTATTTTCAGACAAAGGACAAGCTTATTATAAATACATTTGAGTTTACGTGTGAATTGATTTTGACTTGAGAGCGAGCATTTTATCTCCTGTTTTACTCGAAATTACCAGCGAATTATTGAAAATGATTTTCAAATCGTTTTGAAGCAGTCAAAGAAATTTTACTTTTTTCATTCAACGAGGCGACAAATCTGGCACTTCATTGCAACTTCTGTAAGCCAGGATCTAATATAATAAGCATGATGAACCATGAAGGCGTCCCAGAAAAATATCTCGACTGTCTTGGAACCTGCAAAAAAAATAATTATACAAGAATATAGGATATTTGTTTAGGCTAGTCAATTATAAGTGTCCCATGAAATTCAACACGTATATTACTAGGCAATCTTGATACTTTGTTGGTGAACTCCTAAGATACCCACTACGGAACAAGTTTGACAAACCATCTTTTTTAAATGTTGACTATTTACGAACGTGTTAAGCTAAGGTCATTTGGTTTAATCTCATCTGTTTGATTGTGCAATAATATTGCTAAATAAACACAGATATGTTTAAACACTGTATTTACTGCGCAATTGCTCAGTAAATTGATGAGATTATAGCTTAAAGAAGATGTGCACTGATAGCTTAGTTTTAGAGGAAGGAAATTTACTTTAAGATCCATCTCTTTAGATAACTTTAATGGTGTATGAGTTCCTGAACCAATTGAAACACTAATATATTCTTCCCACTGTTGTTTATAGCTTTCCTTCCTTCTTTGTGTGTTATATAGGTACATGACAGTAGAATATATTCGTATCTAAAACCTTTGAAACCCGTACCAAAATTCCAAACACAATTTACTTAACATTAAATTCATCTTCGACCAATCCATGTCCAATACTCCTCATTCCACTTTTCCTATCCTCAAAAGGTCACAATCTATCACTTCTGCTCACCCCTTTAAGGAAACGTCGAGTATGTGACACTAAAAATAGCCAGATAACAACTAGTAATGTTATCACTGCGACAGATTGTCTGCCGTTCCGTTGGCGAATCAAGCATTCTTGTTCTGGAGCGATAAAACTGATATGGGAATGTTGGATGTATTGTATACAGTTAAACACGATAATTCTAGGATCAAAGATTTTTATGTTAATGGAGCGATGTATGGTAAACTTGTGAAAGTCAAACTTCCTTCTGTGCCTGTAACTGTAAAAGAGTTTAATTCAAAGCAATGCATTTCTAAAGTACGTGAAGCTGAGGTTTTGATTTTAATTTTGGCAATTTTTTTTCTTTGTATCTCTGGAAGTCTTCGAAAATAAAAAAAATATAAAGTCTTTAATATTGTAACTTAAGTCACATAAAACAAATTTTAGCTTAACACAAGAGTTACTGATCCAATCTTACACCAACCAAAGCCTTAACCAAATCACCACCGCCTCTAAATCCGAGTCCAGCCACTAAATATGGGAAATCGAATGTTCAATTTGTATATGTATATTCATGAGGACAAGGAGTCTGAACACCGCCCCCGTACAAGAACATACCAAATTAATTTGGACCAACCTACTTGGCATTCATTCCGTACAAACCGATCCCCATGTTGCATTAATACGACTGAATTAATCAACAGTTGTTGTTGATAAAGTCTTTCAGTTGATTAAGAGCTGAGAAAATTTTGTTTGCCGCTCGATTTCTAAGTTGGTGTCTATTTTGGGGTATGTTTTACATACTAAATGGGTGATACAGAAACATGGAGAGGAGATGAATGTGTTTCCGAAGAAGTTGTGCTTGATGTAGGTAATTATGTAATGTCGGTCTAAAAGGACAGGGATAAAAGTTTGGTGTTGTTAAACGTATATTGTATCGAATTTATGACTTGTTACTATAAGACCATTGCTGGGATGGTTACAAAGGAAAGAGTACAGAAAAAAAATTGAATTAGGTACTATGTTTTATCGTTGAATAAATCAAAAGTTAAATGTAAATTAAGAAACAACGATTAATTTCGCTACCAGTATACTGGAAGATCCTAGAAAATCAGTGTATTATTATAGGCTCGTTCTATGAAATAATAAAATAATTGCTTTAATTTTAGAACTTTATCAGTTATGAATAAATTAAGCTAGTTCAGAAAATTATTCTACACCAGACATTTTAATTCAATTCCCACCTTCTAAAGCAGCCCAGAACACCCCAATTTTCTTCCTCCAACTTTAGAGCCAGAACGTACATCGTATCGTAAAACGGGGGCTTCATCAATCAACTTAATTAATATGTAGGTAGGAGGAAAATATTTAGCTCTGTAATGTAACAGATAAGAAGCTCGCGCTGGGCCCTGAATAACAAACATTGATTAGCATTCACAGCATACACTCCTAGATATTGAACGTGATGAAAAAATACATTGCGGCCAAAGTATGGCTGAGCCGATTTCAATTTGTATTTACCAGACAATCGGCGCTCGTTGGTTTAGTAGCTTTAATGGGGTGGGGAGCACGACTTTTTCTGTTTGGGACGTTTTGGGGTAGTTTCGGAATACGATTTTGGTTTAGACGTTGTTTTGATTTTATCTTTCTAATTGATTTAGGTTGTAACTGTTTTATTTGATTCCCAATTGTAGTTTAAATTTGGTTCGAAAGTAAACTACTTAATTATGATATTGAGTCATAAAATAACTTGAAATGTTTTTACTAATAGTAGAAGAAGGGAAGAAAAATACTCCGATACCACTTTATTATAATTTGAACTGTTACGATCGACCTTGCATTGAATTCATTAATAAAATTAAATAGAGCCAAATTAACTTATCAGTCTCCTAATTTTGACACTTCAAGTCAACTACTATTTATTTGTTGTACGTACAAAATTCTAATGAGTGCCTACCATTACCTGCATTGTTATCATTCAAATGAATTATTTCTTCCTGGATGAATTGTACCTTCGCAAACATATTAACTTACCGTTTACCTTGTTCCACAGATAACGATTCGTTGTATATGGATAGTAGCTTCCTTGTCAACAATAAATAATGTATCTCTGTTTTGTTTTCCTGTATTTAATTTGAAATGTGTGAGTTATTCAGAACTGCCATCTTCGTTACTTGATACTGACGTGTTTATCGAGTTAGGTCATGGGTTCTATGCTTTGGTCGAGCTTAAATTGGAATTGTGTAGCTTTGTAGTCTAGAAAAACTAGTTTAGGAAGATGCTGGATGGGTAAAAAAAGGCTTGTTTCTTTTTGTGTCACAAAAGCGTCATTGGCGAAACTAGGTGGTAGATACTATTGACACCATTTTCCGTAATTCAAACGTGGGGATAATACATAACATTATATAAAGATCTTTAGTGACCAGCTACAGCATATAAGTAGCTGTGTTTTAACTTCGATGACGTGTGACCTCTTTGCCTAATTCTACATTTGCATGGTCCACATTTGTTGCCTCTCATTCCATACACGGATAAATATCTCGAACCATTCCCATCACCTCAGGCCATTAAGTCAAAATTAAATCCATCTGCGTATATTTCAACATTATAATTTTGAGGGCATTGCAAAATTGCTCCAAATATGATGACGTTATCAAAAATGAGTAATGATCCGTCTAATGCGCTGTGGCATACGAAATTAAAGCTATAAATTTGAATAACACGGTACTAGGACCCTTGGCCGAGGTCTTATTTGTGAGGCCCCTTAATGAAGGCATGAGGCAGAATTTAATATGATAGTATTGGTAATCTCTTAGAGGTATCGTTAAAACTAAGTGGGCCTAAGTGTAGACACTAGAGTCTATTTTTTTCTAGCTCAGGGATTTAATGTAGTGGACGATTGCCAGGAGAATGCGAATGTGATCACAGCTTAGATGGATTACTGTTTAACAGTGCCTAAGGCCCTATGTTTTAGGATAATTTATTTTTGACTATTTTTCTAGGATTTTCAGGCTCTTGAGCCTTCTTAGTGACAGTCACACTAGTACTCGTTCTATACAGGAATCAAACCCGTAACGCACTACTGTACATAGGCCTATATTCTTTTGTCTAGTTTGTTTCTTTCTGTGCCAATCCAAGCTTCGTTTTACCAGATAGTTTCCTTATATTGTCATCGTTTACCATACATACTTTTATGTAGTATTTATTTATATACTTATGTTTCAGTCATGTGATGTCTCCTTCACGAATCACCTCCTCGTAGCTCAGGACTCGTTGGCGGCCTCCAATAAGTTCTTGTCGGATATCGTTTGCAACGACTTTTAGAGTGTAGCTGTGTAACATTGTTTACTAATGATATTAATAAAAATAGTAGTTAGGTACTACTATTATTAGTTATGTGTGTAGTTATTTAGTGTAGATTTTATAATAAACTTTAAAATATTGAAACTGCTTAGTATTTATTTATTTCTTTTTCGATCAGGGTCGTACTGAAAGTGCATTCAATACTTATGGAGACAATTTAAGTTAATATAATCAGTGTGTTGTGTATTAAAGGTAAAGGAGGGAAATTTCAATGAAAATCGGGTTATTTTTTAAAAACTGGATGTTTTACTTTACGATATATAATAATTATATGTTCATTGAAACAAATTACAAATACAAAATTTACACAGTTTGTCTTATGTATTAATCAATAACTACATTATTATTTAATCGTACTTATCATTTTAAAAGACTACTCATACATTTTATGTATATATCTAAAGATACAGTGACAATAATTTATACAACGGACGAGGGGAAAACGATGTTAAAAATATGTCTTGTATGAAAACTTAAACATAATAGAACTCCTAAATTATTGGACAAAGATGAATAAATGTACCCGTTTAGGGTTGATTACTTAAAGATAAACCAAACTGATCTAATATGTACAATCTTTAAAACCAATGTTACAAAAAAAAAAGTTGAAAACAACAGTTTCCAATTTTTGGTAAGCCGAATGATTTATCGCTACATACAAAGAGATCCATCGGTAACAGTGTTGAAAGAGCTTCGTATTTTTTTGGTATAAATTGAATAACACAAACTAATAATCAGGTATCAGGGGCCATTGATGGAGAAAGTTCGTCTGATCAGACTAGAATGTCTCGGAACAATGATGAGACTCCGAAGTGGCCTAAATATTTACAAGTCCAATGGCAAAAGCTGGAAAATGAAAACATCAGTTCAATCCTTAGCGATATTTGTTAAAGCCATGCTTTCTAGCATCGTATTAAGTTTGGCATTGTACACCAAAGCATATATTCCGAATGTATACATGCATCTACCTTAATATTATTTGTTAAAATTTAATGGACCATTTTTTGTTCCTAACTTGTTCAAAGTAATTATATACAGTAAATCAACTTGAAACTATCAATTCAACAATTAAGGACAGATACAATCGCACGCGCAGACTGTTGCGATTGTGTGGACAATACATACATAAAATAGATGACGTATCCCCCTGGGTACAGAACTTTTTTAACACAAAATAATCGCATCTTACAGTAACATTTTCTTAATCATTATGCTTTAAAACTATCAACGTTATTCTTATGTTAGTTCCTTGACTCAGGTTGTGCGAAAATTTTCGTTATTTTTTATTATTCTTGTTTAATTATTAATAATTATTATAGATACCAATACACACTCTACTATAACAACGAATATATGCGTACTACTGTCTGGTGATATACAATATCGTTTATATTGAGTTACAGACACCAATTATTTACTATTTAATATTAATGAAGTGCGTGAGGACATGAGAAGGGAACAGAAGATTCGTTGTGTCTTGAAACATTTCGAAGCAAATAGGTTTAGAGGCACACCGCGCTAGGCTGCGACATGGATGCGGCTTCAAGTGTAACCAACGAGCGACATCGCCGTCGACTGCACACAGTATAGTTATAAATCTGGACGTAATGAATATTAAAACTTTTTGGTCTGCTGACCTACACTCCGACTAAAATAGTCGCAGAATAATGGCGTTCAATATTTACAAATGCCTGCTTAAGATGTAGAGGAAGTCCGTGTTCCAATACTTGTCGTTCCCATTTGTTTCGAAACCGAAAGAGAGGAATACTAAGATAGAATATGCTTATAATAAATCAACAATAGCGTAGATACATATGATACAAAGATATAATTACGATCAATTTTTAAACAACGTAACGAGAATATCAACTTTTCAGTTCTGTGAATGAATTCACTAACATTTTAACCGCATTTACAGTAGGTACAATAACCAATTCTTATCATACAAGTGAATTACTTCGCAATGTCCGCTTGCCAGGAAATATACATCTAGTCGGATTCAAAGCGAGACTGTAAGCTTAATTTCATGCGATCTCGATAAATTGATACACAACAATGTTTGCCTGTACCACGGTCGAGCTACGTATACTTGTGACCGAGAACACGAGAAATATACTTCTCATTTCTACAATACCGAGCCACTTGGAGTGTAAGCGCCTGACCGTGGTACAAGCACTTTATACATAAGTATATAATTACATATATAACCTACAACAACTACGTCCTTTATGATATCTTTACTTAAGACGTTATATATACCCTCTAATTTTTTGTCACAGTGTCGCTTTATTTTGACTTCATTATTATAAACATTTTTTTTTCAATACTAACTTACATACCTCAGATTAAAATATACTTCCATGGTTTCCATTGAAATCATTTAAGGCTACGAAGAAAGGAAGCCTTAAGCAAAGAATTGAAGAACATTATCCAAGGAAGGCAATGATAATCTTAGGGACATTAAATTTACACATCTAAAATACATAAATGAAAAACTATTAAACCCTGATAATTCCAATAATTATTGAAAGAGAAGCGCTAATGTACAACATTTAAATTCGATGTTGCAGTTTTAAAATACTTTTGGGGTTTTGACACTCCCCACTAATAAAAATCATATTTACAAGGTTTATGTAGGTTTACAGCGGCTTTGCAAAATAACGTATCAAAATAACTATCTGGATAATCGCGCTGCTTCAAATAAAAATGTAAAATGCTGTTATATTACAATCACGTGAGTATAAAATGCGTAAATATGAAACAAATGTATTGAAAGCATTGCGATTATATATCTGATAAACTTCGTTTGTCTTGGATATTGAAATTGATTGTATTTGTAATTCTTAATCTATATCTATTGAAAACGACGGCTTACAATTTTTATTAGTAGAAGAGAATTACACTAATTTGAGCTTGATGTCACTAATTGTAGACATAATATTGCTTTCAATCGTTGATTTTTGGTTATGTACCCCATTTCACATGGAAGTAGTAAGGAAGAGAAAAAATAATGTAGCGACTTTGAGAAACTAACATTACGAGGAAATCCACAGAAACTTACAAAAGATAAAGCTGAAAATAATGACACTTTATTGTCAAAGTTGAAAATACGGAGGGACTGGAATACAGTCAAAACACACATCTCATATTACATCGAATGAAGTTCCTTATTCCACTGCGATACTTATAACTGATGAAGATTGATATAAAATTAAAGAAGATTACAAGGCGTTTGATGAAACAGTTGAATATACACATAACACAAGTGAGATCATTAACAGTGATCATTTTACTGACTACGACTTGAAGTTTGAGAAGCATTGTAAAACTATTGAAAAAACAATTCGAAAATCTGAATAGCGAAGTCTAAACTTTTCTGTAAGTATTTGGCATTAGGGTCTTGAGAGGTATGCCACAGATAAACTAAAATAGCAATTATAGTTATTTTTGTGTAAACAGCTAAAATTCATTGCGACCATAATATTTGAGAAGGTCTAAAATTCATGTCAATAACTGCCCCAGAAATATTTGAATTTCGACGAAATTCAAAGCTTCTGGTTATTGGAATGATTTAAACAAAACCATAAAAAATAACTGGGAGTCGCCTAAGTCCAGCAGTGGACCGCGGTAGGCTGATGTGATGATGTTAAAAATAACATTTAAATTCCCTTAGTAGTGTTCATTGCAGAAAAGTAAGGAATTTCATTAGACCAAATATGAACGACGCGAAATGATAAAACAAAATGCAAATCTGGCATCGAATAATATAATCTTACAATATCTTTTATACAAGTTTTGTCCATTAACAGCGTCTAACACTACGCGCTTAAAATACTTGTTTGAGCATCACTAAAATAAGTATTACAAGAATTTCCAATTTTTTTTTTTTAGGCACAAATTTATTTTCTTCGACCTTTCTTAAATAACGCCCTACGACACACAAGACAGATATAGATAACGCTTTTTTATGCATTTTTTCTTATTTAAATGGGTTTCCATAGACACTTACTAATTAATACATGAACTTTTTTACATATATAATATATTATATAAAGAATATAATATAGGTAAAGCATTTTCTTTCTTACCTATTAGAGCACAACGGATCCCTTATATTTTGGGACACAGAAATATCTACAAATATTGTTACAATTTGAAAACAGGTATATGTAGAAGGGTTATCTATCTTAATGTATGAGGCAACATTCTTTAAACATTACCCCTTAACTGACACGATTTTCAATGAATTGACAGACTTTTTAGCATTTTTTTTCGTTTTTTTTCTTTAAATACAATTTGTTTAGCTTATGCTCTGCTGTGGAACTCGGGTTTGTAAAATGGAATTTCATCTCGTCCTAAAATATCATGATTTGATTGTTATTTTTGCTATCTAATCCTGAATTAGTCTGGCTATCTATTAAAATATTGACTTTCTTGTATATAAGTCCAAAGCCCATATTCCACAGCAATGCAAAATATCAAAAATATGTACGTTTAAAACTTTTTTTTCACAATATAAAATGTTATGCCCAGTATTAAAAATAACAAAAAGTAAAGAAGTTAGAGAAGCTAGCGCTGCTAAAACTAATCTATGCGATATCAGTCTCCACTAGAACCTTATAATTTAGAAAATCCATAAAGTAAATCACAGAGTTTGAATTAGCAAAACATTTTGTGTTGAAAACTAACAATTTGTTGACCCATCCAATATAATATTTCTTAATAACCCACCGTCCCGCGGTACAACGCATTCCAATTATTGATATGTATCTTTCTATAGACATTATTGTTTTGTCAATGTAGCGAGAAGAATAAAGAAACGAGAATTGAAAGTGTCCCTTCACATCGATCCATAGGTGCCATCATACTATACAATATAACTTCATGCCTTACCATTGAACCAATATTTACCTTACTTTACGAATCCTAACTTACAAGACCGACTCGAAACATTTAATATAAATCAAACAGTGGGCCCCTACTAATGTACTCCAAAATCACAAGAGAACGAGAAACGCGTAGCGGAAGAGACATGTTATACATACAGCAGCGACAGAATTGAAGAGTACGCGCGACTCGATCCGATGACAAACGAACATAGTAAGGGCCCACCGCGTCCAACCGAGACAAACACTTAATCCCGCACACCGAAACTCTTCTTATGACATACCGATCAGCTTCCAATAGTAAAATAATAATGTTTAACTATCATCTACGTGTGCATCAAAGTATAAAGTGAACTTACGTACAGTTATATGAACGCAAGACAAACGACTATAAGCTAGTCTTATTTTTCTATTACTCGAAGAATGATACATATTTCAATCTAAGACATTTCAAAAATAAAAAGACGACCCTTAAAAGTACAAATGTTAATAAAATAAAAAAGAAGGTGTGACGTAGAATGCAAACTTACGATTTTAGAATGCACTAGAAGCCAAGTCGTGTAATGTACACGTACAGAGAAGACGGCGCGACAACGCGATGCGAGCGTGGGGCGGGCGACCAGACTGGCCCATGGCTAACTAACCAGGCGACGGAGAGCAGACGGATTTATTTACTGAGATGCGTCTGAGACGTGTCGTTTGGAAATTACCTCCATTATGTGTCGAAATCATAAATTTAATAACGAAAGCAAAACGACAAAACAAGAACCAACTCACAGCCTACGTTTAAAAAACCCGATGCCACTTCCTAGACGAAGCGTCGCCGTTATCGAAAATGAAACTTTAAAACTAAACGATTAAAACAATCGTACGAACCGAAGAGGAACGCGACCTTGTGGCCGGTTGTCAAAACAATTTTCACCCTCGATCCTTATTAAATAACTTTGTACATTAAATCCAAATGTCGACACGTCATTTTGGATAGGCACTCTCTAGGCGGAGCGGCGAGCGGTCGCCGCGTCGTCGGCCTCCGTGGGGCGGCCCTTTGGCCGACCGCATGAGATCAGTGGAACCGGCCAGCAGCGGCCGTGGCGACCCGAACACCGCTCTAAGATGACGTCAGATACGACGAGAACGTGTGATCGACCCAGTCGCCCGCCACGCCGATCTCGCTTAGCATGTCCGATACGTCAGGCGTGCACGAGAATTCGAAGTGCGAACCTGATGATGAAGACGCTGTCTCGAACGAATCTATGTCCGTCGTAAGCGCCTCCAGGTCGACCTCGCAGTCCGCTGGGAGCGGCAGCAGGTCGGTGATGGAGTAGAGATCTGTTAGGTCTGCTTGCTCTCGACGATTATGGTCTTCGTAGAAGCAGGCAGATTCAGGGGAATCAGGTGAGCCCGCGGGGGACGCAGGCAGTGGTGGAGGCGCGGGGGTCTCCACTGGTACACTAGGGACTGAAGGAGCTGGTCGCCTCCGCTTTGTGACGCCCCTGTTGTTGTTAGAGTCGGCACGCTGCTTGCGCTTTGGCTTCGTCACGCCTCCGGTCTTGAGCCCGGACCTGTCGGACTTAGCGGTCTTCTTGCGCGGCCTGTACTTATAGTCCGGGTATTCCCTCATGTGTAGCTGCCTCAACCTTTCCGCTTCATCGATGAATGGTTGGCGTTCTTCATCGTTGAGCGTCTTCCACACGCGGCCAAGGTTCTTGGATATCTCCGCGTTGTGCATGTCTGGTGTTTGTTCGCAAATTTTCCTCCGCTCTATTTGCGACCAGACCATGAACGCGTTCATCGGCCTCTTTATGTGGTTTGGGTTGTTCTTCTTTGTCTGTGAACAAGAGAGAATGTTATTAGTCGAGATCACGTTTTCAAATTTTACAGGCAATTTGTGCCCAACTATAATGTAAATTCGCGTTCGAGGTGGAAAATCAACGTTATCTGTTTAATTGTAGGAGCACTATTATTATTTCAGGCATGTCCGATTCGCGGAGTCGGGCCACGTTCAATTAGTATGCAAGGTGGTGCAACATTAACTCAGTGTCCTTACTATTAATGATATTGTTATCATAGGAATTATTATTATTACAAACAAGTCGAAATCTCTACTGTGTACAAAACTATTGCGTTGTAATGTCGGTTCGTATATGCTTCGTAGAAGTTGTAGGACGTATTGAGTCTACCCGATCACGATTACAACAGTAACACAACTTTATATAACATTGTAAAACTAAATTAGCATACACGAATAATTTGTAGTTATTAGAATAGTTTTTACGTAACTTTACACATATTATGTTGATAAGGCAAAAAACTTACAGACCAAACATGAACAGAATTCTGCGCAATTAGACCAAAAATTGTAAGCGATAACGTCTGTCGCTGGTGACCCCATTAGGAATTCTATTTGAAATGATAGCTCTAACTGGAACTATAAAACGTTCAAGTGCAATAAACATTTCCGTATTTCGTTTATACAAAACATTGACTAACGAGGATGTATAAGGACGCAGGAAGTTATTATCAAATCATGCAGGAAGCGATCTGAGGACAGAAGCCGGCAGCTTCTCCTTGAAGATAAGCGTTCAAGTTTAGGGAAAGTGTCATAATGTCCGGATTAGAAACAACGAGGTCTTCACTCGGATTATTTTGCCTGACTATAAGAAATCTAATCCAAATAAATCCTCAAATCCATGAAAATAAAAGTTTTGTTTTTTCTCCATAATACGAGGCTATATTGAATGAGTCAAATATTTTGTGAAGGTTAGGCTTAGAAAGCTAAGCTTTAAATCAACGTTAACTACATCTAAGATACCAAGAAATTAACAATGCAAATGGCAGGGAACTCTTCCTCAATATCATAATAATCAGCCAATCTGAATCACGCCATCACAAAGCTCGGCCTCGGCAACCCTTAAGCGAACCACTTTCGTTGAACACAAGACTCAACAAAAAGTTTTTCTACTTATTTATATTCAAGACAAAAAAGGGTTCGTACGATAGCAACTAAATCAAGTTCGGAACACCCACACGGTTTCAAGGTGAACGGTGGAGGCAGTTTTTGCGGTCCTCTATCCAGGTTGAAAACGCAGTTATTATTTAGACGAGTTTTTGTGAGCTCCTTAAATTTGTTTTAGGCTGAAATTGCAACGGCTCTGACTCGTTTAATCACGTGTTTGGAGTTCGTGACTACCTTGTTGCTAGGTCGTTTTTTTCTTGACGTTGTTTCCGTACGATTTAAAGTTGGCTAGTGTTGGTTTAGAATTTTACTTGCTCAATATGTATGTATTTTTAGTGATTATTTCTAGATTTGGGATTTTTTGCATGCAGTCACGAGTGAGTTGGATTCAACATTTGCGTAAATACCTTTTCTTTTATTATTTATAGCGATTATTTCAGCTATAAAAAATATCAACCGTAGCATAGAAACACGATATTTCGACTTAGTTAAATATAGTAAAGACAATCATTCAATGACATTGATGAATCATGCTTGAGTAAAGTATTTAATGACAGCGACCGTACCCATTTTTTATGGATGTCGTATGTTTTTAGTACCTGCATGCCTCGAATTTTATATGCCTTTAAATCAAGGGACGTTGCTGCAGTAGCCAATACTATTAAACCTGTCTGTCTGTGTACCTCATCCTTACTCTCTGTAGAATTTATTCGCTGAAGTTGTTTAAGATTTTGAAATAGGCTGTGCTTATTCAAAGCGGGATACTAAGTGCGTCAGTTCTGCGGTTAGAAATATAGACATGACTGTGTAGGCACCAAACTGTTTACGACTTAACCTATCGCATCGTATTATGCAAACAAGGATCAATTTGCATAATAAAGTCAACAAGACATATAATTTCTCAATACTCAATAAGCATTAAAATGAAACAGTTTTCTGTAAACAATAGGAAGCCTTTAATATAAACTTAGAAGAGAAAGGACAGCTGAACCGATTAGGCTTCAATAAATTGCAACTTCCTTCATCGAAGGTTGAAAAGGGACCGCTTAATGACGCACTGTGCGAGGTAGGTAATTGAGTAAATTAATAGGCCTGCTTGCAAAGTATAGTCTGTAATTCTTGATTGATTGGTGCCTGTGATGTTATATAAATGATTATTAGTAGAAAAATAGTTTTCTACTTAGAATTAGAAACCGTATTTGCTGACTGAATGTCTGAATAATTCTGACATTATTTTTTATTTTACATTAATTCCTAGTCAAAGTGAGCAGTTGGTTCATGGTTGATTTAATCAGGGTTGTTGATACAAAATATTAATACACGAACAGAAACCTTCATGCAACTTGTGTGGAGGTACTAATAGTTATGAGATTATCTGATTAGTTTCAGATTACGTAGATACAATCCATTAGACTTCCCGACGTTCTGTTTACCACTCGCTTGTGCGGAAAAGGAGTGCCCGGTCCTTGTGTCTTTCCCTTTTTGTATTTAATCTCTGTTTGCACGTTTCAAGCTTTAAACAGCATGTGTCCGACACGTGAACATTGCAAAATTACAGTGTTTTGCTAACAGTTTGTTGCCATGGCTACACATATTAAATTATTCGATTGATACAAATAATGGTTTTTCGATTTCTTTAATTCTGTCTGTGCTTTCAAATTACTTTACTTGCCGTTTAGACCAAGTTTATATTTAGAAACTTGTGTTTTTAACATATTTACATCTCTTTATGAATAGACAGAATTGATTAGCTTTTCTCACCGCTAAATTCTCGATGTTTTCTTCAATTTATCGGTCCCATACGAGCGTAATATACGTTGCTATACGGAACATCGTGCATTAGTTGGCTACACCATATGTTTATAAGTCGCTTATTATTGTGCGCGCGTAGAGCCGGCTGTACAAGGGCATCCAGTCAGTTTCCTGGGTAAATAGAGATTGCTCCACCGCAGCTCTATATATCAATGTCTCGCAAATCGAGAGTTTAGCGTGACCTTAGCTTAGAACAATCTGTTTTGTGTTATTTTTAGATGTTATGTTATCCTTTCTCTTTGTTATTAACTGTTTATTTTAGACAGCTTATATGTTGGTTAGTCACTAGGTATGTTGTGATGAAAAATAAACGTGACTTCTCGCCTGTATTCCCTGAAGTTAGGCAGTGATGTACAAGTATACCCTTATACCGCCAGTTAAGGTGTAGGTCTCAATATAATAGGGGGCGAGCCTATTGCCAACAATTAGGTACAAATCCAGGCTCTGTGCTGCTACTGAGAATCACCTAATGGAGATATAAACGACCCATTGATGATCAGGTCAGCCTATTGCAGTCCACTGCTGGACGTAGGCCTTACCCAAAGTTCCACAAGGCCCGCTCTTTTTCGCCACCTAGTCACTACCAATAACCTGGAATGGTAGGGCCCGAAAACTGGGGGCTATTTCTTTGGCTATTCATGGGGGTTTTGTCCAGCACCAGGCTGGGGAGCGACGCAGTCCTTACACATGAAAATTACATGATAAATCAAGGAGTTCTATCTCATAAAGGTAATACGTGACCATTAGATACGGCCAATCATGAGCCCAAACCATTTGACGTCCGCATGTCTGTGTCATTATACGTAACGAATGTTATGGGCTCTATTGCTCTGTGCACCAAGGTTACCTCACTTCCTAGACATTTGCGTTGAATTATACTCCGGAATTTTTGCAAGCCTTCGCCGCAGAAGGTCAAGTCGGATAAACTTTTGAAGATGATTAATAATCACTTCCTTCGAGGAAACGGTTTATTTTAATGTAACTGGTTTATTTATGTGACTTTTGGATTTTATGTTTTGTGGGAATTTGGACTTTATGCCGTGTTCGTTGGATTGGAAATTGAATAAAGGTAATTTAAGTAACGATTTAATTATAATTTATTTTAAAAGACATATATAGATAGTAAATAGTACATTTCTATTGTGACAATTATTTTTAGAATAAATTGGTAGGTTATTTATTGTAAATAAGTTCTGGTACACCAATGTCATAAAATGATTTATTAGGTAATTAAATATAAGCATTTAAATATTATTACAATTGTTATTGTAATTAATGGCAATGAAGATAAAGCAGTGATCACCATTTCTCTTAAGCCAAATCATTCGATTAAGAAGACGACTTTTATGCAAAAACTACTGTACTAACTGTCACTAAAACTACCAAACTACCATGGCTGATCGCCTTACTCCCATCAAGTTAAAGCTAAAAAGGTCTTAATAGCCAATCAGGTAAAGCCTATTTAAGATGAATCTAAATGCATAATGCCTGTAAACGCTTAAGATATTTAAATACTTCTATATCGGTACTAAAACGTTTATCTATTTAAGAGAAAACTACCATTTTGTTTGGCATAAAAGTTGTATTGGCATTTTCTCTAAGCGGCTTTCGAAATACCGAAATTAATGCTTGATGCTGGTACGTAGGTAAGCTGTTTATGTCATATAAAGCTGGTTTTGAGCATAATTCGCATTTTTATGGATCTATTAGTTTTAACGAGCGGTTTATTTGTATTGTATACCCATATTTGTACGCAGGCATAATTTGTTTGAATGTATATGCGGCAGTTAAGTATTTAGCGGAATGACAGGCATAATATTATAACACTATTTAAGATAGGTAGGTATAATAAGATACATAGGTTAGAACATTTTCTGCACATCATTTATAACATAAATAGGTGAGTCTTATAGGTAAAATTGTTAACCACTCAACGCGGTTGTATTTTTTACTGCTAGGAAATAGGCAAATTCAAAATCTCACATAATTATATCGATCAGTCAATAGTATTAAAGCCTCAAATAGATTACAAAGAATCGTGATTAGATATATCAGATACTCTGTCGATAACATTGAAAAAAGTCTAAATATAAGAACCAAATAGGTATATGATAGACATAAGAATATAATGAATTCGATGCGCCAGTATAAAGAGATTACAACGATGTCCTCCGAATACACACAAAGGCCGTATTCCGGGGAAATATTAATGAAGATGTTAGACACTTCGGACGCTTTTAACGCGGAACAAAGAAGGTCCCGATTATAGGGCCCCATTGTCGAGGGCCCAGATGATGTCCGCACTTTGTTTGTGGATAATAGTCAAAATGAAAGTTCCTTTTTTATTAAAATCGTACCCTTATTATTGAAGCAATTTGACTGGTTCAAGGAATACTGATTGGAATTCGGCACCAGATTGCCAGTTATTAAGTCGGATTTTATTATACAAGGAATTTCTGTTCAAATTGATTTTTGATTTGGTTTTTTGAAGTGTTTAGTCCAATATACACTACTAGACATTTATGTAGCTTTGGTATATTAATTTAACTTTATGATTAAGTAGTTTAGTTATCTAATAACATTAATCATTGATAATGCTCAAACTGTGTCACATGTCAATTAGTTTGACTAAGATAAAAAATGTAATTGCAATGTTTAAAAATAAAACAATATAAGATCAAATAAGGAAGTGCATTGTAAGTCACAATCAAAATTAGCAATTCAAATAAGTAATTATATTAACAGTTTTTTTAACAACCTAGCCCCATAAAACAAACAAGGTACAAATAAAGCTTCATGCATACATAAATAACTTATGGGGCTAGGCAGAAACTACCTGAAAAATCTTCACCAATATTATTTCTATTTAAATCTTTTTCTACTTTATTATTTCTATAGTATATTCTTTTTCAGGTATAATCCACGCATTCATTGTACAGGAAAAATCCTAAAGTAGGGTAAAAGAACTTAGTACCGTCATAAAGCAAACACAATCTTTAAAGTAGTAAAACCTAAAAAGTAGAATATCGGTTTTAAATTTAAATGTACCAGTGAGTGCTGGCGTTGACTTGATATATGTTAAGTAGAGAACAGAAAAGGCTGGATTATGTGGCTCTAGGCGGCGAATATAAATTGCGTATAAGTGAAGGATTGTCGCCCAACGCAACAGGGATGCATTCTATTTACTTTACGCCAACACTATTTTATACTACCGGCTTTGGACCGGCGTGAAAGAATTTTCGGCTTTATTTTATATTTTGAGGCTTAGACGTACGAACATAAATCCCTTTTTTTCGCATTCATATGAAAAATCATGTCGTAAAAGAGTATCAAGTGCTTTCCGATGAAAAGCATAGATTCTGTTTGAAATAAAAAAGCTTTTAGATTGCCATGTATAAAAATCGCGAGGAAACTAAGCAATAACTTACAACTTTAGCGATGAAAATCAAGCTGTAAACTCCACATTAAACCTTGTCACACGTTCACTTTCAAAGCGCGAAAAGCTTATCCTACATCGCTATCAATATTCCACAAAACACATTAGTTCCTGCCTATACCTTAACAGGAACAAGTTTGAAGGTAAAGTAGTAATAACATTTAAATGTTATGTAGCCATAAATGATTGACCAGACGTGCGGCCCGTTCCGCGTTACGTACTTATAGGTAAAATTGATTTGTTACAGAATCAATTTATTAAACGATTGTACCCAGGAAACTGCAGCTAGATTTATACCAAATTTAGATAAACATTCATGCTACATTAGTTGAATAAGGCTAGTATAATATTTTATAATGGTTTTCCCGTTGAGCATAGCGACTTAGTTGCCATATGCTATGCACGAGAAAAGATTTCCGCACGGAAAAAATATTAGTACCCACAGTGGTATGATTTGCACATTTTTCCAGTGTGCAATACTCGTTAATGTATGTGAATATAACCTAAAAACATAACTGGCGAAATGTGGACAACCTAAACCATAAAATCCTCGAAAGACATTATCAACCTCCTTGGCTAGCAATCACCTAGTCCGGGAGCCTGGACCGTATAAAATATACTTACATATTATATTGAAGATTTTTTTATTTGATTACAACTAATAAAAATCGATACCACATATTGACGACAGCTCTACGTACAATACAATGACAGAATCAAAGGTTTAGTCGTGACGCTTTCACCGTCAAAAACATAACTTTTATCGTCACAACAAAATGTCACGATGGCCGTAGGTAGAAGTACCACAGTTCAAAGATATGTCCATTCTGACCCACTTTTCACCATAATGTTCTATTCATTGGTGTACACGATGTGAATTTTAAATTTGGCCTATATACTTATGTATATACAAGGTCCAAAATTGTATGCAGATGTAAGCCATTATTATATATTAAGGATTAGTTGATGCGACGTCGATTTGGTGCCTATTTTGTGGTTTGAGAAAGTGTGTTTTGTTTTTGTCTAACTCATAAACACGGTAAAATGTTATAATAAGTGGCAATACTAATAAAGATAAAACATAAAATTTCACAATTATCATAAAGTTATTATTATAGTTTAGAGATGTTTATTTTATAAGTAAAAAACATAATCATTAACTATTAAATTTAAGTTGTAATTAAAGGCTTTATAACATTAATAAAAATCACAAACTTTAAAATTTTCTACCCGTCAATTCTCTGAACTCACGCATTGAATGTCACCTCTCCATGTGTAGTCTTTGGTATACATACACAAACACAAGAGCCATACAAATAGGTCACTAGCCATACACGTTCATCTACCAATTTGGCGTGACCAAGTATAGCGGATTATTATTGTGTTGTTTTACAATGGTTACCAGCCTAATATATGATAATACATTATTATGTACCCGTTTCAAGTTCGAACCTTGTTGCTGGGCAAGCGTAAGGTTAAAGGTTTGACTCCTGGGTCGAGTACGAAGTCCAGGTTATTCGTGTGTCTGACTCTGCTTGAGTCTTAGAAGGCTGCAGGCGATATGATAAGTACTATGCAACGACCCGATTGGCTCAGTGGCTAGGCAATTGGACTGCGGCGCTAAGGGTTGCGGGTTCGATTCCCGCACGGGCTAAATTTGTGCGATCTACAGATGTTTGTCCCGAGTCTAGGTGTTTGTGATGTTTCATGTTTGCTAAAGGCAACTACAGGAGAAAACCTTAGTGTGGGGAGACGTTTTAAAAAAAAAAAGAAACGATATATTTATATTACTAAATGTCAATACTTTTTTGCTGTATCAGATATTAATCATCATTACCTTTGATTTTTAATATATATAATATAATGTTCAATGTATAAATAAATCATTTGAATATACAAAAAAATTCAAGGTCTAAATGAGTCACAATTCACGTTTTAATACCTAATTGACATACATTATGCACATTGTAATGTTTATACTGCGACAAAAAAGGTGACAATTTATTATTACTTAACAATTTAGTATAAAGAGCGTTAGGTTTGAATGAAACCTGTTTTGTTTGGTGACATAACCTGCCCCAATGTATTATTACTATTAACAATCAAGTCATTATACTGGCTAGGGTGTGTGTCTATCGGTAAGGTCAATTTTGTAATTTTGAGTACCGCAGCTCCTGTAGTGCTTGGAAGGGTGCTACAGGGAAAGAAATAGCGTTCAGTCAAAATATCTAACGTATAACTAAAGGATATCGATGTCTCGAAAATAATTTCTGTTGCTTTTAAAAATATTTGGTTATGGAAGCATTGTGTACAATAAAGAGAATCGAGATCTATCCATCTATCTATAGTCCAACTAGGAGTTTAGGAACTTCTTTATTGAAGCTAGTTAACAAGAAATAACCAACCAACAAACTATACACCTTCTCCGTTCCATCGTAGGTAAAAATACAAATTCACCAAAATAATCAGACAGACAGACGACATTATAAATGACCTTTTTAATTGTATATAGGAAGCCATTAGCCTTCTGTTGTACTTATTTCAGTTTAACCAAAGGGCCTAAAGGTCTGTTATAATAACGACACGTTTCCACACAAGTGTCTACTGTAAAAAAATTACAATGGCACAAAAGATAAAGGTTGTAAAAATTCGTACGTGATTTGATCGCGTTTGAGCAACAATGGCCGATTTTAGCGTTCTGCGGCTAAACAAATAAGTGGCATTATACGGTTGTCTGTGCCTGTTTAGTTTTTATTGTTTGTTTTTTAATGAAATGTCAAAGGAACCAGGCAAAGATGACTGTGATTCATCTCGGCGATTGTCCTGATTTAAAGCAAGGATAATTTTTTTATTGTCAAAAATTACAATATTCTATGGCATTTTTGTCTGTTGTCGAATTAATGTTTCGATCGTTTTTTTTATTACAGCGCCTATTATCCCAGCTGTGATTCACTGAATCTTGCACATTGTTTGTGGTTCTATTAAGGAGTAAGTTTCCGATAAGTCAGCGTAAGTAATCGTCACGTCCAAAGGTTTAAATGGTAAAGTAGAGAGACGCGGAAAGGAATGACCAATTATCTCCATTACAGATATTTACCATACCTTCTGTAAAAAGCATGCGGAACCCTTCAGTTCAGTAACCAGCGGCTTTTTTACATTGTTCTCGGTACACATTGAACCAAACAACTTGTGAGTTGTGGGCCAAGGCTACTCTGAACATCACGTACGATTTTTTTATGTTTTAACAATAAATTCACGGTTTTTAAGTGGGGCAACGAAACACGCGATGTGTGATCTTGCTTCCTTTCTAAGTATTCCAAGTACAGTTGCATAGATTCTTCGATATTGGTATGAGTAACTTTTTTAACATTTCCTCGTAGTTGGTAGGTAGTAGAAATTTCGCCTGAATCACTAATGCCGTTGCCTAGAGCAAATACTTTCTTTACATTGAAACAAGATAGAATCTTTATTTTATTTACTTATTTTTAATAATGTAAATTGCCCTTCGGATTTAAACTTTGAAAATGATGCAAAGCTCAAAGATGTACGATATAGATGTACACCTAGTTATAGATTATTCACAAAACAAACAATGTTTTACTTCCGACTTCTAATCCTAGAAAATGCTGTACAAGATGAAACTCTCACGCTCCCGAACTCGCTTGTTTCACGGCTTCCATTTTAGACACGGATTGAAATTCTACATCGATTTATATGCAAATGTACACTGAGTTATTTTTAGATTGCTACGAGGAACATCAAGATATATAGTTTAAAAACAATTGTTTTACATTATTGACGCTAAAAGTGTGATTGAATTAAAATTGGGGTTCTTAGAAACCATTTTGCATTGTTTAAATAAAACATCGTTGAATACTGATTATAGATTTGCATTAGTACTTTACTGTAGCCAGTTGGGCCAACTGTGCTTGCAATGTATTTTGACTTGAGTTATGATTTTGATCGAATTTAAGTCTGTGACGGATCCGTAAACATTTTACAAAGAGTAACTCATGTTAGCGGTTTATAGCTATAGATTTTAAATACATTTTTTTATTCCAGCATTCTCCGTGATATCAGTTATCTTACATTTTAAAATGTCATAAATCGATGTCGTGGCATTTTGTACTGTGTGTAACCTTTGCCTAACCTTGGGTAAAAGTCAACCGTTATACCGAACAATACAGAACACAGATTGATATAACACAATACTGTAATAAAAAGATTACTTGTGAAACTTGATGGATGGGCTGTACGGCAAAATGTTATATTTGAGAGCGTATTTTGTATCATTATTCATTGCTACTATTGCGTAAGAGTTTTGATTTGGTCATTGTTGGCCGTCAATGGACTTTTTCTTGATTACACTTCGGTACTTACTTTAATAAGGTAGATTATTTGAATCAGCCATCACAGCTTTCATCGATGCTCCGCTGAGACTATTAATTTTTGTTACGTGTATGACATAAACAACCGAATCTTTTATTCAAGTTCAATTGATAATCGGACATGCGTAATTACAATTAGTAATTTCTATTCTCCTAGAAACCAATTCTCAAACACACCGTTATAGAAGGTACTTATGACCATTGACCAGACAATAAATAAACATATTACAGTAGTTTTAGCGCACTGAGTCATGTAAAGAATTGATTGCCAAAACTGATTATTGGAATCAATATAGCATCATTCGCTTGTCAGCCAACTATCAGGATCTCTACCAGCTGCGAACAACGCAGGTCACCTTGAAACTAACAAGACAATACCTAGTTTTACTCATAGACCAACTATTTTTAAAACTAAAAAAAAATAGACTAAAATCGTAAAAAACACAGCAAAAACTCAATAACATCAGAATGACTCGGAGTCACGTCAAACAGGTCAAAAAGTACGGATCGTGGCCGACATTATAACAACGCATTTTGTTACATATCTACGTTATATAGTTAACAAGGGAATTAGTCATTTTACCTACAATATTGTTTAAGTCTGCTCTTAGTTACCAGCCAGATATTTGAAATACATTAGGTTGTCAACACACTAAGTGATGTATGATTAATACAAAATAATTAAGTGAGGACTTTGTTCTATACTGTTGGGTTTATTCCTAGGTATAAAAAAGTTATGCAAGTACCTTATGCTAGCTGGAAGTTTCGAAAATCTCCCTAAAAATGACATGATTCATTTTATGTGGTATAAACATTATCAAAAAATCCCTCAAGAGCTTAATTTTATCTTCTTCTAGCATAATATTATGACGGTGTTTTTACCATAGTACCATAGACACGTCACAGTAAGCACTCACTTCCACGATACTAAGATTACAATGTAAACAATTATTTGCATGCTTGTAAAAACATAATCCGAGTGATTATTATCTGTGGACGTGATTAGACTAACACTAGAGTACTGTAGGAAAAACAAACGAGTGTTTTATGCGAAATTATTTAGACTTCATGCCAATATTGCATTTATAATGTTTAGGAAATTTTACTATTAGTTATGTAAGTACCTATTTATACTAAGCTTATTAATTAAGGTATTAATAAAAACATTTAATATTCATAAGATTTTTTGTGTAATTAGTGAAAAATAATTTTATCGAATAAATTAATTTTAAATCTGCAAAGCATTTAATATAACATGTTAATTAATTATCGAGTAAAGTTAATAATTATAATTTTGGAATTATTATTCCAAACGTCTTTTCTGCTGACTATACAAGCATAATATCTCCACGGTATAATAGGACCGGTTTAAATGATTATAAATATGATAGTTATAAATTTTATACTATAAACACGGCGCGACCTTGTCTGTTTGTATGTAACGATACAACTACTAAACGCGCCCACAGGCTCAAATGTAATTTATATGTCTTCTACTTCGTTAATAATAGGTTTAATTGTCTTGGTGTAAGTAATAAACTTGCTACTGTAAAAAATGATGGAAACCACAGTAATAATGACAAAAACTAATAAAATAACTGTTGTTGGCCAGTAATTTGAATATTTAGTACCTATTGGTTGATTCGTTAGCGCCAGTTAATTGGTTTTACATAAATAATAAACTTTTGACATTTAAGAGAAAATGTTTTAATTGTTTTATTGACAGAGTTCCGCCGTAAACAGTTGTATGTAGTTATACAACTAAACATAGCATCACGCTTGTATACCCCAAAAGGGTAGGTAGAGGTACTCCTCTAGTACCTAGTACTATCTTTATTTTGCCAGTAATGTCATGGGTACCAATGTAATAGGGGGCGATCCTATTGCCATTATCTGGGCCATTTATACTTTATGTAAATATACCGAAATCTATCATTTTAGATTTTTCGTAATTTTTTACATAAAAATATTTTATTAATCAATCTAAATTTACTGTACTAGCATCCCCGCTTCCGCCTATAAATTAGGCTTTTACATACGGAAGGACAGACAGTCTGTGTTAAATGATTTTTTAGCTACAGCTACAGCCCTTTGAGGCAGCAATTATAACAGGTAGTGTGCCCCAGGCTTTATGTTGAGAAGAAAAATAGTCGTAATTATATTATTATTATCAATGTAACAACGCCTGGGGTAGGCAGTACTGCATAATATTTGGTTTTTATAGTCTATATTGTTGACCTGTGATGGTACATTACTACCTGGAGAGGTACCGTCAGCATCATAAGTAGTTTAATATGCTAAGAAATCTTATGTCACATAATTGAAGAACCAAACATCAGTTCAAGTTATTGTTTTAAATTATAGAAACGACGATATTCAAAGGATGATCTGAGAATATTTTAAGACTTATAGATAGGAAGTTGGTCTTTAGTGAAAGGTATGTTAAAAAATTAAATAATATTTATTTATTTTCTCACCACAATAAACATAACATCACGCCTGTATTCCCCGAAGGGGTAGGCAAAGGTGCACATGTAGTACACCCACATTTCGCCAGTTATGTTTTAGGTACCAATGTAATAGGGGGCGAGCCTATTGCCATCATCCGGGCACAAATCCAGACTCCGTGCTGCTACTGAGAATTACCTAATGGAAAAACCCAATGACACTTTGCCCGACCCGGGATTTGAACCCAGGACCTCGTGCTCAGCAGTCGCGCTTAGCGACCACTAGACCAACGAGGCAGTCTCACCACAATATAATTTTACAAAGTCTGATTGTTTAAGAAAGAGTACAGTCTATTGTGGGAGACTGGTGCCTAAGCTAGATAACATCCTGTATTTCAGGTCACCAGTTCAGATAGTTATCATGCTGACTGTACATAGAGGTTTTTCACGTGATTTTTAAGAACTCTCTTTATTTAAAAGTATTTTAGGTAGGAAGTTCTAGTAGTGCTAAATGCAATATTATTTAGTAAGAATATTGAACAAGATCGTTTTCAATTAATTGGTTCATTAAATCTGTCAAGCAAACTTAACCTAATAGATAGTTTAATTGGCTATATATTAAAGCTTGGCAAATCATAAATTACTTTGTATATAAACAAATAGATCAAAGAGCGAATGTTTCAATAAATTAATCCACGAATTAAACCAGGTAATAACTAAACCATAAAGGCTCTAAACATAATTTAATAAACCCTCATCTTACTCGTTAACCAGAGGTTCACTTAACTGAACCAGTTAGTTTATGATAAAGTTTCACATCGACTAAGTGGTTAATAATCGATAATTGTCATGTTCGGGTTCGATTCCTGTTTAGACCCGTTTCTAATTTGACCTAGTATCAACTGGAGTAGTTATATTTCTGACTTTATAGTTTAATAACTTAAAATAAAGATAAATTTAAAAGCTCTCTGTTTTATGGGGTAGTCTTGTTAGGTTGTTGCGTAATGTGAAAGTTTTGTGAGGGAAATTTGTTGTGTAACTTGTCATAGATGGGCTGACAAATCACTATAATTACACCAGCAGACTGTCGCCAGCTATTAATTTTCTATAACATTAATTATTTTATAGTCAAGCTTTGAAATACCATCATTCCCTAGCCACTCTTCACCCATATATAGGTAACATCATAACTGTATTCCCTGAAGGGGTAGGCAGAGGTGTGCAGGTACTACCGACATTTCTGCAGTTATAAGTCCCGATGACGGCGAGCCTATTGCCATCAACCGGGCACAAATCTAGACTCCGTGTGACTAAGAATTACTTAATGGAAAAACCCCAATAACTCTTTACCCGACCCTGAATTTGATATCAGGACTTCATGCTCACCAGTCGAGGTCAGCGACCACTAGACCAACGAGGTAGCTATATAACATCCTTAAAGTATAATAAAATGCATGAATTATTTTTGTTTATCGACGCCTATGATCTGCCTAACCAAATCGAAAGTCACAAATAATATTTAGAACGGCGGATGCGAAATATCATTACAAACAAAATTTATTATTTTGGAAGATAAATTGGATCCTAGTATGGGTCGTGATTTCCTGAGTATAATGTATTCTAAAGAGCTGACGACTGCTTGCCGGCTTCAAACACTGACACAGAGTATTAAGTCTGCGCAGATACGACAGTTCGATTATACTCGGTCGGTATTCTACCTACAAGCTTCAGTATAGGTCAAGAATATTCGGTGATTTCGTATTAGACTGTCATCACCTGTTATGCTCAATAGATGTACTTGTCTTTGAAACCAAAACGACGTACTCGGAGACTGAATAATAACTAAGTTTCGATCGCAATACCTTTGCGAGTTTACTGCAATGGCTATATTTTACATAATCAAGGATTATATGGAGTTATGTTTCACATTAACGAGCAAGGATTGCAATTGAATAATTATTATATTGCTATAGGAGTTATTGCATCGTTATAAATGATTATTTAATATTATAATTCGCAGCCTGCATTATATTAACACATTATCATAAACCACAATTTACAATATGGCGAGCGTAACTTTTCCTATCAAAACAACGCTGTTGAACCGTTACCAAAACAGTGTACATAAAAATAATGACTTTCTGCAATAATTCTTCATCAAGCCGCAAAAAATACATTTAACTCTGCTCACGTTACTCACAGCGCTGCACAACACATAGGCATAATACATGCGTAATTACGACCATCTGTATGTCATCTGTGTGTCATTAGTGTACACGTCACGTATAGCGCGGGGACGTTCACCGAATGTCAATGGAACGCTTTTTATGCTTAACCACGTAATGTTTATTGAATCTTGCATTGACTGGCGTAGATCAAAACTGTGGCTATGAACGACCTTATGGCCAAAAACGTTCGCCGAACGAGAAGTCATTAATGTTTTATGTTATTTAAATTAAGCCTAATAAATGAGCGGCCGCCAGACTCGTACATGCTAAGTATTAAGTTATACCCTACCTTTTTAGGCTTTAAACATTGTGGAAATATTTAAGTTTGTAAGAATGTTGTCACCCCTGATTACGTAAAATGATTTTCTCATATAATGCTTACTAGTTTTGTTATAATAGTTAGCCAGCTCACTCTTGAACCTAAGCTGCACATTCCTTTATAAAACCTAAGGCCACTATTGTTTTAAAATCCTAATCACGGTTTGTTGACAGTTGCAGAACAATGCATATGTATGTATTATATTGAAATCTTCCGTCATATAAATCATTATAACTTTGACGAGTTGTTTAATATGAGGTGACCTTTAATTATGTATTAGCATGGAATTTTCTATAGGCTGTACGCAATAATATGTTATACTTTTCGGAAAAGGGATCCTTGAACCTTTAATGTTCAATCAAAATGCGCCCGAACATCGACACAACTTACAATGTTCTCATTAAAAATAATCGTAAAAATATAGGAGCGCTTTTATTCTCTATCAGAGATATAAGCCTCCTCCCTTATATAAGTTATCGCTTTAATAACCATTTTTGTATGATATAGGTACGAGTAATATTCACGCAAATGTAGGTTACGAAAGTCGTTAATACGAAGACTATGGGTAGTGATATCAGCTTATTTATTTTATCGCTCAAGTGGCGAGGATACCCTCTTTTTGGGAACATTATTTTCGTGCAGGTTACGTCGCCAGTCACCGCAGAACTTATGAGAATATTTAAGCTAAGCTACGTTCAAACCCTCTAGCGATATCTCACTAAGAATAAACCACCTCGTATCTTGAACCGGGTTATAAATTACCCCAGAATAGTAAAGCTTGATAGTTGAAGTAACAAAAATTTTTTTTTAAGTTTAAATATGGGTTCGGTTCGAGCAGTTATAAAAAAACAGACATTGAAAGTAACAACTAAACAATACGAAAGTCGTTATACTACAAAAACATTCTGAAACTCAACAAACTAGACTCGTGAAGACTTCAACAACTGAAACTTAAATCATTCCGAGTCTAGGCGTTATGAATGTAAAATAAAACACTTGTATTGCAATGCTTCCATACTGATTTGGAGACGAGAGAATTTAATCATAATTTATGAAACCGCTGGTCAAGTCAAATATCTGCAGAATTAAATTTTTGGCAACTTAGCAATTTCATTATTCTCTATCTTTACTCATCTAATTTACAATCTTGGTGCAATACTGAATGAATTTACTGTTTTCGAAATTTCATCCAAATGAAAGACGCAAAACCGTCTGTCAAGGATTGTAGGGATCAAGCAACAAAACCTGCTCAGGAATTCCCTATTAAGAAACAGAAGACAGAAAAAAACGGCGCAGAATGCTGCGCTACCTCTTCAGAGAAAATGCGAAGTTGTGAAACAACAAGACACGAACAGCTGTGAAATTCAAATCTCCTCGGCGATATGAATGCAAAGAAACAGTGGTAATGCAATTTGTGATATAATTTACACTGGATGCAGTTCAGAACTAATGTCACTTTGTTCTGCGGCATTCTAAAGTTATGGTTGGTTAAATTGGGATTTTGAAAGATGTAATTGGATAATTAAGTGATATAAAGCTAGAAATTATACAAACCGATCTAGATTATTATATGTTTAAAGTCCAAATTTTTGAAGACCAATAACAAATTAAATGGAAGATCTTGATTCACTCACAATTAGAAATATTTTAAAGGAATATGAGCAGAATTTTGGAACGTGTGAGGAAGAAAGAATCACTCCAAAAGAAACCATCAACTAGATTTCGGCATTTCATAGTTTGGTTTGGCAAAGATGAAGAAATTTGTAGCCGCTAAAAACAACACCGAACGAAGTGCATTTAAACTTGCTATTTACTTTAACGTATGCGAACATCTTCTTTGGAATAACACCTCGGCGCTTACCAACTTTCATGCACTAAGGCCTTATGTAATAGGTCCGGGCGCTGAAATAAGACATGGCATGGTGAACCTAACTAAAGGTACATTTCGAAGATGATAACATAATATTGCTTGAAAAGAGAAATCAGTTGAAAAAATATTGGTTCGATTTTGTTGCGTTTCTGAATTTGATAAGATTATATTGTGTTATGATGTTTTGGGGATCAAAGTAGATGATTTTAAACGAATATACAGTATAACGAATTTAATGCTAAGTCATTATTTTCTTTATGATTATTCACAGAGCATTAATTCCAAAACAGTCCGTGGTGCTATTAAAATACATATTTGTATATCTCGCTTGTTCATTGAAGAGTGGGATTCCGATTTTCGCAAGAATTGTGACATACAGCAAATTAAAATTAAAATCTTTTTAATTGCGTGTTGCAAGTAAACCCAAGGATTTCTATCCAAACAAACCGAATACATTTTATATTCTTACTGTTCTTCTGCAGTCATTAAAGCTTTAATGTCATACAATAAAAGGCGTCCTACCTGTACAGCACTTTCAGTAACTGCATGCGTAATAAATGCAGTTATTACCATACCAAGTATGGGACAAAGAGTTGAAATTTTCTACCTCATAAAGCTACGTCTTTGTAACCTCTCCACTCTTAGTAAATACTTGTTCTACAGCAAACTTATAAGAAGCGAGTGACGAGTCTGCGAGTTTTATTACTTGGGTTTAATCTTTGGTGTTTTGGGTGCTTACATTATAAAATGGAGCATGATTTATGTAAAAGGCTTATATTTTGAGCATGTTTTGCAGTTGTGGTGTATCTAAAGAAGTTAAACTTCATATTTTTTAAATCTGAGTTCTAAAATTGGGTTTCAAACGAGTTTTCCAAGCTGAGGTAATGCTAGATACAATTGCGTAAAAGCATGTCGATAATGATGGCTTAATGTTTAGATTGTAATTATTTCTTAATTGACAGGTCTGACGATGAGGATTGATTGAATGACCATTGTGAACAAACAAACATAATTATTATATATATACTATAAATATAACTCAGATTGAATAATATTTCTGACATCTGCTCATAGATGAATTAGATATAAATAAAGTGCCATAGTAAGAAACATAACATGTCGTATGAAGAAAGTTAGTTAATTACAATCAAATGACTGAGCCTACTGTCTTCTATAGCGTCAACTTTGACTTGTTTATGTAATTACTAAGGATAATTGTCAAAACTGTTACGTTATGAAACAAAACTTATTATATTGTTCAGACATTTTCTAATTAGAGTTATAATCTGTTTGGTAGTAGTAGCGTCATTAAATTTTCGTCATCCATAATTAATGGAAATGTTGCTGTAAAAACAACGCCCTTATTCATGTAAATAAATGCAAATTAAATAAGTTTAACTTAAATTTCCAGGAATCTGAGGCCGAAAACCGTCCAGGATGGAAGACGTTGGTGAAGAAGGTAATGTAATAATATGATGAGGTTATGACCCTCAGTCATGAAGAAACGAGGAAGAAGAAGCTTACACCTTTTTCTCAGTAGGTTAAATAAAAGCTATGAAAACTGACAGTGTATTTCATAAATAGCTATGAATAATAAACTGAATCGGAATTGTCTTAGTTTTCATATAAAACTAAAAGACATAACAATCGTTCACATTACGGTGCCACACAAAAAGACACTATAAAAATAACGGTGGCAACATAAACTTACTTTCGACACCACAACTTATGCTTCTTAAAATTCCTATAAAAGTTCTTCACGCATTTTACGCACGGCTAAAGTACGTACAAACTCCGCGCTATTAAAACGTACCGCGATAAGATTCGGACGGTTGTGACAAATGACAATGATGTTAAATGTCACGGAACCATTAAACCACAATGGACGCCAATAAAGTGAGATAAATTCGACTATGAATAACATGGAGGAGGTTCTTGATAATCTTCTGAGAATGGTTTTGTTGCGTTAGGATTTGTGGAAGATTGTGACTCTAAAAGCACAAGTAGTCTTATGCCTGCGGACATGTGGAAATGTATTTTTACTTCTCAGACTATCAGACATTACCAATAGGATCTATGAAATAAATAAAGTATAAACATCCAATTAGCTGAAATCAAAATTTAAGATTTTCCTACGTTTAAATCCAAAATGTTTCAAATGCTGAATACATTTGCATCTTCATGAAAATACAGTCCAAGATTTTTTATATAAATTAAAAATACCTTCGTGCATTGCGGAATACTAAAATAATCAAAATATTTGTATTAATTGACGAGCATAACTTAATGCTAGGTCTCTTAGCAACTAATTACACATACTATGTTGAGACTTCTATAAAAAGCATTTAGGCAATTAATATATGCGGTGCTAAGTGTATGATGAAATGAATCATCAAGGATTTCTGGAGACTGGTTGCCAACCAATTGACCACCTTAAGAATAAAGGTCTGAACTAAAATTGTGAAAAGAAAACAGAAGAACAAGACTAGATTTATCGATGTATGATTTATTTATTTCCTACACCAACAACTGACTGCTAATCAAGTTCCTGCCTACCCGCTCGACATAACACTTCCGTCACTTCTACGGCACCCCAGAGTTAGCCCATACTTTTCATGGAACCACACAACACAGCTATCTCAAGTTTCTGGAATATTCCATTACTAAAGCCCGCTAACACAGCGCCGTAAAAACAAGAAGCAACAAAATATTTACAAGGAATTCCTCGGCTCATCTCGGTTATCGTCGAAAACGGAAACTCTCGTAAATCCACCCTGTCAATGTTTCAAGTTGCCAAAGTAAAAACTTGAAGTTCCAGCAAAACCACTGCACCTCTTAATATGGAACTTTAATAAAGTTACTTTGCAGCGAATTGCATAGTTTATGATCGGGATTAAAGTTCAAGCGTATAGTTTGACTTTTCAATTGATGTTTTAATTGAGTTTGTTGCTTTAGTTATTTTATTCATCATTATTAAAATTTGATGTTGTCATTCCTTATATCAAACTTTTGTAATAAACGGTTATCTTATTGAAGCAGTACAATCAACAAATTATAAGGTTGTACATATGGAAATAACCAAGATTGTGTGTATAATAGCCGCTCGCAATTCTAAGTGTGATTGAAAAACAGATCAGATCATAAGTACTTATTATGTTTTTATCGAACCTGAGAAAACTAGCAGTTGCATACACCTCTAATATTCTCATACTACACGTAAGTACAGACTACGAAATACACGGTAAGCAAAACGAAATTACATTTGAGACCGACAAATACTAAATAGAACATACATTCTGCGACCGGTTCTATTCAAAAACGCTAGCTTCGCAAATATGCTAGACCCCGCATGTCTGCGTTTTGGTCTGCCATCTGAATAAACAGGTAACAGTCTTATTCAGGTAAGATGTGTGTTTCAACGGGTGAATTCAGATTTTGTTAATTAAAATCTGATTCAAATTTCAGATATGCAGTCTGCAATTTCCCGTGTACATTCTGGTTGTACTAACGTTGGAATAGATAACAATATATCAAATTAATTAAATGACACGGCTGAAGTTCCACAACATTTAGAAGATTTCTATCTTGAAATACTGACTTAATTCTCCGTTCGCAGCTTTAAAGATGAACAAATACATTCAGGTCAAAACCCTTTCGCCGAGGGGTTTTTGACCAGAATTTACATCAACAAGAATTTGGTGAAATATAGCTTCAAAACAATTTTGCAACGAGCAAAATAAATGTTAATACTAAAACTGCATTCGAAATTCACTGCGTTAATTACTGCGTCAAGGTAACGTATAAATGAGGTGAACTAAAAAATGCTTCATGTGCACGCTACGAGATTCAATCTCCTAATAATGGGCGAGTAATGTTGGCAAGAAAAAATAACACCACAGCATGATATGATCGCGAACATGCGAAAGAATATATTAGCCAGTAAACAGTTTTAATTATGCAAAACATTTTTAATAGTACCTTGAACTTATTCAGACATGTTGCACGCATTGAGGGCATGAAAAATATTTGATTATTTAAGAACTGCTATTTATGATTACGTGATGAAGATTAAATCAATCGTTTCAGATGATTTGTTAACCTTCTTTTAACGCCTCGCAAAACGATTTTATAATCCAATTGTTACATTAGCATGAATTATAAGATATTCTAGTACCTATAGTGGAAACCCGATTAAACTAAGGCTCCACACATAGCCATAGCAAAGTATTACAAAGTTAAAATAATTTAAACTTTATTGGAAACAGGTTGTCAATATAAAGTTGCTATTTGTCCAAATTAATTTTTGGCTTCTACCTATTGAATTGGGATCAAGTTTCCAAATTCCGAATAATTAATAATACTGGAGCGAAATTCAAAATTTGACTTCCTACAGCTTCAGCGTGTACCAAAAGGATTTGGAGTTTTATTAAAACATTCAAAATTTCGCGAGGCTCTTTATATATTTCAAGATATAGCCAAGAGAACTCACAACATCTTAAGAAGTTATAATCATACTTAAGTCAAGACTAATTGAACTCTTAATTAAGTTAAATGTAACTCAGTGAAATGTCCCAATTTCAACGGCTGACGCTAAAGTTATCGGGGGTTTCAATGAAAATTTATTAGTCCAACTATTTGTCAAAATTGTCCCCGAAGGGTCGAGGTCCGTTGGAATTCTGGCAAATATCAAGTTGAATAGCCAATTTGTTTTGAGGACCTTAGGACTTTGTTTCATTGAAATATGTTAGGATTTTAGATTAGTATAAGTTTTGAATTGTAATTCATTTTCAAGGAGTGTAGGAAATGACCTTCGTTTTATTCTGACCGGAAGTTATGTGTGTTATTACTTTAACCTAATGATATACATTAATTCCGGTTATTTTTTGTTGGATATGAATATCAGGGTTATTGTGCTAAAATTGGAAGAGGTTAATTTGAATACGGTGATACATCACGCATCGCTCACTTTTCACACTGGGAAAATACCTAATTGAATAAAAATAAATTTAAGTGGTAACCAAATGGATTTCTTTAGGCATTGTCAAACGAATTCTATTAAAAATAAAGGTCGTTCGCCTCAAAAAAATCACAGAGCCGAGATAAAACACGTGGAAGTACACAAAGTTATCCGTGTTAAAACAACGCGAGCGTCGCTTGGATATTGTGAAATATGAACGGGGATCACCGTGTCATTCCCTCGCCTGCTCAACGAATTTATCACGTTTCTGTCCATCCATACGTATGGAGCCGTGCTCCAGATATTGAACGTTTCACGAAACGAATTGGACGATCCTAAAATATTTGTTACGTTTTCTGACTGTGTTTTGAGTTTTTTGAAGAAGAATTTTGGCAGAGTTTGGATCGTGGTTTATTGGAAATGATGGAGTGCATGTTTAAATTTAGCTGAAACCTGCGATGTATTACAAGATTCTTTAGTCTACATCGCTTGACAGTCATATAATATAATGGATATTTGTACGAAATGAATTCGACTGTGCCAGTCTAAAACAATTTAGTCATGTGTATTTGCAGTCACTTTATGGCCAGGAAAAACAGTTTTCTGTGTCCGAGTATTCATATTTCATCGAGGCTGTCTCTCATGACAGGTTGAAATAAATAAAAAACCCGAAATATCCATTTTTAACGTAAACGCAATTTACATTTTTTATACGAAAACATATGAAGAGTGCAAAAACAACAATGGCTGGACCGAGTCCTTACTTTTAATTTATTCGCTTTCCGTACGTTTGCTGGACATCATTTCATTGCGTTAAAGCAACACGATATGTTTTTACTTCCCCGATGGAATATTTCTGCTGTTCCTCATTTATTCACAGTCCTCTCGTAAGACGGTAAATTTGTTTCGCTCTCCTCAACAGATACTAGCTTGCCCAAACTAGCAAAGTTTCGGATCTTAAGATAAGACACTAGACTACTGAAATATCTCGTTAGCACCGAATTTAAGTGAATCTGGACTAGTTAAGATTGTATCTTGGCCGAGGTGATATATTTTGTTATAATACACCGTCACTTTTAATTAAGGCGGAGACTTCAAAACTTTGAAATTTAATACGAAATTGCGGTGGAGTAATAAACCGTATCTGTTGTTTATGTGAGCCATCAAACCAAGATAACACCCGTCTTTACATCCAGAGTTTAAGTTAGTGTCATTGTTTCGTAACTTACAAATATAAACGATGTTTGGGAACAACGCGACGCTTTAGCATTCATGAATAACATTAAGCCCCCTCGTCCTGTTTTGAATATCGCAAAGCTCTTTTCAAACCAACTTTACAGAGTTGTGTTTATGCTTATTGCCTTTTAGGGAGGCTATTTTTCGTGTGAGTTTACGACCATTACAGTATTCACAACTAAACAATGGGCAGGGAAGGAATCCCCGCGGGCCGGACGTTAAAAGAACAATCCGACGTTCGGAGGCAATAAGCCTCTATTTGAAAACGTCCCAAAAGGTTTGCTCTTAAAACACGGTCCGTCTACGATGGTAACCGACATGCAAAGCGTCGCATTTAAAAGAGGAAAGAATAAAATACGTACGGTTGAAAGCAAACAGGAAAGTTAGCCGGGAGCGGCGTACCCCCTCAACTTGTACGAAACAAGTTTCCATGGGCATTATTTAAGTTTTGCCTGCAGTAGACACTATATTAAACGTATCAGAGTTGAGTTTTAAAAGTCCCGCCGATACGGCTGAGTTGGCGGGCCGCGAAACAACCACAACTTGGAACACTTGGCAAGGAGCGCCTATAGGAAAAATAAAAGGCAGGCAACAGTTTGCTGTCAACTTGTACTGCTTGTACGACTGCACAGAATTATTGTGTTTGAAAGAGTGCCGCTTTAAATGTTGACTTAGAAGTAAGAAATAAATGGATTTTATTGGTCTATAGATTCTTTGCTTTACAGTTCAAATGCGTCATGATGTTAAAAAGCAGTTGTTGTAGTGTCAGGCAATATAAATGCAAACGGTGCCTGTGAGTGCTCGTCTCCCCGGCGGTCGCTCGACACTTCGCGTGACCAAATGGCTAGCTTATTTTTTGCCAAAGAATTAGCATTACATTCTAAAGGCAATGCTGCTAGACTTTTGGGCACGTCACCACTTAAAAGCAACATGAAGAACGATTTGGTCGCCCGACTTGCCTCGGTTTTTCTAACTCCTGATTTTTAAACAGTTATTTACATATAAATTAAACATGTGTTAGCAACTCCGCTATAAATGATTGCTCAATCCAAGTCGCCACAAGTTACGTACCTATAAACTTGCTAGGTAATAAAGTAATGTTTTACCAAGATAACAATATAACAAATTGAACAATAAACACATAATATGCAGTAAAGACAAGTATTATTCTGAAGCAGCGATGACTATGTGTCCATGCCATTAAAGCTACCGGCAGCAAACAGAATTTTATAACAGGAATTAAAAATGTAGTGTACAAAGTAGTGGACTTTTACCTTTTGTTTCACTGAAAGCTTATTAGCTGCTTTATTTTCAGAGAACTGTCGTGATAATCTCATTTACAGGTATAATAGTAAATCAGTACTATAGAAGCTTAGGATTTTTTATGAAGTTTCGAAAGTAAAGGAAATAATTAATTATTAGAAGTCAAAGCTGGTGATGAAGTTACTTACATACATATTTGCGTCTTTAATCCTCAAAGTGGTGGACAGAGATGTTCTTTTATAAAAGGCTAAACATCTATATTATTCCGCGTATCATATATTATATGTGATGAGCCTATCGTATCGAGGCCACAAATTGGTTTGAATTAGTTAGTACAGTTTATTAATATATTCAAAAGCCTGATTAGCAAATTTAAGGATAATAACAATACAACTCGCAATACATTCAATAAGTTATCCCATTCAGCCCAAAAAAGCCTAGCCAAACCCACAGAAACATAAACACATTCGTCTGAATTAAGAACACAGTCCACAAACAACGAATGGAAACAATTTTCTATTTCGAAATGTCTTACTTGGCCCACTATAATTTAATATTACACGAACAGCCCGCTCTGAGCGGAGACTGCTGGCTTTACCAGGATTGCGAGAGTGAATAATTTGACTATGGAGGGCTTGGTACTGCGGACGCCTCGCTTGCAATTTATTTGCAACTAACGAATTGGGGCGAATGATGTATTGCCGGAATTTAATTCGGTAGTGTACTGTTCTTAACGGGTAGGTGGCGATGAAACTTTGAAGGAGGTAATTACGTTTGTAATTAGTTAGTAGTTAAGTAAATTAATCAATGATTTCACGCCTAAATATAGCTTAGTTCCAAATATGAATACTTGTTTTGCTAAGTTAAACAAAATATGTTTAATATATTGAGAGACTCCCTATAAACTAAAGCTAAATCCCTAAAGTTAAAAAAACAACAGCAATAAGCCCGCAACAGATCCCACAAATGTTTTGCCGAAGCCAGTGCAGGAACAAGAGCTCTAATAGGCAGTTACTATTAGATATCGAGACGGTAACACGAGCCTATTATTCTTGCGGTATCTCGAAGATTGAATGCTATCCTTCAGCCAATTACACAGGCCGGTGTTTCGTTACCAAAGCTGTTTTGACGTAATATGCGTAACTCAATTGTCTTGCGGTTGACTTGGTATTCTCTGGTTAAACGTAATGTATTTTTTGAGATGATCGTCTCAATTGGTACTAAGAATGTTATTGAAGATTATTGTCGGAATAAGGTCCGCATTTATTCGTATTCGATAGCTTTTATAGGTCTTGTATAGTAGCCAATACGATATAATCTTCTTATAAGCCAAGTTTATGTATATGAGAATGGAAGTCAAGTAGTGATCGTTCCGTTTAGTGTTACGATGGGTCATTTGGTTGAAAAATCGCAACGTTTTAGTACAGTGGTGAGCAATCAATTTTAATTAAAGGAAATGGTGGTCATTAGGGCAAGTCAGAACACGTTAAAACCCACTGACTCCGAGGTGAAAGGTGGCGTGATAAGATAGCCGGTTATCGGGAGCGATAGGCCACGTAGTGAACGAAATACGCAAAGAAATGTTAAAAATAATCTACAGACGATAAGTTTTTTTACTTCTTCCGGGAGCTGGATAATTTTTTGATAAATATTTAGCTCATAGCGTTTAGGATTCCAGGAAGAAATAAAAAGGGTAATACATCTAGAATATCAACTATTATAATCAATCCGAGGAAAACTTATTAGTTTAATACATGGCACAATACTAATAGTTTCAATAATTATGTACATAAACACATTTTTCCATTTTAATAAAGCAATAAAAATACATAAATGTTATTGATATAATTATGAAACTGGACTTTTCTAGAAGGCGTATCGTGGTCATGAATTTGAACCCTGTTGAATGCATTAAAACTTTATCGCCAGTGTCAAATGGTGAAATGTCAAATAGTATCAATAACCCATATTTTAATTAGCCTGTTCGAGTTACACATTTGTGTCAAATTCACGATAAAAATACGTTACAGAAAAATCACACACACACACACACACCACGACGCTATCAACTTGTACGTGTGTTTTTGCTATTTCATTCCAATATTCTCTATGTGTTGCGTCATTATTAGTGCTATATACACCTTTATATGCTCTGGTGCATGTGTGGGTATGTAAACTATTATGTACAAGTTCGTTCAACCAACCTTGCGATATCACTTTAGCGTTAATCGTAAAAATTTTACGACTTTTTATTTTTAGTATTGATGAAAAATATAAACAAACAATAAGTTTGCTGTGTCAACGTTCGATCGAGTTGAGGGTCGAATCGGTTTTAAACTTATAATTGGATTTATTAGTCACATTCGTCACGACATATTCGCTAAAGAGACTGGCAGTAATCTTTGGCATGCAGCAAATAATTAGTATCGATAAATACGAGTTTGTAGTAAAATGGTTTTCATAGATAAAGATAAGTGGTAGATAATGAACATGGATTCCTATTTGCTACGACATGGGTAACATTTTCGCCTTATTTAGTCTCATCCCATCACAATTTTTCATAGATACATGCTCGTCGGTTTAGATCATTCCTAACCTGACAGTATTCAAACAAAAACACTTCTATGCTTATAAAATAATCATGACAATATCGTTGAAAACAATTCATAATTTTGCTCTAGACCTAAAACGTTGGCAAAATATTTAATCAGCAACTTACATTAAGAGGGTGATTCTCAAACGTTTCTCGACTAATCTATTCATAGTTTGTGAGCATTAATCATAACAAGTTAACTATAAAGTTACGAAGTTCAACCCTCTTGAAACTTGTAGACGCCAGTCAGAAAAACAGTCTCACTAAAATTTAATAAAGCGCAGTGTACTGAGTGTCTCGGCGTGTTGGTTGCAAATGTTTAAACAAATGTTTGTTCGTTCTTAGATTGGTTTTATGAAGGAATCTTGTTGTAAGGGTTTATCGATTTATAAAATACACTTAATGAGATTATATACTAAGATATATTTAAAGTGCTGCCTCGTTGGTCTAGTGGTCGCTAAGTGCGACTGCTGAGCACGAGGTCCTGGGTTCGAATCCCGGGTCGGGCAAACTGTTACTGGGTTTTTCCATTAGGTAATTCTCAGTAGCAGCACGGAGTCTGGATTTGAGCCCGGTTGATGGCAATAGGCTCGCCCCCTATTACATTGGGACCTAAAACATAACTGGCGAAATGTGGGTGTACTAAATGTGCACCTCTGCCTACCCCTTCGGGGAATACAGGCGTGATGTTATGTTATGTGTTATATTTAAAGTGAGAGCAGACTTATTATACTCACTATGAACGGTTATTTTTGTTCTGTTAGATAACATAACTTGACAAATTCTACTCACAACCAGGAAATAAATAATTCATTTGTATGTCGTGACTGGATATTGGTTTAAAAAGACGGAGACATTGGTTTTGGTCAATTCGGAACTTGCCAATAATTGCTCCAAACTCTACAGCCAACATTTGCCCAAACGTTGGCCCCACGTCTAGTCTAGTCTCCAGGAATATTACAGACTACGACAGCTGTCTAGTCGCCCTTTCAAAGTTACTTTGTAAAATGAAATCGGCCTAAAGGCAACGTCAAAAAGGCTATGTGTGGCTTAACAATGCTATTGTGGTCCTCCTTTAGACGATAGCGTGGTGATATTAGGAAAAGTGTATTGGAGTAATTGTTGGCTGTGGCTTTGGGAGGAAAATTAAAGGCTTTTAAGTGGTAATCACTTTGTCAGCGAAATGAATTCTATAGCCAGGGTGTTTCAATAAAGAAATTTGATGTAACTATAGTTGGGGGATGTGGTATTTCGATTGGAATAACAAGCTTGATTCTTCTTAAGTTAGTAAAGTATTTTGAACGATAACGTTATTTAATGTCTTGCATTTTTTTTAACGATGATATAACTTGTGTTACAATGAATTAAATACTATATATTATTCTGGGTGTTACGGTTGAAATCGCAATACACAGAATTAGCTTTAAACTCAAACCTACATTTGTTAGAAAAGCAAATTAGTTTAAAACCACTATATAAACGAACATAATATTATTTTAAACCAAAAACCCACAAATTAAAAGCGGCAACAAGAATTTAATTCCCCGCAACATGTAAACATGTAAAACGCTAGGGCCGTCGGCTCCGATTGCAGAAATAACAGACCAATAAAAAATCTACTCCGCACAGATGTGCAGCGTTCGATTCTACAAATAAAATGAGCTAACTCTGTGGTTCCGTACATTTTATTTTTATTTCATGTTAGAATAACGTTATATCTGTACTTCTGAGTCTTCATAATTAAAATTCTCAATCACTGAAACGTTTGCTGTAAGAAAACTCAATTCTGAGTAAAGCTCGTCTGTGTACTGCATGATGGAAGTTGAATTAAAACATAAATGATTTTATGTGTACAGTAAAGAATTAAGAATACTTATGTAGTGTGGTAAAGTTTTCATGTTTTAATATAAGTAGTAATCTGGAAAACTATCAATTTAATAACTTTATTTTTTTCAACAAATATTAAGATATAAATTCCCAATTTTCTGTGTTACATAGGCTACTTTAATCCCGAAAATAACACGACAAAATTTTACACAGAGACGAAGTAGCGGGCTCTACCTAATGAGATAAATTAAACATTACGAAGTTCTTAATAAATTGTATCACACCATATCATATTATTTTTCTTTAAAAGAAATGTGAAAAGTAAACCGTTTTAGTCCCTCGGTATCTTAAACGTCACGAGAGCTCTCGACAACTTAATTTAATATGATGGTTTAAAAATATTGAGGTTCATTTAAAATCACTAAAAGCAAAATTTTAAATCTATGATCTAAAATGCGTAAGTATGCTCTGAATGCCATTTAAAATTATAATTCATGTTATAAATAATATTTAAAGTCAATTATTCTTTGATATAAGGTTAAAAATGGAAATTGTATGCATTGCTTTTAAAATGCTGTCATTAGACCATCAAACAATTTAATATGCGCTTAAATTACTGTTCACTAGTGATGGGAAATTAATCCTAAACAAATGATATCGATAATTAGATTTAAAAATATTTTTAAGAACTAAATCCTACCTATTCATCTATGACCGAAACGGCTGGCTGAATAGAATGTATGTTTGTTTGTAGTCGTATTCCACACGGACCCCTAAAACTTTCCTCTGTTACCTGCGAACGTAAATACGGGTTTTGGAGATCGAGATATGCACTACGATATATTCCGTGCCAATTTTTGCTACCGTTTCGATATATCGGGGCAAAATATTTTCAACCACACTCCGTAACGGGGTGCAATTTCTCGTGGATTTCTTGCGATATGATAAACCAGAGTTATGATAGTGTACAGGCAATTGCTAGTTTAAATACAGTTTTATTTTCAGCTGTTGCCAATTTTATGGATACATATTTTGGCTGCACGTAGATTCTTTATCGATGTACACTAAAACCTTTGTCTCTAAACGTAAACAGAACAATAACTTAACATGTAAACGTTTGAATTAAATCGGAAATAAAAAAGAAACATCCTATAAGTATACGATTCCCAATAAAACAAATTGTTATCTTACTATCCAATAAACAACATCGAGTATTTCCTATCCGAACATCGACTATTCACGTCACTAGCGAGCTCGTGTTTACTAAAATCTTTCCTATACCCGACACTTAATTTTAGTCGAGTCTAGACATCTAAAACTAAAATTATATACGTCTGGCAATATTTCAAGACGACACTTAAAATTATTGACACAGAGAAAAATGAAAGAGAGAGGAGAATATTCTAGAATTATGTTATAATACATTTTCGAATGAGTATTTGAATTATAGCAAAGTTTATAAGTGAAATTTGATGGCTCCGTTAATGGGTTTTTGTTTTATGGTAAAAGGGTGATTTTATGGGGATGGGCAGAAGTCCAAGAGGCATTAAAGATCGATACTTGAGTTCGAGTTAATGCTGTGGAAGCCGCCGCTCGCTGGTGTTACAAGACAATATTTAGGAAAATATCAGGTCCATTCAGGTGTCTCAAAACTTGCGAACAAAGTCTAGGATAACCTTTTAAATAAAGCAACCTCTGTCTTCTACGAGTCCATTAACTCTACAAGAACACAAATGCTCATTCAATTCAGAATATTAAATCTGTCTAGTCCAGCACTTTCCTGTTACTTCCGTGTCATTAGTAATATATTTTTTTAACAAAAGCCTTACAAATGGATTGTCTGTGTTAAGACAATTTAGTCGGGCGTTCAGCGCAAGATTGATCGTCGTTTCAACTGTTACTTATAATAAATATCGTAAAAAGCTGAGTGGAGGGGTGTACAGCAGTTTATCGTTTATCTAAGTATTGGGGGAATTGGTTAGTGTGGTGTGCATATTGTACGTGTGATATTGATAATTTAATAAAATACTTCCCCTAATTCTTGTTTGTGTTTTTTGGATCAAGTGTTTTTGGCAAAAGATGAACGTTTTTTATATATATAAATATGCATATTGGCGTAGATATTGATTGGAAATATGATTGTTAACAATGCAAAGAATTAACAAAACCGATTACCAAGTAAAGCGTTGAAAGAGTAAAAACAAGTTTATCGTAAAAATTACAGAATCAGCTTACCGACCCAACAATTGACACATTAAAATAATGACACAAACTACATTCGAACACATTTGTCGATTGTCGAAATAAATTTTCGCTTCGTGATTTTGGTCACGAGTGGCAGGCGACAATCTGTACGTTTTCGCTACACTTATGAATACTTAAGAGCTTTTAAAAATATGCTTTTATACTTATCTTTTAATATGAAAGAACGGAGATAAAGGTGAATAACTTAGCCGTTATCTTATCTTTACGAATATTTTTGTGATTGATTTTATTTGAGTGTGATTTAGGTGGAAATAACTTTGTTTTCAAATGCCTTGTTTAAGGAAATCAAGCGTCAATTTAGTGGATTTCTTTCTAAGTGATAAATAACATAATATATTAAAATTTGACATTGTTTTCCTAATTTTATCTGTTTGTATCCTTCACGGTAAGGTCCAAGTAAAACTGTAACAGGACTGGATCATAAAACCGACATTATTGGACATTTACGAAGTACTTCGGCAGCCTTTGATTACAATAATGATACAGTTTCCATCATGACTCCTATTTGCCACGTTAATAAGCTCTCAAAGAAAAGGCACTAGAACAATAGATATTTATCACAAAAGAGGATCAACCCGTCAATCTTTTGTGTCCCCAATACTCAGTACAAAGTTACGTTTACAGCTCCAAAAAATCGTTTTTGCCTTTATTCTTTAGGTGATAGAGGTGGTGGGGAATACCAGTTATCTTGGCAGCAGGACATTATCGAACAGATAATGATAACATGGGATTAAGCTGCTTGTACGTTATCTACGAAATTTAGGGTCAGCGGTGTTAATAGTTCGGTGTGTTGCAAATGCTGTTGATGTTCTGTTTAGAACTATTTATATCGACGCTGTGTGGTCATGAGAATAATATGTACATCTTTGAGGTTCGGGGTTTAAATTGGAAGTTATTAACCGCTGTATGATGAATATAGCATTATGAACTAATATCGACCTTTTACATACATGCTTGTATGACAATAAACTCACCACCTCAAGAAATACGAGCAAGCCAGTATGATGCTACGAGGCAAGAAAGCTAATACATTTTTTTTGGACGCCAACAGCATCCTGCCCCTACAACCCCGCTAAATCACACGAACTTATTTCCTAAGAAAAAAAATCCTCTATCGCCTATCATCTCCGGTACATTTGCTAAACCCATTACACATCCGCGTGCTTACCCAACAGTTAGAAAGATAAATAATATACATATAGGAGGAAAACCCATTGGTGCTCAGATTCACCCCCAACCCCCCTCGTAACGACGGTCATTAACCTTTACACCACTATAGATTGCTATGCGTTGCGTTACTGACATTTTGGGATATAATTTTTTTGTTTTGGGGTCACATTTTGAGGTAATTATCCTGAGAAGGCTGCACATTTTGTTGTAAATGTTTAGCACTAAATATGGTAAGTTAGGGTCAATTGTGAGTGTCATGTACTATAAGGAAATTTGCGATAGGTGACCTAGTATTTAACTTACATCTTTCATGATTATCCATTAGGTTAACATATAGAACCTACCAAATACGTTATCGGAACGATCCTTAAATTCAATGTTTTAGGACGACAATGCTTTAGACAGGAAGCTAGTGGTATTAAAAGCTGCAACAATTCCAAATACCACACAAAAACTACGAAACATTTTTACACGAGCCAGCTCCAACCGAAAACGCGTAGAAAGCATAAATTCACAAGTTATTAAAACAATATACAGGCAGGAGGGACGGATTAACTCGTCGATCGGTATTGACTGTGCCCGCCTGGCCGTCGCCGATAAACGTAGATTAAACCTGGATGTACATCAACCTTAATCCGGGAAAGTCCTCCCATGTTTTTAATATGGCACTCTGATTTTGAATATTTTCACGCCGATTTTTGCGTTGCTGGAACGAATTTTTTGAGTAAAGAAAATACGTGGTTCCACGTACCACACTAAACTCTCCTTCCATGTTACAAGCTTGACTAGTTTACATAACGTGACTTCTGAGTATGACGTCTTGGGTTCGATTCCCGCGTATGGTTTAGTGTTATTGTGTTGGTGTCCATTTAATGGCAATGAGTCGCCCCTATTACATTGGCACCTCGGACTTTAGGCACTGAAGAAAATTTTCCTGTGTCTATTACCACACTCAACTCTACCATCTTGGGGTAACAAGCTTGATAATATAAATGTTTACATAGGTGAACCCTTCAAAGAATTACGCACAATCAGAGCAGTGTGCAGTGTGCGCACACGAAAGTGTTAGACATGTCGTATCAAGATAAGTGTGGGACCATGTTAGGTTATCTACAATAATGTCCGAAGTAGGTCGCCCCGGAATAATGTATTTATAACCTAACTTGTTTGCACGCTTACGGCTTAGCAACTGAGAAATTACAATTCGGTATAGATTAGGCTGGTCTATGTTGTTGTGTGTCTGTGTTTTGAGGAATAGTTTGTCATTTCGAATCGCAAGAGTATTTTTTTCTTTATTAGGGGTTACGGCAATATCGTTACTATTCTCTTTCCAGTATGGTTTAAGTTTTGTTGCAGCTAACTAGCGGACCCGGCAGGCATCATCCTACCCGGAAAAGTAACGCCATCTACCGAATCCAATTGTGTTTTCAAACAATCCAGTAGCCCTTTTAAATATACACACAAAATTTCATTCAAATCGGTCCAGCAGTTTAGGAGTTAGGTGACGAACACATAATAATCCACACAATAATATTAAGCCAGTTAATTTTAATAATCAAACATTAAAATTTTTGTTTAGTTTATTCTATTAGTTAATTCAGAACCTGATCTTTTGATTAAACGTTGAAGTAGTATAAAGAAGAATAGTAAGTAGAAAGAGCAGCCCTAAACCACCTAAAAATTTCGTTATCTCTTTACAATGTCCATTGATGTACGCTTACAATATAAATGGAAGTTATTTAAAAAACTGCAACATTTTTATATGCACTTAAAAATATTTACACCGAGATAAGAAACACATTTGCAACATTACAGACTTGCGAACATCTTGTTTTATTAAAGCACATAAATAAACAATATGGAAGCATAAAAGGGAATAACATTTTTAATAAAACTCTCTCACAACAGAGGTTTCATATAAAAATGTAAAAAACATTACTATGTTGACATTCTAGAGACAACGCGCAAATAAGATAAAAGAAAGTGCCAAGTGCGTATCAGATCACGGATGGAGGTTCAAGGGTAATTATAAAAGTAATTACTAACATACCACATCATTATATACAACAATAATTAATTTAGCTCTGTAACTATTTAATTATTAATTAAAAACAAATTGACATCTACACATTATATAGAAACATGCGATGATTACATTTGCCATTGTTTTATAAAATGTCTAAGAAGAAAGATGCATCTCATAATGTCCTTGTCAGGACTGTCTTGGAACACTGGTTCATTGTTTTACTACGGAACCATAAAAAACCTATACAAATCGAGTCTAGACCTCATAATACGACCATAAGACTATAAAAAGATACAGACGTCAAAAAAATCAGGAGGCCATTAAAGAAACAGTCATTACGAGACATAATACTATTAAATACGCTAGCTAAAATATCTATAAAACGATAATTAGATTCCTCTAATGGCGGGCGTAAATCTTGTGCACTTTGTCTTAGATTTTTTAATCACAACTATTTTATTACACCGAGACAATAATAATAAAAGTAATAATACGAATAACGGCAATTAGGCAAATAAATATAAAAACAAGCAATACTTATTAATTGAGGTATAATGAGATAAGGCATAATTTATGACTTTACCGATTAGAATATTTATCAGCAATTATTGTTTATTCTTACGAGTATTCAGTTAGTGATAACCATATTGTTTTGTGAATTAAGATGAAAATTTCAATAAAGTCAAACTGTAAGATAGTCCCAGTATTTGCAATGAACAACAGCTGTGAAAAATGTTCGCGTCGATTCATTTACTGAGATAATGGGGGCAATGAACTTGACTCTAGTGTTTACGCGCACACCTACACACTACTTGTACTACGAAATTAAAATACATTCAGATTTTTATGATATCCACCCAAATTATTATTTGGGTCTAGTCTTCTACGACTTAGATATTTTTTATGAGACCTAAATTTTTTGATTCAATATTTTTTCAGACACCATACTTTTTTATTCAGTATGAATATGAACACGTGAAATTTGTTATTAAATGCTAGAAAGTATTCACCGTTTTTCCTGCTGTTCAGTGATAACTTTTAATACTAACAACCTCATGAGAATACTAATACCTAAATTTAGAAACAAACAATGACGACATCCAATTTGTTTATCAAGCAAACTTATTATCTAGTTCTTAATCTTGATAATTATTTTATAGGATAATGACCCTATTAGTTGGTCCGATAATGGTTTACAATTAAACACGATTGCTTTGACCTTTGGACCCTGTGAGGTTCAACAAGTTTTATGGCTTATTTTAATAAACATTTAGGATGCGAAGAGAATACTGTTATTTTACTGATCTCTGTATTTTGTGACGTCACTGAATCCTGCATCGCACTAGTGAAATTTACACGACTTAATTTCTGGTTGAACACGCATGTAACTTGCTAGAAGCTTCTGTAAATATTTTTGATTGTTACTGTAATTTGATTATTAGCATTTATTATCTAATCAAATAATTATATGGCCTTCAATTAATTAATTTTATTGTTAGCTGTAACTTAGTGTATTGTAGTTCTTCTTGCATCTCATAATACAACTTTTTATGACAAATATAACGTTATCTTAATTAGTGATGTTTTAAGAGTCGGCACTGGTTACTGAACTCGGTAAGATTAGATACCTACTGTGTAATTAACTGATACTCCGTAAAATATCTTGGGATAGGACTTTATCTTTAGTTTTATAAACAACTATCATATAAATGTTGTAAGTGAGGGTTCGTTTGTGTAAGGTTTATTACAACGTAGACAAATCTGGTCATACGACACGCCTGTATTCCCCCAAGGGGTAGGCAGAGGTGCACATAATATAGTACCTACACGCACATTTCGTCAGTTATTTTATAGGTCCCAATGTAATAGAGGGTGAGCCTATTGCCATAAACCGGGCACATATCCTGTCTCCGTGATCATACTGATAATTACCTAAGAAATTGCAATCAAAATATTTAGCAAAACACGAACGCAGTATCCGTGATTATTTGTGTCCTCTAGACCCAAGGCTCATTAGTTTGTTTTAATAAAGCCATTTAATTACCTTAATATGCTGCATTTAGCGAATACGGCACTCCTAGAACCTTTGTCGAGTTCGTTCCACAATGGCCGCCGTAAAATTTTACGATACTGCATTCTTTTTTTTGATAACTTACCTATAAATGTTGTATTCTTTTTCTGCCTTTAGAAACAAGTTTCTTACGTACCTTTTGTTTTTTTTTTGTGATATTTAGGTACTAGGATTTTATTTTTTTACAGTTTCTTTTGCGTCTACTTTATTAGTGTTTATTAAGGCACACAGACAATATTATCAAACAATATTTTTGAATAGCGTAAATTAAATTAACCAGCGATAACCTTTGACACACTTTTGGTTTAACATAAAGTTATTTTTAAACCTACAGTAACTAAATACACTCGAAGTTAAAATTAACCTGCAGTTAAATTGGCAATAAAAACGTATGATTAACTGCTTAAAAAAAGCTAAAATTTAAGACGCTTGGAGAAACAACCTCCAGTCGTTGGCCTGACATTAGGTTGTTTGCCTTTGACCCCAAATTGACAAGAACGCCCGACTGTTTTAACTTTTAAGCATACAAAAATTACATTATGATTACATTGTGGGATATATAATTAATCTCCGTAATTGAGAGCTATGGAAATATGTGATTGACTTCGAATTTGAAGTTGTTTTTTGCTATGTTGATCTATGGGTTTTAAATTTACTGGTTTTCTGGGGTTTAATATTGACATCTCTATTCTTTGACTTAGTTTCTTTTTTTTTATAGTTACGATTAATAATATTAAAATCATGATCATCAAGAAACATTTCAACCGTTAATGATATAAGTAAAATTATGTTGCGTAGTTTTCTTCAGCTCGTATATTAAAATCGTGTCAATATCCACATAAAATATATGTATGGAATATTAATTTGAAGGTTCGTGTTAAAAATAACTTGCAAAACAAACGTCCGGTGCATCCAAATGGTATATTACTTATATTTTGTTTACATTCAGAGCGCGCCTTCGCTTAGGTTGATAAACTTTGAATATTAAGCTGATGGGGTATCTACACCTATTTATAATAGCCCATTTGTCCCACCTATGACGCAGCAGGACATACTATGAGTTAAACAAATAAAAATTGAAGTATTATAAAAACTGGGTTTCATATTTTTTAAGATGACTAAGAGCATTTAGTTTTTGGTACGGATAATAAAACCTTTTTTTTTCTTAATAATATTTCATTAGTACATGTGAACCTTAGCCTATTCAATATTACCAACCTTGAAACTCAGTGTACAATTATCAGTGCAGTTGTCGACGTCAATAACATAAAAAGAGTCATTTAGTATTTCTAACTGTTTGGATAAACGCTAGTTCCAATTTCCCCCGCCGGCAAAAATAAATTAGTCGCACTATCCAGTCCCGTATTGTAATCTGTGACAATGACGCAACGATGACGACAGTCATCGACGGAATCGCGAAATTCGTCCCATATATTATTCACGAGAGGCCGATAATGAGGACATTCACCCCACCGCTTTAGACACGAATCAACGCGACTGATTGCCGATGTTTAGGTTTAATAAAGGTTCAAAAGAGCTGCAAAATTATATACTCGTCGCTGAATCTCTAAAATGATTTATGCTGAATGATAAAAACGGTTGTAATTTCCAGTATCATCAACATATAGACGTAAACTCACCACCTCGCACGCCAATCTTCACCTTTTCCAACAATCACTTAACTTTTACGGACGTCAAAACATCTCCTTACCTGAAAACAAAAAAAACACCATTAGAATCATCATTAACGGTTAATTTTTTACCGAAAAATACCAAATTTTGAAAACGATCCATTGTTTGATATTCTCTCACAATACAGTTGAACGACCGGCCAGATTTTTAAAACACCACCTAGATTTTGAGAAAAAAATTATAATACGATTTAAAAGTTTGAATAATACATGTTCCGCCGTGCGTGTGTGCTTATGAAAAACGTAATTGACGGTAAATTGTATAGGGAACAGTTTATGTTTGTTTGTTGATTTGATAATCTTATATAATCTATCATTATCAGGCATTTTGATAAGTATTTATAGTTAGTATATTTGCTAACAGCCGAACATAGAACCTCTTCTTTGAAGTAGGTTAAAAAGGGCTAACACTATACCTAGTACGTCCTATACTTATTGGGTAGGTAGGACTAACGTTAGTTGTATGTAAAAGAGATGCCTGTTACTAGCAAAATTGACATTAGCGATGTCTTTTAATAACTAGTACGAATCTCGTCAATAAAGTACAGGTGAAAACGAAACTTAGTTACCTAAATATTAAGGCCTAGATTTGCTGCTTTCATTCACTAAACCCTTAATCACAGTCTGAATTACCCAGGACATATACCGTTGCAGAAGTAACATTGTAAATTCGAGACTAAAATCCTAAAACAACAAGCCAACCCGCGAGCTACCGCAAGTGAGCCCACCAAATATCCGATTCTGTTATTTAAATCAATATGGGTTTATCATGCGCCGAGTAATCAACAATGAGTATTAACATTATGCTAAGTTATACGGCTCGTATGATAACACGCCCTAATGTCTGTCGTTGTGTTTGTATAACTATGTGTTTAGTCACGTGTCAGATTGATATACAACGATGGAGGAAAATGTATTGACAGTATTTTTGTCAGATAGAAATTAGTGATGTATTGACAGTTTGGGATTATGATTTTTGTTGTGGCTTCAGTCGTTTGTAAAATTAAGTTATGGACGTCAAAAGCTTCATCATCATCAGTAGCCCATCTCAGTCCACTGCAGGGCATAGTTACGCATATATTTCCTGAATTTGCAGGCAGAGGTGTATAGCCCGTTGTATTCTAGGATCTATTTGAATGCCTATAGCCTTAGAAATGTTTTCTCTGAAGCGGAAATCTGACCATTGACCTTCGAAGTTGTAAGATATATACTGCATTTGTCAGATTCGTGATATCTGATCTGATGTAATGCACTGAAGCTTAATTAAAGAATATCTTAAAAAAGATAATTATGCGTCAAAAATTAACTGTGCATTGATAAAAACATTAATGTTATCAATCCATTTAAAACTGCATTCGGTTGGGATTGTTAAAATAATTAAATCGCCATTTGCAATTATAATTGAACTTTTTGTTGAAAATATAATCAGCCTCTGCATATAAAAGAGATTTTAACGTGAGGTGCGACCACCAGTTAATGTCCGACCAAAAGTATTATTTTATGTCATTATTTATGTTCCCTGCGTCACTCTAGGGATGAGCAGATAACCAAACAATAGGAACGCGGTACCTCTTTTCACGGTTGTCTCAACAGTACGCTAATTTAATCCAAATTTCGCCTACACATCAACAATGCTCTTAATAACATTATCCCTTAAATATCCGTTTCATAATTTGGAGTTTTTGTTTCCCCAGGCCCGCCCTACCTTCTTCCAGCCCAATAACCTCAAATTACAGTAATACCCCAATGTGTATAAGCGTTATTATAAAACGGCCGCCTCGCTGAGCTCACCTTTAGTCCGTTGGTATATTGAATGTCCCTCGACTCGTGAAGAACTTCGGATTGTTTGGGAATTATTGTTTTTTCTCTGTCATGAGGATAATTTGGAAAGTTCTTACAGTTATAACTACTGGATAACTGCCCCTTTTATAACATCAGGCCTGTATTACCCGAAGAGGTTGGCAGAGGTGTATAGCACACGCACATTTCGCTAGTCATGTTATAGGTCTAGTAGTCGCACTTAGCGACCACTAGATCAACGAGGCAGTCAAGTGGAATTATATAGGTCTTTGAAAGACTGAACTTTCTTTTCTCATTTTGACTAGATTACTAGTTTATGGGATCTAAAAATACTTTAAGAAAGTGGCTTAGTATTCGATTGAATTACGCTTCTGCCTGACCAATCAGGGTTAACTGGCGCCATAATGTATACTCCTTAAATATGCTGCAATTGAGTCTTCATAACGACAAAAGCATAACTATAACTGGTACTAAATTTAGGTATGTCAATCTTGTATAAAGCTGCGTAATTACAAGCATAAGTGCAGTAATAATCTGTCAAGTTAAAGTACTCAGAACCGTGTAAGTACCTTTTTAAGTGGCGCATAATTATATACTTTATCTTTTATGCTGATCAGGAAGACATAAGCTTTCCATTTATGTAAAAATCACATAAACCGGTTCAACAGTTTCCGAGATAATCGCATCACAGTTTATACAGAAATAAAACGACGTAAAGGCAGCTAATAAAACTCACCTAATACCCTCAAACGAACAACTTAAAGATGAACAAACATGGGAGGTTATAATATTTTTTTAAGATCACCTTTAGACGTTACTGAGATAGAACATTTAAAAAGATAAACATAAAACACAGGCTTAGTCTTATGGTGCACCGTAAAATTAAAAAGCAATGGTAGTAAATTTTACATTAAACTTTGCATCAAAAAGCATGTAAAACTATTTTAGTATATTTTACGTGGGGATTTCGTCATTAAACAGAGTATAAATCATGCACAGTTTAAGTTTCTCTACGTGCCTCTTCCAGTCTATAAATCATAACCCCATTACTAAGTGCATATTTAATTTCATTACCAACGCCATTTGTAGCAAATGATAATGTAACAAAGCCTTCGTTATTATTCATTCAAAGATCAACTTGATAATAATATGTAAATGTGAGCATACAAAAATGTGAGCAAAAAATACAACAACGCTACCAAATCAGTAGGTACTTATGTGACGTACCTAACATTTACGGAATTTACGAGAATATCACTTAAAATATACACATAAAACGTAAAGGGCGTAACATTTGCAAGTTTTAAGAGCAAAAGCCTTCAGACGGTGCGTGATAAAAGTATATGGCCTTAAATATATTTTTACGAAGTCACTCTTCTGGTTTCATTATGCGTTTTATTTAGATTTTAAGCGGACGGACGAGAAAATGTGTTTTCACCCTACATTAGTGGAAAATAGGATTGTGGCTTTTCTGAACTCTCTTTCATCGTTGTTTGCATAAAAATGAAATAATGAATGTATTTTATTAAAGTTTTTATGTTTCATTTAAATTATATGTAATTGTATTGTGTACTAACTTAATACAAGTATTTTTTATTTCTTCATTTCATAAAATAATTTAGTTTGCTAGTTTTTCTTTTGGTATTATAATATAGACTTAACATCTGCATAACAAAGCTATATAGTGGTAACAAAACCTCTTTTAAATCATCAAAACATTTAAGTGTCTCTAATATTCCAATACTGAAGACGCTAGTATAAATGTATATCAATAAAACCATGCCTAAAAGAAAGTTACACATACTGCAATGTAGATACTTTCTATGAATTATTGCTTACACATAATCCTTTAAATATCTGTCATCAAAAGAAACTCCAAGATAAATGATATACTACCAGTTTTTTTAATCACGATTAAAAGTAAAACTACTTTTGTATGCGTAGTTATTTAAGTCATCCATGCAAAGGCCTTTTTATTCTTATTTCAACCCGTTTCCAAACAAGTTTGACTTCAAAACCATGATCGGAAATAACTTTGCAGTCCATTCTAATGATGCACGCATAGCACACTCAAAAAGACAATCTAAATGAATTTTATGACAGAATCTCCATAATTTAACACATAAATAAACATCTCACGACCGACATTACACTTTTTCACCCCACAAAGACCCCATAATATGCCCGGGCAATAAATTTATTATGATTAAGTCGATTTACGTCGCTAGCCTCAACTTTTTCTTGAATTGAAAACTTTTATTCCGTGGAAACTCTCTGGAGTGTGAGACTTAATACCTATGTGGTAGGCAGACAATTTCGTTCGAATACCGAATTAATTTTAGGACTTTTCAATAACATTCATCGTTCGTTCTGAAGTTGTAAGGACTTTTCTAATAAGTGCTTTTTCATATCTACAGATGAAAAATTCTGAATGAAATGGCGAGATAAGTTGAAAGCTTGGAGACCTCGGGAATAAGGAATTTCTGTTCCCAAAATAGTATGTAAAAAGAGACGTTAGGGAACAAGACACAATACAGCTACCTTAACGCTCGAATTCTCAATCGATTGTGAGTCAAATCTGATTCTATTCAACTTTTATATTGGAGCCGTCGTAAGAATCTCTCCTACGGTATGGTGTACTATACTTTTAAATTTGAATAGCTGTGATTCTCAAGATGTGAAGATATCTGCTGTAAATCGAAATGTATGATAATAATTTATCGATGCATCAAAAATTGGCCAGTATACAATTGTATGAATAGGTCTTCTAAAATATGAAATACCCGCTTTAGATACTTGAAATGGTATAATTAAGTTTCTAAGAGTATGTATCACTTACTCTCCAATCTATGCGACAAGACACATGAAACCAATCGTACTCAAAAACCACAAAGTACCACAATTAATCTTCACCGTGAAAGTCAAGATTACGAAGATATCGAGCAATCCCCGCCGATCTCCAACCAAGGCCTTTGACACATAGAAATTAAAAGACAGTAGGTTTACGTCGTGCTGTGCACGCTCTTTCACAAAAAAGTGGCGGTAAAATCAGTGATTTTAGAACTGTCACTGGTGAGTAAATTCTTAGGTACTATGTTTAATTTTCAGAAGTAAAAACCACAGCAAACACAATTCCGCGAGGTGTGTTCATAAATTCTCCTGAACTACACTCACTTATGTCAATTTTTTTATTTACTTTTATCTTCAGATCAAAGAAATATCTGTAAAATCTGCTACCTAAAGTTTAAATCGAACGTCTAGTCTACACCAATCAGATAGTCAATATTAGAAGTGTACCTTCTGGCTCACCTATCTATTCTGTGGTAACATGATCTCGTTCGTTCACTAATCGTTCATTCCGACCGAACGAGTCGAGTTTTACGTATCGCTTGGCAATGGTCGGCGGTGTAGGTTTTATAATTTATTGTAGCTATTGGCCGGGTATTGTGGGGACTGCCTGTTCCGTGTTCCAGCCTTACGAATAGAATTTGTTCGTGCCGTATTTTAGGTGGTTAAAGTTAAAAATATATTTCTGGTACGAATAAATACGTAGGTACTCTACATTGACAAGCCAATAGGTGTATATAGAGCGCTTGGCTTCATGTACCATCGTATCACTCCTGCAATCCTTGAAGGTGTAGTCAGAGGTGTTTTATTTTTCTTTTTTTGAGGCTATGGTAAGTATGGCTTAATTTATTTACGGCAACTTAAACCCAAAGCCTGCCTCAATCTAAAACTGGCACCCGGGAGTGTAACAATATTCACGGACATGCTCTACCGGCCACATAACTATCATCACAGAAATAACCTCAAGGTGACGTGAACAATAAAACAAAAAATCTTTTAAACCAACTTCACATAAAACCAATTACAGTAAGTACTCCTATTGCATCTCAATGAACTCCGTTCGTTAGCCACCATAGCTTAAAGGTTAGGCTTTCACCGACCAAGGCCGGATCGCCGGTTCGCTTCCTCGTTCTATCACCTTGATACGTTTTTTCAGTTAGATAAGGAGGAAGTTAGTTTAACCGCCTTTGGATCATGTTACGTTGGAAAAAGATTAATTGTTTCTATGTTAAGGTCAGTTGAGACAAACGGAATAGATAATTGGATCAGATCATGGCTACTATGCGGTATTAGGTACCATAGGTAGTATTTGTGAGGGAAAGACACACCTATCGCACACAAAATAATGTATGACCAAATAGTAACCATAAACAAGTCAAGCTAGTTAACTCAGAATACTAAAATCAGACGGTTCAGATTACCCTATTCTAACAAATTAGTCTAGGCTTATCATAAAATTGTAGTACAGTTTTCCCCACTATACCCAAAATGGTTAAAATCTAGTGCACTAAAATCGCGTCTTACTTCTTCATCATTACATTACTCGATCCTTCTCGTAGGGTCCGTTGTACCTTAAGAAACTGGCCGTGAGCTTACCGAGTACGATTTACGGAGAGCGATTGCTACTGACCTCCGTTGACCTCGGAGCGTGGTGTTATCAGCGCGGCCACTGCCCATCCACTTGAAATAATACACTCGCTTTATATTACACAACATTGAGATATTAATTGCCTATCTGAGAGGGCTACAAACCTTTCTTAATGGCAATCGCTGTTTGCCGCGTATTTGTCGAGACTATTGAGGTATTTTGTTGCTTAATTATTCCAGTTTTACTTAAGATATAACTACATTACAATATCTAAGGCACGCTTTCATAGATCGTGATTTTGCTACCGATATTGTCTAGCTATAATCAGATTGCCGATACACCTTTGCAAGCCTATTTTAGGAATACTTTACAATTGTTATAATGAAAAGCTCATCTATGCATTGTTCATCATCTTATATGTCCCGATCAGCGAAGTATTTTAGCGTAATATGTAGCTAAGAATACCTTTCAGGTGTTAATTAATAGTAATTAATTAAATTATCCATAATATTCGAATAGTGAGCCAACGCGTAATTAACTTCGTCAAATAAATTTCGTTCGTTAGTAAATTTCGTCTGTCACGAATGTCATTCATTCACTCTCAGTCTGAAAATTAACACTATCATAAATAGTATACCTACTACATCTATGATATCAACAGACCTAATCACATGGACACTCATTATTTATTTATTAATGTGACTAAAATTCGAAAACAAAAGTATAAGCATAAATCACAGCGCCAATAATCGCTAAAAGCGCTACAAATTCGTGATAAAAAACAAAGATATCAAAATCCTGGCACACCATAACTCTAACACCTTAATCGTTCACTGTCAGATTGAGATTTCCAAAATAACACACTGCCTGCCTTATAATAACAGAAATAATTAGATTTTACACACTTGTTACATGTTATTTTACCAAATACAACGTTTTTCGAGCGATCTTCATTAACAAAATCACGCACTGTACTACCATTGGGTGTTGGCTTAAGTAACTGGATTTAGCGGTTTCATAAGCGGACGCGAATTTAACAGATGATTTAAAAACATCGTAATTTCATTATTTCTTATTTGGTGTCATCGCGACTCGCTCTATAAGGTAAATTAATGTTCAATCTTCAAAACTAAACTGTTTAACAATAGCCTGTATAGTTAGGCTTAAGATAATCAAATTACCTACTTCTGTCATTTATAAACGATTTATTATGTCCCACTGCTCTCGTTGGTCTAGTGGTCGCTAAGTGCGACTGCTGAGCACGAGGTCCTGGGTTCGAATCCCGGGTCGGGCAAAGTGTTACTGGGTTTTTCTATTAGGTAATTCTCAGTAGCAGCACGGAGTCTGGATTTGTGCCCGGTTGATGGCAATAGGCTCGCCCCCTATTACATTGGGACCTAAAACATAACTGGCGAAATGTGGGTGTACTAAATGTGCACCTCTGCCTACCCCTTCGGGGAATACAGGCGTGATGTTATGTATGTTATGTATTATGTCCCATTATGAGGATAAAATCTTAAGCTATAGCAAAACCTGAAGTTTAAATGACTCAAAACTATAAATATTAGAATCAAACTTCATTGATACAAAACCTCTGCCACTCACAACTCAGACCACTCCCTAACACCCACAGTATCGTATTTTTTAAGCTCATTTCGTAACTATATAACCATCAATTGAACAGATAAAAATCTCAAATAGAATTACATCGCGTGTTTCGATGCCATGGTCTAATTTTGGTTACATTACCCCATCGAATTAAAAAGCGGACTCGCGCCTCCGGTGTATGCAAATCGAGCGGGATTTTAGTACAGTCGGATAACATTTTTATAGAACAATGGGTGCGTGAATTGTAATTACAATGTCAAGTATTTACTTGTCAAGCAGTTGGGGTTTAAGTGTTCAAGAAACTGTTACATTTAGATTTTATAATGATACACTTATTGTTGCGGTCTGGTCTCATGACTCGATGAAATGTATGAGTTAGCTGCCTTGTTATTTGGGGCGTTTTTTAGGATTTACATTTGTGTGCATGTTTATGTGATGACGTGAACTAAATGACGTTTTTAGTAAGTCATTGTGGAAAGGAAGTTGTTTTGTGGTGCGGAAGCGATAAAATAACCATTTGCGCTTATGTTTCTTAATAAACATTAATAATGGTCAGTCAATGGTAGAGGATCTGAATCTGTATTGTATTTTAAAGTTTAATATCGACATTTGTCTTCAAATAACTATTTAACATTTTTGCCTATTCGTCCGAAGATAGCTTGCGTGATAATAAAACGAAATTGCTCAGTTCTGACGGTAGTCTTTCCTACATAAAAAGAGGAACATAATAAGTAAATAAAGTACCTTTTGTTTAGCCACAGCCTACAGCAACAGGCCGAAAAACAATAAGAAAAAATAATAAATCAATTGTCAAGAAACTTATTTACACGTGTACTCTTTCTAGTACAATATCTGTCCAACATTTTTTCTAACTTTGTTCTAAGTAGAACCAACACAATTCCTTCCAACTTACGATATTGCTTACAGAAAAAAATAACACTTTCATTTTGTTTCACGTAAAAACGTTTATATTCTAGTTTAGGCGTGGTTTTTATTTGCAACAAAAAGTACAGATAACGCCATTTTTTTTTGTAAATCAAACACAGTTACTTGCTAAATCACGTCAAGTAGTCACTCGAAAAAAAAATCCAATTTATTTTTAAGCACTTACTCGCGTAGTAACAAATTTGTATAGCGAATGTACTTGAGTTTTATTGGCCGTTACCCTGATATTGGGAGCCGTGAGAAGGCTTGCCGTCGCCATGGCAACCTCCTATTATGAACACCATGAAAGGTATTGGACAAAGTAGTGCACAATTGCCAACCATTTACACCTACGTCTGTTTACGTAAAAGTACACAGTAATGCGACCCGTTACTATGAAAACCACTGTTTTTACTTTTAATAACTTAATTATGCTGCAAAATGGTGGTCGAAATTCATAATGATAGTTTAACTGTGGGCAAAGTATTTATGAATTCTAATACTTATGTATGAACACGACTGGATTGTGAATGTGTCAACATATTCGTGGATATGACTGTACTTACTTTTACAACTTTGTATCCTAGACACAATGAATTAACTAAAATAATAGCAAGTTAAATATTAATGACAAGCAAACGCAGAATTCATTATTATGTGTATTCCAAGGACAATGTTTACTGGCATTTGAAAAAAAAGGTGTATGAATACGTACTCTTCTGGCTACCCCATCGGGGACACCCTAGTATAGTTATATTCAAGACCAGATCGCCGCTGACGCGTCCTATATCCTCAAGTCGGGGTAAGCCTACTAACACAGCTATTTACATTAATTAATTATTTTATATGTATTCAGTCCAGCTAACACGAATGCGATATAGTAAACTCTATTATAATTAATTAGGCAATTAGTAAATCTAATTTGATTGTTAATACATGTACATAATCTTCGTCTGATTGGATGGCTTTATTGATATTACTATTAGGCTTATAAAGACGAGAGACAGTATACATAAAAAGAAGGACTTAACATTCTCAAAATCTTGGATTATTTTTTTTCTTATCAGTCAGGTGACAACATGACAACCATAAATCATAATATAATGAACTTATTCTAAGTTCATTCAACTTTCCGCACACATGCAATTGATGAAACTTGCATTGCTAATCAACCCCAAGAAAGACCCTATTACTCTAATAACTCACACTAAAAGTCTCCCAAAAAATAATAAAAGTTGTAGCACACATATTAACCCAGAAAGGGACCGGCATCAACTCAAGCCGTGCAGTATTCTTTGTGTGAAACTCTCTACTGCAAAGCACACTAATCGGAATCGTAACGTGATCGTCTCGCCTCAGAACAAGCTAGAACCGGCGAGCCGTAAGCGCGGCGTCGCTTAGCCCTAGCCGAGTCGACGTAACGGTGCAGCTGTCCCCTCACCATAAACTCTTAAAGCAGGGTAGTTTACGTTGTGGAAGCCAGACGCCGGAATACACTGGACGTAGCGGTGTATCACAAAATGTATATACTGTCCTGTTTTAAGAGTACCTAGTAAGGGAACTGTTCGATGGCGAGGCGAAAGGCAATACGGTGACGATCCTTCTCCGATGTGCTACGCCCGCTAAGGCAGCAAAACAAAGCCTTATCACTCATTATATTAACCTCGGACTTATTACGAAACTGATACATACAACATTTGCGTGTTACAATTACGTGTTGCTAACAGTCATTACCTGCTACAGTCTAAGAAACTTGACCTTCTTAAGTTTTTTACTTAACCTCGCGACTAAGTAAAGGGAATAGTCGATTCTGATCTAATACGTGGATGGAATTAATGGGATTTACATGTGTTGTGAGACGATGGACAATACGTATTTATAGAGCTGATGTAACTGGGTGAAGCAGTAGAAGGTTGTGCAGATGTCGCTGGTGATGGTAAAATGGGTTATATGTTTAATTTTATGGACACTCTAGAATAACACGCCGAAATCAGCTTGGATTAGGAAGAAGGTATAGAAAAAATAATATTATAACTAATAGAAAGTTAGCTGTACTCAGTTTTCCGATACGATGTGTATTATAATAATGCTGGTAGACTCGGTAATATTATTATCAGAAGCAATGTTTACATGCCTTCAAAGTCCAACGATTATAAAACCTATTACTAAGCTATTCAACATGCTGAAACTTTAAACACCGCATAATTCACAAAACGTTAGCCTCGCATCAACTATAAAACAAAATTAAATGTCCAAAAAGTCAGTCACGTCCGCAAAACTGTGTTTGTATGTCATTATTAACAAAATAATTATGCAAAGTTGCAGGTTTAGCCGTGCATAAATAACACCTCTGGTTGTGTCACTGACCCATTTGAAAAGATTAGTTTTGATGACCTTGGCTATGACGAAATTCATGGGACTAACGATTTTGACGACACGTGAAACTCAAAACTAAAGACCACCCATAACAAAAAATAAAAAAGTGATGTCTTTAAAGCTACTTGTGTTTGATTTATGATGAGATTGGTTATATGGGTAATGGGTATGTCTGTCAATACATCAAACAAACTCATTATCCACTTGACAATGAATTGGCACATAACAATATTACAATTTATAATTATTTCGATACTAAATCAGAGTTTTATTACATAATAATCGTTATAAAGATCTCAATCGCCAATACATTTAAATTAATTGAAACTATAATACAATTAAATTATACAAGAATCCAATTAGATAGATACAATGTTACTGGCGCCGTAATAAAAATTACCCTTCATAAGAGCGTAATAAATTATTGACAGCTGGTTCAATATAGACAAAGGGATTTAGATCTTAATGCCATTGAAATAAATGGTATAATGGTATGGAATAAATATCTCCTTGATACTCTCGAGCCCGCGTGGGTGCTTAAAAGCCTCATACAGTGACATATTTTGCAATAGAATCTGTGGAAATAATGAACGTTACACAATATTGAGATAACGTTGGCAACTTTGTAATTTAAACATGTTTTAAGCTGTCTATTATACGTCCCTTAAATTGGAAAAGTCTTTTATAAAGTAGCGAGGTGATGATTAGAGAAAAATATACCATTTTAACAAAGAGTCAAGGATATAATTAGCGATAATCACAGTTTACTTAAAAACAACATCATAATCTACTCATATGCATAATAAAATCCCTTGACCTATATAAAAGTAAAAAAACAGAGAGCAAAATTCATCCACCCTTAAACTCCGAATTAAATATAATCACACACTTCGAATTGCCGATTGATTTCCTCTCAAGCCTCAAATAAAACCGAGTCTCGCAAATCTCCCGGCCCCTCCCAATTTTTACGAGAACGAAATCCTTCTTTAATATCCAATCTATACACAGTTTAATAAACGATAAACTGAACTGCAGAATCATAAAAAGCTTGGAACGTAAAAAGAGCGAAAAAGGCACAACAAAAGTTTTCTACAGGCATCGGGAGTTAATAAAAATCGTGCCCAAATGACTACGGTAAAGTTTGACGTAAACACACCCAGAGTAAACTGGGCGAAATTGGTGAAATTCTGCAATGCTTTTGCAGCTTACTTTGGCATGTTAGTGTTTTGTAATTCTTTATTTAGTTCTCTATAAATCTATTTGCAGTGTTTACGATTCTATTTATAGTCACGCCCCTCAAAAACGATTTATTAGAATCTAAAAATAGTAAGTATTTTCTTCTCTCATCTTATTGTTATCAATAAAAAGTCTGGTAGTAAATATTAGAGATAAAGTTATAATTTAGATTAAATCAGTTAATTACCAAAATAAGATGAATAAAGTTAAAGATATTATCAGAAAAACTCTTCGTAATAAAGTTTAAAACGATTCCACCCTTCCTAAATAAGTAAAGCGAAAAAGTAATTTGTCAAGTAAGTCCTCAGCGTTCGAAGGAGTAAGAACGGATATCAAGCTGATATCTGATTAATGACTCCATAAATGATTAATAGGCGATTCTAACCAAATTAAATGTGACAGCCTGATACTGGGGAAGGCTTAAGGAAAGTGACTATTGGGTTTTTAGATGAAACATTTTGAATTCTTATTCAGAGGATGTTTTTTCTTCTCCCTCACATCGTGCATGACTCATCTATTCGTTGTATTGGTCTGTTATAAGGTTTTTTGCCTGAATATTCAACTCTTCGTTAAACAATTTGTCTAATTAATAAAACATACCCAATCTAGTCAAATACAAACTTAACGCTATATCCTCGTTAGGACAAACAGAAACCAAAGGCCATGCTACTTCCTCCATTCAGCTAATCTAATCACATCTAGCCTCTATTTACTCGACCTTAAAATACTGAGACTTATAAAGGATTTCCTCGATGGTAAAAAAGTTTACAAAATTCTATTTTATATTTCGTTGTACAAGATAATTCGTTGTTCGAACACAATCGGGCAATCAAATCGTTATCGTTGAGCAACATTAAACAGGGTTCCCATCGTTGTTTCCATTTTATTTCCGTGAATTAGGTTGTCTACTCCTTTCGATAATAACAGTCTTAATAATCTAATGCTGGTCGGAATAGGTAGGGAGTGAAACGAGAATCACTTTGGAGATTTGAAAATGTGGAAGAGATTGGGAATTATATTCATTGTTATCTCTAGCTATGTTTATTAATGGTAAACACAATTCTAACTATATTTACATTTTATCATCAATCAAACGAATTACTGAAAGAAATTAATGTTAAGAAACCAGAATGCTAAAGTTAACACTTACTAAACAACTCCAAATTACATAACCCTTAACAAAAGTTACGAACAGAAAATGACGCCCTCCAAAAATTATAACAATTTTTTTACCATTATCACAAAACAAAAGCACAACCACAACTGAAAGGGGGATAAGGGGGCGGACACCGTCCAAGTCCCCTTCCTGTCAATTACCGTGATTAATGAAGCCCTCGAATATTGAAACGTTTATTCGACCGACGCCAAAAGTATTATATTACTTTGAAAAACACTGTATCAACTTTTAATAAAGTCGCTCCCAGAAATTACTCACTTTTAAGTTAAGAATACTGCGTTAATTAAACAATTTTTCAAAACTCAGAGTTTGTCTAAGCATTGAGAGCTTGAAATACAGAAACTTTTCTATTTTAACATAAAAGCATTTTGGCTTACTGGTTTACGAATTTGACCTTTTATAAGTAAATAATCAACACATTAAAGATGCATCATAACCTTTTTCGGAATCATGACTAGCAAGAGTGATCGTTTATTTTTAACACATTGAACCGAATCATATAAAGTGCAAAAGTTTCTTGTATAATATTATATTTCATCATTAGTATTAAAGTATAAATGTCACAGTATTGCCAGTTTATTAATCTACTTTTAAACGATAGAACGTGACTCCGCGTACAATCAATCATTTTATTTTCAACACCGTGGTAATATTGGCAGTCAAAAAGTCAACTGCCAATATAACCACGCCACGGTATTCTAGCATGTTCTCTTGTATCGAGGGAACAAATTAAACATTTCCCGAGTTACGCGACCACCACCAGATTAAATTATGAATTCAAAATCGATTCACTGGCTCACCCGCTGTGAGTTATTTCCAAAGATTCGGATGTTTTACGCTAAAGCTGTGTAGAAAAAATAAAAGAAGCTTCGGGTGTCTTGGAATACATTCAGTTCGTAATATTGGTTTGTCTGATTTGTTTATTTGACTGATTATATTTACTTCAATGGTGGTGAAAATTAAATCAAAAATCGTTATTTTTACTTACAATATCTTTTAAAGTTCATATTTTAAGTCAAGTGTCTACAAATAATATTTAAACAGGAAATAACTCGTAATTTCTACCTGGATTTCCCCAATCTATCAGATTTTAATAAAAATGTGTATCACGTACTTAGCACAGTTACTGCTCGTCATATAATCAGAATCATGATTGATGGCAAAGTTCCGAGAAACAAAACGCTGTGCGGAAGAATAATTCAATCAAGACATTCGATTTCATGATGATTTCATAGTAAATTTTCCACTTATACAAGTTATTTTCCAATCTTTGGTGTATTACTGGGAGTAACTTGAATTGTTCGAGTCCGTACGAAGCCTTTTTCTAAACTCAATTTCGGCGTTTCCTACGTTAGAAAAGAAAAGTTTTCTATGGTTTTAGCTTGTGATGTAATATGGTTCAAGGTACATAATAAACAATTTTGACACTGAATCTCACTTAAATATCGATGTGATTTTATTACACATCATGTTTTTACATTGTGTTAAGGAAAATAACTTGAAATATATTTTTGCTTTTATCTTAAGTAAAGCTTTTCTAGAAAAACAATTTTAACAAAAAATGACACAAGACACTACTAGGAGTGCTTGTGTGAAATAAAGAAAGTTTTAGAGAATACAACAAAATTAAGTTAGTGTAAGCGAAGAGGGAAAACATCAATTGTCGTCCACTTAAAGTGTTCGCAAAGGCAATTGTCTCATGATATCGGGAGGCTGCCAGGAAAAATAGTCACTTTAGAGGAGCAACTGTTTTTTTCCCCTAGTTGGCAACATCCAGACATTTTTATAGCGACACTTAACCGCAATCAAGTGGATCATTAGCCTGTAAAGGCCTGCCAAATATCTTTGCTTCGCCTCCGCTGTTTTCTCACCCTTTTGCGTGAAAGATGCTGTAACACACACCTTTTTTGGACGAATCCTGCTCGACCATTGCCAAGTTCTGGCAGATTTTTTGTAGGACATTACGACGGCAATTCCCTGCGGTCGGGCTACAGCTGTTTTTCGTACGAAACTACGCGGTATGGAAGCTCGAATTTAAAAGCCCGTATCATTTTTGGAGAAAAACAAATTGAATTATGTAAAGAGTCTTGTACCCGAAAAGTCAAATGCAAAACTGGAAGGGAATCACTCCGGAACGAGCGCCAGGCTGGCCGAAACGAAAAAAAAAACAAAACATCAATTTTAATGAGTCGAAAACCCAAGAATTTTCTCTTACATTTAGAGAGCAATATTTTTTCTACAACATTTAATCAGAGTAAGAAGTGAAATGGTAATTTGTGTGGACCGCTCGATGTAAATTTTATGCAAGAATTCGCTCGGTGCTCCCCTCTCCCTAAAAGGGGAAGGATTTTTGCAGCGGACAGAAAATTTTGCTTAGCCAAGTGAAATTTTAACTGCTACGACAGAGACAGCTATGGAAATGCGAATACTTAATGCTAACTTACTTCCCGTTGGTTCATTATACTTCATAATTTTTTAGGAAAAAATGTGATCTAAAGGGTTCCGATGGTAGTGTTTTTTGCTCGTGCTATTTTGAATATTGGCGTATTGATTATGAGAATCCATAATACAGATTTATGAGTTAGATTTAATAATAAAAATGTAAAGCTGGCATTTATTATTTAGCAAAAATAAATATAGAACAATCTTATTTGCATTTTGCCATTTAACAATATTATATAATGATCATAAAACGTATTTATTCCTCAAGTAACAAAAATAGTCTAACGCTAACCGTTTTATTCAAACTTGTGATATTTACCGAGCCAAAGTGTATGTAAATACGAAAACATTAAAAGTTTTTCAGTTACAAATCTTGAAGAGCCCAAGTTTAAAGTTGTTCCAGAGATCAAAAACATTCAAAAACCTATTTAAAATTTGAAAGCAGGCTCGAGCACCAGATAACTACACAAGTAAAACACTCTAAACTTTAACAATAATTTCAATGATGCTCCAATACAACGACCCTCAAGTTACACTCAATTCCATCAAATTATAACTTGTACAAGACAATCCAACTCTTTGAAGTAACGAAATCCACTTTTTGTTTTGGAATCGTAACAAATTAATAACTGAACAATTTCATTTAAGGGTAGTGTCCAAAAATTCTCGAGTTAAAGGTTCGAATGATTTAATTCAACTTCTTACACTGAATTAATGAATCCTGTCCCAATTTGAAGTTCTGGAAGTCGACTTTCAGTTTGTTTCAATTTGTTAGGCCCGATGGAAATTCAATGGATATTACAACGGGGTTCCATAATAATAAACAAAAGATGTCCAATTCCATTTTGCAAGTTCTCAAGTTGTTTTTGGTTCAATTGCTTTGGTGACAACGTTTGTTATCATGACTTGCGAAATTTTTGAATTGAATAATTTGACGAGTTTTACCTAGTTCACAAAGTTATTGTCTGTTCTGGTATTATTTATCTTTGCGTGTCACTACTTTTTTACAATTCACGATGTTGGCACCTTTTTGTGTTTTAAGTAAAAAAACATGTTTTACAGCATTCCATAGTTTTAGGAATTAACTATTTATATATAAACAATAAACACAAAGCAAGCAAATGCTTTAATTAGTTCTGAAAATTCAACTAGTTTCCATTTCAAAACCAGGATTATAACGAATGCTCTTTAATCCCCGTTGACTAAACAGGGCTTATTAAGACCATGATTCAAACACAGGAATTGAACCGGCTAAAATTAAATCAACTCCATAGCACTAGTTGAGTACGTCCACTAATTAGTACCGCAATTTATACATCAAACGGCCAACGGTGATACGCATCATCAAAACGTATCTAGCACAAAAGGAAGTCTGTCTGTATGAGTAATACGATCTGCGAAATTGTTGGACCGATTTTGATTCTGTTTGTATTAATTTCAATGGAAAAGTTGACAAGAGAAATGTGGAGGAGGATTGAAAGGAAGCGTACACGGCTCAAGTTTCTCATTATTTTGTGGGTTGGTGTGAAGATATTTTAGTGAGCTTGTTTTGTTGGTTTTAGATTCTAATAACAATAAACAATGAATTATCTCTGGCATTTAATTAAATCAATTTTTTTACGTAGGTACTGAGTTAACCCAAAATCATGAACAAAAAAGAACATTCGCGTACTTTGAACAAATTAATAATGTCACAGCAAACAAAATCGGGTCACAACACTAGTAAAAGTATAAACAGACCATATAATGGAGACAAACGGACTAATACAGCTGATCAGCCAAACCCGAACGTGCAACTAACGGTTAATGAGGAAGTGGCTACTTGCAGACAAATTAACATGTCACTTTAAAAGATAGAGGCAGGAAACCATAATATTTAATGTTAGACAGGATTAGTACTCGTTAGGTGAGCGTGAACTCTTGCCCTTTGAATTAACTTCTAGGAAAACGTGATGGCGAATGTAATTGTTTTTGTGCTGAGGAAGATTTTAAAGTTGAACGCTAAAAGTATGTTTGCACTAGCGTATTTTGGTCCTTAAGAACACCTGTTCGAAGCATTATGCAAAGCTATTTCTGCATGTATTTTTAGATCTTTAATTATCAATTTGCTAATTTTGCAGACTAATTAGTTTAAATAAATTAAACATAATCATTTAATTGACTCGTTAATTCCTTGTCCAAACAAGTTCCATTACAAATGTCAGGAAAACAAAATCAATGGAATAACAAATCAATAACCTATTTGGACTGTCACAGACAAAAATAAACAGAGAAACACATCACGCGAGGTTATGTATAGAACATGGGCATGCATTTTTGATACAAAATTCAACTATGAGCCATAAATAATATGAAATAGTTGAAATAAAACTAGCTAGCACACGCGATACTCGTATTAATCTGGTAGCATTGAAGTGCTTTCTAACTACAGAGGGAACTTTTTAATTACTTTGTTCCCGACGTCTGGTAGAAAAAAGGGGTTTAAAGAATGAGTTGGTGAAGAGGCAGGCTTGAGAAAGTGTTTCGTCGGGATCTGGAATTCTGCGGGATGAAATAGAAATGGCGGATTTGGTGCTTATGAAAAATTATTGCAGCATTAAGCTCTAATAGAATTTATCTCATAATCTTTAGGTTTTCGAGACGTTCTTTTGATATAATCAGGCTAACAAAATCAGCAGAGGTTAAAACTATAACCTAGCATGTATTCACAAAATAGTAATCAGCTAAATGTGCGCACATATAAGATAATAACCCAATTAACACAAAATTAATGCTCATACTCTGAAGGCAAAGCAAATAGTGCTTTATTTAATTTTATGTTTACGACCATTAATTTAAATCTTAAGCAAAATTCCGTTCTAGATGCTTAAACGGGAACACTAGTTAACATTTGCAAAACTAATTATGAACGTCACTATAAACTAAAAACGTATCATAATGTAATTATAAATCAAGCTAATGAAGTATATATCAGAGCGAACGCAAACGGTAACGTAAACGTTCCACGTTGTACCAGAACGAAGTTCAGCTAAATTTATTGTTATAGTTTTGTTAAGAAACGCAATAGCTGCTTCAGGTAAGGCTGAGTGGCCGTAAAGGAGTCGATATAAAATACTGCATTACCCTCCTTATGTATTGCCCTGTCTTACCGTAATTCTTACGCCAATGTTGCTATTTACCTGGAATAGGAAATATATTGTTAGTTACTGCATATGTACGTAGATAAGATACAAGATCTAAAGGGATGTGCGTAATTAAACATATAGGTATTTAATACTTAATGTGTGTGGTAGCTGAGACGATTGTTGGTTTAAAATCCGCAGATTATTTATTTATGACAGAGAGAGAGAGAGAGTCATATTTATTAAATAAAATTTTATCTCCGATTATAAGTTGCAATGTTAAGGATGTCGAGTGATTCAATGCTATATTATGATTCAGACTCAAACCGCAGAGGGTCACCCTTGACTTAATCATTTACCTTTTCATAAGACCCGGAAATACCAAAACCTAAAACTGTCTGAACTGATGAACCCATGAAAAGTATGAATAATATTCTTATTGACTTACAGATGAGAGAAAATGTAACGTGCTATGTGTTTGAATCTTGTTCGAGTTGTAAAGAAGAAAAAAGAGATTTTGCTTACTAAGCTTTTAGTTTGAAATTTTATAATTTTTATTAAATTACTAATATGTTGGAGTTATTTTGTTACACGCAAAATGAAAACACATTATTTAAATGATGATTGATATAATTATGGACCACACGATTCAAATTGGTATTCACGTACCAAATACCAAACAGAACGAAACCGCATTACCGAATATACATTTACATGAAACATGTCAAATAGACGGATGTTTTAAGCACTCACTTAAGTTATGCCGGCTCACGTACTGCTAACCAGACAAGAAACGAAACGATGTAAAACGAGTGCTCCCCAAAAATTTCCTCAGTCTTGTACGATAAATCTTTTAATCCTCTTATACAATTTGATCGAGATTGCCCGAACTGGCGGAGGCTTTTTTCTTTTTGTTCATGGTCGAATGTTTCCGATCTAAGTTTTTGTTTTGACGATAAATGTGCTTTTAATGTGCATTCTGCTTGTTGGATTTGTGGATGTGCAGTTTTGGATTTGGTTGTTTGGATTGGAAAAGGGCTTCAACATTTTTAAGTTTTTGATTTTTCATAATGTACTTTCATTTTATTTAGAATTTCAAGCAGTCAAAAAAAATCGAAATCCTTATTTCTTAATTTACCAAATTAAATTTCTTTTGGTATTATGTTGCTATCTGAAATTCCTGTCAATTTTCAAAAACAGTTATTGTAACTATGGCAATAAATCTTCCACAATAGCACCCAGAACTCCTAAACATTTAGGAAACTTACTTATCTCGAACATTCTAAAAAAAGGAAGAACGGTAGGATAATTCCTCCCCAGTCGATTATAAAAGTCAATGCAACGGAATAAGGCCCTGTCAGCTTTACTGAGGGTCTGTGGGGACCGAAATTTGGGGTAATGTTGCCATATTGTATTCCAAATGTAAGAATTTTCGGAAGAAAATATTAGCATATGACTCCATAACAGATAACGAATTTCATAGAGAGAAGGAATACGGTTATATCTACTACAGGAATACAGTCCTAATGGCACTAACGAGACACGAAAAAAGCGAAGTATCCATCATATTCTAATTTATCTTCTGCTTTCACTTGCATCAAAACCATGATATGATTAAATATAATAAATTTGTCATTTTGCTAATCAAGGTCCTTAAATCAAGGGTGGTTTCACCTGGCAACACCACTGGTATTTAAATCGCATCGATCACGCCGTGACGCAGATGTTAGACAATGTTAGAAGATACTCGGCCGATAAAAAAATATAATTGATGAGGACAGGTAGTGGATTTAGGGTTGTCTGATTGAACCGACGTTTGGACGAGATGGCTACAAAATTGGAACTCGGTAGGGGCGTATACACGAAGGATATTGAGTATAAAATATACTTAGAAAGTAGAAAACACTTCAGACTTAAAAGTGGTACTGAGATAAACAATAACTAAACAAGTTATGCGAAGTGTTTTCTATGAATAATTGTAATAGAATATAGCTTAAAAGATATGAGGATTAATAAATGTACAATGCAAAATAAAACAATTTCATTTATGACTTTATCTAAACAGATCTTTATACAAAAATTTGACTTCAAAAGTAACTAGACAGTTATATCAGTTGCAGCCCTATCCCATCTGATATACAGGACGTTTTGATGTATCGTCCTATAGATACGAATCACTTGTTTTACATGAGTATTACATAGATGTAATAGTAATGTGCTGTATCTATTATGATATGATTTACATAGTAGCTTATGTCAGTTTTCTATAAAAACGCTAGGAAATTATTTAATGGCTATTCGTGATTTATATCAAAATGTTAAGTATAATGTATCGGTCATTTCCTGAACTCTACCTGGTTCTGACTTTATCTTGTAATACATATCTAGTGTTTGTTAAAAAATAACACAGATACAGACGAACATAGAACCTCTTTTTTTACGAAGTCGGTTAATAAAGAAACATAGGTAAATATCGCTAAAATTGAATTCTGATATTTCTTGCACATCCGTATTCAATAACTAAACACGAGGACATCTAAAACGAATGCTTTCGAAACAAACACAGCCTGTATCTAAGTTTTTTGTCGCCCCTATGTTTCGGGACAATAAAACGCGTTCTTATCTACTCCACTATGTTTTCGTTTTAAAAACATTTTTCGTTCTTTCATGATTATTTTTTAAGCTACCGCACTACGCTGCGCCCACTTCTCATTCGTTTAATCTATTATGATCTTTATTCCTGGAACGCTTGTATTAAATTCGTGTGAGAATTTGGTCTTTAAATTCTTTTGTCTTGAACTATTGATTCTTTTTCGTTTTATAGTGAAATGAATAGATATTCAGGTTTTATTGACGACTTTTTATGGTGTGGGTCGGGATTTGAATCTTGGATTACGGTTTTATGTATGATCCTTGGTCACGTGTTGTTTTCGTTGTAAGGAAGAAATAAAACAGAATTATGTGGTGCCTATAGTATAAAGGACTACGAAAACAATCGTCATAATTAACAGAGTTTGAGACAAATGCTGAATTTACTCCAGAATTGTTGTGACCGCATCAGAACAGGATATTCTGTTCTCATTAAGCTGATATTTGCCCAAGTGTCCAACCAAAAAACATGCATTGACAACTGTTGGCTTCCGCGTGCAACATATGGTGTACGCGGCAGTTGCAAAAATGTGGAGACAGGTGTTATCACAACCTACAATTTGTTTCCTCGAAAACTCGTAATTGAAGCATTCTTAAGTATAGCGGTGACATAACAACTATCAAAATAAAATAGTTCAGTTGAGCAAAATGACGTAATATTGTAAGTTTAAAACATTAGGTTCCAAATATAACATTTTGATAAATTCTGGCCATAAAAAGAACGTTATTTATATCCACAAAATTTTGGCTATTAAAAAAAAAGAATTGGGTTTTTGGACATCAGTGGCGAATTCAATTAAAGAAACCATTTTGAATCGTTTCACGTTAAACCGTATCACATCGACTTCAACATGGCAATGTCCTTCTCCAATGAAAACCATTTTTCTTCCACGACTAACGCTTTCTCGTGTGGGGAAGTTGGCATGCCAGCACAAGCAACTGTCTACAAAATTATATCCAGCGCTTTTACTAGTTTAAAAATGATCCAGAAATGCTTTTGGGAGCTGCAAATTCATATATTGATGTGAGGAACCTAAAAGTTCTGGTAAATGATCTGCATTCGATAAAATAGCTGAGAATTTACAATAGTAATGTAGTCGTTGCTCGTAATTCGTTGCCAAACAGCAATCGCTAGAGGGGGTTAAGCCTACGTAGGAAGCTAAATAGATATCTGACCCACTTCTCGATCCGCAGATCGGCAAAGAAACAAACCATCTTATTATTATGAAACCTCATGTAGAATGAGATAAAGCAGAGCTAATACAAATTGGGAGGCTCGAAGAAATCCTATTACTTAACGTTATCAAAGAAAACCAGCACTTAACTTTATTATGAGACTCATAAACTTTATCTGGATTTATGTTTTTGAAGATGTGGCTGCGTAGTTAGGGGGACGAGGTTGTTGTGAATTCGAATCCGGTTAAGTACTAATACGTTATTTAATGTGTTAATAAACTTCATTTCATTCAAAGTAACTAAGTAGTGACTTAATGTTTCATGCTTGATCAAACATTCAAGGTAACATTTAACGACTATAAAGCTTAAAAGTAATCCACACGTCTAACAGACATCAAAAGTACGCAGAAAATACAACATTTTATAATTCATAACGTGTACCTACATATATATTGTATGTACTCGCACATATTTACATGCGTAACAACTTACAAAGGATTAAAAGTCGCTAATTTACTGTAACATTCTCTAATACCCAGATAAGTAAGGAAAACAATATAAAAAACTTAACACAATGAAAGAGAATCTTGTTTATTTTGATGTCGACACGAAGTGGCTAGAAAATATTGTTAAGACAAACATTTGCTTTGGTCTTGCAACCTTGCAGTTATCAACGAACAAATACTCCGTATGTGTTAATGCCTCTTATCCTTTGAGGGGTCAGCCACAGAGTTAACAATGTAGCTATTAAGACTATGAAGTGATTGTTCGGCAAAACCTACACGTTTAAGCATATCAACTTTCATGATGCAATAACTAGACTAGACTTTAGATAAAAGAATATTAGGACTAGAAGTCTAACTGTACCGCTAAGTTATAAAAAACAAGATCCCAGATCAAATAGAAGCGATGGCATTTATGTCCAAACGCAATGTTACTCTTGAGAAATCTCAGTTACTATCTCTTTGAGAATTGTCAAGATGTCCAAAAAAGTGTACGCAATATATTTTAGCTTATATAAGTTAGTTCTTGTTACATAGATCTGTTTAGTAGATTGGTGGCATCAAACGGGCCGAGAGTCGTCTGAAAATATATGGCCAAACGTTGACAGATCTTCATGATTTATGACGTTATACTAGTAACCATATGTGGCCTCAAAGATGCTTTCATAAGCTGGGAAGTACATTTCTAAATGGTGCCACAGTCTAGAGAGCGAATTTGAAATACTTTTCAAAACGATGTCTCGACAATTTTGTTTCTGCAAGGCATGCTGGTTAAATATAATTTCAATAACGAGTCTCATCTACAGGTACGAGTGTGTTGCGAAATTCAATCCCTCAGTTGACTGCAACTACTTAAATGTAAGAAACTGACACGCTCTACATATCTTTTCCATTACAAAGTAGATACAATTTGTTTTAAATTAAAACTAACGATCCACGTGATTCGAAGGTCACGTTGCATCGCACGCCGTCGTTCGACGCTTATGTTTAACATCACAGCAATAATCACATAGTTACCCGTCGATCTATATCAACCACTTGATTTAATTTGACTAGAGCTAATGTCTTGATAGGAGCAGCCAATAATAACTCAAGGATAATCCCATTTATTTAGGATGTTGCATTCGGTTTGAATTTGACTTTGATTGAAAGCAAACTGCTCAATTTTAGTATGCGCGTGAATTACTCTAACCTCTAAATGATGCATCGTATGTAATTTACTGCGTATCCGTTGTTACTAGGATCGTTTGTGTGAAGGATTTAACGTTTAAACGCTAATTGAACTTGTATAATATTTATACTTAACAAGATTTATACACACAAGTTGGACTTGCATTACTCATGTTGGTCAAGACCTACTTAGACATCTTAAACTTAATTGTTCGTATGGTTTAATTAACCGATAATAAATGTGTAATTCTTTTTATAGGGCCTATTAGGTAATAAAGTACTCGGTTGGAAACTGTGCCATTTGTCAGCCCCTCAAGTTGGAAACTCCTTCAATTTCAATTACTAATTCTCGAAAGATCGAGCATTTTAAATACCTGATCCTATAATACTGGCTCAACCGAAACTTTATCTTCGAGCCCACCTTGATATTACAAGTAAAACCTTCGGGGGAGCACCTTGTCCCAACGTCTTGAGATTTAACAAGTTTCTGAAGACTTTTTAAGTTTCTTAATTTCGAAAGTCCCCATATTTCGTGAGAATAAATTGAAATTGTTTTGTTGGAGACTACGGCTCGTAATTATGGGTACTTAAGTGATATATCACTGGAGATAGTGATACAGTTACAAGAATACAGGGATTTATATACAAACAAAATTAATAGTATCTTTCTATTGTAGTTTAAGAACGTAAAACGACTTACTAAACGTTATTTAACACGAGTCTAGCTGTAATAAACGTTTAAGTCATTCAAGAAGCCCATCAGAGAATGAAATACCTACACCAACACATGAATTACTCAGTTATCTTCACCTAAATCAGCTAAACACGCCTTATTATCGTAACGAACCATACTTACTAAGAATTTACTAAATATACAGCGTTATTACTCAATTATAACATGAATTTACGATTCATAAAAGTTCACAAACTTTCTACCTGCGTGTCGCGAATGCATATATTGTGGTGGTAATGTCAGTAATAACTTCAATATGTAGGTGCGGTGCAAGGAACGATGGGAATGGCAAATTTGCTGTTTTTATGGTTTAGGAAAGGAAAAAAAAGTGCGACTGTGTTATACAGCGAGGTTTTGGAACGAAGTTTACAAATTTTGTCGCGAGTGTACAGTAGCGATGTCGCTAAGCCATCAATATTCTTATATTAAGCTCAAGTACCAAGAATTATATTGACCGCGTTTTCGGCCCTCGGGCACCAATAAAACCTTAATAAAGCAATTTTAATTAGCCATAAACATTCATTAAGTCAATGTTATCTGCTTTCTCCTCATATTTACAACTTCAAATCGATAAAGGTACCTAACCACTGTAGTACATACACATGCATAAGTGTATAGTTTAATTTATTCGTTGCCAACACGAATACTTTTATGATGGTGCAGTTGACACATGACATAATGGCGGCGGTAAAAAAGCGGTAAAAAGTGGTAAAACGGCCACTAGTCGCAGGTTTATGCGGTAAATTTTAGGTTTTTTTTTTCATTTGAAAGCTATTATAAAATGCAATAATAGTATGCGCGAATGTACTTTTCCTATATAATGTGATTGAAACAGATAGTCGGACAGTTAAGTTGAAAATTAAATGTAATAAATAAACTTAGGTGAATAAAATTGTAACACTCGACATCAAAGAAACGATAAAAAAAAAAGAAGTACGTATGCCAGGATCGTAGCAAATGTGTGGTCTCTGTCTACCCCTCAGGGAAACAGGCGTGACTTTATGTATGTATGTACTCGGCATCAAAATTGATTATTTAATTTGCTTTGAATTGCAGATCATTGTTGTACTTAATAATCTAATTAATATAAATACAGAAGTAACTGTCTCACTCATCACGACTAAACCACTGAACTGATTGTAATAGAATTTGTTATGGAAATAACTTGAACCCAGAGAAAGGGCAAATGATACTTTTTATCCCGGAAAAAACGAGGTTAGATTTTCCAGGCCGGAGTATTATAGCCGAAAGCTAGTTTTTTATTATAAAAGAAAATAAACCTTATTTACAGTAGGTATAGGTACAGTCAGCACCAAAAATATCTGAATCATTGATTGATAACAAACTAAAAACTCTTAATTTCATTTCTACTCGTCAATTTGAGACTATCATTTGAATGTAACACTACAGTTTTTAATTTTTTAATAATTTTTGCTGGTTTAGCTGCCTCTGTTGCCAACTGTACACTATTTCAACGAATTTCCTTATCAATTACCAACAACATACCCCCTTATAAAATATTCCACATATTTTCAGAACACAGTACGAATGGAACGAACAAGTAAACAGATAAAAAGTCAAACACGTGTGCTTGTGTGTACAGAACCAGGCAGTTATATCTATTCCCATTGGAGTTATCGCGTGCGATACAAATCGCTAATAATAACATTGTTTACGTCCGTCCGTACGTTACATGCGTTGATCTCGAACGTGCCGGATACGAAATAGCGAAAGTAAAGTGTTTGTAAAGAAATTTCTGTAATGTTGATTTTGATCTGATGCTAAATTTGGTAGACGCATGCGTAAATCGTGAGCTCATTGTCCAGAGATCACTTATAGTCTATGGGATAAGTTTTTAGACAATTATACTATCCATGTAGCCACAATTCAGGATAAAACCATCTGCTGTTAGGTATGAGTTTTTAACTAGGTATTTACCTAATTTAAAACAATCATTGTCACCTTTCGTCTACTCTTTTCGCCAATACTGTTGCCGATCAGCTGTTTAACATCAACAGAGAACTAAACAGCTTGTCAATCTATCAATCATCATACAGAGCTGTTACTATAATATCCAATCAGAAAACTGTGGGTTCAGCTTTTCTGTTGTTCAGCTAAGAATAGATCTTCCATCTCATTCTCAGGCGTGAAGGGGAATTCGTAAATTGCATTGACAACTGGCGCTGACTGTACTATATCAAGACAAATTGAATTATCCAGTCATTTTAAAGATAAAAGAGAGATTTCTTAATGATTTCAGAATTCTCTTAAAGCCCATATTCCAGTATTTCAAGAACGTTATCTTATGAGAAGCTAAATTCCTTACGTTTGTCATCAGCTACTTAAAGCCAGTGATGAGTCGATGAAATGTGCCGATGACTGCAGTACGAGGCAACAGGGAAGTTCCTTTGGCACCCATCTTAGAATACATAGTAATGCCACACAGCGATCGTTAATACAAAATGTTTACGAGCCCTATACACAGTAATGTTATTTAATTTATTTTCTAGTCATCCAAGTCGTAAGGTCACATATAAATTGGTTGTTTAAAGAGTTTAAACGAAGAGGTTGTATTGTCTGTATTTACGTCTTACAACTTATCCCATTGTAAAGGAAATTTTATATGCTGAAGTGTATGCCAATATGGATTTTCCAAGTCATCTACCCTTTTTATTTTATTTGTTTGCAAAATAATAGTGTGAGTTGTGACGTATGTTATTTCAGTAGCTGTCAAAATGATTCGGGATTTGACAGATAAAACCGATTATTCGGTTTCGAATTTCAAATTTGATTTCGTAATTGGAATTCTAAAATGAATGCCAGTTAGTGTAACTTGAAAGTTGATCACGGTCAAATTGGTAGCTTGTTAAAATCCTGCAGTTTGGTCAATTATGTTATAACTAGCTGCGCCCCGCGGTGTTACCCGCGACATTTTTTCGGGATAAAAAGTAGCCTATATGTTAATCCAGGGTATAACCTATCTACATACCAAATTTCAACCAAATCGGTCCAGCCGTTTATGCGTGAAAGAGTAACAAACATCCACACATCCATACATCCATACTCACAAACTTTCACATTTATAATATTAGTAGGATGATTTTGGTAAAACTTTAGTACGTATTATACAATTGTTTTTTAATGTTGCCCTATACCCTACCTACCTATTTCCCGTGCGGAAATCGAACCCGGAACCCTAGAGCAGTAGTCCAATTGCTTAACCACTGCGTCAATCAGGATGTCATTTACAGATATCTAACATAGGTTGATTATTAGGACGTTTTATACTGAATGAAAATCGACAATATACTGTCTTCGTGTGTAACCCTAAAATGCTCAAGGGCAACACTAACTTTTAGTTTCACAATCCGGCGCAGGATTATATTTTATGTATCAAATCGAATGATTGTTTACTGTATATATTACGTTACGGAGTCTTGCTATCATGAACGGACGAGATATGGCCGCGAGTGCATTGTTGGGGTGCTGGCACAGCTACGAGCGGCAGCGGGAGCGATTAAATGGTACCAGAAAAACGTAGGCGGAAAAAAGTATAATTATCTTTATTGCGCATATTAGTAGTATACACTTATAGACAATACGTGTGACGTGTATGTTGAACTACGTACGTACTTCTTATCGTTTCGATAGATACTTAATGCTATTTAAAGTAACAAAACTCAAAACATGAGTTTGATCGTTCTATACCGTAACTGTACGCTTTTGCTGCAATACAAACAGAGTAGTAGCAGTCTAAAATTAAATAAAAAACATAGGTACCGTTTATTTTTACTAACTATATCCAATTTGGAGCACATAGATGAGTGACGTGTTTAAAGCAAATAAAATATTTTGATTTTGACGCAATCAGAGAAAAAAAGGTACCTAGACCCAGGAGTGGGTGATACCGGCCTGGATTGATGATGATTCCATATTTCATTTCATCTATTAAAGTAAGGACCTACCGCGACTGTTTTAACTGTAGTTACTGTAACCAATAAACCTAACGGCAGTCGTAACTTGGAAACAGCATATCACATTTATGGAACCTGTCTAGAATTATAATCAGGTAACAGAAATATTCCGCAATAACTTTGATTTAGACGAATGCGAAATGACAAATTACTGCTAGTAGACTGTTTATACTCCTATAAAGTATTATTAGGATAGATAAAGTATAATTGCTGTCTGATTAGAGGGGAATGTTATACTTTTCAATGTAATTCCCATTAATTAAATCCATGCTGGGAATACCAAGCAACAGAAATATTAAGTGAATAAAAATTTGGATACGAAAAATTTAAATTTTTTACACTTCAAAAATCTGTAAAGCAGACACAGCAATTGTGTAGGAATCATACTACCTATATGGTACACAGAACATGGAAAGGGTTATTAAAAAAAAAGATGAATCATTTAATGTTATCGCATACCGCTCTCAACTTTACACATTTTCCAAACAACGAATGGAACGGGGTACTTTATACCCCAAACACTTTTGATATCAATACATCTGCATGCGAGGGTTAATCGTGTACCCGCCACCCGCTCCTGACTGAGCACGCATCACACGAAGCGCACAATATCATACACGTGGCTGTTTATTAATAAGCCCTGCGCAAACGCCGCGCGTGTAATGATGTAACTGCGTAGCTACGCTTATTACAGATTTTGTACTATATTACCGTGCAACACGATTTTGGGGTGTGCAACTGTAGTATTTATACACCTGAAGTAGTTGAATGTCTATTAAAATGTTGATTAATAAGGACTTTTTATTAAATGTATGTTATCAAAAATATTGGTTGTTTAGGATAGTCTTATTTGAACGTTTTACGTTGGATTATGTTTATTGACTTGTGTGGATATAGATAAAATGAATCTACTTGGATCCAATTTCAATGTCAAAATTCTTATAGCTATGTAGCTATTTGGCGAAAATGGGACTAAATCAGAACTACAATTCACAACACATCAATATTTTAGAACTATTTAAAATTTTAATGATTGAATCAAGAAATTAGTGTTTCAATATTAAATATCTAGTAGTAGTGTCAGAAGTGACATACCTACATCGATATGACAGGGACCTGTCAGTTGTACCAGAAGTCAGTGAGTTCGACGCCCTCTCGTTGCACTAACGCGAACGTACTAGTCGTTTTGAACCGTACTAGGATAGAACGTAGTATATAGTAGAAGTCAGCAGTTCAAAAATAATGCACAACACACAAAAATACACGTGTTCATGTCGTATCAAGCATCGTTTAAGAACATCGTGATAACATAAATCTCTGAGTTGTCCGGTGCATGCTAACTGTGTATGTCATACGTAGCATGTGTATGTGTGTGTGTTTATGGTATGTGTGTGTGTAACATGTGACGTACAGCTGATCGTGTAATAATAAATACATAGTAAACATTGTTTATCAACACGACTTAGTTCCTATTAATGGTAAGCAGATGAGTAGGTCTAATAAATTATCCAGTATTACGACCAATTTGTAATGTAGGAACAATTTATTAAATTTATTCTTAGTAATTATTTCCTAGGTTATGTTTATCCATAATATTACGCGTATATTCTCGTGTAAATCGCAGAATAGTATTTAAGTGTCAACCAGTAAGTACCCGCTTAATTTTCTAACGTACTTAGGGTTTTTTTTTTTTTTAAATAGAGCCCAGGTATCACAAAGCTATGTCTAAAGGTATTCAAAAGATAGTAATAAAGACCAAAAAACTTCTTAAATTGCAAAACTATCTGTTCAGTCAGAATACTTCCATTATCTTTAATTACGATCACCAATGTTCCATTAATCAGGGTGTTGGCACGAGGCACAGTCCTCCGTACCGCATCACCATCCGATTCTATACCTCGCCAAGATAAGGAGTTATTGGTTCTTGATAGTATAACTCAGTAACACGATTTATAATAATGGTTTGAGTCTGTTTCTGTGGTCTAAGTACTTCATTTTATAAGTAGAAGTACCCACTTAGGGTTGCTAACCCTAAGTAGTATACTACTGTACTAGAGGCCCGGCTACTATATTTTATAGGCATCAAAAACAAAACAAGATTTTTGTTTCAAAATGTTCCTCATAAATAAATATTGATAAATAAATGTTTACGTAGCCAAAAAAATCTAAAATAAAGTGCCTATTTTATAACCTACAAGTTCTTTTTCATCTTGCCGTTATCTGATATATTTATGAGTAATCATTTTAGAACTAGGTACTATTTTTGTCCGACTAAGTGGCAGCCCTATACTCACTATAAGTGCCTATACAGTGTGCGTTGGTACTGCGGTTAGATAGCGCACGGGACAATTGGTATGACCTAATAGAATATGAGTTCAATATGAACTTTAATAAACTTGTAAGTGATTGATTTTATTGACATGATTCAATGTACCTATTAGCGTATGCGCCGATCTATCGCCGTCGAAGCCATAACTTTTATATTGTGTTCTATACGTTGGTCTCCTTATTCACTTATTTTCATCTTTAAACTTGGCTCAGCGATTGTACAGCTGAGCTAGAGGCTGCGAACTCGATTCCTGCACCCCGGCATAAAAAAATGTACGATTAGAAGAAATTTGTCCCGAGTCTGGGCATTTGTTTATGATACGCACCCACGATACAAGAGAAATTCCTAATGAGGGGCAACGTTTTAAAAGTCAGTGTACAGATCAAGCTTATGTATCATTATCCTTATCTTTCTTGCTTAGCATTTTTGACATAGTATTTTCAGTAAGTGATTGTTAATTTTCGATGAGAATTAGATTCTCCAACCACAAGTGCACGCAGTACGCACCATGTATAGGTTATCAACGCGCTAGTAACCTAGTGTACCAAATAAAACCATTTGCATTGAATTGTTTGATAGCAACGGCGGGATATTTCCAGATGTTGGTACCTATGACTAACGCTAGGAAGTTACGCGTGCGATATAATTGTCATACAATCGTAGCGATTAGCACATACATACAGATGTGGTTATTAAAACCTCGGTAATTGATGTTTATTATCAAGCTGAACAATTGAAGAGGTTGGCAGAGGAACGAGGCTCAATCAACTTGCCAAAGATTATTCAATTAACTAGACTAGCCTATAAATAAAAATATTAACATAACATCAGGCCTGTATTTCACGGAGGGGTTCCCAGTTATGTTATAGGTCCCAATGTAATAGGGGGCCAGCCTATTGCCTTCAACCGGGCACAAATCCAGACTCCGTGTTGCTACTGAAAATGGAAAAACCTTATTACACTTTGCCCGACCCGAGATACGAACCCAGGACAAAAGAGAACTTTACAACGAGGCCTATCTTAAGTATAAATTAGCTTTTAAAATATTAAAATTGTTGGAGTTTTATTAAAAAATCTTTATTGCAGTTGGAAGACTATTTGTCAGTTTAAGAGTATGCAAGTTGTAAAGAATATGCTTGAGACAGTTAACCTCTAGTTACATTAAGCAGGCTTTAACGCCATTTCCTTTATTAATAAATAAACAAAAACCCTAATAACCATATTTAATTTAATCATTCATTAAAATGGAAAATCACTAAACAGCACGCGTCTAAAACGCTGTAATTTTCTCAAAGTGTACATTTAGAAAGCGAATATACCGGTCAAAGCGGGTAATTGCGGTAATTTCGCGTTTTGTCTAATAGTTTGCTGCATGTGTTGATGTTGCGCGCTCGCACGTGCTTTTCTACGCGTCATGTAAATGTGTATCGCGCGTTTCTCTTAAGGGGCAAGTTTATAGGCCGCCGGTTTTGACATGTTATCGCGTCGGTTTAAGCTGTCCCGATTAGTGCAAGCGCTGTGATAAAGTGTACCTCGAGTACAGGTTCGATTTCCACTCTGAGGTATATGTCACCGTAAAATTGTAAATACTGTTAGATTATAATCTATCTCGCGAGACTGTAAACTGTAAATTTACAATTTAACGCATTATTGTTCGGTAGATTATAATCTACATAAAGATATACATGAAGAGATATGTACATGTTTCCCAGAGTGGTAGGCAGAGAGGTGGTAGGTAGTTTATATTCCACTATTGACCTATGTAGTTTGGGGCTGTGGTTGCAAGCATGACTGTTGTGTTTCGGATTCTATTCCCAGGTCAGACAAGTTTTTAAATTAGGCAATTTCAGACGTACTGGGTCTACATTTCCGCCTGCTTACGGCCTATAGTCTCGCCTTCAATAACTGGCAAAATGACGGTGTTTAGGGTAATAGAGTCGTGATATTATGTTTATAGCAAGCTTGTGTACAAAATACGCTTCTGTTATTATAAATTATACATAGAAATGATTGTTTTATATCAGTGAGGAAGAGCGGCAACCGCGCCAGTGTGTCACTCAAATCGATGTAAAATTATAACTAATACATTATTAAAACAATTAAACTTACATCAGTTCACAAGGAAAACATTATTAATAATTAAACACCAATAGTTTTCTTGTCTGTTATTATGTAGTCAGCTGACGAGTGACGTCATAGGTCACGAGTGTACATCTATATATATTTAAGTAGGTAGGTATATAAAGTATAAGTAAATAAAATTAATGGCCTAATGTAAATGACGGGGGTCAAGTTTAAAAATATAAGGTGAAAACACCTACACGTCTGCCTACACACAGTAATGCAATAACCAGTTACGAGCTTATGATGTATCTACCATCCAAATGGCTGTAGGTAGTGTTTTTCCTTCGTTTGCTTTACTATAGAATCTATTATATCGGTGTATAATATGAAGCTTGGAAGCTTGGTTATGTACGGCTTTAGTGCAGTTTGATTTTGCAAAGTTAAGCAACCCTAGACGAGGTCAGTTTTTTTGGATGGGTGACCGTTGATAAATATATTCTAGGTTTTGGAATGAATGTTAGAATTGTAACGTAATTTAACTGACTACTAAAATATAGGTCTACTTCGTCCACGTACTACAAAAAGAAAAAAAATAAGTGGCGAATCTATCAGGTATTTATTGAACCTATACTGGGTTCGCCAGCTCTTAGAACTCGCATTTTCGAGAACGATAGAGAATAATATTCCAATACATATACGGAGTGAACCATACGATACCAAATTAAAGGAGAATAATTAAAAAGTCACAATGACGTAGCTATTTTCGTAACTACCCAGCTGATTACTATCAATTACCTTGGCCAGGTCGTTGGCCAACGTAGGGGGATCCCGCAAATGTTTGCAGTGTTGGCCAAACATTAGTAACGTGGAGCGAGTTGTTTGTAATGTAGTTGTTATACCTATTGAACTATCATTTGATTATATCGGACATCTTAAGTAGCAGCTTAAGCTTCTTATTACCCATCATCTAAAGGAGATTCTATGTATAAGATTTTGGTCACTTCGGCTGAATTTTTTTTTATTTCATCTTGTAAGACAGGAAGATTTAGTTTTATAATTCGAAGAGATTTTTACATGCCATATTTAGGCACCTTGATCAAAAATCAAATTCAAAATGTCTGCCAAAATTCAAAGATTTAATTATGCCAGAAACTGCTTGATAAAAAAAACTCTTATCGAAGCATAATCGAAATGTGGTTCATTGGTTCTCAAAACCTCACAATCGCCAATACTCCGCCACACTTACTAGGTCACGTCCGCCTACATCAACATTGCACATAAAATGAGAGGCCTAACCATTACTGTCTTGATAATGATAATGACCATAAAAGTATACTATTCAAATCACAAAAAACCTTTTTCCGCCTCGATATTAGACAGTAACATGTTTTACCATAACAGTAAAGCAGTGTAATGTGTTAATAATTACATACATGTAGGCACTATGACTGTCGCAGACGTTACAATAGCTGGTTCACAGTGAACTTTAAAGAAATGCCCATAAATCGTGTCTGTACTCGGAACAGTAAATGCACGCTTTGTGACGATTTTGTGGAGAAATTTTATGACTTGCAATTGAATTGTCTTGATATTAAATCATTTGTATTGTTGTCTTTTTATGGACGTCGATTTTGGTACATGACCATTTAGACTAAACAGATTCATTTATGAGGTTTCTCCCAATAAAAAACGAAGCACGTAATTTCTAAAACTAATTCATCCTACACTAATGCCTACACATATCAAATGAAAACCTAATTTTATATGACTATTTATCATCGTATTTAGTATTGTCGTCTAAAAATAACACAGTTGAACAACTGATATAAAACAATTGAAGTAAAAAATGATATCGCTAGCGAAGGCACAGTAAAAAGAGAGTATTATAGACAAGCTGAGAACAAAAAGGCTAGGTTGTGTTATACAGTAATTTTCCACGTATCCATAATTCTACACTCCACACCACAGTAACGGGTCTAGCATCTCCCATACACATGGGAACTATGGCTTACGTGGTCGTTAAATACACGTAATTTAATGATATGTAATTTTTGTAATCTTATGTCATTGATGCTTTGCCTTTTCATGGTAACATGGGCGTTTAAATGAGACATTAACTTTTAAAAGCTATGTTGTATGCTACAATGATCTTGTAAGGCATTTGCAATACATCAAGACTTAAGTGTAACTTAGCTTTTCATTTCATATTGTAAATTAATGGAAATATACAAGGCTGATTTAACAACCTACGTCTGTTAAAATTGCTACATCACAACAGCATCCTCAACTCATTTATCATTAGATACATATGACACACACTGTATGACAAAAAAGTAGCAAATCTCTTACAGATGAGTACAAAATTAGTTTTTAATGGTGACCCGTTAAAATTACTTAAAATCGACACAAACGTTACTAGGAACCCAGTGGTCATAATGACATAAATCTTGGACAAAAAACATCTAACACAGTGTGCAGAATGAACGAAATCGTCAATGCCAATCGATTATTGACGGTGGAAAATTACTATTTGATATCTGGACAATGACATCAAGGAATATACTAAATAAGTCGCGGATGTAATGGATTTGAATGAGATCTGTGATGATAGAACATGTAACCACATAAGCGTCTGCTTGACTACATAACTCACTACATTATGTAGATACAAAAGAACCAGTCGAGCGGTGATCCTTATTTCAAACGAATTCGTTTAAACAAAGCTGACAGTGGTAACGAACCGACAAAAGTTACGACGAAAACCTATTTAACAATACACTACAAACAAAATAACATTCTATTAACCTTTGTAACAAAATAATCTCTTAAACATATCCTCAACATTGAAAGGAACAAATATCAATTTATATAATAGAGTGCTCAGACGAATCACTTTACGTTTGTTGGTCTGTAAATATAAAAGAATCTCGGGTATGAGATAAAAAGGGAAACCTTATGTTTCAAAATTCAATACATTCTTATCTTGCAAGATACAGAAGGCAGTGAAAGAGAAATATCTTGAGAGGCAACGAGCGTTGGCGGACAAAAGGATAAAGGGTTCGTAATAAAGAAATCATAGTCGTATGTGTACATGTTGCGATGTCTCGCGATGGAAATGTTTACATGAGAGCTGAGGGTGAAATGTAAAAGGTACAAGAAACGAGGTTTTGTTATGCGTGGTTAACAAGCTTTGGCAAAAAATCTGAGGGTAATTGGTTGTGTAGTTAAGTAGAAACTTGGGCATGTTAGTGAATAAAAGGCACGGTAGAGTGAGTTTAACATTTTTTTTTGCTTTTAGCTAACGACAGTATTATGCAAAGATTGACACAAAGTCAAACTCAAAAGAAGAAATTGAAATAATGTAAACATTTAACCCATTAGAATTAAATACAATCGAATTCTAAATCTTATACCAAGTTCAACTGATTAAATTATCAAAAGTTGTTGTAAAATAGGCCGCATTATACTCAAATACTCTAATGAAAATTGTATCAGCACAATTCAAACAATGGTACAAAGCGTTTCAATAAAGTACCCTGTTACCAGGCATCCTGTTAATCCCGAACTGGAAGCTGTAGCGAACACACAAATTAACAATACAGAAAATTGAATTATTCCTTTCAAGCGATTTTCTCTTTTAACTTGAAATTAGTTATCCGCTTCTTTGGGGTCCTAAACAGATGGTCAGTGTCTTTGTTCCAGTTAATTCTAACTTTGGGTTGCAAGATCAAAGGTACCTATTAAGTTTAGTGCGCTCCGAAAAGGCCTCTTTTCTTTTCCCTGTACCAACTTTTCTTATTCCGAAGAGCTGGTTCGGAAATGGGAGACATTACCGAGTCAATAGATGCCGGTACGAACCGAACAGTCAATAAGATCTTCGCTTTTGAGCCGATCTCGTTTCAGCTAACTTCTGGCTTACGACGTGATTGGAATTCGTAATACAACATTTTGCAAACTATTCCCCTTAATTGTGTCAGTTTAATCAACCGTTATCATTACAGTGGTAATCTTAGACTTTAATGTAAAAACCCTGGTTCAATAGTATGCATCTGTGCGCATTAATATTTATATTCAGTCTGTAATTTGTTTTGGAATATATAATGGCATTACATTTCCATGTCAATTGCCGGAGCTGATAATAAGACGCGTGTAGATACAGTAAATGTCTTTCCAATTTTCTACAAATAAATATACATGAGTGTATCAATGAATAAATAACGTAAGAGGGTCGAATAAAATGGCGTTCTGTGTCTGGTAAATAAGTAATAAGATGGCGTCGTTTACCAAAAAGTGATCTCGGAGGTAAACATCCAGGTGACTAAAGCGCTGTTACACTAAACATGTCCGGTCAGGGTCCCTAAAATGTAACGCTAAACATCTGACACGAATCTCGAGGTATTCCCAAAGCAATTACAGCAAGTAGCGGTAATGGTCCATTCGGGGATGCTGGATCACAATTCACTGACCCCGTTCCAATTCGTATGTTCAGTAAACTTAGCTACGAGTTTTAATAAAGAAAAATTCCAGGATAGGAAAAAGGATGAAAAACTTGTAAGCTAAGTTGAATCAAGTGGCTTAAAGGCTTGAGACAAACAAGTTCGGTGTCGAAAAAGAATAAACGAAAAAGTATGCGAAGTTCAGTTCAGCTACTCAGTCTAAATGAAATTAGTTGTTCTGATGTAATGCCTAGAGACTGAAGGTCAACTTTCGGATAAGTACACGATCCGTATTTGCTTCTTTGATCAATTTAATTAAACCGTACTAAATGAAACTAAGTTACTTCGTAATGGTATCTAAAACATGCACTATTGAAATTCTAGTCAGCGTTTTCTTTAGCTTTTCTATTGAAAAATTTAATAAAGGAACTAGACGAAACTACATCACATAGCAAATTCATATCACACAATTCTTTACGCCAAAGTTGTGCATAGTCCCTGGAGTCGCTTCACAGCCGTCCCAAGGAAACTCCGCGAGTCTGACGCGGCCCGATGCATCAGCTGCATGTCGTAAAACCATTGCCAGATGCTCCCAATCAAGTCTAGGGTTGGGAGTTGGAAACAGAAAAGTATTTTAAGCCTACGTTTTCATGCAACATTTTTGCATTTTATTAGGAAAATTTTAAGAATTGGGTACAAAAATGAAAAGATTGGCCCTCTAGCTAAGTTTCTAAAATACAGCTGTCGTGGGTTCGATCTCCGTAAACATACTATATAATATACTTATTAGATGTCTCATAGTCAACATTTATTGGTCGTAATAGCGATTTTTTAAAGCAACGAAGTATTTAATTACAACGTCCTTTATAAATGTCACAATCAAATCAAGAGCACGCACTCTAACCTCACAAATCATAGTAACAAACGAATACCACTTAAACTAAATAAAGCAAACCTTATCGACTTCCTAAATAAAGCTGTATTCAAATCATTCTTCAAAATCAACAAACAGCCCTGTGAACCGCAGATGTAAGTCCAAACTACCAATACATTGTACTTTAATATGGAACTTTTTATTTACACCAAACAAAGTGGAGTTTTCGACCGAAGTAAATGTTTGAATTTATCGCTCACATGTGCTTAATAAAAACTATGTAGCAACAGTTACATTGCCAAGTGCTCTCAAGTGCCTGAATCCCGCGTGTGTTTTTAGTCCGTTTGGTATTAATAATGGCGCTTTTATAGATTACGCTTAAATTTACTAGATTACGCTTTTTATTTACGTCCGTTTAGTTATTATGAAAATTTGTAATGGGGAGAAACGAAACGAAATTAACGTGTGTAAATTAATGATTATAATATTTGTTTGCTTATTGTATTATCTTGAAATAGATACTGCTTTAAATTATTCTTAACACATTTCCAAATTGAAAACGTAAAGAAGTAGAAAACTTTTACAAGTATATCCTAGTAGATCTAAAATGAAAATTCTCAGCATATTTTTCTTGAACTAAGTTACAACGCAAAGCGCCCACAATTTAGAAGCTACTTTACTGAACCACCGAATTCAAGAAAACTTCTCCATCCAAATTGCATACACCATAAACGCACTACGAACTAACACTATTAGTCGCAGCCCCTCGAGACGAGTCGAACGTTGAAACAGAATGCATCCAAAGAACATTGTTTGCTCACTAGAGCGTCCCGAACCCGTCCAATCCTCTGAGAGTTGGCACCAGAACAAATATTGGTCGTGTATTAGCGAACATGGCTGTAACAAGTCACTTCGTAGCTTGGTTTGGCTTTTTTCCTTTTAAACCGGTTTGTGATACCCTTGATTTAAAGATAAAGGTTTGTTTTTAGTTTCAGAGCTCCTTTTATTCTTGGGTTTTGACATAGAGGAGAAATGTAAGCGTAGTGTACATTCGAATGAATTTGTGTTTGGTTATAAAGATTTTTAGTATAGTTTGTCTGAAAATATTATTTCGACGGTAATGTTATATATTATGTAGATAGTTTTAGTCACATAAACGCTTGTTGTCACTGTTATCTATATGAGGTTCAATTTTAGTGAGTCTATACACGGTTTATGAAGATCTCTCGAAGACTCGCAAAGCACCACAAATTGTGACTACTTTAGCGAAAAATATTCTAGAAAGATCCAACTCTTTACAACTAGAGCTTGTACAGGTTCTTTAAGACTGAAAAGGATATAGATGCTTATCGTTCACCAAGTAGCAAAGCATTATCAGATTCAGCGAAACCTTTTGAGTCGCAACGAGAGACCTGCGTCGCAATACCAAACCGTTCAAGCTTAATTTGTTTTCACTAACAGTCTTTACTGCTCCGTCTCCCTTAAAAATAAAAAGCGTGAAGTCACCTTCACATAAAATTCCCTTTTCCGTCCGTCTATTTGCAATTTTATCTGCCATCTAAAGGGGAGGTTGTAAAAAAGTTTCAATGAAAACGGTCGACTCCCTGCCATATTTCGTTCAGCTTTCTTCATAAATCGTCAGCATTGAATCTCATCTACATATCTCGGAGATTGTCTGAATGTAGATTCGGTTTGTCGCGACCTTTTAGGTTCCGTACGATGAAAGGTGTCTGACTTCCGACTAATCTATTAGTCTGAAGATGAAGTTAATTCACAAGTCTAATTATAACCGCCTTCTAGTTACCGTCGACGGGCTTTAAAGGTAGGTATTTCAAATATTTGGTTTAAAAATAAAGAAAAGAAAGGGCACCCAACCATCAAAAGGGTGAATTAAAACGAGGATGAACCTCGCATACCACCCTCTCATTAGATACTATTAGCTTTTCACCTGCAATCAAAACTGATTTGATAATCAAGCAATTTTCAACGGGCCCGACCAATCTAAATTTATTTTCGCACCCATTTTTCATCACACCCTACCCTTTGACGTTAATGTTCTCTCTAGGCATTTCAATTAATTCACGAGGATTAGATGTTTTTAACAATGGATTTAACGTTAAATATTTAATTGCTCCGCTCGTTACAGAGATCGTAAAATATATGTCTGAGGCATCAATTAGAGAACAGTGTTAGTACTTGAATGTGTAATTAAGTGCCAAGGCGTCGTTATTGGAAATCCAGTTAAAATGCTTTAATTATTTATCGGATTTTTATATTTGAAAACTAGTTTGGATAATTACAGATTAGATTAGATTTTTACAGATTTTTTTTTGTTTCTAGAGCTATATTTAATTGGGATTTGTATTATATGAATTAACATCTTTAGGTATATTCTTCTATATGTCAATGACACACCCATATGTCGTACTAGATAATATGAGCTATCTAATTCATAATACAAATTCTTTCGCACTCAAGATTTCATTTTTTACAAGAACATTATCAGTAAGAACAAGCGGCAAACATTTCTCATACATTTTTCCATTCCTTCATTCCACATAAACGCCAACTTTTTACAGCGTCTTCATTTCAATCACTTTCCGAAGTGAATTAAAAATCCTCAGTAATACTTTACGAATTATTATTAAGTTGTACCTCGAACCTCACCCTAGCCATATAGGGAGTGCCTCGAGGCACACCGGTCACATTTGAACAGCTCGCCTCGAATATTTTTAAGTTCAAGGTCACAGATTTGTATACAAGTTTTGCTTCAGCTTCCTTGTGCCGGCTTCCTACTCCAATGCGTATTCAACTTTATTACTTGTGGATAAGATCGGTTTTTCCTTACGAATCGGTTGCAGTTTTTTGTGCAAGTTTTTTTGTTGTTCTTGATTTAGTTCAGTAGATCGTGTAGTTTCGATGGTGGAACTGAGTAGGGTGACAACTGGTAGGCCGGCTTTAGGTCTAGTCAAGACGATACTTTACGACTGTTTTGGTTTTATTTCTTTTAAGTTGGTTACTATTGAATCTTATGAACGGACTTTTGTAGAATTATTCTTTCTAAAAATAAAATTACATTAACCGAATAAGATAGGGTGTTGTAGACTTGCCACATTATCGATTCGTCACACTTTTGTAAGTGCCATACATTAATTATAAACTTGTCACAATCATAAAAAGCATGTATATATTCGTAACTAGTAGTACTTCTTTTATTTTTAAACGTGTTGATACCTACAAGTGATTTAATGAAGCTCGCATAATGAAGCGTGTAAAAATAACACTTGGCATTTCCTAGTTTCTCTACACTAATATTAAGCTCGAAGTAAGCATACATTAGAGATAAAGTATATTTATCACTTAACTTAAACAAGTTACCGCCCAACTTAAATCTCACATCCGCGTGGTTAAGCCCAAGATTTAGTGAAACATACCACTTAAGATAACATGCGTGCGCTCATAACTCATCCGGACGCGTCACCCAGCGGATGTTTTCTAGCAATACTGATTCGATTCACGTTTATCTGCATTTTATGACATCACTCACTGTGTGGTCTCTGGTAAAATAGGCCAGGCCTATTTGGCAGGAACCTAAGACATACAAACCTTGAAGACAATGTTGGTTCGTCAAATGAACAAATCTTGATATCGGTAGTCATTTATAATAATGTCCATGACAATTTCTATGTTGGAGTACCAAATATATATGGAGCAACATAAATGCAGCCTGCAATAGACATGTTAAATCAGCCAACTGTACTAATAGTGACAGGAATATCGTCACCTTCGTGCCGTGCCACTACTTGCGCGTCGTGTTGCAAGCAGTGTGTATAACCCCTAATGTTCATTTAATACTCGGCTGATTAGTCCGTGGTAACGTACACAAAAACTGTACAAAAAGTGAAATTATGTGTTCATCTTATACGTTATTAGTTTAACGACCCGATATTAGAGCAAGAACTTGTGAAAATGACATCATATTTTAATATTATAGCACTTGATTATGGCGGAGCTGCTGTCGTTACAAACACCAACTAAGTTGAAGAAGGTAAGGAGTGTTGGAATTATTATCTGAGTTTCTGAGTACACGACAATACTGCTATTAGTCTTGCATGAAATCTAAAACCAACACTCTCAAAACTTAAAGGGATCTTGGTAAAGAGAATGGTCTAAACAAGGCATCACCAAGGTCTAGCCTCTAACTGTGTCGAAGACATTAAGAGCTACACTATGAAAGATAATTCTATTTATTACATAAGTGTTTAGTTAAACGAACCGGTATTAATAAAAGTTTTGATACCCAAATTAGTTTTAAATAATAATAGCGAGATTTCAATCTGTGCACCCATATACAGCCATTAATGTATTCAAATTTATTTATCGCTGCATTAAAAATCCAATTCAATATTATTTATTGCATACTTCTAATCGTTTAGATCAATTGTTAGCAAAAAAAGATCAAAGTTCACGGCCACGTTAGGTATTCTATTGATAAAACAATCGGGTTAATTACGACACATTTACTTTGGACATGTCATGACTCTTGTTAGGATCCAGGTTAAGCAGAACTTAGTTTTGAATATTCAATTATTCATGTGAATGTGATTTTGGGGATTTAATCGGGTGAATTAGGTTTCATGTTAGCAGTAAGTTGTATCGTTATGTTTAAGGAGTTATTGAGCTTAGAGTTTAATGGTGAGGTCGTGAGACTTCTGACTCCAGCTTATATAACAGTATTCTAGTTACACAAAACTAATTGAGTCATCTTCATCATCAATCTAACCTTTGTCATCAAATCTGAACTCAGTTTCAAAAGCAATGTAATCATTAAACTCGGTATCTGTTGTTTTCCTTTCAACTTGTTTAGCCAACGTCGTCGTTTTTCTACGATGTAGGTACAGAATTGGGAACGACACTACCTCAGCAGTTAACGTCAGCCATAAAGCCTTAAGCAATCACATTTCAGGCCCAAAAAGCTAGACAGAAAGGCAAAAAAAGTTCGTTCAAACATTTCAACTGCTGTCGGGGAACAAATCGCTCTTTGCAAGCTCAACGTTTGGCTTGAAATTTAAATAGCTTAAAAATAGCTTGAAAAAACAGCATCGGCTGCCGAGGCATTCGCATGATTTATGCCTTCTGTAGCGTGACTATGAGGAACGGCCGGGTAGTTCGGAGAATGTCGGCTAAATTAATCGCTTCGTATTTGGCCGTGTGAATTATCAAAATTCCTCTGGGGCTAACTAAAATAGCGGGTGACTAGACTTTCATGGAGGCTATAATTTATTGGGGGAAAATGCAAATGTATCTAGCGCGCCTTAAGAAGTGAGTGTAGGTGTACTAAGTTCGTCTTGTAATAATAGGACTTCTATATGAGGTGTGTTTATGTACTCGGATCAGGGGCACGTTTAGAAATAATGCTAGAATTTTACCAAACTGATATATTTACATAAAGATTTAGGTAAATAGCTGCTTTTGTCTTTTCAGTTCCGTCGCAATCTGTGTCAACAAATCATTGACCTCTAAAAATTAAGCGAACACGTTTAAGAAGAAATCCACGTGTAGAATATCGTAAGTAATAGAATTATCGAGTATCCAAGGTCGCTAGCTCTAAAACCTGCAAAAAAACTTCAGCCTACCCTATTATTAACAGTACCTATTATATTTAAAACTAAAACATCAGACATGCTCGTGTTAATTACAACTAATGGTGATTAAATTACTTGTCCTAATTATGTGTTCGTAGATAACAAAAGAGCTGTTGCGTTAATGGTACTGATAGTGTGATACTATACAGTTGGGATTACGTTGTCGATTTGTAGGAGCGTGTGTCCCTAGTTCTAAACCTACCTCATGAGACGTGATACCACGGTTTATGTTGTCAAGAAAATGAAACTATCCAAACAGCTATAAAAAGAATCATAAAAAAAATAGAAAGCGAGAATTCTGTTCATTATTCTGCAATGCGCATCTTAACTGACAATTGTCAGCAGATATTTAGGTAGTTCAGATTTCTTGGTCAGCCGAAGCGCATACTCACAAAAAAGAAGATGAAATTCCATCCCTCCACAAAATAAATACTGCGAAGTTTCCTTAAGAAGCGTACCCAACGATATTTAACATCTTGCACTTTCCCGAACTAATCAGAAAGAGATATACCTAATAATATCTTGTTGGAAACTTAGTCGGTTGTTAAAACAAGTTATAACTTCATTACTTCTGATCGACGTTTTGCGATGTTCCGGAAAAATGGTTCTCTTCGAGTTTGTGGTAATTCACACGTACTATAAGTATTGTTGGTCTTAGTACTGAGAATGTAAGATGAAACGTAGATTAATTTTGTAGTTTTACTTTGTAACCTTGTTATTGTGTATCTTATGTCGTGGGTGCACGTGTAGCATCTGCACCTATCAGAACAAATATACATATGTATAACGTACAACGAAGTAAAAGAAAAAGTCATTTAAATTATGACAGTCATGAATCTTCATATATAAGTAACATTCATTTTATTTGACTGTAAGACTATGTTTCATGCAGGTTTTTTGCCGAAGCTACAATTTATTTTCAAATAACACAAAATATACTGAGAAAATTCAAGCATCGATAAAAGCTGCAGTATTCATCAAATTCAAGTTCCAAGAGAATTGTAACAAGAATGTATCAGGAGAAAGTTAATTCAATTCAATTCTGCGAACTATTGGTTATCACTCATTGATACGTCGTTGTAGCGAGTTCAATTCGGTACAATCCAATATTCATTCCAAGTCTTGCGGCAGGAAACCGTAAGTAATACTAGACCAGACCCGTGAGTCTGTCTAGACGTCAGGGTCAACGATTGGACAATCGCACCTATAAGTTCAGAGGTCTTCCTCACTTAGACTAGACTTAAATCCAACTTAATGTATGCATGGATCTGGAAGCTCATTTCGCTCGCTCACGAGTGCTTCAAGCTGTAATTGGACGCATTTAAATAGAAATAACGCTTTAGGTTTTAAATTAATCGAAACGTAGTGTTTCTGCTACTAAAATACTTTTACAGAATATTGTAATTTATGTTTTGTTAGCGAAATTGATTTATTGTCTTCATCTGATTCTTTTAGTATAATAAATTGGACTGTTGGCTATTACAATTTTGTCTTTGCCCTCTAGTCTAACCTACGGTCAAATCTTTCATTAATTATAAAATCTATAGAGATGAAATCATATTTATTATGTTATATTCGTCTAGTCTATATTTAAGCTTTCTGTTCGTGAAGACGTAGCCTTAAATGTGGGAAATAAAAGTTTTCTAAAAATGTTTTACCCCAACCAATGTCAACTAGCTGGAAAGTCGCAAACTCTCAAAAAAACTAGATTAGATGGCAGGATTTTTCCGAGTCAATAAGTAACTAATTGTATAAAGGGGCTGTCTACGGGTTAATAGAGTAACGCGATTAGAACTCGCAAGTGAATAGAAGGAGAGAACAAAAGTTTGCAGCCAACGACCACTTACGACGTGGCGGGATAGATAGTTCTGTTATTGTGATATTAAGGTGTCTTCCCCGGATAATTCGAGGATTACGATCTCGAATGATGATTAGGGAACGGAGCAAATTAGATTAGACTGTCTGATTCTCTTCTAATTCTCAAAAACATTACCATCGATTCAGATCTCATTAGCCGTTGAGAAGAGGCGACGCAAGAAAAATCGAATTCTAATCCTACAGAGTTAGGGCAAGTAAAATTGAGAACTCGAGTAAAAGTAGCTTGGCGTCTAAAACGGAGTTCGAGCACAGTAGGCAATTTCCTCAAGAGGGCCAGAAATTATAGTAGGAGATTATTGATTTTAACAGTTCAAATTTTTACGTATGTCTGTTGATTCAGTGTGCGATGTGGATCTAGAAAATTAAATGTATGTCTCCGTTCTTCAATCCTAATTAAATTCGGGTCAACTACTGCAAAAGCATTAAAATAATAAGGCGAGCTTATTATAACCTTTGACTAACCTACGAGTCTACGCATGTTTGTTACGAAAAATCATAAAGGGGAAATAAAGTTCGCAGACAAGTTTCTTTTTTTCGAAAGTGTCTGGGATCGAGTGTCGTCCTTTGGCTCGTCGTAAAGTTTATCGTTTTTAGAGTTCCGTCGGCTTAATGACGCTGTTTTAACCTTTTGAAGGCTCTTGAATATTTAAGGCTTAAGTTCCGGGTACGGTGTTCTCGGTTTAACGGGGTTTAACCAGGGTTGTAAATGTGATGTTGTTGGTTATGAGTTTACGTTGTTATTGTGGAGTGCGAAGGTTTGGTGTGTGGTTAGGGCTGTGGAAAAATAACATTCGTCTTTAACAATACCTATGTTGCTAAGGATATAGGATGCAATACGACTTAAGTAGCACCGGTTAAAACGATGATGTCAGAATTAAATATAGTTATTCTTCTACCTTTAAAAGTCAAGACTCAAGACTGTATTATTATTGAAGAAAAAACACAAAACAGCTGTAGCCGTATTGATAATTTAGTACATTTATCAATGACCAAATTAATTGCATAATGATAAGATACTAATGATGTATAAAACTTCTCAGCTTAAAGATTTGATAACAACTATCATTTTATTTGGTTGTTTTGTTTATCATTTGGGTAGCAACAAAAGCAGTAGAGATAATATACAGGTTTTCTTACTTTTAAATGATGCATTAGAATACCTAATGACTTCATTTATCTAGACTGGAGTCAAAACAGCTTATTCAGTTTTATTTTTTGGTGTATCGGTGCAAATTGCTGGCATGATTATAACGCGATTAGAATCTTAATATTCCTTGATCTTAATACATTCTTACTTTAAACGAAACAAAGTTCTAATAAAGAAGATTTAGTATAGTTGGTTTGTTTGAAGAATAAATGCATCGAACTGTCTTGGCACCCTAAATTCATCCACCCTAATGTAGATAGGGAAAGAAAAATACCAGAACTCACAAAAAAATGCTTGGAAGGAAACAATAGCTGGAAAATGCGAACTAAAGATATATGTGTAGCCGTTTTGTTTCTCTTCCGACTTCAGGAGCCGTCATCGCGAGCCTGAACGAATTTATAGCTATTTGGTCTTCAGACTTTCTGTTTTCATGTGGGAGTTTCGCCAGGAATCTAGTTTTGGCTGGAGGTTTTAATGTATAACGTGTATCGTGAATAACTGACGGTATTTACAGTCTCAACTCTCAACAAAAACCATTCAAAATATTTGCTAAATTATTTTATATTTATAGTACATAATTATCTGAAGAAATACTAAGGGCCTTGCTAGTTGAAATTCTTAGTAACTGAATATTGATTTCACTAAGTCCCTTAAGTAACACTATTATTTGAAATGAAAGAGAATTTTAATACCAAACAATCGGCTTACTTGAGGAGCTTAAAAATAAACCTTAAAAAGAAAATAATAAACGAAACTGAAATTTTCATTAACTATTCTAAGAATAAGAAATAAGAATCTAAAAACTACTATCGAAGAATAAAACGCTTTGAAACAAATTAATTTTTAAATGAGTGAAATTCGCCCCAGACGCGAAAAAAGTTAATTAAAAAAATATTTATTACAATCACCAGTTTTAGCAGAGATTTTCTTACGCCTATTCTTGTCTTGTACTTATGTTTGTAAAAGGTACTATAAGTATATTAATTGAAAAAAAAACTATTTCGTAGTCCCTAGAATTTTGTTTTCTTTGGGACTCTTATTTATAAAGAAATAATTATGTATTTTCTTAGTATGTCTTCCGCCGTCAACAATTATTTCATCCGATTTCAATTTCAAATGAACATGAACTTTTTTTAAAACGACGCGTCCTATTACGATAATTTCCCCATAAAATCGAATTGACTCCACGCTAATCCTTTCTCATACGGGAGACGATGCTTTCTAGCACAAATTATAGTACCTAAAAGGCAGGTAGGCACAATAATTTCCTTGAGCAACGTTTTACTATAATAGTGCTATTAAAAACACCCACGAGTAGCAAATTGCAAATGGCTTGAGCACAATCAAATGTTGATTTGCTTCAGCTGCCAACACTGTGTACGGTGTAAACTATGGTAATTAAAATTTTGGGTGGCAACTCTGTTGATTTGCTGCGAGGTATAAATGTCTACTATTGTAATACTCATACGTATACACAATAATATTACATCCGCAATAAACAAATTGTGATTTTAGACTTGGATACAGAGCTGGCCGTGTACAAGTAATGGCTTTTAACATTGTTTTAACATCATTTGAAGTTGCCCACCCGGAAAGGAGAATTAGTCGCCTAGTCAGAGAAATAGCGTGACTTTCCATACTAAGAAAAGACAAATATACCGGAAGAACTCAACATAGTTTCTCATTTATCAAACCAACAAATTTAATTGAGTTTTTTCCCGCAACAAATCACGTTATCAGCCCTTATTCTAGGGTTGAACTCGAAATACCGAACACAGAGAATTCTTGAAATGCCTGAATATCGTGAGCTACAGTTGTAAGACCGACATTATTGTGAGGAGACACGAAGTTTGCCTGCTACTTGTACGACACTTTTTCTACGAACTCAATGTAAATTGTTTCAAAGATTTCGCGTTAATGCAAATGGCTACGTTAATCGCTTTTTAGTGCTTCGTGGAGTAAAGTTGTGTGAGTTTTATGCTTTTAGTAATGAGGGGGTAATGGGATAAAGAGTCGGACTTGGTTAATTATATTGGTGATAGTCATGATACGTGGTTTGAAAGATAATTTAATTATTTTACTATTTCAGATAAATAATCACGTCAAATAGACTTGATACATTAAAAAATCGAAGTAAGTATGGTATGAATATAAACAAGATCTAAGGCATGTTTATATAAATCTCACGTTAGCATCTAGGAATGTAAGAAAAAATCCGATTTATAATAAGTACATTAGAGTGTGAAAAATTAAATTTTCCACAAACAAAGTCAAGTGAAACATTTTTTCTAGCAACAATAAGAACACGTTGAATAGCAACGGAAAAATAAAAGTGCGATAGATAACCTTGTGGAACAGAACTGCTACGGCAGCTCTTAGACTTATGTCGGACAAAAAATCTGAACAAAAAAACAACACAGCCAGTCCGCTCGGTCGCTCGCTACATAATGATCCAAAGCTCCGCCCTTTAGTTAATTTTGCATTTTTTTGCACACAACCAAAAGCTAAAATTTCACGTCCATTTTTTCGGCCAATAAAAGCATATCGATTTCATAATTATCGTCTAACACAAAAATGTACGAAGATGGTTTTTTCCGGCGATTCGGTTGCGGTGTTTAAGACAACTTAATTCTTCATGGGCTACCCCTTTTTTGCTAGATTAACAATTAGTCATAGAGCAAACGTATTAAATCAGTCGGCATAAAGGAATCCAAACAATCGTAGCTTTTTTAATATTCAATAACTAGCGATGACAGCAATAATGCTAATTACGGACAATCGCATCTACAATTAAGTATTGCAATGATAGTGTTAATCGTTTCCTCATATTACGAACGACACACGGTGGAACATTTTATTTCCTTGAATCTGATTGCAACGAGAGCTGCGGCTGAGGTTATCACGCAGCGAGTTAAAGTGTCGGCGTGGAGTGTATGAACTCTCGAGAAAGACTAGCACGGCCAGCGGATGACTAAAAATACATTGTTACGTGTTGACATTGAAATGTTAATGCACTCTCCGCTCGACGCATTTCATGGATACGACATGGCCTTAATATCGTATGTCTTTTTATTTTATTGATTGTTTTGACTGCTATAGCTTCATTTTATACGATATCGCGTGAGCCGGTGTTTATAATGCGATAATGCGAAAAATTCATAAATGTGTTTTAGTGTCGTTGCTCCCGACCGTGTTTTTCGTATCGCCCGCGTCACAGTGTGTGCAGTGAATTTATCACGTCATGAATGTACTAGAGTTTATTTTAGTCATTACCGGCTACCAAGTCTTAAACAGTACCTACATTTTATGTATCCATTTCATTTATTTCACGGTCGCTTAATTTATTGCTGCATCTATCGTTAATCTTAATTTTGTGGAAATCTCTCTACGTGACTAGACGCGTTATTTCACAATTTTTTCGGCTATTCTTGCCTAATGAATATTGTCGATTAAGAAGTTTTCAAGTTTCGACTTGTTTTCAATGTTATCGCCCCTAAATACTTGAGATACTGGATTAAGATTTTTATTTCAATTGAAAGTCGAGTAATAAAATTATGTGCAAGATACGAATAATTATTCCAAATGTAAACATAATTTGGTAAATAAATCGTTAAAGGTTTCAAAACTTATTTCCAAGGTTTACGACCTACTGATTTTAGTTTTGTTGGCACTGTTAATTTTTCGAAATGTATTTTTTCGAAACGGAGTGTTTAAAAATAATGTGGGTATAATTGATTAATAATTAAGTTGCCTGCCTAATAATTTGTTAACATAAAAAACATGAAGGTATTTTTAAAACTTCAAAAACATTTCTAAGATGTACTTCTTAATCCTAAACTCCGGTGTATTTATATGGCCCGAGATTTTAGTCACTTAAAATTTATTCGTTGATTTCATCGTCAGATTTTCCGATTTAAAAGTTAGTTTAAAATCCACGTGGGATTTTGATTGCGCTGGCCTGCTGGCTCGCATGTCTGTGCATCATTACTCCTCGTTAGTAACCAGTTTAGTGAGCGAATTGAATTTCAGTGTCTTCGTAATGGCTGCGTCGGCCAATGAATGTTTATTACGATTATCTCCAAGATAATAGGGGACTAACCCTTTTCAACCAACACACCGAAATTACAAATTGTTTAAGTTAAATGGGCCGTTTGAAGGACTAGCATTTTCACACCGACCTAGCAGAATTTAATTAATTTTACAAAATGTCTGCTCACATGTGGTTTTGCGGTATAGAAAAATGTGATTTGTTGGATAAAAATGGTTTTTAGTTTTTATTTTCCTGAAACATTAATGTCATACGGGAAAATATTAATTCACAATTGTAAATTGTTTTATTGACCTTATTATTGTTTTCCGTAAAGGTATTTTTTTTCTACGCGTAATCTTTTATTAATATCCAACACTGGTCTGAAAAATATTTACGAAAATATATCCTTAAACATGTGTTGACTATTTTATGTTAGCGATAAAACTATATTGCGCGTTACATTTGTATATTTTTGTGGTGGCATTTCATTTATTGTATTTCAGTGTATGTCGCAGATTCGCACTTGTTTTTTTCGGAGTGCGTAGGTAAATATTTTTGTTATTCACATGTTCGTCTACCTACTTCTTAGATTAGATTAATTGATTGATAGAAATTTTTTTGGCCTTCGTAGAAAAAAATATTTTTTAAGACGCATTATTTACTTAAATATTTTATTAAAACCATGTGTTTATTTTTTTTTATTCCTGACGAACAAACTACGACTTCGGTTTAAGTTTAAGGATATTTTAATAACGCATTTTAGGGTTTGCTGCTTCGATTTTTGCATTATTTTAAGGGGAAATATTTTATCGCTTTTTAATTCACTACCTACAATTGTTTTTTATGATTTTTGAATTTTTGAAAACTTTTCAAACTTTTTATTTTCGCGTTTCTCACTTGTAAAATCACTTATAAAAATCCTAACAGTGTAAATATGGACTTACCTGTGTGGCATCCGTGTATGGGGTAGATGAGTTTTTATCGACGAGCTGGGACCCAAACACAGGCATTCCACTCGACGTTGGAGATAGGGACCTCACATCCGACACTTGTTGGGGCACCATTTTTGTTTATCCAAAAAAAATAAACCCCAAATAAAACTTAACACAAAAAAACACAGTTCACCTATTGCACTTAAAAACACTAAAGGCTAATTTGTTTGAGTCCAAAAAAAATCCATAAGTTTCTCAAAAAATATTTATAACAGTCCAAATGGAGCAACAAGGAGCCTCTGTTTATTTCCAAGCCGCAGCCTCTCGGCGGACGAAACTCCGGAGACCTCCCAGTACCTGGACACTATCCTAAAAGCTTTCTCTTCTAGAACGAGGTATCTGCTACTATCTTCGTCGCCGGCGAACAGTCCAAAAGTCATAATTTTAGCGGTGTCCCGACCGCAGTTCAGTTAGCTCTGCGGGGCGATCGTGTCATAATCAATCGCAAGCGACGTGTTGCGTGGGCTTTATGCGGCTACGTTCGCACTCCGCGATGACAGAGAACCTACTGACTGAACGGCAACGTGCTGTCAATATACCCGCGCGCTCAGCTGTTCGCCCCTGCCCCGCGCCGCGCAAGTGCCCCGCACTCCCCCCGCGTCGCACTCGCGCGCCGGCGGCCGGCGGAAGCGCACGCTTCCTCCGCGCTTCCCGCCGTACCGGTCGGACCGGTCGTCGTTACGAGCCGTGGCCGGCTAACCGTAACCCACAGCCCACGGTGGCCGTTTTAAATGCAAATTTTAGATGTATGAACACTGAACACACAGTTTTACGTAAGTATGAAGTTGTGTTGCCAACTGTTTGGAGTAAAGTTTATGTTTATTTAACTTTTATACGGAAAAAGAGACTAATGGGGCAGTGTTTACATTTAATGGCTACACAAATTTCAAATTATGCTGACAATTACCAACAGTTTACATTAGATTACGTTACTTTGATAAGAAAACTAACATTAGTTTTATATTTCTCATAATTAGTAACAGCTACTAGTAATTAAATAAATTGAGTATAAGAAGGTGTAACTAATTGATGTGGTTAATACTTTTTCACATATCGTGACAACTTATTAGGATATCTTCACGCTATTAATTAAAGGATAAGCAGAGATGTTTTACGGATGATTGTAAAGTAACCAAATAATTGTACGACACATTTAGTTAAATAATATAGGTCACAGTTTAATTACCAACATAATAATATTAATGCTGCACTATTTACTACATTACCGGGAATCGAATTTAGGATCATACTGAAAAAATCTGTGGTATACACTATTATGTGATTCACTTCATAGTAAATTGTTATTACAACTAACGTTGGCCGTAAAAATGAGTTTTATGTTTGACTGTTATCATTATCACACATTTTTGTTTTGTTCTTATACTTGCTTACAAATTATGAATCACACAAGCACCCAGACTCGAAACAAAAAGTACAATAGAATTTTTTGTGACTACAAGAATCGAATCCTCGTTCTTCAGTAAAGACAGCCAAGCATTTAACCCCTGCGCTTATAGTTTGTCTAATTAAAAATAGACTTGTGGAGTTTTTAGATCAGGGGATTACGATCAATCGGAGCTACCATTTTACCTTTAATATTTACAAAACACGCTTTAGAAAAATGGTGTAAGCAGATATGCTGGTAGAGAATGTTTCTTAGTTTTATTCTTAATGCTTACGCTTTAGTGTTACTTAGTTTTAAGCGAAGAGCATTTGGCGTAGTGGTTGATGTTGAGTGCTGCACTAATGGTTGTGGGTTCGATGCCTGCACTTGACAAATAATGATGACATGCAACTTTCTTTCTTTATTAAGAAACCTAGACATGCACTGCGTAGATATTTATTTCAGCAATTAATAAAAATGTTGATTGTTATTTTTTGGGGATACAAATCCATTGACATAATTAATTATATTTATATGCATAGGCACTGTCGGGGTAAGGGTTCGATTCACAGGTTTGACCAGTGTGTTTGAGTTTTAACTGTGTGGTAGTTGAAAACCCGGTAATCAAACCCAAGAATTCAAGGTCGGCAGTTAAATCTAGAACCAAGTTACATTAGACGTTTTACAAATTTAAATTTCTTATAGTAAAATAAATCGTATTTTCTTAACCACATGAGAATCAAACCTTGAACCTTTCAAGTGAGCATTAATTCCTCAAGTTTACACCCAATAATTTGCATAAATGGCGCAGTAAGCTCCCAAAATTATGCCGAAAACCATCCGTAACTAAGGGTAGTATAATTATAATTATTGGAGCCATTCATACGTTTTCTCAAAGGAACTTAATAAAAGTGTTTTGGACACTATACAGGGAAGACAGAAGACTTACTCCTAAAAGTAAATAAACAGATAACATCTAACATACTGTAGGGCAAACGCCTCTTCTCTTATAGAGAAGAATTTTTTCAACTGCTTTATCCTTTAAAGTAAATTTCTTTCAAGTAAATCTTCCTTTTGGGACATGACACGGCTTAACACATCGTTGAAAAATCTCTCGGATGTCATTCGGATTTTTTGACTTGCATCTATAATATGGTAGGTGACATTTTAGGCGTAGGTACGTTCAGGAAATACATGCGTAATTTATACCCAACTTCGAAAAAGGAGGTTATTTTCTATGCCTATTTTTTATACGGTGTTGTAGGCGTCTGAACCTTCTTATTGACTTACCTTATAAAAGTAAACCTTCTGTAAGTAACCTGTAGCCCCAAGTCAGTCCAGTCTCGACAACCATCTGCCGTGTGGTTACAGTTGCCCGCATCCTCCTGGTGCGGTGACCATTATTCAAGGCATTAAAAAGATGTAAAATGTTATTTTATTATTTAAAATTAAAAATGTTTCAAAATAATTATTGGTTTCGTCCAAGTGAATGTTTAATTGGGTAAAAGTTAATTGTGTTAAGTTTTACTGTTAAGTCGATGTTGTCTGTATAGATAGTATTGACTCGCCGTGACTAAAGTAGGTACTACGACTTCTGTTTAAGGTAAAAAAGTTTTCATTATGTATACCCCACCATATGATGGAGACGGCGGGACGAACTCGACTTGTTTATGCAAGTCTAGTTATTGGCAGCTGGTAACAGGGAGATGTGGAAAGAGAGTGGGGAGGCCTTTGCCCAGCATTGGGACCCTTCAGCCTACTAATAAAGAACCTCACCAGCATGTTTGAAAAAGAATTGTATATAGAGCGAATGGAGAATATAACTGTATAATATGGCCGACGTATTTTGGCTTAACATAAATAATAACAGTAGTTATCAATATTATTAACAGATAAATAAATTGAAATAATAATGTCTAACAACAAACACAACACTATCTATTTAACGACGCAAACTATTTATATATTATTATACTAGCTGCGCCCCGCGGTGTTACCCGCGACATTTTTTCAGGATAAAAATAGCCTATATGTTAATCCAGGGTATAACCTATCTACATACCAAATTTCAACCAAATCGGTCCAGCCGTTTATGCGTAAAAGAGTAACAAACATCCACACATCCATACTCACAAACTTTCACATTTATAATATTAGTAGGATTTAACCTAACTTTGAAGCTTATTAATATTATTTATACATAGTAATTTGTGAATTAAAGTTCATAGTCAGAAACTCATTTGTGGTGTAGAAGCAGCTATTATTATTATTATTTCAGCCATGATCGTCCCACTGCAGGGCAAAGGCAAAGCTATTATAAAAACATATTTTAAATTTAATTTAAAAAAACGTGGCTTATCAATAAATACTGCTTGATTTACTTACTGTAGTTAGTTAATTATGTATTAACTTCGTTACCTAACTTATAAAATCTAAGTAGCGGACATGTCTAGCATAGACAACAAAAATGTATATCTTCTTATACTTATTAGTCTGTCCAATATACCACAGCCGGGCAAAGGCCTCCTTTAGTTTCCACAAATCTCTATACAATGTTATTACAATTATCCTTATGAGCCTTAATGTTTGATAAGCAGTACACCTCCGCCAACATGTATTAGTAACAGCCTATAACTGTCCCACTGCAGGGCAAAGGCCTCTTCACGTATAGAGAAGGATTAAGCATTGATCACCACGCTAGCTCACTGCGGGTTACCATTCAGAGAATTAAAAAAATGTTTTCCTCACGATGTTTTCCGTCACCATCAGTCAAAAATGTCTTAGAATACCTTTGAAAGTATTAATGACATTGAAACAGGTCACATTGATACTTGCCTGGGTTTGAACATGTAGCCTCGTGTATGCCTAGGCATCCGTTATTTCCACCACTAGGCATCCACAACTTCCTATACCTATATGGATAACAGTTGTGATAGTACACATAATGTATACGATATTTCGTGCCGTATCAGCTGGTTAAACAGAACTCCACCATCAGCAGCTATTTTAACATGAACCCTCTCCATATTGAAAACACAAGAGGGTCTAGACCAGCGAACGTTGGTGTTAACTTCCGAGAAGTAATCATAGATGATGCAATATTTACCAGATTTGCAACATCATTTCAACTTTCTACACTAAACTATGTATAATATACCTATAGGTACATAAAATATACTTATCTTTTATAATAAAAATCCTTGCACTAAGCTAGGCATTTCTCCTGAGGGTGCGTTTCGCAAACATAAAATATCATATACACAAACACCCAGACTCGGGACAAACATATGTGGATCACACAAATTTTTGGCCCATGCGGGAATCGAACCCGCAACTCTTACCACAACAATCCTATCGCTTAGCCACTACTCCTATCAGGTCGTCAGAACCCCAGAATAGTAGTATGTACAACAATATTTTGCCGCTTATCATAAGATCCCATGTTATAGCCACTTATCCGACCCACACGAGCTTCGTCACCTCTCAGGACTTTCCTGGTGGCGGAAAGACATTGCATTCTTATTGATGCCCACAGATCAAAAACAAACGACTTAAACAAATAAAGCTATGACTAATGAGACGACCTGATTAGCGCAGTGGCTAAGCGATTGGACTGCTGCGCTAAGGGTCGCGGGTTCGATTCCCGCACGGGGCAAAACTTTGTGCGAACCACAGATGTTTGTCCCGAGTCTGGGTGTTAGTGTATGTGATATTTCATGTTTGTGAAACGCACCCACGACACAGGAGAAAATCCTAGTGTGGGGCGACGTTTTTTTAAAAAAAAAAAAAAAAAAAAAACTAATGGTCATAAATTGGTGTAGATACTAGATTAGGCTTGCAGCGAGTTCGACTTCTAGTCATCACAAAATGTGCATGTTTGTATTTTTTTGTTATTTGTGTATGTGTACCAGGGAATAGATGACATTTCTAGTCTATATAAAAAATTGATGAACCGATTAGCTCTATGGCTAAGAGGACAGCTAAGTAGGCGGCTTTGAGTTCCAAGTTCTATCTCAAGCCTGGGCGCCTGTTTCCATTAACAACGATACCGTCTTTATTATATTTACGTAAACATAAGTGATTATTATTGTTGTTAATTACATGCATAAAGTCACGCCTGATTCCCATAGGGTAGACAGACTATGAATTTTTGCATTTGCTATGTACCTGGCATACTTCTTTCGCATTTAAGAGTGTATAGAGAGAGCTAAATAAATAAAAAAAAAATAGGAAGTCTCCAATAAATTTTGGTTGTTGAAATAAAAACTTTTTGGTTTAAATCTTCAATAAATCAGTGTGTCAGGCTCGTATTAAGCATTTCAAAATGTTTTATTCCCAACGCTCCCTTATTTTTCTATTTTTAATAACGTCAGCGATCCCGAATTAGAGGGTAATTTAATTTAAATTAATTGCGTTTTTATGATAACGAACATTCTTACCTTAGTCCATCTCGCAAATGAGAAATTATTAGAACGATATTTTTAGGCAATTTACAAACTTTTAATTTGAGCTTTCAAGGGGAGGATTTATGGTTTTATTATTCGTTCTTAGAGATTTAGAATGCATTTTTAAGATGATTTCTTTATTGATTGTGGTATTTATAATGTTCTACTGACCCAAATTCGGTCACAGCGCCCCGTCTCAGCTGTGACTAGCTACGCAGGAGATATTATAGAGGATATATTATATAAAATAGTCGAAATATTATGTCATTCCCATACATTTTCTATTCGTCAAGCCACTTGTCTAGGAGAGCTGAGCAGTGTATGTCCGTCGGCTGAAAATGCAACGACTACAATTTACTTAGCACTCTTTAGTATGTCATTTTTCCGATTTTAACCAAAATCCCCATATAGGTATATAACTACAAAATCATTAAGGCACATTGTCTTACGTAGTCAAATTACTAGACGTAACAAAACAGACGTAAGGATGACTCAATTCAAAAGTAATACACAAACAAATTGATTCATACTAATCACATTTCGATAAGTAAGCACACGCGACGCTGACTGGACAGTTGATGGGTTGGCGTGACGTCACTGACCCTGACATGCTGACTCACAGGTTAGGTCATGTATGCTATAGGTACTTATACATTGAATGCAGTGAAGTTATATTTGGAGAATTTATTTTTTAGCTTTCGCCCGTGACTTAGACCTCGTAGAAGCGTTAGCGGTATTTTCTCTGTTTTACCTGAATAAAATGTAGCCTATATCCTTAAGCAAGATTGAAGCTATTTCCATACCAAATTACAACAAAATCGGTTCCGTGGTTTAATGTAAAACTGATACAAACAGACGGAGAGACAAAGTACCTTTTGAATGTAATAGTAACAATAACTTACGCTTCTTAAATTCTTCATTATTACAAAAAAGCAAAGCCTTTACTGTTACTCAAAATTCTAGCTATTATACATCAGTCATTTTCATCACAATCGTTTCAGTGGTTTCTGGAGAAAACACTAACAAACAAACCATACAAGTATTGATAAATCATTATAAGACTGCATTACATATAAAATGATATAACAACCAGGCTATGATCCAGTAACCTTCTGCAACATGATGTCATACTCAAACGGTATCGGAAATGATCGATATTGTCAATTAAGCATGGCTGTGACGTGTTGCTTGGTTAGCAAAATTGTATGAATCAGTTATCGTGATGCACACTGATCGAACTTTGTTTGTATATTATGACTTGATTCACAGTTGTGGTTGTACACGTGACTGCTGAAGGTTTGATTCTTGGGTCCGGACTTCCGGAGAAATGTTACTAGGATTTTCGTGAGGAAATTCTGTATACTAATGTGGACTTTCTCGGATTTGCAGCAGCCTACCCTGCCTTTTAGAATATTATCTTGATATATTCATTATTAAATTTGTGTACATGCACATGTTGTCAACGTGATCAGAGCCCTGAGGGTACGAATTAAGCAAGTACTTCCCTTCTACCGTCGTACTACTGCTAAATGACAATACCGGTAAAACGGGGTGAATCTAAATTAAATGGTGAGTAAAAACAAAACTTTGGAACTGACTTTATAGTATAAAAAGTAAGTACCTATACTGTTACCATTAGGATACCCAAACTGTAAAATGTAATATAGACAACAATCTAGTTATTTTTGATAACTAGCTAAATAATTGAAAGTTATAATTACGATTACACTAAGTTACGATTCACCCTTTTTACGGTATAACCACCAAGCAAAGCCATCTATCACATAGGACTCGTGATGAACGATGAAATGCCTGTACACTATACAAACAACAACTTAGGTATACTTCTACGAGAATTACAGCCGTGGTATACCTGTGTGTATGTTCGCAAAGTTTATGTTGAGTATAAGCTTGCATCAAAGCTCTAGACCAAACTTCGTTGCCCAAAGCAACACACTTATATACTAACCTTATCTATACACTATATACATTTAATCCTAACATACTGCATCACAACATTAAATAATGAACTCATTAGAAAACAAACCACGTCTCTAAGTTAATCTCGAAGTTTTGAACTCAACTTTCGTTTGGTACTACGTTCTATGGCCCTATTCAAACGTGACGCTATTCGACCGGCTTGCCCAAAAGAGTTCCGAGTAACACATTAGGTCCATCTGAGATCATCCCTTTAATAACTGGGGCGCAAGATGAAGAACTGATTGTATGATAAGAAATGTAGAAGAGTAGTTTTATTCAAGTTATGTAAATTGACAGTTGATTTGTTTTTAAGACCGATTCTACGATACTAATTAAGCATGTAAATCCAATAATGGGGTGGCAGAGGTGTTCTTTTTTATCAGGTAACACCAACATCCGCCTTTTTTCAGAAATGCCATTCTTAATAACTATAATAAGTAGATAGGTGATTTTTTTGGGATGGTTTATGCTGGCGATCTCATGGGGAGTCGTAGTGGGCGTAACCGGACAAAGGCGAGGCTGCTTGAGCCTCTAGCTAATGTAGATAGGTGACAAAACTTTCATCATTAATAGACCTCACACTAGGCTTGTCGTTCTTAAATAAAATAAATAAAAATAAAATAAATAAGGTATTCTTAATCCCTCAAAAAAAAAGTTACCTCGTGGATTACAGCTCCCTTACCATAAACAATTAAAGCAGGGCAGTTTGCAATGTGAAAGCGAGACGCCGCATTACACTGCACGTAGCACCGTCTCGCTTCCACAACGTAAACTGTCCTGCTTCAAGAGTTCATGGTAACGGAGCTGAACCCAGTTTTTATCTAATTCCAATATCATAAACGTCATATTATGACAGTTCAGACACTTAAACTAAATTAGAAATATATTTGTAACAACATTTACGAGAATCGTCCTACATTTAACCCGCATACCTCCTACATCATAAAAAACTTTTTAAATATTAAACGTTCGAAGTATCGTGGTAGCTTATCACTGTTTACATTGTTAGACGTTAAAAATGGCGGACAAAAAATGGTGCGCTAGAAGTCAAGCGGAGGTTTGTTCGAACATCTGATAGAATCGAACCGAGCACTTCACGTCAGTATGGACCGTGGCCTCGAAAAAGGCGAGGCCTACAGTTGGCCTCGGATTTAGAACTTGGTATAACATGGTGGTCAATTTAGTCTTGGTGTTGCTAGGGCTGGACCAGACATGATAACTAGAAATTGGTGGCTGATGTAATATTAGCCATAGAAGGACCTAAGGTCTTTCAGAGGTCCTATTAAGACTAATTTTATAGGGATAGGCCCGTGACTCTTACCACAGCAGCCCTTCACTTAGCTACAGCTTGGATAAAATAAGACGCTCAGGATAATGAAACAGTAATGAATCTTAGATTTCAAGAGTGTGCCTGTATGCTCAAGAGCCTATTACAATATTCATAATGATTACCTACCAAAAAAATCACAACTGTCGGGCAAAGTGTTACTGGGTTTTTATACGTGCAACTCTGCCTAACCTTTCGGGGAATACAGGCCTGATGTTATGTAATCTGTAGACTAGGAGTGCTGTTTTGTTTGATTAACAATAATTTTAAAATTAGCAATCTTTATTAAGTACAGTCGGCAATAAAAAACGCTACACACTTTTGGCTTCAGTAAATGTAAAGCAAAAAATGTATATTGCAATTTGTATTGTCGTTTGTACTTATTTTAAGTACCTATAAGAAACAAAGTGATTACTTAGGGTACTATATTTATATTATTGCTATATTTTATTGCTAACACTTAAATGCATGTAATTATAAAACGACTTTAGTTCCTGACTGTACTTGCTAAACTAAAATGGACTTTAATGTCATTATTATACCACAATTTTACTCTTTAATATTGTTTAGTTTAGCCTATGACTAATACATATTAAGTCTGTTATAATAGTTGTTAAATCAATTAAGTCAGATTACGATTTATTTAAAAAAATATAACTCTGACATCAAGACAAACTCTACCGCATCACCGATCTCATGAATAAAAACTCTGTTTGAGTCTGAAACTAGTCGGATATTGTCAATAAAACACGTGAGTAAAACCGGTTAAAAAATAAATAATAAAAAGAAATAAGTACCATCCAATTCCATACACATATTGAGAGAATTGTGATTGTAAGATCTGTAATCGGTAGAGTTCTTAAGAAAAGTCTACGCGACGTTATTTTGTTTCAATAGCTTTATGCTTAATAGACCTTTTTATTTCTATCCACTGTTTGCGACCAAAACTAGTCGGAAATTTCCGAACATATACTGTAACTCAGGTACATCGCAAATTAGTAAATAATATGAATAACATTAATGAAAGTTAATATAGTAAAATGATAGAGCGTCGAGTAGTTCAGTCCAGTCGGCCACTGCACAACTAAATACTGAAAAGATAACTTAGACTGCCTCGTTGGTCTAGTGGTTGTTAAGCGTGACTGCTGAGCACGAGGTCCTGGGTTCGAGTCCCGGGTCGGGCAAAGTGTTACTGAGCTTTTGCATTAGGAAATTCTTAGTAGCAGCACTTAGTTTGATTTGTAATAGGCTCGCCCCCTATTACATTGGGACCTAAAAACGTAACTGGCAAAAAGCGGGTGTACTGTATGTACACCTCTGCCTACCCCGTCGGGGAATACAGGCGTGATGTTATGGTATGTTTTATTTATGTCCTATCACATTGACTCAGTATATTACGCACCTAAGTAACTACATTGTAACTAGTAATCAGCTTAACCCTTATAAGCTTTAACCAGAGTACCACTGTAAAAATAACTAAAATTAAAACCAAGCTCCCAACTTCAAGGAACTTAGCTCCGCTGTTTTCGAGGGCACGGCCTTAAAATCGAGACTTTATCCAGCTGAGGATCATACCCCACCACACAGAAAACCCAACCTTAACACAAACTCACAAAGTCCAAATTAAATCACCTCTAACCTTCGCAGAAAACGCAACGTGCAACCAGCTATACTATATTCGTTTATCTTTCTCATGTTTGTGTTGTGGTCTTACTCGAGCATCGATTAGGCATCTCTTTCGGTCGTTCGACGGGGTCTGTCTGTCTCGCTCCGACACGAACTAACCGGTTCCGACACGTTCGTGGTACGTTGGAAAGAATTGTGTTGATAAGCGCAGCGCCGGTACTATCTGTCGAAGTACTAGACTGGACTCGAATGTGTTCTGTTTAACCTATTTCCCTTTAATTACTATTGGTTGAATTTATTATGTAAAATAATATTATTTAGTTAATACACCTACCATTTTAGTTAAGTTGCTATCAGCGTCACAGTTACAATTATCTACTGTATTTGGGTCGATGTTTAAGTAAAGCGCAAATCTTGGAGCATGTTTATACACAACAATCTTATGGGGCAAGCCTATTGCCAAAACCGTCCACGAATCCAGACTTTGTGATAGGAATTGTGTAATAGAAAACCCCAACAACTTTGCCTGATTCGGGAATCGAGCCCAGTCGCTCTTTACGACTACTAGTCCCACGAGGTACTTGTTATAATAATAACATAAACTATTATTATTGAAAACCCTCAACAGATTCAAACATGGCACCACAGGCATAAATAAACAATCCCATCACCCTAAATTGTTAATAATGATAAGGTCCAAGGACCTCAGGTCATAGGTTCCTGACCTCAAAACCAAGTAATCCACATTAATCTATCGTTGTTTAGCTGTCGCCCGAAGCGCAGCGGTGTGTTGTTCTGCAAGCGGTTGCTACAGCGCCAGTTTGAACTTCGTCTACTATAAGCTTTACAAACATACATACTTAACCAAAAGACGACGAACAAATTAGAGATATTATGCATTGCCACGCATCAGCCAATCTTCCAAAGGAGTTCCTTTGGAAGGTTGGTGGTTTAGCCGGTAAGAGTTTGGCACTACTCGAAAAAATAAAATGTTTTGATGCTACCCTAAACGACGATGTATGAAGAAAATGATGAGTGGAGGAGGCCAAAGGAGGAGGCATTTCCTGATGATACCACGGATGCTCACGGCGGGTTGGTATTTCCGGACCAATATACTAGTATCTGGTACTGTATGGGTAATATAAACATATTATAAAGGTTCCTGCACGTTGTTTTCCTTCACCGACAGTCAGTGATATTAAAAGATTCTCGGATGACGACTGTTTAATAAAAAAGTCACATGTCAAAGTTTGAACCCAACTTGCCTCCATATGAAACCAATCGAACTACTAGGCCACCACAAACATTCATTTTCAATAAAACAAGATTGTTAATTTATTCAACTCTTTAAAAAACCTATATTTTATAACTACGCATTGTTTTCATGAAAAGTATAGTATTTTGGGCGATCTTCATTGTTTTTTTCTCTTAAATTCATAATAAAAAGTCCTACTACCTACAAAATTTAATCAGTTTACACCGATCAAACAATGCATCATAAATTCCAAGATATTTTTAATATTAAAATATACAGTTACAATATCCTTGTAGATAAAACAATGTAAGTTTTATTGTATAGTCTTATTAAAATTTATATAATTATTATTATTTCCCTTTTTAATAAGTCAATGACCCCTTGGACTAACCAGGGTTTTAGGTATATTATGTAATAAGCATAAGTCGTCCATAGATTATACTGAAGCGTGAAGGAGAAACATATAGGGCGCATTATCCTTGACCAGACATCCTCTTACAACCCTGAAAAGAGCTTTCGTATTGGCCTTATTTGGTCAAATCTAATTCATAACCTCTATCTTCTCACCCATAAGGTTCACTTTCAAATATCAATGATGCTATTTACTTTTTATTCGTGTTTGCTTAAGTAAATATTGAAAATAAAAATGTTTGCGATTACTCGCAGTTTTAATGAATGTTTAACGAATCTCAAGGTTTCATATAATTACTGAATAAAATAAATATGAGGGAAACTCATGTAAATATTGTATGGGTATTACAAGCTATTATTTAGTTTGTTATGTTGGTCCTGTGTGTGATTCTATCAAATTGGTGATTTATTTATAACCAGTTCTCAATTTCATTTTATAATAGCAACAGAGCAAGGTAAACAAGTACTCTACATAAAGTGTATCAATAATTACGAATATACGAATTAAAACATGAGATTCTTTTTATATGATTGTATTTTTTTGCTTATAAATATTATTGCCAATGATATTTTTTATATTAGCTCTTTAAACTGTAGTCCATGGTCCTAGGCTATGAGGGTATTCATGAATAATGAAAATGGTTACTTCATTGAGGCATAAAACATTTTTATTAACTAAAAACATCACCTCACAATTCCTTCAATATCATGGAGACTGAGGGCCCAACAAAATTAGCGACTTACGCATAGAACCCGATATCGAACAACACAGTCCAGCCACTCAGCCATTTCGCCAGTAGGATCATCAAGACGAAGATAATTATTATAATGTAGACCGTTTGAAAACCTTGAGCATAGAGGCAGTAGTTAGCAGTACCCGCGCCTCTCCACAACGACCAACCCACGCGCTAACCGTCGAAAGACAGACCTTGGCCTATTGCAAGATCATAAAACCATAGCTTATTTGTTTTCGTATTATCTCAGCCATTTCAAATAACTGTTCTAATGTTTAAGTATGGTTTTAATGTCCCAATTAGGTGTGTATTTGACTTGGACATGATTGGTGGTTTGAGTAATGAGGTTCGTTTTAGAGATCTAACTTCGAATTGGGATGATTGAAGTGGTATTTTGGTTGTAGGCGAATGTTTTGCTAAATAACTGGCTGGAGGATCGTTTGGATACCGTTATTATCGTATAGGCGGTTAAAGAACGTAGTTATTTTGGGAAGAAACAATTTCTTTTGCAATCGTCCAAATATTTTTCTTTTTAAAGACATCGCCCTAAAGTAATTTCTCCTGTATCGTGAGTGCATTTCACAAACATGAAATCTGCGGTTTGCCTAAATTTTTGTGCGGAAATCGAACCCGCAACCCTGAGCGTAGGCGTCCAATCACCTGACCTGATTGGCGCAATCGCTTAGCCATTGCGCCAATCAGGTCGATCAAAAGTATTTAGTTACCAGAGCTTACAAATAGAAGCCGTGGATAAAGTCTAGGAATAATATTGATGTTCTGTTGATTTTTCTTTAAATCAGAAATACCTAGTTTAGTTTGTATGGTCTCACAAAGTTGATGGAGAGCAAAGCTTCTTTTACTCATATCCATTTACTTAGAGAGATTTTCAACTATCGTATTCCACTTTAAACAGTTTTACATAGAAATAGAACTAAATTCATGATTTTGTCGCGGTTTTCTTTTGTTTTTGATAAGATAAATATAAAAAATATATAAATAAAATATACTTTTTAAGTGCTTTTTGAACGTCAAATAACATTAAGACAGACCCCATAAAAACGCCCGCCCGTCACCACTTCCTAATACTAAAGCTGGGTAGAAGAAACGGCGCAACAAACTACCCAGCAGCACAATATCTCAAAATTTGGAAAATTACATAAGTTATACAAGCCAAGAACCAATCACATATAAATATCAAGTGAGCAACGTAAGTATGGTGTTATGCAGTATAAACTGGAACTAGAGTTAAATACTGACTTTGAACTGACGTAAGAATCCCTTACAACATAGTTTTATTAAGTTTTTTTTTTTTTTAAATAACGTCGCCCCACACTAGGAATTTCTCCTGTATCGTAGGTGCGTTTCACAAACATGAAATATTCACATACACTAACACCCAGACTCGGGACAAATATCTGTGGTTCGCACAAAGTTTTGCCCCGTGCGGGAATCGAACCCGCAACCCTTAGCGCAGGAGTCCAATCGCTTAGCCACTGCGCTAATCAGGTCGTCAAAGTTAGAGAAGATATAATATTACAATACACCTATGACAGAAGTATTTCTACTTGTTGTCCAATATGTTTGTAATAGGTATTTACTTTAGGTCCACTCCGCAGTGACCTCTAGACAACTCGTAAATATCTAGTCTATGTAACTTCCTGTGTTCTCAAGGCTCAACTCGGGACATCCGAAGGTAATGGTGACATGAATACTGATGACGTAGCGTGTTCACTGCTGGTTTTGTTATCATAATTAATATTTAGTAATATAGAAATCTAATTTGGTAAAAGGACGGTTTTATCTGTGTGGGATAGGTAATTCGCATCTATGATTTTTATTATGCACCGTTAAAAGTACCTACCGAGCGAACCAGCTACCCCTCAGGCGAATAGGCGTGACTTTATGTATGTATGTATGTGAAAGCAGAGTGCACGCGTATGTTTACAATACATATGCAGTTGTGCACTCTGCGTTCTATTACAGTCGTCCATGGGTTTGGATGGATACCATCCCTTGGAACTTGATGGGATGGGTAACTGGAGGGATCAGGCGCAGGACTTACAGCTTAATGCGCTTTCTAAGGCAGAGGTTTTAAAGTGTCAAGAACAGTCTCCTATCGATTGACCGGTTTATAGTCCCCACAAATGTAATGCTTGACTAGAACTATTATACATTTTGCTGTATGAAAACTAAAGTATAGCTCTGTAGGTAGGTAAGCGAAGTATCAAATCCGTTCTAATTAAGCGACCTATTTTTGTGTTATCAGTGGCAGACACAATCTAAGTTACATATTAACTGAGCCCTGTTGGTTATCGTGGCCAAATATAATTGATGTTAGTTTAATGTGGGAACGTGGGTAAAGGGTGGTTAACGTTGAAGCTTATGAGGTATGACCTCTTATTTAATTTTGAAGGTTTTGTAAAAGTTCTAGCGGTTACATACAATCCTTATTTGACCTAGTTCCTGAGTTGAGTACTTTAGTGTTAGCTTGTCAATGATTCCTGTGTTTATAGAACCTATATGTGGTTAGTGTAGATGAAAGTATGATGAGGCTGACGTGTCCTAGCTGACAAAAGCCTCCTTAAAAATAAATAAAAAAAACATTTATTAGTAATAGTTTTTAGTTCGTGCCTATTTAGGATTTTTTCTTAAGCTACTTACTTTGACCGTAAAAATGTAGCGAATAACACCGCGGGGCGCAGCTAGTATATTAAAGAAAACAAATACACATCTGGATATTAATATACCTCGAATTTGCAAGACGGTATCAAGTTATAAGCAACAGCATTCGAACGGCTTGCCAGCTATAGGGTCAGGGTTCACGCACAGCATTCATAAACATCGCACTATAAAGGGTGACTTGTCTAAGTGATACATAACTAATATATTAGAGAACCTTCAGTTTGACAGATGGCCGTCCTTTCACCTCCGCCACTGTTCCGTTGACCATATTCTTAGGATTACTTCAGGCTTACGTCCATAAATTATTAAATTGATTCAATGCGGTGTTCGTTATAAGCATGGGTACTTTAGTAGTGCTTAGTTCCCACTTTGTATTGTAAGACTCAAATCATTGTATGTTTCTACTCATTTTCCCCTGAATAACAAAGGCATGAATATTTTTTACTGAAAAGAGTTTACAATTTGTTTTAAGTCTAACTCCTGTACTTAGCTAGCCTGCAAAACTAAGTTATACACTCATAAAATTATTATTTTTCTACAATATAGAAATTTGTTAATGGAAAATCCCAATAACGCTTTGCCTGACCCGGTGTCCAAACTCAGAGCCTCATAGTCAGTAGTCGCGTTTGCAACTACTAGACCAACGAAGCAGTCCTCAAGGGGCACTCCATTACTGCATAAGTTACTGCTCCATATAAATATGAACACTACAAAATCTCCCACATCATTGTCTAAGTTCACGTTTATATTATCATCAATTCACGCAACTGACTTATTTAGTCAAGTGATAATAATAATAATTGTAACACCAAAACGCACCAGAAATGGGCTTTAACACAATTTCTGCCAGTAAAAAGCAAACTCTATCTCTATCGAAATAAAATACAATTCATTTGAGCATATTTAGAGATCTAAAATGGATAATACTCGTGTGAAGTTCATTATTTGATCGTTTAGTTAAAACCTCATTAATATCGGTACAGTAATTGAAAAACCATGGATTCTAAATTCTGTAAGTAAAGTGTTACTATTGAGAGCCGATTGGTGCTTTAGCATATGTTTAGGTACCTACTAATTTTAAAACTATCGCGTTACATGATTATAATAGAAAAGATTATAAAATAATTTAAAAGTTGTATTCGCGTTAACTCCCGTGTTGTAATTATATTATGTGTGTAGGTTTTATTCCCGTGAAAGACAAAATACTTGTTTGCTTGTGTACAGATGCAAATACGAAGTAGCCTAGAGCTGTCAAAATAATCATTACTCAAAAAGTCCAGGGTAAAAAGAGTCATAGATAAAATGTATATAATTAACTTGGTTAAACTTCTGTATTTATCGGGCTTGGGGTTCGCAGTATTGGTGGCGAAGTTACAGAAGACGCTGCTACCCATCTTCTGGATATTCCCTTAGTCCCCTCTTACGCCACCTATGGGAGAAACGGTGGTGGTCAATTCTAGGCCGTATACCACTGGGCAATAACATTTTGCCCGACCCAAAATTCGAACTCAGGACCTTGTGCTTGGCAGTGGCTCTTAGCGTCCACTAGAGCAAGGAGGCAGTCAATAAAGTCGTGAACTGTAATAATAAATCAATCATGAACATTTGTTTACATGTACCAATTGGAAGTCTCATTTTACGTGTAACTTGATGCGCAGGGATATGAGGTCAAACTGTTTGTGTGTAACTATGTTACATATTGTTGTAACAGCCGATTCTTTGTGTAATACGAGCTTGTCGTGGACTTGGGAGCCGGAAAGTGACGCTAATTAGTCATCAATGTAAAGTCTGAATTGATTAGTACTGTAATAATACTGGAAATACCTAATGTGCATTGATTAATAGGTTCGGTTGATGGCAATAGGCTCTGCTCCCAGTTTACGATAAAAAATAATTGGTGAGTGTTATCCATATAGCACTAGCCTGCAAAACTAAATATCACTTTTTAAAAATGAAATATTTTTTTAAGTAAATAAAAGGGACTCGAGAAATGTTACTAAAATATCAAAGAAAGCTGATACAATTTGATATAATAGGTTTTTTATTTTAATATCTAACTTTAGAAAAAAATAAATAAAAGATAATACAACAATAATCAGTTGTTTATAATTAAAATATATAATAATATCCTCCATTACTGCCTTGTCAATCGATAAACGTGAGATCTGATGTCCTGGGTTCGATCCCGGTTCTGATTATATACTTTTCTATTATGTAGTTCGCAGTAGCAGAAGGGACTTTTGATCTGTGTCTGATTAGTGGCTCTTATGGTTGCTATTGTAGGATGTTTCCTATCACCTGTATTGTGAAATACCGGTGTACAACATACCTTTTCAGGGAATACAGGCGTGATGTTATCTACAAACAACAAATACTAGAAAGATATTTTTATATCAACGAGTCATACAAAACCACGAGCGATATTATTACAACAAATTCCATGCGTTCTCTTTTAAATTAAATAAACATAAAAAATCCCCTTTACCATTGCGTTTTCATGGAAACGTAACAATAAGAGTATACACATTATATTTCTGATTACTTAGCCAACTGATTAAACAATTCATTGCTGTATATGGTCATGGGACCTGTGGTGATCTCATAGTCGTATTGTTACATGCACTGTGTTAATTAGAGCATTTCTAAATCTTCGAGATTCATCATCATCATCTGCAGCCCGACTTCATTGCTGGGTATACGCAGGTATGGCCTCTTTTTGAAGCCAAATATCCTTCGAGTTTTCTAAGCCTTAATAATTAAGTAACTTATTGAAACGACAGTAATAAGCATGTATTTTATCGTACCTTCCCTAGTATCAGCCTCTCACTATTTAATTTCAGAGCAAAGGCCTCATCACATCCTGAGAAAGAACGAACATTGATCATCAATTGGGTTCGCAATCACAGGACATTAACTGGAATTAAATGTTTCCGTTCACCGTAAGTCAGAATAGCCAGTGGTGTCTTTGACTACCCCTGCAGACTCACACATTCCAGTAAACTATACTTTATATTTTCCTATCAATAACATGTATCAGAGTCCACTGTACCCCACTCCGCTTTCAATAACGAAGACTCCAAACAAATGAGAACACTCTATTATTTTTTCGTTAAAAACTCAATTAGAGAGAAAGTTATGCAAAACTGTTACAGAGCTTAAAAATTTCAGAGAATCCTCGATTCAAATTGTCTCAAATTAACATAAACCTAGAATTTTTATTAAGACTTTAGGGTTTCGGTGGCTACGACCTTCATAAAATTAGCCAAAGTTATCATCTATTCATATTTTTAGACTGTTTAAAGGTAAAATAAAACCATGAAGTCACGACAAAAGAGTCTGATAAAAACATAAAAACATTGATTGCATGTAACACAGTCATAGAGCTTTAATGGATCATACAACCCAGATGATCATGCTGACTGGCATATTATTTTTATACTGTGACATGCTGGGTTTGAAGTCCATAGCAATCGATAGTTTGCTGGTTGATGACGTCACAAGGTCCTGAAATTATAAAATATTATATTATATTAATATTGATGTTTCTTTAAAGCTTTTATGTAGTTGCAATTGTTTCCTAAAGAATTAACTTTTTTTTAAACGTCGCCCCATACTAGGAATTTCCCCTGTATCATTTCACAAACATGAAATATCACATACACAAACACCCTGACTCGGGACAAACTTCTGCAGATCACACAAATTAATGTCTCGTGCGGGAATCGAATTCGCAACCTTTAGCGCAGCAGTCCAATCGCCTAGCCACTGAGCCAATGGGGTCGTAAAGGTCTCTTCAGATTACAGATTTCTACTTGCTTTTCTCCTACATCATTCCTCATTCTCGTAAGTTTTTTTCTCCTTCCCACATTGTTCTAGACTTTTGATCAAACAACTAACTTCCTCGTCTTCCTGAACCATCAAAAACATAGCTGTGCCATGACTTATTATTTGTGTTTCAAATAATTCTGATACGGTTTACCAGTAAAGTGTTATCTCGTTACATACGTGGGATGCCACCGGGAGGAATCATTGAGATCTTGATCACATTATATTATTATCTCAGTGATGTCTTGAATTTTTATCTAAGGCAGCCTACAAACGCGCGATTGGTAAATATTAGTTCTATGATATCATTGTTGTCTTGATGAGGTTATTTCTCTCTTATTATCAATATCTTTCTAAGGATCGAACTTTTGGTGGCAGCTTATAACCAAGTCTCTAGTTTTCTAACTAGCGTTGCTTGAAAGTTGCAAAATTCTAAACAATTTACTTACGCATAATTTGTAGATTGCTACTTTCGTGCTTTTTGAATAAAATTATCATTTTTCTAGGCTCTGCCCCCTAACTATGAATTCTTAAAGCAGGACAGTTTACGTTGTGAAAGCGAGACGCCACATTACGTTGCGGAGCGTGGAGCACAGCTAGTGGCGCCATGCTTCCACATCGTAAACTGTTGCAGAGTTCATGGTACGGGGGCTAATGTATCATTTTTTTTATACAGAACTGCTAATATAATTCAGATTCTGTCTAAATCTTATATATTTATACTAACCTATTATTCAAACATTTTCTACGGTCGCCATAAATTCTAAAATAACAAAGTGAATCAAAGTTTGAATACTTCAATAATTTTATAATTACTTACATACTGAAATAATAATTATTATTAACTAGCTCTCCGATTACGTAGAATATTAGTTGTGTACTTTCAGTTGAGTCACAGAATCGTGTTTACAAATATACTGAAAATAAATATAATATTGAAATTTTCCTTAAACACATAGATACGTAATTAACTATGTACTCATATTAAGAGGAAGGGGCTGCAATACCTACTGATATTTATTAAGTCTAAGTTTTTGGCAACCTTTGTTCTAGTGACTTGCTCAAACTTGCCAAGATTTTACTTCAAAGAAAAACGTGACAGATAACGTCTCAGTAATATTAAATCATATAATTATTACAATGGATATGTGGAAAGTCCTGCTTTGGTACCTCTAAGAATAATCAACTAAAATAATACATTTTAAACCATATTTTTTTCGACACAGTTATTCCACTACGTCCTGCCAACATTATTTTATTTGAAGTAAATTCATGTTAGTCATATTCGTAATTATTTTGTCTTAACACATAACTACCTACCTATATCAAGCCTTGTACTGAGTAGGCAAAGATGCATATAGGTATATAGTACGCCTAGATTTTGCCAGTTATAACTCCCAATGTAATAGGAGGCCAGCCTAATGTTATCAACTGTGCACTGTACACAAATCTAGACTGCGAGCTGCTACTGAGAACTACCTAATGGAACACATTACGCTTAATTTATGTTAGTCATACGAAAATTATTCAGTTTCATACAATAAAGAAGTGTCGACAAGTCGCAATAACGTTTAGTCGCGTCGAATAATCTGTATTCCCCAAACCGCCTTACGAACGCCTTCCGTCCCAATGATTCAAATTATGATTCTGCCGACTTACATCACGGGGCATATTTTCCAAGAAATTAGATCGCCCGCCAAAAATCCTAAGGGGTGTTCAAGTTTATGCTTTGCGTGTACGTAAACACAACGTTATATCTGTAATTTAAATGCAAAATGCTTAACAATTCTCGTCACTGTTACTTGTACAAAAGAACTGAGATGTTTTTTCTGTAGTTTGCTGGCTGCAGGCTTAAGTTTGTTAGCAAAAACTACTGTTCATTTTTCATGTAGCGTTTTTACGGTAGACAAGTTTAGTAATGCAAAAAATAATCTGAATATAAATATATTTGTAGTGCCAACTCACGATTTTAGAACGATTATATTTGGAAGGATCTAAATTGAAAGTATCCAAAAGGCTCTTTTGTTCTAGCTTATAAAAGCCATATCTAGACTTTTTATTTACTTTTCTGGTACGTAATAGTAAGAGCCAACAGTAACCAGTTGTGACATCCCCAGTTTTACATCCAACCTTATTTTCATTCATTAATGTTTACAAAAAGTGAAATTATCATACGCAGCGCAGTTGTGGGCCCCAGGGCTTCCTCAAAGTTATTTACGTGCAAAGTTTTGCTTTAGGGCGACGCGATTCCTGGATAAAACAATTGTAATGTCAGATCGTGAATGTATACCTTTATATTTGTATAATAAGGAGGGACGTATACGAGGAGAATAGTTAAAGATCGGCTTTCTTAGGCCGAATTGTTCTGAAAAGTTTATAGACTTTTTTTTCTGGCATGTGTAAACAAATGACATAATTAACACTTAGGTAGCAGAGTGGTATGATTGTTGGACTGCGAATTCAAAGGTCGCAATTCCAAACTTCGGTACGCATTAATGTCTTTCCGAATTTATGTTATCAGTTAACAATTAGTTATCAATCACTAAACACGATGAAGGAAAACATGGCGAGGAAACCGGCACACCTGAGATTTTTTAACGGTGTGTAAAGCCATGTCATAGGCCTACAGGCGGAGCAAACTCTGACACCAGGTTGTTTGTTTGTTGTTGATTTCCCTGGATTATGCAGTTACTTGAACTATTTCGACTACTGCGCAGTCTCAGATGTTTTCCTCATCCGAGTTCAGCTGGTCACGTCCCACTGTCCGCCGTTCCTACCCAGATTGTTTGGATTCTGTTTATTCAAAGTTTTTTCTTCAGATTAATGAGGCTCCCTGAATGATGAGGGTATATACAAAGTCGGGTTAATGCTTAAATAATTGAGCTGTTTAGTGATTAAACAAGATAGTGAAGAAGGAAAAATAAGGATTACGACTTTGAGGTCCCGTCCTACACCATGAGGTCCCGAGTTCGATTCGGTCGGACTAAAAGTATAATTGGATTTTTCTGTTGGAAATTAGTTGTGGTTAGAACTTGGCTTGTTTCTGATACAGTGGCCCTTATCACGCGGCCCTGATTACGTTGTTAAGGAAGCTTGACCTCCAGCGGCGCCTGAATGGGCCGAAGTAATTACAGTAATGGTATGTTGGGACCTGTTACATGAAGTTGATGATTTCTGCTCAAATTAGTTTTAGGTGCTTAAAAGTGGAGTATTTTGGTAAGTAGTGGTACTGTAATAACTTAAATTTTTGCTAATACTAATGGACTGCATGTAGGTTTTTTTACGCATGTAGATATTCCAAGGCGTAGACTGAACTTACTACATATGAGTAACATAAATAGGTCTGTTAACATTTGACCTCATTACCCATTGACTTTCAGTACCTATAAGTAATTTTAAATGTTATACATTTTACCTCACCAATATAAAGCTTTTTCTCACATAACTACTAACTACTAATCAATCTAATCATTATCATTTGCAAGCAAGCCGACATTCTCACGCGTAGCAACAAAGAATTAAATCGCAACACTGTCCCAATTATAGGAGAGTCTGTGACGAAATTAACGGATGTTTCATTAAGCAGCTTAGCAGGATACAATATTGGGGATGGTGCGACCACTGACACTGAGGATCTGGCGAACTTTACGAAGGAAACAATAAATAAACCAATCAAAGCATAAATCATTTTTGTGAAAATCTTAACGTTTTGTATAACCAATCATATTAGGTACTTTAAATAAAAAAAGCATACTGCTTGGATTGATCATAAACGTTTTGATACTATAGCCATGAAATATAGCTTTCTGAATCTCTTAAAAAAAGAGAGAGCGTTAACCTTATTGTAAACCTCTTCTAAATAAGTTAAAAATCTCAAGAAGCAACACATTTTTGGTTCACATGGGTAGCCTGGTATGTATATAAGAATTGTAGCTATTTATTGGACATTATTCCAAACTTACCTAGCCCGGTGATAGACCCTGAGACGTTACATCTAGTACTCACCTTTCGCGCTGACTATGTGACCAATATTATTGAGTGGATTAACAGTGACGTTACCAATTATTCTGGATTCAAATCGATCGACAATCACCAATTCCCATACGATTCGTACAAAATATTCTTACTATTAAAGTACTTTATGCTATATTATTAAAGCAACAAGACCACCCTCACAGTAGCCAGTCACATATCTCGTGGAGTCGTTGGACGCACACCTTTTGGGCGTAATATCGAAGATGTCCTAATTAAGGGGACGCGACTTGGGCGGGTGCAGGCTATATTGCGACCTTTCAATAATGAACACTGGGGGAGGATTGGGCAAGCCCGAGTTTAAGGGTGAAGCGGGTAAATAGAGGCGTCAGTATTTTCAAAGCATGGTTCTAAAAGCTTATCTTTAACGCCAGTGGTTTTGGCCGATGTTAACTTTATGCATAAGTCTCTGCAAAGCTATTAGAAATTTTATCGTCATGGTTCGAAATTGCAATTCAGAAATTTGAACTCAGATTAGATAAGGTTCTAAATTTTGTGATCCCGCGTCCCTCGACCTAGGGTAGCTGGAATGATACCCTGGGGTTTTAGCTGGTGGGATTCCGGCATACCCCTTCGTCTGCAACAGGATGGAGGAAATAAAGATTTCCCCAATAAAAAAAAGGTTGTACCTACGCCTACCCACTTATATTGCAAATTGCCTAACCATTTTTATTTACTCGAACAGAGCTTTTGTTCGAGAGCTGGGGCAATTTGATCTAGCCAATTATTTCTTGCAATTAATTTACTAAATACTCTTCCATGCCACACCCGCTTCCACCTGCAACTCAAGCCACCCTCGACGGATAAAGGAAAATATTTGGCAATGAAATCCTCAGCTCCCTGTAATTGCGGCATGGCTGTCGAGATACTGCCGTTACAAAGAATTGTGTTTCAAATAGATACGGGAAATGTTTGCTGAAAAACAATCACTCGGATAAATGGATTACTGATACACGTGGAGCCACAATTAAGAAAAGGTTTCGTCTTTGAATAGATTTCGATTGTTTCGCTGAAGATATTTTGTGTGTCTGACGGAAATAGTTACTTTTTCTGTGTATACGGTGTATGGAAAAGTATATCTATCCAAAAAGGATTCTATACCAGTTGTATTCTTGGCCCCTTTTGGATAAATATACCCTTTCCGTTCAACCCTGTATTTGAACGTTCCTAGAAATATTTCTTCTTGACGAGCCGTCAATGTTATCTAGGCAATCGACTTGTAAAATTACTTGTACATGGGTAAATAATGGTAAAATTGTCGTTCCCTTCTGCGACAGATAGATGGATATAGACTTGCTACCAATTTCCTGAGACTCATCGAAGTGAAATATGAGCGTTTTTTAATAAAGGAGAACACCTATACCTACTACTTTACAGACGGGATTATAACAATAACTATACCTCGAAAAGACCTACTAGGTGGAGTATCCCTAAAGGGCAAGTGAGGAGTACCCTTAACCGACGAGCGTGTATAAGGAATGTGATGCGTGTGAATGAAGCAAAAGACGTATGCCAGGATCGTAGCAAATGAAAATCCGTGGTCTCTGCCTACCCCTCAGGGAAACAGGCGTGACTTTATGAATGTATGTTGGTGTAAAACGTTATAACAAGAAAACGATAAAATACCTAACGTAATTTTTATAATACATGAAACATATTCCATCGCAGCGGTCGGGCACTGATAATATTAATATATGCCCCTCTAATGGTCAATGTGTGTAATTTACGCTTATCTGGCCGATAGAAAAACACTGTTCCAGGTGCATTAAGAGTTTTACTGCACAGCTGCTAATTATTCTAACATTATATTATTATTTTTAAACCTTTCCCCACGCTATTTCTCCTGTATCGTAGGTGCGTTTAATGCACGCTTAGAGTTATTGATGGTTTGACTTTCCTGAAGTTTAGACTTGAATTTAGTTCACAATAATCGTTTTAAGTTAAAGTACTTTTTACCATAATAATTCAGTTATTAACACTTTCAAAATCTTAGTGTTACAAAATCATGCTAGTATTTTCCTGCTAGCAATTTGTTTTACAAGTCCTATGCAACGAAAAAAAATTTATTTATTTAAAAAATATGTAGAGATGTCATCATACAGACTTAAAACATACACAAAAGAACACAAATATAAAAATATATATTCTTTAGTAGGTACAAGTCGGTCTTTTTTGGATCAAAATCAATGCCCCTTTTCTTGTTTTAGTGGGGAAATGTTTAAAAGGCACATAGCTCCAATGGCAGTAGGTAGGTTCTAGGAGGTGGTAGGGGGGGGGGGACCACCTCTATGGTCATCATCCGCACGAATAAGTCCCGGGAATACTGTAAGTGCGTATTTCGTCAACTGGTTATGTTTTTAACCCTTCAATTCCCTAAGTGAACTCCCTAAGCCCACAAAACATTCTGTCGGCACATCCAAAAGTGAATTCCAAAAACTTAAAAAGCCATTTAGTAAATAAAACTTTTTCCTTTTTATTAGTACCTTGACAAAGGTGTGAAAAGGTACTTTAATGTCCGCGTTATGGACCCCTGGTACTACAGTGTCCATATATGGGAATTGTAACTATTATACGGCTCATCGGGTTGCCTAGTTTTTTGTTCTTGGTTTTAATGTGTATACAGAGTGTATCTTAAGTTAACTTTTGATTAGACGATGTTAAATGTTAGGATTTTAATTTATTAATAAGCAAGGAAAGCCTTACTTTTCAAGTTAAATCCATTTCATTTTATCTTACATACAAGTTAAAAAGACTTAACTATATTTTACGTCTCGCAAATAATTATAAATTTATGCACATCCTATATATTTAATACCTAAAACATAACTGGCAAAATGTGGGTGTATTATATGTGCACCTCTGCCAACCCCTTCAGGGAATACAGGCGTGATGTTATGTTTGTTATATATTTTATGGTAACAGACAGACTGAACAGGAATAAATAACCTTTTTTTAATAAACAATAATAATTAAAAGGTGTTGCAATAAATATTTATATAATCAATGATATAGTGTACAACGATAATACAATAATTCTATTACATGCCTATATTAACAAACTAATTATGATGTTAAATACATAATTATGAAGAAGCTTCTTTTATTGATACTTAATTAATTACCTACCGATAAAACACCCTGTACACAACGCCGGCTCTCATTATCATTACATTAGTATTAATGACTGAATATCTTAGGTTTGCATGTTAATTTTATGTCAATGAAATAAAACAGTTTAACGCAAAACAGAAAAACCGATATGTCCAGCTGCTTGAGATAAGAACCTACATAATACCTCTATATTTGTCGAAGGCCTATCTCAGCTGAGACTAGCCGACTAAACGGGAGATATATAGTGTCCAAGTATGCGCGCAAACACAGGTGCACTCCCTAGTCCCTCACTGTCATAGTACGATGGTACGGTAAGACACGATCGGTGAGAGATCAGGCGCAGGACCAACGGCTCTAACTTTTCTCTGTCCATTGCACTACATATGGTATACATTGATTGTTTAACTATTCTGTCTACAGTCAAAGTGTTAAAGTGCCTTTCAAAGTACGGAGAAGTCTCCTTAAGTGGAAAGAGGTCACCCATCACGAGCCTTACAGCGGCGAGAACTGCTGAACTGCGCTACTCAGTAGATCGAGTAATCTGCGCGGTAGCTACATAGCTACGTGTTCCTCTGAACATCATCATCATCATCATCATCAGCCAGAAGACGTCCACTGTTGAACAAACGCCCCTCTTAGATAAGGTGAAGGGTCACCATAATCCCTAAACTTGGCAAGAGGCTTGAGGATGTATTAGTGATGCAGCTACAGAAGACGCTACTGCCCATATCCCCCATTTTCGCTTAGTCGCCTCTTACGACACCCATGGGAGATAAGGGGGTGGTAAATTCTAGGTTCGACACCACGTCGCAACTCAGCCCCTCTGAACACTTAATAATAATCTGAATTGATAAAGAAAATTGGATAAATGATGGACACGAGCTTAATAATGTTACCTCAATCAAACTAGTACGAACGGAAGCCACTGCCCACGTCAGTTCCTTTCAGGGGCATTGCTAACAGTACTAATTACCCCTCTATGAACTTACTAGCGTCAAAATTAGTACATCTCTAACCGCTAAGTACTATTGTAAACTGCAATAACGTTGTTCTACTATTGGCACAGTGGATTTAAACACAGAATTGTGTTATTAGACAATTAAAATTTAAAACAAAAGTTACAATAAGACAAATATTATTTTTCCTTTTTTAAAAAAAACGTCGCCCCACACTATATTTTATTTCTGTATTGTGTCTGCATTTTACAAATATGAAATATCACATACATAAACACCCAGACTCGGACCAAACATCTTTTATACAATTTTTGTCTCGTGCGGGAATTGAACACGCAACATTTAGCGCAGCAGTCCAATTGCTTAACTACCGCGCCAGTCAGTCTTCATATTTAATTTATATAATATCCTCTTACTATCCCCACTGCAGGGCATAGGCCTTTTCTTATAGGGGAGAAACTTTCGCTCATTGCCGATTTCAATTTCAGGCCATTAAATCCAGGTTTAATTTCAGTGTTTTTGAGGATAGTCAGTAGTGCAAAAGTATAACTATCAAAAAGTTCCACTGACACCTGCCTGGTCCAATCTGACCGCGCTACCTTATCCGAACGACGGTACGAAATATTCTGTCAACCACTAGGCCGCAAAAAACATGCGAAATTATTGGAAAGTTTAGAAAAAGTCCAGAAAATCAGTTGAATTTCGTGTATAGGCACTAAAAAGTATGAAATCCAAACAAACAAGAATTTAGCCGGTCTATAAATTTAGTAAGTCGTTAGTAAGTTTGTGTGGAAAGTGAAAGACTTCTAGTAGAGTGCTAACAACAAATCAGGGAACATTCATGAAGCGTCCGCGGTATCCTCCCGAATGACTTTTGTTTTATTTCAGCAACATTTTGAACTTAATTTTTAAGTAGTGTGGCTGTTTTTGTTGTAACTTATGAACAATTGTTTCGTCTTTATGAATTAATATTTAAACCTACATTTATTTTATAGTACGATTTTAATAAAATTATTACTTTTAATAAATAACTTGAAGGTTACTATTTTTTTTTTTTTTTTTTTTAAATACTAGGACCACTAGGAATTTCTCCTGTGTCGTGAGTGCGTTTCACAAACACGAAATATCACATACACAAACACCCAGACTTGGGACAAATATCTGTGGTTCGCACAAAGTTTTGCCCCGTGCGGGAATCGAACCCGCAACCCTTAGCGCAGCAGTCCAATCGCTTAGCCACTGCGCCAATCGGGTCGTCTATTAATCCATTATTTTACAAATAGTATTTTTTTTGTAGAATGTCTATTAAATTGTATGCACCATTTGTTTGCTGTAAGCAAACTTTGGCAGAATTATTTAAAATGCACATTTAATATATCGTGTCGGCCGGTTTGAGCAAATGAAAAATCTCGCACCAGTAATATACCGCCCCATAATGATAGGGTGGAAATCAACCCCTGATTGAAGAGTGGGAGCTATTTCATCCCCAGTCGACTCTAGAGGGTGGCCACAGGGAGTATAGCGTCCTCATTTTTTTATTGAATAGTTATTTTCTCGCGAAACATCTTAAGCATGTTCCTTCACAAGATTTCAAGAATTTTGGATTTATGAGAACGGGAATTAGTTTTGAATTTTCTTTCTAACTAGTTGGGAAATATGAAGAAAATATTTCTTAACAACTAGAACTTTTATGTGTTCAATGAAGTAACCGTACGAAAACTGTTGTTAGAGTATAAACCGCACATTATATTACACTTTACGAATAATTATTTAGACAGTATAATAAAGTAACGGTTTATACTTTATTGTATTGTCTACTAAGAGACATGTAAGTTAAGTCTAATAAAAATTGAATTATATTAGGAATAGTAAACAGTGACCACCACGTGGAGGACCGTATCTTCAACGTAACTTTCAGTATTTAATTAAATATCAAAATCGTTATAAAAATTTAATTGACGTGCCACTGAAATGTCGAATTTAATAAAAGACGCGGGATTGATTTACGCCTTTGTGTACAGCAAGCAGATTAGCAATGGGCTGAGATTGTGGTATCGTGAAGAAATGGAGAAGGTCGAAGGTCGCACGACCAGAACGTGACTAATGAAGACATATTTCACACGAAACCGCGATAAAATTACATACTGACAAACAAATGCTTATTCGAGCTTACCAAGCTTAAATAAGATTAACAATTCTGGTAGTTCTCAAGAAAAAATTCCAAGGAGTAACAACAAAATCATCTCGGCAAACAAGAGGAAATCACCCTTAAATCATGACAACAAAGTCGAAAATCGCAGCTAAAGTAAACATTATTCGTAACGTTTGTATATTTTACAATGTACTTGCAAATTTACATTTTCACACGATATGGACCTTATAGCTATTGAGGAAAGTTTAGATTTGCTTGCCAGCGATGAATGTACAGGGTGTGAGCCTACTAAGAATGAGGTGAACACACCAAATATTGACATAAGACTTAGTGGATACGACAGAGAAATGTGTCCAAATACTGAGGTGTCGATGTGTATTTGTAGAGCAATAGACGCCGCAATAAGATGGCACGGATCTGTTGCTGATGTTAGATACGATAGGGGAATACTGACAGATTTCAAGTGGGCAGTTTTCAACTGATATATATGTGGTATGAACTGGAATATTGTCTTTAAATGTGAAGCTACAATTAACGTCAGCGAAGATATTGCACGTCTCTATTCTACATTGAGCGGTTGATATACCCCAAATTTAATGTAATCGAAAAACTTTGTTCTTATCGTCTTAATTTAACATAGATTTATTTTGTTCTTGCAAATTCACTAATATTTAGTACGGAACGGGCATTAAACCGAAAATTCCTCGTGCAGCTTGTTGTCCAGTGTCTAATCAACTAACTACTGCACTAATTTTCTTCTAAAAAAAACAAGTCGTATTTCCATCAATATTTCCAAGCTGACAATGTCACGATATTCAATTTAATAATCTGCATTTTTTCTATTTATTCTCCACCGCTCCCCATTTATATAAGGTCAGTTACACAACATTAGCTGCTGCCTCCCAATCATAGTCGTGCAGAGCATCTTAAACGTTCATAATTTCTGTATTAAGAATTCACTTTGTGCAATGGCCTACCCGAGTCGTCCCTCTAAGCCATGAATAAGTCATTCCCGTTTTAATCTACAATTAACTCGTTGTAAATGGATGGAACCTAAATGTTCTGTCAAACGGGTCTTGTTATTGAAAATTACATTTTTGTCCTAATTGCTTTTGGTAGCGTTTTGGATTCCATGATTCTGAAAGTGGAAAGCTTGATTGCAATTACACCATAATTTCTACGGAACTTAGGGAAATCTGAATGAAGCGATGTCGTCTGTTTGCTTTGAGTTGTTGAGTTTTATTTTTAATTAAATTTCTTAACTAGTAGGTATACTACTAGAACAATTCTAAAACTCAACATAACATTGTTGTTAAGGACTCCACACTTGTTTGAGCTTGTCTCCGATAGCGATAAAGTAGTGTATCTTGATTAAGCGCTGTTTATTTAATAGCCAGATATTTATTTCCGCAGAATAAATTTGACATATTTTTCACACAATAAACTGTCAAATTGAATGGAAAGGAGGCCTTTGCCCTGCAGTGCGACAACACAGGCTGATAAAAGAAACTGTCAAATTAACTTCGATATTAATTTATCTGACGATCGAAAAATCCGCACTAAGTTATGCAGCCAGAAATTATATTTAAGTAGCGATTACTGACATTTCCTACGATCCTGGCATACCTTCCCCCATATGTATTGCACAATAACGTCTTATATTATGCCATTTCCAAAATCGCCTCGTCAACCCCTCCTGTAGTGCCACACTAAGGTACTCCGTCAAGAGCAGCGCCCTCATTGTGTGCTAATTACAACTGACTGTAATCAACGCATTACCAATCCGAGTGCAAAGCATCGTTATTAATTACTGCTTGCTTACAGGGTGCTGTCATGATGATAATATAATCTATACCAATATGGTAAAAGCGAAAGCAACTCTGTCTGTCTGTTATGCTTTCACGGCTAAACTACTGAACCGATTTTGATGACCTTTGGCATCCTAGGCCAACCCGCAGTGAGCTAGCGTGATGCTCAATTCTTCTCTATACGTGAAGAGGCCTTTGCCCTGCAGTATCTTAGGAGTGAGCTTAGAACTCGCAGAGAGAATATTGGCTGTGTTTTACCAGGAAAACATAAGTTGAAGGGGTTCTCGTTAATAAAATTGCAGGTGGAAGCTAATAAATGAAAAAATAGAGGTATGTCACTCAAAAGCTTAGGGTATACCATGAACTAGAACACAATCATATACTCTTTGCTTAAACAAAACTCACTACAATACATCAGTACATTGATCTGATTAGTGGAGTGGTGATTAGAGTGTGATGCTAGGCTTAAGCTAAAAGCTCATTTGTAAATGGCAATAAATCAGTTAAACGTATAGATATTTAAAAGTATATGTATATTATAAATAACACATTCATCTCAATCGTTAAATCAAAATCAAACGTACAACAGTAACTTCAATACAAAATACTCCGTCACTAAGCGAACGCTAATTACAACGTTACAGGAAACTTAACTAAAGCGCGTTTAGTTACCCTTACAATATAACTCGTGATTACGTGCGCGTCGATGGTTTTGCGTTCATTTGTTTTAATGACTTGGTAGGTTAGAGTTTCAATTGAAGTCGGGTTCAAAGATCACAAATGTTAATTATAGAAATAAATTAATTCTTAATCAAATCTCGTACTATTCATTTTGAGTTAACTACTTACTTCCCTATGTTCTAGACGTCACAGATCTTGATTGAATGTAGGTACCTATGATTTACGTATTTTACTAGATGGTACCTATATACCATGAAGGACAAGCGACGGGCTCTGTATGGGCTCGTTAAATTGGCTCGCCATCGATTTCTGATAAGGTGTGTAAGCGGAAAAACGTCTGCCTACCCCCCCTTGGTGTTTCAAGCATTGTGTGTTAAGTGTAGAGTGTATTCAATTAAAATTTAATTATAATAATTACAACATTACTGCTTTATCGTATCCAAAACAATACAAATTGACTTCTAAACAATTAGTTAACTTAAGAAACAGGACCACATCACCCCCAGTTTTATTGCAAAGGGCCCCAAAACCCTAATAGAACAAGCGATTAAACAGCACAAAATTAAACAGTGAAAAAATCACACCAACATATCTGGGGCGAGCGCAGCCACAACGCATTTGTTTCAGAAGCCGATTATAATCACCAATTATCCCTTTGATCGGCAAAACAGTATTTTTTTCACCAATTCGTAAACAAAAGGGTTCGGGGTAGGTACCCGTTGTATATTAAACAGCGTGGTGTGTAACAAAGCGTTACCCTTCGGAGAGCACAAACGTTCAGGAATTATGAATCTGTGTTGATGACAGTTAGATTTGGAATGGTATTCGAAGAATCACGTACGCGTACTTCGGTAACCTAAGTACGCGTACGTCGTACGTCTACTGCGCTGGTGAGATTCATCTTGGTGCGCTCTCAGGAATGCCTTCATTTATGTTCATTGTTTTAGCACCTGCTTTTCAATGCGTTCTTATTACAATTGACATTACTATACCTGTGATTGTAGGAACTACTCGGTATAAAAAATTTAGGACAATATATAATCTGATGGACGCACACCATTTCTTTCAAGTCTGCAACTCTTATTTCTTAAATGCACACAATATAAAACATACAGAGATAATGACATGTCACTCGTGGACTCCTCTACTTCCACCCCAACTTTTAGTGAGTCCAGATAAAATGCAGAACAAAACTATATTATCAAAATAATAACTCTGCATGTTAGTGAAATAGAAAACGCACCCATGAATTATAATGAGTATTATTATTAAACTCCTACAGTTACTCGCTTGTTCCACCCTTATTTTGACAGCCAAATAATTATAACCCTTCCACCCCTAGGCTAAAAGCTGGGCCTGTCATATTCCTCATTTCTTTGGATGCCTTTAAAAATTTTTGGCTAAGGAAGTGTTCATTTCCGCATCCGTTTGTTCGCCTGTCTGTGACGTCTTAGGAATTGGGGTGTTTGTTTTCATTAAAATAAATATGAATTTAATGTTTTCTGTACGATACTGCATACTCGATTTAAAGTCCTTCTACTAAAGTTGTACTTAAGAAGTTTAGATGTGAAGGTGCTAAAACTTAATAGTAATTTATTTACGCGAGAATTCACATTGTACTTGAAATTAGAAAGAAAACAAAAAAAATATTAAGATCATTATACAAAAAAACTGTTTACGATTCTTAAATTCGGTGGAGATATTTGTTCAATAAGTATCATATAGTTTAAGCTTAGTTTTAATCGACTTAGTGTAAAAAGCGCTTTTTAAATTCTAAGGCAACATAATCATCTAAATTCTAAGTCAAAGTTACTGGTCATAACTGAAACTATAGTTAGGTTAGATAAATGTATATTATGTATTATGATGTTCACGTTAAAGAAGGTCTTAACATAATGTATAACTATTATTACATTAACAGCTCTAGCCAAAGGTTTTACAAAATAAAAAATATTAGTAACATTTTTCCAAAAATATATTAGGTACCTTATTAAACCCCTAATCAAGTCAGTCAACAGTAATTTTAATTCAATTGAATTACATCATTTTTCGCGACAACCCTTTTATGTTTTTGTCGCATTACAAAATTAAGGGCAACTGAAAGGGGACGCTAATACTTGGAAATTATTAAGAAATCACCCTTCGGAATATTGGATTTTCTTAAGATATTCTGTTATTTGATTAGAATTTCTTTTTCTTGCGACAATTCTGTTCTGTTTGGATTTATTTTATTTTGTTATTAACTGACAAATAAAGTCGTTTTTCTTAAAAAGGGGTGATTCAGTGATTAGCTTAGATGCTTTATAAGAGACTTATGAGGTCGAATAAGCTAAAAGTTCTTATCGTATGGCTGATGAACTCTTGGTGTCAGAGTTTAAACTGCCTGTAGACCTGTGACATGACTTTACACATGACCGTTGAAAAATCTTTTAGGTGTGCTGGTTTCCTCACGATTTCTTCCTTCACCGTTTTAGCAACTGATAACTAATTTATACGCACATGAATTTGAAAAGCATCGGTGCGTGCCGGGGTTTGATCTTGTGACCTTTGACTTGGCAGTCCAATGGTCATACCACTCGGTTATCACTGCTGTTAAAAGTTATAAGTGAATTATCACTAAGTATTATACCATACCTATATATACCAATTTTTCAAAGTTTAATTTAAGTATAATTTCAATTAGTATTTAAGACTATTATCAAAGCCCTGCGGCCCGTCACAAATTCCAACCCTGAATAGCACGTAGTAACAACACATAATGTATGTTTATAGGCCAATTCACACTTACAACGTAGGTGCTACAAAACTGCTTATATTAATCACCTCGGAACCAACGACCGGCACAATGGGTACCAAATAACAATAACGAACAATACAAATTATATAACAGTAAAAAAAACATTCAAATAAAATTAATTAAGTTACGGTGATAACCACAGCCCTAATGTCACTCGATCGTTCTAGCTTAACCCTAAAAAACAACGGTGGGCTCGCGTGACCCCGGCAATTAATTTCCAAAGTACGGCAACAACTGAGTGGGTTTTATAATAATTATAAATGCAACAACGTTTGTAGTGTTAATATGTATTCACCGTGAAACGATGTGCGTTAGTGATAAATAGCCGTTTAATTGTTTATATTATAATAAATAAGAATGAGGTTGTACGCCCAAATGAGGGTTTGGAGTGTTGAAAAATTACGTATGCTTGAGTTTCCTTATGGGGTGAAATACTTTTGACAAATTTTGTGATATGATAATTCCTAAATTGTGTTAAATATTTTGTGTGTGATGGATGGCGGTGATAGGAGGTTGAAAATAAATTGCTATCATTACTTTTTAAAGGTTTACTGAAAAATCACTTACCATTACATCCATTAATGTATTTTATACCGACTTTAAATATACTGTAGACAGATGTGTCTACAGTATATTTTTGGCGAAATGATTGCATACAGGCTTAACTCTTATTCTCGTTTTGTTAATGCTTCTGGGTACATTTTTCGGGTAAGTCAAAAGTGGTTGTCTGGGTGGGTGTCAATTATTGTCACATTTAATTAAAGAGAGAGGACAAATTTTAATATAAGGCAACGTTACAAAAAAGTAAATTTAATAGTCTCTAACACTACGTATGTTGAGGTACCTTCGTTAAAAATAACGACCTTAATATTATGTGTTCAAGCAACATTACCAGTACCTTCCGTATCTCAGATCTCTGTTCCTTAATCTAACATGTAACACTCCACTTGCCAACTATCAAGCTATTTTAATTGTGCCTTAAATGACCCGTGATGTTATTAGGGTTAACAAAGCTTCACATTTTTTTTTACTAGTGTTGTAGCGATGTCGACTTCGTTGATCGATGCGATGTGTTCGCTTTGTCGGCGTATAATTAAATAGTTCGCGATGTGTGTATGTTAAGGCGAATTTTCTCGGAAACTAGAACAGTTTTGAAGAATTATGTTCTCTGATTTTGTAGTTGATAATTCGTATTTTTGGTTGGTTTTGTTTATTCAATTAGTTTAAAGTGTGTTAATTAAACCGTTTCCGTGAATTGACTTCGAATATTAATTTGTCTTATTAAGTGGCGGTTGCATTCAAGTAAAATGTATTTATGAATAATCGAAACTCTTACTTTTTAAAGTATAAATATTTAATTTATTTTACTTGAATATCTTGGTTCAATTGTAATAATTAAGTACCAGTAGGATCATAGAGTTGTAGAGACTAGATCTCTGTCCTAGATCTAAACTTGTCACATTTTTAATCTTGGTATTTTCTATACCATCTACTAGAGTGAAAAAAATGTTACCCCACATTTCCCGTCATTTTATTTAAAAGAAACAAAACCGTACTTACCTATTTATTTAACTTATTGAAGATTCTGATAAGCCAGATAAAATAATTTACATTTAATTAATTCATAGAGTGTCATCTCCTTAACAACGTATGTTAATTCTACCTCACACTGCTACTTTAATCACAGCCGATGCCGAGGGACGTAATATGTTATTCTGGCTTATTAATTAATATATTGTTTGTTTTATAATACTTTTTGTATGGGGTTTCAAGGAAACGTAGTTATAAGGACTGGTTCTGTATTTCTTAGCCTGTATCTCTATTAAGTAAAATGGTCTAGTTACCTACCTATGTATAATAAGTACCTCGTATACCTTTGAAATGAAGGCATCGATATATATAAGCTTAGTAAAGTATCTATTGTAATAGTCTTGGTATTTTCAATACGAGTGGTTTGCCATTTAAATTGTTTTTAATGTACCTATCCCTACTAATATTATCAACGCGAAAGTTTGTGAGTATGGATGGATGTTGGTTCGTTGCTTATCAAATCTCACTCCCAAAAAAAACTAAATGGAATTCTAATTATTTTAAAACTGCTTTCATTAATTAAGAAAACATGTGGCATAGTGACTGGCCAAGCTGTTAATTGAAAAAAACTTAATCATCTTAATCGTAACTTTACTGTTCTGCCGAGCTCCTAAGCCTATAGTAGTGTGAAGATAAGTAGTCCCTTAATAAATTAATGCAAATTGGGCCTCACTAAGACTGTAATAACAGGGCTTGCGGCCGCGGGTGTTATTTTGACTTTTACTCAATATTCATATAGTTTTATAAGTAACTGTTACTTCCTCGCGTTAATTGATGTATTTTGGTTATTAAGCGGTGAGACGAAAGAGGTTATTGTTATTAATGAGGCACAATACCGGCCTCGATAGACCTCGGCCTGAGATTTTGTGACCATATTGTTGTATGTGGGTTTCTATCATGCTTGTTTTACTAGCATGGGCTATAGGAGGAAACTAAAGTGTTTTTTAATATACGAGTTTTTATGTTGTTGATTGAACGTATATTATCGTTATCGGGGCTTCTGTTTAAAATAGTAACTTTTAACTATCGCGTCCATTGATTATAATATTATAAGTCTGCTTGCGACCATGGCCGGTGCAACCCGGTCGAAACGTCAAGCCAAAATTAAAAACTTACGTTCGCGTTAATTCCCGTGTTGTAATTTAATTATGTTATGTTCAAAATGTATTTAAAAATTATGTAAACAAATCAACCTCATTCTGTATAATTATATAGGCATAAAAGGTAATGAATATACATGAAACAATATTCCTCAGACATAAATAATTTACCGAATACAATACACCTCAGATCAGCATCTAACAATTTGACATTCTTACAAAGTTCATGAACCCAAACTTTAAATTTGAAGTCCTCTGTATCGCCCTCTTTAATTACCTCCAAAATTCCAATTTCAACCCTCCCTAGGGTCGAAATTGTTCAACCCTTTCATCTAAAATCGTGTGCACAACACGAAATTTATAACCCCCCAATAAATTAATAAAAAAACCATTAGAAAGTCATTAAAATTTAAATTAATTTGTACAAGCAACGAAAAAACGTACATTAGTATTTTCAATTACGTGCACCTGTGTGTTCTGTAGAGATATCGAATTTGGATGTAAATTATGTCTTAATTTCATTTTTAGGGGCGATTTATTGTTAATTTTCAGGATTTTCGACGAAAAAATGTTGTTAATCATATTTCGGTATGCAATTTTTTGGGGAGAATTGGTTTCTGTACTTTGCACCTGGTTTATAATAGCCAGCAGCCAGTCTACAATTAGACAATCAACAAGAGGTATTGCTTGAACACGTGTCAAGTAAAATGATGTGTGGGGGATTTAATAATGGGAGAAGGGGGGACACGTCTTAGTACGATCAGGTGTTATATTCATGTTTTTTGGATCACCGTCATATTGTTGTGTACGTGGGGGTAAAAAAGGGGTTATTGTTGCCTAACATAATTTACCTACAATTAGTAAGTTTTTAATTTCCTATTCCATAACAATAGAAACCGTAGCATTTAATACTTATTATAGTATTCTTTAATATTATATAATGGTGTTCTTATATCGCTAGTATAACATTTAAATTATGTGTTATGAAGGTACAGAACTCTTATAGAACTTACAAAAGTATAAACTTAGTATAAAAATTACAATATTGGTGGCAGTGAGTATACTTTAAGGCGAGCCGTGTCGTGTTTGCCTGTATCCTAAAGAAACAAGGACTGCGAACTTAACCTGAGCTTATTACAACCGACTAAACGACTGTAAGAAAAAAGCTTAAATTTCTCAACCGAGTGTTTTGTTGGGGTCATCGATAGGCCGGGGTCATTCCAATATATCTCTTACACAACACAATATAATAGCTTATTAGCTTCTGTTACAGAACACATACAATAGAATCCACTTATCGTATTCCGTTATATAGCTATATCCCAACCTGAATTTAAACTTTAATCCCAAGAAACAAAGTTCAAAATCATTTGACCAATTCCGCCGTTTAGATGTGAAGTAACTTTCAAATGAAATAGGTTAATAGGCTTTTTAACGCCTAAACTTAAGTTACAGTTCGTTTTAAACATGAACCATTTAGGTCAATGATTGACAACAACAGATCCGACACTGCTTTGTATATTGCTTGATGCAATTTTGAGTAGATATCATGTTACGTCAAAATGTCAGTCACAATGATATTTGTTTGGTTCAAAGATCAAAATGGGTGTTGAACTTAAAATAATTTGCATTTGTTGGGTTAGCTGACGAACTGTTTATAAACATATTTTAAGATGCTGCGGATTTATAATTTAAACTGCCTGTTAAATTCACAGTGCACCTACAAGTGTATGTTAAAATACTAGAAATGTTATTTTAACATGAGAAAAAAATTGTGATTCAAGACTGAATTCATATCCATTTTGATTTTACTTAAAACACCAAATGTCTTTGTAATGACATTCAAGTTATTATGTTGACATATAACACCCATATAAGTACTACCATACTGTGTATGTGCTTGAGCGCCTGTCCCAAAATGAACACTTGCACCTGCATTTTAAAATTAAATTTGAAAGTCTATGCACGTCTGTTTTTTAGTCTATGACCCCAAAAATTAAGGAGTCTACGTGTAGCGACGACAAATTACAGCTTTTCCGTTTATCTACACAGAAGCTTGTTGCTTTCTCTTTGACTATATTGATGACAAATTACTGATATTGTCTGTCATGGCGGCAGTATTTAGTGATTTATCACCCGAACCGATGAGCACTTAGCGAGATGGTAAAATAAGGCATTATGCTTAGTACACTTTCTTTGATAAGGAAGTAATAGAATGACGTAACATGACAAACGATGACGGCTACGGTTATAAATAAAATTTATTAGTAGTTTTTGGTGGCGATCCACTATCACTACCTGGAAAGGTACTCTGGTTTATGGGTAACATTCCAGAGGTAATTCTAATTCTATAATGTAAGAACATAGTTTCTTAATGTATAATGTTTATAACAGGACCGGTACAGTATTGACTAGACTTCACCGTTTACAAGATCTTGGAGTGGAAAGCATTCTGACAAATTCTCTTTCTTCCTCATGGTAAGAAATATTATTGCTATTAATTCCTGTGTTTGTTGAGAGCTTTCTCATTTTCCAGTATTGTCCTATCAATGCTACGTGTCAAATTATTTTCCATGCCGTGGAACAGTTACAGACTGGTTACATTTCTAGCTTTGCAGGACTTCACCACGCTGACTCAATTAAACCACGTATCTTCAAAGTTCCACAGCCAATCAGCCTCAGACTCTCCCCAATCTCTGCCATTCGATACCAGTATCAATTAGTACAGAAATGGCGCCCAATCACGAGCACCATACATACGGAACCACGATGAAAGTAATAAAAACACGAGTTACAGTTTTTACAACACGCCGTGGGACCCTAAAAATGATTTACGATACATATGTATTACATTTGGCTGTTAATGATGCTGCGATTGCGTAAGGATTATTTATCTTTACGACTTACCACTCAGCGGGTCGGCAGGCCTGAATTACATCCGATTTTTATGGGACTATGAATCATGGCTTCGGCAGAGGCATAACCGTATGGAACACATTTTTCCTAATCCAATCAATATTGATGTTTGGAAGTACAGTATAAGCGGATTCATATCATAACGTATGAAATGGGAAGAAATTTTCTCAGATTCGCACATATCACAGCTCACTTTTAACTTAAGAAGGATATAATAACATCTTCTCTTATAGAGAAGGAGGTATTGACCACCACGCTAGCTCACTGCGGGTTGGAAGGTAGGACGGATACTCAAACATAACTGAACTTCTTTGATGACAGAACAGGGAAATGTAGAATAGTAGAATTATTGGCAGATTCAATCTATTCACTCACTTTCAGCAAATAGATCTAATTTATTTCAGAATAAGCTAATAAGTCTTTATTTTAAGTGGTTGACTAATCAGTTATCACAGTGGCCATAATTATCAATCGGCAGTGAAAGGACCGAGGTGTCGCCGGGACCTGTACTGACCTTTCACGATTCCACGTGTCTCTGGAGGTGGGCTAGAAGTAGCTGGCTTAATCGATTGTGTATTAGTAATGGCTAAAGATCTATCGTTTGTTTTAAGATGGTCTTATCTTAGTTGACCTGTACTAGTATGCCTTAAATTGATTTTTTGGTAAAGACTTCATTTCTCACCTAAATCTGGGAAAGGCACTAGTCTTAGTAGCTGGACAGTGGAGCAGATAGGCATTCGCTTCTTGTAGATTACTGGTATCCAACTGTATCAGATTATATTGATTGACTTTAATATAATTGGGAATATACTAGGCGGATGACCAAATTGCAACTGCTTTTCCTGGAGAAATGATGATCAAGCAAGATTTTGGGATGATCTCATATCATCCGTTGACAGTACCAGTTACAGGACTAGTTTCAGAAAGTCGTGCGACTTTATTAGTTTGCGTTTATTCAATTTGGATTCGCGTTAGTAACCATGATTATATCAGGCCTGGTAATCCATAGATGGTATTTTAACAGAGTACACTAATGAGTAATGGCTTTTCGAAAAAGCGGCAGCAAATACACCTTCTACATAAAGGCAGAATGTTCCCTACTTACTCCATAATAAATGTAATAAGAACTTAGTAGAATACGAAGACAGACATAATTAGGAGTTAAATAGAAGTTTGTTAGTTATTTTATTCTCGGAATAGCATTTATATTCAGCTGTTGCAACAACACCACCCGCTGTTTGTAATCTTGTTTGCATGTACATCGAGTCTATTCATACATGATTGTAACAAGTATTGATGTATCAGCATTGATATGCATTTTCGATATCAGCGCAGAGATTTCAGCTTGGCTTTCGGCAACGACCGGGATACGTATTCAAGGCAGAATTGGCAAAACTGATTATTTTTATGTTTCTCGAAATAATAGACAGTCGTTTAAGCGTACCTACAGGCTGTATTTAAAAGAATAATCCGAATAAATAAACTTTGTCGGCTGACATTTCCTTAAATTCTCTGAACCATAAAACAAGACAAATCTAAAATGTTACACCCTATTATGTATGAGGATCGCCTTTATCATCATCGTCATCAGCCTTTTTCTTCCTACTGCTGGTAAAATCCCTATATATGTATGAGACTGATGAGACATACGCTTGAAGCAGTTATTCAGATAGATGATTGCGTTTTCCAGGAATCAAGTAATCACAAAACTCCCACTTCTTAAGTAAATATTACAAGCAATTATATTTTAAGTCGTGTCCATAAAGCCTAGATCCTAGACCCCATGAGTGTATAGAACCGATTACACGCGTCCGCTGGCAAGTCAAAGTAACTTACACAACTTGAGGCGTTCGTTCACTATGTGGAAACTTTTGACTCGCGACTTGGACCGTCAGTTGGGGCTCTTAGTTTTTGTGATCTCTTCACTTTCGTATTTTGTTCGGGATTTTTCTGTAGTTTAAATTGGATTTGTGTTGTTGGCTTTCGACGATGGTTTAAACTCCGACTGTGATGTTGAAATCATTAACTCTTAAATGGAAAGGTTTTCGACACTGGCTGATAAATAACACTGACTCCTTAAACCTCCATTCTAATGATAAAAGCCCAATGAAAAATGCTGGATAGCCAGAAATGATAATTGTTAAGAACTATCGAGGCAATGCAAAAAGCTCGAGGCCCAAAGACATGACTCGACTGTCTTCAAACCAACGAAATTAATCATACAAGGATACTAGGTAGGTACCTATTATGTTATAAATCTTAGCTTAGTCATCTTAGGTATTCAATTAAATTGGACCAAAACTAACACAGCAGCATATAGAACAAAAACAACTCACACTACCTGCTTTAAATGTTCTGTCTTTACGAAACATTTACAAAAGCATCCTCTTTCGACCCAAACCTCATACAAACAAATACACAACAGCTCTGTAAAGCTTCATTGCGTCACAGAGTGAAATTCAGATGGAACGAGAGCAGTTCCAGATCAAAATCTCCCAATATTTCAGTACAACAGAGGCTGGACACTGCCCGGGGCTCCCAGTGGCATATATCGCCCGTGTTCAGAGCACTGCCAATAATTGGAAACGCTTGTACATCGCCATGCCTCGGGTACTGCCCTACCTGTTGCGGTCAATGATTGATAATTGGTTACTGTGAACCTCTAATGGTTTTTGTAAACTTTCTACTTCTGTGACGCATTTTGATCGTGAAGGTTTTTTGTTGTTATAGGATTAAGTGGAATAGTTTGAATGACGTATGAACGAGTAGTGATATTTTTACTTTGCTTTGTTTTTGTATAACATTATATGAATTTTGTTATAAATATATCCAACAATATTAGTGCAGTAATTTTGTCTCTGTGGTACTCTTGGAAAAACTATTTCCAGAAAATTGAACAAGCCCACTTTAGTCGACTTTAGTACTATAGACGAAATAAAAGATCAGACGCTCTTTATCATAATAATTCGTAGTTTCCCTCTGGAAACTTACACATCCTTAAACGTCCCGTACTGACAATATCTGTGGATCATACATTTATCAACAAATCCACGGAAATCATCCGTGGAATCTTACCCATAATTCACTTAGCTACTGCACAAACCGTGTCACACTGTGTATGCTTTTCAAACCATCTCAAAACCATCTAGTGTTAAACCGTGTACAAAACAAGAGAAAATCTTGCTAAGTTGTTGTAGTAACTTGAGATATTGCGCTAGCTCCGTCCTGGGGGCAGCAGTGGTGCTGGTACAGGAAGCAATCTTTCATAGTCGATGTGCTGCGGAAATTGGTAGCTTGACAATAAATCGATGAGAACGCTGTTTGGACTGTGTTGTGGGGTTTACCTAACCGGGTCAATGTTAGAACTGACTTGAGGAAATGATGCAGTGGAGACGTCTGGGCTTGCTCCGGGTTCCTTAATTTATGTACGGCTATTATTACTGAATGTTGTTGTTTGTGGTGACTTGTACCTAGTCTGGATGTTTTTTTAAACTGTGATCTACCTTTGGGTAAGAGCATTGGCGAAATTTTTGTATGATTTTTATAGGAGTGCTTAAAAGAGCTCCTAAAGCGATGGCAAGTAGCACACTCTGGGTAGTAAGAAAATTTTATCAAACCGATTTTTTGATAGAAGAGGTAGGCCTAGTTGAATATTCTAAATTATTTGGAGGTTTTGGTCGCTTCTTCGTTTTTTAAAGATATTATTTTCTACTTATATGAGAAAAAAAAGATTCATCAAAAGTCTTTACTGCATCTAAAACTTCGTTACTAAGGTCACTTAAAGTACAGTTACCGCACAAAATGTAAGTACCATAAGTAAGCACCGAATTATTCACGCACAAGATGATGAACTCTGAATATTACCAAAAAAACAACATAATTCATAATAATATATTAAAGCACGATTTTATCACTATTTATCAAACGACCCCAGTGGCCATCAATCTTTCTTTTCTTAAAAGTAAAAAAAAATCATCTCAATTTCAAAACCCGACGTCTAAATAAGTCTTAAGAACAGTTACCTTAGTTCTCTTGCCCTTTACGATGGCGAGACGGAGAACCAATTTAAAAACAACCCTTACTAGCAAGAATCTCCTTTATTCTGTTACCCATAGAGTCCAGGCGGGCCGCATCAGTTTGAGGTAAGTTTGTAACCGGTCGTACAAGAGTCGTCCTACTACCGCACTACGCATTCGATAGTGTTATGTATAAACATGTATATGTATTGTGGTTTATTTACTTTTGTATATTAATAATATGTAGTTTGTAAGTCTATGTTAGATACTTGGTGGCTTGGAGCTTAGATCGAGAGATGAGCAACGACTTGTAGACTTCAATTGGCGTCTCATTGCTTCGTAGTTTGTGTCGTAGTCTTCTCACTTCTTCCAATTAATGCATTGACGATTTACTCAGGTTATACTGAGATGAGTCTTTCGTGAACGGCCAAGAACTTTTGGACGTAAATGGAGCCCTTATCCAAGAGGTAGTGTCCCTCTAGGAATTCCAAAAAAATTTTTCTAACCAAAGTAAATCATCCAAGTATGCTCTTGATTCCTCTCTTCTTCGCAAAGGTTTCCTCCTCAGGTAACGCCTGTTTCTCAAAAAAAGTTTTTTTTTTAATAAATAACGCCAATCAATAATAAGCGCTGATTTCTGCTGAAGTATATAGATTTATCACCAAGTATACATTAAAGAAGAAGAAATATGTTAAGTTAACCACAGACCTCATGGAATGGCCTTATTCAAATCATTATTAATATTAATTAAACATCACACAAAAGTCTAGCAAAATTTTGCATAATCACGAAGCTTATTTAATAGGCTTTACATAATCCTGTGTATTTATAACTTTATTAAAATAATTATGTAGAAAATACTTGATTTTATATAATAAATCATCGCTTTATTAGATTTACAGCATATTTTATTACTTTCCTATGCACGGACGACATAAAAAGTATTTACCCTTTTATTTTCCTAAATTTACCTAAAAAGCATTGCTGCTCGAATATGTAATGAATTTTTAAAACATTTTCGGAATCAAACTAAAGCTCGAAAGCTTTTAAAACTACTTTAAAAATAAGTGGACGTTCTCAATTGTATTTTTTATTAAAATATAATCTCCTTTTCCCTAACATAACTCGGATAAACAGATTACATTTTCAACAGTGTTAATTAATTCTCGTCACTACATTGAAGGCAAGGAGAATATTCCCCTGTTATACTAACATCTTCAAACACACAGTATACATACATACATGCAGTTCTGTCGCACCAAAACTCCTAAACCTTGAATCTGACGTCATAACTCTAGAAAATGTCTCCGACGCCCACAAATCCTACCAAACAGGTATACGAATGTTTGTAAACCAGGAATAGAACCCAAAACCTTGGTCACGACGCTTATCCAATAAACCATCGCGCTCTCTCGGGCCACTGCCGTGTGCTAATAAAAACCAGTTTTGAGACTCTTTAGAGTTCACGACTTGTTGAAGGGAGAGGTATGGTTTGTATTTTTTGTCAAGAGTTAAATCGTGAGGCGTGTAGTCAAGCAATAACTGATAGCATGTGAATAAAGTCATTATTATATAAAGACTTCGAGCTTTAGGACCTATGCCATAAATATCTATGAATAATCAAGAATTAGCAAAACGTCTTATGTGAAATGTAAGTCTTATTATAGTTCGTAATTGAGTCTGATAAAACAGAAGACTAACTCTTTGTTTTTGTTTCTTTGTTATTAGAGCTAAGCAAAACTGTCATCAGCCAATCTCATCACGACGACTTATTGTGTGAAGATGAAGCAGACGAAGTAATGTCACCCAGATCTTAGCTTTGCAGATTGGGATGAATAGGAGACCCTGACCGTCCAGTATTATGGCAATAGATGCGTAAAGAACTCAGTAAATCTCAAAATCGTGTTGTTGTCGTCCAGTCACCGCCGCAGACACTGTAAGCAAGCCTCGACTCGATCACTACTGCGCTACGCAAAACGTGTTTCTAATATGATTCCGACTATAATTTATGTATATTGCTTTTTGTTTCTGGTCACTCGATACGTTAGGCGATTAAATCTCGACGATTCCGAGACATGGCGCCTTTGAAATTTGGGTCTCCGAATTATGAGTTCGATGTGATCTTCGTAAAAACATGCGTTTGTGCTGTCCCACTTTAGGTCGAAAGTTGTAAGAGTTAAGTTTGTTGGTCCCTTATTATTTTAGAGGTCAGATGCAGAAGAAATTGTTAAGGTTTCTACGTAATCGGTTTGATTGTTGCTGGTTCAATTCGGATGTTCCGATTTCTATAAAGCGTTTGACTTACTTTTCTCGATTTTTTTTATTCAATAAAAGACGTTGTATTTGATCATAAGTATTTATAGTTTTATCCATTTTTCTAAAAATAGTTTTTAGAAACCTATTTGCCCCTTCCCAAAGAATTACCAATCAAGGTTGTATAAATTCTCATGCAGTATTTATAATATATAGCTATGAAAAAAATACAAAATGATGCTGGAGTGTTCAAGGTATCGATATTATTACGACCTCATCAACGTAGCTTTTACAATTAGATTACTGAAATATAAAATATGGATCCCCATATTCCTCATAAAATATATTTTCTGTGACAGTAGCCTGGATGTAACTTAATTAGTTTATATTCTAGCTTATCAGTCAAAAAATCTGCTTATCTGTCTAGTTTGGGACAAAGTTTAAAGGAAAATTTATAACTCCTAAAGAAGACACCACGACTGAACTTACTAATAAGGTCGATAATCGCTTGCAACCCTCATTTTGCAACTCAAAACCCATAGGTACGGCCTCTTACTACAATAAGCTGTGCAATATAGCGGCAGATATGTGGCAAACACCACGTAAAATGCCGATACCACATCTAAATAGGCTCTGATCAGCCGTTAAAAGATAACTTATTGGCAATAACTTAATTAAGTACAGTTATCTAGAGATTATTGGGTGATTAGGGATGAGCGTGTGACTTAACGATTATTCGAATGCTTCCAATCGATTTTGGTGTTTTTTCTTGTTTGTTTAGTCTGCGATGTTGACGTAAATATTTGTAGGCAAGATGGGTTATGTCCTGGTCGTCTATTTAGTGGCCGGATTTGCAATTACAAGGCTGCAGGGTCAATTCAGAGAAGTGTAAAAAAATAAAATATTTACCTAAAAATTTTAATGAAAATGTACGAAAAGTACGGATATTTATAAATGTAAATGCAAAAAAATCTCTCCGGCGGGGAATCGAACCCCGGTCTCCCGCGTGACAGGCGGGGATACTTACCACTATACTACCGAAGATGTGGTGTAGTGTGCGAAATACATAGGTATAAGATTTATTCTACTAAAGTTGAAGCGGATAGATTTCAATAATAAATGAATAATATTTTATTTTGATGAAATGCATTTTGTTGATGGAATTTGGATTTACTGGTCTGTATTTCCAACCCGCAGTGAATAGTCAAATCAATGCTTCATCGTTCTCTGTATGGGAAGAGACTTCGCTTGGTTTCATTACTTACAAATAAAAAAGACTATAGATAAATTGATAGAAGAGTTACATGAAATATATTTCTGTATATTGAAATTAGCTAGCCAAGCTCCTTGCAACGATGCCGATGTACTGTGAAAGAATCTTTACCATAATTACACTCCGTCTTTATCTTTAGCGAATCTGTATCAAAGGGATTGGAAAAGGAATACCTAATAATATATTTTATAATTATCATTAAACGCAGACGAGGTGTAATTATGAAAATAATATGCCTATAAACTGTTAATTAATTGTGATCAATTATATGCAGCAATTTGATATTATCAGACGAATTAAATCACCTAGACAGTTCGGAGGTAAATTGTGTAAACGATTTTAAATTATTCTAGGTTATTTAAACCTGCATGACCAACATTTAATATTGTAATGTTTAAGGGGAAGGGTAACCATAAAATATTTATTTGCTAATAAAGAACAGTTAGTAGAGAAAAGTGCTTAGTATTTATTATTTTGTTTTAAACTAAAGCCTTCAACAAAACCGCAAGAAAAAAGGAAAAGAAGTAATGTTAGTCACATGCGGTCAGCCACCTTATAATAACACTCTTTTTATTCTTAAATAATCCGTTTGAAAATTATGATTCACTTTACGTTACTTTTATTTTTTAATCGGTTTCCGAGTAGTCGATCACTCGGATTCCAGCGTAGTCGAATAAAACACAACACTAGTGAGTCATCGGGCGTTCGAAATCGATCACCTTTTACGTTCAGCACTGCCCTATTTACGCAATTCTATTGTTTTTGTGTTGCCAACTGAACTATGATTAGGTGGGTGGACACACTATCGTTAGCCGAGCGGTACTTTATTGTATTTTGAATGACGTAAAGTCTGATACAAAAAATGTAACCACACCAGTTTATGGATATGACAAAATACGGGCTGTCGTAAAACGTGCTCGCGATTGCCAATTTGTGTCATTTTAATTGCTTTATAGTTTTCCTGTTTCCGTTTCCTAGAGAGGTAGGCAGAGACCATTGGATTACTATTGTCCATTAGTGGGATTTCTGTTAGACAAGGTCTGGATAAAGAGATATGTCTTATTTATATAACCTTTCATCGACTTATCTGTTTTTAATTTTTTACACGTATTTGTCGTTTTAGGGCTGGCACTTTAATAGTAAGGACCTTAAAACAAAACAACGACTTCCAGCAATGCATACAGCCTACAAATAGATTCACAATCAGACATATGTGTATACTAATATATATTTCAAGTAACCGCGCTTACGAGACGGCGGCAACACGATGTTTTTTGCATAATTTAATCAACTCGCAACGATCAAACATATGTGTTTACAGAAGGGGGCATAAATCATATAAATCGACACATTACTCCTCCGTACTGGCAAGTAAAGGGGTAACACACTGGCTGAACATCTACTGAATAACAGCAGCGACCTTTTTATTGAACTGCCATCTATTTTATTAGGCTGCATTGTTATTCAGATGTTTAGAGGCTAGAAGTTGTTGTACCAGCCTCAGTTTTCATATTGTTGGGTTAAGACCTGTAGGGCAAAAACTGTTTGTACATAACCCTTGACATAAGGAGAAAGTACAAAGATTAATCATCACATAATATGACTGTGTTTTAACTAGGAACGCAATTAAAGATTAAATAAGTATATTTATTTAGTCATATTAGTACGGAGTACGGACCATATTGGATCTTCAAACTGGTGCGTATAAATCTGACCTTGACTGACTTTAAATAGGTAAGTACGTAAAAGAAATAAATTGTTTTGAGTTTAATGGTAGGAAGAAGGCTGTGTACTTACAATGAAGTCAAGTTGAAGTCAGCACCATTAAAAGTACTTTCAATAAGATCCTCAACTCCATTAGTTCGTTCAAAACTTTAAGCTGTTCTCAATCGCTGCGGCCACACGCCCGTGTGTCGCCCCCTTACCGATTCAGACGCATTAGTAGGGACAAGTTTCGCTCCCGGCTAATTGAGATCGCTCCACAGTTGATAAAGATTCGCCGGTGTATGCGAACATCCTTATTTCACGTGTACAACCATCTACTTGGGGTGCGAATTACTTTGTTCGATTTTCTTAGGGTTGGAAATTGCTTACATGCTTGTCTCACGGGTAAAGGTGACTAACGAGGGTAGTTACTGTTCTGTGTAAGTTTAGTTGAGAGAAATTGTGTTGTGATATGGTTTGATTGGGAAGAGAACTCTAATAGTAACACCTGTGTGGAGTATCGGAGGGTGATGAATATCTTAACCTTCCGTAGTTAGGAAATCGTAAGGAAGTTGTAAGCGTACCTCTCCCTATGTCTTCTTGCTGATAGCATTTTTTTTTGTATTTAACCTATTCTGAGTTTCATGCTGGAGAAATATCTACCCTTAATTTCTCCACGAGTCTTTGTTTAACGTCATTTCCACTTCCAGACGTTTTCCAAAATTATTTAAAATTAAGAATCCCTGGACAGATGAACAAAACAGAAGATAAGGGAGGCCCCTCTTATCGTCTAATATACTATATATCACATCACACTAATATTATAAAGGCGCAAGTTTGTGAGTGTATTTGTATGTTTGTTAGTTCTTTACGCTCAAACGGCTCGACCGATTTTAATGAAATTTCATGTGGAGGTAGCTGACACCCTTGACTAACTGGCTTAGACTTTTTACCGAAAAAATTTAGAATAGAATTAGGTATATGACTGATTGTCTAATACCGGCTGATAATGGGTGCTACCGGGCCGTAATGATGATGATGTAGAATTGTAGTCTAAACATCAATTTACTCGATTCGTACGTTTTGTGATGATCCATCAGATATCGGGTGTCCGGCAGTCCAGCCTGCGAGTGACTCACGGTAGGCGAGCGTTTAGACTTTCACCCAGTTACGATACTGCGCTCCGATTTATCGCTCATGTTGATATTAATACGTTTTCTGTACATTGCGCGCTTAGTTTATCTAGATCCTATATCATCTTATTCATGAACGATGATAGTACCTGTCTTAATTTAGGCCCTTAAGTCTATTGCCATCTCTATTTATTGACATGCAAACGACAGTAAAAGGAATAGTTTAATCTATGGTTTAAAATTATCATTTTTTATAAATGGATAAATGGGATAGAGTTTAATAATATGACGCCAAGTGAATAAGGAATATTCTATGCAAGTTCTATTCTTGTGTTAACATAAGAGGTTTAATTTATTTAGTATTTTTTTATATTTGTTGTTTTTTTTTTATTTATTTGACTGCCTCGTTGCAACCACTAGACCAACGCGTTGGTCTAGTGGTTGCTAAGCACGACTGCCGAGCATGAGGTCCTGGGTTCGAATCCCGGGTCGGGCAAAGTGTTACTGGGTTTTTCATTTGGTAATTCCCAGTAGCAGCACGGAGTCTGGAATAGTGTCCGGTTGATGGCAATAGGCTCGCCCCCTATTGCATTAGGACCTAAAACATAACTGGCGAAATGTGGGTGTGCTATATGTACACCTCTGCCTACCCCTTCGGGGAATACAAAGGTGATGTTAATGTTGTTGTTTTACTTCTTGGTTTCCCTAGTCGCTTTAAAGCTTCTCTTGTATCGAGTATAATATACTACAGTTCTTTGCCTCTAGGTTTTTGCTTAGCATTCTGATTTAAATTCAAGTTTATATTGTACAACTAAAAAACGTTTTTACATGTTAAATACAGATAAAATCGGTCGTCTGTATCAATATTTATAGTTAGTAACGATTTATAAAAAAAACATATATTACCGCAAACATGATATAAGCCTGTGATCTATGAAAAAAGTAGGTATTTTATTAAAAATTAGATATTAATAGTATATTTTATTACACATAAGAAAATATGAAAGTCGTAAATAAAAAAAATCTAACAGACCAGTCAATGTAAAACATCCATTTCTAATGAAGCGTATGACTCACTGCACATGCGTGTGCGCATCGTAAGGTATTACGTTGCTGTGACTCATATTGTTAGCTTTTTATTACTATCGTGTTCTGCTAGGCTTATCTTTATGGTCGGTTTTAAGTGATGTAAGTTAGTTATGGGGTTTTCAATAATTTGCTGAAGGAATGTATTAGAATTTCCGTGTAAATAACAAATATAGATAAAGATTCTTGAAATTGTTTCGCCTCAGAACATTACCTCATTTCTCTTATATGCTTTTTACAGTCATGCTCAAATGCCTAGACTCAACAACTATATCTGTAGAACTCGCTAATATTTTTAGGCGAGGTTTCAACCCGCCACATCTGCCGTAGCATTCCAATAACTCAACCACTGCGCCATTTACGTAATCATTCTTTAATAACTACACTTTAGTCTCCATTTAAATATACCAACGATAGCACCGATATTACCGTTTTATTTGAGCTGGCGATAAAATGCTGCTATTGCGTGGGTCAGCCTAGTTTTGACGTTTTCCCGGCGCATTGCCAAGGTTCTTGTGTATGGGACGTAGCAGCGCATAAAGGAAGTGCCCTCTTAGACGTGATGACAATATACGATTGCCAACGAATAGAAAAGTCAATAGATTATCCGGCTCGAAGGACCAAATTTGTTCAACAGTGCAAAGGAGTAGGTATAAGTTCAATATTTTCAGTATGATCTTATTTGGAAAAGTATTTTAAACTGCGTTTACATATCCTTTATTGGCCTTTAACATTGAGTTCGAGTCCCAATTCAGACAACATTTTTAAGAAGATTTTTGTATACCTTAGTATTTTATAATATTTCATATTGTGTGGCTACCCGTGTACGATGTTTTGCTTACAGCTAATTTAATACTAAGTGAGCCCACTTAACACTTAATACATGAATGAGGAATTCTTAAGATCTTGAGCAAATTTTATGTGCATTTTATATGGCCAACGAGTCAATCGCATAACTAATTACATCAGCCACTTTATTAACACTGTGAGTTGAAATTTCGTCAGCTGCAACATGAACATTTTCGATACCAAATCACTCAAATACACCTTCAATTGAGCCGAAACCTTAACGCTAGACAACCACAAATACAAACAATATCATAATACTGATAACAATTCAGGTCACTGACGCAGATTAACTGATTCTCCGTCAAAGAGCAGAGAGCGTCTCAATCATAGCTCACGACAATACCTATCACTCCTATTGATCACTTCGTATCAAAGGCCCAAACAATGCTTGTGTGTTTATAGCGTAACCTAAGACCTCACAGGGAGGAGTTACGAGGGGCGGGGGGCGGCACTGATTTTTAATTTAGATAAAAAAACGTAAAAAAGTAGATGCCATCACTTAGCATGCGTGCCGGCGGCGCGCGGACTTGTACTAAGATTTTAAGAGGTTGGATAAGTAGTTGTGAGGATTTGTTTTAATAAGTAGATATATAAGGCAGAGAGGCAGTGAATATATTTTGCAATTGGATGATCCCTGGCATTTCCCGGCGGTTAAAAAGCTAAGGATTTAATTAAAATAAATGGTGTAGTACATGTTACACAACACTATATAATATAATAATATCAATTGACTGTATTTCAAAATATGGCATCTAATAATTAAGCCAAACTAATTTATCCCTTAAACCTAACCTTATCAATTTTCGACTAGACTTAGACGAAAACTCCACACCGATGAACCACAACGTGTAAAACTGTACAAAAAGTAAGTAAGGAATTTAAATATAATGCGTTTATTTTCCTATCCAAGCTTACCTTATCCTAGTTTTTCTCTTACATACTTCATCCTCGTGGCCAACATTATGGGAGAATGTTTACACGGCTTATTACGAGCCATGGGAACAATGATGGAGGTCATCTAGCATGTGACGTCATTAACGTGACAATTGTTCAACGCACCATTGTAGGAAAAGTCTTTGTTTGGGAGATATTATTTAGATAGAACATTCGTTTACGTTGGTGAAAAGTTACGAGTGTGTGAAAATGGAGGGTGGGTTTTGAACGGCTTTTCGCTGTCGACACGTCGACTGTGAGATAACGTGTAAGTTATAAAGGGCAATAGGCTCGGTACCTATTACATCGGACTTATGTTAAGATATTAAGTGGTGAAATGTTAGTTTACTCTAATTTAAGCAGATCTTTGTGATCCGTGTGATTTGTTTATATTGTGTATGACAAGGTGTGGCTGCCATAAATAAAATGGAAACGATAAATCAGTCGGAAGACGTCCACTATTAAACTTTAAATATACTTTCATTTAAAGTTTTCAGTTCTTTTAACAACGATATGATTTTTTATCATTGTTTTTATGTTCCTTTTATCGGTAAAATCTGCTTAAGGTTTTTGTGACATCGTGATATTAATAACACTCGGCCTATTTGTATGATAGTTTTTAGAAAAACATGATGACTACAACAAGGTTGATATGAAAAAGCTAATTACTGGTTCACGACTTATTAACACGTTTTTTCCTGATTGACAAATGAGGTGTTATTCAATTTGTCTTAGTCGTGAAAACGCGTGGGCAACTTAAATCAGCCTTTTTTGTTATAATGTTGTCATCATTGTATCATGAAAGATAACGTGATACCTTATGTTAGGTATTATATCTATGTTTAGTATTAGCCCTTAATAGCTCTAAATCTCATTACCTACATACGGTCTTCCAGTAGTAGCACGGAGTCCGAATTTGTACGAGGTTGATGGCAATTTACTATTATTTTGGGACCTATAAAATAACTGGCGAAATGTAGGTGTATCTACCACACAACTTTGCCTACCCTTGTTAGGAATACAGGCGTAATGTTGTTAGTATGTTTTCTTAGAGTATACTTGTGCACTTTACCTAACACGTTTGGATATAACTGAAGCTTTACGTAGATAATAAAAAACTAACATGTGCGACTGCACTTACTAGGTCTTCACTTTAAAATAAAACACTTAGATTGTATCTCAGAAAGGTAATTTAATAAAATCATATTCAACCTCGATTAGGGTAGTTCCTAAGGTCGGCTATCGAAGCTAAGAGCCGCGGTAACTATCCGTGCAACTCAAACATTTGTCGAGTCGGCGAGTTACATAACAGAGGTAAATGTATAATACCGAATTCCAACATTAAATTACAAAAACAGCTATTTCATCGCTTCCCTACCGCATCCCCCAAGGCTACCCTTCATTCTTTACCCAAATTGCTATAGAAATATTAAAGAGTAACACGCTATAAAAGACCGATATAATAAAAAAGTTTCTTAGTCCAGGATCGAGTAAAAAAAGCAGTGAAAAGCAGTTAATTTATTCAACAGCCAAGAGTGTGACTGCCACCGTTTCTTATGCAAATCACTTAGATATTTACGAGCGAAGGGGTTGCGCACAGAATAACTTTGGAAACTTTACAGATGTGACATTCGTTTGACCGGTTTTTTGGTCCTTTTACGGTTAGCTCCCAAGGTTAGCGAAAGCTTGGAATCTTAGCATCCTTTTGATACTGTGACTCTAAAGTTTGGATGGACAAATGGTTATTTAAATCTCGTAGAAAAAAAAAAGTTTTTTTTGAAAAACTAAATCTTTATCAAGAGTGTATTGTACTAGCGTGTGGTTAGTGAATTAACGAGACATTCATAATCTCCTGTTAAAGAACAACCATAAAATAGACTATAGATAGCTGTATTAATTTTTTTAAGACAGCCATTGGGTGAACTACATAATAAAATATACCAATAACCATTTTTAGTGTGTGGTCTTCTGGGCCGAAAGCAGAGTCAAGAAACGTTAAATTAAGATCCAAAGTCCATACCCTCCACCATTTTTTAATCATTTTATAAATCGTCGTTAAATGTATTATAATGTTAGTTGCGATTCAAAAGAGTGTCGCGTCTGCAGCTCTCTGCTGGTGACACGCCGAGCGTGCGCGTGTGACGTTGTGGACGCGTTTTCTGAATAATTGCCGCGCAGTTTAACTAACTACACAGCTACTGGTGTGCTTTGGTATATTTGCTTTGATATGTAGAAACGTATTATATAGCAGTTGTATATTTGTTATTCAATTTGTTCCGTTGAATGTAAAAATTGCCTGTAGCTATAAAAAAATCATTGTATTCGAGCTATGGCTAGAATAATTATAGGTGGTCTTATATCTTAATCTTAATAAAAGGCTAGCATGATAATTATAATCAATGTTGGTTTCGCCTTCACAAGAAAAAAGGGTCTTTGCCCTGCACTGGATAGCCGGGCTAGTAATACTTAGAATGTATCTAAGAACTTGATACTAAAAGCTTGCTAATACTTGGTCAAGGTTAGGTTAAAACTCCACTGATATTTATTACCCACGTGAGTATCTGGTTAGATTTAATGCCTACTGCTAAACCGGTTATAACAATTGACATTCAGAATGACAACTTAAATCACAATATAAAAGCTTTTGTAAGTAAATTGAGAAGTCAGTTTGAATAGATACTTGAAAGTGGAAATATACATAAGACATCTTAATGTTTTGTTATGGCAAAGAAAATAAATAAAGATTACGAGGCTTCGAGGCTTTTCTACCAATTTCTAGGTATTACTCGTGATTGTTCGTAAGTAGGTAACAAACCCGACAGAACCAATACTTACCTTATATTTTTCACGCTACACCGAACCTATTCACAACTACGAAGTTATAATTCCCAAATAACAAAACGAAAGTTAATTTATTCAATGGCGTTCGGTCCACGTCAAAACTTGATAATATTTTTTTGAAACCTTCTCGACTGGAATGAGCAGTCAACATCACTGTTTTTTGCCCGATTCTTGGGCCTGTCATGGTCCTAAAAACCAATTTAACTTTACAGCTAGAAAAACGAGGACAAGGAAGAAAATGATAGGGAGCGTTTTATTTTTGGGTGCAAAGTTAAGTTTGTTGGTCCTTTGAGAATATTTAGGGATCTTTTTTAATTTTGTTGTGTCTCCAAACATTTGATTGTTAAAAATTATTATATAATGCAAGCATTAGTGATAGTTTGATCGAGTTAAGATAAGGGATTGTTTGGTTTCTCATGAGGATCAAACATAGGTTGAATCTGTTGGACGTTTATATTATTTTTATTATCTCATATTTTGAAGTCAAATATTGTTTATCAAATACTTTACATAGAAGTTTCTCAGAATAATTCAGAGTCATCTCTAACAAACGTGTACCCCAAAATTTACTATAACAAGCAATTCAATTTAATCACTACATAACATAACGCTTGTATTGCCCGAAGGTATAGACAGCGGTGTATGGCACACCCACATTTCGCCAGTTATGTTTTAGGTCCCAATGTAATGGGGGCGAGCCTATTGCCAAACAATGTAGACTCCGTGTTGCTACTTAAAATTACCTAATGGAAAAATGCAGTAACAATGACCGACCTGGCATTCGAACCCAGGACCTCATGCTTTGCAATCGCTTAGCGACCACTAGACCAAGGAGGCAGTCAGAGATTTAAGTACTAGAAGTTAAACACAGTGATAGCTACCTCATACAATTCAAAACTTCTACAACCCTCCAGATTAAATAAATTACCATTCCATACACCTAAAACAATGGGGCATTAATTACTATTGAAGCTAGGAATGGAATGTCTACAGACAAATGATGTCCCCAGACATTCCTACATACAATTATACTTTTTCTGAAGAATTATACTCAAGCCGCTTACCGGACGAGTGTAGCCAGGTGTCTAAGTAGAATAGTACAACAGATACATTGCTATTATAAAGGCACCCTCAATTAATTTAATTGGCTGAAGGGTTAAGGAGATTACGCACTGACAACAGTAATAATATTTGGACGTTAAACTGTTTACATAGTGTTATTTATTGCGATGTGTTCGTTACTTTGTGATGGTTTTATGTTCTTAAGTACTTAGTTAATATTGTTTATTCCCGTTTTAGGTTTTAATTTTATGTTGGAACACTGTTCCCATCTTGGAGGTAGGCGATAACAGTTGCGACGGAATTGTCCTATTTAATAATTATAGCTGTTATCGCACAATTATTATTGTAAACTCATTTTAAGTACCTAATGAATCAGAGAAATTATTACAGATATATTCAAAGGTATTTTTTTTATTTCGAGGGTAAGCTTCAGTGATGCTCTTAAGCCCTAAAAAATAATTTGCAGGTTCCAAACTACCATGTGGGGGTCAAGCGTAAACTTTAGCAAGTTAAATTAACCCACTCCGCACTGAGCTTTTGAAGTAGGATGTTATTGAAATGAAATAAAATGCTAACAATTAGGCCAGAATCGTATACATATGAACAAGGTAGCAAGTATAAAGACATTGCGTCTTTTATACTACTGAATTAAAAAAAAACAATATATCTAGGCTCATCAATGTTTGCCAAGGTCGTACTTTAATTGATTTTCTAATGTTCCATCGGTGAATGAAACGTAATGGAAGATTTATTAACACGCAAGAAGCGAGCGTGGTGATCAAAGCTTCTCCTCCATCAGGCTTTTGGCCTGCAGTGGGACAAGTATAGTCTAGTATTACATATACGTACATTAAATCACGCCTGCATTCCCCGAAGTGACACACATTTCTTAAGATATGTTATAGGTCTCAATTTAATAGGGGGCGAGCCTGCTGCCATCAACCGGGTACAAATCCAGAATATATTTCTTACCGTATGGTTGATGAACAACCTGATGTCACAGTTTAAACCGCCGTAGGCCTCTGACATGGCTTTAAACACCGTTAAACATATTTGAGGTGTTTGAAGTGACTGATAACTTATATATAATACGCACATGAATTCGAACGGACATTGGTGCGTGCGGGGGTTTTAACTTGCGACCTTTGACTTGGTAGCCCAACGATCATACCACTCGGCTGTCATTGCTGCTACTGAGAATTATGTAATGACAAAATTTAATAACAGTTTGCCCGTCCCGGGACCTCGTGTACATTCGTACTTACCGACCACTAGACCAACGAGGCACTATTATTGTAATATGTCATCCACCAGTCGGCACTCTCCCTAACTCAGCAAGTTTACAAGACGCAACAAAAGTGATGGCTCCCATTTAAGGACCATTCATTACCCATACAAACGAGTCACTATTAACAATGGTTTAATGGTTCGTCGCCCAGTTATTTAGATTGATTTCATGTACCATTCATTAGCGATCGGAGTTGGGGGATAAATATTAGTTAAGTAACTAATTAGTTAGATGATTAAGTTTATGTTGGTGTTGCCTCTTTATTTGTGTTGCAGATAATCTACGAGACTTGAAGTTGTTTAGGTAGCTTTGTGAATGCGTTAATGTTTTAATGTAAATCGCTAAATTCTTCGTTTGTATGTAATTTAGTTAAGGTAATTATTATCCAGTTTAATTAAGTTTTATACACACATATTTTGCTTAAAACGTTTAAGATCCATAAAATGATGGTAAATGGTGATCAATTCACCGGAAGGGAAAAAAAATAAAATAACTTTAATGCTACGCAGGCGCGTTTTACGAACGTGTACAAACACCCAGACTTGCCCAATTATAATTTAGTAACAAAAATGTATTAAATACAATAAATCAATAATCACTTTCTTGTTATTTTTATATAAACAAGTAAGAATACCAAAAACTGTTCGTAAAACACAAATAATAATAAAATTATGTAATTTACATTTAAAATGAAATGTAAAATTAAAATGACAGAACAATTTCCAATAAACTTTTAATATCATCCGCGGGTGGCAACTATATCACTATTTTTGTTTTAATTATAACCAGTACAATTTAAAAACATTGATCCTTTAATATATTTCTGATCGTGCTTTTTAATTAAAAATAATTTAATATATTAATAGGCTCGACACGAAAATGTGCGAACGAATGTCCGTTTTATATTTATAAAATTAAGGTTGAAATTTGATTATATCTTCGCATCAGCTGTTGCAATAATATCGGCTAGAGTACGCAAAAGAATTTTACTTTCAATCTATCTACATGAACAATATTAAATGGTGCCTTTGTATGTTTGTATATTTAAACTTATTTTTAATTAAGTGAGGTTATTTAATTAATTAGTGATTTACGAACTTTTTGTACAGTTTTTTTAATACTTATGTTATAAAGGCTGAGTTTTAGATTGAGTTTTAAATCCTGTGTGTAATACCAACTTGTACTACATTATTTAAATAAAACCGGATCACTTTGCACAACCCAATTCGCGAAACCATAAGTTCAGTCTTAGATTGGTCTTCTCATTGTATTTAATAGACTTGACAGCAAATAACTATGTAATAAAAAAATACTGTGTTAACAAAATGTACGCTTCATATTAAAATAAATATTCCCAGACAGAACCGCGGTCCAAAGCTAACTATCAATAAATTCCGTATTCGCGTGACACGCAGGGCAGATGTTCGGTCGCTTATCTCACCAAAAAAGAAAGTATACCGAACAGTGAACAGTATGTAGAAATAGTAATACATTTCTATATAGGTCGCCGCCTATGTAAGTAAGTATATACCTTTATTATGTACTTTTAAGTGGCAACTTCCATTTACAGCGGCCAATGTTTTCGGAATCGATGGTATTTTGAGATTGTGGCAACATTACGTTGATATCACTTCGTGCGAATGATAATTTTATTAGATTTTTTATGTGGCCAGTTGTATGTCTAAATTAAATTCTTTCCGCCTTGTAGATAAAGTGATGTCGTTTATTTTTACAATGTTATAAGCTGACTTAAGATAAACGTTTGGATTTAATAAATAAAGCACTATAGGTACATACGAATATGGTGAGCTTATCGAATTTATACGTATCAATATCATGAGCGAGGAAACGAAGAGACCTAAAGCTTTCATATGTCTATTAAAGTACTTTGAAGTTCACTAGATTTCTGTATAGTGTTCAATGAACGTGACAAAAAAAGCGTTACATCCAACGCAAATTGTGGTATCACTATGCCATTTCAAGCAGGTGTTTACCAAATTCGCGGGTCCCAGGGTTGGCGGCATTTTACGGTAATCATAAACAAACAGCTGACTCACACGATATCTTATTAGTGAAGATACACTTGTAAGATAATGATTAATATCGTAGAGAATGCCGATCGCGCGTCGCGATCTGCTCAACACGTCACTGTAATGTCCATCGATAAAGTTTAATATACCTACCTAGATCTTATTTTTGCTAAACGGTCTTTTGGATCGTTAGTTTACCCTTTTGTGTTGAAATTATGGTAATTATTAGATTAAATATAATAAGTTCATTAGTAAATGCTACATAATTATTACTTCATGAAGTATAAAATACTTAAGTCTCAAATAGAAGCTGGGTCAACATCGCCTGATAATAATGATAGGTATCAGTATTTTTTGGGTTTTAACAACTTGGTTTTGATAAGTTTTTTAAATGAAACTTTTTGATCTTTTGTGGATTTAAACCTCAAAATATTGCTGAGTGAAAAAGTTAGCCGCCAATAGAAAAATAATTGCTATTGTTTACAAATTGCTACTTATTTAAAATGTTTTCACGTCGCGGTAGCATAAAAATTACTTCCCATAAAACCTAAAAAGTAAATTATGAACCTTTTTTCATTTCTTATGCTCACACTATGAATCACAAGCTAACTGACGCAGGAGAAACAGAATCGCCAATCATCCAGCTCAGATTAAACTCCAATTTGCCACAGACATAAGAGTTCACGTTATACCAAGTCATATCACCAATTACTGACATAAATTGACCTGTGCAACGGCAATCCGGACGCAAAGCGAACTCTAGTGAAATAAACCTCTGGCACTTTGTCTATGTGCTAGTATTAAACCCCGTCAAAGCCTGTAAGTGGTGCAAGGGGGGAGATTTAGAGGGTTATGGGGGTGTTGCTTGCATCAGCCTGTTAACGTGAAGTTTTAAAGATTGGTCCATGAAACATGAACAATTTTGGAGAAACACTTCGTGAAATAAAAGACAATTAAGCTACGCCGTTAAGCTTGGTATAAAGTATACATGGAATACTAATGTTAATTAAACTACTAGTTGAAAGTTTAATATGTTTTAAGGTTGACAGCCTATTTGTACTTTTGTAATAGCGTAGCGTTGTCTATAGGTACTCTTTTCATGTTAGGGTCTTCTGTTAGACTATGATACCAGACCAGAACTATTAAATTTTAATTACTGCAATTCAAAACTTTTTACCACATTTTGGACATATTGCAATAGGATCACTCCCATCTACCTTCGACTTCTTCTCATTCACCTTCAGAGAATCATGGACATAGAAACCGCTAACCTCAGCTAATCCATAATCAGTGGTGTTATTATTACAAATCGTACCCTAAATTAACAGCAAAACAGTTCCCTTTAATCGCTTATGCTGATCCTTCATACCGCTGTCAAAGACTAACAGAGCGGGCAAGCACGGCGGATACGCCGCGGGGCAATCCGAACAAGGCTGGCGCACCTGTTATTAAAATTAACTGTTGTAACATACCCTGGTTTTACTTCACTGAGAATGATGATGATGATTAGATATCTGATCTGAGTTCTGACGCAAGTCTCACTCTTCACTTTCCACTATAGGGATCAGAGCATTAGTTGTTTTTATTGGTGCGAGATCCGCAAATTTTTCATACTGAATATTTGGTTCATTCCAGCAAACGAGGTTAGTGCCAATTAAAGTGATGGTAGATTTTTAATTAAACTACTGTACTGTATTATTTTGAGTACCTATCGTAAATTTAAGAACTTTAGCTTATCACCTGTATCGGGTTACCTGAGATACCATTATAATCGCTTCTGCTAATCACCCATACCGCTCCCAAAGAGCGAGCAGCAAGCACGCACGTCCGATATGCCGCGGGGCAGGACCAGGGCCGGCTCGCACCTGGCCGCAATTATATATTGGTATTACGAAATCGACTGTGATTTGTAAAGGGTTTTAGGCAAAGGTGAAATGGGTATTTAGGAGGTCAAAGTAACAATATCAATAATATCCACTAATCTGCATAAACCTCTTTTCTATATGCTTTTTTTCCCTTTTCTTCTAATCATACTTCAAGTCTATATTATAAATATTAGATAATTTCTTGTCCTCTAATAGACTTAGGTACCCCTGTTATTAATGAGTAAGTTAAAAAAATATAAAATATATTCACGCTTAAAAATAAGCCCTCAAGAACCATTGTTAAAATTTATTCATTATGTTTTTATATACGACCAAGTTAAAATAATTGATATTATATTTAAATCGTACATCCTATATATAGTGATAGTGTCTTAAAAAGCAGCTTTTACACGTGTGTATTCGGCTCTGCCGCGTTCCCAGCTCATGAATAAGGGCTCCGTTTGAGTTCGAGACTAGTCGGGCATTCTCAAATACACACGTGAGCTTTATACACCTTTATTTAGTTGACTAAACCTAGAAAGCCAACATTGCAAGCAATCATAAAATAAAGTATCTTCATTGATGCTGAACGTATGTTAAAATTGTTCGGTAATGTGAAATTACCAATGGAAATTATTGAATTCGGGATACCGATATCTTGGTCGATAAATTGGTGTTTTATGAGAAAGTGGGAAAGGTGAACATAATAATATAAATGTTAATATATGTACATACATACATGTTTAAAAAGAACATGAGCTTTTGCCAGAAACCGTTACAATTAACGATATTTAAAGGTAATGTCTTAATGATTAAATGTGATAGATGAATGGCAATGACGTGGGAAGTAAAGATGCCAGAGAAGCGGGCTTTTAGAATCTATTGGACGTAATACTATAGAAATCCAAGAGCAGACATAGGTCACCTTAGCGTCCTTGGTACCCCGATCGATCAATACCAATTTGATGAATATAGATAAAAAGTAATGACAAAGTGATAATAAAACCTCCATAATTTAATGGAATATGTTTGAATATCATTCAGAATATGACCGACGTATTGGTTTTGACCAATGATACTCCATAATAATTCATATTCACAAACATTAAATGAGCTTTAAAAAAAATTGCGAATTGGCATTATTCTAAGTAAGGCATTGTTCTTAGACAGTATTAAAACTGCAAACGAAATAACATGAAGATAAGAAAGCTCATAGAAACTGCAAAACGTACTCAAGCAAAGTTTTGCATAATGTCCCAAGACTATAGTAAAATTTATCAACTGAAATTATCTCAATGCTGAGAACAATACTAGAATTGCCAAACTTGCAACCACTACAACTTCTATTGTCTAAATACTTATACGTAGCATCACGTTTGTATCCCGTAAGATTAAGCAAAGTAACTGTTACTGGTGTTTGGCTCCTAGCTAACAATAGGCTAGCAGAGGTAAGTTCTTTTAATTTCGCAATTGCCAATCTTAAGGCTTTTGTCAAGATTTCTGAACATTATTTTGGAAATTGTTTACCATGTAAGTTGTATCTTTTTTTAGATGAAAATCACAAGTCAAGAAAAGCGACATTATGTGATCGTCTTCAATGAGTACTGTTAGCTAGATCTTGTCATCAACGACACACATAAATTCGTAGCACTGCCGCACAAATTCAGTTTCACTTTGACTTTCAATTTCCTTTTTAACCTAAGCACCCGTCTCATCTTCCTTATCCTCTTGAAATCCAAGCATCACATTATGCGTTAACAGCCTAAGGATTATGTACCGCCCTACCTACTCCAATGTACAGTATGCAAACACGAACAGAGGGAAATCAGATACACTGGCGCATGCATTCAGATCGCGGCTTGTCAAACCAAATCCTCTTTGGCATTGTACCTGCTGTAAGTCATCGAATCTCAGTATTATGTTGATGGATTTGACTCTAATTGGTGTTGAGGATTTGCTTTATAAGGTTCATTCTCACTGTAGCGGTTCTGTTAGAGGGATACCGGTCTTCTTATATATAATAAGGTTTATTGTCTAAAACATTTGAAGTTGATTATGCATTACTCTCAAGTTCTCAGTCTAAAATCAGTTTAATCCTAGTTTAATATCTTAGTTTAATTCCTTCCAAGCATTACACTCAATACAAATCTTTTCCACTGCAACAATATGGTTGACTGTAATTAGTAATGTAAATTATTTCCAAGCAGACAGCATTATGGCAAAGGAAAACATCGTAAGGAATAGTGATCAATGCTCGTTCCTTCTCGTATGAAAAGGGGCCTCTGCCCTGTGGAACAGCCACAGACTGATGTTTATTATTATTACGTACCTGTATTTATGTTATAGCATAAACATCCACCTGTGCATTAATAACATTATTACTGCGATCATCATTTAGGTGGGCCAGCTTGGTTCATTATGCCATTAATCCTCTTGGTTCGTTCATCCGAGAGCTAATTGTGTCCCAATTATTTTAGGGTCATAGCTTCGCACGCGTGCAGAAGCTCATTTAAAAAGGGACTAAATTGTTATTTGTTACTCAAACTATTAAATATGTGATTTTTTAACTTCGAGCTGAGAGATTTCTCTAAATACATTTTTTGACCATAAAAGTTCTAGTTTTGTACAACATTTTCTGAACAGTTTTACTTTAAATTGCCCGCAGCTTCAGCCTTCCCCCACGTTTCTCAACCACCAAGTCATGTCCATGAACTCAGGTGCAATTTCTATTCTTCACACGTGCACCGATAAATTCGCATCTACTGCGGATCAAATTAAAGTGTACACTACTTTCACATGGAATTACAGTGCATGCCACTACCTCACCATCGGGGGCCTTAAAAGGCACTGTATCATTGCCGAGTTATTTTGAACGCCAGTGTAATTTTGGTGCGCTGAACTTTATGGGAATTCTGCCGTATATGACGATGGGGTCTTACGAAAGGTTTAGCAATTTCTATATAGCGTGTGTGTGATGTGGTGAAAAATTGAGAAGTTTTTGAACCGTACTGTGAAACAAAAATGTGATTACTTGCATACGCTATAGTGATGGTATCACTATAGCGTATGCAAGTAATCTTGAAAGTTCACTGCTTTTATAAACTGGGCAGTTTCCGTTGTTATGACAAGCTGGAGACGCTATCCCAGTCTTAAGACAGTTGGCAGTCTAATCTAAACGGTAAAATAGGGACTTGTTCATACCCGGTTCAAAATCACAATTAAATATGTGTCATTTTTCATCTTATTATACTCTTTTAGTATCAAGCTTTAGTGCTTGAGTGTCATTGAAATAGAAATACTTTTGAAATATAGGTAGTCACGAAAGCACCATAACGTCAGCAGTTCCAAAGGTTTTATTGCTAGAAAATGTAATAACTAGATCACATACAAATTCCAGGATATTTTTCTGTTTTCTTCTAATCCCATTAATATTCATATCCAGCGTGAACCTAGAAATGCACAACCGTAAACTTTAAAGTGCATACAGTATCTCGTAAATATTTTAAATATATGCTCTTAAAGTCACAGTCGATACATTGGAGCTAGGATTCGTTTGGGCAGGATAGGATTATAAGCAGTTTTCAAATAATTAATTAATTTGCGGAATTAGTTACTTTTGGGAAAAATATTTTACATGTTTCAGACTGAGTTAGTTAAACACTAAATCTGACAATAGTAATTGGTTTAAATCTAAGCACAGCGCACGATTTCATAGATTGTTTTTTATTTGTTTGTCGATATAAATATAAAATGGTAATAATAAAAACTATTACCATTTTATATTTTATTTTTTCGCCATCATAATTATACTAGACTTCTAATAAAAAAAATGTCACTATCTTCTCTTTCAGGCTGATACGCGTCATTTGCAAGTGAGTACAATTAGCCTAACTAATCATAATACAAAATCTTATCCGCAGTTCTTAAATCCGAGACAAAATGGAAGCAATCAGGGTCCATATACAGCGACCTCATAACTTGGTCGGGCATAAATTTTTACAAGACGCTTAAAGCATGGCGGAGTGTGACACGTAAATTGTCATCAGACTTTTATGTAGCAATGAAACGTGTTCGGCCATTACTTTAGAAACATTTCACGATCCTGCTTGTCAGAGACTTATTTTTTAGCTACCGATTTAAGGGATCATGTTTGCACTTTATCGATTGCAGTTTATTAAGATGGTATTTATTATTTTCTTTATCGTTATGCCGCAGAAATACCATAATCCGTTCAAAAACCAAGTCATTGATGTCAGTGACAAAACTGCCGCGCTGACTTTAGGGTTATATTAATACTTCATTATTCATTAATGTTCTGTTTCTTGGAAATCGAGTCGTAAGAAGCAATCAGGATTGTGTAGGCAACAAATGCAAACTTGGTAACAGGCACGCCGAAGTGTGATGAGCAGCAAAATGTGATCCTGATTAGGAACAACACCTCTGCTTAACCTTTCAGAAATAAGTGGCGGTTTTATGTAACTTAATTAGAAAAAACTTAAAAAAAATTTGGCAAAATTGCCTTGGTCTTTATGAAAATTATAATTTTATAGCTATTACCCTGATGAAAACTGCTACAAATAAAATTCCTTTATTCCAATATTACGTCAACCAAGAGATTAGCGCTATACTCACAACTCGATCTCTAGACCTATGCCGTGACTTAATGAGCAGACTAGTTAAAAGCATAATTCTAAGAACCTGGACATGTTGTAACGCACACCGACAATTTGCCAGCTAAGTGATGTTTCCATTTGATTACAAGCTTGTCGCCAACGAATAATCTTAGACAGGTGAGAGCAATTTATCAACTTTCCTCCCTGATTAGCGGGCGATAAACACACTGATTATAGTTGGAGGAAGTGTTTGTGTGGTTACAATATTTTCTCTAATTAGTTGCGTGTACTTAGTACTAATTGGTTTAAGGAAGTGTTTGGTTTTATTGGATATTATGTACAGAAGCTATAGCATAAACGTGGCCTTCTTTATTGAACTATAGCAAACCTAAAAAGCGTTTCTCCATCTTCTTCTGATAATAATCTAGGATTTAATTTGAAACCAGTTTCTAAATTAGCATAAAATAAAAGAACATAAATCAATAGTACATAGTGCTTAACTGATTGGAATCCTCAAAAAGTTCAGTAGAATGAAACCAAATATAGTATAGTCAGCTCAAAGGTAACGAAACATGAAGTGGGTAGCAGATACATTCCATTATCCCTCCCTAATCTCGATAACATAATAAAAGCACGCAGAAAACCCAACAAACAACATTTCAATCAGATAATCCAAAACCCAGCCATAAATACTGCAACAAATTTGATTTATTACTCGTTAAAAGCAAGCTAGGGATGCGAAAAACTACAATAAAATAATAATCGTTATGCAAAAAACTGTAATGGAATCACTCAATCGAAGTAATGTAACGAACGATTGGTGATTTATTGCTTGTCGAGTAAGAAAAATGACTATAAAATACATCGTGGGGTTTACACCCGACGAGACGGTAACGCGACGTGATAATAATATATTTGTTGAAGAATTTTTCCTTTATAATTTCTTTATCGCGTGCATATTTTCGTGTATCGCTCGAGCATTATATCGTTTTTGGCTTGACTGGACTCCTTATCATGAGATTAACCACGTGCCGACTGTCGCGAGCCGACCTACCAAATAGTCGCGTGAGATTAAATAGTATAATCATTCACTAACAATTTGTTTTTAGTAGATTTTCAAACAGTACTGGCAATTGTTTTTTCTAGTAAGCATTTCATTGTTCCGACATCAAAATATTGCGTGAATTAAGATAAAATATGTAATCAAGTAGCCGTTTTTTACCTAACTATTAATTATCCGTTACCTTATTATGGCATTACTTTTATTACAGCATATTGCAAATCCAGTTCATAGCAACACAACAGTGTCCGACATCTCAACGACTCGAAACATCGTCAGCTATAAAGTGAATATTTTCATTAAAATGTTAGCTCTTTAGCGGATTATAAGCTAGCGTGGGTTTTTGAAGCGAATCCACGCTCATCGGGTAATGAATCGGTAATGTATTTTTATGTTGCCCAGAATTGAGGTCGATTTTGATTAATGAAATTTCATGTGTATTAAGCAATTTCGGTAACTTATACGGCATATTTAATTCATAATATTTCACTTAAATTGAACATGCATAATAGCTTTCATGCGTGTTTGTGTTATGTATTAAGTCACAATTCATTCTTTCCAACATTCATATAAATATGAACGGTGGTAATTATTATGAGATTGGATTTTTTTAAGGATAAAAATGCTTTGTTGGATAGCTTTTACTACGGATATTAGGTAGGATATTTTCAATACTTTTGACGCAATACCTACCAAGTTCGGGAACAATCCCATACCATACCCAAGGTTATATCTTGTTACTGCTGAGTGTCCATGCATTAAGGATGAAACGCCTTCCTTACATTCATCCCTCTTTAAATTATCTCATTTTTCACATCATCCTTCCTCATAATTATTAGGTGCCCCACTCAAAAGTTAAGTAGTGTTGTAAAATTAATTAACCATTTACCTTTGTCACGCTTGCAGTAACTTCAGCACTAGTTAACATTCGATACAGCTCTTGACACCAGGTATTACTGCCGTTTAAAAATAACGATAGTGGGCAGTAATGACAGACTGCCAACTTATCGGTTCAAACGCTATAATAAGCCTTCGGCGGACTTTGACAACCTGTGCGGAACGAGCGGCGTGAGGCAGGATGGTACCATTATAAATACTACTTTCCATGCGTTTGCAGTTTCTTTAGAAGTCAGTTCAATATGTTTTATTTTATTGGTTGCTATGTAGTTAGCTCCTGCCAAAGTGCTGCCTGGCTAATTGCTTTGCCAAGCTCAATTATCTTATTATAAATTGACATGATAGAAGAAGAATCTTATTTACAGACGAACAACTATCAAGATTGCTAATTTGATCATGAGTCTAAATACCATGCATTCGTAGACTATGTAGATTTCTATTTGTATCCCGTGGTACTTACCATTAAATATGCAGCGACGACTTCACTTTCTTGTGTCTAGTGTCTAATAAATATTCCTAGCTTAAAGTTCTGTAATATTTTATACGTCTACCTTTGATTTCTAAGCCCCACTTCCACGAGTTTGATCGACTAGCAGTTCAAAGTATGCGGTTTGACCTCTTACAGCGATTTGAACAAACGAACCGTATTGTTATATTGAATGCGAACTATAATAAATACGTAACCAGCGTTTAATCTACTCAGATTGTGCGAGATACAATGTGATAGATTATCTGGATGGGCTGCCATGGTAACTGTGGAGTTGGCGAATTTGAGAAGGCAGATATGAATGTGGTGTTAATGTTATTTCTTACGACGGAAATATTATTTATTTATGACTTGGTTAGGCTGGTTCTAATCGAATCTTTTAGGGGATGAGTAGAAAAACAAGTTTTCGAAATGTTAGCTGAGGGCAAAAAGTTTGAATCAATTGTTTTGGTATTGTAAATTTGGCTTATATTGTGGTGATATTTAATTTGTTTTAGACTTTAAGCTCGTCTTATGGTGATGACTATGAATTATGATGAATGAAACATGGTGGCCCATCACAGTTGGAATTATAAGTAGGTTTTTAACCGCTTAGCCGAGTAAACTGGTGAGATCATGATTACTTTCAGAAAAAAAAATACAAATAGAGATAACTGAATTTCCCCAAGTCCAGAGTTCCAGCAGCGCCACAAACTCCCAGTATTTCACCTAACCCTATCTATCTCGCGGGCCATTCATCATGGATGGGTGTTTGCTACCCCCTGTTTGCCGTGCACTTAACTCGTAACACTTCTCCAACTATGATGAATAAGTTTTTGTCGTGCATGTCCCCGATTCCTTGGATTCTTGCTGAACTAGAAATTAAGGGGACACTGTTTGTTATTTTAGAAGTGACAACATGCACTAAGACGGAGCGACATACACTGGCATACACTGTTTGTTTTAGTGAGTTTTCGTTTTGTCTTGACGTAATTAATTGTGTTGTGTGCTTTCTGTTAGCTTAGATTAAGTGGTGTGTTACTTGTGTTAGTGTATGTGCTAGTTTATTCCATTTAGTCTTGATATCTAATATGTTTGTGCTTCAAGGAAAGGTTTGTTGTCTCCTGGTGGTTGGACAGTTTGGGGTCATTATTTTTATGTATTTGTTCGAATAGTACCTAGTGGCAGAAAAACTCTTCTCTTCTGGCTTTTGGTACCAAAGTTTGAAATATAAGAGATGATAATTTAAAAAGTTCCATTCCAAGTTATTCAGTAAGTACCTAGAGATCTATTGCAACTGGTGAAGTCTTGTGTTGAAACCGATAATGGCTTTAGTTCAAGACCCCCATTAAGGCAAATCCGTTGCCATCTACTTAGATGCATTGCAAAACGGTTAACCAATTGTGTAGATTATAAAATAACACCACTACAAGTGTCTTACAATCCTAATATTATTGTAGATACTTATAAACTAGCTGACCCCAAACTTTAAAAGAGCACTATGATAACTCACTGAAGGTAAAGAATAGATCAAGGATGTAGTTCTCGAATTAATTCAATAAACACAATCAGATTTTTACTTAAGATTAAAATAAATAAATCAAACTTATTATTAAAACTGCCAAATCTCAAATCAAACAAAAATAAACCCTCTCACAACGTAATACTGACAAAACTATTTTATTCATCAGCAGAAATAATTTGGTTAAAATAGCAAGTACATTTTTAAGGCAAAGGCAAGGTATTCGGCCGGCATGCGAATACGCAATCGTATTGTATTAAAACAATGGCAATGTTAAGGTTACGAATTGTTTTTGCTTACTCGACTTAATCGGGGGAAGTAATGCTTTTGGCTAGAATGACGTGAGTGGTCCATAAAATGATTCTATAGAGTCTTAGGCCTTGACAGAGTTTATTTAAATTGGTAGAGCAAAGTCAAATCTACCTAAGTCATTTTATGTTGTGTTAAAATATTATTAAAATCAGCCAAATTATATAAATTGGCTGTATGAACCAAACACAAACTAAATCATTGAATGGTTCATAATGATTTTGTATTATTCATTGCGGTCATAGATTTCCCTAATAGTGCTTCAAATATTGAAATAAGTACAGACTCAAATCATTTACCTTCCAGTTGTTCCAAAAGGCCTTGAAATTAAAAACGAAACATAATATAAAAAAATACTCTTTATTTGAATTGAGAATAAGAATTGAGTCGCGTTAGCAACAATTCTAAACTAAATACTTGAACAAGGAGATTCAAAGCAAAAAGGATTAAAAGACAAAATAAGTACAAAACGTTAGCCGATCTGGTTTGAAATAAACACTGGCTGGATCAGCTGTTCGTCATTCCGCCCTACATGTAAACGGCCGGCTTAGAGCAATGGACCATTGTGTAAAACAGGTATGCATTGGGCTAGAAACCTGTTACGAGATAAAGGTCTTTGAACACAACATGTTATAGATTCAATATACCTTTAGCTATTGTGTTCTTTTATTGGTTGTAAGTCATCCATGTGAAGTGTCTTTATAGGGTTATTTTTTTTGATCGAAGGAAATATTTTATTCAATTTAGTTTTGAAATCTTTCTTAACATCATTGATATCGATTTCTTATTTTATTCAAACTAGTTTGAATCATGGAAATGTGCCCGATAAAGGACGAAACCCAAAGCGCCTAAAGCTGCTTCTTCTTTGATTACGTAAAAGATTAGTCAGGCATAGGCTGGATCGTAGCGGGGCTATTTGCCATGATGACTTCAAAGAATTGTATTGTTTTGAGTTCTTAAGAACGCTTCTTTAATGCACCCTCAAGTAGTGTTTCAATCTCTGTATATGAAGCTCATTAGATCCCTATTCACAATAGGATAAGTAATTCGGTTAAAGAAAAAATAAGCCAATGAACAGACCCCAACAATCATACAACAAACGGATTAAAGAACACACTATAAACCAATTTGTATACGTGTCCGCAGCACAAGTGAAGCTGTAGAAGGATATTAAAGCAGACATTGTTGGTTGTTATAATATAAAATTGAAAAATGTGTACCGGGTACAGGCGAAACGGCAAGAAATAATAATATCCTTGTGTAAGCTAACCAATCGTGACTTGAAGCTTTCGCCGGCTAGTGACGTGCAGCGCATTCTAATCGATAACTGCACTAATATTACGCTACGGTTACTAGAGGCAGACAGAAGAGTTGGTTGGTACGTATGCTTTGGTATTATTACGCCTGTATATCCTAAAAATGTAGGTAGAGGCAAACAAAACGTGATAGGGGCTGATCTAGCTATAACGTACTACTGACAGAACGTGATGACATATGCTTGCCCTTGGCATCAAAACTTAATTCGCGTTTTGGAACATAAGAACAATGAGAATTACCAGATGATGATACATAATTTATATATCTTTAAAAAAACTTTCTGCCATAAGCTTAGAAGATATAAGGGTTGACATCCAAGATCAACAGACGTGGATAAACCCAATTCCGCTAAAACTATTTCCTAAACCCTCGTAAATATATTAAATCCATATCCCGATTATCATTGCTTCGCGTAATTTGAATGGGAAATATAAATAACCGGGGGATGCCCAACAATGAGGTAATTCTTAATAGAATAAGTTTGAAGAACCCCTTTGTTGAGGTCTGAAGATACTGTGGCTACCTTTGAACCTCAAGCCTTTGTTATCTATTCGTGTATATAAAGTAAGTATACTTCCCCAAAATTCTAGTTTTTGGGTCGAGTCGTCTCGCTTGGATAATAATTTAGTAATATTTGGATTTAGCCCTTTAGGCTTTTTGTAAAAGAAATTTTATGATATACGGAGAGTTATGGGAGCCAGTTTATGACTGACAGAAGCACAAGACTATGCAATCTAGCTTTTATTACATGTGTACTTGTAACACCTTAAACTAATTGTAGTGTTATTTTTCGTTTTTTCTGGCACCAGCTGTTAGATAGGTAATTCCAAATTACCTACGTCATGTTGAGGAACATAGAGACTAGTCTTAATTGGCTTTTATAAAAACATCGACAAGTCGATCACCGCCCACAACACTAAACGCTCGGAGCGATCAAATCGTATCCATACATTAAGAGCATTCATAGCTCGTAGAGGCCCTGTCGCTTAATGCAATTCATTGTACAAGGATCCTTGCAGTAACCAAAATTACAAGACCTGCTGCCTCTCCCGCTGAACCCTTACAACAATACTACACAAACGGGAAAAGGTTCAACACGAGAGCTCAAGTTATGTTGGACCTCGGATCGCTTGCATACATTTTGGCAAGTATAATCTGAGCTCCTTCACCCTTTTCGATGCAAGTGAAATCAGGTTTTAAGGGGTAAAGTCAGAGAGTGGTATAGATCAAGACATTTTGGTCGCCGTCAGTCAGATGAAGCCTGCACAGTGCTTCGATTTACAAACTTAAAAGGATTGGCGTCGAGATTTTAAAATTTTAAGATTAAATGCTGTTTATAGAATGTTTATGGATTGATAGAGAAATGAAGTCACAACATATTTTTTAGTTTATTTTTAGGAGGTCCTTGTGCAAAGGTCTTCTTCACTTTTGTTTGTCTCCTCAGTTTGTTGATTAATTTTTACGTGTATTTCAGACTCGGAGATGTATTGAAAATTAACAATTTCCATGACGCTATTTGTTCAAGGTATATTTGAATGATGATACTTTTTATATTCTGATACCCTCAGGTGTTATCCGTAGAGATAAGCAGAAGTGTATGCATACCTAATGATGGATAAAAATATATTATGGTTTTTAAAAGTGTAAATTACGCCATCGGGCACATAATAAAGAATGTAAAGTATTCACTAATCCGGGACTTTATTTGTGTCACTAGAAATTTAACTATTATTGATTCCTAACTCCATCTAAATATTTATATGGAAATTATATGATCAAAGTTATAAGTAGTAGTAATAAGTACCACATTGCCTGTTTATAGTGTTCTAATCATTGATATCAATTTTTGTTTACTTACAAAATAAAATGTTGTAGCCGAAAACAAATTCTAGCGTTCTTGACTTAAAAATCAAATTACAATAATCGAACTCATTCGTGTGATACATTAAAGTTTCGTGGGCTATTATCAAACTTATTTGTTTACATGAAAAAAGTAACAAAAAGGAAATAATAAAAACCATGTCATCGTTATTCCACGATTTCAAGGTACGCACTAAATTAGACAATAAACATAAAAATAACACAACGCCACAGGTAATGGGCCGTAAATAAAATAAAAATAACTATACAGCACACATTGGAAATCAATAAAAAAACGACTCAATAGGTCAATAAAAAAAAACTTATTTTGTCATATAAATCTTGTTGACGGACTCAAATAGTACCAGCGAATGTTTTTAACCCCTGGCAAAAATAATAAGCTATTTTCGACTTTATTATATTAGACGCAGGGTTGCAAATCGAATTCAAAACAGTTTTTGTAACTTTGTAGTAAATAGTTTTATGAAAACAGGCTGTTTTATGACCGCCAGCCGAATGTCTAGGTGGTAACTTAGTAGATGGAGCTCTCAAACAATATTCAACTTTATCCTGAGTTAATAGGGTGCTATTTTATGTCGCAAATGTTGTATTAAGGGGTCGTTTGGTAGTCTCCATTGTCAATCAATAGATCTATCGCAAGAATGTAAGGATTCATTCAGTCACTTTGATGTTTCACGTTATGGTACACAACTTTGGTATGAATGCGTATACTTATATGAATAGTTCGATAACATTATGGATGGCCGGCATAGGGAAGGAATAACGTATTACTAATATTACTATACAATTCAAATTAAATTGAAACCGATATGTGGCTGGCGGTATTCATTTCGTTATTATTTGATGTTTGACGATAAGGGTGCGAGAGAACATATTGAGCAAATTAAGTGTCAATTCTGTCGTACTTATTCGTAGTGAAGTTAATACCGTATTTTTTTAAACAGCTTTTTGGCTGTAGAATGTAGGGATGTCTTTAAAACACACTTTTAGAAGAACACTTTCGTTGCGTGGATACAATTAAAAACCAAATTAATTAATTATGTTATTCCTGTAACTATCTTGAGAAATTGGCTGCTTCCCATCTAAAGGAGGGAAAGTAATAAGCGTTAACCAAATCTTCAATTAAGTGTAGCTAATTAGACCAATTTCCAGATTTTAACACAATGCTTTTCTTTACTATTAGGAAAATTTAATTTTCTTTACTAAAGACATTGAGATAACCTTATTTGTATGAATAATACTACCCTATGTGACATTTTAAATATTTCAAGTATCTTGTATAAGTCTTAGCTAATCAGTTAGGCTTGACTCTACTTTCTAAACTAAGTGACTGACTATTTACTTTTTCATGTCATATCATTTAGCATCAAAATTCCCCTCCATTCATCCTCACCATCCGTCCTAAGTCGACATAATATTGCTAGGGAAAGGTTAAAACTTCTTCCGGTTTTCAAAATAGCCCTTTTATGTACACCAGAGAAGATTCTGTGCGTAAAAGTCTGTGGGGGGCGCCTATTTGAGTAATAGTGGATGTAGCCGCGCGGGGGGCGTCGGCAAAAAACTTACATAATAAGAGCATACCTCACCATAGATAAGTGCGGTCAACATTGGGTAAGATGTAGGGATAGCACAGACATTCTGAGTATATTTTGGCTTTTTTATTTCTAAAACTTTAATTTACGTCCATGCCTGTATTCCCTGAAGGGATAGGCAGAGATCCACGTATACTACACCTACATGTCGCCTGTTACGTTATAGGTTTCAACGTAATAGGGGGTGAGCCTATTGCTATGGACCGGGCATAAATCCAGACTCCGTGCTGCTACTGAAAATTACCTGATGGAAAAACTAGGAACACTTGGTGTCATCCTATATTATCCTCCGAGATGCGAACTTATTGCTAAGATGACAAATAAATAATAACCTTGTGTGTTATAGTACCCACCCTGGACTACGTTGCAGACGTTTCCAAGGGCATCGTTACCAATGTTTGTTTTTTTGTAAGCCGTACTTTTTCGTCCCCGCTGACCAAGCGAAGGGCGCGATCTAAAATAAGATATGTACCGACCTGCGGACCGCATAAATACACCCAATATCAACCTTTGGCGTTATGTATATGTCCCCTCTGAGTGAAGGTCTCGGAGAGTCGGACTTGAGGGTCAGTCCAGAACACGATATTTCTATATTATTTAGCTTTGAACAGTTGTAGTTTTTTAGGCTTTGAGGAGACCGATTGAGAACACAGTTCCATTCTGGTTTCGGGAACCGAATCGTGAATAGCAACGACCCTTGTATGGGCCCTATAGATTAATCGATGAGCCCATACCAGGTCCGTCGTTGTTTTTGATTTACTTCCCAGTTGTTGAAGCCTATTGAAGCTCACCACTGTCTATCATTGTCAACATGAGGTTGTAAAGACTCCTGATTTTCTGATCTCTGTCTCACAATCAGGAAGGTACCACATCCTTGATCAAATGATTTCTAATCAACTTAGCGACAGTACATTACTTTAAGCATAATTTTACGATACTATTACGACACCATATAAATTTTCATTAAAAAGGCCTCATTCTTTACGAAAGAAATATGATAATCTATTGAACCGCGGGTCGAGTCGTGATCTCGATATAATCGCGATACATCTCGATAGATCGTATCGATTTAAAGAATCGATTCGAAATCGTTCGACCTTGGTATTGACGAGTCGTAAAGATCCCGATATTAGATTAATGGTTAACAATACTGTTTTGGACGCATTAAAATTCTTTTGTGGTTTTAAATTATGGTTTTAGGACAATAAAGCTTTGAGATGTACGGGTTTTGAAACTCATTAGTTCTGTTGCTAAGTACATAATATGATATTGTATCTCTTAGTATTATCAGGCAAAGCGTTTTTTCATGTTGTTTATGTATTACTTTAGTTTATGATTCTACCGTAAAAATACTCTGCCAGCAGATGTCAATGTATTTACATTGTACCGAAAATACAAGAAATACACTAGAAAGCTCATTATTTGAACCTATTGATGGCGTCAACACAGACTAGCTAATATTAAATAAGCGAAAAAAGGTTGGGCAGGAATCAAGGATGTAAGAAAGACATTTGACCTGATCACCATACTAAATCGGAGTAACACGTCTCAATTATCAAAGAATTCATTAATTGATATTACCATATCGCACAAGATCCTGCAATTCTTGTCTGAAACGAAAGCTAAAACGTTCTGCCCAATTAGCAAACATTATCGTTAACGAGGCAACATTTAAACTAATCAAAGTGAAGTTTCTCTCGACTGGTACGGTACAATTAGCGGGTGTGTAATTATCTAAAAAGAGGGGCATAAAGATGACCATTACAATGGTAGGTCGTGACGCGCGCGCAGCTATAGACACGACTCGCGACGCGCTGCCACGGACATGGGCGAGGCCACAGGGCCGGACTTAGACTGTACCAATGTGGTAATACATTCGAAAGAATAATAATAAAATATATTTCTTCCTCACCAAAACCGAAATATATTTATAAACATAAGCTTAATCAAGGGTGCAACACAATATTCCGGTTGCAATAATAAGATTCCGCCTTAATATATTGTACTAATTAACAAAACTAGATACATTTTGGAGTTCTATACCTTATTCTTACCTCGGAAACAAAGGAAGTAGTCGTTCTTCCCCCATTCTTCTCCATTGAAAGATATAAGTAACAGTAGAGCCTGACAATGGACATGCATCATTGGTAACTAAATTATTCGCATGATTACAAATCTTTGTCATTGTAATTTTACGAAGATTCAACAAATTTTTGTATGTTTTGACTCACAATTTCCCATTATCGGCTTTTTTATTTACGAACAACAGTCGAAAGTTTGGGAACCCTCTTTGAGGCTTATAAAACATACTTTAATGGGTTTTTATTTGCTTTTAAGGGTTTAAGTTTGAGGTTAATACACGTGGGGAATACAGTTTTCCATGAAAACTTCTTACATAACCTGTTACAGTGATAAGGGTATTCTCAGAACCACCGTCTAAGTATGTTCTTAGAAAATGACAATTGAATGAACCTCTCTATCACATAAAAGTACATTTCTATGTTAATTCATTTATCTTCTATTTCTGAAAATAAATCATGGAACTTTGAAATAAAACAAAATTTACAGATTTTTACGAAATTGTACGTAAAGTATTTGGAATGTTAGGACCAATGTATGTGACAGAAATAATCAAATCATGGAACTGTTATAATAAGGACTTAAATTCGAGGGCTTCAATGTACGAGACGCAATAATATACTTAAGTGCAACAGTTTATAAGTTTCATATTAGGGATAAAAACTAGTCATCGCTTTACTGTGTAACATGCCAATGTAATCCAGTTATGCAATAAATATATTTTTTATCCCTGGTGGGATACTTTTGTTGGGACAGTTCATTGGTCATAAGTCCCATGTAATAGGAAGAAGCTTATTGCCATGCATTGGATGCATACATATGATATTAATTAAAATTCCAGGAACTCAAACTGTCTATTTCTCTCCGCAGCAACATCTCTACTGTTGACTATATCAATTAACAATCATAATAATAAACTATGTGCAGAACTGCAAACCCCTTGCTCATGTATAAAAATAAACAAACTACAGTCGCCGACAAAAAAGTTAACACACAAAAATGACAACAAAAACCCGCTATGAGTCCGGTCCACAATCCATTTAGAGAGATAGCATCGACTAGAGAATTATTAAGTCATTATAAGTACGCAAAGGTCACAACTTGGTATTATCTAAGTCTTCGATCATAAATGAAGCATTGTACCTGATTGTACTCGTGTAATGTGTCGCTATGCGGTACAGTGCTTAGCCCATAACATTACATTTACTTTTTAATTGACGACCTGACGATTTGACGACCTGATTAGCGCAGTGGCTAAGCGATTGGACTGCTGCGCTCAGGGTCGCGGGTTCGATTCCCGCACGGGGCAAAACTTTGTGCGAACCACAGATGTTTGTCCCGAGTCTGGGTGTTAGTGTATGTGATATTTCATGTTTGTGAAACGCACCCACGACACAGGAGAAAATCCTAGTGTGGGGCGACGTTTTTTTTTTAAAAAAAAAAAAAAAAAAAAAAAAAATTGGGTGTGTAAGATGTATTGAGGTTTTCACTTTGCTTATTGAATCAACCTTCTGATTTGTCTCAGATTGTGGTATCTATCATCTGCCTAGTTTAATTCCAACTATGATGGAGATACCAGGTACTGTCAAATAAAGCACAGTACCGATGTTCTACATGGGGTGACTGTTCATTTGACCACCACAACCCAGTACCTGGGTTACGGTTATTACGATGGCATCATTGATTGTCAAACTTTCGAGTTTGCATTACAATTACCAGAGTACGTCCATATAAGCTTTGTCCTTATAGCTCTCAAAATATTTTTAAGTGCCTGAAAGCGTTATACGTATTTTTGGTGACAAATGTTAAATAGGATTTCAATTGAAACAGTATATGACGACTTGATTAGTGCAGTGGCTAAGCGATTTGTGCGATCCGCAGATGTTTATCCCGACATTGGGTATTTGAGTATGTGATATTTCATTGTTTGTAACACGCACCCATGACACAGGAGAAATAACTAGTGTGGGGCAAAAAAAAAAAAAAAAGATTTGTGCCTGTGAAATGGCAATAGGTAGACATCGACCACTACAGCAACAACTCTTGACCGAATTTGGATGAGCTAACAGTTACTCTACTACCTCTCCTTAGCTACGGTGTATATGGTATTAAAATATTTATATTAAACAATAATATGTTTTTAATTAATTGCTGTCTGAGTGCTTAGTTAATTATTCAATGAATTTGCTATTAAATGATGCTCAAGATGATATATGGATGTGATTAAATTTTGGTAAAAGGATGATTTATATTAACCTTTACGTCAAGTTGTCTCAAGAATTACATTATATTATTATCTACTCCACATCTTAAACGTTTACAATATTTAATTTATAATGTAGCGCGTATTTGTAGAAGATTAGCTGCGCCCCGCGGTGTTACCCGCTATATTTTTTCGGGATAAAAAGTAGCCTATGTGTTAATCCAGGATGTTAGCTCCCTCTATATGAAATTTCATTAAAATCCATTCTGTAATTTTTACGTGAAAGAGTAACAAATATCCATTCATACTTACGTACTTTCGCGTTTATAATATCAATAGGGGTTTCAATAATTTTTAGAAAGCAGCGTTTTCGAAATTCTCTGATTCGCTCGTTGCTTTGGCTAACTCGTAAGTATCGTAAGAGGCTATTGCCATCAACCAGGCACAGATATATAGTCTCCGTGCTGCAACTTTGCCCGACCCGGAATTCGAACCCAACACCTCATGCTCAGCAGTCCCGCTTAGAGACAAACGTCGCTAAGCAGGACTCTAGTAGGTCGCGTAACTTTATGTATGTTAGCTTGTTTCTTCTTAGCTAAAGTACTAAGAAGCAGAGAAGGGTGGGCTGGTATTTGGCGGTAGTCATAAATTAATGTTAAAACGTGACTATTTCTTATTAGAAAGTATTTATAGTACTTACGAGGGTCAAACTGAAAGTTCTTAGAAAATCAAAAACTGATTACATTAGCCAGTTATTAGTTTTATTATATCTTTTCAAAATATTGTCCATTCACGTCAATACACCGCTGCATGCGATGGAACCACTGGGAAAAGCACTTTGCCCACTCGTCTTTAGGGTTCTCTTCAATGGCATCGCGATACGCAGCCACCGCTTCTTCAGCATTCATAAACCGCTTTCCTTTAAGTTTTTCTTGAATTTTTGGAAATAAATAAAAATCACAAGGGGCGAGGTCGGGGCTATACGGCGGGTGACCCAGTAATTCAACGTTTGATGTCGCCAAATAGTCGATCGTTCGCTTAGCGGTGTGCGACGAGGCGTTGTCGTGGTGAAGGAGGATCCTACTGCGAGGTCGTTTCTCTCGAACTTTTTCCAAGACAAGTGGCAAACAATTGGTAGTGTACCATTCTGCAGAAACTGTTTTTTGATCCTCTAACACAATTGTTGCGAAATGACCTATCCTTCCAAAGAACGAGGCCACCATTTTTTTTCCCGCACTTCGATCTCTCTTCACTTTAGTTGGCAACCTCTCGAAAGGAAACACCCACTGAGCAGATTGTCTTTTGGTTTCAGGATCATAACAGTAAATCCAGCTTTCGTCACCTGTTAGTATGTCGAACACAGCATTTGAGTCACCTCCGTTAAATCTTTCAATCATTTTACGGCACCAATCCACACGATGGAGTTTTTGAGCCTCAGTCAAATTATGAGGTATCCACCGGGCGCAAAGCTTCCTGACTGCTAAATGTTCGTGGAGGATTTTGTGCACTTGACTCATACCGATGCCTAAGCTTGTCCGAATCTGCTGATAGGTCACTCTTTTGTCAGTCTCTATCATACGCCGCACAACACAGATGTTATCTTCAGTCGTCGCCGTAGGTAGAAGGCCGTCCCTCACGTAAATCATCAGTGAGATTAGTGCGACCACGTTTAAACTCATTAAACCAGTTGTAAACTGTCGCACGAGATGGGGCTTCATCGTGAAAGGCCAATCGTAGTCTATCATAACTTTCTTGTTGACTTAAATGACATCGAAAGTCATAAAAAATCATTGCACGAAAATTTTCTCGTGTTAAATTCATGTTGACGTGACACAGACAATTTTCAATTTGCCGCCAAATCGTAAAACAAATGACAAATTAATGAAATATATACTCAGTAATATTGGCAAAGAGTTCTATTTTCAAATTTTAGAATTATTTTTTTATTATATTGTTTATAAGTGGCCAGTTCTAAGAACTTTCAGTTTGACCCTCGTATTAGGGTAGACGACATTTTTTATCTTTTTGCAGGAGCTTTTATTCTTGCGAGTGACACTATTTTATTGCAATGTCCGGTAAGTACATTAACAGATATGAACCTGACATACTTAATCGCCTAGATACTAATATCTACAGACTTTACAAATACCTGTAGCTACACGAACGCCGTGGTACTAGATCATTATTAAAAATTAAATTAATTACGTTTCGTTGTAAATAAATATGATATAATTAAAACCTATAATTATAATAGTTCTGGGCACATGCGGGCGGAATTAATTGTTGAAAGCTGGTCTTGAATCAATTATTTTCAGCGCTTACTTTTTGTATTATAATAAAACTTGAGCCGGAGTCAACGATGGCTTCGTAGATATGAACTTGTATACGTTATAAAAGTCAAACGAGATATAATATATACTTATTATCGGGTTGTACTGAGAAGTATTTCTTAAATTCCTAAATAAATTAAACTAATTAAAACTAAATTATCAAATAAAAAGGTCTTGGTGGTTGTATTGTTGGATTATGGTTGACGATCTGAGTTCAATGTGAGCAAGTTGCAATGTGACTATTAATCTTACTGCAGAAGAAAAATGTCAATAAGCTCACACATATAAGGTACATGGGAGTAAGATAACTATTTCATATTGTTACATCATCATCAGCCGGAAGACGTCCACTGTCGAACAAAGGCCTCCCTCTTAGAATGGGGGGGGGGGTGCCATAGTCCCCACGGGGGTAGTCAATTCTAGGCCGGATACCACACGGAAAATTGTTGCACATAGTATGAAAATCAACTTCCAACCCAACTGAAAACCAACTGTAAGAATACCATGTCACCAGCGACCAAAATACACGAAGGTACCAAAGCCATGTATCGAAATTAATGAAGCGCTTGAAATCCGGTCCAAAATATTATCGTACACAATGCATTTTTGACATTTCGCTAAAATTCAAAAGAATAAACGTCAAAGGACATCTGGAAAAATTACCGTTAAAAAAACGTAATGATTGACGGAAAAATCGTGCCGAATTCTGCTCACAATGCCTCAATTTAAGATTCTCCTTCATAAATATAAACCGTTACAATTTTTGTGGAATTTTAAACGGAGCAGTAGGTACACTGTGGTGCGGTTGATTTTTTCTGGACAAAAAAAAATAACAGTAAAATTTGCATGAATTACGTAATTTATATCTTTTCCGTGTTCATTGTCATTCAGAAGGTGTGCGTATTTAAGAATCGCGGCTTTTGTTAAGGGCTCGCACATTTTTGTAAAATTGAGTTGAGTTGTAAATTCTTGGCAGTATTTATTTATTTTATTTGTACTTTAAATCGTGCGTTTTGAGGTAGCTATTGTAGTGTTACTTACAAATATAGGTCTTTATTAATACGATCTACCTCGCTGGTCTGGTGGTGGTGTACTTAGCAGAGCTGCAGGTCCTGGGTGCGGATCCCCGGTCGGGAAAAGTATTATTAGGTTTTTCCATTAGGCAATTCTCGGTAATTCTTGATACTTGCCCGGTTAATGGCAATAGACTCGGGACCTATAACATTACAGGCGAAATATGAGTGTACTCTGCGTATAGGTATCTGTGTATAGATCTACCTCTGCAAAAAAGCGGCTCTTTATACCATATTACTCTCAAAGTTCTTTTTTTTTATAATATTTCTTATGTATACATAAATTGTTATAAAATAATTTATGTATATTTACCTAAAAGTTTTGTGTGTACTCCACACAAAAATCAAACGCAATGCCTTTAAAGCACTTGAAATAACCTTGTGTTTGCAAAATTAATAACCAAATTAAGTAAGCAATCAGAAGAAAATGTACAAACTCATTAACGTTCTTTATCAAATAGAAATTGGTTCGTCGTAACAACATAATTATAGTTCATTAGTCTTGAAAATCATGTATTCAAATCCCGAAAATTTAATACTTCAAAGATATTTTACTTACAAAAATTTTCATATAAATGAATATTGAAATATAACGTGAATTATCATAATATTTATATAACAATAGTTTTAATTTAGTTCTTATTCAGAAAAACTTAACAAATCTATTTTAACAACTTTGACTTAGTAATATAATTTCTTTGAAGACTAATCTTTGTAATTTCAATTTGTTTGAAAATGTTGTTCTGTATTTTATTGAAAAATATTTATACAGCGCCTAATTTCTTGTCATTAAAATTTTAATTTGTGATAAATATTTTATCAACCAACCCCATTGGCTCAGTAGCTTGGTACTGCACAAAAGACCGCACATTCGATTACCATGAAGTATTAAAGCAGGATAGTTAAAGTTGTTAAAGCGAGATACCGCATTTCACTGCATATAGCGGCGTCTCGCTTTCACATCGTGAACTGTTCTGCTTTAAGAGTTATTGGTAAGAGGGTTGTTTAGAACTATTAATTGACTGTGCGATCATAAGATATCTGTGTGTAATAATCCATGTCTTACAAATGACCCACGATAAAGGACGTATCACTGGAGTAAGGAGGAGTGAGCCTTTTTTAAATTGATCCTATCTAAGACGAATAGATATCTACTCCTATTCATTCTTGCTTCCCTTGCATATCTTGCTAATTTTAAAGTGACCTTGATCGAACAATTCCGTACCCCATAGAATACTATTCACGCTATAAAGCCAAAGGGACTAACGATACTAATTACTTAGCATAAACGCCGAAGTTTGACCACAAAGCAGTTTAACTGCGCACACATAAACGGTTAAACAAACTGCTTACTAATGAGTATGGGGTTACTCTGAATCTAAATAGTAGATATAATAAATACTGTCTATATAACGAATGGAAATTAGTTGATCAAAATTCAAGGTAAACTTTATATTTTAGCCTGGATTTTACGTGTACCTTACCTATGTAATTATGATTTCATTTTAGTCACAGGCAGTTGTGGCAGATCTGAACTGAAACTACATAGACAACTGCGCAAGGTATTATTATTATAGTTCACAAATGCTTTTTTTTTAAACTTGTCTCTTAAGGAGCTCTTACTGCTTAACCTGTCGTTCGGCGAGACCTAATAAAAGGCCTCTAGCCAGGAGTTCGCAAATGCGCAAACACATGGGCATTCATAGTAGGTATACATACATATAATAATAATGAATTCATTTATTTTAGTATATATTTATGTATAATACTTTATGGTACACCATAACGATTGTAGGTCTGGACTCATAGTCCGACTGGCAGAATAGAGAGAGACGCTGGACCAAAGGTAAGATATAATATAAGATATATTCACAGTGCAAAGAACGGTCACCGATCTAAAGACAGACTGCAGCAAGTAATGCTTGACATCACAACTCAAGGGTTCTGCGAGGTCCACGCATTTATCGTAGCTTCTTCAAATTGAACATATTACTATACCTATAGGACTACAGGTATATATGATATGATTAAAAGCGAGTCCGATAACAACGGAAACTATAATAAAGTATGATAACAAACTAAATTGTGTGAGTTCCGGTTACAAAGGGACCACCCTGTAGCTTCCTAGTGTCATACATGATTGAAGGAGCATTAATATAAACACAGGCCCTCTGGGAGGTCCGAACTTCACTGAGAAGCGTAGAGGAACCCACTGTGTTGAAGTTATATTATCTCTCCGTCAAAAAATATTGGATTTTTTATATTTTATAAACAATATAGGTGTCTACTCGGCTGAGTTTAAAAGATCTGAAGTCAATACCCTTTTTCTGATGAATATGGATAATTCAATTTATGACGTCATGCTCGTATAGGTTAGAGTTCCAAAGAGTGTCAAAGGGGTGAAGCCTGTTAACCAAGTACATTTCAGACTCTGTGCTGCTAATCTAGAGAACTCACTGATACCCCCCTGATGACCTGATTAGCGCGATGGCTAAGCCATTGGACTCTCTGCACTTAAGGTTGGGGTTCGATTCCACCACGGGACAAATAGTTGAGCGACCCACAGATGTTTGTTCCAAGCCTGGGTTTTTGTGTATGTGATATTCCATGTTTGTGAAACGCACCCACGATACCGAAGAAATCCCTAATCTGGGTCGACGGTTTTTTTTTCTAATATTCAACCTAGCCAGAAAGTCGAACCCAAGACCTCGTGCCCAGTGGTCGCACATCCGACCACTAGACCAAGTAGGCAGTCCAAAACCCATAATCACCTATATAACATATAGCATGTTGATATATAACTCATTGTACGTATGTATAGTAGACATTTCATAGTATTGTTCTACATAGAGAATAAGGTCTTAGGTATAAAGATTACAATTGCGCCGGTAATCACAGGTTGGTGGTCATGCGCTCTACTTACGTGTTCTATGTAGTTATGTGCGGCTGCGTGGGAAAATATGTATATGCGCCCGCGCAGGCCCGCGCTGTTATGATGGAGTGGAATAATACATATTGGTTATGTGACGTCACTGCAAAGTGCTAATTCTTTGGTTAACGTTTTAAAAGATAAGTTTAATAGTCTTAATAATTATAATCAAGGGAAGGTTAATTAGTATCCCACCAATTTGTCTCTGATATTAGACTATGATAGTATAAAATAGAAAGCATAGGATAACACTACTTATAACGTGGGACAGTGAAAAGTTAACATTATAATAAAGCTGCATGAAAAGAGTCTCGACAAGCCTCAATTAATCGTACGACACAAACAAACTAATATTATAATTTTAGCCTAATAGTTATTTATGCTTGCGATACTATCATCATCACCATGTTGAATGAAGGGGGGGAGGTGCCATAATCCCCACGCTTGGCAAGCGGTTTGGTGGTTGCAGTATTGGTAATGAACTTACAGAAGACGCTGCTGCCCATCTTCTGGATTTTTCCTTAATCGCCTCTTACGACACCCACGGGAGGAAAAGGTGTGGTCAATTCTAGGCCGAAAACTTTGACCGCCCGGAAACGGACTATCATATCAAAGGGCTGCATCTTTTCCGTTTGAGGTTCAATAGCAGTTAAAACTTGGCCTTACGCCTGTAGGAGTTAGGAGCTTTTTGGAGTTTCTTGCCGGTTCTTCTCCATAAGAATGACTTTATCGAACTAATCAAGTAGTAAATTGACGTACCGTAAGTGCCTGTAATTAAAATTAATAAATTGAATTTGACTCCGTAGGTACTCATTTTATCTTATAGCTGAGGCCGCTGGTAGCGTTAATCCCTGAGGTGCAGGTTCGATTCCCACAGCATTCGTTAAGTTTTAGGTATCTTTAATAGAGGTGTTAATTTATTAACGGCTTTCTGGTAACATTCAGTTTTGATCATTAACTTAAGTTTATTAACAGCACATAAAAGGGAATGAACGATCGTCGCTTTAGTATGTGGAGGTGGATAACTGTATTGCGTGTGGTCTGAGGTTCGATTATAAGTTGGGTTGATAGTATGCGAATCTAGATACATTCCCATAGACTTTTTGACGTACAACTAACGTACAGCTGTATTGATAAGAACCGAATAATTGGCAACTTGCCTAATGAAAAGAAAATTACAATGACTACAAAGGAGGTTTGGTAAGCCGATAGCAATTCCGGTATTTATTCGTATTTGCGGAGCTTCTATTTATTTGTATAAAGGACGATAAAACTGAAAGCTAAACCTCCTTCCTAAATTAGCAGTAACGACTAACGCCTGTACACACATTGCGAAGACGCCTCAATCATTCGCGATCGCACCATACAGCGACAATAAAAATAATTTTAAACGCATCGTAAAACCGAAATCGAATTTCAAAGAATGTTTCAAACGTACCAACAGAACAAAGATTCCGAAAATATTATTTTTATGAGTACAAAAGCATAATACAAGTTTATACTGCGTATTCTCCTGTCGCTCATAAGGCGGTATTAGCGCGATAATTTACGATAATTTTTGGCATTTATCGTTCTATGTCAACTGTGGGTCGATGAGTTTTTATGCGCAGACGCACTGTGATTCATTCGCGGGACAAAGATTATTTTGTAGAGCAGACTGTATTCTAAAAAAGTTATTTTCTTTTTATTTTCCTTTGTACATCTCAAACAGTAATGACCTTTGAGTTATTTACTACAAGCCAGGGAAATCTATTAGATTACCTAGAGTTGGTAGAGTTAGACCCAAACGTTAATGTGATTACACAATAATGTATTTTTGATCTTTTTTGCCTAGTTTAGTCACAATTACATGAACCTACAAGTTATTATCACCCCTGAAGTTTAAACTTGGGTATATATAAAAATATTCGATTGATCATGGCCCATACCTTGGTATGGTGGTATGGTATTGCTGGGCATTTTCCGCACTTAGCCTCTTTAGTGGGCCATTGTGCGTGAAGGGTTTTTTCTTTTATTCCAACCATCCCAGATCATCCCAGAAAGCGAGCGCCTTTTCAGGTTGCTACAAGCCTCCGGTAGTGATGCTGGGCATTGGAGGATTCGGGCCCGTTGATCGGCCACACTGCCGCACTCCAGGAGCACGTGATGTGGCGTTTCTTCTGCCTCCATGCAGCCTCTGCATAGAGGGCTGTCCGTCACACCTATTGTAAACAGGTGTTTGTTTAGGGGGCAGTGTCCTGTAATTGTACCCAGTACTTTACGGACTCTGTCCCTGTTTAATCTGGTGAGATTGCGGGCAAACTTTTTCGAGGCCGCCGGAATCGCATTCTTTGTCTGCCTGCAACCTGCACAACCTGCCCATACCTTATAACCGGTTGAACTGATTTTAATATAACATTTGCAAGAATCACCGCTAGAAAACATACTTTCGAATAAAAACAACCACATCAAAATCGGTTCACCCGTAACGGGTCCACAAACAGACAGACACACATAGCGGTCACATAACATCCTACTTTTACGTCGGGGGTTAAAAATGGAATCATTTATAAATTCCATATATAAAACAAACAGAAATCAAAATTCGAATCAATAAAGAAAATAGGCACAAAACACAAACCCCGTATTCGCATCACATCTCCAAAGCCTTGCTCTCTGCCATAAGCTTTCAAAACACGAGATTAATCCATGTCAGTGTAAACGCTACATTGTGCTCTCAGAGAAAGTTTACGACTCGCGCTGTATGGAAAAAATCGAATTTATTCGAAAAAAGTACGATTTATACGACTTTTATGCCTAACGGCTTTCAAGAGTGTTGTCTAATTGCGAAAGAATCCGTTTTGTGCGAAGATTTTTATTTTGTTTTGGGAAGGCTGGGTGCGTGTGCCCGCGTGGCTTGTTACATCGCATGTAACCGTAGACTATTCCATTGTACGAATACTACCTGTTAATAAATAAATAAAAAAGTAATTAAAATGTATAAACAAATGATTACAAAGTTATCCTAATGCATATTAATAATTTCTCAATATTTTCATTAAAACATTAACTTTCCCGAGCAGGGTCAACCTGTGGACTACTGTTTTATTATTCTGACAAATAATCTTAACCAGAAATAAGTTGTCTAGGAGTCAAACCCCAGTATGAAACGTAAACCCAAGCGCTGAGATACGGAGCCAACGGGTGACTATTGTTAAAGATGAGAAATATTTAGTACCTGCCTTGAGGAGTAGTGTGAATTGTTACAAAGGTGATAGATATGGCTTGGTAAACCAAAGGTCGCGAGTTCAAATAATAGCTTGAACTATTGGTGAAACTACTTGATGTTAAACATGGGTTTATGTATGTAGGTATGTTTGTCTGTCTGTTTTAAAGGTTTAGAATAGTTTGCATAAACAATGCTAATTTAATGTGGTTATAAATACGTTTTTTTTTGTTTCAGGGAGCCCACCACTTATAACTCTTGTCAGCCAGGGTCTACAGTGATAATAATTATTACGAACCATACATATTATAACTCCTGAAAGTAAAGTCTAAGTTATCATTTCCAGGAAACAGAAATGTGTGCTAAAGTAGATAAAGAAGGCTTCTATTACATACCCATATTTCCTCTAAGACAGTAGTACAAAGTTCCTCATCTTAGAAGGCAGTCTTTTCTCATTGATGAATTTCAAAACCTTGGGTTGTTGATACAGAATTTTCTCACAAAAATCCGGAGATTCTGTCTGATCGTATATCCGAAACAGTTTGGAATCCGAACTTAAGCTCGACAACGGTATGCAACCATGACCGATGAGATCAATTTAATATGGTGGTAACATGATGGTAGTGCTACAATAATCATTATATCAGCCTATTGCAGTCCACTGCAGGACGTAGGCCTTCCCCAGGGTACGCTACAAGGCCTGCTATCCCACTACAAGTTACTTAGAAGCGCGGCCAAGAACTAGAAGTCGTTTTTTGTAGCTTGTCTTTATGGGGGTTGTGCCCATAGTTGAGCCATGCTGGGCAGGCGGATTGGCAACCGCAGTTTAGTGAACGACACCTAGATAGGAGAACGCTGCTGCCTTTCCCCTGGAAATATCCCTTAGTCGGTACTACAGTAAGTAAAGATAAAAAATACTTGCTTATACCTATATAAGTACCGTACTTACTATTCCTAGCTGAGCAGCTGTTGTACAAAGTTTTTCCCTCCCATTCACATTATCACTTCACGGTCATAACTTCACGACTTATCCATTGTAGCATTATCTAATTGTAGGGATCTGTGATGTTTACATTTTTATTGTTACACTGTGTAAAATTTATGATTCGGCCTTATCATTACGCTCTGTTGGCAGCTGAATGGTACGTTTGATGGGCGTCGTAAATTATAAGCTTTGTCGGGACCAGGTTAACTGAATCGAGGGTCAGGTTTAGGCAGGGAATACTGGGGTTATTTGGTAAGTGGAGAATTATTTTAATGGTTATTTTCATTGAAGAATTATAGAGAATATTTTTTTCAAAATGGTGAAGGATTATTTGAAAAAAATGACCTATCAGTTATCAGTAACTTTAATTATCTTTTAAAAGGGTCAAGCAAGCAGCCGCTATATACCTTTAACAAAAATATTGATATTTTTATTAGTAAATGTCGATACATAGGTGACGCCTGATTTTTATGACAGTCGGCATGAACTTGCTAGAATCCTGACGTAGGGAGGTCTCGGATGCCTTAGAAAGTGATTTGTCAATGTCTACTTCTTCTTCTTTTTTGTATCGGCATGAGCCAATAGCCACATGGAATAGGACATGCCGTGGTGTTGAGATTGGTGAGTCAACAAGGATGGTAGCGAGGTAGACTCGTGAAGGCTTCTCTACAAAACAAATTTCCCTATGATCATTATTGGATCATGACGTTACGTACGGATTTCTATTTCATAATTGTGTACTTGTTTTAAAGAGAGTCATCTTAACAGTTAAGTTAATATCTTCACGAATCCCGTTACACTATTCCATGTATATGCGCTTAACTTCATCATTAAACATAATAGACCCTAAATGTTAATGTGTGGTTCTTCGCCCTTCAGTTCATGGTAACCAACCGTATTACCAAACATAACAATATTATTTTCAATCTAATTTCAACTCTATTCCACAACTATAAAAGACATAACAACTGCAAATAACATTGCTAAAATACTGACTAACATATTTTTTATTTGCGATTAAGTTAATCGAATTTGAACTTTGTTGGATTGTGATAGGGGTGTTAGTGTTGGTATGTAGTTTGGTAAAGTAAGCAAGGACATTGGTATAGGCAATAGAGGTACCAATAACGAAATAATTGCTAGATTGTTTGTACTATACATTATATAAATATGTCGGGTATATACATTAGAACAGATATATTCGTAATTTTGTTGATATTATATCATTTGCATGTTGATTGCTAATTTTGAATTGATATTAATATAAATGGTCGGTTATATGGACCGTGGATAAGTGCTTAATGTTAAGCTATAACTGTGGGTTTGATTTCCAGGATAAACATAATTGTAATGTGCAATCGTACTTCGTTTTTTTAGTTGTAATTATGACCATTTTAAGTATTCACACTTCCATACTAATATTATAAATGTAAAAATAACTGTCTGTTACGCCTTCCCGATTATACCGATGGATTTTAATGAAATTTGGCATCTAGAGAGTCTAAGACCTGAGAAAGGACATAGGCTAGTTAACACGGGCGAAGCCGCGGGCAAAAGCTGTTTAACATAAATGACGAAACACAAGCAATTTGAAGCTATTAATTATTTTAAGAAGACACATTATGAGACGGACGGAATTCAAACCTACACAGCTCAGATACTTTATCTCTTACCTACTGCACCAACGACATTGCCTTCAAATGACTAAAAAGTCCACAAAATGTTTGAAAAAGTCACATCTGGTCTGGATTCGAACCAGCTATATAAGCAACAGAACCTGACCTTCTACTTCTGAGTATAACCTAATAATTCATGATAATAGCTAACCTTTTACGTGTCGACAGGTAGCAAGCAGGCCGGTCCAAAAGCAGTGTTCTTATAAAGCTGTATTGAAATAAGTTCACAATCTCAGCTCAGTTGTATGTAAATTGTACAAACTCCACTATTTACTTGTTGACTTGATGCAAAGAGTATTTTATTTACAGATATGATGTTCTGTATAAACTACTATATACTTTGGGACAGTGGTTGCTAATCGTGACCGCTGAGTTGAGGTGCTGGGTTCAAATCCCGGGCTAAGCAAAGAGTCATTGGGTTTTTCTAGGTAATTCTCAGTCAGCAGTCTGGATTTGTGCCCGTTTGATAGCAATAGGCTCGCCCCTATTGCATTAGGACTTATATTATAATAGGTGACTAATATATAATAGGTAATTATATACGCACCTCTGATGATGTGATGTTGTTTTTATATACTGTGTAGTGAGTATAAAAGTCATGGCTGAAATTCATGGATTCCCGAAAATACACATTGCAGAAGTTATTATACAAACCAATGAATGAATTCAAATTTATGTAACTCACGTACTATATCTGTGTATTATTTTTTGAGTCAAAAGACTGATTGATTCGATATTGTACAAAGGGAAATGGTGAAATAACTGAAGAATTTAGTTTGTGTGACGTGGAAATTAATATTGAAATGCCAAACAACATAATTCAGCAATTTTATTTTATTTATTAGTTCAATTTCCAGCAACTTACTATCAAAAAATACCAAAGTGATCGCTTCTATAAAATTGGAAAATACTAGGAGCGCATAACAGCTACCGTGTTTCATAGAATAAAAACTCGTCGATATAAATATTGGAAAATAATTCCAGGAATTCTATCGGTTCGGCAGCTATTGGAAATAATAAAATTACTGTCGTATGTATAAAAGTTTTTAGTATAGGTTCGTTGATAGAAGTTTTGAGATACAATTATTAAAACTAGTGTAGTTTTTTTAATTGTATTTTTCAAGCCGTGTTTTCGTGATTACAAAGTCATAGACGGTGTACGCCTCGCTGACCTAGAAGTGGCAAAGTGCGACTACTGAGTGTTAAATCCTGGGTTCGTTTCTCGTGTTGAGCAAAATTAATAATTGTATTTTGCTGTAAATGTTAGTAACTTTATCCATTAACTATCTAAACAGCGCATAATAAATATAGAAGTTGTTAGTTCTTTACAAAAATGTTTTACCATCCATACCATGAACATAAACACTATTTAAGTTGATTAGTTGTTAACTGCAATAAAAAACTACAACACACCAACTCAAACTTGTATACTATGCACCTTCCGCCCCTTGTCATAGACAGAAAAATACGGAAACAGGAAAAACGCATGAATGAACTGAATGGAACGCAAAAAGTTCCACTCTTGTCGATTTACAGTTCATCAAATATTTTTGTTTACTGTTCACATAGCAAAGTTGTATTTATGTAATTTCTTATGTATTGGGTTTATTGTTACCCGACTGCACCAGGAGGGTTATGTTTTTACAACCAAGTAGGCATTAAATTAGAACACTTGTTCCTTACTTGTTATTTGTAAAATTCATCGAATCAATCTGAGGTATTTTTTCTGCAGATTTTTTTTATAATTTGAGTCTACAAAAACTAAAACTAGACTAAAAAGTAAAGCTATCGGGGTTGAATTCTTGAAATGATGGGTTTATCTCTTCATCCCTAATCATAAAAGGATTAAATTCATATTTCATAACAATATAGGTACATTGTGTTGAAATATAAAAAAACAATATTATTCATTGGAATTTTATAGTGCTTTGCAAAATATATTAGCAATAGTTTTCTGGGTAAATAACAAGATATATAGTTCTATTAAAAATACAAGGTTCAGCGTGCATATAACATTTAATAAACTACAATAGGTCCAAGAATTCAAGCATTGTCCCGTCATTAGCGCATGATTTACAACCAATTTACCAACTGAATTAAAAACAGCATAAAAAATAACGAACGCGATAAATAATCACATTTATAAACAATACTACGTCTGAATGAATGCACTATCAAGACGTGACAATTAGTTGGCCAGGTGTGGCCGTATCGCGCGTGCGCCGATTGCGCGGTGTTGATATTACACGTGTTCTTGTGCTCATCGCGCTGTTCGCACGATGTGCACGTAGGCACGGAAGTAGGGGAGGGGCGGGGGGAGGGGGATGCGGAAATTAATATAATTAGGTACTCGGTTATTAGGTTAATTCATTATCGTTTTAATTTGACGCTTATGTTTCCTAAATCGGTAAGCACAGGTCACTGTTTATGGTAATCTTTATTTTATAAATCAGTTGTAATTAAGATAATTAAGAGTTATATTAGTTTATGCCTTCTACTTCTGGATCACCGGGTATTGCTGGGATTACTCTGAAATTATATGCAGTAGCTAGAATCTTTCAGGAACTGTTAACAAGTACAACAATTGTAGATTTTTTTTTAACTTTTACATAACAATGCAGGCGTCATTGTAACTATGGTTATATATCTTATTACATAATGCTACGAATATAAGTAGTTCGATAACAATTCAGTTACAATAATTTGCCTCAAAGTGTAATATTGTCTAGTCTATGTTTACAAATTGATGCCAAGGTCGGCTGAGCCAGCGAACCTATCTTGTAAACTTGTAAGTTGTAACTTTCTAACTTGGAACTAAGTCGCGTGCTTACAACTCACAAGCGACTGTACTCAGTGTATTGTTTTTCTTTTATATTGATTACTTGAGTAGTGTTCTCGTAGCTTCACCTATGTTAATAATAATTATGTTTTTTTAGAAGAACTGCCTAGAACCCCGGCACAAGCAGTTCCTACTGTATGAGGATATTTGAAAGGGAATATAACATGCACAAAATCCCAGACTTTGGAAATGAAAAATTAAGGACCACTCAAATATCTGTCCAGCCCTCCTCTATCGGGACTGGAGATTAAACCCATCAATGTTAGCCTAGTCAGCTCGAAAAAGTTTAATTGTAACATAAAACATCAATTAAATCATTAAACACCATGCTTGCGTAATGTGTGTTGCTGGGCATGAAAGGGATCGAGAACCTGGCATTGATTCTCAACCAATTAAAAAAGTTCTCCTTCCGTAGTTCTAATATAACATGTATTGTAACTGTCAACCACGACCCGCGGGACCTGCCAGAAAATCCAAAAAGTTCATTAAACGCCTGCAATGAAACTTCTGAATTCCTACCGGTAACTCCCGACTCCCGACCTATGAGGGTAGTTGAGTGCTGAAAATTTAAAATACCTACATATTTCAAGCAAAACGCCAGCGGGCCGCAAAACGCTGAACTATTCAAATATAAGCTAGCTGGGTATTTAAGCGGTCGTTTTTTCAATGACTATGACCTCAAGTTTTGGTTTTCCGATGCGATTTTCAACCAACTTGTGTTGGTAGTTTTGCAGATTTAACGGCCCGTGAATATAGAATTGTAAAGGATATGTTTACGTGCTTTGATCGTGCGCGAAGTATGGGAACTTTATTTTGTAAAGCACAAACCACACACATGCTAGTCTAACATACATTATTTTTTTTATGTACCTATGATGTGTATGTATTGTAATCACTATAGTAAAGATATATTGTTTCTAGTTCACACTCATACATACCTACATATTTATACAATGACGCTTGTAAACCCAGAGGACCTTCTCATTTATAAGAAGCCTTACTTTAAGTTACATCGTAATTCTCACAATCTAGGTGGTGAACCTATTGACTAACATCTGCCCTATACCATAAACCCTTAAAACAGGATATTTTCCTATAGGTGGATCCTTATTTTTATATAGGTGTGGAAGCAAGGTGCCGCTATATGCAAGGTAGAGTGGCGTCCTGCTTCCACAACGGCTAATGTTCTGCTTTAAGAGTTATTATAAATATTACAGTCTTTGATACGACACGATTAATCGTGGTCGTAAAGTATGTAGTGCCCTACTTAAGTATGCAGCATACAGCGACCTCAGCAGAACTAATTTAGGCACAGTTCTGTTTCAATTACAAGAGAATGAGAACTGCACCTCTAACTTAAATGTTTGCCAACTTTTGAACGTTCATTGGTCCTTTTGGATTAGGTTTTTCGTTAGAAAATTGGTCTTTTTATTATTGGCAACTCAAAAGGTATATAGGTACTAGACATCGATTTATAATTGATTAGTTAGGTAGTAGATTACATTTACATAGATCATGACGACTCAATTGACGTAGTGGCTGAATTATTTATTGGACTGCTGCGCTAAGGGTTGCGGGTTCGATTCCCGCACCGGGCAAAACTTTGTGCGAACCACAGATGTTTGTCGCGAGTCTGGGTGTTTGTGTATGTGAATATTTCGTGTTTGTGAAACGCACCTACGATACAGGAGAAATTCCTACTGTGGGGCGACGTTTTTTTTAATAAAAATAAAATAAAAAAATTATGGGGTAACGGGGCGACGCAAAAAAAAGGAAAAAAAAAGAACTTTTACAAATGTATCGTTTCTGCATGTAAAATTTCTGTGAATATCTTCATAACTCAATATTATCTAAACTAGTTATGTAAAAGCCTCTGAAATGATATTATCATAAAATAATTTAATATTAAAAGTAGAAAACGTTATTCGCTATTATAAAACAAATATTAGTGTAACCCGCGACTCCAGACTAGCGCTGGAAGCTAAACGCACAGCTTCTAACTTTGTAATCTGCTCCAGAAAGTACTGCGAGTATTTTAAAAGAATATAAGGTAAGAAAACTCTTAGATGATAAAAAGTGGGCAGGCGGTAGTTGCAGCCACTCGACTGGGTTCAGTATAGTTCATAATGTGTTATTTTTTTGCAGATTGATCAATTGAAAACTATATTAATGAACTAGCTTATTATTCGGGTAAAGAAATTCTATTTTTGCCTACTAAACATGTTATTTATGTATCAAACGAATAAGCAATATTTTTGAACGAGATCCGATTTATTTTTTCTCTTCGCGTCAAGCCATAGTTGTTACATAAAGATTGCATATATAGCTGGATATTTTTAGTCAGTAACATTCTAGCTGACCGTGCAGGGCATCTAGGTCTAGATTAAGATCTATAATAGGTCATTTCCTTTACAGTTACTCGGTATTTGCATTCCAAAGAAACCACAAGGTTCCGTTTTTCCATTTTATTACGGGCCCCTAAAACTCGTAAGGTACCCGACTTCAACATCAAAACCTAACAAGGTTACATGTCTCGGAACATTTTACAAGTTATTGTAACGGTAACGACACGACACGGGCACGATATCCTAACTTTGTTCAGTTTTTCTTTGTTTTTGTCGATAGCCGGTGGTCAGATTGTTTAGTTATTATTTATGTAAGGTTGGTGTATGGATTACATTAATGTGAAAGTAGCTTCGACAGTCTGTTTAAACCACTGAACGGATTGTAACGAAATTTGATTTGAAGATAGCTCGAACTCTAGGAATTGCTCTGTTTATCCAAGTAAAGACGAGATAATTTGTATACTCAGAGGCAGTCGCAAGCTGAACCTTCTTCTTCTTATCGTATGGTTGAAGAACAACCTGGTGTCAGAGTTTAAACTACCTATAGGCCTCTGACATGGCTTTACACACCGTTGAAAAATCTCTCAGGTGTACTGGTTTCATCACGATGTTTTCCTTCACCATTTTTAGCAATTTACAACTAATTTATAATGCCTATGCAGCGTTGAACGTCAAACTTGCGACCTTTGACTTTGCACTCCAACGGTCATACACGAACTAAAGGTAGTTTATATTAATTATTAAATAAATTTGTAATCAAAACCAAAAATGTTTAATTACCTAAATTCATTTATATGAAGTGAATACCTACCCGTTTGCGCTATATTATTGTAAAGCGATTAAATATATTGGTCTATAACGTACATATCTAAGACAACTATATCGTCGAATTATTTGTAGATAAGTACAAATAATTCGACGATATAGTTGTCTTAGAAACCAGCAGTAGCCTCCAGTTCCTACATACAAACCTGCTGTCACAAGTTCTGTTGAGAGCCCTTCAAAGATCAGTAAGGCATGAAACTCCCTTTGCCACCGCAATGTGCTTTAGCCACAATCATTTTTCACAACCCTATTCTAAGGATGTGACGACCATATTTACTGATGGCGAACTATGTAAATTCTTAGGTGTCACAGAAGTAATACACTAGAAACCTTAGATAATCACTGTAGTATTTTTTTAGAAAATATAATATTATTAGTAAATTCAGGTTATGGCAAAATGTGGTGGAATTATAGTAGTTTCAAAAACACAATAGCAAGTAAGAGCAAGTAAAAAGCACCCTAAATTGATAAGCAAATACAGTGTGAGTGTAAGAAGCAAAAGGGTACATGTTGGAAGGGCGTGTAAGAATTGCAGCAAATCTATGGGCGCAGCCTACCCTTCTAGACATTAATTTCTTTCAATAATATACTACAAAATACTTACTTCTTCCATATCGATTTACAGAACAACAAAAGAAAGAGCCACTTCCCTCGCCTGCTAAGTCCTCACTAATTCTCTTTAAACACTTTCCAATTGTTACTCGCGAACTTGTTAACAATACTTTTTACTGTTCCGTGCCATCCCTAATGCTTAGTTCATTCGGGCCTCACAAAGCTCGGGGCCTTGTACCGATGGGAAAAAAGTTGAAACATCGACAAAAAAATATTTTTTTTAGTACGAATGCTGAAAACAAATCCCTTGCTGGGAACACATACAGTGTCTCCGTATTGGGATTTTTTGGGGATTTTCCTTTGGTATAAAATTCTGTTACCGAATGTGTACCGTTTTACATATAGATAGTTTGGGGAAGATCAAATGTGGCTGTGGTCGTGTGCAGCTTGCTGGAGCTTGGAATTTATTTGTTGGTGTTATTAAATGTGCGAAAACTTAGGAGTGAACACCTAAACAGCTAAGTTTTTAATATCCCTAGTTATACAAGGTTACACTCTTCATTATCAGTCGGAAGACGTCCATTGAACGAAGGAAGCAAAAATTCCATAGGTACAAAAATATGTTGTGACAGATTTTAACCCAGGACACATTTGGTAAAGCCTAGATGGCTATTGGTCAAGTTGTCGCTTATTAAGTGTCAAGTCAAGACAGGATTAATTTTTCCATTTTTAATTAAGTAAGTACTCTTAACTGTTGATACAGTTTTACCTCATCACCATCAAAACGAACAATAAAAAGACATGAAAATATCTACGCACATAGCAACAAGCAAGCAATTATAAACCCGTCTATATAAAGACGTTTAATAAGTAATAAACAGACAGACAGTAAGACTAATTAGCTAAGAGCGATCGCTCCATGTTCGCACCATATAAGGTAGCGGAACCAGTGAAGGCTAGCGATATTTCGCGATGTAAGGACAATTTATCGACACACATAAAGTCGAAGTGAATTCGTTTAATTAGTGGTGTTTTTTTCATGTTATAATTCAGTCTGACTTGACCGAACTTAATCATTTGGACGCCAAATGTTAAGTATTTCAAGTTCATACTTAACAGTACCAAGGAATTTACAAACGATCGTCTTGTTAGTCTAGGGGTCACAGAGCGTGTAACGAGCGTGAGGTCTTAGGTTTAATTCCCGGGGCGGGTAATCTGTTTGTTTTTGCCTTATAGAGAGAATAAATAATTTTATTTTTTTTATCAAAGCTTATCAGTAGCACGGAGTCTGAATTTGAGCTCATTTAATAGCAATAATCTCGTCTTAGGTTGCCTCCTCAAAATATGGGTGTACACGCCTGCCTACGCCAACGGGAATCACTAGCATCATGGTATACATACATATTAGCTATACAAAGGCATACATACCTATACATATAACAAAAACCATAAAAAGAACATCGTAGCTAGAGCCCGTACGTAACGTTAAAGTAACGTAAACAACATTACCATACAATAGCTGCAAGTACCCGAGTATCGCTCAGTGTAACTTGTTATAATTAGTGGCCGCAACGAGTGTCAGGCTGAGGTCATTCTGACCATAGGCCATACCTCATACCTGACCGCAAGTCCGCAACTTCATTTGTGTACTGTATTAGGCTGTGTGAAAGGTCCGTTGTGGTTAGCCGATGGGGTTGATGTTCACCTGTTTCTTTTTCGAGAGTTCCAAACTTATTAAAACATAAACATAACATCACGCCTGTATTCCCCGAAGGGGTAGGCAGAGGTGAACATACGGTACACCTACATTTCGCCAGTTATGTTTTAGGTCCCAATGTGATAGGGGGCGAGCCTATTGCCATCAACCGGGCACAAACTTATTACTTACCATAATATGGGTTGAGGTGCCTCAGATGCAGAATTGCAGATGTATATGGGTTGGATTTATATGTTCGAATGCGGATTCTAAGCTTCTCAGTAAGTACCAACTTGACGACCTGATTGGCGCAGTGGCTAAGCAATTGGACTGCTGCGTAAAAGGTTGCGGATTCAATTCCCAGGCGGTGCAAATATTTGGGCGAACTGCACATATTGGTCTCGAGTCTGGGTGTTTGTGTATGCGATATTTAATTTTTGTGAAACGCACCCACGATACAGGAGAAACTACTAGTGTGGGGCGACATAAAAAAAAAGAAATAGTCTAGTGAAATTAATACAGTTTGAAACGGGTTATAATTTACGAACTAAAACATTTAAGCAAGCTGCACCTATATACAAATAATTTTATTCCGTTACAATATTAAGTTTCCCACCTCAAATAACCACCAACCATATAAGGACCCAATAAAAACTGTATTTATATAATTAATAATCACAAAGTATTCCGCCCACTTGTCTTAACTAATGTAGTGATGCACAGTAGTATGGTAACCATATAAGTTATACTGACTTACTTGAACCTTGACTCATAGTTCAAGTTCTGACACCATCAGACGACTGGTTCTTCCCACACGGTTAAAATTAATGGCCGTTCAAACTAGAATTTGTTCCTTATACGGAGGATTTTTTAGGTTGGGTGTATGCAAGCTTAAAAATAAAATGTGTAATGTATAATATTATCATAGTCTGCGAATACTTTGCTTATATGGACTTCCTATAAAACCAGTATGGTAAACATTTTTTTTGTTAAAAAAACGGTGCCTCGCACTAGGAATTTCTCCTGTATCGTGTCTTTCTCAAACATGAGAGATCACATACACAAATACCCAGACCCGGGATAAACATTGGCCGATCGCACAATTTTTATCCCTTCATCATCATCAGCGGGAAGACGTCCACTGTTGATCATAGGCCTCCCCTTGTGTAAGAGGGGGTTCCCATAATCCCCACGCTTGGAAAGCGGCTTAGGGATCGCAATATTGGTGATGAAGTTTCATAAGACGCTGCTGCCCATCTTCTGGATTTTCTCTTAGTCGCCTCTTACAACACCCACGGGAAGAAAGGGGGTGGTCAATACTAGGCACGGTATCACTCGGCACTTTTTATCTTTTGCAGGAATCGAACCCGCAACCCGCAAATCTTCATAAACATCACATTGACTTATCATTATGATTAGATGTAATTAAAACTGTTAGCGAAAACTGTAACACATGCTGTTTTTAGATTTTAAATCTCTTTATTCCCTAACTCTTCAAGATCGAAGACAGTTCAAGCACGCTCCAAAGGCTGAACGTGCTCTCTTGGCGTGGAGTGGTCTCGCCGTGTGAATAACGGCCACCCATCCGAGGACGAAGTGAAGCTTAACCTTGTATATTTACCTTGAGTCTCGGTACATATCAGGTAACTTTTCAACTTTGTACACTTTACCCACAAATAAAACACGCTTCTTACTTAAAATTACAATTGAGCTTTTTCATTTTATTTACTTTCAGCCGTCTGTTATTTATTGAATATGTTTTTGTGGATTACTGAGCGAATAATTTTAACAATATTTGATCAATAAACAAGAAGTTCTGTACGGTATTCGACGAAAAATATTTTATTTACACAACACAAGTCACAACATTTTTAAAATAAATAAATTTCATTCCACTAAATGTTTTAAGTTTTAAAGCTAGCGCAACAGCAATCACGCTAGTTAAAAATAATAATTACTAATGACGGAAATAAAAGTGCTTCAACAAAAAAATGTGCGCGTTCGTTCGTGACGGCGGTAAACATAAACACCACTCAACTTTGCTCAACATTACTCGACATTGCTCGACATGGCTCAACAAGTCCAGACTCAACTCGTCTCGAGTGCCTGTTCATGGGAAAAAGTTGCCTTTGTTTTAATTTTTTTAATACTTATCGTTAAGGGGACTTGTGAAAGACCTGCATATCTTCCTAACTAGATGAACTTACTAGGATGCTGAAACTGATAATTATATTACAGGAACGCTAACTTTTCCATTTTTTTTTAATAAACTTGTTGTTCCTTGTTCCTATGTAAAGGGAATACCAAAAACAAATCAATACAACAATATTCTGTATTCATGTAATTTATTTTAATCTCTATTTCTCCGTAAGTCGACAGTATTACAATATTATTGCAATAAAGCGATTCTCTTTCGAACAGAGAAAAGGTTTTAAGCAGAAATCAAACTCGCTACGTTCTATTGAAGGGATTCTAAGAAAAGTTAATGTCTTCGTAAATACAAACGTGATATTTCTCAATATTTATCATTGAGATCACAGTTCATTATATTTTACTTCTTAGAACTGAAGATTGAGATGTGTATTTTTATTGTGCTTATTAGGTTTATTATTCTGTAGATTTATACGTCTAGTATGAGGAATAGATTACATAATAATTACATGACTCTAAAAATAGGAGCAAAAGTTTTCGGTGTTTATGTATGAGAGTTTCTTAATTAATAATAATATCTTGGGTCATCCCACACAAGGTTATCTGATCTCAAACTAGGCTGAGCCTGTATCATAGCAACCAGAACTGATAAAAAAAATAAAAATAAGTTTATTACATATCAATTTGGCTTACATTTCATGTCGAGGAGCCACCATTTAAGCATAGAAATGCCTGTAGTTGAAGGCTCCGCTCTTCCCTTACAATACGGATTTACAAAAGCCGTAAATTAACTGATAAACATACTTATATGTACCTATTTCTAAATAAGTACATACTTAACATAAAATATTACATACAGACACAGAACAAAAGATTATGCTCATCAGTCATCACACAAAGATTTGTCCTGGGTGATAATCGAACCCGTCCTCCGGTTTTAGCAGTCAGGGTCACTAACTCCTAGACCAACAGGCTAGTACTCTACCATGACTTCTGAAAGCCTTAACCGATTTTGATGTATGGGATGGCGTTAAAATCCGTGTATTATCCCGATAAAATTATTATTAAAAATAAAAAACACGAATACCATGTCAAAAATCTAACTAAAAAATTATCATCAATTAATTAAATAAATAAATGATGTAGATATGGTTTATTGTTTTACTTTACATTTTATTTCTGTAAATAGGTTTTCACACACACGTCACATTACAATAAACTAGATGGCGTTGGCATTTCCTAACTTACTACTTCTGAGAAGAGATGCCAAAGAACTTAGGGTCATCAAAATAATTTTGTATATACCTAAGTAACCAATATTAAAATCACATCTCATCATTTAATGACACCATTAATTCGTAAGTGAACTAAAAAATTGCGATATTTTACTCGAATTAGGTCCCTACATGCTAACGACTAAACACACACACGATTCAACTATAATCCGTTGCTTGCTAAGAGTAAAACATACACAAAATGGTCGCTTAATTCTTTTTTGATTCGCATTAATCCCATCCCCCGGAGTATCTTTTTATCTTTACGTAACATGCTTAAGCCTCTCATTTGCATATTTCATTGAAACACACATTTTTTCTCCGTTTATTTTTCTCTACTCATTTTTCTGACATTTTAAAAGCTTTTTAATATTTCCCAGTAATGGGAACACATGTTACTGGTTACACAATTTACGGGAAAACATTTGGAATATTGTTTTTTGTGTTGAAAAATACGGATTTGTATTTGTAGGCGATATACTGTGTACTTTTGTTCGATGTGCTGAAGAATTAGCTTTATTAAAAAGTAAAATTTATTCGTATTTATAATTGACTGCCTCGTTAGTCCAGTGGTGGTTAAGCGCGACTGCTGAGCATGACGCTGGGTTCAAATCCCGGGTCTGCCAAATTGAGTTTTTCTATTCGGTAATTCTGAGCAGCAGCACGGAATTTGAATTTCTCCCCGGTTAATGGCAATAGGCTCGTTCCCCTTTTACTACGTTTTTTATTAACCTGGGGAGATGTGAGTGCACTATAATATGTGCATCTCTGCCTACCACACCGGGGAATAAAGGCGTGTTTTTATGATGTTTACAAAAGCTAATAACACCGTCCTATGTCTATTACAAATATAATATATCTAAACCGTTTAAAAAATAACGATTTTCTATTTTCGCAGTTTTTGACTTCGTTGACCAATGTCCTACTGATACTTTGAAATTCCACCCAAACTGTAATCCGTGTATACCGTGGCTACACCCTGTATAAGCCTCAGAAACACCAACACAAAGCGAATATTAAATATTGCTCACAGCCGATTTAATGCACTCTTTCATTTTTCCCATATCCGGGCACAGATCCTGATAAAAAATGTTATCCGTGTACAAAACAATATGTTGTTGCTTTTTTGTTTTGCGTGCACGATGTACAAAGTATTGATTAACGCCCGGCTCTCAGCGGACCCGGGTATAAAAAATAAAAAATCAACAGGACTGCATCGCCTCCGGTTATGCACTCGCGACCGTTCAAACATAGTACGGACATAATGTATACGAGAACCGGCTAGCCCGGGAAGACCCGCCACTCTCCCCGCTCTCGTACCGGACCCGGGCAAAATGGCCGGCTGCTGTCAGAATAGCCGGGGTTTTCAACAATTGGTACCTTTACATGGCCAGGAGGCACGGTAAATGGATTTTTTATTTCCATTCAACGAATCATATGTGTTTACTTTTTTATTTGCCGGGTCAACGAAACAGAGGTCTATATTTGGAAACATTTGTTAGGTGTATTGAATTTTTACTTTTAATACGTATTGGATTTACAATGATAGTTTTATGGAATTCTTTATTTTGGTTGAAAACGATTGGATGTAGGAAAATAGTGTTTGCTAGAACTGAAATTGTATCGTATTGTGGGACTTAGTTTACAATATGTATCTGTTCTAATGTTTATTCAATACTTTTATAATCAAAAATTTATATTTATAACGTTTGACAAACAGCTGCAGAATATAACATAGGTATTTACACCATTATTTTTTATTGAAGCGTTATATACACATTCTAATTCAATCCGTATCAATTTAAATTAATACTCAGGTATAATTACTATCGTAATGTTACAATATTTACTGTTTATAATAATAATACTTGTGATAAAAAGTAAGTAGTTAAAAATACTTAGATATAAAAAAATATTAACGTCTGTTTTTAAAATAGCTAAATAACTTATATTAGCAGGTTCAGTATGATTATTTGTTTTATATTTTGTTTATTTGATGATTGATTGGTCTAACTAAAACATCTGGACTTCTTTTTCTATGTATCAGCATGAGCTACGTCTAAGGACGATTGACGATTTCCTTAATGATAATTCACTAATAAACTGACAAACTGTAACTATGATTGACATAACTATTGTGACCCTGATAGACTTAAACTGTACCTTTCCCTAATTATTTCAATTAACATTTTATTTTAAGACTTTATCTCATTCATTGTTTCAACTAATGTATTATTATGTAATGTAAAACCAAAAATTTGCATGCCGATGTGACGGTAAAATATGGAGAACTCTATCATATAAACTACACCTATGACTATAATATACCCATGTTTGCAAATTAATAAATGATTAATGATTTATTTTATTTATTTATAAGGAAACAGGACTTACTCATGTCGTGGTGTAGAGATTGGCCAGTCATTAAAGATGGAAGCGATGGTGACTGCCCAGGGTGCGCCGGACATACCGAGGTAGGTACCTATCACAAGTGGAGCCACTACTTGCGAAATCTGTACTTTCATAATACACATACCTACTTGTCATACTTCTTTCGTCTCATTCACTCCCATAATTCTTTTTACACTTGATATTTGTTGTCTAACATATCAGAACAAGATGGTGTCCACCAGTTACGCGTGTCTCCACCCCCGCGTCAAACCGTAACTCTAAGAGCCAATTTAGATCATGTCCCGCTTAATTCTTTACACGTGTATCTGTACAACATATCATCTTTATAGTACGTATATATATTACTAGTTAGACTGTATTTAATAGGAGGTTGGCAGTGAAGATTCCCGTTTCTGCGAAGATAGTTATCACCTTTTTAAAGGAGCGTTCATGCCGGGGACGGAGCCTGCCAGCAATTTGGGATTTGCGAAGCCTAATTTCATATTTTTAAAGATAAAAATCATTTATTCAAATAAAGTATAAGAGTACCTTTTAAACTTCTAATTACATTAATACAGCCTCTAAAACTACCACTAAGCCACCCAGTAGCACAATAAGTCTGTTCAACTACTAGAAACGAAAAGAGAAATTTGTCAGGTGAGCTTTGGACTTATCAATGTAAAGTATTGCCAAGAAATCATTAAAACGTCACCGTACAAAAAGACCAGCAATCGAAACATAAAACGAACTAGCAAATAAAAAGGCCCAACTACCCCGCCGACCCTGACTAAACAAACAAGTACTTCTAAACTGAACCCCACACCGCACGATACCTATAGATACACTCATTAGGGTTGTCGCGTGATTTTAATATATAAACCGTTGGTGGTGGGATTGCAATTAAGCGAAATAGCTTCCTCGGCGTTGGCTCAATTTACATATTTTTATTGTAGCCGGAAAGTGCTGTGTCCTCACGAAATGTCTACGGAACGACTCGGCTAAATATTTTGTACGCGTATTTTGTTGAGTATTCGTAGACAGTTTGTGAAGCGGTTTTCTTTTACATTTTTGATGGGACTGTTAACTGAATGGTGAGGGATAGTGTTTATTGTTTTTTATGACTTTAGATAGACTTACGAATATTTTAATACTTGCTATGCAAGTGTGCTTACCTACATTGGAAATCGACAACTTAAGCTTGGGTAATTTATGTGTTTTCACTATTCGGCCTCTTTTTTTAACCCCCGACGCAAAAAGAGGGGTGTAATAAGTTTTACTGTATGTGTCTGTCTGTGGCACCGTAGCTCTTAAACAGGTGAAACTATTTGGATGCGGGTTTTTGTTAATTATGACACATTAACCCCATAACCCTTTCACATAGTATGGTAATAAGTAAATTCATCGAACCCGCTATCATTAATGCAAAAAACATTTCAGTATTTACTTCAATCGAATCTTGTAAGTCAGCAATGTGATATTTGATTTTATATTAATTATGATGATACTAGCTGCGCCCCGCGGTGTTACCCGCTACATTTTTTCGGGATAAAAAGTAACCTATATGTTAATCCAGGGTATAACCTATCTACATACCAAATTTCAACCAAATCGGTCCAGCCGTTTATGCGTGAAAGAGTAACAAACATCCACACATCCATACTCACAAACTTTCACATTTATAATATTAGTTATTAGTTATGATGATATAATAACGTTAGTACAGTGACAAAAATTAAGGAATCCTATAACCCAATTACATTAATAACCTTATGTAGGTAATCTTGAACAGTTTCGTTACCTAAGAATGACACGTGTAAACAAGGCTAGAACGTTCGGTAATTACATAGAACTACAGCCGTCCTTCACTCAGCGGCCTCATGAATCCCTCAATCGTCACCAATGAGCGTGATTCTTCCAATTGAATCCACCAATAACAGGGTGTTTTGTACTCTAGGTGAAATTCAGCTTAGTGTTACGCTGCGGAATATTCAACCGATTTAAAAGAATAGAAGGTTGTATTTTTAGCGACTGGGCTAACAATTAGTTAGGTATTTCAACTGCCGAAGAAGACGGATTGTAGAGAAATTCCTGGTATTGGGCAAATTAAGTTTTTAAGTCAAAATTACGATCGTAATTTATCTTTTAAACTGTACATTAAAGTTATTGTAATATCAAGCTGAATTATTAATAATGGCATCTCAAATTAAATCCATAGATATTATTACATATTGTGTACACTGTACGTATACGTATACTATAATATAAATATTGAAGTCGGCGATTCAATTTTGTTACTGGATAGTTTTGCTTATAACGGGTTCCTACCAATAGAACTCGACCCGGGTCACTCTATTATAAGTATAATAGTACCAAAATAAAATAACCTTGCAAAACTATATTCAACAAAAAATATTTTGTTAATTCTACAAAATTACTAAAAAACTAATTTAAAAAATTACGAAACTTTATGCACATATTGCGACAAAAACGTCAGCCTCTGCACTTAACTAAAAACAATCAACCTGTATACACTATTGTTTCGTAAATATCAATTTAGTTAAAAGCGATACGAAATTGTAGGGAAACTTTATGGCGTTTTGTTTTATGCTCGTAAACGCGTGGTAACGCACAAATTTAGTGTTAGCCATCACCGAATGCGACAGAGCGACAGATATGGGATTATGTCACGCTATGGGGCCGCGAAAGCTTCAGACTTGGCTCACGTTGATTGATCAAATTTCAAAAGCTTGCTGACGAATTGATCTTGGTACTTTAGGAATACTGCTAGTCACAAAGTACCGGAAAATGTGGAGGTTTTTCAAATGTTTATAAGCAGGTTTTAGTTACACTATTATGATTGGTTTGGTTGCTGATTCAGAAGCTGAGAACGTCATGAAACCTCTTGTTACTTGTTTCTAACCTGCTGGCTACTTGTTTCTTTTTTTATAGCCTTACCTTTTTTGGCTAGCTCACAATAGGAATTATAAAAACAAACTGACAAACATTCCATTCAGATTTTAGTAATGCATTTTAGTATAGTATAAATATTTATATATATTTTAATTACAATACTTATAGTAATATAAAAGCCGTTGTAATTTCCATCAATTCGACCAAGTCCCAACTCTACTTGGTGACAACAATAAGTTGGTACATTAAAAAGTTTAACTGCTAATTTTGGGCCACACCGTCATTCGTGACCGGATTGATGTGGAAATGGATTCCTTTGGTATCTGCGTAAGTTATTTATATTAGTTATACAGCTTATAATGAGGTAGTCTATTAGTAGTAGATTAGTTTACGTTACGTTAGGAAGTGACTGTTAAATTGTGTTATATTTATTTAGTTATTTTTTTTAATTTCGCCGCATTCTAGAAATTTCTCGGTAGGTATCGTAGGTGCATTTCACAAATATGAAATATCACATACACAAACACCCAGACTCGATACAAACATCTGCGGATTGCATAAAATTTTTATCCCATGCAGGAATCGAGTCCGCAACCCTTAGCGCAGCAGTCCAGTCTCTTAGGCACTGCGACAATCAAGTCTTCTTTAGGTTATATTAGGTAGATATTAATGAGACACCATTGACTATTAACATAATATTGTATAGTGAAAAGGCGTAACTTGAGTATCTAATAGTGATAGCCGAGTGATATGACCGTTGGACCGCCAAGTCAAAGGTCGCAAATTTAAACCCTGGCACGCACCAATGTCTTTTCGAATTCATGTGCGTACTATAAATAAGTTATCAATTAGTGTAAACGGTGAAAGAAATCATCGTGAGAAAACCGGCACTCCTGAGAGAATTATCAACTGTGTGTAAAGCCATGTCAGAGACCCACAGGCGGTTTAAACTCTGACACCAGGTTGTTCATCAACCAACCATACCATACCAATAAGAAGAAGACTTTAAGCACGTTTACCTTCTTGGTTACCTTAAGGAGCTTCACACATTCCGAGCAAAGCAAACACCAGTGCCCCTAATTAACTTTTCACGTGTCGTGACCCGAACCCGCGACCTTCTCAGCGGGTGCAGTGGCTTACAACTGACGAGCGCTAAAGGTCACGCTACCTAGTTTATGAGTGTGAGATCTATTTCCGTGTACCTCTCACCTTTGATTCAGAAGAAAAAGAAAGCTTAAGATAGGTCCTTAATAAGCGCCTTGACATATACCTATCTACAAGTTTTACGTATTTACATTGAGTGGGTCTCAAGTCTTAATATTATTATTATAGCTACGTTTAAACGTACTTAAGTTTATTAGGTTATCTTCTCTATACTCAACTTCTATGAAATTTTATTTGTTTGATGTTAAACGAATAAATATAGCCTGGTAGTGAGTTAGTCCAAACCATTAAAAATCTAAACTATTGCAGATGAATACATACTAAGTTACTTTTGCAGTTAAAATGTGTGATAACGTTACACTTGTATTCCTCGAAGGGGTGAGCAGAGGTGCATTTCCAGTACAGCCATTTCGCCAGTTATATTATAGGTCCCAATGTAATTGGGAGCGAGCCTATTGCTATCAACCGGGCACAAATCCAAACTCCATGCCGCTACTGTGAATTACCGAATGGGAAAACTCAGTAACACTTTGTTCGATATGAACCCAGGACCTCGTGCTCAGCAGTCGCGCTCAGACGAGGTAGTGTTAAGGATAACATGAAATTAATTAACATCCAAATTGAAACCGCGGCGCCCCATCACAACTCACAAGCGTGAATTACATGTTACCAGTTCGAGATTAGTTTAGTAGGTTTTACGATTGTCTCTATAAACTGCGAACTAATAAACTTATAACCTCCAAGGGAATGCGCTAAAACGTAAACATAAAGCTTGGTTCAGAGGATGGAATAATGGGCTTGGTATTAAAAATATTTTGCATACATCACTATGGTAATTTAGAATAGGAATCTTTCTATTCAACTCTTTGGAATGTCAGAGGATTTGAAAAAAAGAACATGCAATCGTGAATCTGAATCAATTATTTTTCTTTGTTATTAAAACTGCTACATCATTTTACTGATCACGAATTTCATATGGTATATTTCTGTTAATCAAACTTTGTATGATATTCAGATGAAACTGAATTAAATAGTGTAAATTCCCAGATAGTTTATTAGTACCAAAACTTTTACAAAATTTGGTCGATAACAAAAATCTACTTATACCCACTGAAATGCTTCAGTTTGTGCTTATGTATACAATTATCATTTGCACATACCCTCATCAATGTGATAATACAAATCGAACTAGCCCCGTCTGAGCCCACCACATTTTTCACAATAAAACGAACACGCATATAATTCCAGAATAATTTAATTTGTTAACCCTTAACCCGTTTTATGGTTAACGGTTAAACTTGGGTTAATTGCACACTATCCTATACACATCATGTAATATAGTGCTGATGTTTATTCCTAGCGTGGTTTTGGGTAGTGGCGTGGCATTAATTGTGAATAATTGTAACTCTGCTTGTACCGTTATGGATCGTAACTTTATTATGTATGTGTTGTGCCGTTCGAATGACGCCCATGGTTTGTATTAACCTAGCACCAGCAGTTGAAATAATTGGGATTGAAACACACCGCCGGTAATGTTTGGATCTACGTCGGTAGTTATAACTATGATAAAATGCTAAAGATTCAGTGTCAAATCTCAAATAAAAAGTGGATATGATACTAACTCATACGCTCACGTGTAATTTTAAAGTGAAGTTGGGGTGCTATTAAACATCCTCTCTAATCAAAAGGAGTACTTACTAGTACTACGCATATGTGGTATGTACCCATGACAGGCTCGTCCAGATCTTTCTGGTTGACTAATCTATTAGCATTAACCATTACTAAGTAACTGAGCCTCATGCTAACAAGCAAAGAAAAAATATTACACTGCACGAAATGGGCAAAGGATATAAGTAAAAAAAAAGGATATCAAGAAGAACAAGGTAACTACCTACTAAATTGTGAAAAGGTCCTAAATACGTGTAGATTGTAAGAATCTAATATAAAGCCCAATATACACCCAAAAACAATCAACAATCGATGAAAAATAATCTAAAAATTCCCTCACGAAATCCCAGCTCTGTCCAAAGCTCACGCCATCACAGTTCAGGGGGTGAGCAGCGTGCAACGTGCAGTAAATGTAGTTGGCACGGTCGAAGATATGCTGTCTGATATATTGTGGGCATTTGTCAAAACAATATTCGATATGGTTGCAATGAAACTGATTTTACAGAACATTTCAACTTCATTTTTTGATTTGTTTCGATCGTAACCGAGTTATGGAATGTTGTTTGTTACTTATAGGGCTGTGCATGGGGATATTGTGGCTTATGATACCTATATATTATGTAGAATTATTTATATTATGTTATTTATGGCTGTGGCCTAGATAAACCTTTCCTAATGCAGAAGTTTGTGGATTTAAATCTGTGGTTTAAATTAGAGTTTAAATTTTAATCTTTTTACGCGAGTGGTCTGTGGGTCGCATATACACGCCGGGCCTACAGCGCCCTGCGCGCGCAATATAACAACATTTTTAGGATGCTGTTGAGGCTTCCGCCGCGCTGCAGCGCCTCTGGTATGTTTACAGAGGCGCGTACAGATGGTTTTCACAGCTTCACTGATGCAGCGCCTTCGGGGTAGCAACAACGGCATCTTGCGAATGATTGCTGAACGTTGCGATTGTCCTTTTTTAAAACATTGGACAAATCTAACGATGGGTTTAATTTAATGTAATGTTGTGTGTCGTAAGTCAGTAGACTCATTTGTTTTCTTCTTCATGAAAAATGTGTATTATGGATCAAATGGTCTGCAATAAAAGTTTATTATTATTATTATTAAAAGCTGTAACAATTAAATGTTATTCGCCGTCATTCTAATCCGTCTCAGCAGGACAGTTTTCGTTGTGAAAGCGAGGTGCCACACTACACGGCACGTAACACCGTTTCCCTTTCACAGCGGAAAATGTCATGCTTTAAGAGTTCGTGGTAAAGGGCCTGTCCAGCATATTAAGGACTTACAGATATGTAAATAGCATTCACAGGGAATCAATTCAAACCTAAGATAATAACTGCAAGTAACAAAAATAATTTAAATTAAAAAACTGAGTTTGCACACTTTAGACCAATAAACAATAATAGTACCTACTTAAAATTCAAATAATTATCTGATGAACACGTAATAACCTACACCTTTGCTTACTCCAAAACAGCTAAAATTCTAACTCCGGCAGTAGGAGCCGTACTCGCATTAATTTAGATCCGAGAGCTGATAGTATTAAGTAAAGGGCCGATTAAACTGTCTGTCTGCAGACTGATATCTCTCACTATGTCGCCTTCGGTTATAGTGGGTGAGCAGAGCGAGTAACTATTCGACCCACATAGTTGTAACACTTGTAAGAACATGCTAGTAAAGAAATTTGGTTCATTGCGCGATTATAGTACATAGTGTTCCTATGATTATAGTTGTGTTACTATGTAAAAGAATTTAAATACAATTAGAATGAAGTCGATCAGTTCGCAGTTGTAAAGTTTAGGGGGGTTTTGTTTCGATTTCAGTGCATTGATTGACCGACATAATCCAGTTAAGGCAGAGGTGAAAAGCAACTGGATAAGAGACGCCCAAAGCTGAGAAGGATGGTAGAGAAAAAGGGAGGCCTATACCCAGCAGTGGGTGATACCAGGCTGAAATGATGATGATGAAGGCAGAGATACACTAAGCAAGTACAATTTACGCCTTAAAGTACCTTGCGTAAATAAAGAAATCAGTGCACTATGAATTTATGGGACATGCCCAATCCCAAAACTTTATATTGTGGCTAAATCAAAATTCCAAGCGGCAATTAATATTTTTCTGACTGGAACTCTACTTTGCACATAATATTTATTTCCTCCACACTTTCCCTAGTGATGAAGTTGCACCTAAAACTTGAGCTTAGGAGTCACGTAGTACTGCAATAAGACCAAAGACAAGGTTATAGAAAATGGTTTATGTTTTAGCTCCTTCATTTGTTTTAATCGCTTTTCTTCCCCACTGTGTCGCAACCCCACGTTGAATTTGATATATCTACCTGACCGCTTAGAATTTAACGGTGTGATGGTTTGGTTTACTTTTGTAATTAAATATGGCTACCGTGGATGCATTCACTCGTGATTGTTACTTGTAAATGACTTGCGTTAGCTGCAGCTTTCAACAGACTGTCAAACATTGTTTTATTTTTATTAAAATGCTTATTTGGCGTGTCGTGTCGAATAAGATAAACCATCAGTTTGTCGTACGTGGTGCTAGAATGAATTAATTATTTAAATTAGTATAACAGATGAATCGGTCTCCTGTGATGCTGTGGACTGTAACTAAAATTCTTAGTCACTATCCCAATGCTAATCGAGTTATTAGAAAGAAAAATAATGACAGCCTCGTTGGTCTAGTGTCGCACAACTGCTGAGCATTTGGGTTCGAATCGGGCATGGTCGGGCAAAGTGCTACTGGGATTTTCCATTAGGTAATTCTCAGCAGCAGCGCGTAGCCTTGATGTGTACCCTGTTAATGGGAATAGGCTCGCCCCCTATTTCATTTATCAACAGTTAAACAGGGAATACAATCATCAGGGAACCCTCTCAATATAAGTCTAAATAGGTAGTGAGCCTATTGCCATTACTCTAGAATTCTGAAAACATGAAATGCACTTTCATGACAATCGGATTTGTTACCCAAATTCTTACTCTACCACAGTCTATAAAGCTACCTAGACAAGTATCAAAACCATCGATACAAAACACAACATGGCATCGATCGTTATTTCTGCTATAACTGTGACTTTCCTTCGCAGTGCAGGAGACAGCACGGAGCATGAATAAGGAATCTCAGCCGGTACGATACCAGCTGTAATTACCGGCGAGCTAACTACTGGCTACCAGCCTATTACTTGCTCAAATATTTATAGAGCTTTCTTTAGTTGTTGGTGCAATGCAAGTGGAAGCAGAAGTACTGTTGCAACTTTTCGTATTTTAACTGTTCATCTAATATTAGGTTATCATCTTGTTTTGTTAGAATATATGCGTTTGCCTCTCTTAGATTTTGGAGTAAGACTGACTTCCACGGTAAATTGATCCAGGACAGTTTCATAAATAAATCAGTCAGCTTTCACGCTGTATGTACATTAGTATGAATAAATTAAAATATTGTAGAGAAAAAATTAATTCAAGTTCATCGAGTTCTTATATTGTAGTCAAGATTGATAGACACTATTTTGTATAATTGTTGAGTCAATTTAATTTGAAGTTAGACTAAAATGATTTCAAGATATGAATCCCTTGTTTAGAGGTCTAGAGGTCTTGCAATAAGTCCGGTTAACCAGTCGCAAGCCACAACTCTACAGAACGACTGCGATGATTCAACTTAGACTTCTGTGTATAACCTGCACTATACTTATATAATACGAAGACGTGTTTTACTTGAAATCAAATGTTTACTCCACAAGAGGATATTAAACGTTATATATTAAAATCTTTATTGCGCTACAAATGTGTGCTAACTGGAACAAATTGTGTTTGTTGGTACATAATGTGTACGCTTACAACTGTATTACTGTGATCTGCCTACTATTTGGGGCAACAAAGCGTGATGATTAAAATATTTAAATTCTTGGATTGATAATATCGTTTCAGTGCTTCGTAGCTGTAAAAATTAAGGCAGCAGGATAATATCAGACGTCTTCGTTAGATGTAAAACAAAAAAGAGAACTTGAGATTTGATGGTTGCCAGCATCGACACGGTAGCTTAGTTAGCAAGAGCTTCGCCTCAGGTCAGTGAAGGTCGCGGGATCAATGCTGCTCGTCTCCATCATTTCCAAAAATGCTTTAATTAATTTATACATTTGTTTTTGATTTTCGTTTACTTCTACTTGACTTTATTTTATTAGCTTTGATAGCTTTATTTTAATAGCTAAGCCAATCTATGTTTCCAACATACAAATGTCACCTTTTGAAACACCTTTTTTCTGTATACAATTTATTCCTCAACTCTTAAATTCATACTAAAAAGGTAATACTTTTCGATGTTCACTTAAATGTATCCATATATGCCTGGTATCTGTCAGTACCTACAATTGACGTGTGCAGGCTGATACGCTCCCAACATAATGCCCTGACGCGTTACTGTCACCGGCAGAAATGATTCACTCCTCGATAAACCACGTCTCGACTTGCGTAACTGTCCATGAAGTACAAAGTGCGCGAGTAATGGAACTGATAATTTTATTATTGAATTATTACCGAGATTATTGTTTTTGATGCACGCGTTGGGACTCATTTGTTGTAGCTTTTAATTGTTGTATAAAAGCTTATTGTAAGAGAAATAGTCTGATTTATCAGCTTGAAATTTTGTGAAGTAACTGAATTCAAGTGTTCAGTTGCGCTTTGAAGAGACATCTTGAAAGTGAAACATACATAGTAAACCCATTGAAGAAAAAGCTCACCCCGTACTTAATACTTGAATGGAACAAAATGTCCTGTACATCTAGAACATGTTAGACGAATATTGCACAAACCTCATACGCGCTCAAAACAATGTTAAAATCAATTTTACCAAACTACCATGAGCCACACAAAATTTCGTTCCTTCCAAAAAAACTCCTACAATTTTCCGCATTTTTTCATACATGTTATATCTTTATTTCCCCCACGTTGCCACAGCCGAGAAAATCTACATTTAGCGGCCACCTAATAATTTTTTCACGCCACCAAAGGTGTTTTTGGCTAAAACAAAAAAGTTGGCCGACCGACCCCTTGTGACGTGTGAAAACCGGATCGCGGCGGATTAGACCAGTTTTGACCGCTATGTTTATTTTTTAATAACAGATGGGATGGAGCAGGTATGTATTACAATATTTATGTTCGTTTGTAATTAAATGGGAGAAACATTTTTGTCTAATTACAGCAAACAAGGTACCTAATATAACTCATGTCCTTATGAGTGGGACTCTATTCTATAGACTGGAGATGATAATGTATGTTGCTATTTATATTCAATTCTTTTCTTTGCTGTTTAAAAAACTGTATAAAAAGTAAACCTAAAAAGATACGCCTAAATCATAATAGTTGTGTTATACATTAAGATAACTTCCATTTGTTTGATCAGACCCATTAGATAATCTTAATTATTTTTTCTTTTAAAAACCCGTTTAGTTCTTCCGACTATGACCTTTGACTTTACAAAACAGATTAGATCACAAAATGGGCCAAGAGTCTGAGTGGCACGGAATAGCTACAAAATTGTAATCAGAACATGAGTCACCGGTTCGGCAATCGAGAAATCACATAAATGCCTTTATTGCAACAGCTTTAAGTTTCAATTTGTTGTGTTGCTAATCAGAATTGTGGGGTGCAGTGGACGGGCGATGAGCGGGGAGAACTGCAATAGTGATCAGATTCACAGCACCTTCCAAAATGGGTCATAGATCAATTTAAGATAATATTCAGACATTATATCTGTCCAAATGTAATAGGTGACAAGCCTACTGCCATAAAAAGAGCACACATCCAGTCTCCGTGCTGCTAATCAGAACTACCTAACCGAAAAACCAACTTATACTTTATCTGACCTGGGATTTGAACCCAGGACCAGATTTTCAATAGACGAACTTAGCGACCACTAAATCAACGAGGCAGTCAAATCGAAACAGGTGAGATCTCTATAAATGTTAGTAAATTTATTATTGGTTACTATACTTTTGTTTTTTTTTATATCACACTGATATCACCAACACTAAGGTTCACCAAATCATTTCTTCCCAGCAGACTTCTGCTCATACCAGCCGACAAATCTCAAAACCCTCACAATTTGCACCACCACCTAACGGTCCAGAGTTAGTCATATTGGCTTATCGGCACGTACGGAGTTACCTTATCAAATGTGGGCCACGGATCAGTTCGCCAGACTGTTTAATTTAGGTGGGGTTTGGTGGGAGAAAGTTCTGTATAAATATCTATGAGAGACCCTGGTCCGCTGGCTAAGTAAAGGTTACTCCGGCACTGAGAGGCGAGGGTCAATGGTTATCGGTTTGTTTTATAGTTCGATTACACAATGTCATTTTGTCTTTCTTAATTATTATAATCACAATAGCGCCTGTTTTTGCTTCAAAGGGTCGGTTATAAATGATGTCCTGTAAGAGTCCTGATTGACGTACACCATTTCTTTCAAGTCTGCAACTCTTAATAGAAAACCTTTGAGAGATGGAGATATTTTATTAATCTTCTTCTAATTCTTTGAATATCGGCATGAGCCAACAACCAAATGGAATAGATCATGCCGTGGTGTAGAGATGGGTCAGTCAAGTATCGTCACTCGTGGAGTCTCTAGAGACTAAAATATTTAATATTATTAGACATTACGTACAATAGTAGGTAGGTATAGTCTTGCAAAGCTTTTTACGTTATATTAATGTCAACATTGCGTGTAAAGTCAAAACATTAAAAATTCAGCTTTTAGTGAATCTAAAAGGCATTTCTAGATCACGTTGGCCAGAGTTCGCAAAATTGTGGATCTGAACCTGAGTCAGAGAGGCGTTAAAACCACTACAACCATGAGACGTCTTCATCGGAATTCTAATTCCCAACTCGGTAAAATATGAACTGTCTAACATTTAGAAAAGGGTCGGGCCACGGGCTGCCGTGTGGTGCGGCCACGGAATTGTACTCATTTTTAGGTGTTTTGATTTATGCGCTGTTTCCTCGACGTACGCATTACGTAAATAAATGCAGCTTCTGCGGAAGATCCCATTAGGTGTGTTTGGGATTGTAATAGGTATCTATATATAATGTATAATAAATATAGACCATATGATACATACATTATATAGAGCAATTAATGACCCGGTGAATGTCAAGCTTGCCATGGAATCGATTGTGAGCAAAGATTGTACCTTTGCACTCGTATGTATGTAGGTAGTTGATTTTAGTTATTTTTCAACCCTGAACTCTGTAGACTATGTTATAATTGTTCTATTGTGTTCTAACAGCTGTATAATTTGAAATGTCCACCACCACCCGGTACTATTTAGTTGTATGTCCAAAAGTCTGAGCTGAAGTCGAGTGTGTATGTGGGGACCTCCGCAGACAACCTTTGAAGATCAGCCCCCTCACCATGAACTCCCAAAACAGGACCTTTACTTTTAAGTAAGCGAGACGCCACACTACACACAACGATAAATGTCCTGCTTTAAGAGTTCATGGTAAGGTAAATAAATAAATATTTTACTGTTAACCGGTTAAAACCATTTTCATAATTAAAGGGAAAGAATAATACATTAGTATTAGCCATTAGCTGCGTGTTATCGATTTTAGACTGGGTTGCGTCTAGGTTGTTCTTTGACGTAAGACAGTTCATTAAACTTTTTAGAGTTCCTTCAAGCTTTTAGAAGTAATAAGTACCTAATGTAAGTGTAGAATAATTCTGATTTGTATAATATCGATTAAAAATCTATTAAGTTCTTAATAAATAACTTTCAATTAAAACTAAATATTAGAACCAACTCAAAACCAATAGTAACTACAATTGCAAAAATCCATATTCAAAGTCTGTTAAAAATCAACTTCCTAACGTAATTTAAACAAACCTAATTTAAATTTGATTCACTTTTCTAACTGGCGGGGAACTAATAGTATTAGAATGACTGAGTTTGATCCCCAAAGTGATCCCCGTTCAGCCCTCGTTACGGACCACCGGCGGACTTGATATATAATGTATAACAGACATAACACTGGTATTCCACAGACAGTTTTCGCGCCGCTTTTGACACTAATTATATGACCAAGAATATAATATTAGAGATGCGTAGATGTTGGGAAAATCCCTTAACATTTTTTTGTGTTTAGCTATAGATGGTCCTGTATTGATTCTGTTTGTCTTTTACATTACGTTAAGTCATTATTACTGAAAGCTTTAGGTCTACCGCATACATACAACTTTTTATCGAACAACTATTTAGTTGGATGTCAAAAGAGTTGACAGCATTCGACTCTACATACATTCCTATATCAACTAGAGTTGATAGTATGGGCATCAACATTCATATCCATAGACCTTTTGCGTACAACTAAATAGTAGTGCGATTAAAAGTTATATGTATGCCCTAGACCTTATACCAGATATTGGTAAGTATAATAAAGCTGGGGAGCTGGATGCATCGTTTTTTAATACCTTTTAGAGTATTATGGCACCATGAGCCATTGGCGGGCCTGTGCCTTGAGGCAATGGTTTCGGAGGCTGTCCAATGTAATTTTTGACGTGCAAAAAGTACTATTATAATAGAAATCATCTATGGCAAAAACAGTGCAATTGAAATAGATATATTTTTTACAGTAATATTGCCAGTTACGTGGGCTGCCATTATTAAGTTTCAAAACCATTAAAATACTATTAATACGGCTGTGAAATATACTTTGATATATGTGTCGACACAGAAATAAATCACATTAACGTAACTTGAAACATTTGGTGTCCGACCCATTATTATGCAGGACGGCTTACCAAGGACTCGCTCTTAATTGTATAATAGGCCCGCAACTTTACCACACACGTGTGTTATGTGACAAGAGGTAAGCAGGAGCTTAGGTAATGATTGAGGATGACAGCCCCCTTAACATGAACTCTCATAGCAGGACATTTACCGTTGTGAAAGCGAGACGCCGCTACATGTAGTATAGAGTTTTGTCTTGCGAAAATGCCTTAAAAGTTATGGTATGGGGGCTGTTAAGTCCGAAGTCTTCACTGAAACTTTCTTTGCATAAATGTAGGACCCTTAGGGGTCAAAGAGTGCTTTTTCATAAGGAATGCATATATGCTGGTATTTCTTGAAGAGATGACAGAGGTGTCCACGTGCAGGAATCAAACCCGCAACCCTTAGCGCAGCAGTTAAATCGCTTAGCCACAGCGCCAATGAGGTCGTCATCGTCACTCCTCAGCCGTGTAAACAGAATATAAATTATAGAAGTTTTATATCTTATTATTTTCATACAAACTTGCTTCTAGATACAATTTATAAAGGTGTCAGAGACATGGCTGTTTAGTTTAAGCCAAATAAGAAAACTGCCTACGGAACCAGCATTGTACCGTGCTACACACGAAGTCTCACCTATTCCAAATGACGTTCAGCGACACGTAATAGTCCTGAATGTTTTACGAGCCGCTACCAATCGATCTGCCATAAACAGCGGGGCGGAGTCGAAGGGTCGCCACATAACCTTGTACCACGGTAATGATGCAGGTGGTGCATTTCATTTACTATCCATAAGTGTCTCTGTAGGTTTTATTATTAATTACTTTAAAATACGACTGCCTCGTTGGTCTAGTGGTCGCTAAGCGCAACTGCCGAGCTTCTGCCGAGGTCCTGGGTTCGAATCCCGGGCAAACTGTTACTGGGTTTTTCCATTAGGTAATTCTCAGTGGCAGCACGGAGCCTGGATTTGTGCCCGTTTGATGGCAATAGGCTCGTCCCATATCACATACTATCACAGACATAGCTCATGAAGGAACGAAGAAGTTTCTTTTGTATTTATGTAGTACGTACAACCCTCCAATTCTTATATTCCTATATCCTACAATCCTTATATTTCCTCCAAGGGTGAGCTGAGGTGTTTTATATACCCACATTTTCCCAGACATTCAGAAAGTCCTAGAGGTAGGACGTGGTCTACTTCATTCCATTTGGCCCGTAAGTGACAATATTTGTTTCTAGTAACTCAAAGTTTAAGGTCTGATAGACAAGACACTCCTTGTCGATATAGGTAACTAAATTCTGCATGTTTGGAAAAGGCTACGCTACGTGACACGTGTACCTACTATAAAGAATAATAAGGATCACAACATAGGTTAATAATAACTAATGAAAAACATAATATACTTTTACAAACAAAACAAAACATAGTCCATGTAAAAGCACAAAGACTATTTATATTTTTAAAAACATTGTTCATACAATACCTAGCTGTTTACAAATGCGATATACTGCGTCGAAATAAAACCGTTTTGAGGTAAAACAATGATCATTTAATTACGCGTAAACCAAGTACTTAGAATGCAAAAACGTAAACCAAATGGAGACAATGGATTATTATATGAGGAGATGTCAACAATCAGTGGGTAGGAGAAAGCTTTTGTGGTACTAATGGAACTCGATTGAAAGGATTGTGAGTGACGGTGAAGTGAGAAATGTACAGAGGGGTAAGCGCGAAAGAGGTTAATGTACGATTATCGTTAGTGGTTCTTGCATTGAGAGCTTTTTATATAATATTGCTCATAAAATGTATATTTAAATCTAATAGATAGGTAACATTTTGGTATTAAAAGAGAAAAGTGAGCAATGCTTTAAAAATAATGTAAAATGCTTGTAATTAATATTATCATCATACAATTATAAATACATTTTTCAGTGTAAAATACATACTTATGACACATTACGTTAAACAACTACTGAGTGACGTCACGATGACGTGTTGTTGACAGTTATGTCAAAACTGACGACGGATTGGTGTTGTGGTTAAGTGCTTAGCTGTCAGCGCCAAGGGTTGCGGGTTCTTTTACCGCACTAGATCAATAGTTTGGGCAATTTGACCTTATTTTTTCGAATTACCAAATAGAAAGAAAATATTTGACACAACGTTCCCAAAAACTTTTTCTTCGTATCAGGATGATCCGATAAATAAGGGTCACTTCCCACTGGGCAATTGCCTTTCTTCTTCCAAACCACTCTATCCTTCGCAATATCTGACCACGTGCGTCCCGCATATGTACCTTTGCACCCCATTGCATTGTTAGCAGACCAGTAGTAAGGGCATTCGTATCACAACACAAGTGATACATGCGCAGTTGACCGGCGCAGCGTCGGGTTACCGTCGTAATATATTATAAACACACACTATTTATGTTCGAACCACTTTTTCGCTCAGTTACCTATTACTAAACAGCTGACTAGTGTCAGGTTTACAATACAATACTCGGATGACATAACTTTTTGTATTTTAATTGACTTATTCATGATTTATAGTTATTTATATTTATTAGATTACTGCTATACCTCGTTGGTCTAGTGGTCGCTAAGTGCAACAGCTCAGCACGAGGTCCTGGGTTCGAATCCCATATTGGGCAAAATATTATTGGGTTTTTCCAGTAGGACGATTTTGTGCCCAGTTGATGCCAATAGGCTCGCCCACTATTACATTGGGACCTATAACATAACTGAGGAAATGTAGTTGTGCTATAATGTAGGTACATATTTGCCTACCCCTTTGGGAATACAGGCGTAATGTTATGTTATGGTTTATTATTACTATTCCAAGAACATGTAGACTTAGGTATATACTACTATCAATTAAATATTTCAAAGGTAAATAGAACCTTCATTTTCCCTTATTGGTATTTACTTTGTGAAAACTGGGAATTGAACTTAGTTTCTCATGCTTAAGCTCTTAATCAAGTAGAAAGTAATTTCTATTAACTTATCTACGAAGTATAACGGTCACATGAAAGCATCACTTTACCCTATAATGTTGCACTAACACCTATTAAGACCTAAGCTTATTACAAGACGTCTTTAGGCTGTCAAAAAACCATTAACTTCTGTAAATAACGGGCTGATTACATGACTCCAAGTACATGCAAAGCAGCGCCTGATTTTAAAAGAACCAGTTAATTTCTTCACAGCAAAGTTATATAAACAAGTACACATAAAACTAGTTTAATTAGAACCAGAATAAAGAATTAATTCACAATCGAACTATATAGGAAATATAAAATAACAATTCACATCCGCTAAAGATTACCATCAAAGAATCGCGCGCAATATAAATAGAATAAAAAAAATCCAAATTTATGACCTCGCCACCATTGCATAAATGTTGACTGCCCAAACGCGGTTTGTGGTTCTAAGCTCCGGCGACCAACACAGACTGACCTCTACAGCAGCCAACAAACACCCTACCTTCAAACATATAGGGGTGAATTAATAAATGCTGAGGAGCCAACTTATTTTGGGCGTGCTCCACACTTTGACGATTTACAGCCCACTTTGATTTACTTTTAATGGGAATAAAGTAAATTTACACGTGTTATAAATCAATACGGTACGGTTGCGTTTAGGAAATCTACACCCTTTGAGTTTAATTGACGGTTTTTTACTTTCAAGTTAGGTTCTCGGCTGTAGAAATATGTATATTAGTGTTTTTTCATGTTACTCTTCTGCTGTATCTCTGTCAATAATGTTCCTTTTTTCTTTGCTGTCGTCTGCGCTCTGCTATTCATAAAGTTATCACACTCCAAAACATATAGTCATTTGGGATGTTCTGAAAGATTTTAATTTGTATTTAAAATAAATTCTTTGAGACTAAAAAGCATACAATAGGATTATTTATCCAGCCTTTACTTTCCTATTACATAGCCAAGTTATTCTCGTGAATCAAAACCTATATTTATACTTACAAGTTCATGTATGCATGGGTATAGCTTTACATCTAACTGCCCATATATATGCCTTCCAAAAACATACCTACCGTATAACTTTCCATGTTTCCAAAACGACACTATTAAGTATGATCACATTAGTCTACACAGCCTCCCTTAAAACCCATATCTTAGAGCACCATATACTAATCTAAATCGTCGTACCAGTTGTAAATCCGACATTTAACAATAAAACCAATCAGCAGGCGATAACGGAGCCTTAATTGAAAATTGACCTGTCGGGGGCAGCGTGTGTCTACGTCTGCGTTGAATGAAGACATGTTTGTTTCCTTCGAGTGGTCTAGCCGAGTGGAGTGTGTGCTCGGGAATGCGAGAACTTATTCTTGATATGTTATTTAAAATTGGTCTGGGTTCTGGCTTGTTTGCACGCTGTAGTTGTGTCGTGAAAGGGTCAAAAGGGGTGGTAGGTTTACCAGTAATAACCTATATTGTTAAATTGTTTTCGTAGTCCTTAACTAGGTATGCCTTTGTGGTCTTAGATGCGTTTTATAGATACGACATATCACAAAGAAAAAGTACAATTTGTCATTCGCGGGGTTCAAAAGTACAACCACACGCACTCTTGAATCACAAGCCACAGTCCAAAATACTTGTACCATGTGTAAGAAGTAAAATTGATGCCTATTCTTCTCCATAGGAATGACTTACTGGAACAAACATCAGTCTGAGTTTATTCATATAAAGTTACAATTAATTATTATTAAATATAGAGGGCAAGAGTTTTGACAAAAGCGTGTAAGTGATTTACCGACATAAATAAAAAATGACAAGTTTAGTTTTATATAATTTTAAATTAAACTACACTCGAAAACTTTGATATCATTAACTGAGCAATCTCTACAGTAGCAGGGAAGTGAGTTAATTGAAAATACCTGTCAACCAGTCTAGCCGATGGAAATGAGCGAACGCTGGATAGCTACTTACTACCTGTGTGTTATTTGCATTGTTCGGGAGCGGGTGAGCAGAGGTGTGTCGTTTGTGAGGTCATTTATTATGATACTCGTGAACAATGTTGTGATTTATATTCTATGTTCGGGAAAGAAACAGTCAGAGTACTTATTTTATTAATTTAGTTACCAAATCTTGGCAAATTAAAATTTAAGGTTTATGAAATTATGCTTATTGCATACCCCTCTGAAAAACATGTTTTAATATTTATAATATATTAATAATAGGCAGAGGTGGACGGCCGAAGATCGAGCTCAGTGGCGTGCCATGGGAGAGGCCTATGTCCAGCAGTGGACTGAGATAGGCTGATGATAATGATGATGATATTAATAATGTCCATTGGCGGTCCTTGGACACAAAACATTGTCAACTAGTAACCGTCCAATATATCTCTTTAAGTTATGTATTTAACAAAGAATGTGCTTTGTTACCCTCCCTACATAATATACCTAATTGAAACAACGTAACAAAAGAAATACCTACCGCCGAGTTAAACAGAAAACCTTTACGACTCTAAAGACCACACAATAAATTCGTTTAGCGAAAGCATTTTTAAAATTCCGAAAAGAAAAATGCTCTAGCGATTTTCAGTAGTGAAACGGCAAGTTTATTAAAATTCAGCCGGCGTCGAAAACTTACATCCCTGCAAACGTCGTGTTTACCGTGTTTTTAAACATGATAAGAAGGCGTAATTTCCGGAATTAAGTTAGATTGTATCTGGTTAGAGCATTTTATGTTAAATATTCTGTGTGTGGTTTTTTTGGGGGTGTTATGGACCTGTGTGCCAGCGAGCTGTTCTAGCGCTTCTAGGAGTCGTTTTTCTGAATGTGGAAGATGTTACACAGTTCTGTATTATTAACAACTGATATCAATTCTTTGATATTCATAATTATAGAACTTAACCCTCGAAAACTCAGTTTGAAAGTATCAACATGTATTGCTCGCTGCTAGCTGGATATTAACCCACGTCCCATTCATTTATAATCGATGCCAAAATCTGTTTTACTTCTTGTTAGTTAGATAAAGTTCAACACTAAGAAAGGATTCTATAAAATTTTGATTGTTGGTCAGTGTTTTTTAAATATGTTGCTAAATACGTGTACATCTGTACATGTACATTTGTAAATAGGGCACTGCCCCAAAATTCAATGGCAGACTGATATTATAACCAAACACTAATAAAACACAAGCACGCCACATGATATCAGAAACTCGTAGCAAAGAGATGGCAATATTAATTCCTTGCCGATCTCGGTATCAAAATCTTCGACGCATCAGTCGCCCCTTTGATGGTACGCAAACTTCATAACCTGTATGTTGCAAACGATAAATGGAGGTAGGGTTGTCACACGGTTTTAATCCTTTGTAGAGATGTCGTCACGGATAAATTTGTTTGGCCATCAATACGGCTGCGGCTGGCACGATTCGATCCACATCATAGTACATGTATAGGTATTCGTTGTCAGTGTTTTATGTTTGTGTTATTTATGTGTACATACAATTACAGCCGAAAATGTAAAAAACAATAAGAAATTATCTCATCTAATACAAAAGTAGGTACATAAAATATGGACCCTTATAATGCAAATTAGGCTTAAATTTTTCAATGCACGCTGCACCTACAAAAATATTAAGTTATAATCATAATTCACAAAACTGTCTGGATCAAAAGTAAGATATTAAACAGTGTACGATAAGTTAATTAACCATATATTCCTAATGTTTCCTTAAAAAAATGCAGGAAATAAAAACATTAACACAAGGAGAAACGTTTGAATTTCGCTACGTGTTCATATTTTTTTGTTGCAATTGAAGCTTGTGCCAACCCTAAGTAAAACCAAGTTTGCGGAAACGGTATCAGTACACACGCACCTACCAAAGAGATATAAATAAACATTATATTTATAGATGTGCCTTTGATCTGGCAGAGTAAGCATGTATTGGATATTTGTTTAATACATGTCCTTATTTTTTAATAATAATGATAATACCATGTTTAGTGAGATGAAAGAATATTTGATGGTTAACTGGGGTTTAAACCCTGATGGTAAATGCATTCATTAGTTACCTAATGATAATATTAGCTTAAAGTTCTACCTACCACTATAGGGCATAATATGCCTCTTTGAATACAGATAATTGGCCGTGTGGTATCCGGCTTAGAATTGACCACCCCCTCTCCTCCCGTGGGTGTCGTAAGAGGCGACTAAGGGAAAAAATCCAGTAGATGGGCAGCAGCGTCTTCTGTAACTTAACCACCAATACTGCGATCCCCAAGCCGCTCGCCAAGCGTGGGGATTATGGCAACCCCCCCCCCAAATGACAGACAGAACGGCGCGACGGCCCCCAGTACCCGGCAGCTCCTCTATCCCTGGCTATGGTAGCGGGCCAGGTAACGGAGGAGCAGGGGGTGCTAAGAATCCCCGGTGGATTTCTCGCTACCACCCCCACCGGACCTTGGCCCTGGCAACACACAACGTCCGCACGCTCCGGACTGACGAGAAGATTGTCGAGCTGGAGGAAGAATTGAGCAGGTTACGTTGGGACATCATAGGATTATCTGAAATCCGACGAGAGGGGCAGGATACGATAATCCTTGATTCCGGCAACATGCTCTTCTTCCGGGAAGGAGACCGAAAGTCCCAGGGTGGTGTTGGGTTTCTCGTCTGTAAGTCTCTCATTAACAACGTGGTAAAAGTCGATAGTGTGTCAAGCAGAGTAGCATACCTGATACTCAGAATTACCGACCGGTATTCGTTGAAGGTCATCCAGGTATATGCGCCGACCTCGACACACCCTGACGATGAAGTAGAGGCTATGTATGAGGAGATCTCTGAAGCCATACATACCTCCGAATCCTACTTCACCGTTGTTATGGGAGACTTCAACGCTAAGGTGGGCACTAAGAATGGCGATGAGTTGAGAGTAGGGTCGTTCGGATATGGGCAGCGGAACCAGAGGGGCCAGCGGCTGGTCGACTTTATGGAGAAGGAGGAACTCTATTTGATGAACTCCTTCTTCCAGAAGCGACCATCCAGGAAGTGGACGTGGATAAGCCCCGATGGTTCAACCAAAAATGAGATCGACTTCGTCATGACAACCAAGAAGCGTATATTCAGTGATGTCTCTGTGATCGGGAAGGTCAAAACCGGTAGCGATCATCGCATTGTCAGAGGCACACTGAATATCAATGTTAAGCTAGAACGGTCTCGTCTGATGAAGTCCACGCTCCGTCCTGCTCCTGCCCAAATCCAGAACCCCGAAACCTTTCAACTCGAACTGCGTAATCGTTTCCAGTGCCTAGCCGAATGCGAAACAGCGGACGAGATAAACAACGGGTTTGTGGAAGCTGTCCAAGCAGTGGGGTCCCAGTTCTTTAAGACCCCACGCCGAAGAAAACCTCAAAAGCTCTCCAATAAAACCATTAGACTAATGGAAGCCCGGAATGAGATGAGATTGCAATCTTCAGCTGATATGTCGGAATACGGCCATCTCAATAGGCGGATTTCAAACTCCACGCGACACGATCTGCGCTCCTTTAATACTAACCGTATAAAGGACGCAATAGAGCGGAACCAAGGCTCCAAAGTGTTCGCGAGGAATTCCTCTATTGGGAAAAGCCAAATGACGAAGCTGAAGATCGACGATGGCAGTATCATCTCATCAAAACCGGAGATATTGAGAGAGCTGGAGAGGTTTTACGGACAGTTGTACACTTCGACACGGAAACCCGTTGTCGGTTTGGCTCAGGACTCTAGGGCTAAACTGACCCGACACTACACCGAGGACATCCCAGACATCAGCCTGTACGAGATTAGAGTGGCTCTGAAACAGCTTAAAAACAACAAGGCGCCGGGTGATGACGGAATTACAACAGAGCTTCTGAGAGCGGGTGGAAAACCGGTACTTTTAGTCCTCCAGAAGCTATTCAATTCCGTCATACTCGAGGGTACTACGCCAGAAGCATGGCACAGGAGTGTGGTGGTGCTCTTCTTCAAAAAAGGTGACAACACCTTATTGAAGAATTATAGACCCATCTCGCTCCTGAGCCATGTGTATAAGCTGTTTTCGAGAGTCATTACGAACCGTCTCGAACGCAGGCTTGATGACTTCCAGCCTCCCGAACAAGCCGGCTTCCGAAAAGGCTTTAGCACCATAGACCACATCCATACGCTCCGCCAGATTATACAGAAGACCGAGGAGTATAATCGGCCACTGTGTCTAGCGTTTGTGGACTATGAAAAAGCCTTCGATTCTATCGAAACCTGGGCTGTATTGCAGTCCCTCCAGCGATGTCATATCGACTATAGGTATATCGAGGTGTTGAAGTGTTTGTATAGTAACGCCACCATGTCAATTCGGCTACAGGACGAGAGTACGAAACCAATCCAACTGCAGCGTGGTGTGAGACAGGGAGACGTGATCTCTCCGAAACTGTTCACAAATGCGTTGGAGGACGTTTTCAAGCTCTTGGACTGGAACGAGTTCGGCATCAACATCAATGGCGAATACATCACTCACCTTCGTTTTGCCGATGATATAGTTATTATGGCGGAGTCGCTGGAGGAGCTCAATACTATGCTCAGCGACCTCAGTATCGTCTCCCAACAGGTGGGTCTTAAAATGAACATGGACAAGACAAAGATCATGTCCAATGTCCATGTCGCACCTGTACCGGTTGTCGTTGGGAACGATACCCTCGAAGTTGTCGACCACTACGTCTACTTAGGACAAATTGTTCAGTTAGGCCGGTCCAACTTCGACAAAGAGGTCGCCCGAAGAATCCAACTCGGATGGGCAGCGTTCGGGAAACTACGCGACATCTTCTCGTCCAAAATTCCGCAGTGTCTGAAGACGCAGGTCTATGACCAGTGTGTGTTGCCAGTGATTACGTATGGCTCAGAGACGTGGTCGCTAACGGTTGGCCTTTTGGAGAGGCTCAGAGTCACTCAACGAGCTATGGAGAGAGCTATGCTCGGGGTTTCTTTGCGCGACAGGATCCGGAATACGGAAATTCGCCAAAGAACTAGAGTTACCGACATAGCTCGAAGAATATGCAAGTTGAAGTGGCAATGGGCAGGCCATATCGCTCGAAGAACCGATAACCGCTGGGGAAGAAAGGTTCTCGAGTGGCGACCACGAACCGGAAGACGCAGCGTTGGCAGGCCTCCCGCCAGATGGACCGACGATATCGTCAGAATTGCGGGCAACCGGTGGATGGAATTGGCAAGCTGTCGTTCTTTATGGCGTTCTAAGGGGGAGGCCTTTGTTCAGCAGTGGACGTCTTCCGGCTGATGATGATGATGATGAATACAGATAATGAACGAGCATTGATTAGGTACCACGCTTGATGGCGGTGGGTGATGTCAAACTAATCACTACAATTGTTAACTTTATGCAAGCGATTTCAGATCAGAACTAAGTTTCATCTGAATTTTCCTAACGCTTAGTCAACTAATCAAAAGTGTCATAAAAGGAGGTAGATACAGTCAGCAACGTAGCTTAACATGTTAAGAAACAAACATCAATTCAAGTCACTCCTTCAAATTATAGAAACTTCCAAATGATGATCTGAGAATATTCAAAGACTTTTTACTATACAAGACGTTGTTCTTCAATTAATGGTGTGTTAACACATGAAGTGTTTAGCTACTTATGACGCTGACTGTACATAGTATGTAACATGAAAAAAAATTCAGCTTGATGAAAAGTTTTAGAATAAAGTGACGACCAACTGAAATTACTCGTATAATGTCAATGATCGATGGCAATGGGACAACAAGGCAGCAGTACCTATACCCCAAACCTTATTGAAATTAATGGTCCTTTGAAACTTGGAAAGGACCATTACACCCTCCTTAGTTCTTGTTAAGCGTGATGATTAACGTGCTGGGTGTAGAGATCACAGCGATAGTCATTACTGTGAGATTACTGTTGCTACTGAAAACACTAATACGTGAGTTACGAAACTGACTTTAAGTATACGCTTGTGCCTACACTAGTCGGTCGGCACGCTACTTATGCACGACAAATAGGTTCTAATGACTTGAAAAAATGGTCCTACCTTTAGTTGATTTTGTGTGGCTAGTAGATATGGACGATAGAGTAAGGTTTGACCGAATAGTCAAAGTTAGTCATAAGAAGCTGGAGATCACCTAAAGCGCGTTGGACTCACGATATTCACAAATTCACAAATTCACGGAAAATACACTACTTGGTAACAACAAATAACTCATAAAATTCAATAATACTCACATATTAATTCGTATTGCAAAATAATAATTCTAAAACTAATAAACAAAAGCTTCACACATTCTATTCTTGATTAAACTTCAGCATAAATACTGAACAACAATACTGAAAATATATTGGCATTATTAGTACAATCAGCATCAAAGGCCACTTCTGCGAAACACGTACCTTCCAATGTAAGGTAATTCTTTGATTGAACTATCCTATATTCGTAGAGTGCAATCTCTCTAAAGGACGGTGCTTCAAACTCTACGTCAAAGCTGAAGCCGGCGCCTGTACAGAGGTAGAAGCCGATATGGTATTTGTTTATTACACAGGATTGGGTCAAAAGCAATTTCTCTGTACTAATTGTGCAGACAGAGGCATTCTATTGTAAACGGTATTGTTTTACACGAGCTCTATCTAACCCTGTGTTGGGTGGTGTGGCGTGTGCTGCAAGCGGGCAGCGAGGAAGGGGTTACGTTTAGTTTATTTACTGTTGATTATCATATTTCTCCTCTCGTGTCTAACCCTCAACCTTTTTATGACTGAGATATTTGTTATAGAACCGAAGATCGTAGATATAGGATGTTTAAGTCGTTGAACGCCACGTAGGTCAAGCTTAACCCGCGAAAAATAAAAAATCAATCGTGTCTCCGCCATGGCAATGAAAGTGTTCAGCCCTTACTACCTAACGGAGCCCTTATTCATGAGCAGGTGAGGCGGCGGGGTCCGTGTATTACTAGACACAAAAATACAGCGTACCAATCAATACATAATTAAATACAGAATCCTAAAGTCTCCGTGTCCCATGACGTGTACCACATAACAATACGGGTTCATTATCATTTCATGGCATGTGTCGGCATGAATATTTCTGTGTGATTAATTTGCGTGGCTACGACGCTCATCGTTTATTAGCCGTCATAGGTGCGCGTACGCTGCGCCGTTAATCTTTTAACTAATTAAGTAATGCGAGTGCTGTTTTGTTGCTCATTTTATGGATATTGATTTTGGATGGGTGGAACTCAATACATGTAGGTACCTACTTAGTTATCATCATATTGCTAGTTCCATCAGTAGCGAACTGAATCCAATTTTGTTAACCCGAACATTGTAATGGAAGATTTTAAGTAAAGCATTATCTATAATTTATTTCTTATAGTATCTCTTAAGATTTTGGATAGTCGTGTAAGATAAAAATATAATACTTAGTGAGATAGAAGACAGATAAATCTATAAATATAAAAATGAATTGCTGTTCGTTAGTCTCGCTAAAACTCGAGACAGCTGGGCCGATTTGGCTAATTTTGGCCTTGAATTATTCGTGGAATTCCAGGGAAAGTTAAAACGGTGAGCTATAAACGATAATTGTGCATGGCGTGGTCTCCTGTAATTGAAGGAGTACACCCACCAAATAATGATTTGTATTACATTAACAATATATATACGAGTATAAATAATGTATAGGTATATAAACAAAAAATATATAATTATATATTATTCTTCATCGTATTTATAAGCCCAAAAGACAAACATGAATATCCTCAACTATGGCCTATGCAACACGCTAGTCCCATCTCGAGTGAAACTAACAAAAACCATGTCATGTAACTCAAACGGCACATAAAACAATTTCCGTACCCAGAGCCACCATCTCGGGGCGCCACCTCACCGTGACCCGCACTTCTATTGGATCATAATTCATCATCATTATCTGCACATTTGGCGATGGCTGCCGGCGCCCTCTCCACTCCCGGATTCATTTAGCTACAATATGTTTTTATTGTGAGGATAACAGATGGAGTTTCTTTAATTTTGGGATTGTGATGCTTTTGCTTATCACTGTACTTGTAGGCTGATAGAAGTTGATTTATGGTTTCTTGTCTTCATTTTTTTATATAAGTTATATGATAAGCGGTGTTCTCTATGAGATTTGTTATTAAGTCTGATTTGTTGTCAACTGTTTAAATAATTTTGAGCCAGAATGTTGTCTCTTTCAGGTTTATTCAGTTTTAGAATCAGTATAAGATTTTTTTATAGCTTATTTTGTTATCCTCTGCTGGGTAAAGGCCTTCTCTTTCTTCTTCAAAACCACTCTATTCTTTACTCCTCCCTTTTAGTATAAGGATTACTTAATATAATTTGAATCGGTAAGGGCATATTTCGAAGCTACCTTTTGGGCCAAATTTGTATTGTAATCAAACCCCAGATCTATTTAGAATGGATTAAAAAAACACGTTCTTTAAGTCAAATAAAGAAGTGCAGAATTTTTTTTATAATAAAAGTTTACCCCAAACAGAACAGGATAACTCCAACCTGTCTGCTGTTAGAAGTTGCCCAACTTGCTCCGTCCAGTCGAACTCGACTCGACTCAAGAAGTGTAACCCTATTCTATCGCCGTAGACAAATCGAAGCAAAACTACACAGCAGTTCCATCTAATCCATTTTAATTTAGCATCGAGTGTGCCATTAGTTAAGGTCTCCTTAACTGGTCTAAACTGCATCTTAAACCGTACATTAATTGTAAATTAGTGGTAGTCTGAATTACGGCTATTTGTTACAAGTTGTTGTTTAGATTTGTTGCTGCGTTAGCAATTTGTCGCTGTCTCTTATCTAATTGCAGAGTTTTAACTGCTCTTGATATTTATGTACCGTTTTTATGTGTTTCGGGTTATTGTCTGGGAGATAAATTACAGCGTTATCGTTACAGTCAATTGTGGAACTTCAACAAGCGCTTAACTATCTCTAATAGTAGTTGTAAAGTTATTTGTGTTTTATTTTAATACAGAGCTTATAGCAATTAGTGTAAAGTGGAGCTTTAGAGCGGTAACAACAATTGTACTAGTCTAAAAATAACGAATGGGGTAGACAATGTAGAGGAAAACAATGTAAAGGGAAGAGGTTCAATGCTTGTTTGTGAATGCTGCTGCAACTTGGGTTACTAATATTATAAATGCAAGAAGAGATATTAAAATCTATAAGCTGATACAAATATAATTTAAAATTATTTTTACAAATATTTAGTAGTAAGACCAGCCCCCTTATCACGAATTCTTAAAGCAGGACCGTTTAAGATGTAGAAACGAGACACCGCTATGTGCAGGGTAATGCGGCATCTCGCTTTAACTACGTAAACTGTCCTGCTCTAAGAGTTCACGGTAAGGGGGCAGCCATAACTTAAAACGATCTTGGCAAAACCAACACAAAACATAAAAAAACATAACATCACGCCTGTATTCCCCGAAGGGGAAGGCAGAGGTGCACATATAGTACACCCACATTTCGCCAGTTATGTTTTAGGTCCCAATGTAATAGGGGGCGAGCCTATTGCCATCAACCGGGCACAAATCCAGACTCCGTGCTGTTACTGAGAATTACCTAATGGAAAAACCCAGTAACACTTTGCCCGACCCGGGATTCGAACCCAGGACCTCGTGCTCAGCAGTCGCGCTTAGCAACCACTAGACCAATGAGGCAGTCTAGGCAAAACCAATTATTAACTTTAAACAAACAAAGAAAGCTAATTAACAATCAATACACTTAAAGGATTCAAAGACAACTATTAATGCACATAAATAAGCCACAACGCACAGTTCTGTGCAAATTGCGCAATTAAGCCAGAGTGCACAAGCGGCGCAGTGCGTCGTTAAGTTGACAATAATTTAAATTGGTTCTTACAGTCGATACGTACTTGTAAATGAGCTAGAATACTAGTACACAGAGTTGTAAAGCAGTTTACTCTAGACATCAGTTGTGGGAGCTACTAATACTTTAGAGTAAGTATTATTCAATTATTGGGAACAACCTAATTTTAAATATTTAATAAAAATCATAACATCACGCTTGTATTCCTCAAGGTAATATACAGTATATCCAGATTTCACAATTTATGTCATAAGTCCCAATGTAGTAGGCCTATAGCGTATTGCCATCAACCTCGTAGACATCCAGGCGTGCTGCTTCTGAGTATTACCTAGAAAAACCCAATAACATTTTACCTGTCCCGGGATTCGAAACTAGGACCTCATGCTCAGCAGTCGCGCTTATCAAAACGTAACAATAAAAACGGTTTCAAATATCCTAGTAATATGAATCTAGTAGCATTCGTAGCTCCCGCGCCGCGACACCACCGCCTGCCCCGGAAAGTCCCCCAATTAATTGGCGTGCCGTTCCCCCGATTTAACTTGTAAACGAGTGCAGCGTACAGCGAGCTCTCTGCAAGTACCACGCCAATTAGACGCCGTGATTAATAATAGTAATGCCACTGATTTGTTCAGATACTGATGTGGGAAGGTGAATGCGTATTTGCGTAAGGTGATAAGCAGAAAGCTTGGTAAATGGTATTAGACTTGTTAGGTAAAGCTTAGATTAAAACTTCTAGTTATTAATTAATACTATAAATATCTACTAAAAGCAGTAAATTTTAGATATTTGGATGTCAGGGATAATCTGCGAAATTAAGCATACGACTGCCAAAATTCTTTAAAATTAATAAAAAAGTAAGCCAAGCTTAAGTTAGAGTAAGTCTAGATCAATGAGTTTAACTATGAAGAATATGAAAATGGCAAAAGCGGTATTTATCTTAGCAAAGGAAAATATGAATTTAAGTTCATGTGTCTTCATTTATGATATTATAACCAAGGCAAAATGATATAAATAATCTTTATTAAAGTTTTTTTTCACAATTGACTGACTTTTAGATGAATGTTATTGAACCCTTTACCATCACTAACTTTAAATTGTTGTGACAAAAAAATCTTAAAAGTTCTCATGTAGTTTAGTTTCTTTCCCAGATCATTAAAATGATTCCAACATTTTAATAAAAGGATTAAACGTCCAGAATTATTCATTCCCATTCAAACACATACCCTTTATTTTTATGAACAAGCTTCTAGCTGGAGTACAAAACCAACGCAAGCGGGGACCATAGAACAAACTAAAAACACGAGGCAAATACGACTCTGTACCTTCGGAATATGGGTGAAGATTACTGCAGAGATAAGTTTGTCCGGCTGTCCATACAACAGATGTTACAAACACTTTATAGAAGACTAGTTGAAGAAGTTGGCTCAACTTTCTCAGTTCGTGAGATGAAATTTTATTTGGCAAACCTTTTTTGAATATTCGCTAAAGTTTGGTGCTCTCAGTGGCTCTACGAAGCGTCTGATTTGGTCCAAGTTTGCAACTCGACTGAATTTTTGGCAGTCAATGACTTTTATTGGTTTCCGAGATCTGTTCATCTGGCTTGTTGTGATAATGCTGTTGGTAACGATAGTGTTGGGTTATTAGAATTTAATAGTGGTTATTTATTTGTATGTAGTTCCAGTCGCGTTATGAAATTGAAATACCGTGACTTTAGTTCGGGGCTTAATCGCGTACAGTTTATATCAACATAGTAGAATTTTGGGTTATCCTCGACGTGTCAATCAAGACGTTATCATAGCTACCTATTAATTCTAATTATTATCGTTAATTATTTTCTTTATTAACAATTCTATAGTCTATGTCTAAACATACTTTCTTAGATATGAAAATAGAATCAGGAACATAAATAATAGTAGATACATTTTGATAAACATACTCGGCGAATTTGAAGTGTGCAAAACCAGAAACAGATGTGACGCCTGCGACCGTTGACGGAAGTCAAACCACTTGAAAGGATGAAGTGCCAACCACTGTGCGCATGCGCATTCCACTGAGAAAGCACCTGTACTGCTACTTCCTTTCTTTTCAAGGTTTTTTTGCACCGCCTTGAGAATAATTTAACTACTAAATATTTATACTACTAAATATAATGACGTACTTACAACAGTACATTTGGATCACAAAACACCGGAATACACCTCTGCATCATGTTTAGCTGTAATAACTTGTGATATATGCTTCTAATAGACTTATTATTATTATTTATTATAATCTTTGTCACGCATTTAGAATTTCTTATGTACCGTAGATATAACACACATTTCCATAAAATAACTTATCCAGAAATGCAAACATACATAATAATGATTTGCGGTAAATTTGTTATAATTTATTATGAGTAAAGTTTGATCCTGCGACCCTGTTCTTCACCTTTTTCTTGAAGCTACACGTAGCCAACTAGACTCCCAAAATATTTAAAAAATGTTCGCCAATATTTGTTTTTTCAATACTCAAAGTTTGACTTTTATTATTTGTTTCATCTTTATGGAGCAATGACTGCCGTAAAAGCTTTAAGTTTTAATCCCATCGGCCTCCGTACCACGAACTCTTAAAGCAGGATATTTTTTGTTTTGAAAGCGAAACGCCATTACGTGCAGTTTATGATGCATCTCGCTTCCACAACTTAAACTGTCCTTCTTTAAGATTTCATGGTACGGGAGAAGGTGTTATTTTAATCTCCTAATTTAAAGACGACCTGTTAATCCATATTTCTTTCTATCCTAGATAAACGTAAAATCATAAATATATTTTTTAACATCGAAAACGCCTGCAGCATCCATCTTCTAAAAAACCTTATTTAAGTGTCTATGGTTATTCGATTCATTATTGATTTATGGGCACCCTTGGACCCTGTGATCTTTACTTTTGTTTCATTTCTTTCCTCATTTTTTTCTACTACCCTTCTTTTATTTGAAGTTCTCAACCACAGAAATACTCTAAAATAGCCACTATTGCGTTTGCATAAGGTTTAGATGTTTTTGTTGCAGTTGCATTTTCGATATGTTTAACTAAAATAGTAATACAAAAACACTTTTGAGTATTAGCAGGTAGTTCCAAGAAATTCTTGGTCGTTTCTGGGAAGTTTTTAAGAGAGGATTTCCTTACTTTTATGTTCTTATAGAGTTTTTGGAATATATTATTATTGTACAGGTTTATTATTGACGTTAAAGTTGTAGACAGGCAGACTCTCAAATAACATTCCGGCTATTCGATATACCTATTTGGAGTTTCTTGCCGGTGCCGGTATACCGGAATGATATTTTGGAATCGCGCAACTAGAGTGATTGACGTTTTATCAGCGCTTGTGACAAACTTTTTTATATTTCAATCAACGTAATAACATCGTACTTAATACTTTTTTTATAGACTGAAGAGATGATTACGTAAAATACGTTTTAACATCGTTTATTAGATAGTAAACTAGTGCTTTATGGCCTGCAGTCATAAATAATTATACGCATGCAAAAATTCAAGAAAGTACTCCATGTTTATGTTTTGGTTTCAAATTCAATCTTGAACTAATTAAGAATAAATCTAATCTGCATTATGTGTGAATCAAACTGTAAAAATAACTTTCTTATCTTGAATTTGCATCTCCAAAACGCCTATTGTGCCTTTATTACCATCACACGAACAAAACATAAAGTTATATTTCTTAGACATTTCCACAAAAAATAACAATAAAAAAGGAAAGAAATTAAAGTAGAAACTTTCCTTTTCTAATCATCTTACAGGAAATTCAAAGCGGTTTGTTTCCAACGTGTTACGAGTTTAATTTAAAACTTACTAACGCTGTATAATCAGTAATTCAGTCAGTGTTTGTAAAAGTTTTTGTCAAGTTATGTTGTTTGTCCGACTTTGTCCGCTAGTTCGGCTGTTTTATCGCCGCAGCTCGTATTAAACACGTGATGGTTGCACGTGGCCTTATGCCGAGAATGTTTTACGCGAGCAAGTTGACGAACAATACTGTTCGGAGAAAGTTCTACGGATATGTATATGATATATGTATGTCCTCCGGAACCATAAAAAAAATATTGGTTACATTTTTTTTCTTCGATTTATAAATCTGTTTACCAAGCTAAAAAGTCCTTATTTATATAACAATCCGCTTATTCTTTTATGTCTTTAGGTTGTTTTTGTTGCTCCAAACACTTAACAAAAGTTCAGAATGTCAAAATAAATAATACCATTTTATTAAATTATTTATTGACGTTTTAAAACTCTCACGCTCACGGCTATACTGGATGCTGATCTTCATGGATCTGATCGTATATATCAATATTTAAATTGTTTTGTGTCTAGGTAGAATTTACCGTAATTACAGTTGTTTGATAGTAGTTGCGACAGCAGCAGCTGCACACAATAAACAGTAACATTCTCACCTTAATATCCTACCATTCACCTTAATCAACCGCGGCCTTACAAAACACGTGGCCACTGCCTCCCTTCTGAATAACAGAGCAAACCTAAACAATAGCCCCTTTAATACTTGCCTTACACCATACGCTATTATTTGAGACAGTCTCGGTACCCACACCATGCTGAGTTGATTGTACCGGTTGGCAATATGCTAATGTGGACTGGCCACTCCATGACACACTCTTTGGTGCCAGCGAATAAGAATATAATAATATAATGCTTACTGTAATAATCCCATATGAGTCACACAATAGATTTGGTATAGAAAGGAATTAATGGTGTGGAGTTTTTGTAGGTCAGTCTGAACATGTTCGTAAATTTGAATTTTTATTTCCTTGGGGTGAGTGTTCCTCTGTGTGGTGTTAGGATTTGGTTACGCTTAGAAATCAACGTGAATGAATGGTGACGAAAGTGAAACCATAATATTTTGAAAAGTGGCTTTAGATATAGTTTCTAATAATAATATTGAAGACGACTTGAATGGTGGAAGAGAATCGGATACCTATCTACAAAAAATATTCAGATATCCTACAAAGTGTGTATTAAATTACTGTAATCTTGTATGAAGCACTATGTTACTATACTACCGAGAGGTAGATCGTATGGCTTTTGTTTTAGGAAATCAATTTGGCTGATTGCAGTTGCGAGCCACACAAGTTGCCCTTGGTTTCTGTTAACAAGATTACACATGCCCGTTACAGCGACCTACCCTGAGCAATCAGCAAGCCTCTTTCAAGCTTATTGGCTTATCCTTTTACTAAGATGGTAACCAGACTTGGGTTCAAAATGACGGACCGTAATAGTAAACAAACTGTGATAATATTCGGCGAAATAGCTTTTATTACAATGTTTATTTTTCGTGTAAGCATAATATTGTAATTATATTATAAAAGAAATAATCTGCAACGTAAAAAAGTACATTATCCCAACTAGACTTTATTTATCCCAACTTTTCTCATTTGTAAGATCATCAATTGAAACCATGACTAACTTATTAAATTAAATGAACTCTAAATGGTAATAAGATTGAAGGCAAAACAAGAATAATCTTAGTTATCTCTTTTGAATGCTTTCATTACAAGTCGTTCAATGCATGAGATGCACAAATAACCAGTTGCGCCATCTTTCTCCGGAGATTCCAGATCTGATCATCCTAATTGTGTGCCTCCACGCATACCTGGTCAATTACAGAATAGACAGGAGATTACAATACAAGCTTCGAAACCAGACCCACAATGGAACTATAATAAAATCCAAGATGGATTGTCCAAAAAAGTACAAAACGGACAAATCAAAACAATACTCCTAACTTATGCATGTAATGCGCTGTAGTATTTGTATGCCCACCCTTTCTTAAAAGACTGGTAAGGCCAGAAAATAGAAAAAAGCGAAGGGCGAACACACACACACATTCACATATCTCACACGTGAGAGAGCAAAAAATAAACGCTGTTGGTTATTCTGTGTGCGCGTGAAAGAATTGCGACCCTAATTTGTCGTGGGTACGGTTGAGTTTTGTGTAAAGTAGTAAATATTGTTTATGATAAAACATCAGCTGTTTGGAGTAGCTGCAAAGGGAATATGGTGCAGATAAATTAGTGCGAGCATTTGGTAACTGTCACGTCTATTACGGGGATAATATCGCTGGAAACGAGTGATGAAGGACTGCTTATGTGTTTAGCTAAATTGTATTATATTCATACTGTTTTTACATAAAGGGAGAACAGTATTCCCAAATGTAGTTACGTAGATATACGTCAGTCAGTCACGCGTTCAATTCGTTCACTTACGGAGTAATATTCTTGTAGTAGTGTCAGCAATAACTTTATCTTTAGCTTTCTGTTTGAAGGTCGGGTTTTGGACTTCACTTTGCCCCCCACAGGCAAATTAATTGATTATGTACTTTTAGCCTGTGCCCTTTTTTTGTATTTTTTTTTACCAAGGCGTAAAATCTGCAAGTCGACTCAATTATTATTAATGCCAGTTCTAAGGGCGATAACCAATACGATTTTCTAATGCCTACAATAAACTGCCCCTATTTCCTCCCCATAAAGTTCAAAATACAATAACAAGCTTCTTCAATGTCGTGCTATAAAAAAATCTACCTGTCTGCCCTATTTTATGTTCCAAGTTTGTTCATAAACGTCTTGAGGTATTTTTTTGTGATATTACTTCAAGTTTCTTGTTACGCACATTATTCTTAGTGTATTATACATTATTCTTGGTTCTACGAATATTACCAACGTACAGAGAAATGAACACAGAAATTGTGAATCAGCTGATCAGATTATAAGGTCCATTCTCATTCCCTTAGACAGCTTAGAAAGATTACTTTATTGTTAAAGTAGTATATTTGTTATAAATATATTTTCTAGCACATCACGCCTGTATTTCTTGAAGGGTTTGGCAGAGAGGTCCTATTGAATGCCTGTGTGTTGAAAGATTGGTGCAACGGCGTGAGGATAACAGCTTGTATGCTGTGTTTCTAGTAACTAAAATATATACAATGTAACTTCTAAAACTTAATAAATTTGTAGGCAAAGGGAATATACTGTCCTGCAGAACAAAACTTTTTACAAGACTGACAATCATTAGTGGTGGTGGAGGTGGCGTGATATGTATTTATGTTTAACTAAATACTTGTAAAAGTTTAACAATAGTAAGAATATAGTTGGAAACAAGCTCATAGAGAAGTTCCACATGCCTACGAGCTACATACACCGCTGTAGGTACGTCGTAAATAGAAACAGATTAATTAATCAGGATAAGTAGACACAACAAAGTACTTATACTTTATGCAAAATGTTTATATAATGTAGGAAATATGGCCAACCACACCCTGCCAAGCTTGCGATCCCTGGTGCCTTAGCACCCTGCTGAGAAATAGTTTAAGGCGCGCATGCGTATCTAAACTTATATTAACAACGACAAATAAAAAGCATTTTTATCTACAATTTACTTTTGAATAACGCTAGTCAACTTTTACTAACGACTTAACATCGCAACCCTATCTTTTATACGACTTTAACAAATTACTGTCTAGCAGCTGATGCAGGCGTAAATAGAAATAACTTCTCTTTCCCTGTATATCTTTGACAAAATATTTTTGAACAGAAAATGTCAAATCATTCGGCAGTTGGCTCATTGTTGATATTTGACTGATTGCCTTATTCTCGCAGTCGGTATTCCCTATTGGGTGATTAATCTAATGCAATTATTTTGGATATCCTCGTTGTGGACTTCAATGGGATTTTTATGGTATTGACAAGTTTTGTGATGTGAAAGAATTGTGTTTCAATTACACGTGAAATTGTGAGGATGTGAAGTATGTGTGTGACAATGTTTATTGGTAACAAATACGTTAATGGAAGTAAGTTTTAACTATAGTATAAAGACATCACATACGGGGGAGCACAAATACATAACAACTTACCTAATAATATTAAGGACTGCAGATTACTAATAGAGTTTAAAACAAAATTAATTAAATTTAGTTGTACCTAATTATCCTTTTTTAAAGCTCATTATTAGGTGAATTATGTATTGTTCTTTAAAGATTAAATTCGTTAAACCTACTTTTAGTTCTTCACACATAGTTTAATTTAGTACTTAAATAGAAAATATAATTACATAATTTGGATAAATGCGAATAAAAAATAACAGAAGTAGTAAAATGCAACTTAAAGTTAATATTTTTTATACTTGGTTCTTTAGATATAGTTTCTTATAATAATATAATTATACTTGAGTTAACTAACAATCTCATCTATACGTCAGAAATACTATTTAAATGTTAACCAAGTTCGATAAAAAAATCATCATTAATGTCGAACTTTCTCAAGTAACTTCACTATTAACTTATCAATACACTTAATTCAATTACACGATATTATCATTTCGTATCATTTAAGATACCACTACTTTTCTTGCAAACTTCGTATTACATACTAAGTTATCGGATCACTGACATAAGTATATCTAAGTAATTCTGAAACTAAGTTAACTAGACAGTCATTATGATAACGATATCTTACTAAATACTAGTTTAAGTTCTAAGAAGACATTCAACTATTAATTCTTCAAAAATTATCTGTTAAAGCTTTACACACACACGCAAGGCCACAATGAAGGAATGAACCGAAGGACCACTACACAATAGAGCTTAGTACATCGCACTTTAGAATGCATAACGATATTGTCAAAGTTTTCCTTAGTTTCTTAGTTGGACTGAACAAGGTTCCAAAAACCTAGGCTAAGAGATAAATTTCAGAGATTTTTTCTATTATTTTTTCTATTATGACCACATACAAATTTAAGGGACTAGATAAGGTTAGGAGAGTTATACACATCTGTGGATGACCAAGTAGCCGCTGGCAAAGACCTGAATAAACCCAACTTAGGTTAGCAGTATTTTCACTTTATGGTTAATGCTTCAACGATAGATATAAGTATGGACCTTCTGCTCTTACGTACTACGTGTGTTCAACCTATTCTTTGGAAATTGTCTGGTAAAGCTCTACCCACACACCCTCGCTATCCTAGCTGCGTGTGGGTGTTCTGCGCATGTGTGCGCGCCGTCAGTGTCAGGTAACATCAGCTGTTGCGCGCGGGCAGCCCATATGACTTCAAGGACATCTTGTGGTAGTTTTTTTAGGATTCACTAGAAATACGTTGATGTATGATAAGTAAGTAATTTGATGGTGATTGTGGACACGCAAGCTTACGAGAGCCGAGTGTGAAATATGTTTTATGATTGGAAGTATTATCGTGGAGGTGATTTGAGAATAGTTACTAGAAGAACTATATTACGTAGAAGTTTACTGGTGAACTTTACTGGTGTAGTCGATAATGGTTTTGTTTCTTATGATACAAATCCTGTTTGATGTTCGTAGTCAATATTACATAGATTTAAATGTCGACACGATAGGAGAAAAAGTAGTTGTCAAAAAATCCAGACTCTTTTAAGTACCTACCTAATCAAAAGTAAAGAAGGTCTATTCTTTATTAGTTATGTAACCAAGGCTATAGATGATAGAGAATAGACGAACCTTGATTAAATTTCTTCAATAGTTTTATTTTAATAGTAACAAACCAGGTTCCTGTGTTACCATACGTCGTCGCTCTGACTACCTGAGTTTATTGCCTAAAGGAATGGTCGAGTCATTAAAGTATGATTATCATACAAAATATAACTATCTATATTCTACAACTTCCTTGACATTTAAATACTTGTCATCCTATTATCTTTCTAAATGAAGGTAAACTTACAATCTGTCTATTTATAATAATGCGACTCTGGAGAAATTCTTAGTGTGGGGTAGTGTTCATAAAAATATACTCCGTCAGTGATTTGAAGGTGGAGTAAAGTAACGTTAAAAGTTAATAATGCAACTACTTTTTATATAATTGCTCTTTTGTAGCCTATATGAAAGTAAAACACCCTGACTCTGACTTAAGTAGCAGGATAGGTAGTAGTAGTATTTTAGATTTTTAAAACGAAATTGTGTAACTAGATGTATTTAGGTACAAGTTTGATTATATTATGATTGATGATTGATACTACGCCTAAATTGTGATAGCATTCTCTTGTCTTATTTCCTTGTTTAATGCCAACAATTTCTTAAAAGCATCACTCCATGTTTGACTCTAGTTTTGAACTCCAATAGTCTCTGAAGCCAGAGCAAGCAACAGAAATAACCACTAAAATAACAAAACAATTGATTTTGAAACGTGTTTACCCCATAATTACGATAAAACGATATTAATGAAGCCCAGTTAATTACAGTCGGTAATAATACGTCAAGTGCAGTTGAACACTAGTCACGCAAACGTGTAACATCTAGGTATCTGCAAATGTGATGTCATTTCATTTGTATTTATGTTGCCCTAGTACTTTAATAAATGTTAATATCAAACCACATATAAACAATATGTTTCGTGGGTTTTTAAAGAATTTAATTTATGATTCATGATTGTGTTAAATAATTCAAATGCATCTAGTAAGTTTAAGTTCAAAATAAATATTTTATAAGTTTACACACTATTATATTGAAGTTGGCATTTAAACTAAAGATGGATCTTATCAAGCATAATTAATGTTTTTATCAAAGACCTACCTACGAGCAAATTCACTTCCAATCTTCCGTCGACTAAACTTGATTTTTATTAAGATTACCACAAACATTCCTATTTAAAACTTAAACTTCAAAAGCTTTAAGATCTTTTGAAAAATCATCTAAAATTACATCTCCCATCCTGTACACTTCGACACCTAAACAATACACACACTCACACATACAACACACGTGTTGCTTCAAGGATTTACTCAGCTGACTACACACACATGCGCACAAACTCAACACAAATAAACAAACACGCTGTATTTACACAACTTAACTGAGCTTGTAGTTGTGTGTCCGTATAGTATGAGAGGGTTTCGAAAAAAGTACAAGAGATATAGGGTGGAGTGACAGAGAGGGCTAAGCATGCGATATGAAGATTCTGCATAAGTGTGAGTAAGACGGGAATGTTTTATTTGTGCGCCGTCAAAACGTTCCTTTTTTGTAAAGCTCGCCGGGAGGCAAGGTGCACGAATGCATTCGATTTTTAAATTGTGACCTGAGTGATGTGTGACGTTCGGTCATTTCTAATAGAAGTACTAGGAGACCATGACGATGGAACAGTTACCAACTGCCGAGCTAACTAAGTCATAGGGATTAACTTCAACCGATTAAACTTAAATCGTTTATACAGCTTATAATTATGATTTCCTGGTTACGGTGAAGATGAAAGGGACATCCTCCTCTCAAGTTGTTATTGAATTAAAGCAGAAACTTGTTTTAATGCTCGTAAATGATAATCTAAGCTTTCGTAATATTTCTACTTGTTAACATTATTCCATTAAACTTGTAGGTTAGCCGTACATTTAAAGTTAATGCCTGATCTCTATCAATTCCACGCTGCTTTCAATATACAGGATTAAAATATTTAACCTTTTTATGGAACATTTCTTTATCGTATATTGTAATTAAATTGTGTATCTATATATATGCATGGTGTTACTTATTAATTACAATAATAAGTAGTTTTGGTGTATCTACATGATTATAAACATTATGTAAAAACTTCAAGTTAAACTGAAGTAACTTTTTCATGTCAATTTTGCACTGCTCCAGAATTTCAACACTTTTTATTCTTTGACATCAAAGCATGGATAAAGTTATGATTGAAAACTTAGTTTACGTTGGCTACTAGTTTAAGTACCGTGTCAAGTTAGTTGAAGATTAGCCTGTAGTGACTTGTAATGTAGGTTTACTTACCAAGTATAGACTGCCACTGACTTTAATCGATGACAATATGAAAAGTTAAAAGTGACACTTGTCTCAACTAGGTACATGTATTAGAGACAAGGATAGTTCGTTTACGACCCTTTGACAAATATGCGGAATACAAATAGATACATTACCGACAAAATACAACCATTTTCCTATTCTATTTAAAACCAAGAATTAATAGTATCGATATATTTATTTAAAAATAGTTACCAGGCAGTCATGTAAAAAAGGAGAAAATACAAAATTCTTTCTTCATTTTTATAACATAAATTACCTAGGTAATAAAATATCCTTCAAGGCATTTCTTTACACGCATTTTGTATTACATTTGACTCATGATAATCGATACGCGACAATGTTTAAGTAATGAAATTAATTGTGCCTTTCTTAACATGCACTATCTTAATTGAACACCTTTCACCTTTCGCCAATGCCATGTATTTAATGCCAGCTGCCTCGGAGTCGGTTGGAATTGATTATTGTTTAATTCAACAATAGAGTCACCTTATGTAGTTGGTACCAAGGTAAGATAAAATAAAATAAAATTATCTACTAAAATAATTCGCACAACAACCACTTATTAGTAAGTTTACTCAAAGGCATATGTTATGTTTACACAAGCAAAATTAGGGTTTTCGACTTCTCATAAACGAGTATAGCACTGCCTATATATTTAGGGATTACTGGTGTGATTGTAATTACGTACGTATAATCTTTAAGAATTTAAACGTATCTTAACCCTACGCTACAGCAAAAATAAACAGCAAACGAATTTGGCGCAGTAGCTAATAAGGTTGGTACTACTCTTGGTTTAGGCTTGATTCACTAATATTTGAACCATGCAAGCATATAGACACGATGTAGGATAAGATAGCACTAATTTAGAGCCTAAATTTAAGTCTAACTGTTGGACGTCCTGCTTCCTACAATTCATTTTTAGCCCAGTTTGAGCCTGATCCTGGCTACTCACTCTGGTTATGTTATTTATACCTAGGTATTTATTACAAAACTTGATTTGTCATCACAATTCAGGGTCAAGAATCTACAGCCGTCGGTCGTACTACATGTCCCTCTAGATCTGTCCAGTGTGTGTCGGACGTACTAGAGTATCATCACATGTGGAGGCGTTTTAGTAGCACTTCTCTAGCATAGGATGGGTCAACAGAGTAATGTTTTCATCAGCTAGAAGTTAACCTGATTAACTTTCTATCTGGCAATGCCCTAATAAACCTAAAATGTACGCATGTTCTAATCAAATTGCTAAACCAAGAACGTTACCTAATAATTATATTTACTATTCCAATATGGCAGCAGTGACGTCACCCAAATAGTAAAACAAATACCATTACTCCAAACGCAGGTGATATTACTCCATACCCGGCTTCCAAGAATGGAACTGCCCCAAACTACTCATTTGGCCGTAAAACTGTTAATTATGACTGAGGGAAACAATGCTGTTAACCTTTGTTTAACTATAATAACTTTGGCAGTTATTTTAACTAATTTAAAATATCATGAAATAAAACTAATAGTTAACTGTAGTAAAAACTAATTGGTAGTTCCAAATTAGGCGCGTAAAGGGTTAAGCTTTAGAGTTAGCAAGACATTTCGTGGTGCGGTCCCTCAGGAAAGAACTATCTATCTGAAGGACTATAAAGATGTTAATAACAAAATAGTTCTGTGTACAAGAATAAAATAAAGTTACTCGGAAATAAAATGCTTTTATATTATTATATGTAACAGGTAGAATAGCATCATAACCCATCACAAGTTGGAAAGGGTTAACCAATTGCAAGATTTTAGTCAAAGTTACTTAAAAGCTTTGTGCTCTAGAGCAAACAACCAGAAACTTAACGGTTTATCTGTACTATCAACTAACCTTATCGCACAATAATCAACTGTAACAGTCAATTCTCATTCAAATTACAGCATACTGTGAATCAAAAGCAACCCATCAAACCATCTAAGATACGAACCAACAATCAGATACCCAAATTCCATTAATACCCTACTATCACCATGAAATACCTTAACATTTCCTCGCATACCACCATTACGTATTTAAACCGATTGATCACACTACAGCTGTTCCCATCAGCTGATCACGCACACGCGGATGCGTGCACGCACACAGCGCGCGCGCACGTGTGCGGCAGTCCGAGGCCGTAGGGGCAAAAAAAGTGGGAACCCGTCTGACGGGCCCGCTTTTGTGCATCCGCTGGAGAGGCATAGAGTAAGATGCAGATGGGATGGTACTTTGTGGGTAATAACAACATAAGAAGGGGCAAAGGTACCTACTACCGAAACAGTGTTACTATACACAAACTCAACACTCCATAGGTTTAAGAGGTCTGATAATGATTCTTTATGTATGAGTCTGGAACTTGGGCAAGGCCTTGGTTTTGTTGATGGTTTATTTAAAGAAAACTGACCCTTTTAAGGTCCTATACAGCAACATTTCAATCTCAAGCACGTCCAAAAACCTTAGTGCTAACACACTAATTGTACATTGTGCTAGTACTTACTCATCGGTATTATACTTACTTATAAAATATTTATTTCACTATGAATTTACAACATTGCTAGGCTGACGGTGAAATTGTAGCAATGCACCCACTTAATCTTTGACCGGGTACCATTTTTTTCGTTTTCATGCCCTCTGTGAATGTTTTACAACGTATGTCCGAGGTATAGTGATTTCGGGTACCTGCTCCGCACCCGTACGATGAAGCGTGAAGCTCCATCGGAGTGCGACCACGCGAAATTCTGCCCCACACACTATTAGTTTAGGGAACATCAATTACTGTCAAAAACTATTCAAGTTACAGTCTAAGATTAATATGGATTGTGTCTATACTCAGTCTGTATTGACAACTTGATTAGTGCATAGACTAAGTACTAGGACTACTGCGATAGATGGTGCAGGTTCGATTACTGCACGACAACGACGTTTTCTCAGTGAGAATGCAATGAAGATGAGACATTGACAGTAATTCCTTATTTCTTCAAATAGAAGAAGCTTTCATGGTGATTTTTCATTTTATTTACTTTATAAGAAAGGTTCTGAGAAACTACTGATTACTTTAATTTGATTAATGGCAATAGCCTCGTCCCCTATTACAGAGGGTTTACTTACTCTTACACTGAAAATTACAGCTCTGCATAACTCCCTTGTTTACCTACTTAAAGATTTTAACCAAGTCATTTAAAAGTTTGTAGGCTAGGTATCTAGATACCTTGCACTCGGTAAATAGTTCTAAAATAAACTTACCCATCCTATGGCCATGGTACGTATAGTGTATATCGATCGGTTTGATCGGTGGCCATACCTTAATTCGTTATACTCGTGATTCATTAGCAGAGCTCAAACCGACCCGCGGATTACACTAAGTCCCGTGAACGGACGATTAGATGTAAACACAGGGATTTTAATTAACCGTAAATGTATTTGTTGATGGGATTCACTATTGAGTCTGGTAAAGTTAGTTTTCTGCAAAAATAACTATTTTAGTGTCTAAAGACTCTGTATTTTTGGATTTAGTTCATTTTACCAGAACTTAAATCCTTAGGGAATTATTATGGTAATTTAAACTATTGTTTGTGTAATATACTTCTATAAATATGCCGATTTTTCATGTGTGATAGACGATCGTTCACGTTAACCTACGCCTTTGAGGAATATAGGTGTGTTGATATAATACAGGTACATTATACCATCATCATCATCAGCCTATCTCAGTCCACTGCTAGACATAGGCCTCAGGACAGGTACATATCTTAGTCTGAAAATTAATGTGAAAAACAGACAATCAAGCACTTTATTGTGCACGAAAACTAAAAATAAACAAATTAAAGATACTCCATTATCAATGCTCCAACATTACCTGCTATTATTTTATTAAAGTCTTTTATAGTAGGTACACAATTCAGATGCCTACAATATATCATCAGTGGATTCCATTCAACCCACTTAAATTATAAACTGAATCAACCAAATTCTACCATTCATCATGTATCCCTTATTTAGCCCAATTACGTGACACATCAAGGGAATTCGATAGACATTTTGATGTCAAAACGAGTTTAAATTGAACTCGAGCCCAATTACTAGATGGAGGCAAATTGTTATCGTATTACTTAATAACGTCATGAATCGAGCTATAACAGGCTTCTTGCTGACATTTTAATCCTGGCTAATCCCTGGAGACGGATGTCAGAAGATATGTAGTGCTATGGAGGGTAAAGTTCAATGGACCGGACTCGGAATATTGATGCAGTTACAGCGTGGACAACGAACGGAGGGACTGATGGGGCAGGACAGTGAAGGAAAATTATATGCAGGAGCTGAAAGATTGGAGTGTTGTGCTGAAGACTACGGGTTTTGACTTCTTATAGAAGAGATACTTAGACTGTCCGCAGTTAGTTATCTATCAGCCCCCTTACCATAACCTTTTACAGCAGGACAGTTTAAGATGTAGATGCGAGACGAGCATTTTGTACTGCGTCTCACTTCCACGGCGTACCTAAACTGCACTGCTTGATGAGGCAGATAAAGGGCAGTAGACACTATTAGAAGACATTGAGAGACCGAATGTTTACGATATATTTAAAATCTATCAAGCGGTAAAACTTCCCAAGAGTTATTCAATGTGTGCAAGCATCCTACAATGGTAAGTTTTTCGAATACTTAATTTTTAGTTCTAATCGTTCAGTTCGTCGTCACTTGAAAAACATTAACTTTAACGAGCGGACATAAGTCAGCTTTTTATTCGAATAAACTGTAACTTAGAATGGTCAAGACTGCTTACCTATGGAAATACTTAATGGCAGCCCGGGATTAGGAATAAAGCCCTGTAATTGGTGCACACTCGCCTCTAGCAGGACTATGCGCAACGCTACGATATACATGGTAGATGTTCATTTAATTACGAATGTGAATCTGGCCTAATTGGCAAATGGCAAATTATGTATTAGTGTGCGCAAAGGTTTGAGAGTCTGACTCCTATGAGACAACATAATATCTGGTAAATGGATGGAATAATATGGTAAATACTCACTTATTTTCATATTTGTAAAATGCACGTATCATTATTTAACAATACAGTGCAAATGCAACAGAATCTATAAGCAAAGCTGTACTGCTTCATCTTCTTATCGTCTGGTTGTGGAACATCCTGGTGTCAGAGTTTAAACCGCCTGTAGGCCTCTGACATGGCGTTAAAAAATCTCAGGAGTGCCAATTTCCTCACGCTGTTTTCCTTCACTGTTTTAGCAATTGATAACTAATTTAAATGAGCACTTGAATTCGAAAAGACGGTGCACTTTGACTTGGCAGTCCAACGGTCGCGGCACTAGGATATCAGTACTCACTACTATATAGTAATATGGTAGATGCCATATCCAATGAACCACTCTCAATGTAGCCGACATCGCGACATACTCGTACGTAGTACAAGCATATTTCATAGCGCACGCGATCCCCGTATCATTGCTAAGTATAAAACAGTACAGCTCGTTGTGAAACTAAATCGATTTTTGTAAACTACAATTGCGAAGTTTAATGTTATTTTATGCTAGCTTTTTCTATTAAACTTGCTTGACTTTATGACTAACTGTTTAGTGTCGCTGCAACCAATATGTAGATCTTACAGATATAATATATTCAATACAATATAATACCGCGAAAAAGTTAAGAGCACCGTCGGCTTGGAAAGGAGAAGAACAGACAAATGCAGGATGTACCTAATCCTTATAATTATGACTAATGCTTTGACTGTCTTCTGTGGGACGACAGGTTAAAAATGTCTTTCCCTTCCATCGTCGGGGAAGAGAGACGTTATAGTGGTCGTGAGACGACAATGCCTGTGTGGACCCGATATGGTCGACCCGCAACCCAATATTCATAGATATTTGGTGAAACTGAACACCTACCCCATGCCTATGGGAAACTTAGAGGCGTGATTGTATAACATTTATGTACATTTATCCTGTATTAACGAAGAGGTTTCACTTGAACATTGAATAAAATATTCCTAATCTCAAATTCAACTTAAACGTTACTTAAACTCTAAATAAGAGAAACTTCTAAGAAGATACTAACCGCATTAAATCTTCAGAACTAAGCCGCTAGCGGGCGTATGATGTACACTTCATGTACACCATACATTAAAAAAATAACATGATAATTAATAAAAAGTAAAATAAAATCTTCACGCCTTTAGATGTGTATCGTACGTCATAAATATGGTTGTACAAAGCCATAGCTAACACACCTAACTTCCTGCTTACTCCGCATTCAATGATACAATTATAATTATGATAACTCTAGACAATACAATTAATACCGTTATCACGAGTATTAGTACATTGGCCTAAACGCTGGTTTATATAATTAGGTTTTTAATTAGTCGTTATGTAGTAGTTGTTTAAATTTAATGACCCTACAAACACGTATAAATGTGTTAAAACAATTTTTGTATGGAAAGTTTTGGTTTCGTTGTTAATGTAATTTCACAAAAAGTCCATCGTTGATAAAAGATGCTGATACAATCATTATATTCTCTTGTTTTATGAACAGTTTTGTTCGTGTTCTATTAATTATATAGGAATGAAATCGAAAGGAGAATGCCAGCATTGTGCAATAACAAGAACTTTACGACAATAGGACCGGAGAAAAAGCAGGTGCAGGGCGAACTGTTTGACATGCTTATTGAGACGCAGAAGGCTTTCAATATGACGTAAGTGCAGTTACCCATCCATCCATTGATTGCTGCAAGTGCAGCTTAACTCCTTACATTGACAAACAGGTATGCTGGTAGCGTGGAGATTATGGCACCCCCCCCCCCTTATCTAAGGGGGAGGCCTTTGTACAGTGGACGTCTTCCGGCTGACGATAATATAATACTAGAGATTCGTATCACGGGTTTCAGAAGCAACTCAATGTACCAGGAAAGTAGGTAGGGAAAGAGGCGTCGCATTAAAATACAGCGCCTACTTAAACAAATTTAATATATCAAGTTCCGTGCCCCAATAATGTCACAATAATTATTTACGACTGTCAAGTCCGTTTTGATTATATTATTTACTTTCCTTTCGCGTGTCCGCTCCTAACAACAATCGTCGACAACGTAGCTGAATATGAATGTGATTCATTACTAATGTCGTATTGATGTCTTACTTTAGTTTTGTGCGTTTGTGTGTAAGATTAAACAGGCCTACTTGGTGACGGCCTGGGTTTGAATCCCGAGTTGTTTTTAGTCGAGTTTGGATTTGTGATCGGTTGATGGCTTTCGGCTCGGCTGCTTTACATTAGTACCTACTTAAGCTTAACTGGCCTATAACATAACTAGCGAAACGTGGGTGTACTATAATTATGTGCACCTCGGCCTACCCCTGCGGGGAAAACAGGCGTGATGTTATGTTTAAATAACTTTTTTGATATTCCTGATCTGATCTTAAGTCATCTGACAGTTTGCACATAGACCAATCATCAGTCAAATACCTCTGATTATTAGGTCAACATAAACATTTAGTCCACGATGTAATAAATAAACCCATTAAGTAGCTTCTTAGGTAAAAAGCTAACCATCTAACACAATGATACCAACAAAAACTTAGTCACCTAAGTATCGCATAAACAAAGCGTTTGTAAGTAATCTAAATGCGGACGGAGCCGCGCGTAGAGCCTAGTATAATTAAAAGTAAGGTAAACGTCCCACCACGTCACGCAATGTGCATAAAAACGTAAATTATTAATGACTCTTTGAAGGCGATATCATTAATCCTGTGGCTTTACCGGTGTGGCTCGGAGAACGGCGATTACTGTTGGTTTTGTTATATTTTTATAATACAAGTCATTACTTTGAAAAGTTGTGTAAAAACAGATACAAAAGTCAGTTGTGTTCTAATATTTTATTATTGTTATTCGTTGCGATCTACTTTATAGTACCTACTCAATCGTCTTCCATTGTCTATACCATAATATCAGTAGCATCAGAGAAATCGATAATTTATATCATACCTCTTAATTCATATTAAATGTATTTTTTAAGGTAAGTAAACAATATACTTACTCCAAAACAATTTGTATTCATTGTAAATAAAAGTAACGGCTCTTGATATTAAACGCACAAACACGCAGAATTAAGACTAAATATTTTTCTTATCTCAATCCTTTCCCATTATAACTATTCACATGTGGGGAATAACGATTTTTTATTATTGCGCCAGCTTGCGCACTCTTGAATTGTTAAAATAATCACACCAATCATTCTATGAATTACAGATGCAGTCAAAATAATAACAAGAACGCTCGCTCCGTGGCCTCGCGTCGGAAAAGCTAAAAATCAGTTAAGATGAGGTGTGCGATAGCGCGGCGATGACTGGGACGAGGAGACCCACGGCTATACAACATTTATCAACTTATTAATGATACCACGTAGCGTCGGAGAAAACAATTGTACCCTCCATTCACAGAAAGTTTAAAAATCTACTACGATTTTAACTAGGCGGTTTTGTAGCCATGTATTCCGTTGTCCAAGTTGTTTTAACAATGTTTAAAAGTGTGGAGTTGAGAATAATTTGGAAACCAGCGAATGTGGTCATTAATTAATATGTACATATTTAATTTTATGTATGTATGTACAGCTGATATTTTTCGCACTTGCAACGTTGACCTGACGGTGAAAGTTTGCCACTAAGTTGTCCGTAATAACCACTATATGCGTGTATGAAGTGTTTACCATTCTGGTTACATTTTTGTATTGTAAAATAAAAAAAACAACTCTTTATGACTTTTGCTGTCAATCATAATTTATCGACATCATTATTACCTACATGTAGTCATACGAAAATGGCGAAGTCATGGCTGTTTAAATTTCCTTCTTATGGACACTTAATAAATGTTATATTTTTTTGCCAACCGTCCATCTTAATACTTGGCTATATTGAGTCATTTGCTTGGTATCTAAATGGGCTGCCGGTTACCTGCCAACGGAACCATACCAACTTACCAGCTATCATTTTGACGGTAAATGAATTGGATCTAAGAACCTTAGCGGTTCAAGAATCAGTATACCAAAACTATTTTCAAAAAGTTATTAAAAATTTTGTTTTTAAATCCTTACTAGAAAGCTTTTTCTCGCGTCATTCTAAAACATAAAGTAAAGTTTTCTCCTAAAACGTAAAAGTATGTCTCGCATAGAAACACGGACTCAAATGTTCTTTGAGCCAAACTCACTAACCAAAGAAAACGTGTCTACCATATGCAAAAGAACTTCGAACGAAAAGTTAACGTCATAAATGGTCACTATTTTAACTAACTTTTAGATCGCTATCGTTACTAAAACTAGTTTTGAACCGTCTTCATTAACCTAAGTTTATCAAGAACCTTAAAAATTACATTAACCGACTACAGTATCAAAGAAAATCTCGTGTAAAAAGCTATAAAAGCTTATAAGGTGAAAACACCAACAATCGTCCCTCACTCACATATTTACTTTCGCGTTAGACACGAACCTTACCCATAAACACGATACATTGTTTACACACAGACAAACAAATTAACTACTAACAATATGTTGGGAACATGTCGCTATTATTAACAATCTCATTTTTTTTCTTTTATATTCACGTACGGTAATCTGAGACATGTGGCTTACCGAAAATAGGTCGAATATGTTTGGAGGGTGACGACACCTATTATGAGATACTAGTTCTTTATGGTAATTTTATATAAGTGAGAACATAAAGAAGTGATAACGCGAATTATTCAAATGTGGGATAATGTATGTTCTTTTATACTGTCGCTGCGATGGTACTATAAAAGATGTAGTTATAGACGGTACCGATACACTGAAAAGTAGGTAGGTACGACGAAAAGGGAATATTATTAAGCAGATTGTAGAAATGTAGTGACTTGCCCGAGTTGGGAAAAGAACCCAAGGGTCATTAAGCGGTCCGATTAACCAGCCCTGCATGTATACTTTACAATTACTCACCACAATATGTGTACTAAATCAACATTATCGCAATACTTGCCCTATCGCGTTACTTATACAAATTGAATCTCTAAACGCAATCATAAATCACTCACCATATTAAATCACGAATGAAATCCAAACTAACTTCAAAGCGAAACTTAATTAAAAACAAATCACGGACGACAACTGTCCCGGGTACCCCACATCTCTGTAGGGTCAAAGCCCTTAGCTGTTTTGTCAGAGTTAACCAGATTAAGTTATTTTTTTAATGTTTACTGTAACGAGGTTATCCGGACAAATTAGTTTAACCGATACATTAGAAATCGAATCTAATTGAATTCTTTTTGTACGTCCATTTTTCTTTAATTACTATGTGAGTATTACGTATATAATTTAAAGCATCGACAAACGCTTAAAATACGAATAATACAATGTCTTACATTTAGTTTACTTTTTACTCTATTCTGAGACACGCTTTTGACAACTAAGGACTCGCAAAATTTAGAAAAAAAAATGTATAGTCAACAATAGCATTTTTCAGGACAATCCTACAAAAAATTGTCCTGCTAAATGTAGGGGTGAAATACTTAGATGACGACACATTCAATAATGTTTTATTACAATTTCGCTAACGTCATGATGTCAATACTACTGGCAAACTTCTCTAAACTATGAGTCCGTACCTACGTTATTCAGTGCTCAGAGAGAGACTACACAAGTCTATTCAAAACAGTCCGGTCTGTCGAGTTGATGACTAGAGCACGAGTACGGAGAATCTTGAATAATCTCAGTATATAGGTGATTCAAGATTCTGTATTCGACATGACATATCTGGCTGTATACTAAACTTCCTTTGCCGAATTCAGACTACCTTGTGCACCATTGAATGTAGGCACAAAAGGTTCATTGTTAGTCAACAAAACACCCATCTAATCTATGTCTATAACTATAAAGGAAACTTAAAAACTTTAACTCTAGTCCTTAAAAAATAATCTATAAAATTCTTTAGGGTTTAACAGTGTGCTATTGGAACTTTCTATTAGATAATTCTCAAAAGCTGAGTCTGTGTAGGTATTGAATTTTGCATATAGTTAACAATGAACTTATCCCAATATCCGAATAAGGACCAACAATATAAACCTGAGTAATTTAAGAAAAAAAATCAGGCGTGATATTAGAAAAATGTAACAGAATACAGAAATATAACAGATCCGATCCTCTATTTTCTACCCGATAGCTCCCAAATAAGGCTTATTTATAAGGAAAAAGTATTTTTACTTTTAAAGGATAAAGGGAAGAGATCTCTTGGAGCCCGTTGGCATGGCAATGGGCCGGTCACGTCTACCGTTCACACGTTCCTCTGGCCAGAGATATTTGTAAAGGTGTATCGTGCTACGTTTGTAAGGAAGAGAATGAGTTACGGACACGTGTATGAGGATAATGTGAAGTCAATGGACTTGGCTGGAACTTTGACTTACTGCCTTTAGTTGCTATATCCAGTGTAAATTAATATCTATAAAGGAACTACAGAATATTGACCTGAAAATGGTCTATTTATAGAGCCAACAAATGTGAGAGAAGAAAAAAATCTATGATCATCTTAACAACCCAAAAATGTGAAATAAATGTAATAATCGGAATCTACTGCTTAACAATATTCAAAATATCCTATGTAATTAAATACAATCCTCAAAACTCATTTTCAACGTGCGATCTAAACTTGTTTATCATTATCGCCTACTATTTCTAAAACAAAATTCCATCACAGCCCACCTGTATCCATTCAACCATTAACGAAGCCCATTCTAAGCATGATTAATTTTTCAGGGTGTATCGCCTTAAAAATGTAAGGGTTGTAAAATCATAACTCAGATTTAATTGCGCCATATTTCTTGGGGCACAATAGTGGGCATGACGTCAAATGACTGTAGGCCCATGCCCCACACAATACTGTCTCAGAAACAATTAGAAGATTTAGATGATTTTACAACGAAATTTATGGTCGTATTGGATTCGTTTACGTAAACTTTTGTTTTAAGCCCGTTGTTGTGGGGTATTCATTAATAATTTGATATCGTACTGCGGTTATGTTTTTGCTTTAAAATTGTTAAGTAATTAAGATGCTCTCTTTTCTGCACGTTGCTCGCAATTAAACTAAACTATTTTTATTCAAACAGCTTGAAAAATTCGAAATACCAGGAGTAATTTTGATGTCTTGGCATTACCTAGGTCTTATAAAAAATGTATAAACATAATTATGTGATTGCCAACAAATACCAGACGTCTTTTGAAGACGTAAAAATAAAAGGTAACTTAAAATTTGATAGACGTGCAAAAGCAGCTCAGTTGGTAAGAGCTGCACCTAGGATTGATACTCGTATAGGTGGCGGGTTCAAGCCGTATGTATGATCATTTTATAAAAATGTACACTAAAATTCATTACTTTTCACTCTACTGATTAATTATCTTTTTCGTGAAAATCTTCTTCTGTCGAGCCAATATTTAAAGTCTTACGGACTAGAGCAAAAATACTATTTGTAGGTACCTAGAACAAAAACCTATTTTAGAGTAAAATCCTTTTACAAATAAAATGTAAAAGACGAGTGAGAAAATGGAAGGACTGAAGGTCGCTTGGGTCTTTGGGAATCAGGACCAATCTATCACGATCAAATGGGCGTGTACTTATAAGAGCTAGACCTTTGCAAATAACGTGCTTATTCATGTGAGCACAAAAAATACAGAGAAAGGTTGTACGTACCTAAGGTTTTATACCAAGTCCTATTTTACACGTAAGAAAAAATTTCAAAGCAATTATTTTGGTAATACCGAATGTAACTGTTACAATATCATTATGGCCTATAATGTTTTATTCTGTTACCTTAATCAATTGAAATGGTGCTTATAGAATATTCTGTTAGGTAGCCAATACAATACTTAATTACATTATTATCGTATGTCAGCGTAACTTTTTATCTCAAAACTTAGGTAGATTCCTTGTGTGCTCTAGAATATTTTGCGGAATCTTCATCGAAAATATTAATATCTCAAACTGCCCAAAGAACGTAATCTCGTACATAAAACACGAAAATTTATTCCTGAACCAGAAGCCGCAAATATGCTGAACATCAAAACAAGATTGCCCAAAAAATCAATTATACCAACAGGAAATTATCTAATCGCTCGCTAATATTGATCATTTGCGGTGCTACAGCAGATATTAATTAATATCTAATTAAACTGACGCGTGTAAACTGTTTTATACACAGTTCGACATCAAAAACAAACAGACACGCGGATAAATCGATACGCCTCGAATTATTGGTAGCGGAAAAACGGAAATCAGTGATTGCCGACCAATAGCAATATCCGCTTGATACTGCTTTTATCCGCCGCGCCTCTGTAGGCATTGGGCCTATAACTGGGTGTTTTACCCTACTATTTTATTTATTGCCGTTGCGCGGTAATTAGGATGGAGCTTTGATGTCGGCTTTATTGTGCTGCGTTTGAAATGTGCGGTTATGATATGATCAGTTAGTGTGGGTACTGTCTGTGGTCTATGCAGATAGTTTTGTCAGCATTATAACATGGAAAGTGTAAGATCGATTAATCAATAGGTTCTACGAGGATAATAAGTGGAGAAATATGAGTGTATAAGTAATTATCCTCCTTATAAGAAAGAGCAATCTTCTTAAGCCCCCTTATTAAAAAAAAATACAATTTAAACCATGGACTAAATTATACCTGTCGCTATCGTTTGCATGTCAAAGTATAGAGAAGTCTATTAATAACTTAATACGGGGTTTAGTCAATGCCGGTGTGGTGCTCGTTTATGAATAAGAGGATTAGAGTTTACAGCAGTGTTTATATGAATTAATACATGAATGTAATTGGTCGGTTATTGGCACATTGGTCTAAAAGCAATGCCGTCAAAAACACCATATTTACTTACTCTACTATACAGTTTTATTGTGCCCTGACTATTGCAGACTATTAAGTCCATACTTCACTAAAATTTTATTAAATAAATACAAAAAAAAATTTAAGTATGACATAGTAGCCAGTGTTACCCCTTGCGCTAATGAACACAATCACACCAAGGTCTTATATACCTTAGTTTTCACTAGCAGGTATGCTTGTCTCCTGTCATACTGTAGACATGACAAGTGATTGTACGACTGACACGTGTGATAACCTTCCAGGATAAGCAGCGAGATTACTGTTCAGAGATTCGGATGGCTCACAAGAAGACGAACCGATTAGACTAGCCCTAAGTCCTCATGACTCTGGTGGTTTAGACAGTCTATTGCAAGAAATAATTACTGAATGTTGGAGAGGTAATAAGATAGGGGTTAATTATGAAATCTTAATAATTTTTACTAAAGGTCTGTTTTTTATGATATTGAACATAACATAACATCACGCCTGTATACCCCGGAGGGGCAGGCAGAGGTGTAGTTAAAGTACAGCCACATTTCGCCAGTTATGTCATAAGTCTTAGTGTAATAGGAGGCGAGTCTATTGTCATCAATCGGGCACATATCTAGACTCAATGCTGCCAGGTAGGTACTGAGACTTTAATTTAGAAAAATCAAGCTAATAAAGTCTCACTTTTACATTTCACGAATTAGCAATAGACTAATTAGTGTTCCAATGAAGTTTAATTTAGGTTTCGTCAAAAGTCTAGATTCGCAGTTTTGTCTAAAGGCATCCATTAGACTAAATAAAACCGTAGTATTTTACTGGCCTTTAAGAAATTCATGACGAAATACAAAATAAAAATAATTACTTTTAATGAACACCTTCTATCCATTAGACTGAAATAAAACTACATAAATATATTTATATTTAAAGTAAAAAGCCTTTAGCAATTATTATCACTTAAGTCATTAAACAGGTTCAAAGATCAGCAGCAGTAACAGATACGTCACGTTTCTAAATATCTAATCGATTGACTATAAATAAATACTGAAAGGTTCTCGCTATCGACACAGTGGTATGGACAGAGGGACAGCCTGAGTTATTTATTGTAACTGAGCTAGATCTATCAGATAGGTCGCACCTGCCCAAGAATTCAGTTACGCCTAACGACGCAATTACATTTGATTATGACCGGCATTTTAGTTAGGTAAATAAATAGGATAGATAACTTAATGTTATGGTTTAAAACTGCGGTTCTGATGTTAAAGGTGTTTTATATGACATCCACATTTCGCCAGTTATGATAAGGTCCCGATGTAATAGGGGGCGAGCCTTTTGCCATCATCCGGGCATAATTCCAGACACCGTGCTGCTACTGAGAAATGCCCAAAGGAAAAACCCAGTAATATTGCCTACCCTACCGGAATTTGAATTCAGGACCTCATTCTCGGCAGGCATATTTCGTTTCTCGTTAAAAAAACTTTCAATGCCTATTATGTGGTTTACTGCTGTTTAAAATCTAGAGTCTATTATCACTTTCTTATTCATATAGGTATAAAGCAAGTACATTAGTCGAAGCGTCAGCTAGTCATGCAGCCTGTCTCATATTTACCGTGAATCAGGGAACTAAATGAAGAGCTACTATTTCGGTTTCAACTACATTTGGAACTGTCAACAACATGAACAAATCAAGGACACTCCATGTGTCATTTGTAATGGAACACCGCGCGCCAAGGTCACGCACTAAGCACTGAGATTGTACGCCATTTGCAATTACGTCATGTGACATTAATTTGAAATTCGAATGTGATTTAAATACTCAAATGGAACTTCTTAATTTTTTAAAACTAATTGTTATTGCTAGTTCATTGATTTCTATGTTATTGCTTCAAAGCTTATTTTTGCTTGATTAATTGTATTTTGGTGTTCTTTCGGTTTTATTACATTTTGTTTAAATGTGGAATCGTCAGGGATGGATTCGATTGCCAAATCAAGCAAAGTTTTATCGATATATTTATCGGAGGCCTATTCAATATATTGGTAGGTATAATATGTAATATGTTATACTAGTTTATAATCTAAACTAAACATCTTAATATACAACACCACTTTGTGGAAATTGAACGATGTTTTATGCGAAGCTAGCACCAAATAATAATTTATTATTACCTACCTATATCTCCATCGCTCTAGGCCCAACCAATTTAAGCCTTTATTTTTCAAAGAAATTATAATCAAAAGAGCTTTTAGAGATCTTTTTCAATTTCATATTTAATAGACCTTTGGAAAGTGATTTAAAATAAAATAGAGTGTGTGTATATCGGAGGATCGAGGATTTCATGTTAAGTATTGTGCGATAGGCAGGGGTACGAAGGACCGACTTATTAATATCGCCACCCTGAATAGAAATGTCGGGATCATTATTGAGGGTTGTGTACTGGGCATCCTGTTGCTGTGCTCTCATTGGGAGGCTGGAGAACGTTGCTAGGTTATTTTTTAATGATATTTATTGATTTTAGTGGTGATTAATGCCCTTATATTAATGTTCCTTTTATGTACGACGAAAAGAGGTCTTTGCTTCGGAAAGACAGATAAGCCAGCATTATTTCATTTCATTGCAGTTATTACTTAAAGTGAAATAGGCATTTAAAAAAAAAATATGATTTAAAATTAGAACAAGACACTGTGCGTGAAGGGCATTTAAGTACCAACTTACCTGCCTGCAAAAAGAAAATAAGCAATATTATTGATAACCATTTCCCCTTTTAGCAATTCAGTATTACCATTCTCAAGCTGGCCTCCCACTAGCTGAGTCATAGTTTAATCCATGCCCTGTAAACATTTAAATACTACTATGTAACGTCATGTACCTACACCAAAAAACAAATGATAACAATCCAGATTAAAAATACGTGTACCTATTTGCGTTAACTCCACAGTAGCGTAATCCGAACACGTCGAACTAAAGTCACGTTACAAATCCGAGTGTGAAAGCGTACGGAGGCGCGAGCCCTTCAATATGTGATCGATGAGTCCACCGCTCTCCGGTCCTCTGGACCCGCCCGGCGGTGTATCACGCCACCATACTCAGCGTGTACTGTCAAGACTGAGATAAGTTTTTAGAACATTTAGATCCGAACATTGACTACCTCGTGGTGGGTAAGTTACACTGCTGAACACGAGGTCCTGGGCTCGAATACGAGGTTGGGCAAAGTGTGTGTTGATTTAAAAATAAACTTCGCCCCACACTAGGAATTCCTCCTGTATCGTGGGTGCGTTTCGCAAACATACATCACATACACAAACACCCAGACAATGTAATTGGGTTTTTTCATTACCTAAGTGATTTTCATTGGCAGCGCGGAGTCTACATTTGTGCCCGGTTGATGGCAATAGGCTTGCCCCCTATTATAATGGGACCTATAACATAACTGGCGTAATGTGGGTGTACCTACTATAATTTGTACGAACCCTTACACTCCTTTGGAGATTACAGGCGTTATGTAAGTTATTTAATTGGAACACCGCTGTGGGGCGGTAGTACCTACCTACTTGATATTTCCAGGGTTACTTTTGAATAACAATTTTTTGAAACGTTTTTAAATTGGTAACTTGAGAGTTACTACCTTTTTTCTACCGTGAGCAAAATGTGTAACGCACGCACCCCAGACACGTGAGACTCTCCCCAGTTACCCCATAAACTCAATAAGAACACAGGGGCCTATTTTTTAACTCGCTACACAAAACCATCCAATACTTAATTCAACGCTATTCACCAGACACAATTCTTAATAAGCTAAAATTATTTATAAACCAACAAGACTCACATTTGCCGATGTTTTTTTTCAAAACTAGTCACTACATTGGAAGTATGAATCCAGTACACAAACAGTCATTAAATGAACGACACTTAGATGGCACACTGTTTATGAAATGCAAATAGCCAGGCACACACTCTCCATATAAAAAACATATACTTTTCCAACATTACGCACCCTAAGATTATAGGCAAGTTGGTACTCAATTTCTAACACCTTGCATGCCTTAATAAAAAGTGCAAAATATAGACGAAATAGCTAAACCGCTGCAAGCTATAAAAAGATAAAAATCGTTACTATAGACAGTCTCGCTGTAAACTGGAATGTTCCTTAGGTTATTAGCTCGTTGCATATTCCCTGCATCTAATACTAGATTATTATGCACTTGGTTTTAGGTGCAGACGGATAATAGATGCACACTGCGCAGTAATGTGGAACATCTGTTCTCCGTGTAACGTAGTTATTTGTTAGTTAGATAAGTTGAGGTACATATGTATAATACGTAAACCAGTATGAAAAAAAATTCTGACATACAATGTATGGCACAATGTAGGTGTGCAACCACATACATCTGCTTACCCCTCAGGGATTTTAAGCGTAATAAAAGCGTGTTATTATTGCATCTTTAGTAAGTTTATTGTCGTTGAGTTTGGACGTATTTACGAGTATAAGTTACCTACTTTGCGTATGTAAAACGCGCCTACGACAGGAGAAACCCTAGCACCTATAGCAATAAAAATTCCAGGGTTGGAATTGCTGAATCAGTGATCGACAGTTGTCTTATTCACTCTTCTTACTCTCCTCTCATATCCTGTGAGCAATCTCCTCGTAATACCTAAACCTAGTTTTACAATGTATAACCCGCTTAATCTCTATCCTTGCAATGCCAACATAAATAATATATAACCCACACTAAATACCTATAATATATGCTCAGACGTCATCTGGCTAGTTATATTGAAATATTATAACGACACTAATGCGTACGAGTTTGCTTTAAAAATATTCCGCATCTGTCCACCGATGCGTGATGGTTCGTGAGCAATGAGCATGTTGCATTTAGTATGACATCAGTCTATCCTGATACCTAAGGGCGAAGGCAGCCGAACGACAGAGGTACATATTATTGATTTATTTATGTCCCAGCTACAAATTTTACATGATATAATAAAACAAGATACACGCGAAATAGGTACCCTCCTTTGGCTGTCGGGTAATAAATAAGGAAATAATATTAAAACACCGATACTAAAATGTAATTACTAATTAGGTACATTTAAGTGCTTCCAGTAAATAGACAGTTAATTGATAATTTATCTAATAATAAACACGGACTAAGAACCAGAGTACCTTATTTAAGACATCTTTGAATAATGGTCCTATTCATATATATTATTTCATCATCATCACACAAAAAAAAAAAACTACAAAGGCAGTATTATTACCAATATAATCTAAATCTTCCTCATTACTAGTTAAATATTCTTCTGCATGCAAAATCGCGTTCGCCAATACGTGCGACAAAAAATCGCACATACGTCTAAGCCCTAAAGAAAACACCTTTAACCGTTTAAGATTGAGATCGAACGCTTAAGCGTTAACAGATAGGTAATAGATACTCTCGGAGGTCTGTCCTCCCCGTAAGGTATGCAAGCGTGATGTTTAAGTAGATATTTAAATTGCTAAGCTTTATGTTATCAAGCAGGTGGCGAGTTAGAAATAGATACAGGGTTTCTAGAGATCGGTGAGGAGTTACGAAAAACAGCGTCCTTACCATGAGCTGTTACAATTCACGTAGTGCTGCCACAGTGCGATGTGGCTCGCTTCTACAACGGTAAATATCCTGCTTTAAGAGTTCGTAGTAAGGGGGCAGTAAATATTTTGTTAGTTTGAGAAATCTATTCTATTCAACTTTTAATATAATAATATGTTACCGCAACCGAATTTCGGTCACGGCGGCCTTCCTCATCTAAGTCTAGCCAACTACGCAGGAGATATTTACAGAGCACAAGTATGCGCGCAAATACAGGTGCACTCCCTATTCCCTTATCCTATAGTTCCATGGAACGGTAGACCGACACGACCGGAGTGATATCAGGCGCAGGACCAACGGCTTAGCGTGCCTTCCGAAGCACGGAGGAGTCTTGACATGTGAAAACGAACACCCATCATAAGACTGACCGCGGTGATCATTGGCTTTACCTTGCAAATTGTCAGATTTACGCGGTAGCCACGTAGCTATGAAGAATTCAACTAAGAAGCAATCGACTAAGAAAGTTAATTAATTATTAATGCACTTAAAAGTCGTGGTTCATATTTATTATCTTTTAATAGATAAATAGAGGTATTTTTACGATTCATTTGTTTTATTAAGATTGCATCCGACTGTTGGAAATAGAATTAATTTCTATTACCTATGTTTACTGCAGCATTTATTTAATTATTCTATTAAATATTGCTTTATGATCATACTTTAATCAAATAAAGGCGCATTGTCTTTATAATATCGAGTGCAAAGTAATATAAATACTAGAAAAAATACGGAAAATTAGAAAACACGGCATGTCGTGGTATTTGCATGTAACAATGGTAAAACACGTTGAACTATAAAAACATTCGCTATCACCAAAACTCACACGTGTTTAAAGCAAATACATTATTTTGATTTTTTAATTTGGTAACCCATAATCTTTCCCTACGCCAACGATAAACAGGCATTATTCTACTTATAAACTGCAGTACCGATATCCCACCCTGTACAGTGTACACCGCTGCAAAAAATTAAGTACCTAAGTAAAACTTTCTTTTTAAAACAGGTGTACCATTACTTAAGTTTTTATATGCAAATGTTGCAAATAGAAAGCAATGTATTATGTCCGGCTATCTGACTGACAAGCTTATTATCGTAGCACATTGATCATTGGGATAAATACTCTGAAATGTTTTATAAACTCTAAACTATTCTGTTACAAGTAAAAGCTATTACAATTTACATAAAGCTGCGTAATGCTTGCCTTTTAGAACATTTAAATTGTAAAAAATATTGTAGCATTTAAAATACTTTTCTTTATTTTGCATTTGGCAGACAACATTTTTTACTTTCTTTATAAAAACTCTTGACATATTCCTAACTACGGTATTAGGTGCGTTTTACAGAAATTAAAATTACCTATGTATGTTCTAAGAGGAAGGCCTTTGTTCTAAAGTGGACGTCTTCCAGCTGATGATGATGATGCAATTTTCTCCAAGACCTAAAAACTTCTTAAAACATATAATTATACCGGAGAATTGTCTGGCATATTGTGGGTTCCTATAGTACACCGCTGCTTGCACGTGTAAAACACCATAGGTACCCTAAGCTCAGTATGCTAATAATATAACATTATCAACTGTGCACTAATCGTGCATATCTAATTATCTGTGCGTTTATGCATTTTTGACCAAACATAGAAATCTAAGATGCTGTCAACTCTGTGCCCTATTTGGTAAAAAGCACATAAATATAATAAACTATTCAGGGATATCCACAGCTGTACCAGTTGGTAGTATCCATACTATACATATGAATATATCTGATCTAATAACAGTAGTAAATGGCTCGTACATTGTATAGCAAAGTCCACGTGTTAGCAGTAGCCGGGAACCGAAGCCGTCACTATTACACAACCGACGACGGCTTGCAAGCGGAGTGCTACTGGGCACGCGAGTAGAGGAATTATTATTGTAACTAGGAGTATTGAACAGCTATGGTATGATTTTATTTGCAATTTTTTCAGACTGTGTTGGAATTGGAACGTTTATATTGATTCCTTATCAGACGCTGCGGTCAAGGTTACTTGTTAATTATAGAGAAAACACAAGTAAAGATATTGAAAAAACTACTAGTAAAAGGCTAGGTTTAAAAAATAAATAAAAAGTAAATGAGTTATTGAGAATGGCGTGTCCAAAAAAGATCTATAAAATTAGCTGGATTGAACCTAGACCAAAGTTTTGGAGCTAATAACAATGTATAAATAGTTCATTAAAAGCATAGCTGATAAAAAACCTTGTGTAAACAAATACAAATTCTTACCTTCCATAATATTTTGTACTCTCAATAGTTGAATTAGTTCGTCATAAATTAATTATAATAATGAGTAAATCATAGTAACGTGTACCGCGTAGTTGAGTGTACAATACGCGCATAAGTTTGGTTTACCTAAACTGGTCGTGAGTCACCGAGATGCGTCAGCGCAGCGAAATAAACACCATGTATCATGTAGGGTTGCCAACTGTGAATTATGACTTTAATAGATGAGCAAGGTTTTGACACAATGATGTATCAAGTCTTAAAGAAGACTTGATTTTTTTTAATAAGTTTATTTTTTTTACATTGCCAGTGTCGTCACATGAACCGTTCTTATTCGATTTTAACGATACTCCTGTGTAAGTTGGAAACAGTCATAATTACGGAAAGAGAATAAAGGAAGACTTCCTTTCTTTCTGTCCTCTATTCTGTTCAGTACATTTTAATTTTACTTGTTTATCTGATAATGGATTAAAGTTTATACGGTTATATTACATTTCCAACGCCAACATAAATAATTATGTACACCAAAAATTGTAAATATGGACCTACCTTATGAGGGATTTTAAAATATCTTTGGAGACCAGTTTACTTAATGTGTATTCAGGGTCTATTATGGATGTTTACTTTCAAGCGAACAGTCATATTTAGAGTGCGTGCCAATAATACGGAAGTGTCCTAATTCCATTTTTTAATAAGTATCAACCTTAGTATACTTTTCTATATCAAACTTACACAAGTTGTATTAAGTTACTTTTGCATAACTTTGACATAACCACAAAAACGACTGTCTGCCAGCCCTGAACAATATGTCACGCACTATCACTCGACATCTATGTTCTGAAGCCGAATATTTTCCTACCTCGTCACCTCTAGTTTTGAACAAACTTACTAAACCAATTCAAAGAAAAACAACCTATATTCCTTCTTGATTAAGACTACTGCGACCGCACTCAATATCTTCGCAAGAATTAACGCATTCGAATTACAAAAGTAATAATGCGGCTCCGAAACACGAATTTACTTTTAAATGGTTCGGTTTAAAAGTTTTCGGCCAGTAAAGTTAAGTTGGGCGCCCCTAAGTTATTAGGGCACATATTTTATAGTGATGCATCGATCTTTAGCCGTCGGCTGTGAATAGGAGTTTTTAAATTGAAAGAGTAATACATTTCTTTTTATAATCCACGCGTGATATATTATTGTATGACGTAACGCTTTTGTTCCTTTGTAAGTAGTTCATACATATTTGGATGGGTTCGGAGAGGGGAGCCAGAATAGGTGTTTTGCAATGTTGACCCTTCTTAGGTGACGGTAAATTGTATATTTAGGATTATTGAGTTGTTACGATTGTTATCTGGAGTAAGATTTATAGCACAATAACTAACAGATGCGTTTTAAATTCTGGAATTAATAAAATGACAAGAAATATCTAAGTAATATTGTAACACATAGCAGTTGATTGTTTTATTATATAACAATTGCATCAACATGGTACCAGTAATTGAGATTGGAGTGTGAATTATTACTTGCACATTATTTATATCAGATTTTTAATAATAAATTAATTTAAACAAATAAAGTGGATGTTTATGTTTTAGCACATCCCTGACCTATTTAAATTATACGGAAATATAAACGGTTGAGTAGAAAAAAAAGTTTGAACACATCGTCGGACAATATAGCTTTTAGAACTATTACGGTTGAGAAACCACTTTAAAACCAACAAAACTCGAATGAAACGCTCGAAAAAACATTATTAACATCAAATCAGATCTCGTTATCAACCCAAACGTGGTTGCTGACACGGAACCACGAACCACGTAGCAACCAAACGCTACACGAACAAAACAGTGTAATCTGCATTTCAACTATTTCCTAACATTACGTATACACAATTAAATGTTTCCAGCATTTTGAATAAAAACAATCGGATGTGGGCATCTCATTTTGAAAAAATGCCAACCCTATTTTCACTTAATTTTACCTATAGTCAGAAAATTAACTCTTGTGTGTTTGATCATAAAGCTCAATTTAGATTTTTCAGTTTGCTAAGGATGGCAAATAAAATTGGTACTTATATTTATGTAGATCTTTTGACACGCGTCGACAAGCCGGCGTGCGCGCGGGGTCACCGACCTCCCGAATCTATGACCTCAGTATTGTAATGTAAAAGTATTTATTACTTAATGGCTTAATGATTTAATTGTATAATTATGTTAATCGTTCGTTAAGTTTGGTTTCGTGTTTGTCATCACTGGTGATTGCTATCAGGTTAATTGTTTTGTTATCGGTGATCTGGGGAGGTTTGTATGCTAATCGGAGTTTGAGAGTAATGTTTACACAAGACTTCTAATCACTTTTTATCTTAATCTACTGTTAGTATAATAGTAGTACGGTTATTATTGTGTTGTTAATTACCACTTGGGTTATGCAAAGCTTTTTTTACTTACTAATTTGTACTCGATCATTAACGATAGCCCCCCCTTCCCCCTATTTACATGGAACGTTTAGTAGACATTATGCTGCCTTACACACCTCTACCTTCCTGCCAGGTGTGAACATAATATACCCGCAATATAAGCCTAGAAGTCTGCCTGAATCTCGATACTAATTTCATGTTTTATGTCTAAAGCGCAAAATACAAAACAAGGTATGAATTACTGGCATCAAAGAATTATGAATTGCTCTTATCTGCCCACCCTGCTAGACAGTTAGCGTGAAGCTATGTTAACAATCCTCCTATATAATTAGCCGCGCAGACCATAAACATCATCTGTACACCTTAAAAGTTAATTAACAAGATGTAGTTATAATATCGTGATAATATTCTGAGCGCGCTCATTTGGCTGGTAATAACTTAGTTAAAGTCATCAACAGTTAGTGATAACATTACGATTGTTACAAAGCCAGTAATTAGATGAATATTAGGTCGGTTTTACACGCAACTAACACGGGTTACAATGGTATAACTTAAACATACTTGGGTAATTAGCACGTGTATTTTGTTCATATTAAACTTACCTTGTAGGTATCAACTATACTGTATTTTTTTGTGGAAATCTAAATGTTTTTAGAAGCTAGTACTTCTTGAATATATGCCGTAATACTTTTTATAAGAAACAATAGATATGTGTTCCGTTTCGTATCTAAAAGCCTCTTTGCATGTGCTAATGGCGACCACCGTGGGGTTTTAGACAGTAGCAAAAATTCCTAATTCTGTCCAATTAATGATACCCAAGATTTCCCAAAATAATAGGTTCAACCGTCAGCCACGATGATCTTGTAATCGAAACTCCGGACTTAGAACTGGGAGTTCGACCAATGCCCCAAACAGGTCTAGTGTAAAGAAATACACAATAATAATAGTAGTAGTAATAGTAAACGAATATAACAAACTTAATTAAACACCTAGTAATACAGAACACTTATAGTTTACATAACCACCAAGTAGTTGAAGCCGAACTTCGTGTATCGTATGGTTGATGAATAACCTGGTGTCAGAGTAAACACCGTCGAAAAATCTCTCAGATGTACCGGTTTCCTCACGACGTTTTCTTTTACCGTTTTATAGCAACTGATAACTAATGAATACGCAGATGTATTAGAAAATACATTGTGAGTGCCGGCTTGAGCTTGCGAATTTTGACTTAGCAGTCCAAGAGTCATACCACTAGGGTAACAGTTGACATCTTCCTCATTTCATTCTCTATATCCACAGCTACGCAGCCTGTTCTGCCTCCAGTTGCAACCGGCCTAATCAAACAAAAGCCAACGAAAGTTCACACCTAGAATTATGTAATTAAGTTGACAAGTAGCGTTAAGTTAACTACGCAGAGTTATTCTAAGTGTCGCTGCCGGCTTATTATCATTGTTATACGGTCAACGGTTTACATCTGTCCCGTGCTTGGTCGAACTGACCCTAGGTAATTGGTCCAGTTATATTTAACTGTAGGGGTTGAATAGAAATGGTCTGCTTTCTGTGACATCTATTGTTAAGTTTTAGATTTCTTAAGACATAATTATGGTATACCATTAGTTTGTCAATAGCTTGGACTTATTTGTCATGCGTGTGATTTCATCGTTGCCTTTGTGACGACGGAGTGGGTAGTCCGGGTTAGTTCAATTTCGTATATATTTGGTAAGGTCAACCTTGGGGAATCGTTGCTTAGTGAAACTCACCGCTGTAACCTAGCAATAGAAGAAAATTTAAGAAGCAATTCATGATAAAAAGGAAAGCCATAGATATAACAAGCGCAGGAAATCGTTAGCGCAACGTGTTAAGATACTTCTCATCAACATCGGATGTGCTAGTTTGAGGCTATAACGCGTGTGATGAGACTCCTGATCATGTTGTTAAATGAAGAAGGTATGTGTCTATTTATATGAAAAATGTAGCTTCAAATAATGAATTATTGCATTCCATAATAGGTGGCCTTATGGACCCTGTCGGAGACAGCAAAAGCGGAGAGGAAGAGAGGGTTCAAAATTCAAAATTTCAAATGTTTTTATCCCATGTTAACCTATTACAGGCGCTTCTGAAGCGTTAGGATGCTAGTTGCACGGTTCCAGGTTAATTTTGTTATTTACAACATAAGAATTATAAACTTGTAACTATGTATATTATTGAACAGTCACTCGTAGTAGACGATACCCCGTAATAAGGCTGGTTGTCAGACCTTTAGGCTTCTATAAAGTTGACAATATCGACCAAGTATCAAGCATGAGTAAAAACCAGCGGAAAGCATATAATTTAGTAATAACATCGCGACTTTAACAGTCGGGTGCTATTGTCGAGAAGATTTGAGGCGGTAGGGAGTTTTACCTTCTTTGCGTCGTGCAGTCGGGTAATAAGCTTGCAGTGCTTCTAGATAGTATATACACTTGCATTCGAACTTATTTTTCTATTATCCTTCTCAGGTTAACTCAATAAACAGCACAGGCAGTCTTCACACAAAAACAGCTGTACAATGTGACGTGTCCAATGTCCATGGCTATAATATTATCAAAATATTTGGCATTTCTACCCCAAACCATTATATCCGTGGCCTTCATAATTTAATGAATCGATATTACAATTCAGCACGTCCGAGTGCAATGGTGAAAGTTAATGGTTAACCGCCATACTTCATGGGTTTTTGCTCTTTAGGAACTTGAGTGGCTAGGCGTGGGTATGGCGATGTCTGAAATTAATATCTGTCGTAATTAATGTTTAGACAATGTATAGGTTACTAATACAGTTTTCAATTTCTATTCAACAAAAATTGAAAAATATTATATGTTTTAAAGATAAGTAATTTCATTATTGTGTACTACATAATTAACTAGGTACAGTAAAAAAAGTAGCTAATATTTATAATTATTATAAACATACATAATGATTTCCCGCACTTACATCAATACTTCTAAAAGTCTTTTAAACATACAATTTATTAAAGAACAATCAGTTACTTTTTTTTTTAAATTGATTAAGGGAAACTTGAAAAATGATGGACACGAGCGGGACTCGAACCCGCGACAGTCGCCGTACCGTGGCGCGGTAACTGTCGCGGGTTCGAGTCCCGCTCGTGTCCATCATTTTTCAAGTTTCCCTTAATTAATTTAAAATTTAAGCCTAGCATGGCAACATGCATAAAAAATACAAAAAGTCATGTAATCAGTTACTTTGCAAACAGTTTTAACTATATTCAGATCATCAGTTGGACTCATAAAGTTTGAGATAATGACTATTATTGTACATTTCTTCCAATTATTTAACATTCCGCTTCTTCTACGGCTGACCGTACATCGATTTTGTTTAGATACAAGTAAATAAACTTAGTCAATAACTAGAAAAAAAACTCCTATATTTATGATTGTGGATCAGCTTGCACTAATTATAACTTAAAAGAATCTACGAACACATAATTTCTTTAATGTAATAAAAACATAAACTTTACATTATTTGTTTAACGGCTGTAAGATGCTAGATCAAAAACAAAAAACTAAGTTAATGTTAGTAGCTACCAGCTAGTACGAGTAGCCTGCGGCTGTGCCTAGCCACTTTGTATAGAGTCGTTAAGTTTATATCAGAGTACTAACATTGTTGGACCTACTTAGTGGTTTTATAAAACTTTGAAGTAATATGCCTTTAGCGAAACATGGCGGTATTTATATTGAATTATAGACAAGTAAAAGACGCCTCGTAGGTCAAATGTTCGCAACGTAGTGTCTGCGAAGCGTAAAGTCTCGAGTTCGGTTTTGTGGTTTGCCAAAGTTTTATTGGTCCATTAGGATTGGCAACCTGATTGGCGCAGTGGCTAAGAGTTCGATTCCCGCGCGGGACAAAGAGTTTGGTGATTGGAAAATGTTTGTTCTGAATCTGGGTGTTTATTTGATGATTTTATGTTTGTGAAACACACCTACGATACAGGCGAAATTCCTAGTGTGTGCGACGTTTAAAAATTAAAAAATAATCATAGCGTTATACAGTCTGAACCTGAGCTCTCTTAGTTCGCGCTAGACATAAAACCTAAAACATAATTAGCAAAACATGGGTGTACTGCGCAGCTCTACCTACTTAGAACAATACAAGTTCGAAATACATATAAAAATATAACTAAAAGGGTGATTAGTTTAATAAAATAATAATAAAACATTCCTAAATCTTTTGTTTCCTGAAATAAACTATAAATAAAAGAAGTTATAATATTTTTTTTCTTAAGCCATCGTACATACGCGGCAAATTGATCAGTTTCCAATTGAACGTCTATTACCATCAGCATTTTACAACGTTAGATTACCAGCAGCTGATATTCCCTTAACTAGGAAACAAACCTAACACTAAACGGACAGATGTTCAAGGTGTACACATAATATTAGAACGAACATAATAAGTATCAACTAATGTTTTTTTTTTTACATAAACATCCCGCAACTTTCTATTTAAATTATTTTTTCGATGATCCATTTCGCAACCCTTGTGTTTCCAGCACCATTCAAGTATCCTTTCATATTTCTGAACGGAATCATTCAACTATAAAATAACAATGTCACACGTCAAAATCAGCTGTTACTGCCAGATGCAAGAACCGTTACATTACTACGTAGCATCTCGCTCATTCAGAAAATTCGGAATTTAAAATTTAAACACTCGTGAATACCCGCCATTGGTCGGCGGCTGTAAGGTAGGGTGGGTTGGGGTCAGACGGACAATTTAAGTTATTTTTATGGCAACACAAATAAACGAGTAATGTCTTTAACATAATCTACTGACAGTTGTATTATTAAATATAAATTATGTCTATAAAGCTTTTAATGGCCGCGCCGGTTGAATTTAAAATAACGAGGCGATGAATCAGCTTGCTTCCATTTTAGTGCAAGTTAATTTTATAACTTTACTTTAGGGTTTAAACAATAGCTGTGGTCACAAGTCAATTCTACTGTTTAAGTATTTGACAGCCAATTCATGTAGGTAACTATGAGTACGTTCAGTCGGTAGAGTCAAAGTTAAATGTGAACGTGAAGCGAGAAAAAGTTATATTGAAGCGTAAAAGTGAAAAGTAGTAACAAAATAATATCTTATATGAGTAAAAATATAATTATTTTAATAGTATAACCTTTTAGCAAATGCTTTATAGTCGTATTTGAATATAACAGTGTAATGAGCGCTCAAATAGATTTTTAAATTTTATTACTAACCCCAAACATACTATTATACTTATTTAATTGAAATATAAATTTAATTTTAATTGACCTAACCATAATTGTGGTATCCATTACAATAATAAATGTTCAATTTTGCAGATACACTGGGCACTCTTAAATATTCCTAAAGGTTACGCTTGTTAAAAATAATAACTACGAAATAATTATAATTTGACAAATAATATAATTATCTGACACAAAACCTTAGTAAACAAGATGGTATCTAAGACACGGCCCATATTATTTCATAGCGCCATAAACACAGTTCAAAGAAATGGCTGACGTTGCCAATAATCCTGTCTCCACTCTTTTCTACTCACACACATACAAATTGCACTTGTCAATTGACGCATGCGCACCTGGGGCAGGTGATCGCGCGTATCAGCTGTGAGACCGGCTTGTGCCCAGCAACTTAATACCGCATATTTTAGTGGATAGTCGGTTAAATGACCTAGTTTTAGGTGGCCAAATAAATCCTTGTTCTGTGTAACTGGTTAGAGAATGCAGAGAGGTAATATTGGGTATGCAGTTGTATTGAATCCTAATATCGAGTTCTATGAAATTATTAATTCTAGTTAGAATAATTAATTATTAAAAGAAAGCAGTGATAGTTGAGTGGCATGACCATTGGACTGCCAAGTCAAAGGTCGGAAGTTTTAACCAACGCACCAATGTCTTTTCGAATTCATGTGCGTACTATAAATTAGTTATCACTTGCCAAAAACGGCACAACTGACAGATTTTTCAACGGTGTGTAAAGCCGTGGCAAAGGCTTACAGGCGGCTTAAACTGACTCAACACCAGGTTATTAATAAACCATTTGATAAAAAGAAGAGTTAGACTTATTATTTTGATAATAATTTTTTAATATTTTAAACCGGTAGACACCAACATAGTCCCCAGTTTACGAAAATAAATTCTGCTTTAGTTCGAGCCCTAATTATATTTCTGATCCGGAAAGCGAACCGAAGCCCTCACGCTAGCCACGCTAACAACCACAAGACCTCGGTTAAAAACTATAAAGTCGATAATTACTATAAATACTTCCGATAGTAATCTCCAGCCATCTTTTATGGGTCTGGTACAGATGTTTCCGGCATGGAAGGCTGCCTACACGGTTCTTGTTGGTGTCGTAAAACATGATATACAATCAGACACGTGTAATACTTGGCCTTGGAATACGAATTATTACGATTGTATGGCCACACGTCTTATAGAACAGAGTATTATCTTGCCTGTATTCCCCGAAGGGGTAGGCAGAGGTTATGTCAGCATTTCGCCAGTTATGTAATGGGTCGCAATTTTATAGGGGGCGAGCCCATTGACATCGATTGGCTCAAATCTGTACTCCATGATGCTATGTATTATTTTTAAGAAATAGCCACAGTTAAAATTGGCAGTTAACACTGCAAGATTTTAATAAATATTAGTTTTTTTTTTCAAAATAAGAACGGCACTAAAATGATAATTCTAAATTCAAAAGTCACATTGACAGTTCAAAGGAATAAAAAAGGAGTAATACTGGCAATACTGCTTTCACAGTAATACATAGAGAATGGCTATTAATTTTTTAATCGGCAAAGTAACGACACAGGTAGTATCTGTCACGCGACGCGGTACACGGACTGTCAATCATCCACCACAATTAACGAGCAATTTAGCGCTTGTGTTTACCCCAGAATGTGTTTTAAATGTTGGCTTTAAAGCAAGGTTTGCTTAGCTAAATATAGTTTTTGTTCAGCCTTTTTATTGATGTCAGCTATTTCAACGCTTCCGAATATTATAGGCGGAGTCTATTACATAGAACCAACTAGCATAAACTTTATCGTAAGGACAAGATAGGACTCTATTTAAATCTAACAGTAAGTCCTCTTGCATGCTAAAATCAGCAAAACATTGTTCGCATATTGTATATTTAATTATTATAAATGAAAGGAAGCGCAGTTAGGTATCTTCCACAGAGGACTCAAACATGGTGTCAAAACTCATCCACCGCATCCACGGCACCTTCATCATCAATGTTGAACAACCCCCCCCCCCCCATATTCCGTAGGGTGCCAGGCTAGAAAAACACCTCCCCATTTTGTCCCGTGAGTGTCGTAAAAGGCGCCTAGAGGAAAATCCAGAAGATGGCTAGCAGCGTCTTTTGTCACTTACCAATACTGCAATCAAACTGTTGCCGAGCGTGGGGCTTATGACAACAACTTCACCAAAGAAGGCACCAATTACCCTTTAAAATTATTAAGTATCGCCGCCTTCTTAATATTCGACGAGTCCTGCGTAGGCGCAGAGAAATGTGTACAATAAATTAAAACAATTAAGCTTTTCAAGCAGCTGGTGTAAGCCTATGTAATTTGCCGCCGGGAACTGAACTTGGGCCTGCAGATGTCCTGTAGATTAGATTAGATTTTTTATGGCTTGTTACTTGTTAGCTATTAACGTGTACAGCGCCTCGTGCTAATTTGAGAGCTTAATTAGTGTGAAATTTGTTTCATACTTCATCATTTTAATGGTGGTTTTGTAGCTACATAAATTAGGTATTTGTTTTCGATGTTGGACCTGCAACCATTACAGAGTACGACACTCTACACGTATTGTAAGACAAACTATTACAACAGTCAACCATTTCTTCCTAAATTAGCGTCAGAATGATTAATGAAGTCCACAATCGATAGTTCAAAGTAACGTGAACTTGATCTGGGGGTTATGAGTTCGAACCCGACCTCTGAACTATTCAGCCCCTAGAGCATTAGCTTGCAGTACATTATTATCACAGGTCAAAGCGATCTTATATCTTTCATTTATTACCTCATTTAAATTGTGGGTGTAATGTTAATCGTAGGTATTTTCATTGTAAAATAAATTAACTTTCTTTTAATTCGATTGCATTCGTTACATTCAGGTTCATTCACACAGTTTTTAGCAAGTTAGTTTATCTACGCGAGAATTGTAAGTATTTGGCTTCTCAACGCTCACATTTTGCCATTTATGCTATAAGTCCGAATGAAATAGGGGGCGAGCCTATTGCTATCAAGCGGGCACAAATCCAGACTCCGTACTGACAATTATCAAATAGAAAAACCCGGTAACACTATGCCAGTCCCGGGTTTCGGAAACCAGGACCTACTCCACTGAATCGAGGACCACGGACTACTAGAATTGAGGCAGTTTATATTAAAGAAGGCTTATAACAGTTTCTACCTAATAGTCTTAGAGAATACAACCAATAATTAAGTATTAAAAACTCACCAAGCCCCTCTGAAGTAGGTACGTACCCGGCCCTCCACCTTGGTACCGGATATTATTTCATCGAGATTCCCTCTCACGCTGGAGGACTAACTAAGTGGCCCTTCTCATTCCGTTCAGTTTTTACCTCCGTATTAATTCCATAGACTATAACAATCACTTAACTGGAAGTTAGCGTTGAGCCCCTCTTGATAGGAGATGTGTTTTTGAAAAATTCTAGCATTCATTAGATTACATTTTAAGTTTTTATTAGTTTTTTTTAAACATTATAGAACTTATGGTCTTACATAGACCTATCATTATTACAGGCATCATATTATCTTAATTTAACTAGGTAGGTACATCATGATTATGGACCAATCCCTAGACTGAAGAACTATCTGTGGAGTGTGGAGTATTTATGAGACGAATGCTGGTAAAATAATTCCCCTCATAATATTAGTTCGTGTAACAAATTAAAGTTAACAACAACATTATACCTTGTTAAATTCTCTTCATCATTATACCTTCTATCTAATTTCAAGCTTAATCCTGCCATCTCTTGGTAATTTTCGGAACTACAAATGTAAACAAAGATTGTTATTATTAAAAAAACAATACTTATCAATAATAATGACACTCTCAAAACGTCTAAATAAATATAATAAGTGGCTAATTCAGTACTGTCTAGTTTCTGATGCATTAGTAGACAGTAAGATAACTTATTCATTTGGATGCAAGGAGATCGATGGACACGCAACGCCATCTATTATATTTTTACAACAACACCTTAAAACACGTACAGATTTTTAGTACAATTATGATTGAGTATGAGGGAATTATCAACATAGCTTAATATCTAATGGGACCGCACACCGTAGGTGTACTGAAGGGTGGGCGTTTTTACGGGACTGTCATAAGTATGGGCTCAGGAATAGAACCCAGGTGGATGTGGAAAAATCGAGGATTATCAATACATCGAATAATCAGTACGAGTGTGGTGCTGCTAACCAATCAATATCCCGCTTTCTGGAATGTCCCACATGTCCCTCCGCCTGCACACTGGAAGACGTTACCAGTGCCTTTGATGCCGCCATCAACGTGGCAACTTACTGGGCACAAAACATATTATAAGAGTACCGTCGACTCCAAAAGAAGACGACAAGTATTAGGATTAGAAAGTTCTCTTCCTTTGTTTGTTTATTTTGATATCATTAAAATAATAGTCAGAGATCTACGGACCATTTTTAAAATTGATAACAATCAAGCTAATTGTCCGTGAGCTTCATTTCGACCTCGTTATCCTTCAAATTGTGTCTATAACAAGGTCATCAATATAGATTTCTAACTAGCAGATAATTTTACTGTTGCTTAATTAATATTTATAATAATAATTTAACAGCCACACTGTCCTACAAATTGCGAGGTACGTTATCCCGGTTCTATGCACAAAAGTTATGCAATAAAAAGTATACATGGTTGATTATTCAGTAGTTCTGTCCAAGGCGTATTCACTGGCATACCATACGAATCAAAGGGTGAAATAAAAGCAAGATTACAAAACACGCGCTTTAGAAACTATTTATCTCCCAACAAAGTATTTATTGAACTGTATACAATATACATACATTGTATACAAGTTATGATAATTCCCTATTCATCAGGAGCATCCATAGAAATACACAAGCGGCATCATTTCAATCAACTTCGCACATTCGACACGCTTATCATTCTGTCGCGTTTAGGGGCCACACACTCATTGCACGTAGGGCTGTCTCGATGTAATTATTATAATATAGGCAGCAGAAACCTACATTCATTGCAAATGATTTAAAACTAGTATTTCTATTGATAATAGTAAGGAGATATTATATTCAATTCGTAGTCAAAATCATAGGTTTCCTGAACACCGGGCAAAACAAGTTACGCCTAACATATAGGAAAAATATTGAAATTGGTGCATAGCTTGTCTTTATCATGCAAATAGGAATAATTATGTTCATGTAAAGTTAATGTGATGGCACAAGGTGGTACCTATCTTGTACCATTATTTGACAATAACAGTCTACTTGTGACGTGTAAAAGTGTTTTTGTAAAACCAATTTGCAAAAATTAAATCATTTATCATTTATTTATCATATACTTAAGCGACCTACGCTACTTCTTATACTTAGTAAGAAAAGTATTAGGAACTTTCTAAATTCGCTTTTTATTTCACCTTATAGAATCTACTGATCGTGTCCACCAAGACAGTCTTTATGATCAAAGTCACGATGAAGGTATAACTTTTAAAAATGTCTCCACATGAAGAAAGTGACTAGGTAAAACTTAATAAAAAAAATATATTTAATAAAAAAAAGTCCAGCAGCAGCTGAGACAGACCGATGATGATGGTAAAAAAAAATAATTACCTATGTCCAGCGAGTGACAGCCCTAAGCATTATACACGCTACTCGAGGCAAAACGTTCTATAAGCGTGACATAAGACCGGTTCGTTGTTGGGTGAGCAGAGTCCCAGCGTTGGGGTAGCACAAAGCGGTGTGAAATGTGGTGGCCACTTGAAAATATAATAATACGTTATTATACGATCAATGGTATTCTTTGAATTGTACTATTAAGGCCAACGGGTTCACCTTCTTAAGCTTGTTCAATAGAATTGCGACTGATTAACGTTTAAGATTTGGAATAGGGTAAAACAGGGAAAGATACCACACTTTCTAAAATAATTTACTTGTGTGACTGGCCAGTACTCTCTTGAACTTTTTAAAAACTCGTTATTTATCCCCTCATAGAGCTATCCTTAAAAAATATTAAATCCCGAACTCAACTGCTTTATTACTCTGACGAAATCTTACACTACGTCACCCGGATAGAAAAAGCCTAGAAATAGCAAAGTCCTGCTTTTCCTATATCTCACTACAACATTACACTTTAACCAACTACCTAAGGGAATAATATAGGAAGGCGTAGTCTAAATTAAAATTCTAGGTAAACCATTAAAAGTTCTGAACACTGAAACTAACCTGTTAAACATTATTCTGCATTATTTGCTTGGTATTTTAGTCTCAACTACAGAAGTCAAAACTATGATAGACTTAATAATAATATTCAGTTGAATAGAACTTTGGGCCGTTCCCTTTAGTCAAAACTATACCTGACACTGATATGTAGTTTAAATACCGTGGCTGGGCATGGCTGAACTCAAATTAAAAGATACGACAAAACAAAGTATAATATACAGTCATATTTCTGCCTGAACCTATTACATAACTAACGAATTGTGCCTGTAAAACAGATACACCTCTGCCTACCCCTTAAAATAATACAGACGTAATAATTATATGTTATTCTGAACTTATTTATACATAGCTCACGTGAATATTCGGGAATGCCCTACTAGTTTCTGGATTAAACGGAGCATCTATTCATGGTTCTACTCTCCAATTTATTTTCAATTCTAATACAAGGCTAATGTAAAATTAATATTGATTTAAGGGAAACTTGATTTCGTTTAATTGAAAAAAATAATGTCTTTACATATCAGTTAGTAGCTCCAAATGGACTCATAATATTGAAATAATTTGGCGCCAGTGTTAAGTTTAAAACGCTTGAACTGTACAATTCTAATACAATTTGAAGTTGGAATTCAATCGGAAAGTGAACCCACAGGCGACGCTTCGAAGTCGCAATTCAAACTGCGTCCGAAACTAGTAGAAGATAATACGCACAAAAGGTATTTTAGTAAAACACTGAAGACTTTAGTTTAACATAAAGCACCTTGCTCCATTATTTTAATGGACGTATTATAGGTATTGTATCTTCTGAACTCTCAACTTTGCCCAAAGCCTTCAGCCTCACTACAATATTACATAACAAGTATAAAACTCTTAGAAAGTACATTGTTATTCCGCTCAGAGGATTCTTAAAAGCTCCATCTCAGTTTACCTCGGTAAACTGCTGTACAAACGTTACCTCGTCACATTTGACTGCGAACGAGATGACGTCACAATTGTATTTGATACAATTGGTGTATATGATAGTGTGTTAGTTGTAATCTTAGTTGAGACAGCTTCTGGGAGACAGTGACCATTTGGAAGACGGTAACGGCAGTATGTTCGAGTCAAATTGTACCTATTGAGTTTTACTTCTTAGTTCTAAGAATCAACCTACCAATAACTTAGACTTGTGCCCCTTAAATTTAATGTTAACACAAAAATTATGAAAACAATATAAGATAACATCACGCCTGTGTTCCGCGAACATAATGTCAGAGACTGTTTAGTACAATACACATTTATGTTACAGGTCTCAATGTTATAAGGTGCCAAGCTCATTACCCTTAACCAAGCGCAAAACCAAACTCCGTGCTGCAACTGAAAATTACCTGATGGCAAACCCCAATAACACAGGATCAGACACACCACTCATGTTTTGCGACGACTAGACCAAACTGACCCTGTTATTCTAGAAACAAAGTTCACGAAACAACACCATCAATCGAGGCGCAACTCAAACTTAACGACAGCTCTACAACCTTCAACTTATGGGAAAGAGACCATTATGTAACAACAACTCACACATAAAAACCCAAGTCGAATAATTAATACGAGGACAGAGGGAGGCATTACGGTGCACTAGCGGAGAGGGGTCGTTAGCGTGAAGCCCCCAGCTATGTCTGACGACGGTAAGACACGGCCACTAGTTACCGAACTCCCGGCCGGCGGAGTGCAGCGCTTGTCGGCGCACTCGCTTATTTTATTTATGAGAACGTGTGGGTTACATGCGGAGGAAGGTATATCTAACATGGAACTGTGGAACTGTATTTGGATGCTTATTACGGATAACAATGCTGAAGCGATGTGTTCACACGCATTTCATTTTATATTGTAGGAGAAAGCTTATTGCAATTTAATCAGGCATTATTAATAATATCAAAGGTGTTCTTAGTTTTGGCCTTCTAAGTTATTACTTATAAGTGAAATATTCATGTCTCGGCCACAACGCATTTTTGGTGTAATATTAATTAAATATCATACTATTACATGGAATCTAGCCACGGTCTATGGTGTAAAAATTGACAACTCACCAAGGTAGATGGGTAAATAGCACTAATAGCTGAGTGGTATGACCATTGGACTGCCAAGTCAAAGGTCGCAAGTTAAAACCTCGGCACGTACCAATGTCAAATTCTTTTCAAATTCATGCGCGTTTTATAAATTATATTAGCACAATTAAGTGTACCGTGTGCGTCTGACTATTTAGGTATCATCTCTTCTGTGTCTACTTGTTTGCCAGTAAAATATAATTACAGAACATACATGAATACTTACATAAACTCAAAACTCGGGGAGCTCAGTTGCTAAACTGTAGATCGTGAGTGGTCGCCACCCGCACACGTCTTTACTCGTATCGCAGTGTATCGCGACAGTTAAGACATCTCTTAAACACCGTCTTAAGCAACACTCAAGACAATAGCTTTAATGAGAGTTAACACACTAAGTTCCAAGGGTAAGCAGTCCTATAGAGTATGAAGTTAGCTAGCATCTTGCCCGTCGGGTTCACAGAACGCGCGTGAAATATAAATCGTTCGTTTTATCGCCTAATCTATGGCGGGATTCTGATTTGATTTTCGAATTCAAAGAAACATTTAGAATTCGGGGTAATGTTTTTTGCTGTTTTAATCCAATTTCAGTTTCATTAAATGATTAATCAATGATTTTACTGTTATACATATATTGTGCTAAATGTGTTAATTAACTACAACGCCTACTTCTACTAGTCATACTTTTTCGTCATACGAGCAAAATGTTCCGTTTCTATACATTTACTATACGTATGCTACCTAAGCCTGTGGTCTGTGCCTGTAACGGGTTATGCATTTAACCCTTATAATTTTCTTGGATGTTACCTGTATATAAGATGTAATAACTTTTGGTAATCCAAATAAATAAAACGAATTGAGCCGTGTTAGGTTAACCATACATTTTGCCTTTTGACTAGACAAAACCAACAATGAAGCTGACAAAAACAGTTATAACTAACCAAATTTAATTCTTAACACGAAACCAAAACCACCCCAAATCGCTCAAACTCCGAGCTCCAAAATAAGGCCGTTCACAAACGAAGAATGGTATTAGAATCGCGTCGCAATCTCCGTGAAACATTCGGCATGTCGTTTGTAAGTTTAATTACCGCTTGGTGGCGCAGGACGGACGAACAGATCCGCACACGTGCCTGGCCTGCGTTATTAGTTCGCCAATTTTCATATTAGCTTAAATAATATGTTAGGTTAATTGATGGCTTTAAGGAGAGGCGGGGGCGATTTGAGATGCTGTACTTACTGTATGCTAATGTGGATGGATCGACCCTTACAGTTAGGACACCTTTGCTTTCTACGGATTAGTCCTCCTAGACAAGTGGCAAAACGATTGAAGAATGGAAATTGATTCGAATTGGTCGAATCTATACAAAGATGACGATGGAAGAGGCAGCGTTGGCCGGCCTACCACCAGGGTACCGCAATTGGCAAGCTGTCGTTCATTGTGGCGTCCTCAGGGAGGCCTTTGTTCAACGGTGGACGTCTTCCGGCTGATGATGATGATGATAAAAAGATGGTGCTAAAACTTGACGACATTTCCGAAAAATTCAAATTTCTAATCCAAATATTTATTTACTTAAAATAAGCACATATTTAATTTGTTACAATTAAATTCTATACCAGCAGGGCAAAGGCCTCTTTAGTACTGAAAAGATCGAGCCCTGATCGGAACCATTTTTTTAAAATATTCCTATGACCTAAACTCTCCGCCATCCCTGGCAAAAGTATTCATGACAATAAGCCTGTCACCCGTCAAATAAAAGCCCAATATTTAGCTGTCTGTCATTCGTTAGATATAATTTCTCACAACCCCTGTATAGATTAATTACATTTGTATCCAATAAGGACTATATGTACGCGAGTAAGGAGTAGGAAGAGGTGTATAGTACTCCCACATTTTCGTGGGAGTCGCAGTGTAATAGGGGGTGAGGCTATTGCCACCAACCGGGCACAAATCTAAACTCCGTGCTGCTACTGATAATTACAGGCAGTGGACAGTTACCGGCTGTTATTATTACATCTTTGGTATTCATAATTAAGATTTATGTATGTGATAATTCATTACGTTCACGAACTATATTTATTCGCCAGCGCCAGTGAAATTATAATCCTCGGTACGAAGTCAGTCGCTGCGACCTCATCCCTCGCGCCGCCGAAAACCCGAAGCGATTCAAACTTAGCGGCGGAGCAAGTTGCCGGCGCGTGTGCTCTTTACCGTGTGTTTTGATGCTGCATGCCACCTGTATTGTAATTAGTTTAATTACTGTACGTGTACAACTTCTGGCCCCACTAAATACAGCGGGACTGTTTCAAATATCGTGTTTAGTTATCATAAATATCCGAGCTCGTACTCCAGTGTGTAAACTAGACGCCGCTCGTGTTAGTCTAATAGTATGTAAGTTATTGTTAGTACTTATTTATGAAGGTATAATATGTTTATTTAAATGTGTGGTAGACCTGTGTTGGTATGGATAAGATAGGGTTTACCTGTGCTATGTTGTGTCTTCTTCTTATTAGCACATCATTAGCCAAATTGGCATGCCGTGGTGTAGAGATTGGTCAGTCAACCAGCATGGTAGCGAGGTTGCGCCGGATGAACTTAAGTATTGTCCTTCGTGTAGGCTCTCTACTTGCACTCCATGTTGTGCGTGTAAATGATAACGAGAATATTGATATTTAAAAGTCACTAAAAAAATTTAAACGTCTCAGTATCAGTAAAACTGAACTAAAAAGTAATCAATGCTAAACCTACATTAATCAAGAAAACTCAAGGTTACCACAGAAAGTACAGTCATGTTAAAGATTTACAAATGAAGACACTTTTTATATTAAAACTTCGCCCCACTCTAGGACACTCTTCTGAACCTATTGTGGGTGTGTTTCACAAACATGAAATATCACATACACAAACACCCAGACTCGGATCAATCGTCGGCGAATCGCCTGAGTGAAAACCGAATTCGCAACCCTTAGCACTGCAGTCCTATCGTCATAACTAGCACCTGCGCTAATCAGGTTATTCTAATACCTACTGATCTAAATCATAACGTTAATATGCCTTATGTATTATCTATGAGTAACTGAATTAAGCCCTACATACAACAGCTCCCAGCCTTGTCTTAGCAATACAATTAATAATTAACCTTGAACACATATTCTGTAATGGACTTTCATTAATGTTTGCTAGCTACAACCAATTACGTAGTTCAAATTATATATGATGTTTACTATTTGGGATCAAGAGATTACCTACTCGCACAGAAAAGAAAAAAAGACAAAAAATATAGGTATTCAGGCTTCATTGATGGCATTAAGCTCATCTCCTTCTACATGGGACAAGCATAACTGGCGAAATGTCAGAGTACTATAATTATGTGCACCTCTGCCTCTCCTACCCCTTCGGGGAGTACAGGCGTAATGTTATGTTATGTTGTTATACCTTCATGGGACAATGGGATATGTCTCATATCACTACGCGACATTCTATGTCGTTAGGTGCTAGTAAGAAAAAAAATATCTCAAAAAGCTACTAGTCAAGTTTCCATTAAGGAAAATATGTCACAAACATTATTGTTATTACTTTTTACTGTTAGAAATAGGAGAAAGTCAAAACATTTCCCTTTGTTTTCCGATGATATCAATAATGTGCCTACATTTGAGAGACGTCATAAAGTGAAATAACGACATATTTACCATTAAAGCCTGCACTCCTTTTATCAACGTTTCCTGAACCAAAAAATTGTGAGTCACATCAAAGAAAGGGGGGACCAATAAAATTATCATTACAAGGACATTTTTCTGTCTTCGTCACAGATTAGGGATTCAATGGAGTGCTCAAACGCTCTCCTGTGAATGTTGTGTAATTCGTCGGAGCATTAAGTTATTGGTGTCTTGTTATTTAAGCGAAGTTTTGTTGTTTGGTAAAGGTATGTTTACAAATTCGTATTTAGCATACTATGTATATTTTAACAATTGATTAACAAACACATACCACGTCATATTATATTATATACAACATACGTGTTTTACCTCAAAATGATAAAAGACATAAAATACACCACTTGGTTTGGCAATTGAGGTATGAAATATTTTTTAATTGAAATGTTTATTTACTAGAACGTTGTATTCTTAAGGATGGTAGCATTTTAACATAGTGGCGCTATACATTCTACCATCCATAACAATGGTATGAAAAGTACAGTTCGTTAATTTTATGATTGCTAAATGTCACTATACTGCCGCACGTATATTTCACCTATGTTGTCACTCTCTTAGCTGTACAATCTGTGGTCCTCATACGAGAATCTTTGTAGCCAGGGTAACGACGAGGGTACGTGATGGGTGCGCGGCTACAATAACGGTTGATAAGGAAAAATTTAAGAAATTTGAGTAATGACGCCGACGCAATATAATGGCTCTTTTAACGAGGCCGCTTGATACAATTTGACTACAATTCTGAGCAAAAAAAGTACGCACTTTGAAGTTCAGAAGTTTTACAAAAGTGAATTAATAATAGTGAGGTGGAGCGTGTAAGGCGAAGGTTTTTTCTTAATTATTAAAATTGCTTCGTGTTACTTTACTCTGGAGATGTGACCCGCTCTGAAGGAGGAAAAAGTAAAGGAAATGTTGAAAGCCTTTTTAAACCTTGAAACTTTGTTTTGTAACTATAATGAAAAACGAGGTGACGTAATTGTAATATTGTATCAACATTTTTTCTTTTACACGCTTATTTAATTGGTCTGTTCTTTTCATTTCATGTAGGTACCTATGATGTAAATATGATGTAAATAAGATGAGTAGTATTACTATGGTATACATACATACATAAAGTCACACCTGTTTCTCAGAGGGGTAGGCAGAGGCCAAGGATTGTGTACAATAAAGCATAATTATTCTATCTATCTAAGCCAATTGCCTAACAGAAACAGTGACCGATATTGAAGCTATTCGACCGATGTTTATAGTGATAAATCATACTTCATACTAATATTATAATGACGAAAGTTTGTGAATGTGTTTGTATATTTGTTACCTTTTCACGCTCAAACGGCTGGACCGATTTTGATAAAATTTTATATTAAGGTAGCTGACACCTTGGATTAACACATAGGCCACTTTTTATTTCGAAATAATGTAGCAGGTAACACCGCGGGGCTAGCTAGTAGTTTTATAAATGCAATCATTATAAAATATATTAATAGGTACAGAGATCTACCAAAACAAGAACCCAAAAATACTTCCACATCAATATAAAAAACATAACGAAATAATAGAGTTCATAACACTTTCCATATTTATCCGCTGTTCCCATCGCACTGTCCCGCAGCGCAGCGCTATTAATGTAAATCTAATAATGATTGTATTGCAGAATCTGGAGGCTTGTTTTCGTACAACAAATCCCTGAACAGAATCCGGCCCCGAGTAAACAACCCTAGACATTTATCGGAAATTATAGATATAAAGCGGCTTGATTCTGTACTCTGTATCTAAAGCGCTTATTACAGCTTAATATTCTTAGGATACTGGTTGGATTAAGTAGTTCCTATCTTCAGGTAAGCAAGGAACACTATTATTCTCTTCAACACCTTAGCAAGGAATTATAAATGCACTTTAATCAACAAGAAGATAGTGGATACCTTCAGAAACTGGGCTGCCTTACTTACACTTATTGAGTGTGATTGCATACTTCACACCTTACCAAACAGTATTTTTAAACAAATTTTAACTAAGAAACCATAAAACAAAACATCACGCCTGTATTTCCCAGAGGCGTAGGGAATAGACTGCAAGGCACACCCACATTTCGCCAGTTATGTTATAAGTCCCAATGTAGAGGCTAACTATCAATCGGGCACAAACCCAGTAACACTCTGCCCGACCCGTGATTCCAACTCAGCTTCATGCTCAGCATTCTCGCTTAGGCACCGCAAGACCAACGAGGCAGTCTTAACTAAGACTAGCCAACTATACTATCAGGTAACTATGATTTTATGTTCAGAAACTAGTCGAGAGCTTCTTATAACCAGTGCCCATAACTAATTTACACTATGAGGTACAAAATCATTATGCGCAAGACTATACTCACAAAAGAATCTCCATCGAAAGTCAATTAAAATAATTCTTAAAAATAAATATATACAAAATAAAAAATTTAAACTAAAAATTATGTATCAAAGTATTCGTCCTCACCGCTGTCGACTGGTAGGGTGCCCAAAAGGCTGGCGGCATTGCCACGTTGAATGGCAATGCTAATTCTTTGGCCGAAAAACAGGCCAGCCTTTTGGTCACGTGAATTACGTCATTAAAATAATAATTAAATAAACAACCGTAGTGCCACCATTAATTACTTTCACGTCACAAACTAACAAGATTACGTAATAAAGGGAAATCAAACGGCTTCACAATAAACTGATGGAAACATGAAAATGTAGCGAAAGTATAAAATGATATTACAAGATAAAACCTTTCCAGTGAGCATACGTTGATGATCCGAGGGTCGTTAAATATGTCTTTATGTCTCATAAAACCCTGTGTGTGAGCCCTGCCCTTATATTTTACAAAACCCTGAGATACCAATAAGTTGATTTCAGCTAGCTTACTCGCGAACATAATTTTGTTCGGATGAAATTCATATTGTGATTGGGGTACCGTCGGAATGATGGGGATAAGAAAACACTCTTGTTGAAGTTTATATTTTTACATACCCCCTATATACCATAATCCCTAACTAATTGGCAGAGGTTTCATCTTAAGTAGGTATATACAATTATGTAATATGTACAACGTACCTATATTATACGTTTATCTGATAGGCGCAAAGCCTTCGCGGAGGCCACATAATTTATTTTTAATGTTTGACTCTAATATTTTGACTAATACCGAAAATAACGTCTGATATAATAGCACTGTTGTGTTATGAACGTGAATAATTATTATTTTCTCTATATTCAAACATTGCTCTAAAAATACTTTGTGGTCTCTTTACTTGGATAAACTGTCATTAGACTCACATAATATCTAAGAAATCACCTCTTGTATGCGTAGCAATTTCTTAGTAACATTGTGCATTAAACAGGTCCGAATCAGAATTATTTAGATTTTATATTTCTTAGCAGTTCTCTCCACGTTTACCAACATTTTCTCTCACAAATATATTCTTAAAGGATATCATAACACGGATTCCGGCAAGAGTTTCCCCATTTCACGCTTGCCAACATTTTTTATGATGCCACGTTGAAAGTGAACAAAGCGGGTTCCATTAGACATAGCGAGCGCACACCGACTCCCACAATACGTCGTTATGCTGTTATTAGTATGTTACACTCTGTATACGGTGTTCGTATAACACCCTGTATACATGGTAATCTTTGTGCAGGAAGGCGTATCGCCAAATACAAGAGTATTTAATGAACGAGAATGGAACGGTTTTTTGAGAGTTCTTAATATTATGTCATTGTTATATTTTGAATTTCTAAAAGGGTGGTGTCAAACGTGACTATAAAGAAAAATATCATCTCTTTTTGAGTCCTTACTGCTTTTGATCTATCTCGTCAGATATTTCAAGTTCTTTATCTAATAGGAAGCAAGCCTACCGTAATTTATCGGCACAAATTATTCAGTCAGTGGTACTTATTTGTAAGCTACAAACGCTAGAGTGTAAATTATACTCACGTTTATATGTATTACACTGTGTAATGTCAATCAATCCATTACTGTAAGCAACAGGCACATCATTACAGCTGCTTCTCACCTGATAAAACTTAACAAGTCCTTAAACAAAACCCTTCTACCCCCAAAGCCATACATTTTTACAACCCAACAATCCTCGCGGCTTGATAGTCATACAAACACTTTTATTTCGGTCTCTGCCGTTATCCCGTAGCTAAAAAGCGTGATACATGGTAAACGGCCTTAACAGCTATATCGAAATCCAGCTTTGAATGTGTACCTGGTCGTAATCGGGTGACCATGTGTGGCGCAAGTTGATGAGTGGAGCGATTTGAATACGTGGAAAAGAGACAACAAAAAGTCATGCAATCTGTCGATCTGATTGGCGCAAAATTCCTTGAGTTCGTACCTTTGAATCTAAAAGTATTGACTCCAATCACTGATATTGGTTGGTTTGATTAGGCCAAAGTCTTTCCTATCACACACTTCGATCCCTACAAAATACTATTAGTGTGTCATGTTAACTTTGGCCTATGTGCGTGTCAGACTCATGTATTTAAACTAAACTTATCTAATACGACGCAACGTTGATAAAATAAAGGCTGATTATGCTGATTTACAGCGGATTATTATAAGCTTCATTACCTAATCATCGTAAAAATTGACTACGCTAAATTAAGTACAGAAATTTTGATAAAACCTAGCAAAAAAGCATCTCTTTCTATGTACATAATACTATCGATAGTCAGCAAAACACCAAACGCCGTACCCCCAGCACTGAGCTGAGTAATAATCATACGATAATTAGAAAACGCTATCCCCTATTCCTTGTACCACAGGAAAGGTCCAGCCGAAATGTGCTCTCACAGTTTTCAGCGCACATTTGAATGGAAACGACTTTATTCAGATAACTACCCGCGATTTTATCTTGCTATATTTCATGCTCAGATTACGTGCTTGCCTCTCTTTGGCTTTGTTTTTTCACCATCAAAACGACAGCGTTGAAACGAAATTAATTGGTTTGGTATTTGAATGTTACTGGGTAATTGGATAGGGTTATGTGAGAGAATGTATTTGTTTGTTTAAAATGAAGGGTCAGGTTTTTTTTATATGATTTTAGACCTTTTTTTGGGGCTGAATCTAAATGGGTGTAAGACAGATTTGCATTGTGTCTGTTCTGTTGTCGCTCATGGTAATAATTGGTAAGCTCGTAATGTATGAATAGTTTTAGCCACATATTATGAAAACTACAGCTCAACTCTTGAGAGAAGTCACCAATATAGGTAGCTGAGTAAATAATATACTTAATGTGTTTATTTGCACTTCATGATAACAAAGTCCACAGTACATATTCTATTTTCCTTTACTGTATACACAAGCAATCATGTTAAATGATTATCTTATAATTGCTATAAACTATAATCTGTTACAAAGGCAGTGTCACGTCAATGATGCCTACAATCAAGACACACTGCAGTAGTATTTAATTATCAACATTATCTGTTAACTATCGCACTCGATCCTGAATTATCATAAAATATCTATATTAACTATCACGATTGCTACACGCCTTCAGTATCACGCCACCAACATAGCAAGCAACATGCCGCTCAAACTATACAAGACAGACGCCAGCCCGCCGGTCCGGGCAGTGCTGATGATGGCAGAAATCCTCAAACTAAAGTATGAACCCGTAGAGGTCAATATCGCCACCGGAGACCACGTGAAGCCGGAGTACTTAGAAAAAAACCCACTTCACTCCATACCTATGCTGGAAGATGGAGACTTCATCCTCGTCGACAGCCACGCAATCATAACCTACCTGACGACAAAGTACGGCGCAGAGAAACGAGCTGAACTCTACCCTAACGACGTGAACTTAAGAGCGACAGTCGATCAGCGGCTGTTCTTTGAAGCGTCGTCCATTTTCCCAGCAATTAAAGGAATGGTAAAAGGAATTATTGGAAAAAAGGAGCCGGGAGCCAGTCCTCAGCAGATTGCTGATGCGAACGACGTTTATGAGGTACTGGATAAATATTTGCAAAAGACTGATTATGTGGCCTGTGACCGTTTGACTGTAGCTGATGTGTCCTGCGTGTCTTCGATCACTTCGATGGCCCTCATGGTGCCTGTGGAGGCTAAGTATGAGAAGCTGAATGCTTGGCTAGATAAGCTGAAGGGGGAGGAATGGTACAAAAAAGCTAACGAACCCGGACTGGCCCAGCTAGGAGGGTATTTGGATTTTGCTATCAAGAATAATACTGGAAGAGCGTAATTTTTAAGGTATGCGTGAATAATTATTATTTTGTATTTGTGGAAATAAATTATTTTCTCCTACAACTGATATCGTTATAATTGTTTTCATGTAACATTTTCCATGTATTTTTAGTCATCTATTATTCTCTGGATGTCAATCCCACATATATACTACCGGGTACTACTTTAGCGACCGATATTTGAATTAGTAACACAAGCACTGTAATGTAACTATTCTAACTTACATAATAACGCTGTAATTAACCATGTCACCACTGCGGCTAGTAATTATTATTTATATAAAATGATCACATAAATAATCTTTATAAGCCAATAATTACGCACTGATGTTATCAATCAATCACATACAAATATTGAACGATATTACCAATCAGATAAGATTCTTGCAGAACTTCCACGAATGAAATATGTATGTACCACCCACATATGTAAATGGTGGTATACCCACACCACAGTCCTTAAACAGTAACCAAGCACTATTTTCCTGCCAGAAAATCTTGTGAAAATTTTAAAGAGCACACATTTTTTCTAACATAATTAGTCTTTGAATATCCATTACAATTATAGCCGTGAAATGTAACTATGATACTCCTAATAAAAGACACCTCTGCCTACCTTTTAGGGAATAACAGGCTTGATTTTAAGTATGTAATGACGTAGTTTGTACTATCAAAGTATTAATATTGTACTTATATACATATCGGCTATAATGCTCTAGGAACCCTACAGCTACGACGAATCTAAACTGACCAAAATATCAAACCATATTCTTATCGACTGACTACGATGGAAATATATTAGAGGTTACCCTTATCGAACCACAATTACTATGATAATATTACTATCAATTTGCAAGTAATGTGGCCCACGGCACGTATTATCGGTTATTGCCTATTGCCTCACATTTCCATGGCATGGAAACAATAGAGTTAATTGAGGAAAACATGGAACAATAGAGCTGGTGGAAGAATGGAAGGCTCACGTTGACAAAATCTTACGTAAGATGGAAGGAAATATTCTGATAGGTTGCGGGAGTGTCGATTTGGACCAATCATTATGGTAACGTCATCGGAAACTGTAAGGGAATGAGATAATATTACTACAAAACTCCAATAGAAAAGACGAAAATATTTCAATTTTGTTTTCATACTTACATACTATATTTGGCGTAGGCTTCAAAGTTCACCTATCTGTGAACAGACCGCTGCTTGCAAAGCTTAACCTTGAGCGATTGACCCGAACTATTGTGTTAAATATACGTAGAAAATTGTGATTTCGATATAGGAGCGTTTAACACGTGCGGACCTTATCGCGGCCCTAAGGACTGTTTTTATTTGTTTTGATGGTGGCATCAAAACAAATAAAAACAGTTTCAACAATAATTTCATTAAATTAATCTTCTCCCGCTAATAAGCATAAACAAGGAACCCAAATTTCAGCCAGCACCCTTATAACACTCCTACACGTATTTATAAAGGGAAAAGGGCCCAAATCGTAATGATATACGCAGTAGATTTATTCCGACCGGTCCGTTTGTCAATGTTCACGGCGAAATTAATTACGGATCGGTCATGGGTTCGAATCCCGTGCCACGTATTTGAATGGTCATTTGGGATGGAAGTAATTAAGATAAAATATTGTTTTATTTGCCGGATTTGTATTGGAGAACGGTTACGACATTGCGGGTAGGCCGGGTGTGCGTCGTAAAATTTTTCAGCCAATATTGTTGATTTTATTTATGACTTATTGAATGAGGTTTGACAAATTGATGTGAAAAAAGATTGGCTATGCAAACTGGGCCTCGAGCGGGTCATACAAATATATCATTGGTGCGCTGCGGTAGTTTCATTAACAAAAATGCCACGGAGAGGAGTAGAAGGGCTTCATACCTAACTATACCTAACTTAAATATACCTACACTCTGCAGTTACTCTTTCACTTTTTGAAGAAATATCAACAATTTAAAATATTTTTTATTAATATTGCCGTCTTCTTAAGTAACACCTTAGTTAAAATATAGCTTATTGCAGGTGAAGCGGTTTACTTAACTTAGCAACGAGTAACCTTACATAATTGCCAGACTTATTTACGTTTCCATTTAAAACAACAACTTATTACAGGTACCTATTAGGTAACCAGCAATAAAAATACACCCAGTTAAAATTTATTGCATGAACCTTTGTGAACTAAGTTAACGACGCTCCCAACAAATAACTAGCGGAGTCTAAAATAAAATGATTAAGTAACTTATTTTTGTTCATCCCCAAATTAGTGAGAAGACGGCCATAACAACTCTTACAAAAAAATTAGTAATAAAAGTTGTAAAAACGCGGCGAACTCAATAAAAGGGATGTTTCTATCCCGGCGTTGGCACCCACCGGGATATTTTCAGAAACACAACCCCTAAAGGGAAAATCCTCGGGGAAAATCTAGTTGTCTATTAGTAGGGACACCATCTTCTAAGGACAAACGATATAATATAACTAATAATAGGTAAGAAATAAATATTTTTTACATATTTAAATATTGTATTTATTTTTATACATGTATTATTTAAAAATGCAATTTATAAGAAATTTATATAAATAAAGGAAGTAAGAAATAAATAATAATAAGTTTATTTATTTAGCGTCTAACTATTTTACTATCTAAAATAACCCTGCCTCATAAAGGTATTTAACTTGATCTTTGGATGCAAATTTCTACCATAACATTTTATTTCTGATTACAAGTACATCTCAAATATATATCATTGTATAAATACTACACAACAACGTAATCATTTCAATCAGTTTATTAATTATTATATTAAAATCTGTGTCATTAACAATGCATCCAATAGAAAATATTAATTATCACATGGTTATCAATAATAATTATTATTAACAGCTATACTCGCACGTAGTTATTGTAAATATAATTTACTTGTAATTAACACTATATAGTACGTGTTTTACAGCCATAAAATATAACGTATAGATACGTTTGTTCTTCGTATTATGTGGTGTTTATTGTCTCACAGGCTTGAAATCAATACCTCAGGGATACACAGTCATGTCCGGTGTAATAAATAAAACTATGATGAAAATGGAGAACCTTGATAACAGTCTCATCTTATCAAAATGATACCGTCGAACGGGTCTATCATCAAAATAAAACTAGTATCAAGACGAATGAATTATTTTTCTTACTAAGTGTCACCTCATGGTTACCCTACGTATAAGTAACAAATATATCGTCCCACCTTTCTTTGTTTTTCGCACAAACTCGGCCGTTGGGCTGAGTTATCGTCGTCTTACCTTCCCCGACCCTCCCCGGTCATTTGTCATGCCTGCAGTTATGTTACTCGTTATTGATTGTTATGATTTGAGGACGCTACACTGTATCATGGACGGAAGTGGTCAACGGTCTGTCGTTTTTCTTCGTAAGCAGACTAAACAGTGCCGTTGACTCAAAGGAACAGACAAAATTTTTACCAATACATAGTAAGTACCAATATTTTTCTTTGATGCGTGATGCGCTGAAACCCGAAAAAGTGCCAGTGTCCTGAGTTAGTAAATTAATTTGTGAAGAGGGATACAGATGATTCTATTTTGTATGATTAAAAAGAATTACTACTAATAGTAGAACATATCGGTAAGATCTTGATTTTGTGTTAAGAAAATTCAATATATTATTTTAAGGTTGTCTGCAAGGGATCGCTTAGTGCAATAATATCGCCCATTGTAGTCCTTAGACTGTACTTATGTTTTTTTTTTGGTGTACAATAAAGAAAAAGCTATCCATCTATTATTCTTAACGTTACCTTCCAGACGTCTGAGCAAGCAGCCAGTACGTCATGTTCATGTAACGTCAACTGTGTATAAACGTTCGAAGAATGTCTGACTATATTTGTGTACTCGGCTAGACCGAATCGTATGACAAATCACCTCTACCGAACTGGTGGCTCTCCAAAATCGATCTTTACCATTGGCCGCTTCTACGAAACCTTAATTTGTCGATAGAATGCTTCGCCGAAATAATTTTTGTCGCTGTAGCTTCTACGAATAGTGTTTTACCAATAGCGTGTCCAACACGGTGTGGTCAAAGCTTTTAATCTAAATTAGAATGGGTCACTAACCAGACACCATTGCACTTTGATGAAACTGTCTAGTTGTCGAGCCGCTTTCTAAATATTCTACGCTGCTAATATTTTGTCTGTTAAATAATGTATTTCATTGGAATTTGCTTCTTATTGTATGGTTGATGAACAACCTGCCGTATTAGCAACTGATAAATAATTTATGATACTTACGCACTTGAATTCGAGTGACATTAGTGCGTACCGGGGGTTCAACTTATGACCTTTGACTTGACAGTCCAACGGTCATACCACTATGCTATCACTGTTTTTTTTGTCATTGCGATGATCTTACTAATAACTTTTATAGTTAAAGACATTTAGTCATAATTTGACATTCGATGACTTTTGTCATTCATGCTGGTAGTTTTGATTATCAAGTCAATGTTATCCCTTAGAATAACACTGAAGAGTCGTGCAGCGCTGGGATTCCTATTAAGGTTTGAAGTCGATAATTTATCTCTTCTTAAGGCTATATGTATATTGTATCTATAGTCCCTACTAATATTATAAAGTTGGTAGGCGATAGTTTGTAAGTATGGATGGATGTTTGCTATCTCTTTACGTAAAAACTTCTGAGTGGATTTAAATGAAATTTAAGAAGAAATTTAAGCTGATACCCTAGATTAACACCGCGCGGCGCAGCTAGTTACACATATTTCCAAACCCTAATAAAGTCTACTATGTTTAGTCATTATTTCGGTACATTTTATAAATATTACTAGTGTATATGTTAAATTACTTATATAATCGTAATTATACACTTTATTTCGTGTTTATAGATAATATACTCAACTAAGGTAACTTTGAATAGAGCAATGACTTCGAAGTTAGTTTTATCCGGTCAACCAAGATACTCTCCCTCCCCAGGTATTACGTCATAAAGTACGTACACTGGAGCACGGCCTCACCTCGCCAAAAGAACTTCAACCATGATTAACGGCACTTCCTTACTTCAGCGAACAAAATACAAATATGTTTGTCATAGTTAGCGACGGGGGGTGCCCCAGAAATAATTACCTAATAAAGATTGCTGATACGTAACTGTTACAGGGAAAAGCTATTATCTGGTCGGAAGAAGAGGGGCAAGGGGAGTGGGGGGCTGTCAACGCCAGGACTTTTGATGAACGCTCGTATTAATGTACGACTGATTGTTTGGAAGGCTCTTGGCGCGATTACTTTGTCGGAGTTGGAGTAAATATTATGTTATAAGTCAGCAATGGGTCCAGGACTGATTTTATTTGGGAATTACTTTTGTGAGAAATTGAGTTTGTTCGGACCACTGGCCGGTATGTATTGTTCTCTTGTGCTACTGACTATTTATTTACTGTTTTAAAAGTAGGGAGCCCAAACTTTCTCAATAGTAAAAGCTCTTGAACCTGTATTACCCACTGAAACGAGGTTAAACAAACAGTTTTTTGGCCTTGCAGGAACTTTGCAAAGACTATTAAGTAGATTGAAACTTACACTTTAAACATTAAACCAACAAAGACAAAGTGTTAATGTTCAAGAAACGAAGACGACTCATTGGATAATAGCAATAGCAACCAAGTATAGTTATTTCACCAAATACCACACGAAACTCTATTTATGTAGTATTATCTTTTTGCTTCACAACATTTTCCTACTTACAGAAGCTAGCCACATGTGCACAAATGTGCGTGTCCCAAAAAAATAATTACACAAATCATAATCAGCTTTGAAGTGAGTTAAAAGCTTACACATGTCATAACATTTTATATTTCATATTTTTTGTCAACATTACTATGGAGAGGCCATTTAAAACATATGGCCATAACACTATAACTATTAATTAAAGCTATAAAGTTAATAATAAAACTGGTAATCTGTGATCTGCACTAAATACAGCGATTAAATGTACCACGCGCTTCTGGAGCGAGCAGTAAAAGGAGTTACTTTAGGCCGTCTGCAGACTCACTGGTCAAACTTCACTACTATGCCTACTTTCTTGAATCAAAGTAAACACCTAAATAAAATAATGGCTAAATAATTAACTCTTTTTCTCATTAACCAGTAACTTACGCAAAACATAAATGTTTATTGTATGAATTGCCGCAGTTTTGTGCTCAATGTCTAGTTAAGATGAATTCAAGGAACCAATACACCAATTTTGAGATTTATAGGTCGTCAAGAATTATCTTACAATACAAACATATGTGTTCAAGATCTATTGTTCCTTTAGTCAAATATAAAGTACCTACAGCTAAATCTCCCTTAACATTTGTACGGCACTATTATATATTGTTTGAGGTCATCTTAAATGTGACATCATCAACAATGCGAGACCTATTATGCTTTCACTTAAGACCAAAGCCTACCAAGGTCTGTAACTCCAGAAGTCAAGCTCTATCCATTTGTATGTACTTACTGTCTATCTGTTCACACATACATTTAGTATATATTATGTTAAGTCTAATATATTACGTAAACATCCATAAAAACTTCGACACGATGAGTTAATCCGAGGTTTCTATTAATTTATTTAGCATCGGGTGTCATATCTGTTTGCTTGGCGCCACAGATGCGGCACCGTATGCAAATCCCGTTAGGTATATTATCATAAGTATTAGATTGATTATATATTTAATCTTGTGATCTATTGATATTAATATGTTGTTTAGCAAAATTAATAGCCAACTTTATATAAATAAAATCATCAGTTATCTTGGCCCTGAGTTTGATGAGGAATATTTTCGTTTTGAGGTCATGATTGCCTCGTTGGTCTGGTCGTCGCTGAGCGTCAAGTCCTCAGTGCGAATCCCAATTCAGGTAAGGAGTCACTGGGTTTTTCCGTTAGGTAATTCCTATTTTCATTAGTCGGAGTCTGGATTGGTGCCCACTTGATGACAAATGCAGATGAATTTAGACGTGATGTTTGTGTGATTAGGAAATATATTTAATTTTAATCATTAAAACTTCTTGGTGATTCCTAAAAGGAAAGTATTATTGCCGAGCCGCATTTGTGGGCCGCGTTCTCAAAGATTCAAATAGTTAATGGAATATATGGCTATTTTTTTTTAACAGGTAAACACTAGTTTCAGTGAAGCCAAAATGAACTCTAGAAGGAGCATTACCGTAAAATAATAAGGATTGCTCCACTTAAACGCTCGCTTGCAGCCGGTCAAATACCCACAGCTCCGAATGTCGACACAAGCAATATGGCACTAGGCATAGAGAGCTCATTGTGTCCGTGGTACCGTAGTGTTAGTGCCCGCTGCGTGCACGTGGCACCGTTACGTTTGGTACTTCGATACTGTTGGTCACAGCGTGTCTGCGTGGCTTTGCAGATATTGTGGAGTCCATATTTTGATAATATACCTTTGTGGCGTGTCTAGCAGGAGTAAATTCAACACCAGTAATGTTGAGGATATTTACTGGTCTTTATTAGCACTATCATAGGTACGAATGCTAATTGCCATGTTAGGTATGATAAGAATAGACTGGTTGGAAAGGTTGGTATGTAGCATCTGCAGGTAATGGTCTCACAGAAAACAAGAAGAAAAATATAAAATGCTAAATAACACTTTCTCATATCTGGAAATGAACCCGAAAATATGCACGACAGTTTTGGTAGCAGACATAATCATATTCGTTCATGATTGAGACACTTTTCAAAGCAGATTGACGCACTCGGCATGAAAACCTACACCATCAAGAATATGCATAATATTCCTAATTTCTTAAAGCTCTTATTAGATAAGAGTTAAGCTTGCACCTTTAAGCTATTTTAAAGTTTATGGTCCATTTAAAAGGATAATCTTTCGCCATTCCTCGGTGTAATGGCTACTCTGATTATGTAACACGTTACACGTACCAACTAATGACTACAAGCGCTGCACCTTGTGGTATAATATTGTTATAATTACTAAAGTCTTGTTGTAAAATAAATATAGTAATTACTGTGCCTGTCCTTATGATGGGGTAGGTAGGTGTCTAAGTGCTTAGGGCCTAACAGCTTTAGTATTAGGAGCAGATGGGACTAAGAAAGAGAGAAAAAGGTTTTATTTGACAGACACAAAAAAACAACTATGATTTATTTATTATAATTTTTTATTGTTTAAAAATAGAGAGGTTTGGAATACAGTTTGTGAGATTTCAAATACAGGCCAATACAAAGCTTTTTTATAAAGATTAAAAAATAATCAGTAATAGTTCAAATAGCATTACTTCAGCCTCTAATATACCACTTACACGAAACAGAAACATGATTTAAAGTCGTGTCATTGATATAATAGAAGGCTATCCCACTCTAGAATCAGAAAACCACGAGCGAATCTCTGGAATCACCATCCATTACTGGATTAGTAGCAGCAAACTAAATTGGTTCCAATTACAGTCACGCTATGTGTGATACATTTGGTGTAATTGAAGTTTGGTGGTATGGTTGGGTGAGGATCTATTACGACGCCAGATGGCAGCCAATCGGCCGTCGATGTGCCACTGAAGATGCGTTTGCGCAACTGTAATTTGTAAGGGGATTCTATAGAGTTGATAGGTTTTTAAACAAAATGGATTAATGACTTTTTTTTTGAAAACCTTCGCCCTGTTCGTGGGTGTGTTCCATAAACATGAAATATCACATACACAAACACCCAAACACGGGACAAACATCTGCAGATCACCAATCAGGTCGTCAAGTTTGATCTTTTTGTTTTTATAGTATAAAGCATTTTCTGTTAAAATTTGTTTCTGATAAGAATTTCAAACTATTACTATATAATTATCATTTAAAGACTTATTAAAAACAATTGACCTAATATACTAAGTCCAACTTAAAATTTTGAAGTATATAAACCTTTACCCAGCAGTGGGACACTGAACAGGCTACATAAAAAATTATCCTTATTCGTCATAATTATGCCAATTAAAATTTAATTATTTAAATAACACATACGCAAACAACCAGAATCAATGCAAACATCTGCGGATCATGTAAATTTTTGGTTCCGTGCCCATCTACTACTTAGTACCTACACATATATTATTAAAGTCATATAAATATGTAATTATTTTACTAATATCAAAAAATGCAGCTTTTTTGTCAATATACATTAAATATCGATTCAGTATTGTTATCGGCTGACCGAGCTAGCCCTGCAGGGTACTACCACCTCTATGTACATCACACACCCGCAGCCCAAAGCGTGACATTTAACACAACGAGTGTCTCGACTAAAACTTTAATAGCCAGTAACGTACTAACCTCTTCCACTGCTAGGGCTGCCACGCAACTTACTTTGAAAGTTATGTGTTTGAAATTATAACATATGTGTTCTAGGGGTGGAATGCCTCGTTGGTCTAGTGCATGAGGCCCTGGGTTCGAATCGTTCGGGTGAAATGTGAGTGTACTATACACCCCTGTCTTCCTCTAAGGGGAGCAGAGGCGTTGTCATGTTGTGGCGATGTTATGTTGTGTAGATGTACTATGTTTTATTGTGTAGGTAGTTATCAGCTAGTTTTAATTAAATTCATGTATGACTGTTACTTTAAGTTACGACAACGTTACTTTAGACATAAGTCATGTTATAACCGTTGTAATTAAATAAATAAATAACATAGAGCAAATATAAGTACCTGATCCATGTTAATATTACTTAAGCTTGTGAAACTGAACGACTTTAACACTTAATACTTCGTATAGCCCATTGTTTAACAAATTAGTTTATTCTAATAAACATTCTGGACTCAGTACTGTCACAACACATCACATAACAATATAAAGAGTATTAAAACTCAATCTGACGTAACACGAAATACAATTCACAGTATAATAAATGTTAGCCTTTAACTAGAAACCTTGAGTACGTCTATTTAACCCTAACAAACACCGACGGGCCTACAACAGCTGTCTGGACTTATCCCCCAGGGCATCAACTTCGAAAGTACAACCAAATAATATTAGGAACTCGAAATCAGTACTCTGAAAGCAATTCAACTAGCTTACTTTAAAACCTCTGGGGGTCCGTACAAAAGCATGTCAGTGTGAATAATAATCAGGGCTAAGACCTTTGTAACGTTGAAGGTGGATTAACTCTAAGGTTTACCCCTGGTAGTGCCCGGGTGAGCCAGAACATAGCGCAACACCACAATTCCCGTGGCGATGAAGGAAGCGCGAGGTCTGTGTGTGTGGTAGATTACAAGCAGCAATATATGTTGGTTATTAGATGGTGTTTTGATACTATAGAGTTCCGGATAGGGAAGCCAACAGTAGGGTTAAAAATCATGTGATAATCAGTGAACGAAAATATTTTAATATTTTTCCTCTCCATATTAAGAACCAGGCTAAAATGGTTAGTGTCTAAAGTAGCAGTAGTAGTCAATTTGTATTCCTAAAGGCTACTCATGTCGTGCCAAAGAAAATGGCCGTCCGTGTTCTATTGTTTACACATTTAACATAATTATGAAGAGTGACAGCCCTAGGTGAAGCCCATCAATCATAATAACTAATGTGCACCAGGGTTTAGTTCAGACAAGAGGTTAGAGTTTGCACACCATTCATTATGGTGTTAATGATGTAATACTTAAAATTGGATTGATAATTGATCCGGTGCAAGTTATACTCTAGGCCAGTTATTTGATGGGTGCCCAAGTCGTTCTAAAATTTATACTTTATAAATATGTTACACAAGAAAATCGACATGAATTTTACAATTATTAGAGCTCATTCTGTGAAATAAGATATAAGGTTTGATAGCGCAAGTTCTTTGAATGAATATCATCATCAGCATCGGCTGCAGAAAATAGACGTTAAGATAAATTATTCAGTTAAGCTGAACTTGGTAAGTTATTTAGGTGTTTTTTGAGTAGATCTTACAGTCAGCAACATCGGACTACCAATCATGTAATGCGAATTAGGTTAAGTGATGAGTTATTTGGTCCACAAAAACAATAGTGGCGTTGTGATAGGCAAAAATTTAATAATAAACCAAATAAATGAAAGGAGAAGAAGGTCCAAGCTTGCTCGCTATCCTCACAAGCAGCAATGTTATTCAGCTGGGCCGCATGTGCTGTAGTTAATCAAACAATAACACGCATGTAACCTACAATCTTTCCCATTATACTGCAAAGTATCACAAAAATGAATTACTACAATATTTTTGACGCACTGCCAATTTGTCCGCTACTGACATACAGAAATATTTTAGATGCCACATTAACACATATGTATTGACACAACCAAATGGGTTATGCCCAAAATATGTACATCATTTTCGAACAGTGTCCAATTAAAACAAAAATCCAGCACACCTCATTATGTCATTCCACACGATTAATAAATGACTGCGTAACAACTACGCTTAATACTTGTCTCAAATCTTAAAACTGTTGCTTTGTCACCCTCATACATCAAAAGGACCAAACGTAACAACTACTCGTGCAAGCAAACAAGAACTTTATTGCAACGACATACGGCCTACAAGAAGTGTGCAAATAAGTTGGTCCTTTGATCCCCAAATGTTAAACTTCAAATAGGAATTAGTAACTGCTGTGACGTAACATATTGTCTGCAGTCACGGTCTTGTGTTATTTGTACTGAAATAAATGTATTTATAGATATCTACGCAGTTTAGGAGTGTGATTATGTTTCGGGTGATAGATACCTCTGTTGGAAAGCTTATGTGTAGGAATTAGTGCGGAACGGATCGCATCACAACCAATGCTTTGGTCCTTTATACTAAAATAAATGATAGTGTTCCCTTTAGGTGTCGAAAGAGGTGACAAAGGAAACTACTTCGTTAGATTATGCAATCGTGGTACCTATGTGATCCCGAGTCCGCCTTTGTCTGGTCTTTAGAGACTGCCAATATTCAGTAGAGGACATCCGAAACCTTGTTAGTCCGCATGCAAATTGAACGCTGAAACCAAAGATTATGGATCTCATTTAGATGTGCTTATAATTATGGTACACTTTGAGGCATTTTTTTCATTTGACAGAAATGTCTAGAATTTCATCCTGCACTACTATTTGTGGGATTAATAAAACAATAACAACCACAATATATTTGACTAGTGAACACCTAAATGTGTTTTTGTGTTCAATTTAATTTAGCAATAACTGAACGCCATTTATGTCATGCAGTAATCTAAGTTAGTTATTTAAATACAGTTAGGTACACCGAAGTATGACATCAATTTGTCTAAAAGCAATCCTTTTCACTAAACGGGAATGCCGTAAAACTTTGTGCTGCGTACGTCACCTATTGACAAACATACTTCCCAACTAATATATTACTCGTTTGTTGTTTAAACAAATAATTCTAACAAAACCTGTCAAGTTAACGAGCGAACTTCTGTCTGAAATCGACTGAATTTATTGGCTGATCAAAAGAAATTGTCCTACTGTACGCACTGTTTGATTTTCAATCGTGTAATATAAAAAGTAAAGTCGAAAATCCATTGTGGTGATATAAAATTAAAATGGAAACGAAATATGCTAACTAATGGCTCAGTCGGTGAAATAAAGTGCGAACAATAAATAAGTCATTGTTCAATGTTAGGATTTTTGTGTGTGAAGTCAGGTGGCTTCCGTGATCATCTTTCCAATAAGATTTTTCGAATTAAGGTAATGTAGTCTCGATATAATAAAGATAGGTGGATCCTTATATTATAACGCTACACTACTTTATACCTACTGGAGTTCTATCTTGTAATCTTTCTGGCCACTGTTCCTCCTTCTTGCATTGGCCAAGTAAAAACCTCATTTTAAATACTGACTTAGAAAGAAAGAAAGATGATTTATTTTGCAATTTCAAAATCTTAATTACTCAAAAAATCTTAAGTACTCAATTTTTGGTACTTTACTCAAAAACTGATTAGCACTAAGATTCATTATATTTCTGGAGTTACACTTAATAACTGGTCAGTAAGGAATCATAGAGAACAGTGTAACAGGTTAAGTTAAAAAAAGAAAGCTTAAAAATGAACAGACCTGAAATATTCAGCCAATACACTGCTAATTTATTTAGATTGTCTAGAAATTTGTTCAACATACTTTGATTATTGTTTCTGATCAAGTTTAAGCCAAAAACATTCCCAAAACTTAATTATTTTCGAGATTGAGCCTTTGTTGGAAGTATGAAAACTTAATTACTCATTGATTATGTTTCTCTGTTCTCGATTGGATTTTATAACGACGAACACAGATGCTTTGCAGCCGGCGCCGCTCATATGGGTCATGTGGGTTTAAAGAATGTTTTGCTTTCATCACCGAATGAAGTATGTAGTGGACTTCTATAGTGTGGAACCATGGAGCTATAAAGGTAAATGACTCATACGACCCGATTCTTCTATAGAAAGAACCCTCACTCGAAAGCTGAATAAAGACTTACGTGATGTCACGTATTACGAAAATAGTTCATTTTCCTTTGTGACCGTTTTAAGTGTTTGGAAAGCGTGTGTCACTTGTGAATTTGTTTATACTTATTACGTGTTCATCAAATTTTTGACTTCCGTGAGGGAGGTGAAATTGCTGTGGACCTGTACCTATGCCTATACACAATTACACACCCTTATTACATAGGGGTAAATTAAAGGTGGAAACTGAAATACAGGCGTACCTCTGTAAATTCTAAATAGGTATATTATCCTGATAAGATAAAACCTCTGCATACAGAGTATTATTATATACTAGCTGCACCCCGCGGTGTTAACCACTATATTTTTTCGGTCAGCTCCATATGAAATTTCATCAAAATCCATCCAGTAGTTTTTACGTGAAAAAGTAACAAACATCCATCCATACTTACAGAGTTTCGCGTTTATAGTAATATATATTAGTAGGGAAGTTGGGATTATAGGAATATTATACTTGTATTTATTATTGTTTTCGTATTTTAATAGATTATATTTACGTAGCAATATTAAGACTTAAAACAGTTTTTAATTTCGATAACAGCTTATTAAAAAACAGATGTTTACAACAAAGCCTATCCTTTGTAGTCTACATTCCTGTGTAAACTTTATGTTGAATATTTCTTAGATCAAGTAAATACAAAGCAGTAATTAAGTATATTGTTGTCTGAAATAGCTGCTCAGAACTAAAGAGTATTTACAAGACAATCAAAAGGACTAAATACGTGTACTAAATAAATGTTTAATTAATGCAAGAAAGTAATCATTTTAGGTAAAGACCTTTGTTCTTAAAACTACTATTAATTGTTAATTAATAGCAACGAAAAACAATTTGTTTTTCATAATTATAATATCTAAAGTGGTTACATTTGTTCCACGCTCACTTATCTACTCATAAAAATTTGACCATTTAAATTTTAACATTTTCAGATTTCGAGCGAACTTAGCAACTTAAAATAATCATTTTATTACTGGGATTACGGGAATAAGACCCGTTTAATATATATTCTTGAGTACTGTCAGTTCTGGGAACCAACCATTTATCCATTTCTACAGGCAGGCTTTTAATAAAAACGAACTCATCTTTTAAATATCTGCAAAAATATGTCCCCTCCATTCAACATCTGAGACCGTCAACTGTGTTTACTCCAGATCAGCATGACACCGACAAACACCAGCCAATAATTCCACCTTTATTTAAACAGAAAATAAATCACAAATGTTCTCATTAAAAATCCAAAGATGTTGGGAGCGAGGCTTCAGCAAATTACCAGTCCTCCCTATTTTACTGGCCACGGGAATTGGCACGAATTGGCATAATTTACATATAATCAGCTGTCAGAGCCAACGGTGGACTCCAAAGGGAATCTATTATTTGAAGTCCATCTATAAAGCGCTTTATGAATAATTTCTATACAAATTTTCTCATTCAGGTCTGGTAATGGAACGGCTGGGCCTATTTCTTTTAAGCTACTTAAGGAGGCCATTTTGGGTTTCGTAAATAAAATATGGTTTAGTATTATAATTGTCGTGGGGCTTATTTCGGAATACGTATTTATTTTAAATTGAAATGTAAGCAGATTTTTTATTATTCTAGCCATTCTTTTTGGATCTTAATTTACTGAATTTGTCTTGGTGTTCTTTGAAGCGAGAGAACTCTTTAATGTTGGCGATCCTTTAAAAGATTTTTTATTGAAATAATTAAAGGCTGTACTTTGTCTATAAATTGCAAGTGAAATAATAGTATAACTACGTGTAATTGTAATCCTGAAAGTACAAGAATGATAAATACATTATCTAACAAAATACACAATGTATTATAAAAATATTCTAAAGCATGTGTTGAATAATGAAGGATACTAATATAATACTAAAACAACAATCATATGAAACAAACTTGGTTCAGCAACCTCGTGACCCGGCTACTTGTACGTACTCTGGATCGCCAGGAACATTTTCATCTTCATTAATTAAATAAATTAAGTTTAAAGTTTAAAATTAAAACCGAACTGTTTCCCAACAATGGACTTTTAACTTTAACTTAGGCTACAGTTTACAAGTTTAATAGACAAGTTGCCAGGAAAGGAGATAGCAGCTCCAAATTGTATAAAATAATTTGTGCTCACCCAACATTTATGGCCGTAATAACTATTTACATTTTCAGGAAGTGGTTTAAATGAAGTGTTGTATTGAAATACACAGATTATATTATCTGAATTTCCTGGAAATATCACGGTTGTGTGACGAACGAATCGGCAGTTCTGTGAAATGTAAATCAAATTAAACCGGACATACCGTTCGCGAGGTTGTGGATAGACTACTCAGGAACCAACTGGATTTGTGGAGTATATCAAATTTGGGGAATTTATAGAGAATTTATCATACTAAAATGTTGTTTAGGTATATTATTTTGAGGATTATTGTTTATTGTTTTGATTACAGTAAGTGCATAGCAACACTTGTGGGCTTGGATACGATTCAGGAACAGTAATGGTATCATGGTCATCACCAGCCGGACGACATCCACTGTTGAACAAAGGCCTCTCCCAAATGATATACCTAAGTGTAATTCTGAAAAATGCTGCAAACCTATAAACATTTTGTAAGAAATTGCATGCATAGAAGGATAACTTTATGACCATGTTTTTGGACTAAGATTTAATGAATTAAGTTATGTAAAGGCGTGTATACTTCTCAAAACTTCTCCATCTAGTGCTGCCTAACAGTGCCATAACTAGGGCGGTGCCGGCTGGACCCAGGCACATACCATGACCACAAACGCCAAAAAGGACGTTGAAGAAGCTCGCACCGGCCGCATATAATGCTATTTACAGTACTGTATCTAAATTCAAGCAGCATCTAGCGCATAACTCGCATTGTACAATAAAGCTTACAGACCGACCGCCAAAATCCTGAAAGCTAAACAAGCAGAACACTAGAGCCCCCAAGCCGCAGGTTGCCAACTTAGTTACCAACTGAATAGCCACGAAATGTGCACTCAATACGCAAACAAAAACAATCCACCATTATGAAAACTTGCCTCGCTCGCTGCCGGCCCGCTGGCTGCCTGGAAACACACGGGGCGGTATCACTGGTGGGCACGGTCCTGGTAATTTAGTAAGATATAATTTACTCACTTATCTAGTGCTTTTGGTCTCACCAGGAAAGTCAGAAAAACGACTATGACACTAGCATGCCTTTGTCTTCTCGTGACAATGATTAATGTAATTTGCATAACGTCCAAGTAAATCCAACTAATTAGTATTACAAAACCCGAAAGCTTAAAAAGTGCTAATGATAGAGTTGACTCTTAACAGCCGTAAATATATGGCAAACATGCGGAAATCCTTTAACAATTCCATAACTGTATCATCAACATCATTATCAGCCGATCTCAGTCCACAGTTGGACTTTGGCCTCTCGTATGGCACGCCATTACTTTATATTACATACTGATCCGCCAATGCCACATGTACAGAGAATTTGGGAATTTTCAGACTATAAAACGTATACATATCATACGTTTAGTTATGCTGTGCGCTATCAGCAGATCAACAAAAACTGTTACTGAAATAACAGGTAGCTGTTCCAGCTGAGGCAGCCGCGTCAGACCCCTCCTCGCCTCTTCAGTACGATCCTCGGGAGCTGACGCTAATTAGCGCCGTTTCCGTTCACTATGATCCGGCCTAAGGCTTATATTACATAATGGTGCGCTCCACAACTGCTAAAGGCTTGCAGTGGACTTGACGGGCCGATTGTTTCGTGTCTTGTTTAAAACTTCCTTGTAATTTAATTTAAACTTGGCTCAAATTTTTAAGGGTGCGCTTGAGGGGTGGTCGAGATAAGGTATTGGAGCGTTCGGAGTATACGAACTAAATAAAGTACTGAACTCGAAAAGTATTGTTTAAGTTTTTGATATTTTAAATCGATGGGTGAATAGCTCTCCACATATCGTAAGCCCTGCGTATGATGGAAGCGGTCCTGCGTCTGATCACTTCAGTCGTGTCAGCTTGATGTCCCATCAGACTACATAGGATTGTATGGGAAGAGTACCAGTGTCCGTGCACTACAATGATCCATCGTAACAGAGCTGGACAGAAAAACATCTAAAAGACTGAAATTAGGTCAGGAGGTCATTATTATTACAGTAAAATGAAACTGAATCCATTAAAAGATGAATTGCGTGCACAAAAAACCCATTCATTTAATTGTTTTTGGCACGCATTAAGTCAGATTCACGATGTCAGAATAATGTAGAGCTATTTAAACTTTATTCAGCAGAGATCATGCAAAGTATTATTAAATAGGCTGTTACCAAAAACTTGGCAGTTACATGTACTTTTGGAGTGTTTTTAAATTATCAAAACGTCATATCCGTTGGAGATTGCGAACGGGCACCGATCCAACATGGCTACCGGAAATTGACGTCTCTATATAATGAATGAATCGTAATGGAAGGAATGTAAGAGTATTTTTAAGGATTTCGCAAGTTAGGCAATGGGGTGCGAAGGAAAATTGAAATTCGATATCTGTATTTATTGGAATAATGGAATATAGACTTGTTAAATTATAAATGAGGACTTTTGGAAATTACCTTGAACGTCCACTTTTTGTTTAAGATAAAGGGAGAACTTTAGGCAAAGATATTAAATAAGGCATTGCCTAAATTGATTGAAGGTTTCTATTATGAATTTCATTGGACTTTTAAGGTCAGAAGTAGACATATCGCCTCCGCAGACACATTAGGTAAACAATCAATTCATGTTTTTATTATGCCATTTGTCACTCGACACAATAATGGGAAAAATTACAAAAATATATATTAAGAAGTACAACAATTGGTCCTCTCATCCGCAGTACACTTAGTGTAAAGATATCAATATTTACTTCCTAGAAAAAGAATCAATAATATTACATACATATCTACTACTACTACATATCTTTATCTATACAAGCTTTTGAAAGTTTTATGTTCTTAGGTTGAATTTTTGCTCTTACATCAATCATAATGTATTGTGCAACATTAAATTACATAGTTCCATAGTTGTTGGTCGATAAACAACCTAGTGACAGAGTTTAAACCGCCTGTAGCCCCTCTGACACGTATTTACACACCGTTGAGTGTCTTTAAGGAGTGTCGGGTTCCTTACGATGTATTCCTTCACCGTTTTAGCAACGGATAACTTATTTATAGTACGCGCGTAAATTCAAAAAGATATTGGTGCGTGCCGGGGTTTGAACTTGCAACTTTTGACTTGGCAGCCTAACGGTCTTACCACTCGGCTATCATAGCCTAGTATACCTATAATATACATATCCCTAACTTTCAAAGTAAAATATAAGAATCGCATAAATGGTACTTACATTGAAGCAACATAATTTAGCTCCAATTAATAAGTAGTATGAGGTCGCCGGACCATTGCCGCTGTACGCCTATGACCTATTTATCCAATTGATTCATGTCAGGCAGCTAATATAATCTAATGATGGCTTTCAATCCCAGATACAAGCGTTATATTACGTTTATGATCCATAACTGGTTAATTAGAACTACAATTAGTGTCAAATTATCGCTCCATAATGAAGTTTATATTATTAGACTGAAATGTTTCGTAATGAGCTGTCGTTTGCGAAATCCTAAAATAATTAATAATTTTTAAACAAACCGTATCATTATTGTAAGTACAGGTTTATTTAGATTGATTATTGTATTTATTAATGTTGAACATTTTACGAATTACGTTCCATACCTACGGCCGGTTTTATTGAAATATCAAGTAATATATATGTTACCGGCCAAACCCGATTTCAGGACAAACTAGTTTGGCCTAGCCTAAACTGGTCTATCCTATCGGGCTTAGGACAAATTAGTTTGAACTAGGTTATACTAGTTAATCCTATCGCGTATAGGAAGAACCAGTTTAGCCTAGGCAAAACTAGTTTGTCCTGAAATCGGGTTTGGCCGGTAACATATACATGTACCTAATAAGTATATCAGTAGGTTGTATATAAGTTTGTATAATCGGCACACAATGTTAGGTACGACACTCAATATAATAAGAAAAAAAGGTACGTAGTTAAAAAGTAGGTATAAAATGGGAAGAGGTATAATAGCTGTCATGAGTAACTCAAGTCAAAATATCATATTGATATTTTCCTTATAAGTTTTATTTGCGTCGTATATGACTAACAGAACCAGAGGGTAGACAACATTTGTAGCCAATAAAATCAAGTCTAATTAGACTGACGCCTAAGCCACTCGTTCGTCATTACCTTCAGTACCCCAACAGGCATCCCTCATTTCCCCATCATAATTACTAAAACATTCTATTTGCCCAACAATATACAAACAGCGGTACACAGAGACACGCAAACTTTAAAACTACCATTTTTAATTAGTGAAAATTGTGAATCCAAAACACGGTTGACGTTTAACAGCACGCGACCGGTGACTGATGAGCCAGTGAGCGATCCCGACAGGTTATGATAGACTGCGCTACGCTGGTACGCACTCCGTCGGGAAAACGCTACGTTTTTTTATAAGACGTTTCATCAAGAAGCATATAGCTTTACAATGGTGTTGGAGTTGCTTGAGTAGGGGTTTTGTGCGACACAAACATATGTATATATTTTTTTTTATTAGTTTCCTATATTGTTTCCCACTGCTGGGCAAAGGCCTCCCCTTTTTTCTTCCAAGTCACTCTATCTTTCGCAGTTTCTGACATCATGCGTCCCACGTATGTATTCAGATCTTAACACCACCTTCGCCGCATTTCCTATTATTTTAAATGGTTTTAATAATGGTTGATGCCTTTTAAAACTACACGTGTGCTTCCGCTGTGTGGATCCAATACCATGTCAAATGTGAGTACTGAAAAAACAAAATCAAAAGAGAGAAATATTTTAGTTTTCGTAAGAGAGACAAGAAGCGGCGTCCAAGTGTGATGATATACCTACACAGTTTCGCAAAATCCCTTTTACGCACACACAGTTATCACTATTCCAACCCACCGCTACCGTCGCGGTAGCCCACCACGTTTAAAGAGCCCAGTGCGTCCGCTAACATTTCGCTCTACTCTGTATACGAATGAAACTTTTACGTGTGCTTTTGGAAAATTGCCCGCTTTTTCACAGCAATATTAGTTATATAATAGCACGCCAGGGAGCGAATTAACATCGCTGATAGTGGATACTGGCTTAATTAAATTTCCAGAGCTGCTGTTTAGGTGCTTATGACCAAATGAGCTTCATTTAATGTTAGTACCCCATTTAATTTGCGAATAAAAATGGTGCTAATAACGAATATTTTTACCTCGGTTACCTCAGACGATTAATAAAGATACCGATTATACATTTCATCATAAACTTATACATTCTTCAAAGAACATTACTATAGACATTATAATTAGAGGTATCGTTTGGGATGGAAGTAAGTAAAATATGTATAAATTGTATATTGTTCCTTAAATCCTTGTCCAGTCTTTTAAATACGTGTATATTGTACTGTTTGAATCATTCCTTTTATTATTATGGTATGTTATATTTAAAAAAATATAACATAAAAAAAATATATACATACATATCGCCCAGGGTCTGACATTTTCTCAAGAAAAGACAAAGCTAAAAGTTCCTTGCAAAATGAAACGTTATCCAACATGGACATTGAAACATGCCTCAACTTTAGACCAATTAAAAGTTGGAGAATAAGAGTGGTATCTCTCGTGATGTTGATGTTAACAATATTTCATATATTTTTTTCTAAATTAAACAAGTCACTTTTTGTTTTACATTATCTCTCTGTTGTCAAAAAACGTCCCCATGCTTTTAATTACAGTAATATCTTTGTTACTAATTCATTGTTATCATAATATGTATAACATATATCTTATTCGATTTGTTTCTATAAGGTTATTTTTACTTCCTCAATATTTTTTAAATTAAAATCCTACTTGTGATACTAAGTAGAATGGACAGAAGGACCACTTCCAATTTGAATTACGAACAAAACTTGACCATGACTAATTGACTTCAACAATGTCATTTAATAATTTATCTTTATTTCATTTGGATTTATTTTAGATCATTATAATTATGATAATATTACCGGAGCTTAAAGCTTGGAAGTCACAAGCTCAAAGTAATATACAACTACCAGTTAATCTTTTTAAGTGCATCACAAAGCCAGTGAAATCATTTTCCCATTTTCATCGAATAAAAACGACATAATCCTTCCCGGGACCTGTTAAAATACATACGTGATTAAACATGCATGTACGTAATGTAATGAAAAGTAACATTATTCTAGCTTTCCCCTATCCTGGTTAAAACAAACACACTTTGTTTCCTGCAGTGATAATCCGGATTTTCATTGGGGGATATATATAAAATTATACGTACGTCTGAGTGCATTGTAAAGGCGTTCCGACCGGTGATATATCACCCGCTAGCTTTATCCCGCGGCATCGCCCGCTCGGGTGTTTTAAATTATCTTATGGACTAGTTTATGGCCTGCTTTAAAAGTCAACAGGGATGGTTAGAGCTAAGAAAATGTCCCCATAAAGCATGGGAGTAAGTACCTCTGTTGCAAGTTTGGTTGGCAATTTTGGTTTAAGACTTGAGTTACTGTGTCTTATGTACTACTTAAGCTTTACTTAGTGCTGTAAATCAGCTGAAACTGTGCATAACGTTTTACATGTGCTACCTCTATGTGGGTGACGTAGGAGCTCCCCGAGCTACTTGGAAGTGTTAAGAGGTTGGTGTTGTCACTAAAGATTCAAAAAGCCTCGTATTTTTATGAAAAAGCGGTAAAAGAAGGATCTGAAGGAATGGTTAAAGAGCAGCAGTTAAAAAACATAACCCTTCCTTGGCATTCAGGTAAAAAAAAGATAATTTATAAAAATGGTTTAACCCATAATCACACATAATCCATTTATTATGCGCTCTACAAGATAAATTATAATAATATGCTGTAAGCCAATTTTTGGTCCTTTGATCCGCATTGCATATATAACACAAATCTACAGATATAAACATCCAATCACCGTCTATTAGCTAACATAAATCTATTAGACAGCAGAAATCCTCATACAAATCTGAAATTAGACCTAATTTGAAGGCAACGTCTTAATGGTGTGCGGTTTGAAGATGGCCATAATTCTGGAACGTACCTTAAATTGATCAGTGAGTCATGTTCCACGGTTATTGGGACAACATGCTCTATTAACCGCTGGGCCGTTGCGACACGACGTGATTATGTGATTTAAAGGGCTCGGCAGACGTACTCGTTGATAGTACACCGACAGGCGGTGTTAGTTTAAGATGATTATATTTTTAATTGTTACCAATCAAAAAAATATGTTTACATAAGTCAATAGTAATTTTTACTCAACGGTTTCGTCCTTGTTATACATGGATTTACGTTTACTTAAAACTAAGGCAATAAATAAGTTATATAAATCATAATAATTATGTCTAGTAAAAGCAAGCAAAAAATTATACCACGACTAAAAATATTTCCTATCTGTTATTTTTTCCAGATTTATTTGTTGCGAGTAATTGAGTATTCTATAATAAAAACAAAATAATCCTTTATTGTCTGTATAAAACGTACCTGTACATTTTATCCCTCGCCACATTCGCCAGCGGGTGTGCCGCTCATACAGCGGTCATTATTCGAAATTGCCTATTATTGTTTGCCTAGCCCAGTCGACGAAAACACTCATTTACCTGCGACATTGTGTCTTAATGGATGACCGTGATTTATATGATCTTCTCTGTTGATACAGATGCTGATACACCGTTATGTTCGCATGGGAAAATGTAGTTAGAAGCTGTGATGGAACTCGATGCCAATACATGTTTTTAAAGAATTCTGGCAAAATTTTGGTATAATGTCGATGGTATAGGTACTTTGCAAATGTTAAAGTGAGCGAGTCTAATAGAGATAGAGATTAAAAAAGTGGGCACTATCAATTTGTAAAAAACCACTTTTTAGTTGATACGAATCTGTTACAGCAACTTCATTTTTTCTTTTCACTTTGTTAAAATAATAAAGGTACAAAATAAGATGAAAAACTAAGCGTATACTTGCCATCACACTCAAGTACCATCGAGAAATCATAGTACAAATCCTGTGAGTTAGCACAATGAAGTCTGTACCAGTCCGAATGGGGAATAGTTAAGAAACTCTATTGCGCTACACGCTACGGACAGTCACCACTTACGTTACTTGTTATGTACTCTACGGGACAAATAAATGGGATCAGGGTATTGCAAGACGAAATTGTGAGAAATCATTATTCCAAATCATCGTAGATGGAATAGTATGAAGGGAAACTACATAGGAACAAGTTTTCATTGGTCCGAATTAACTAGTATTTTTTAATTGTCCATTCTTAACGCCTGTTGTTCCAAATACATATTATAAAAATAGTTTCTTTAGATTTTTGTATTTTATCTATAATATATATTATTTAGTTTTTTACTTTTGTTAGTCAATTTAAGACAAAACGCATTAACATTCAAGATAGACAATTGTTTTATATTAAAAAAATATGTGAACTGCAGTAAGAAAATATCAAGATACGAACACATTTTTTTACAATAAAACCTAAACTGTGCACTTGTATTGTCCGGGAGTGTACGCGGAAACTAGCCTTGAAGTTGTGTAACTATTTCACTGAACATCGGATGTTCGTACGAACCGATCCGGTAACAATTCAACGCAATTGTACTCACTATTATGAATATCGTCGGAACTTTGGATTAGGTCTGTGTATTACCATAATGTTATAATACCAATTGGTTAGACTTTAGCCATCACCCAGGTCCTTTGATACGCGGGGTTGCAGGTTGGATTGACGATGGATTTTCTACAACATCTTTATCTCGGAGAGGCTTAAAGTACTTTTTAATTCCTAAGGCTGTATAATCACAGTACATTTAACTCCAAGTCATCACCCTAGTTAAAGTAGTACTAAAAACTGCAAAAGCATTGTGAACATTTTTACCGTATGATATAAATTGAGTGTTCATAATTAAAATAAAAAATACCCATATGTTTTTATCTTAGTTATTAAAAGACACGTTACACTGCTTAGTTCTACATTGGTAAGTTTCTACTACACAGGTATACTTATATTGTAGTATACATTAACTTAAACTAATTGAACTGTGTACCAATTTAGTTTAAACGACATTTCGACTATAATTTTCCAAGAATACTGCATTAAAACGGTATAATTATAATACAATTTCCATTCAGTATAGATCTCACTCCCATTTGGAAAGTGCTTTATTTTGGAGTCGTTCGTTACGAAATCCTTATAAAATAAACACAAAGCGGGACCAATCAACAAATGCGTACTAAACATAGATTCGAGTCTATAAATCGCCATCTTAATGTGTCCCAATGAATAGCTTCTTTCATATAACGAGGTCGAGTACGCTGCTAATCACTTGGCACCACAACGTGGATGCGTACAGAAGGTCCACAGCATGCCCGTGTTACCGTCCTAGATGTCAACATCGACAGTTGGGTCTGCTTTTTTGGTCCTTCGAGCCATTGTGTTGACTTGATCTGTTTTTGACTTAAAAACTTAGATATTGATTGCATTTTTACTAGCTTGTTATTTATTAAGCACTTATGTTATTTATTGATCCTAGTATTTTATTATTCTATTCTATCCTTTCTATTTAAATATAAAAATCAAGAAATCATGAAAATTGGGTAGGGTGACATTTGAGCTTGTCCTATGTTAATGTTTAAGGCGTACTAAGAAAATTATATTAAGTATAGGCCTATCCTCGCTATTAACACCTATCCATAAATTTAATATTAGTGATCTTTACTTTATTGGAATTTTTACGTCGATTGATTTTAACCGAATAACATTAAGTACTACGGCAAGTTTATAGTGGTACAATCTAGAACTTCTTGTTATTTCCTGTCTAATGTATACTGATATCTCGCAGCTGATCTAAATGTGCGTACGTGTGAGCCAACCTCGGGAACTGATCGACCGATATAGATTAAATTTAATGTTTGCCAACTCAATTTTGTGGTTAATGTTGGTGATTACTTAAAGGTTTAAAAAATTACTACCTGCTTTGATTTTTATGATGAGCTGTTTGTACAAATAAGTTTACCATGTTTCCAGTTTCTTGTACGCCTGTGCTAATGATTTCACACATCATTTCACACATGAGAATTAAAAAGTGCACTGCTTAAAAACTGTGACTAGATCTTTATTAACACATCACTCTAATTATGGAAATATCTAGCACAGTGTGTGTGCTGAAGGGTATCGATTACATTTGAAAGTAATGATTAATAGCGTAGTATAGCTAACAAAGTAATCGATTACGAATAAACTAGATATCAAAACATAACTAGGTATCGATACCAATGAGTAATCGATTCTTTTTTCGTATCCCTATCTATTATCATGATCACTTTTACCTGTAATATGAATCGCTACACCTATAGATAGATAGAGTATGCTTTAAATTACACCAACATCCTATATTGCACTTGCTTTAGCTGCGTGCCATAATGATGGCCTCTATTTCACACCATTCACCCCAGGAACCTAATAAGCCTGGCGGTGTCCCATACTACGAATTTCTCTTGCATTGTGAATGCGTTTTTTTTTTTTTTAAACTTCGCCCCACACTAGGAATTTCTCCTGTATCGTAGGTGCGTTTCACAAACATGAAATATTCACATACACAAACACCCAAACTCGGGGCAAACATCTGTGGTTCGCACAAAGTTTTGCCCCGTGCGGGAATTGAACCCGCAACCCTTAGCGCAGCAGTCCAATCGCTTAGCCACTGCGCTAATCAGGTCGTCGAACACAAACATGAAATATCATATACACAAATATCCAGACTTGCGGCAAACATCTGCGGATCACTAAAATGTTTGTCCTGTGCGGGAATCGAACCCAAGCGCAGGAGTCCAATCGCTTAGCCACCAAATGTGATGCAATAGTTTTACAGCTACATGATCGTTTCTATACGCTGTCTTCACAATAATTTCTAGTAAGTAACTACCAATACCATGTGTCTTCCCGTCCCAATTTAAGGCAAAAACACACCCGTCGTCTCTTCAGCAAGCTTCATAACTCTTATACAGCAGCATATAAACAAACCGGCGTGTATGCGACACCACAGATGTGCGCATCCAGTTAATTGGGTCGCAGTACTTTGCGTGTGACGCGCAAATAGACCGCCTTTAGACTGCGCACGTACGCAGCGGCACGTCGTGAGAACGCATAGTGTGGATACGACCTTGTATCTTCTTATTGTATTTTCGGAGTAAATATAATATTATATAATGACATTTATAAGGCATGCCGTGTGATGATTAGACTAGTCCGGTAGCAAATGGTAGCGCTGTTGAACGCCCAGAGGTAACCAACTTGTGTATTGCACCATAATTATAATAAATTAGTTAATATGATTTAATAAGATCGCTCACTGTCAAAAATAATAATCGTGTAGTGTTCGTTACATTTTATTGCATATTGGAATATGTACATTTCGAACCATTCAAGTAAGTGGTACCACTGTCAGACAGACAGTCTACTTTTACCTCGGAAAATACGAAAAATGATATACCTACTGACAAAATCACTGCCTCGTTGGTCTAGTGGTTGCTAAGCGCGACTGCTGAACACGAGGTCCTGGGTTCGAATCCCATGTCGGGCAAAGTGTTACTGGGTTTTTCCATTAGGTAGTTCTTAGTAGCAGCACGGAGTCTGGATTTGTGCCCGGTTTATGGCAATAGGCTCGCCCCCTATTACATTGGGACCTAAAAACTTAACTGGCGAAATGTGGGTGTACTGTATGTGCACCTCTGCCTACCCCTTCGGGGAATACGACGTGATGTTATGTTATGTTTTATGACAAAATCAAGGGCAGATTGGAACGTACACTTTTTCTATCCTCTTAACCTAAATCTCCAATTACTCTAAGGTTTGCTGTGAGACAACTCAATTTTGAGTTATTATATTTATACAAATGATTAATTGTTAATTTGTTATCATACAATTGTACAATAAAGAATTCAAATATAAACAATAATATCCACACTAAGATATCGTCTCCCAAACGTGCGTCCGATAGCCGCTAGCCATGGCGGCGATTAAGGAAATCTACATGTCTATGGACGCTAAAATAATTTATAGCTTCTGTTTGCGTTGGCTCACTCAATGTTTGTGTGTCGATCGTTAAACTGGATTGATTCCTTTAGAGTTAATTAAATGTGTACAAAACAGCGGGACCCAATAAACGGGCGAATCAAAGCCCTTAGAAGTGTTGAAGCGATGTCGTAATTTATTAAGGAAGTAAGAATAAAATAACCAACCTGTATTAATATCTATTATTTGACTTTGATGCTACTCGTATTTTTATTTTAGGTGTATTGTGTAGCTAAATTACTTAAATATATCTTATATATACACATACATATTTTTAAAATGGTAATCTTGCTACTGAGGTTAATCTTGCTACGAAGGTCGTTCTTGCGAAATCTTACCTTACAAGAACTTATTGGGCCACAGGTTTTAAATATAACGAAAAAATAACTACCAATACTAAACTGTGTATTTATATAGTAATACTATATTTTCAACTATCATTCGCGAGTTTTTTTGTATCAGTATTTTTTTTACAGTGAACAAGATGGATCTGTATTTACTTACTACGTCTTAATGTTTCAACATGTACCGGAATCATAACAAAATATTTCCAGGATCTCACATATCCCGATCAATTAGTCACATTTTCGCTACAATGCGTATTTCCTTCAATAATTAGGGGGCGCGATTGATTAACGACCGGCAGTGGATTGTAAATCAATCTATAGTGTGGTGTCGAGTGATTTATAGTGCGTCATTATATTGATAGTGTAGGTTAATGAGAGAAGCTAATGAGGGCAGGATGTGTGTTTAACAAATTCTTAAGATGAGCTCTGCTTAATATAGGATGTTATTAACTAGCCTAGTGCTCTGCACTCTGATACATCTCTTAGGAAATTAATGCATTTGGATTCTGTACATCGCAGTTTTAGAACGCAGTGGTTAAATTAACAGCTTTCTGCGTGAACTCGGGGTTCGATTTCCGAGGGCAAAAATCCGCAGATATTTTGGTTTCTACGTATGAAATGTGATATATAATACCTTTATAAAGCATCCGCGGTGCACGACTTTAGGAATTCTAGGCGTTAGGCGAAGTAACCTTATAGTATGTATGGAATATAGAAATAGTCTTTCTTATTTCCTGGTCCATGCAAACACACAAAATTTAAACCCAAATCAAGGTTTTGTAGTTATGAAAATGAGGGCTAATCACAAATTTCTTAATTACATTACACATCAATACACTTCAAACTCTACTTACCTACCAAATAAGCCACCAATTACTTCAACAATCTACTTTATAATTACACATTCTAATATTCCTTTGGAACAAACATCTGAGCATATAATAAGGTTCTAATTACTTCGCTCCGCGGACCGAACAACGTATATTATTACTAATGTGCTTTTAATAAACGGATATTTTGATCAGCACCTCAATTTGAATTTCTTAATTAACGACGTGTTAAATGTAAAGATGTTTCGTTGTAACATACCCTGCAGGACTAAGTCGAATAAAATTGCTAAATAATTGTTAGTTTGATGTAAAGTGGGTCATTAAGAAAACAATTAGTTGAGTCGTGTTTTCGTTTTTTGTCGAAATCGCTGAATTAAAAGTATATGGGTAATTTGGCCGCCATTTTTTAGAGAGCCGCCATGCCAATCGAGATAAGGACGCGGACCGAAGGACCAGAATTGGGCCAAGAATGAATATATGTAGCTATAGTTGCTTTAGGAAGCTATAACGTTACCCGACGCCGTTTCTTCTGCCTATAAAATTGATAATTCAGGTAAGATGAAAGCTAATAGGTCTCTTTTTTAGGGGAGTTGTTGCTTAGCCAGACTGTTAACGACACCATACAGAAAGCTTCCAGCTAAGGCTGTGTATAGAAATGCGTAAAATGTTAGCGATATAAAATATAATTACTAAGGTATACCAAGCATTGTCGCGCTGATACCTATATGGTTTTATTCTGAAAACTAGTCATCAACCCTAGCTGTTTTTAACAAAATAGTAAATATACCAAGGTCAATTTAAATATAATTTTAACATAAAAACATTAGTATTCAGCTCCACCCATAACATGTAACATTTCGTCGTAACCACAGCCTAGAAACATTGACACACAGATTGACAGACATCGCATTATCGAATTAGTGATAATTGTACACTATGTCTTAGTGGTGCGTGAAATATTGCACAGAGTAGACACGGGCAGAGACTTTTACCAACTGTGTGGGATGAAGAGATATTATGTATTTAGGTTTTGTCAGAAAATTGTTTATAGATTGTTTTAAAACTAGTGGTGATTTTCCTATGCAAAACGTTGTGATATTGCAAAATATCAATATTATTTTTTCAGTAATACACGATAAGCCTGGACTAATGATGTAAAATTGCTCAAAATCGTGAGAGTAAGCTTGTTGATCAATGCCCGTATCTTCTCGTTATACGACACATTTCCCTCCTGGTAAAAGCCGGTATTATAACAATAAAGGCTAAAATATAATGGTTATTTCACGCATGACAGGATATATTTACTTTTTAATAAAGCAAGAGCGTTTTTATCAAGTCGTTCCTCACTCATCTGCCTCCGGGAAAATGGCAAGGTTTAAAAGAAACCACATATTATTATAATGACTTCCGAATTCCCTGTTGTCATGGTAACAGAAAATGACGCGAAATTGTAATCGTTATAAATATTCACAGCCTAATTAGGTGAGCACTTGAATTAACCAATAAACAAGTGTTGACACGACAAAATACACACATAAATATGGTTAATGGCTTCGTAGATTTAGTCGATGTTATAATTAATTCTTTAAATCGAAGAATTTAGGCAAAGTAGGTATCGCCTATGTATCCTTGGTCCTTCTTCTTTGAGCAAATTTCTTTAAGAAGCGAAGGTTCATCTCTACATCTCTCGCAATGTTAATGAATTAGGCAGTACTCCTGATTATACTCCCATTCTTTGATTCTTTAAGAGGTTAATTTGGAATCTCATCTTAATCTCTACTGTAATGACGTGGTTGTGACCGAAACCCGTGCATCGCAACCTAGAGGGCAAAATAGGTACATGCTAAAAGGGGCTATTATTTTTTCGCTATAAACTTAGACCCAGTCGAGATTGTTTATAAAAATTAATAGGTAATTAAATAATAAACTGATCTTAAACTATCGTTTGCATCATTCGTCAGTTGACCCCCGAAGGCCAACGTGACGGGTATCCCGTTCATCGACCCCGAGCACTCTGTACTTCCCTACCCTGTCCCGTACTGTGTACTGTGTATGTACATAAACTGTGTTTTCCTGGCCACACCCTCCCAATTACCATTACGCTCGCGCCGCGTTGAAGAAACTCAAATTATTTTTGAGTATGTTGTGTTATGTGTAAGCGATGATTTTGTGGAGCTATTATTTGAGTCAATAACGTTATTGTAATCTGTATGTCAAATATTCTTATTTGTTTAGGACTTTATTCGCTAAACAATAAGGCAGAAGAGTTTAAATAAATCCCTGGCCCCCTTACCATGAACTCTTATAGCAGGACTGTTTACGATGTGGAAGAGAGACCACGCTACTTGCAGTGTAATGCGGCTTCTCGCTTCCACAACGTCAAAAGGCTTTAATAAGAGAACTTTTTATTTATTTTGTTGAGTTTAATACCCTTGGCGGAGAACTGTGTTTTGTTAACAAAAAAAATTACATTTAATATTCTATCAAGGTATTTAATCAAACCAAGTCAAGGTGTTACATTCTGTGGATTGATTTGACAACCACATCAACAAACTTAACAACCGCTACAACTAATGCACATAGCACTAGAGTCCATCGCTATAGCACATCTCTCTCTACTTCACAATCCCAGCGGTCCCTAGTCAACGTTACTTATTTTGCGTGAGGGCACACGACGTATATATTCACGCGGCTTAATAATACAGCGTCAGCAGCGGTCGATGTGCGACGACTTTTTTATGCTTATCAATATTAATAGGTCCCCAATGAATAGGGACAGTTTTCAAGTAAATTGGATAGTTAGCGTTTTTTAAATTCATTTATTGTGTTAACACCACACTTATTTCGGTACAGACGGACTTTAATAAGACATTTGAATAACGTTTAAATAATATCGTATAAGGATGTAATTAAGGAGAATTGCCAATTTCGGTACAAGTATTTGTTAATGTAGAAAACATTAATGACCACTGGACAAGTGGACATATATTGTATAGTAAGTATTTTTACATACCAATGCCTTGACTTCTTAAAAGTTTTTGTGGTCTTCTTGCTTGAATAGAACTATCAAATCATAGCCTTTGCATATACTACTACTGCACCAGAAAAATAAAATTGAATAGACCATTTTCTTTTTGCAGTAGTCAACAAAAACAAAAGACACTCAACTTAAACTCAACGCATGTTTCATGAACAGTAAACAACATATAAACCCTCGCACACACTGTCAATGAATTAAAACAAATAAATTGACACTAGTTTTAAAAATACCCGTCGACGTACCGCTTCCAATCCAGCCCGCGCCGCGCTTGCAGATTTTAATCGCATTAAACCCGGCTCTGATGTAATTCAATTAATCTATCGCGAGAGACTAACTGGTGTGTACTATGCCTTACGTTACAGTTAATTTGGTTCATGTTAATGCTTCGATTGATTTATTATTGATACTGCTGCGCTGTTGCTTGGGTGTGGTGTATAGATGAGTGTGATGTTGTTATAGATACCATACCATACCATACCTATTACATTGGGACCTAAAAACATAACTGGCGAAAAGTGGGTGTACTATACGTACCTCTGCTTTCTCCTCCGGGGACTACAGGCATGATGTTATGTTATTTTTTTATTATTGTATATGAATAAATAAATATGAATAAAGCCTTAATTACGCAATTTACTGTGTCCTAGAAGTCTAAAGGATAAAAACACGAGTGGCTCTGAGTTTGATTCTAAGTTTGATTCAAGTATTTGTATTATTGTATTTAGTTCCATATAATATGTAGTTAGATTTCAGTCACTAAATTGTCACGAACTTGTGAATTCCGCTCTGATTAATAGTTAATTGACATCAATTTCCAATTCAGCTATTTGCAAGTGAACGTAGATAATTATAAACATCCTACAATTTGTTTGCGTAGAGATGTAGGTATTAGATCGAAAGAGTTGCAGAGTTTTATATAATATATATATTTTGTATGGCAGTATAGCACAGATAGCCGAGTGGTATGACCGTTGGAATGCCAAGTCAGAGGTCGCAAGCTTAAACAACGCCCAGCACCAATATCTTTTTAAATTCATGTGCGTACTATAAATGAATTATCAGTTGCTAAAAACGGTAAAGATAAACATCGTGAAGAAACCGGCAAACCTGAAATATTTTTCAGCGGTGTGTAAAGCCATATCAGAGGCCTACAGGCGGTTTAAACCGACACCAGGTTATTCATCAACTATACGATAAGAAGAAGAAACAAATATTTATAAAAAAAACATGATTCCTGCGATTTTAAGCTTATATTATGATGTAATGCAGCTCTATAGCTCAATATTCTATATCTCTATTATATTTTCAATCGCACTGACACTATCAATCAGACTTGAAACAAATATCTCGACCACACAAGCCCTGATTTGGTGTCAGAGTACCAATACATCAGGCTCAAATATAATCCCAGGCTTTAACTTAGTATTTTTCAAATGTAAGCCCCTATTACACGTGTCTAACCCCAGGCCCTGAACCTAAGACCTAGCCAGTGTTATCTATATTACATCAGAAGATTGATCCATATGACATGTAATCTCTACTTCATACAAATAGGTGCCTAAGTGCAGCAGCGGAGAGTCTCAAGCGGCGGAAATATAACAGCCTAATTGGGAATTATATTTTTGAGCTGGGGTCCGAGTGCGCGTCTCCTATGTAGAGACCTGTCTAAACGGTTGGTTGACTCTTCATGTAACCAAAGGGCTGGCTTGTTATTCAGCCGAAGAATTTGCATTTTTTTTCATTCAACGTGGCACTGACGCCAGCCTTTTGGGCACCCTACCAGTCGACAGCGATGAGGAGAAATATGTACGTCGATGCATAATTTTTAGTTTTTTATTTGTATATATTATTGTAATGTAGGTTAAAGTGTAAATACGTTTTATGTATACATCTTATTTATACATTAGTATTTTTAATAAAGTTGTCCTTGTACCTTTTGAGTTAATAACATTTTGTGAAATCTCTGGTAAAGGTACTCGTTTGCCAAGGAAGAAAGCGGGCGTTTTAGGAGCTGTTTTGATGTAATTTGACGTTCAAAAAGTACTTTTTATAGTCTATTTTGAATAAATAATTTAAAACTCATCTTAAAAAATATGCATTTAATATACGCAAAAGTATCAAAATAATGCATCATATTGATGGAAAAGCTAAATGATGATATGAATTATAAAAAAAACTATTTTAAAACAGAAACTCGCTACGTCCTCAAATGCACATTAAACTTATATAATTCTATTAATACAATATTAATGGTACGTTTGGTCACAAATTCGATTCCAGAGTCAGTTTAATGGGGCTATTGAAATGTCGACGCACGATCGTATTGTAGGCCTCGATTATAATCGCCTAGTGAAACTGATTGCTATTATTTGATAATGACTCTATAGAACATAAGTACTGGTTATTGTGATGTTTGTTGACGTGTGTGGCTGGGAGAGTGTTCACTAGGTTATGTCATCCCACACGACGGTGTCGACGTCAATGTGTAGTTTTGGATGTTTAGCAGTATCCCAATATAAGTAATATTATTATACCTAATCTGTTATATTTAAATTATTAAATTCATGTATTTAAGACAGCCTCTTTAGTCCAGTGGTCGCTCAGCGCGCATTCCGGATCTAGCAAAGTTTTACTGGGACTTTCTAATTCATTAATTTATCAGTAGCAGCACGGAGTTTGGATTTGTGACCGGTTGTGGGCATTAAACACGCCCTCTATTACATAATATAACCGGGGAAATGTACGTTTACTATGTATGTGCACCTCTGCCTACCCCCTACCTTCGGGGAATACAGACGTGATGTTTTATTTAATTACAAGTATAAATTCTTTATTCTGAATGGCATATTTTTTTGTTGTTGCAGGAACCCAGGAAAATAACCTTGATTACGAAAATAATGACAAGATAATATAATTTACATAACGATTACCGTTGTAATATCTTCATCCCACTAATTGTGCCAACAGATTGAAACAGTGCCAGCCATACGAAAAGTGACCTTATTTGCATTGAGCCAGCCCGCAATGAGCCATGCCGGTAGAAAGTTAACTAAGAGCCAATTTATCTGCTCGTCACATCTGAGTGCTCATTGGCGTAATGAGTATCATCGGTACAAGGCGGGCCATGAGAACAGCGGTAGGTGATAAGATATCGAAACTCAAAAATATTGTTCCGTCATATGACTTAAAACGTTATCTTCATTAATATAATACATAGTATCGCTTGACTCCCGCCGCTGCGTGAGAGTCGCCGGAGTACTGGCGGCGCGGGCGCCGCGGCCTGCCGCGCGACGTATCCAAGTTTCTCAAGTGACACTATGTATTATAGTAATGAAGATAACTTTCAAATCATGGGACACTGAAACTTCTGGCCGCTTCGCTGCCGGCCGCTTCCATCTCGGTGTAATTTGAGTCGCACCCACGCCGCCGCGTCACTCGCGGGTTTCCTGGCCACAACTTAACAATTAATACGTTTCCGATGATTTTCAAATTTAATTACGCGGGTACAGTCCTCCCCGCAGTCGCAGCCGTTAAATACAACGTTTTGTTTTGTCCAAAAGTGAAATTATTTGTTTGATTGTACACCAGATATCGGGCGTAATATACCGTATAATGATTTTTTGTTCTGTTTGCCTTTACATGTATTAATTAAATGTGAGTATGGTTTTAATTTCGGGTAATAGTCGCATTGATTTTCAATTTTACGTTAATTTTTGTATTTGCATTTTAATTTTAATTTCGGCGTTGTTGATGTGTTTATAAAGCGTAGGTTATTGGAAACAAGATTACCTGTGTTAAATAGCAATTAGCGCAGTGACTGAGGGGTTCGAGTGTTATTATGGGAAATATTATTTTGTGTCGAGTCGTTCGTTGCGGGTCATATTAACACATACAAAATTACCTGCTCAAACCTTAACAAGTAACAAATGACGTTTTATGTGCCTTAGGAAATGTTTTCTTCTTCTTCTTTTAAGACACCACTACTATATAATCGGCATTCATTAATGGCAAAAGCCCCTATTTCATGCAATACCAAACATTATGGAAAACATGTATGTGATACATACCATTTAATGTTTGTGTAAACTTGATCTACACTAACCACCATGGGCCATAAGCAATTGTAGGAGAAATCAGTTAGATGGAATCACTCACTTAAACTTGATAACTAAGTCAAATAGAGTGTCAACCACCCCACTGACTCTACATACTTACTATAATAACCTTCACTCATAAATTCCATCAACCATTACAAAACCAATCAGCATTATATCAAGAAACTAAAGAAACAAGTGACGATCAAATATCGCTTAAAACAACCCCACACCGGTACATACCCGGGTACAGCTCGCCAGCCGCCAGGATGATCATAACTCACCGGGGATATAAAAATGCCTATCTATAACCATTTCCTGTGTATCCTAGATAAATGCCCGGCTGAAACTAGCTGCTGAAAATATCGGACGACTGTATAAGCTGAAAACTGCGATATTTCATAAAGCATGCCCACTCTATCTAGTTTAGCTGTGTTTTTTAGAAAAAATGTGCGTACACTGTTTTTTTGGGATTGACGAGTATTGTGTACTTGGGTTCTGCATGTTATTTCATTGTATATTTTCTACTTATTGTTGATAATTTGATATAATTCGAATTGGATAATTTGAATTGGACCCAACATGTCTAAAAGCATGTCAGTGATGTAGACAGTGAAATTTCTCTTCCTTAAACTTCGCAGACGCACATGTAATTTATATTATATTTTCTTACTAATACTAGTTACTATACACGTCACCTAATAAATTATCTTATATAGATAATGTACAGTCGTCTACAAAAATATATGATCACTTTCAGAATTAATTCTCGGAATCATATTTGGCATCAAATGTTTGCAAGATTTAGGCAACAAATATTTAATAAAAAGTGAAAATTTCCGACGAGTTCTAATAAATAAATTATTGTAAAAGTTGATGTTTTTTCTTACTTTCGTTTTGATTTCCAAGAATCTTCGTACATCAAGATTTCTCGTGCACAACCTCGCGAATATTTACAGATCAAATAAAGAATTATCTGTTGAAAAAACCGAGTGGTGCAGAAGCCATTTGACTAGTTTTTACACAAAAGAACTGGGCTTCTAAATAATTTAACTACAAATAGCCTACTAAGATGTACCTCTAATTAAGCCATGTTGGGAAAATAAAACTTCGAGTATACATGGGCCGAAGTAAACACATTTCCGTATTCAACTGTACTGTTTAAAATAATTCGCAAGTTTAATTATATAGGCAACTTCCCTCCGTAGAGACTACCGGCTCTGTGCGGAAATAAATAATTATACATTTAAAATACTACGGGGATGTGAATAGATATCATTTGTATGCTTTCCTGTAGTGGCGACAGGAAGGTGGTCGGAACAAAAGGGGCGGGCTCTGATCTACATAATAATATGATGTTCTAGTAAAAATGTTAACGATATAATTTAGTCATAGTCTACATATGATTTGTTTATTACTAGATCGACTCATTGGCATTGATTTTACTGCGTGGTACAGGTTCCCAGTATTGCGTGCTGTCTGGGTAGAAAAAGACCTAAAAAAAACATATCACAATAAAAAGAAAGCCCTATAGTCATATACGTAAAGTTAAATACTTTCGCTCAAAGATGCAACTAAAAATTATCTATATACATGACGTAACCCTCTTTTGAAACAAGTTAGAACTCGATCATCACCCACTTGTTCATCACCTCAATTCAATTCTATAGAACATTCAAAAATCGTTTTTGACTGCCGCCCGCGGACCCCTAAGCCGCTGAAAAATCTGTAAAGCGGCCATGAAGCGCGGTCGGCTTACTTGTGATTTAAAAAGAGGCTTACTTTTCACCCGCCTGCCACACTGGCGCCGATAAATATCGAACTGCAATGACGGGGGATGAAATGTATTCACTTTGCTGCAGCCGATGTTTTATCTTTTTCACTTGTAATCTTTAAAACCTGACCTCATATGTGCTGTGGGCATTTTAAAAGGTTTTTTCGCTTGGCTACCACTTTATAGTCATAGCACACATGTCAACCCGGAAAGGGGTCGTCACCATTTCAAATCGAGCCGTGCAGTAAGCACGCTGATCGGAATCGTAACGTAATCGCCTCGCGTCGGGACCAGCTCGAACCGACGAGCCGTAAGCGCGCGTCACCTAGCAGTAGCTAAGATGACATATCAGAGCAGCGGATCCGCTTTGGTTAGGTACGTGGTTATATCAGGTTGACGCATGTTTGATGGCGAGGTGAAAGGCGATACGGTGACCAACCCTTTCCGATGTCATATGTATGCTATGGCCATTATTTTACACATATAAAAATTTACAAATAAAACAATTTCAACCACCGTATGTACCATTGTATATAAACCTGAATGTATCTGTAATTGGACAAACTGAAATACCGTTACAAAATGTAGACCGATCGAAATAAAACAAATATGGATTCTGACCATATCCCATCAAAATATGCTGAATACCATGCGTGACTTAACAAGCTTGTATGATCGTGTGTTGATATTGCCTATGTTTGTTCATTTACACTTTAGAAGGCTACATAAGGATGACGTAGTCGCGGGTAACAGTAAGCACAGGACATACTAGGACAGTAACTGTGACAATTAGGACAAGACGGATGATAAACAACATTTTTACAAGAAAGAAAGTTGTCAAAAGTCTGTAGAAATCTAAATACAAGCGCATATTACCTACTGGATTATTGCGTCTCACCTGGCTAAATCACGGAGATTTATATGCATGACTTAGGTATCAGGTAATGTGGCTTTACTGTTGACATACTGCGGTCACCCATCCGTCTGGCGGCGGCGGTGTGTTGGGCATTTGGAGATACATAACCTAACGTCGTGGTGGCCGTGAGGTTTACACAACGAGTTCAGAATGCACAAGGTTGAAGCTTCAAATCCAGGCAAGTAGCCTTTAGTTTCTTAATTTAGAACTTGACAAGATTTTACCATTGTTAAGGGCCATAATGTAAATAGGAATGCAACTGAATAGCTCTGCAACCATTCAAGGAAACGTTTTCTTTCAAGTCATTACAACACACATTTTTACTTCGCTAATATTCAATCTTTCATTAAGAAAGCCTAACATTTACCCTATTTCACAGAACTCCCTTTTACAGTTTTAAATTAAGCATTAAAATGTAAACCAACTGCCAGAACAACAGTAGACTTCGAATCGACTACCGTGGTATAGGTTACCCCTCCAAACCGAACTAACCTTCGACACAATCACAATAATAATCAAATGAATGCTCCAAAACACACCGAAAAAAAATTACCTTCTAAGAATTTGTATAAATTTTTTAGGCGGTGCACACACGGTAGACTTACGCGAACATTTCCGTGCGACTCGCCAATTCCGAAAGCACGTGAGATCAGAGCGGAATGCCCTACGTGAGCCGAGTCTGTAATGCCGACGGCCACTTTAACGCGACCTGTCCACTTCCCTCTCCACATGCGCCGGTGTTTGCCTCCCAGAGGTCTGTTAGGACTGGTCTGCGGTAAAGAAATGAGTTTTAACCCACCTAGGTTGGTGTCGGGTAAACGCTGAAATTGAGCGGAAACTGTGTCGCGTCGGATTAGAGGAGTATTGTTTTTTAAGTGCATAAATCGTTTTGTTTAGGTGATTGAAAAAACTACCTAGGTTTTTTGTGTAAAGGTTTTAATTTTTCTTTTTAAACAGACTTGTTAAGACATAGAAATGACCAAGTGAAATCCTAGCAAGTTAGAAGTTAATGCTCAGCAACGATCAAGTTTCAAGGGAGACTAAGTTGAAGAATCCACATTTTCTAAAGAGTAGTTAGTATTATTTATTTTTTATTAATAAAAGGTGCAGGGCAAGATTTTTGATGTTCAATAACTAAATATCTTTTGATACTAGACTCAAAGAAAGGTTTAGTTAAGTAACAGTTTATATACCTATTAAAATAGTTTTACCTAAGTAGAAAAGTAAAGTGTGAAATATTAATATAGGTACTTCTATTATTTTATAAATATGTTATTACCAAAAGTCTTTATTACGGATTTGTCTTCGAATATTTTTATACAAATTCAGTTGAATTAGTACTTCTCCTTTAGAACAAAAGCCAAACATTCTCTTCATTCTCCGATCATCCAACCTATAGTATATTTATGTTAATAGTTGATCTCTATAAACATAAATAATATAAATATATCCTGGTCCCAGTATAATGGGAACCTCTAAAAATAACCCTGAGCATCACATTATTTATAATGTATCACAACGATTACAATTAGGCGGCCTACACACCTACCCACCAAAGTTCCGCACAAGTTGCAAAAACATAGAAAGTCAGTTTTGTTAAAAAACATAAATATAACAATCTATAACTATCAAAAAAGTATACAAAATATATGTTTATTTTTAGATCGCACTTATAACCTTTGATTGTTAGCCACTGTCCAGCTGCATATTAACGAGAAAGCCTTATCTCATTTCATTACTTTTGAAAAAGTTGTGCAAGTAAATAATTGTAATCTAAGATTATTATACTGTGCAAATAAACAGTAAGAATATATTTTTTAAATTCACAATCAATATAAAATTATTGTTCAAATTTTATACACGTCTCTGTCGAAATACGTGTGTAACACGCCTAAACAATCTCCCAGAATTAAGGGTAATTCAATGAAACATCAAGTGATCGACAAACAAAGTTATTATAAATAAATGTAACGATTGCTGAGAGCAACAACGGATCGGCGGAGGATGGCAAAAATATCTGTTACGTTGGCAAACATGAATGTGTCTTAACGAGCTCCTGTAAAAGAGGGAGTCATGTGAATGGGGGGCTTTAGACGGTACGACACGACGACGACACGATTTATGACGTATTTACTTCAAAAATTGCAGACGCTTTTCAGTCGAACATAGATCAAAATAGACAACATTAAGTACTACGAGCTTAAATAAAGTTATATAATTTCTTTTGTATGTTGCTCTAATCATAAAGACATGCTTATTCCCACCTGCTTCATCACACATTCTCTTGCTACGATACTAGTAGACCGCTGTTATTTTATACAGTCCTGAAACATTTATTTTTAGACGTATTTTTCAATACATAATTATTAATAGTTATCCTTAGTATAGATTATCCTTAATATAGGTACTACTCAATCACGTAGTTTTTAAAGGAGTGTTAGAATTAGGAAACATTTCTCGTAGTCTCACGTGATCGTGTGTTGTAAACAGACCGGGGGTGTATTCTGCCCACCAATTACAGTCCGCGTCTCGATAATGTAAGACTAACGAACGATAACAAGTCGTGTTTACTCCGCGTGTATCGGGATAAATAATTTTATGTTTGGAGCCGCCGCTGTTTGAAGCTCTCTGACAATTATTATTAGGTACGTTATAGATTAGTACGCTATTTGTGGCGTTGAGGATTGATGCCTCGGAAACTTTTGTTGATTTACTAATAATGTGTTGCTATGGTAACGTTATTATGTCCTAGTATACGTAATGGGTGCCCATGGCAAGCTGTCTTTCATTGTGGCATTCTTTCTTCAACAGTAGACGTCTTTCGGCTGATGATGATACGTAATGGATTAATAAGCCGGCTTTGGTGACTGGTGTTGCATATTCAAACCTTGCAAACAATTCCTATAAAAACTTTCGTGAGTGTTATCCATATTATTTACTATATATTCCGGTTATACTCACGGGTGTATTCGGGAATGCCCGACTAGTTTCGGACTCGATCGGAGCCCTTATTCATGAGCTGGTTACGCGGCAGAGTCGCGAGCCGAGCATTCCCGAACTAGTCGGGCATTCCCGAATACACCCGTGAGTATAACCGGAATATATAGTAAATAATATGGATAACACTCACGAAAGTTATTATAGTAAAATAGTTAATCGCTACGGTGCGGTATGGCTAAACAATGTAAAGGAGTTCACGCGTCTTAGAATCAAACGGAAGAAACTCGAGTGCGGGTTGGGGTTTCTAGTGCAGTGCCGGGACAATGGTGTAATACCGAAGTTCGCCCAAATAAAACCCATTCAGTGCATTCGGGATTACGGATTCGGGGTTAGTTTCTTTCGCGTCGCGAGTGAAAAACTGTTGTGTCGTGCTATCGCGGACTACCGTCGCAAGTTAATGTACACGAGCAAGAGTCTGTACGATTTGCATCTACAGTTATCGCGGTGCTTGGATATGGATATGTGGGATGTGTTGGATGCGATGACCTACAGTAGATCGGACACCATTGGTTCGAACGCTACAAAAAGGCAAACCGGTAAGTTGACGAACCTTATTAACACCTACCCACACGCAAATAAAAATTGTACTAAGACAAAGGGGTATTTAAATACAATAACGGTCGTCAACCTGTCGTCGAAACAGCTCTCAGAGGAAACTGAAAAGGTGTTATCCCGGGGACTAAACTTTGCGCCTACTCCTCGCAAGATACCGGTGGAGGACATCATTACGAGTATCGAGAACACCATCGTGCGTAATAGGATACCACACGGGGATGCTGAATGCCTACGACAAGACGTGTCCTCACTCGTGCGAAGGTCATCGCCACCCAAATCTAACATCAGCCGCCAGGAGATGATGGCCCTACGCGATTTACGTAAGGATCCGGACCTACTTGTGTTACCAGCAGACAAGGGTAAAGCCACTGTAGTTGTCGACACCGAGGCATACAAAAGCAAGATCATGCGAATAGTAAGTGACACTACAGTGTACAAGAGAGTTACGTACAATCCCACCGCCAGGGTGACTACAAAAACTATTAAGTTACTGGGTAGTTTACATGATAAAGATCTGCTGGCACACTTACGCCCCCACAATCCGACACCACCGAGGATCTACGGATTACCTAAAATCCACAAACCGGATTGGCCACTGAGACCTATAGTTAGTCAGATAGATGCACCTACATACAAACTGTCGCGTCATCTGGCTACTATATTACAACCACTCACTGGTAAAACGAGTACCTACGTCAAAGACTCGAGACACTTTGTCACACTGCTAGCAGATGTACGTATGCAGGAAACCGAAATGATGGTCAGTTTTGATATCACTTCTTTGTTCACAAATGTGCCAGTAGATGAGGCCATTGTTGCCATATCCAACCTGTTGGCTAACACCACAATACCTGCTGAATACATTGAGTGTATCAAATACTGCTTGAAGAGTGGCTATTTCCTGTGGCAAGGCGAGTACTATCTGCAAGTAGATGGGGTGTCTATGGGTTCACCACTCGCGCCAGTGGTGGCCAATATTTTCATGGAGTGGTTTGAAGGTAGGGCCCTACAGTCTGCAACCAAGAAGCCGCGACACTGGTGGCGTTATGTCGACGATATTTTCGCCATTATCGACCGGGATGCGCTGGAGGAATTCACGGAACACATAAATGGGGTGCACGCCAAGATACAGGTCACAGTAGAGGAGGAAGACCGGGGAGCTCTGCCATTTTTAGACGTTCTCGTCATCCGTGACGATAGCGGTCGCCTGTCCCATACCGTGTACAGAAAACCGACACACACCGACCGATATCTAAAAGCAGACTCTCATCACCATCCATCACAACTGTCTTCTGTGCCAAGGACATTGATTAGCCGAGCGCTCGCTTTGTGTGACCCGCAATACATCGATGCGGAGTTGGGTCACCTACGAGATACGCTAGAGCGCAATGGCTATGAATGGCGGCAATGTATGCGCACCCTTGATACTGTGGAGGCTGAACGTAGGCGGTCATCGGGGGCGGAACGTACGCCCGCATTCCTGCCGTACATACGTGGGGTAACGGACAAGATAGGTCACCTGTTACGCCGAAGATACAGCATCAGGACAATCTACCGCCCACCAGAACAGTTAAGGCAATATCTACGTTCGCCGAAAGATAGAATTCCGCTAGGCGCACCAGGCGTATACATGATACCGTGCGACTGTGGTCTCAACTATGTAGGAGAAACGCGCCGTAACATCTCGACTCGACTACAGGAACACGTACGTTGTATGAAGAGCCTGGACAGTAACAGGTCGGCAGTTGCTGAACACTCGGTGTCGGGCGCGGCTCACTTTATTCGCTTCGATAAGGCGTCCGTACTAGCGAGGGAGAAATACTTCGTGCCGCGAAAAGTACGTGAAGCCATTGAAATCAGCCGTCGTCCGAACTTTAATAGAGAGAAAGGCTGGACCCTGCCACCGGCCTGGAAACCGGCCCTCAGTAAGACTTCATACAACAGTGTTACAAGTCTCGAGTGCGACACAGTCAGCACGGTATGTACCAACGCGCAGCCTTGCGACGGAGACACGAGCAGCGACGAAGACACACGACAACACCCAGCGCTACCACCACCATCATCGCGGGCGCACCGGTATGCGGAGCGTTGCGCACGCAGTTCGGCTCGCGACTCTGCCGCGTAACCAGCTCATGAATAAGGGCTCCGATCGAGTCCGAAACTAGTCGGGCATTCCCGAATACACCCGTGAGTATAACCGGAATATATAGTAAATAATTCCTATAAAGGTGATGATTTTGTATTTAATTTTTTGTCAGATATAATGGAAAAAAATTACAGTCAAAACATTTACTTTTCTGTTATTTCATCACTCAATTGTAGTATTTAGTATGTCCTTATAATGTTCCACATAGTAAACACACGCGCGTTTAGAAATAACAAAGAGGTTTATTAGGTAGAAAAGGTGAGACAGAGAAAGAAAACGCAACCAAGCAAATGTTAATTAACCGCAAACCATCGACATTACAACTCTATTCGCTTCTAACACCGTCGTAAAACCTCTAATAAATTCACTTCAGCAAAAGTACGGTAGGCAAACAGATCACATAAATATCTGCTCATACCGACATCCATCAAACCAGACTTGCATAGTATATTTATACGAGCCACGACTCACCCAGCTCTCTTTACCCCAATAGGGGTAATTTAGTTACCCATGTAAATAAATTCGGTGGTAAAAATCACGGCGGTACATCCTTAGAATATTTATCATAATAATACAATTGAATCTTTTAATTTGACATACATTACCAGTTTAGTGCGGACTCTGTTTTGGTATGAGTTAATATAGACAGCAATGGAAACTGTATTAGCGATATAAATGTTTTCTAAACAAAGGTGTATTGGAACATAGTACGCAGGTTTAAAAGATACATTTCCCGTAGACATAGCCTGTGTTATGAGGATCGATGCTGTAAATAAAAATATTTTTGTTTATTTCATACTTCGGCTTCGGTCTCCATGTATATGACTATAGAAACAATACATGTATAGGTGAAAATCCATGAATTGTAGATGTAGTAGGGTATAAATCTGGATCAAGTACTGACATGTTGAGGGATGCCAATTGGATTTTTGTTTGTGGATGTAGGGTTCTCAACCTCTGGTATTGTATAAATATATTTATAGTGTAAGCTTAACTTACTTGCAAATCGATCATTTGGGTTAATTATAAATTCAATTTATTCTTTGCTACGATCCTCCGCTACGACGTGACCGTAGCGTTGTCTAATCGTCGTAGCGCTTGCTACGCCGTAGCACGGTTACGATATTGCTGAAAAACTGTTGCGTAGCGGTGTACGGGTATGTCATTATAAAAAGTTTATGTATAATGCCTTCAATTAATTAAAATTAACGTACATAATGATCGTCTAATCTCGTTGCATTGAAGGTATTATGGTTCCATGATAGAAAAATAATTAGTTTTAGTTTTTAAGTTTCAAGACCTAATTGGCGCAGTGGTTAGGCAATTGGACTGCTGTGCTAAGGATTGCAGGTTTGATTCCCGCATGAAGCAAACATTTTTTGTGAAGAGCAGATGTTTGTCCCGAGTCTGGGTGTTTGTGTATGTGATATTTCATGTTTGTGACACACACCCACGACACGCGAGAAATTCCTAGTGCGGGGCGATGTTTATTTTAAACCAAAAAATAGTATATGATAATAATACCTACGGTGGTCTTTAAATTCATCGCTTACTATTTTATAATCTACACAAGACTACGTAACGTGATGCATTCTACTAGACAAGAAATAACTGAAAAATACATCTCACAAACACCCCCAATAAAACCGGGTGATTCGTCCGGAATACCGTATTACCCGGGTGGATGTGCCGGATAGCCTCATTACACGTAATTACCGGCCTGATGACGTCACTCACTGCAACCCTGTGATCTCTATATTACCTATATGTTTAGATATAGTCACGCCTATTTCTCTGAGGGGTAGGTAGTGGTTACGAATGGCCACTTGCTACGATTAGACTCGGTTTTATTCTTTATCCTTATCTAAGCCGGCTTATAGTGGACTCCATTATTTAGATACCTAAATAACCCTTAAATATAGAATTAATTATTCTTGCATGATGTATAATCAAAACTAATTTTCTAAGAGCTGATTTTTCAATCGTCAGACAAATTAATATATTCGAAGGATATATTTTAACTGTCAATTTATGGTAAATTATTGTTAAAAAATATCTGGCGATTCTAAATACGTAAACACTAACACCACACCAAATATCTTCTGTATTTAATAATACCGGCCTATCAGTATCGCCTGAATTTATCTAGCTTCCACCTCTTGAACAACACCTACATCCTACATAAATAAAAAAAAACGCATTCACTCTCCAACTATACATAATAATGAGAAACAATAGCCGGACACCCCGGACTACTTGTGTGGTTGCCTGCACGTGTAACGGATAGATTTTAACTGTAACCCCATTACATCGGTCTCCCAGCTGACGTGCACGCAGCGTCTCCCGGGGCAGCTCTATCGAGTAGCATGGTGGCAGATATCCCGGTATTCCCCCTGGATGCAGGAAGGACGACTTGGAAACGAAGTTATGTGCTGCGAGAGTTGTAACGTTTGGGAGGCAAGTATTGTTGGTAATATCAATTGGGAGAACGATTACCGGTTAGGGAAGGCATTAATAGGAGTCTAGAAGGTGGTAGAGTATTTTTTATTATCATAACTCATCATAATTCCAGTATTTTTTGTTAGTCGCTAAGCGTGACTGTTGGGCATGAGCTCCTGGCTTCGAGTCCCAGGTCAGGCATAGTATTATATTCCAGGAAGTAAATTTCAGTAACAGCACATAATCTAGATTTGTGACTCTTTTATGGCATTTTAGGCTCGCCTATTACATTTAGACCTATGGCGAAATGTGGCTACACTAAATGTGCAACTCTGTCTACCCCTTCGAGAAATACAGGGGTTATGTAACTTCTAGTATTTTTAGGTAGATGAAGATTTTATTTACACTCAAATAATTTGTCTTGGTTTACGTCCAATGCAGTAAGGATTGGGTAGTTAACTTTGCCATATTGAACCAGTTTCATGATCTACTGTCCACTGTTAACCTTGAAAGCAAAGCCTTGAGTCCCCCCAAACCCTTTGACTTCCATTTAATTTTATCAGTTTAGTTTGAAACTCGGAACCTAAACGGACCATCCATAACGCCAACCGGAGCGGTCGCCGTATCCGATCCGTCTCACGTCCGCGGCCGATACGCCGCCGATACGAACACAATTTACCTACATCAAACCTCGTTGACAGCCCACCCCCTATTCCGATCACGTGCCGTGAAGAAGCCATCGTTAAAAACCTCGTTCAAATGTTTTGTACGGAGTCGGAATGCGTCAGATAAGATCTCTGGGTTGCTAGTTGTTCTATCGGATTTGAATCTTTCTTTGATGTTTTGTGATTTTTTTAGGAATATTTGTTTGGTGGATTTTGTTTGCTTGTTTGAAACTATCTCTACATTATAATAGGCACATTGTATAGTAGTAGGTGCGTTTCAGGTACCTCTTCCTCTCTTCGCTTTTTGCTGGGCCCGACAGGGTCTATAAAGATCTGTAGGATAAGTCCATCTATGAACTATTGGTAGAATGCAATAAAGTATTGAAGTTTACATTTCACATTGTGCTTTGAATCAAGTGATGCAATTTACTATTCCTAATATCTACATTTGAATTCAGTAATCCACAGTTCAGGTTCAAACAATAAATCTGACGGCTTATTAAAATGAAATATTTAACATTGTAGGAATGTATGTATTATTGGCAGAATAGCTACACAAAACAATAAATTGTAGTAGGTAGGTATACCTCTAGTTATTCCACGTTTTAAACGTTTGTTTATTTATACAGGCGAGCTCGCTAATCAAAACCCACTCATTCCAAATATTTACAACTCTTTGTTTTGTTTTGATCGACAACCACCAACTATGTGTTAGGATTTGTACAACTATTTTAGCTCCAAAATATTTTTTATGATAACCCACTAAACTATGTGGCATAGAGCATAGCTTTGCGCACTAATAGATGCGCATTCGATTTCGATACGCAATAGATACACAAGTTGGTCGAGCTGTTTGGCGTCTTGGCTAAGCGATTGGACTGCTGTGCTAAGGGTTGTTGTTTCGAATCCCGCACGTGTGATCCGTAGATGTTTGTCCCGAACACGTATTTTGTGTGTGTAATATTTTATGTTTGTAAAACGCAACCACGATATAAAAGAATTTCCTAGTGTGGGGCGATATTGATTAAAAAAATAGGATTTTTATATGATTTGACTGTCGTTTGTGTTTTAAGGATGGAAATGCACAATGATATTATGTAATGTAATGTAATGGAAACTATTCGATTCTTATAACTACAAATGTCAGTTAAATTTTGAAGCCGCTGAAAGTGCTGGCGTACGTAGGAATATTAAGTGTATACTGTGTGACATCAAAAGCCAACAGGCCAACACACTGTTAGTGCTAAGTCCATATCAGATAATCCTAAACCCTAAAACTTCCGCCTGCAACCTAACTGCGGAGTCGTCCCACAAATGTGTGTGGATAGCTAATATTTGATCTAGTCCTCTACTAGTCTAGACTAGTGTCTTCTGTATATATTAGCCTGCATTCTGTTTTTCCCTCCTAGTAATCATAACGAAGTCTGACGAAGAGATTACTTCTCAAAATAATTGGCCAATGGGTTTCGAAAATAACATGGACTTTGAAAACTTAAGACTGGGTTCTTAAGTTTTCAAAGTCCATGTTATTTACTTACAGCAGCAATATACTTGTATTTTAAAGTGAAAAATATTATTTTATACTACAAAAGGAAACAAACGCGTGTTCTTTTTCGTCTTAAAATAAACAACATTATTTCAATAATCAAAAGGTCATACCTAAACGTAAATGTCAAAATATCGTATTATTAGATCGCAATCCCTTTTATGTGATGTTCAGTGTTCCGTACATATTAAGTAGGTACTTAAACATTTTCATATCAAAGGTGGGAGTGGGGTAGGCAGGTGGAGTGGCCGGGAATCAAATCTGCGACACAAAAGGAAGCTCTAAGTCGAGCCATACAAAGCCACTTCGGCACAAGCGAATGCGTCGCCGAAGTAAAATTGTCTTGCTAGGAGTGACACGCGGGTTTGTTTGTTTGGTAATAACATTTATACTGTAAAGATACCTATATACTTGTACAAATCAAGTAAAAACATTACTTAGGCCCTGAATATTAATGCTTACTTATTAACTCTTATAGTGGCAAAAACATTTGTTTTAATAATATTGTCCATGCTATTTATGGATGTGGATGCTAAATTACCTTAATACGAATCACTTAAACAAACTAGCTTTTTATATTCTTATCAGCCAGCTTATACCAAACCTCTCATATAGCAAGTCAGAATTAAATCCACAGCCATAAACAAACAAACTCACAAAAATCTTGGGTAACCCGCACATCGCCAGAGATATCGCAGGAAGCGGTAAGTTAGGAATTCCGCCATATGATTTGTGGGGCGTTTTCAACGTAGTATTCAGCTCCGGTTATTTCGAGGAGACCCTAGCCGTGCGTCGGAATAACACGTTAGCCTTTCATGCTTTTATTTTGAATAAAAATGCCAGAATATTCCGATGGAGTAAAGTGCCAAGTGAGTAGCGCGCCGGTTTGTAAATGTCTCGCCGTATTGTGGAGCTACCAACGCTGGTATTTATCCTGCGTTTTGTTTGTTTAACTTTTTGTAATCTTTGGAGTGAAAGTAAGTATGTTTATAGGGAAATAACTTGGATCAAAGTTGACTGATTATTTGGGAAACATTGCACCATGGCTTCCTGACTAGTTTTAAGCAGTTAGTAATTCTTTATTCAGAATGATTGTAGTAATCTTTATTCTTTAAAATGTAGTATCAACTTATGTCATAAGTCTTTCAGTACATTATACTTTTGAGAAAAACGTTCCATAAAAAAGAACCCAATATAAAACTGTAACTACTTACAATTCTATTTCTTTTTTAATAAAACAAGAGTAAAACACCCGGAGCACCTAATTCAAAAGGTGAAAGCAATCAAGTTATTTGATACGCCAGACAACAAACCTGGGAACGCAATACGGCATTTTATTAAATTGTCTCCGGTGACACCGCGTCACTCAATATTGAAATTATAACAAGTACGTTTTATTTGCTGTTTAAAACACCAATAAATATTTGCGAGCAGTGTCTCTCTCTGCCTCAAATAGGAATTGTGTATTTGCTTGATGAATGTTCGTAATAATCGTGTTAATCATTTCTGATAGCTGAATTCAATGTATTTGAGGTTTACTCTGGAAGCATAATATTCTGTAGACTAGTTCTCACTTTGATATTTTAATACACACTGCATTGACGACTATACGTCACCCTATCCAAGAGTTTAGATCTTAGACGTTTCTGTTTGAGGCTTTTCATATGCATCATTGTTATGTATAATTTAATCGCTATGGACTATTTAGTCGCAGGTACTTCTAGAACCTTCGACGGTGATCTCAACAAACATCAAATCTCCCCCAGAGTTATATCACCAGGAATGAGGTCGGAAGCTCCGAGGGAGCCCCCAGCCACACCTCCGCACATATATCACACAAACAAAACAAGCCTATTAAGCTGCATGCACCGTACGCCAATAAAATGTTAAATGATAATTTCGCGAGATGTCCGCTCCGTTTCCGGGCGAGGAGTTCCGGCGACACGCATTAGCCATTAGCATGGCGGCTGGCTGTGACGTAGCATCCGCTCATCCCCTAACGATATTGTTGTGAGCACCCGTTTGTTTGGGCGACGCGATCCAATTGATTGCAAACGTATTTGCAGTAAATTCGAAGCGAATTATGTTGGTGAGATTTTGAGATAGCAGCCCCATGGCAGGCCGTTACGCCGCTTTTAACTTGGAATAAAGTGGGGAGGTTTACTTCGTAATGAGCTCCATATTTTGGGGAGGATTTTGATCTTAATTTTATTTTCAGTCCTAAACAGTAGGGTGGTATATTATATTGCTTTTTTACAATAACGGTGTTGCAAATCTTAAATGCATTAAGAGCCACTTAGAAATAAATTTCTTAGAAATAAAGTGGTCAGAGGGCTAAGACACACTTTCTGTAAACGAAAAGACTTGTGCGTGTGTATAAAAGGTTGGATTGATCGAAAAGCTTGAGAATACAACGTATTTTGTAAAATATTTTATATTGGAGTAAGTACAGGTTTTTTTTTAAAGACCTATTGATGCATTTACCCAATATGTCCTGTAGCGTCTAACATAATATTATCCCCAGGTATAATGCATCGCCGACCGAAAAGGCGATGGCGAGATGATTTAAACATCTTTGCGGAAAAGACATAATTATCCTGAAATGACATTGGACAGGGTTTTGTGGAGGAATAATGGGAAGGCCTTTACCCCGCAGTGGGACAACGAACAGGCTATATAAAAAATATGTATTGCATACGCTAGTAAGGACTCTACTTAAAGGATAATACTTCTCGTTTATCATTTCAAAAGCGAATGTACCTGTCTGTCAATGTTGTATAAACACGTTTATATAACATTGACAGACAGATACATTCATTGTTTCACTTATAAACTATGCTTCGTCATTATATTATGTTTCATCTTTTGGGGTGGAAGTAGAGAGCCTCCATGAGGGACGATACTCAAGTACGTCCGACGCACCCTGGACGGTCAACCTCACTACCATCCTTGTTGACTGGCCTGTCTCTACATCAGCATGGCCTATTTCCGTGTGGCAATTGGCTCATACCAATAAGAAGAGAAAGAATCTTTAGTAACAGCAAATAAATATTTTATACAACTCATCTCTTTTACCATTCGGTACTTCAAGATAAACCAAAGTCAATAACCAGAAACATTGTCAAAGCGAACATAAAAAGGACCAAACATCTCATTACCATCTCAGCGTCCCAAACAAAAGTTCATAAAACTAAATATACTGGGAATCGGTATTTTAACATAATCTCAACGCGAATACCTGCCCACCAAGTTTATTGTGCTATTTATTTATTCCACTAGAATTTTGTGCACGAATTTTAGTGTCCTTATATGTGGGGTAGGGATGGGACGCTATCGATAAAAGAAGTTACTGCTCGGCTCTTTTATTTTACTTTCTGTTTGTGTTATGTTTTAGACAGCAATCTCTGCGTACTGTATTTATTTAATACGATTAATACTTTAGCAATCTATACTAATATTATAAAGCCGAAAAGTTTGCTTTGTTGACGTTAATCTCAGGAACTACTGATCCAATTTGCAAAAATCGTCTTGTGTTGGCTAATCTATTTTTCGAGGAAGGCTGGCTGTAAAACACTCGAAATCCATGCGGACAAAGTAGCTGGCGAAAGCTTGCCTTTAATAAGATTGGCTATACATCCGACCAATGTCATCCGTTTCTACAACGTCTACACTTTGCTAATTACTATTGGCAGGAGCTGATAAATGCTCTTAACTAAGTAGACGACAGTTTTATACACCGACATCAACGATCAGCAATCAACCCTCCGTACACTAATACTAAACTGATCACCGAAAACCGATTTCACACCAATCTATTGCATCACATCTACGGGTTGACATCATAAATTAAAATATTGGCACAAATTCAAATTTTAGAGCGCGTTTTGCATCAAAATTTGTTGGACATGTGACTGATTACTTCATTACGGGCCAGGCCGCTGGAAACGAGTTCACTCTCGCTCCCATTAGGCTGTCACACGCGGTATCAAAGCTGAATACGGTATTCAGAAGCCACGTGCATACGTGTTGGTAGAGGCTTACTGCTCGTACGACGATGAATATGAGCTTGTTATGACATGGTTCTATTTACTTTTATATGAAGACCTTTGCTATACATTATAGTTACGTATAATTAAAAACTATTAACAATACATCACGCTTGTATTCCTTAACGAAGTAGGCAGAGGTGTGTAAGTACACCCACTTAAATTCACATGTTATAAGTCCCAATGTTATAGTCTTGTATTGACAACACAGATTGATGGGTAAAGACAGATGGAAGGTTACTACAAAAAACTTTAAAGCCACGGCACAAATATGTGTAATACCTAGATATACTAAGCACAAGTATAAAATAAAGAATTTATTGCCTCGTTGGTCAAGTGGTCGCTAAGCGTGACTGCTAAGCACAAGGTCCTGTGTTCGAATCTCAGATTATACACAGTATTATATGGTTCTGGATTTTGATATTGACTCTGGATTTGTGCTCGGTTGATGGCAATAGGGTCGCTCCCCATTACATAACTGGTGGAAATCTGGGTGTACTATATTATGTACATCTCTGCCTACCCCTTCGGGGAATACAGGTGTGATGTTATGATTTTTATTTATTTCATAATATACCTATGAATAAAGTAATAGTTAGTTTTTTATCACCAATCGACTACGTCAATCGAGTGCCGAGCGCGCCCATCCCTACGGTATAATATCAACTTTTACGATCGCCTCTTACCATATAAATGTCATTTGCTTTTGTGAATAAACTAGTCCCCTTTTTATTCTTTTTATACGAATGTTTGTTAGTATCGCAGTAGCTTTACTTTAACTGCTCGCCTCCGATTCCTGTCAGCGTGATGAGGGAATATGGCCCCCTATTGATGTTCATTTACGGTCCTTTTACCTGGCTGCGGAGGATATTGGTCCTTTTGGGGTATAGTTTTTCTTATTACAATACATAAACACGTTTATGTAGGCGTTGTGAACCTGTATTGAGATTTTAGTTTCGTTTCTCTTAACGCCCAAGTCCTAGGCAAAAGTATTGACTCAAATAAAATGAAATTTTCTGTGCAAAAGTCTGTTATTGGGAAAGCAAAAATTATGACTATTTCTTTGTCATATGCTAGGCTTACTAAGGTTGATAATATTCTTTTAAGACTACTTACAACATGAAGAAAAGTTATACTTTGCCTCGCAATGGGACACCGAACGATTACAACTGAAAAACACATCAATTTTTTTTTTGAGCAATTTAACTGTACTAAAAAGAAACACTCATCGAAAAAAGTACAAATTGATCAATTTTTACTACAGTTAAACCTTACAAAATAATATTTTTCACTTTCAAATTACTTACTCCCGTTTTAGAAACATAACTTTAATTAACAGAAATCACTAAAATTAAGCACCTCTCAGCCGTAACTCCAACAGATACTTTTACAAAGCGGGCTACATCACATAATATAGACTAGTCTAACATCAGTTTGAGATATTAATCTGAGTTTGTGCTCCAACCGTGGCTAGACGCAGTGTCAATACGGCAATGGTCTACCGGCTCAATTTAGCGCTAACTGTTGATATAAGCCTGCAGTTACTATTAACTAGGGTTTCGTAGGTGTTAAGTAAGTAAACAGAGATGTTGGTATTACACGATGAGTTCCACTTAAAACATACATCACTATTACCGAGTGAGTTGTGCGAGCGTGTAGCTTGGAGCAAATACATTTATCAGTTTATGTACCTAGTGCCAGTGTAGTATTAATTGTACGCGACTATAATATTAACCTAATCATCATTGATTGTACGTATAATGGAGTTGGAACCGGCTTGGTAATCTTTATGAAACTTTCTTCGTGCTTTTGCGTGTACTTTTTTCAGATTCGGAACAAACATTCGTCCTAAGTAGAGTCTTCGAGCTATAAATAAAATGCCCAGACAATGAGCGAGCTTTGTCTATCGAACGGCGCTCTCGTGTTGTTAGGTTTACTTTTTGATAAGACTTTTGACTGTAATTGTAACTACCCTTGTCAAAGGCGATATTTTCTTTAAATTGTAGGCTTTAGATAAAAATGTCTTTATTCTTGACTTCACCTGCAAATACGTGTAGATAGATTGTTAGGGAATGAAGAGTTTACTTGTGTAAGGCAAATGGTTTTTTTTCCTTTAACATCTAAAAGTAAAACCGCCTCGGTTTTACGTCGTTAATATTATGTACAATAACGCGTGTATATTTCAGAACTTATCACCAATTACCCAGCAAGTCGCCTGACATTCGGCCGGGTTGCACCGATCAAGATTAAACGTCAAGCCAATCGGAGTTAAATTCGAATTCATTCGCATTTGTAATTGCATGCAATGTGGAGGGTTAAGTGCAGATCAACTACTTAACCAGCGTGTTATTACTTAATTTTCATTCTTCTGTAATAATAACATCAGAAGAATTTATAAGAAGGTACAAGTATTATTCACTACGCTTGCTTTTTGTGTGTTGACGATATTTTTCCGTCATTAGTTGAAAAGTTGGTATTCCCAATCAAGTTATGGCTCAGTATTTGGTAGGTAACTATCTTGAGATTTAAAATTATTATTATCTTTAGATAGAATATAATCCGTCAAAAACCTATTTTGACAGCTTACTGTTGTGTGGTACAAAAATGATAATTGTATGACTTTTCTTGTTTAGGTTCCATTTAAATTAAACAAATATGCCGTCAGATATTATTCGACCCAATAACATTTTGCGAGCACAATTTATAATTGAACGCGACTAGTCCAAAACGTCACCTCATATTTCTTGGTTAATTGAAAATTTGGCGATTCGCCCCTTGTCATCAGATACCGCCGACTTTCTATAGGATATTGTGTTCCCCTGTCGCGTTGAAGACAGGAAGACTGGGTATTATGGGTAAGTAAAGTTGGGCGATAGTGGCGAAACTTTTTGTAAAAAATAAATCTGTACTTTTTTCTGTGAAGGCCGTTTTTATCAAACTCCTCCGTTTGTGTTTTATATATTTACGAAGTACCTACAGTAGTAACCAGTTAATCTTAAAATCTCAATAAACTTGACTTAACTCAAGTATCAAGAATTAAGAGAAGGGTATTAAAATATCATTTTTAATTGCGTGCGATGATACCAATTGCTATTGAAAACAGATTCACTGTTATTTCACAAAAACAAATACAATCGTTGGCAGCAACAGTTGGTCCACAGTTGCGCCACACACCTTATGTGTTGTAATACGGCCGCGTCCCCCATCACAAACTTCTGTTGTACAAGGGTGACAACGTTTTAAAAATAATCAACTTTAAATGGAAAGACGGCAAACTCCTGGAGTAAGAATTACAATTGTTAGTATTTATTAACGGGCGGACAAGTTCGGAATGGTTTTGAAATTATAATGAGCACTTTAATAAGGTAATTTAACTGGTTTTAAAGTTGATGGTAACCAGGCACAGGACAAGTAAACAAACCCATAGGAGAGGGATGACAAAGACTGCAAAGTAAACATAAGGTATCTTAGTAATACGGCCGTTTCTATACAACATACATACGAGGCTGTTTTATACATTTAACAAGAGTTGAGTTGCAATCTTCAAACTCGCTGCTACCTGTCTTAGATTGGACTACTGCACCAGAGGTCTTTTGCGATTCCGATTCCGGCACGGCACAAAAATCTTAATGTGAAAAAAAAATTATGTGATATTTCATGCCGGCAGATTAAAATTAAAAACACACAGGAAAAATTCCTAGTGTAGGGCGACGTTATCTATATATATAAAAGAAAGTCGTGTTAGTTACTCCACTTATAACTCAAGAACGGCTGAACCGATTTAGCTGAAAATTGGCAGGGAGGTAGTTTAGAGCCAGGAGAAGGACATAGGATAGGACTTTTTATCCCGTTCAACAGCATTCCCGTGTGACTTGACATGAAACGTCAGTCATTATAAAACGTGGTATAACAAAAAAGAATCAGACTTGGAATAACAAAACCGTATAATGACAGATGATGCAGATTACTTACAGATGAACTTCTGAAGTAAAAATCATCACGCTATATCCACAAGGAACTGAGCAGTGAATCATGACATGTATAGAAACGTCTATTTTAAACATACTGCTATGTGTCATCGTAGCGCGGCGGTTTAACGATCGCCCCACGAGTTATGCACAGTGAGATCGATTCTTGCCGAAAGTTTACTTTTTGCGTTAGCTTTAATTTCTTTTTGCATGTTTTTTGACTTAAATATCAATAAAAAGACAATTATAACATATATTTTAACATAATATTATTACGAACAATTTCCAGTAAATTTTAAATATTTTTTTTCTACATTAATAAATTTGTAAATTCACCATTTCAAATAAGTGATGTCCGACCAATTCTGAAGCTAACAACTTCAACTCTAATTCCCCTTGCATAAAAGAAGATTGATACACAAAAAGATTCCCGAAACAATTCGCCACTGAAACTACACACGTTGACAACAGATGGGTTGATCCATACTCACCTGTGCTTTCTAGGACGTTTCAAACACACATCAATGTTGAATCGTGTTCCAGCGTCGAGTCAATTAAATACATTTTCAAATACGTAAATAAGGGTAGTGACCAGGCAACGTTCGCTTTGCAAAGCACTGATCGGGATGAAGTGACCAAGTACCAGTCTGGTCGCTACATTAGTACTTCAGAAGCAGTTATTCGCAAAGCTGCTTCTCTGCTGGCGTTCTCTATACATGATCGGTATCCAACGGTCGTATTTGGACGTCCATTTAGAGAATGTATTAGACCGATTGGAAAATCCCCGCCAAACAACACTCTTGGCATTTTTACGTCTCTGTGAAGAAGATCTTTTTGCAAAGTCACTTACGTATGATGAGGTGCCGTCGTACTATACATACTACAAGCAAAGAGGTGTATTTAATCGGCATCGACGTGGTCGTATTGTCGAAGGGTTTCCGGGAATCTTTATGGACACTGCATTGGGAAGGGCTTACACTGTGCATCCAAATAATGCCGAGTGCTTTTATTTGCGGCTATTGCTTCACATAGTATAGGGGCCAACGTCATTTGCATTCTTAAGGACAGTTGATTGCATGGAGTATCCGACATTTCGTGCAGCCTGCGTAGCACGAAATCTTCTTGATGGTGTCCAACACTGGGACAACACTCTCCTGGAGACTAGCGTTAGTGATAGCCCAAGTCACCTACGACATTTGTTTGCCGTCATGTTGGTATTCTGCGGTATTGCAAACCCGGTTTTGTTGTGGGAAAAATATTGGCGTCATTTCTCGGAGGATATTTCATAGGCTTTAAGGCATACTATTGAAGGAGAATCGGAGAAACTGATGATGTCCACACTCTCTTTAAATGTAGTCTACTGAGGACAAAACTACGAACGTAGTTTAGAGAAATATAATAATAATAATAATAAGTGGCGAGTCACCGTCTGCTAATATACTGCATATTATATGGTTAAAGGCAGACGCCGTTGTTATTCAGAATAAACTAAAAATAACCATTACACGAAACATCCCAACACAATAGACCAAATCATTTTAGTATCCATTTTTCTCAATAGTCCTGCACCTTTTGGGGACTTTTCATGGCTGTTCTGTTATAGAGCAGTTGTGTGGTGTCCCTAGCTGGTGTCCCATCCCCTTTTAGATTAAAGTTCTCAACGGGCCTCTGCGTGTTGGACCTGTGTCCCCACGTAAGTCCGGGTATCTTCCGCATGGCTAGCCCGAGTAAATAAGATGAGATACAAATATAATGAATAATAAATTCATTTATTCAGGTAATTTTACACCCGTTGCCACATAATGTAAATGCATGCCGTCAATGTAGTACATAGATACAGTAAAACAAAGGTGCATTCAAAATTGTATGTGTATATTACTTATAAGCAAACCAATCATGTCAATAACTTTCCTGTTAGTCACTCAATATTCACCGATTATACCCACAAAATCGATATAGCAAGTAAACTAGCCCCATCTTAATTTGAAAAATACCTTTATCATTAAAATACTATGTATATTCCTTTCGATAAGTAATTTATAGTGTTTTCCACTTACTTGCAAAATCTGATTATATTCTACTGGTGTTTTTATCTGAAATTTACGCGGACGAAGTCGCGGGTAACAGCTAGTATAATATAAAAAAAAGAAAATAAATGTCTAAAAAGTCTGATACTACATCATTACATTCACTGGCTATATTCTAAGCATAGCAATTTTCATCTATATTTGATTGGAATTTAATTTTAGTATACAATAATCAGAATATAATGTACAAAAGAAAAACCTTAATTGATGTCAAATTCTAAAAAGATAAATAAAAATCATCCTAAAGTTCTCTGAAGATATTTGCGTGAATATTAAGATATGAAGTAGAAAATTCTGGGGCACTAAAGATAAAAGAACTAAAGGTAAAGAGTATACAAAGGAAATGTGTATTATATACACTACAGAATGCCACGTGTAAAGGCTTGATATGTTAGGAACTCAGCCTCATGCCTTTGCTTTTCCATATTTGATCCAGTATTTTATTTAGCGGTAGAGTAACAACACGTCGTATTGTAGTTTTATTTGTATTTGGATAAACAATTCAATTTTATGAAATGTTCTGTATTACTATCACGTCTATATCTCTAGGAGGTAGAGTTAGTTGCTAACCCATATTTCGCCAAAGGGGGCACAAGTAAAAATGGTCTATTGTCTTTTCTTAACGCCGAGTTAGTTCGAATCCCGCGGCCTTCCTTACTAACCAACGTATACCCCAATGACTAACTGCTATAATCCATTATTTTTTAAATTTTCTTTATCAATTTGTATATACGTAGCTTGATAACTAACTGTTTCGTGGCCAGTCGATGTCAAAGTAGATTTTAAGACAGTAGGTACGCAAGATAGGTATAGGTCCTTGTATAAATTATAAGCTTTGTGCATATAAATGCGACGATATCATGAAATTATATATTGTATAAGCAAAATACACATGTATGTTTATGTTGACTGTACACTAAGCAATATTTTTGGCTTGACTAGTTATTATTCGTGTGGTTAAGCGGCATAATGTCGGTGCCTGGGAGCTGCGGCTTCCTCCCGGGAAGCGCCGCGCGGGTGAGCCTGCTAAGAGCCGGTGTATCCAGCGGAAAATCCACAATATTTACGAGCACCACACCATGCACATTGACAGCCTTAAGGAAAATCAGATCCACCAGCAACAGAAAAAAACATCTATTCAGAAACCCCTTACCTTTAGGGGTTGGAAATACAAACTTACATGTACAACCCAGGTGAGGCACCATCAAGCGAATTTAAACTCTACCTCTATCAGGATATGAGTTGAGGGATAGCTTTGCGAGTGTCATTTTAAAGTTTGCAAAATAAATCTGAAATCACAGTAGCAAGTCGCTGGCGTAGAAAGTGCGTAACTCCTTAGCGACGATAATTTCAAATCAAACCAGTGGAGTGGAGAGATAAATTTTGGTATTCGCCTCTCGTACCCACAAAACAGATTTAAATAGGCCATTTTGTAAATTTGCGAGTTGCTTGCTAATCGGCGGTCGTGCGTAAATACATCCCCGAGGTGGTATTATGTAACTTTTAATTGTGGCTCTTGGAGTATTGTTTCGGAATTATTTGGCGGCTGTTTTTGTTGTCATAGATGTAAGACTGAAATCTTCGCTAATTGCTTTACTTTGCGTGTTTTCCGCATTATAAGTATATAAACATAATTAAGTAAAGGTATGTTTTTAGAAACTTATTATGTTTCTGTGTTTAGAGGGTAGGGTCTGTATTTAAGAACAAGTTTTTAACTGTGTTAGATATATTACACAGATTTTTATTCATTAATCAAAAGATTGAAGTTATTTTGTAAAAATCTTAATAAGGCGCCTGGTTTCCAGCTATGGAGGAGAATTCAGGACTCTAACATGTTTTAAATGTTGGTGTATTTTTGGGTGAATTATGGAAAGTCACTTTTCCAATGTCAACAGAGCAGAACTGAAACCTAACCCAGTCAGCTACTTTGTATTTACGAGTTCACTTCGGTTGTCCTTTATATATTTGTAAGAGGATTAGCAGCATTGTACAGTAAAGGGGTTTCCAGAATACTTTGTAATATGTCCATGTGCAATTCTTTTAAAAATTCATACTTTTTATTGTAAACAATTGGAATGTACTTGTTTCTCATTACACCTGGATTCAACGGGGGGTTAGGCAAATGTATCTTATATATATAAGCAGTGCTCACTGCCGTTCTGCCAAACATGAAACATATATGTTTTGGTATAAAGTCGATTATAACATCACAATATGTCATCACCCTAAAATGTATCATTCGATTCGATTTAAATTCGTGCAGCGCTTTGCCACTCGTCTAGAAGAAGCAGTAGGAACTACTTGGTACATTTAATCTATAAATCCAACAGTGATGTGACTTAATAATTATCATTGTAGGTGTCTTCCTAAGTCTCACACATCACTAAACAAGGCACACGTAAACATATGCAAATTTATTCTAGAAATACCCAAGATCAATCTATACTTAACAGTAAACACCACTTAGGTCAGGAAGGGCGAGGGGGGGGAGGGTATAAGGTGGGTCTTTGTAAGCATTATGCTAAAACTGAAGATGAGGGCTACCCGGCCCACGGCTTTAATTGGCACTTCACGACTAGTTCAGGATGTGTGGACTGCCTGCTCCATAGGTAGGTAAACATCTATGATAATAGTGGCATGTTTGTTTTTATAAGGGGTTCTAGACTATAAGTTCTCTTATTAATCTATATTACACTCAGTACAATTTCAGTCTATAAATAACGACAGGCAAAAATTACCTTGGTCAAGTGGTGTCTGTGATTTGTATTTCTTACGAAACATTGCCTAATAATTATAATTTTTAATTTATGGGGTTAAATTAAAAGTGGAAGCAAACCCGCATCAAAATATAAACATGATTATACCTAATAATAACAAAAACCCTATCCAAAATGAATCAGTAGTTTTTGAGATAATCGCGTACTACAAACATGACTTGAGTCGAATACAGAACCTCATTTTTTAAAGTACTTTAACTAGATGGTAGATATTCAGTCCGAAAACTTCCATAATCAAATAAAACAAAATGTATCTACGTGCCGTTATTTTCACAGACAAACAGTCATCGACACCTCTGTGCATGCATAGTGCATAGTGCAGCACACCGCATAGCAACCCGTGTCGCCGCGCCGTCTGGCCGGCTCGCAACCCGACCCGGCTTACACGGTCCGGCGCACTGCCACGGGTTCAGGCTCCGGTGTCGCTCATACCACGCTTGCCGGCGTTGCTCGCACTACTTGCTAACCTTAGAATTGTTAGCGTTTGTTTGCGTGCAAATATAGTATTGTATGCTTATAAAATATAAATACAAGGAGATGATAGTCCGAGCAACATAAAATTCAAATTCAAATTCAAAACACTTTATTTGCAGAATATGGGTAAGTTAACAAGATGTTTTTAAAAAGGGATAAAATAACCTTTTTTATAGGCATTTTAATATTTACTACTCCTATCAGGCCGGTAAGTTGCTAGGGTGAATGAAGTTTTGTATAAACCTAGGACATAATATTCCACTTTAGAATTGAAAATATTATCAAAGAAAACCACTCTATTACCACATGAGTTACACCGTTAAAGTATGTGTGTACTACATGAGTTTGACACGTAATAAAAATAACACACTTTTAATCATAAATTGAGAAAATAAATATAAAATATCCTGCACAGTACTGGCAGTTATCATCCCGCTAAACTATAAAAAATCCTCCATCACTATTTACACAGAACAAGAATAAGAATAATTTCACTCATTATAATCCTAAAAAGATAACAAAATTCATAAACAAACATGACTGTACAACAAAATAATAAACCACTCATAAAATAACTTCACATGACCTCGTCTACGTCCCCAATTAACCTTTAAAAAGAAACTTAGGATATGTGTAATGTGTACCACTCTACCAAATTCTATTTAAATCCATTTAGCTGTTACTAACGAACCCAAATACTAAAAGCGTATCGAATGAAAAATACTTGAGTACCTACAGTGAATAATTCTATTGAATTCCACTTCTAAGTCATACAACATTCATCTATTTGTTTTTAGTTCTGTATAAAAATCTAGAGCTTTAAGTTTATAAAGAGTTTTGAATGAATCTAGGACGGTAACGCTTTTTTATACTAAAGACATGGATTATATTTCCGCTTGGGATAAAACATGGCTATCATAGCTAGTCAATTTTTTACTAAAAACAGGAAATATAATTTGTTTAAAGTTTACATTAATATGTTTGGACCCAAGGTGAAAGGAACTTAGTCAAAATAAAAAATAAATAACTGACATCCAATCAATTCCAGAAATATTAGAATAATAATGTAACTATGTGTACGATCTAAGATATCCCACTAGAACACCATCAAATTAATATCTTCAAACACATCAATTAATGTCTATCATGGGTAAGTCCTGTAGGCATGCTTAAAAAAACTATCATACTTAAGCTGTCCCTTGAAAAAATTATGTCAACAGAATGTATACCGTATATACCTACCGGGTGCTAAAAGTCATGCATGTAATTCATATCATCACAACACATCAAACACTAAAGAAAGTACCAACTGTAAGAACATACACCGACCTGCAGTCACTCTGCAAGAGTCGTGACCTTGTCTACGTCTCCAATTAACGTGCAAACATCGAGCTGTATTGTAAAACAAGTGCGTACAGTTTCAAGCTCATTACCCGGCGGATTATAAAGCCTTACGTAGGTAAGACTTAAATATGCACGACTAGCTGGTACAGGGTGTTCCGCGCGCCCCTTAATATTTGATGCGAAGAGAATTAGCGAGGGATTGCGGCCACAATTGATGGAGTTACTGCCATTGTGGAGACTAGGTACGGTTGGTGCAGTTTTTTTGGTTTCGTTGTAATATAAAGCATGAGGGAGTTGGATTTGATACGTGAAATATGATAATGATATGATGCGGTTATAATATGCATGTATTCTTATGTACGTCTGAGGATGTGCTCAATAAGGCAGATGTGTCAACTGTAGATGAATCTTAGAGACAAAAAAGTAGCAAAATTAATAAATATTTTATTATTTGTATCTTCCATTGGTATTCGTCATTTACAAAAGACTGCCTCCTAACTTTTTCCTTAAAAACTCTGCACAATAATATAAACAGATCTCCGGCTGCGAGGATTACGTATATTCGTCTTAAATGTTAGTAGACAAATATTTCGCCATGTTTATAGAGCTCATTGTGTTTTTGTTTCTAGGTTTTATGTTGACGGTTTGCAGTTCGGTCTAGGCAGACTCTTAGTGGCCAGGTGCTGCACTGTAGACTTCACGCCGTTATCCACGGAATGTATCTGTGAGACACCACCGCTGTCTACCTCCTTTAGAAACTTTTTACTGTAAGTGTGGTCTTACATCTGATTCTTAAAGAAACAGTCCTATTCTATTTTACTTGGGGTAAGAGAATCCTCTCCTGTTTCATTTACTTTCTTCTTCTGCTTATCGTATGGTCGATGAACAACCTGATGCCAGAGTTTAAACCGCCTGTAGGCCTCTGACAAGGCTTAACACACCATTGAAAAATCTCTCAGGTGTGCCGGTTTCCTCGCGATGTTTCCTTCACCGTTTTAGCCACACCTTAAGGAAGGAAAATTTGGTTCGAAAATCAAAATGTATCTAGTACATGATAACAAATAACACCATAACATTACATAGAGATCTTATGTACCAATTTTAGCACTGTGCTGCCATTTGCAAGATTCAGAAATAATTTTTAGATATCTCCGACTGAATTCAAGTTATATCAATATTCAAACATTCTGAAGGAAAGCTTACATTGGCAAATAAATTGGCTGTGTGGAACGGCATCATTCTGTATACCCCGCGCGGCGCGGCCGGCCAGATAAAGTTACTGTCGCGGGCACAGCTCGGGCTCGGGACATTGCCACCGACACATGCCCGCATTTTCGCCATTACGTCATGACCACTTCATGGCGAATCTATAAGCTATATCTGTACATTTCTATATTCTCTATATATTTCTATATTTTTCCCGTTCAAATAACCAAAATGTTTTTATTTCATATAATTATTCGAATTAGGTGCAATGCTATTCTTAAAGAGAGGTATAGATAAGAAACGATATATAACTAAAATTATTATTAACTAAATAGATAGAGATCATAGATTATAATACAATAGATTGAGCATCCATTTAATGGAGCATTTTCTCTCGACTCATAGAAGGAGTAGCGAAGAGCTGTTGTAGGGTGAATCACCCGAACAAAAACTAAAAAAAAATATAATAAAAATCAATCATGTCCAGCCTCCCAAATATAAAACATTATTACTATGTAAGAATATAGTATGCGAATACACCTTTGCCTCCTCCATCCATTATCCAACACATCAATCCCCGACTCTCCCCACTCCTCAGCAAACTACTTAAAATTCAAACGTTACAAATCTGTATCCGCACGTATTTGGCACCGATCACCCAGGAGACGTCACCGACATCAAACAACCTACCCCGCAAAAGGCCCGCCGTAATGATAACACACTTATTTTCACTTGTACTACATAGCGCAACTCCCGCTGCTCATTACAGAATCTGTTGATATACAGAAAAAAACACATTGCTACTCGTGCCGAACCAACGTGTCAAGAGTCATTTAAAACTCAGCCTAATGTATCTAAATTTAAAGTTGGTTTTTGTGTGGGAAGGTAGAAGGTTTTAAAGTCTTTTTGTTGGTAGGAAATGAATGTAGGTCTCAATCAGAAGACATCAAAGTGTGAAGATCAAAGGTAGGGGTAAGAACAGGTACCGCGGCTGTGAGGCTCGTTTTAATAACGAGTTAAGCGATGCCGCACGGGTGGCGCCGTAAACAAATTGGCAATCACATAAAATGGCTCGATTTGCCGTTTGATTCTGATACGAGATATGTATACAACTGTGACGTCATGAGGGATTATGGAGACACGCTTGTTATGATTCTTGTGGAGTTACATCTATAGCCTTGAAACGTATATACCTACGATTTCTAGATAATTTATCAGATTTCATTAAAGATTCAGTCAAATAATCGAAATCATAAATTAATTGTTTATAAATTTCTGATGATAAATCATTTCCATCCGTTGTCTTTATGCAAATGTCAAACTTACACAACATAACATCACGCAAATTATCGTCCCAATTATAATAAGGCGCGAGCCTATTACCATCCACCGGGCACAAATCCCGACTCCGTGCTGCTACTGAGAATTACGTAACTGGAAAAACCCAATAACACTATGCTCGACCCGGGATTCAAATCCAGAACCTCGTGCTCAGTAGTCGTACTTAGCGACCATTAGACCGACGAGGCGGTCAAGCATAGGATGTTGAATTTGATTATTAAACTCTGAAATCTAGCATGACTAATTACTTGAATATCACAAACGCCAAAACTTAACTAATCATTAAAGATCATACAATTTATCTGAGACAGATAAATTACGCAACTTTCTCCATAGATAAATTAAGAGATTTTTAAACAGTGTGTAAAGCCATGTCAGAGGCCTACAGGCGGTTAAAATCTGACACCAGGTTGTTCATCAACCATACGATAAGAAGAAGAAGTAAATAAAAATCTAAACCTTAGCACTCATTCCAAACATACAACATTACAAGTCGCTTTATGGAAAACAAACCGGTCCCTGAAACACCATCCCGCTCCTTCGAATGAACGATATTTGTTGAACGAATGAAATTAATTAAACTTGTGTTACTATAACGACTCCTATTAACGATGTCCTTTTTGACTAATTAAGGATCACGGGGATTGAAATTGAAATATTTTACGAGTCGCCGTCGTATTTTGAATTTTAAATGTTTTAATTTTGTTTTATTTCTTTAATGTTTGAGTTTTATTTCAGTAGAAATGCGTCATCGATTTTGGGAATTAAATGATTGTCACTTTATGCTAATTGATAGCATGTTTAAAATGACATAAAGTCTAGGTATGGAGTTTATTGCCCTCTCAGCTGTATTCTCTAAAGAAGGAATAGAGCAGGGGTGCTGCAATTTCATTTTGTAAGCTCGTGTAATAGAGGCTAATCTGTCTATTTTTATTTTTATTACTTTTATTTTCTTCTCTTCTTTTCAAACATATTCTGCTACCGAAAATATTATGCATACATATTCTGCAATCATATCGTATTAACTAAATGATATTACTTGCACGTGTGTTCAATTTAATTAAGTTTAGCGTATCTTTTATTAGTTCCTTTTATCAACACGCTACTAATTGTAGAAGTACATAAAGCTACAAACATCGAACTCACCAAACACTCTTTGAACCAATCCATCTTTCACACAAAACGCCACGTCCGTCTAAAATCTAAAAAGGCAAAGACGAAAGGCAACATGCTTGGACGGCCCTCTAAAGGCCCGACAGGCCTGGGACGAGTCGGGACAGGGCCGTTCGATCACGTCACCGGCCCATTTTTTCCGTCCGTCCTTTATTGGCGCCGTCTCCAGGGGGCGCTGCGATCGGATAACTTTCTCACCACCTGCCATCTAATTTGGCACAATAATCCTCATACATATATACGAGTTACGATTTTTTAGTTCCGATTTGTTATTTATTTTCGTGTTTTTGGGTTTGAAGTTGTAGGTACAGTTGGCGTTATAGGATAAGATACAGCTGACAGATTCAATGAATTTTAGTCCTTTGAAATTAATAAACATTTATAGGATTATCTACCTAGTAGATTCAAATCGATTAAAAAAAAATTAAACATAATTACAAATGGCTCATGGGCAGATTCTTCTGATTCTTTTTGATAATTAATAAGTAGCAACAAAGTCATGTGATACTTTTTTAATTACGCTAATTGACCCTCCGGCGTAAAGGAAATTCTTTAGCAATATTTTTATATGTACTCTAAGGTTATCACATTGTACCTACCGCTCATAAACGAGCAGTGAGCGTACGAAGTCATCATAGCTCCACGTCGACAATATATTCAAATTGAGATTGGTCTTCTCATAAAACGCGGTCGTAAACCTCCAAATTTTAAAATGCGCGAGTCTGGAGGCACCAGCGCGACATCTTACGGGTCTCATCAAATTGACGTCATTAAAAAATAAAATTAAGTCCCGGTATAACCTACTTTGCAGGCTTTAGGGGCTTAATACACTCGCACGGAGTACGCCTGAGTGCTACGAAATTATAATAAAAATGGGCAATAAAAATATCGTTTTAAAAGTAGGTGAATTATTTAAACCCTTATCAGACTTATAATAACAATTTCAAGTATGGTTTTATTAGTACTATTTTATTCAGTGGCTCCTAGAATCGATCGTTATATCATCACAGATACGCCCTTTTTATCATCTGCGGCTAAATTAATAACTTACTTCGAAACTTTGCTAACCCAGCCTTGAAAATCGTAAAAAGACGTCATAACAATACTCTGGTAAAACTGCTACTCAGTGACAGTATGACATAAACATGGCAGAACCTGGATAAGATAGACAGGAGTGTGAAGACCAGCATAAAGGAAGAGACGCGACCTAGCAATGGGTGAAGTTGGGCTGTGGATGCTGATGACGTCATATTCACAAGACGCGAGTCTATAGAGCCAGTCTTTTATCAACTCAATACATCGTAAACCTTCCAACAAAAAATAATGTACTCGTCCATCATAATACTTCCTCTCGTCCAATGTCCTGATTGCGTCACTACCGGCCATATAAAATGACGTCACTCCCTTACTTCCTCGTTTTAATGAATGACAGTATAAATTTCCCTCCAGTTTCTTTTAAGTTATTTCAAAGGGGAGCCATGTTTTCCTAGCGTTTACGTCGTTACGACGTCGAAGCCAAACATTGTTAAGAATGGCACTTAAACAATCGGGCCCAATTTGTAAGAGACAAGTTCGGCCGTTGATTTATTGAGTTGTAAATGTAAACGATAAAAATATCAAAGTTTTATGTTTTGAGGTTACGGGTAGACGGTTTATTGGTCGAGCTGCGGCGACGAAATATTATGTTCTGCTTGAGGCTGCAACATTAACTTCTTATACAGGTAGTGTATAGTATAACCTAATGAGTATAATTATGATATTTTTAATGTTTGTACTTTATAAGTGATTCTCAGACTAAGCAAAAGCGAAGGAATAAATATAACATCGTAGGTATGTACTTAAATTGGTTATTTAGACTCTAACACTAGCGAGCGTAACGTCTTAGATTCTACTCCTAATGCACAAAAATTGGCTTTTGAAAATTTTACGTAAACATTTTATATAATAAATAAAAATCAATAATATGTTTTACTTTAGGTTATATTACGTTTAAGCGAAAATTGTTTGTGAATCAAATCTATACCTAACTGTATTGATTAACTGACGACGATATCATAAACTCATCTAAATTAAATCCTTTTCCTTATTATAGCTCCAACGAAATCCTGAGAATGATTGCGGAGAGACCAGAGCACAAAGTGTCCGGAAGTACCATATATACCTACTAACATATTTTCTAAGTCCATTTACACAACTTAATAGATAAGTAATTTTATTTAGAGACGCCCTCTTACTTATAAACGATGCTAAAATCCGTATTACGATAGCCACTTCTTAAGTGTTGACATCTCTCTTTTTTGACATGCAAACAACAGTGACAGGTATAAATTAATCTATTGTTTAACACTGACAATTTTGATAAGGTAAGGGGTTATTGAGTCTGGAATAAACGAGTTCTTTTTTTTAATAGGCTGTTTTTGTTCCCCGCTTCAGCGTGGCGCTCGGCCCACGCGCTGCCTTAAGGACTCACTCTAAGTGTGTTCAGCTTAGTTTTTAACTTAGCGCTTTTGACATGAGCACGTCCATATTATGCTAATTCACTAACTTCACTTACTAATGTGCCATTACGCTGCTTTTTTAATTCCCCGGACCGAGCGAGTAGGTACTCAAGTTTTATTTTTTTTAATAAAATAATTTCTCTATTTATTTTAATAGTTTTTGGTTTAGTCTTTCAGTTTGCTTTTTTATATTGTGGAATAATATTTTTATATTTGCTGTTATTAGATTGCACAGCTTTTAAAGTTAAGATGGCTCGATGATGCTACCGAGATTTATTATGAAGTTCTGACATGAAGCCAAATTTTGTATGATTTAGGGTGCACAAGGTACATAAATAGCCTAGGCCCTGGCCCCAGACCATAGACATGGACTGAAGTCACCTATATTATGAACCGGCAGATATAGATCTAAATATTAGGTAGGTACATACACAATTGTACGAAACATTAAGGTTACCAACCCCAGCCTTAATTTCCAGTAAGGTAAACCTGTAACGCCACAGAGCCCGGTCTTCTGTTTTATGCATATAGTCGCTGACATTACATTCATATTGAAATTTCGAAGTAACTTGGTCTAAACCAATTTCGACAGAATTTAATAAGTATACAATTGACACCTAAATCTTGGAGATAGACTATTATAAGCTCGAAAAATTGCAATAATTTTAGGGCAGTCGAAATAACAGACTAAAGCTACATACAAGCTACATGGAAAAACGATAAATAGACGACAAATACAGCAAGTGCGAGGTTATCTTCAGATACAGGTTTATTTGCTCGAAGCTAGGAGAGGTAACTAATGGGATTTTTGTTGACGATTTAAATGGCGTGTAGCCGGATGTTTGTGCATGTAATGGCGCCCACGACACGGGGATCCCACTCAGCCTGAGTGTGAAGCGTTTATTTAACGCTACGCTCGCACGCGGCGTCGCTTCTAAAGAGTTCTTAGATTGATAAGTTGAAGTGATAAGCACTAGTACCTAAGTGTAGCAATATCCACTTCTCTCTGTCCAGTGCCATTTCTAGCGTTTTACAGTATTTACTTAAATTAATGTGTTCCTTCTGGGTTTGTTTGCTGATAGTCGAAGTCTTTATAAATGTGTATCTTTGTCGCTCTCTTATTTAGTTCTTTAAAGCGTTAATTTTCTCATATTTATATTATTTACTATATACTAGTTTTATTGTAAAGGTGTAGAGAAAAAAATATATATAATTCTGTCATATTTGAACACTTTTTCAATCATCCTCAGCCTGTCTCAATAATTCAATATGTAACTTTAGCCCAACTCATAGTTCTCTAACAGGTAAACGGTTTGTTTTTTATGAAATATTTTACTTTAAATATTATTACAATATTTTAAAAGTATAACATCACTTAGCCTTATAAACCTAGCTTTTAAATATAACCACCATATAAAAAACACCTTTCAACACATCAGCGCTGACTCATTTAAAAAGCGAAATATAACAAATCAACCCTTACCATCAGTTATCTGTCCTCGCAATCCTACCGCCTCCCACTCATTACCCGGGCATAATCCGTGCCTCCACATAAAATACAGGCAAAAAACGAGCTCTTCTTTAAAAGGCTGAAGCAATGGTCGACCTTTCATTAATCCTGCATTTATGTATGTTTATGTGCTTCGCGGGGTACAGACGTGCACCCGCATAATGCAACCCTCACGATAAAAACATCCCTTACGGAATTATACCAACTTGTAGCGTTGATAAAGCGCACTCATTATAGGTAGGCCGGCGGGGGTTTATGTTATGTTCTTTGTTATTTATCGGCATGTATATTAAGGTTGTATTAAAAGGTTTGTACTAGGAATTTATTCATTGTTACGTGGTGGGGGTTGTGTATATTTTAAGAATTAATTATCAGCCGGAAGTCGGGACACTCCCCCTTTGGAAAGGGGGGTTGTCATAATCCTCAATATTTTAAGAATTGGTTACATTGTATTTGTTAAAATATACATAATATACATACATATAGGTAGGTATGTATATGTGAGATGACCTACATCTCGTATATAATGTTGTACCATTTTTTTCGAAGCTACTCTACATTTTTTTATTAAAACGCTTTTTGTGATAAAGCCCCATCTCGATGACTTTCCAGCGAGCTATGTAACAAGCCGGCGGGGATAACAGCCAATGTAACTGATCTTTTACAAAAAAACGAAATACAGATTGGATTGGATTCGCTTTTGGCTCAACAGGTTCCGTACAAATATATGTAATTAATTATTACAGAAATGACAGGTGACGACCTAACTGGCGCAGTGATTAAGCGATTGAACTGCTGCTCTAAGGGTAGATGGTTCGATTCCCGCACGGGGCAAAAATTTGTGCGAGCTGCAGATGTTTGTCGCGAGTCTGGGTGTTTGTGTATGTGATATTTCATGTTTGTGAAACGCACCCACGACACAGGAGAAATTCATAGTGTGAGACGAGGTTTTTGGTTAATAAGACAGTTTGTACTAAGTTTATACCTACATATATTATTTGCTTCATGTAAGAGGTGAAAGGCGGCACTAATTCAGACCTTTGTGACAATCACATGACAGAGAACTACCCCAAACTAAACATAACATTAGCGAACTACACTTTACGAGCCAATAAACCTGTTTACTCCCTCTATCTTATTTACAATTTCATCTTATTTACTTTTTATTTACATCGCTAATTGTCCAGTAAATCGAGGTAGCCGTAACTTGTACTTTTATCTGTTGCAGTAACGGTACAAAGTAGCTATAAAGCCGGTGATAAAGTAAAAAACTCGTTGAGTACTGAACGTAAACACACTGGCTTGTAGTTGAAAGAAAACATCGTAAACGTTTACAAGTCAAGTAAGTATGGCGGCGGCGCAGGGTACAAGCGGTAGCGGGGGTATAGGAGGGAGCGATTTCAGGAAGCATGGAGATGAGAAAATACAGTTTGTAAAAATCTTTAAAAACCCTCTTCCTTTCTCCGCTTTTGTTGTGTCCGTCAGCGTTTATAATAATATAGATCATTTTATAAGTCCACTTATATAATATTATGGAACACAATAAAGTATGAGTTTTTATGCGCAGAATCAAAGATTAGATGTATATACTAAGTTTATAGAAATACACCGGAATTAATTAACAAAGGTCCAAGTTAACCTCCTAGACCTAGAGTGACGACACCTTTTAAGTCGCTCCCTAAGCGGACCACCTTACACCGTCTTATATTTTATTCTTCAGTGTCATGAATAAATCTACATTGACAAACATTTGGATTTCAAACTGATATTTATAGATGGGCCATTCTTCAGTTAACATGGCCGAGGTGACAAAACAGTCGTGACACAAGAATCTCATCATAACTATTGTTTGGGTGTCTTCTGAGAAGAGCGGGTATCACCCGCTGGCTCCCCTCACCTGAGCCCCCTCCCGCCCCGGTACACCCTCCCCCCGGGTTTCCCAATCAGTGACAGTCACTTATTGAATTTTGTTGTGCTCACGACTTTCAATAATTCCAAAGGTTCCGTTAGAAACTTTATCAATTTCCTTAACTGCGAACATATCTCGGTTGGTCGAAACTCGCGCAACTTGCGCTAACTACTTTAAACATTTCGCGTGAACGGACGCCAAGACGGACCGAATTATGTATCGTTTAGATATTTTCGGGAGTTGAGAACTTAATTAACATTGATGGTCTTTGAAGTTTTACATGAGTTTCACCGGTTGACTTTGAGTGTTCCACGTTTCCTAGCAAACAAGCATTGTTCTGAAGTGATTTGTTTTTGGATACGTTACTCTCAAAATAAAAATATTTTGTCATCGTAGAAAAATATCACTACGTTCACTACAAAATACAATTTTACTACCATATAATCAAATTACATATACATATAGCGTCTTTAATGATATGTTTATATTATATTTTTTATGAGCCGGAAGACTTCCACTATTGAACAAAGCCTCCCCCTTTATTATTCCTCATATTATGTATGGGTAATAATAATCTACATTAGCTTAGATTTCACTCAATTTTTAAGGTAATTATGAAGTCTAAATATTAAGTCGGTTCATCTCGATCTTATCCCACGAAAGTTCACAAGCTCGTCTGTTGGCGTGCCTCCAGCACAGCTGTTCTGCCGACATCTCTTGTATTGCTGACTGTATAGTGTCACATAAATTCTACACCCCTAGTGCAAAGCTCTAGTTCTAAGCTCTAAAGTGATATGAAATTGCTTCCCGATTTCGTTAACAAAACGACCCCACTAGTGGGCTACGTACGTCGGGGTGGACGGTAAAAATAAACACACACTTGTTAAAGAAACGCTGACTGTACGTGACCGGTGCCCTTTATACTGTACGATTTTTAATGTGTTTTTAATGTCGGGGAATCGGATACACGTCGTGACGATGATTGTATAGAAATCAGTTCGGATGCAGGATATTTTAAAATTATACATTTAACACTATAGAAGAAGTTTAGGGTCGTAATTTCAACGCTATCCTAATAACCGTATGGTATCTAGACCAATCTCAATTGTATTTGTAACTTAATTTAATCATAGTTTCTTTTGAAGAAACTGTAATATAATACTGAAATCAAATATGTTTTTGTCCTAAAGTTCGAGATTCCAGGAAAATACCATAATAATACAGATATTGCGAAAACATCTGTGTTCCTGAAAACCGTATCTATCTTTAATAAAATAATACAAATAGGTAAGCTTCGTAAAGAAGAATCGTTCGGTGTAAAGGGCCCTGCACACTACAGTGTGAAATCGCTGCGTCAAGTGAACGCCACGCGCCTCCACTGACTTATTGCTATTAAATTGAACACACTACTACTTTTTGGAAATTCCTAACATTTCCACTTGTATTCTGACATATTTGCTGACAATTTCGTGTTAGACCACTGAGTGCCTGAGTATGAGACGTTTTATCTAGAACCTGTTCCTGATCCAGCAGTAGCAGTGTTTAAAGAAATAAAGATGAAGTTGTTGTATATTTTCTCATAGTATTGTCGTACTATATGTCATAGAACTGCTGATTTGTGATACGCGTCGCATACTCAGCAATAAGACATACAAACAGTTTCTAGGAAATCATAGAAACCAAAGTTCTCTTTCAGCATAGTGGTCGTGATTAAAACATTACACACGCCTGTATTCCCCGAAGGGGTAGGCAGAGGTGCACGTATAGTACACCCACATTTCGCTAGTTATGTTTTAGGTCCCAATGTAATAGGGAGCGAGCCTATTGCCACCAACCGGGCAGAAATCCAGACACCATGCCGCTACTGAGAAAAACCCAGTAACACTTTGCCCGACCAGGGATTCGATCCCAGGATCTCGTGCTCATCAGTCGCACTTAGCAATCACTAGACCAACGAGGCAGCCCTGTGATTAAAAAAGCAACCATATAAAAAAATTAAGCTTTTTCAGTTGAGTACGTCTGTAAATACCAAAGAACCTTCACATAATACTCGGGACTACATAAAAATCCAAAATGAACATTAACATACAGTTGAAACACTCACAAAAAATATCACAAATAAAATAAAAGCGACGTATTTCGTTACAAAGAGCTTTTAGAGAAATGAACGAACATGGATGTTAAAATAATAATCCTGAACATTTATACTTTAACGTAGTAACAGATATTCTGGTGTTTACCGAACATTTGGGTTTCAAAAATGTACCCTATTACCAGCTATTTATGTTGGAATAGCATTTTTGGTTCGGGTTTTAGGAACAACTCTCTCATTTTGTTAGCCCATTTAGCTCACCATTCTAGCATTTTAAAATAGACTAGACGTCTCTTTATTAATTAATTAAGGAATTCGAATTGTTTTTCTTATCTGATGAAGATGGACATGAGATTTAAATGAATAACACCCAACATGTAAATGTAATTAACTAATGTTAAATTTTATAGCAACTGAAAAAAATTGTAAGCATCTATGACACTTGATTTTTTTTTTTATAGTTTTCAAATAATTTCCCAGATTGATTTAATATTGACCACCTATCATGAAACTGTTCAACTTCCAAATAAGCCAAGACGTAACACTACTGATTCCTCTCAAAAACTTTAGTCTGAACGAAGCCTTACCAACTAATCACTTCCTAAAATAGAGTACCAAACATAATCCGACATCCATCGAACATTCTAGCAATGTTAACGTTATTAAAATAATAACTTAATGTCCGAATATATGGAGGTAACCAACAAACATTACCTCACATCCCATAATACATTGATATGTCCCGTAATGTTTGCTCGCACGCTTCTGCAGGGCCCTTAGTACTGATCGATGGCTTCTGAAAAAACAAAGACAAAAATTGGTTCGAGTAAAACTGTTGGTGTCACTGTAAAGTTGCTTACAGAAGTCTTTTGAGTCACAATACGAGAAAAGCGACTTGCTCAATGTTAGAATAATTTAGTTAAAGTATGACCCTAGAATAAAAATGGAATATCCTAGAGTTTCAGATAAGAAGTTTCAAATTCAAATCACTTATATAGGCGCATACTTACTTCTACATTCATAATCAGCCGGAAGACGTCCACTGTCGAACAAAGGCCTCCCCCGTAGAACGCTATAATAAACGGTAACTTGCCATTTGCATCCATTGGTTGCCCGCAATTCTGGCGATGTCGTCGGTCCACCTGGTGAAAGGATTTCAACATTGTGTCTTCCGGTCATCACATCCACGTAATTTGAACAGACGTAATTATTAAATATAGGTTTATTAATTATAAATAGACGTAAAAAATAAATAATTGCAGATTGTAACGAATTCCAGGACAAAAAGCCATTAACATTTCACCAGTTAGTTACAAGTTATACATGATTGAACGTGGAGAAGGGTGTGCGGCCTTTACCTTCTGTATTCGTTTTCTCATAATGCTACCGCTTCGTTGATACCTACATAAACGTAGTTTACGACAAGTTGGTTCCGTACACTTTTATTATTGTTTACCTTCATGACCGAGTAAAACAAAGTTTTTACATAATTTATTAGGCCCACAGTTTGGGAAAACATATCAAGAATAAATTGTTCGTACAAACATTTTGATAATAATTATATTTGGATGTTGGAGCTCCTAAGTTTTGTGTTAGTTGTTGGGCTTGCTGTTTTGCTTTGAAAACGTTTATTGTGGGGAATTCTATTATTCATTCGATTGGAGTAGTATGAGTTTGAGGGAAACAGGTGAATGGCACTTGCGGTCCTAAATTGTCTGCGGTTAATACGCAAGCGTGATGACTAATCGTTAATCCTTCTTACTCTCTAAATTAATAAAGGAAACTTGAAAAATGATGGATACGAGCGGGACTCGAACTCGCAACTTTCGCTGTACCGTGGCGCCGCGGCGCCGCTCGCCTTCTTACTCTCTCTGCAGTATCCTTTAGTGCTACAGTTCTTTTTCTTCGCATCGTCATGAGTTTCTAGCCACATGGAACAGGCCAATCGGGTTTAGAATTTAGAAACAAACTATATTATTCCCAGACGTATACAATTACGTATAACAGAGGTAAGTTGTATACTGTCGCAGTACAGTTGTACACCTTCCTCTAACACCTAAGTCTGAAGTCAGAAGCTACGTCATAAACATACAACTTGTAAGATCCTAAGAATAAAATACGTGTACGTTGTGCGGCGTTCGGTGTGAATCCGTAAACTTAGCCAATACGTTACGTGTACGTGACTCCAGCACGTAGTATTCACGGGGCGGCTAACTTTATTAGACACAACAGTCTCCTAGATTAGGCAGACAAGCGAACAGTTTCAAAGTCGACTAGAATGGTAAAGTTGTTGAATTGCGAGTCTTATGTAAATTATGTCATAACTTTGTCTACTTACATAGCGCCGTTGTACATGGAATAATTTATTGTATACGATTTAAACTGGAATGTAAGATTAATGAAAAATTGTATTACAGGCATGTTTTGTATCCACAATACCGTAAACAATACATTTCAAACTACAGGGTACGTCACGCACTGACATCGAGTGAAACGTTAGCTCTAGCTTTAGAGAAACATTGAATTGTGATTATTGATATATGTGAGAAAAAAAAACTAAATTAAATAACCACTCATGCATTATTCATTGTTATATAACTTACAAAACAAAAGAATGTAAAAAGAAAATAATAACAATACTATTACTTTTCCGTTCCCCGCACACTTCATTGATATCGCAAAAAACTGTTGACACTTTGCAAAAATTTCAAGAAATATCTCTTCCTTTCTGTACCTTAGTTACCTCGAAAAATGTCCAATGAATGAAACATTTTGTGCAAAAAATAACCGAAGATTCGGCAGGACGCTGTACACAAACAAGGATGGCGGCTCGATTTAAATTATCTGACAGTGCGGATATGGTTATCCGACCAAACAATTAGTAATCTACCGCTTAATTGGCACGCTTGTTACACAATAGGCAATAAGACCGGGGTTTGACATGGACCAAGAAATGGTGGATGTAACATTTGTTTGAAAATGGAAGTTAAAACACTGAACTTAACGGTTTGGTTTTCCATCCTGTCTAAAGCAAATAATCTTGGTTATAATAATGCAAAAGCTTTTATAATTATCTAAAAGTAAATTCATAACTAAAAACTAGGTACCATCCAGTAGTAAAAATTTTCAAAATACGAATACGATAATTGAATTAAGATAGGTCCGTTACAAATAGTCCAAAATAACAAACCATTAAAGTTAGCTACTAGTAGTAGATAGCTACAGCTAATAGTAGCGGAGTAAAGTCTACATGAGATAAAGAAAGGAACCTTTTAGCAGTTATTTTTCTTCTCTTATCTGGCCATTCCCATATATTAAGTAGGTGTAAGCTTCCCTATGCCACCTGGATCCCACAGGTACACACCTACCTGTAATACAACTACGTATTTTAGTTACATATGACTTTAGAAACCCAACTTCGTATCTCTTTCAGTCGATTAACTTGAACGTGACATGTTATTACTATGATCAGTGTATTTCGGGACTAAGTAGGTATTCAAATTTTCTAAATTTACGTCCCACATTGGTATGAGAGTAAAGTCTTAGATAGTCTCGCAGAACGTATCAAGTAATACAAAATCTTTAGGTATCTATAGTAAAAATGTTCTGGTGAAAGTAAAATAAGGAAATAGTGATTTCAATGTTGCCTCTCGGATATATCCGCGACGTTATCTCCGACACCGGGCTGTCCCTACCAACCCTAGTATCGACTTAAGGCCGTATTTTATTTTTATTTATGGCCCTGCCCGGCGGCCTCTGGCCTTCGACAATTAATCAACTCTGTGCCGACCGCCTCATGGCTGTTTTCCTTTGCCTAATGACCTAGGCGCAGATTCATGACTGATGCGGTATCAGTACCAACTTAATTGAGCTTCAATTTTTATTGCAGCCCGAAATTTGTTTGTCTGTTTGCTTTTGCAGCGAAAGTCGTGTTTCTGTATTGCAGTTCATATCTTTGTCTACCTACATCACTAGTTAAATAGTAAACTACATTTTGTTTTAATAGTGTAAATGGTATTTTGAAGCAAATAGTGAGGTGAAGTCGGATACACAACTAGTTTCGGAATAATTATCGTTTTTATCCGCGATTTCGCTAAGTGCTTTATGTTTGGGAGATTAAAGTGATTTAGGGAATTATTAGAAGCTTTATCTTTTAGACATTTTATGAGTTATTTGTTTGTAGGCAGCCAGGGTGAGGCTTGATAATGTTTTTACATAATTTTCTTAAAAACAAATAAGATCGTAAAAAGGTGCGTTTGTAAGGAAATATCCTGTTCTTAAAAGTAGTTACAGAATTTATCAACAGGGAATGTAACTCGTGACCTTTTTGCAAAACCAAGATTAAGCTAAAACTGTCAAAGTACCTTCAAACCCTATGACTTGAATAAACAGAAATTTCTACCATATTTTTGTACATCTCCGCAAATATTCAGATGCATAATGTAATCAAGCCATAGAGTAGCCAGCACAATAAAAAATGAGCCAATAAAAAAGAAGTATAAAAATATATCATGATAGGTTGGAACCGGGCTGGAGATAAATGGAGGGTATTTATCATGGGAATAATCAAGGTCATAGGCCAAACGACTTTCATATTTTCTTAGGACGAATATACAGCGTGTAGAAAACTGTCTTAGACTGAAATAGAGCATGAACTCTAACAATTCAGTAAAATTTTGTAAAAATAAGAAATCTTCCTCGTTGTTCTAGTGGTCACTAAACGTGACTGCTTAATCTGGGTTTGGATCCCGGGTCGGAGAAAGTGTTACTTGGTTTTGCCATTAGGTTATTCTCAGTAGCAGCACAGAGTTTGGATTTTTGCTCGGATGGTGGCTATAGGTTAGCCCCCCATTTAGGACATACATTAGGACTGTTTATGTCAAATAAAAATACATACACACAGAACATCACGCCTGAATTCCCTAAGAGAGGGGACTGAAATGCATTGTTCACCCATATTCCGCCAGTTATGTCCACGTAATTCCAATATAGGTTCCAATGTAATAACGGTCGAACCGATTGCCATCAACCAGGCACGGAACTAAACTGAGAATTACCTAATGGAAAAACCCAATCACACTACACCCTACCCGGGGAGTGAACCCAGGACGTACGAAGTAGTCCTGACCTCTTTAGACTGTCTTGTTATATAATTCACTAAGTTTGAACCCGTTATACGTGAACTTAGTTCAAATTAAATGTATTTACTTGTGAATAGTGTGAGCAAGAGGCCTAACGTCCTAGATATAATTTAAAGTTGAGCAAAAGTAATAATGTTTAAACTTTGGGACTCTAAGATATTTATGTTAATTTACTCGTAACATTACTTTGCAAGACGAATCTCTTAATTCAGTGACTTCAGTGTAAAGAAAACTGGTGTCTAGATTAAAATTTAAAGAGTAGTTAGTTAGGTTTAATTAACATAACATGACGCCTATCTGCCCCGAAGAGGTTGGCAGAGGTGTACCTATAGTACGAACACATTTTGCCAGTTATTTTATAGGTTCCACTGTAATAGGGGGCAAACCTATTGCCAACAGCCGGGCACAAATCCCGACTCCGTGCTGCTACTAAAAATGACATGATGGAAAAACCCAGTAATACTTTGCCCAACTCAGGATTCGAATCCTGGACCTCATGCTTATAAGTAACGCTAAGCGACTAGTGGTCGCTAAGCGTGACTTATAAGCAACACATACACAAATACAATACACAAGCACGACATATAACCAACAAGGCAGTGCCCTATACCCTGACTATGTAATCATATTTTGTGGCTGTATGGATCATCATCATCAGCTGGAAGACGTCCACTGTTGAACAAAGGCGAACGACGACTTGCCATTTACATCCACCGATTGCCCGCAACTCTAACGATATCGTCGGTCCACCTGGTGGGACGCCTTCCAACGCTGCGTCTTAACCTATATGTATACATTATGTGGTTAAGTTGGTAAGCGTCTGTTAAGACATGCACGAACCCAGAACATGCAAAGGGAGATCCAAGTAGCTACATCTACTTCAATACGGAAGAAAATAACAACAGAGCTGCGGGTACAAAAAGTACGTTATTTTAAAAATAAACCTAAAGTGAAATATCTTTCTTACCACAAAATTACAGAAGTTAGGCACAGTTAGTGAATTTGAATATCCAGCGCCCTCTATAGCAACGTTCTAACAAGTTCTTTATACATTGCGAAGTTAGTTCGGCCGCCGCCCGACGTGTTGCTTTGAGATCCGTCGGTCGTTAAAGAAAGTAATTATTTCCTTTTTTCCGACTCGTCTCTTTGTTCAAGTCCTTTTAATTGTCAAAGTTAAGTTTAGTCGTTCGAAACTGTAATGAATTGACGATGAATAACTTTATCTCCACTATCGCCGCTTTGACCAATTTGTTTGGGAGGCGATGAAATTTTAAATAAAGGTAGTTTTAGTTCTATGAAGATGTTTCTAGTCCGGTCGGTTCATTATCGTGTCGTTAAAGTTGTTAGCGTTAGCTTTGAGGAGATAAATTGTTATAAAAATAACGAAAATGGACTAAATAGAATACATTTCTCGGAAACGTTCGCAGTTTAATGTCTAGTTAGGACTAGCACACCGAATTACCTAGCAACACTATTAATGCTTTAAATGCGAATAATAAAATGTTTAAAAATGTTGTTGTTAAACCCAATCTCGCCGTCTACCCAACACAGCGACCTTGAGCAGTTTTGATGGAAGGCAACTTGGTCGTAAAATGTCCTGGCTTAAGGTTCATAGATCGGCTTCCTTAGCACAAAGTTGATTCATAACTGAGTTATCAATGTTATCAGCCACCAACGTAACTCCGTAACTTACTTCTGTACTTAAAGCTAAATATGAGTTACGTCCAAAACAAAACGAAAAGTCCTCATACAATTTTCTACATGGAAACTATCATTTAACAATCATTATCAGTACTTTACATGCCAGCGTCGGCTATAACATGAACCCTGTGTCTCAGCAAACGCTCCCGACGTCCAAACCAACAGGAACCTCTTAGTGAACCAATTAAAAAGCCCAAGGCGGTCTCTGTACAAGTTAATATGTATATTTTTAATACCCAGGTTCGCCCTAACCTAAGTCGCTCCAACAATATCTGAATTATTAATTTCAATTTTTCCGACAGAACTTGGCTCGCGATTACGTCGTCTAATATTACTTCGCCCCCCGAGGCGTATTAACTTTGACCTGACGAATGGAGTTCTGACACTTTTTCGAGTCACAAAAGTACGGGGTAGTTTGTACGTGATACTTTAATAATGAAGATGGAAATTGGACAAATGTTAACTTGGACTTGTGGACGGTTCGCGTATTAACTTCAGACTTATTTTCCCTGTGGGGGGTGAGCGAAGTTTTCTTTTAACGTTTCCCCGTATATTTTTATTGTAACGCGGGTTGCTGAAGCTAATCTCGCATAGAACGGTTTCATATACACTCGATTTATATATTATGTTACAAGTTTCATATTTCAACCTAATTTAGCTCTCATCTAGCCTGGAATTTGTTGCCTCTGCTAGAAAAAGGCAATATTTTTATCTCACACAAAGCTTAAGAAATTGCACGATTACCACGCTTATTTAAGAATTTTGGTCATAATGAATGTGATGTCTAGCTTAAATTCCCACGAGATCTTTACCGTTATAGTGGTATTAAATAAGTCACTTATAAACTAACTAGACTTTAAGCTAGAGAAACCGGTCCGTAAAAATAAAAGTAGATAACAGAACATTTGGTAAATAATTAAAGATAAAAACTACGGTAAAGATATCAAGTGCTGGAGACGTAAGGGGCGCATCGAGTGAGCTCAGCAGGGCTGGTGTACAGTGGCTCTGCTGCCAATGTCTCTTCAGGGAGGCATTATACACTCACCGCGGACGTGTGCCCAGTGCCAGCGGGCAACTTGGAGCAAGGCTCTTGTTCATGCATATGCGACCTGAGCCAGCACAGAACTCCATAGTTTATATGGTGATGATGTTACTTATTTTATGTGGTTAACAACAAAGGTGATGAACATGATTTTAAACCTCTAAGTAAATACGATAAATCATAAATGGTATAATTGCTTAAATTCGCTAATTAATTCCATATTTAAAAAAACATTTGTTTGGTTTAATTTTTCTTCGATCGACTCCTCTCATGAGGAAAAAAAATAAAAGAAATTTTAATTTTCTTCCGCTTTAGCTACATGCATTACTTATCTTCCAACAAACAACAAATTCTTGCGAAGTATATTTAGTATAAAACATTTTTTTTATTATAACAGTAAAGTAAGAGGAGGCCTTTGCCCAACAGTGGGAAAATTGGCTATTAAAAAGACACTAAGCTTCGCCTAGTAATTATATCTACACCGCGGACACTGGAGCCCCACCCTTGCATCGAATACTTTATAACAAGCCCCCTCTAGCAGTGAGGGTTGTGAAGACTGTTATAAGCATCAGCTGCATTAATTATATCAATTAGCTACGTGAATGTTGAGAGGTGACAATATCGGCGCTAAAATATCAGACTTTATTTATTTATTTATTTATTTGGGACAAACAAACAGTAACACATTATATCTACGCAAATAATATAAACAAAGATATTATATAAATGTGAAACTCACACCGTTATCCACAGCATATACAATTCATATAATTATACTAATGAACAATCTAGACTTCCATCAGTATCGCTTACTTCAACAATGACGAATATAAGGTGATGTCAACCTTTATAATAATCATAAACTAGGAGGGTATACATACATTGTAGTAGGATCCACGTATCATTATCATCATCAGCCGGAAGACGTCTGCTGTTAAACAAACGCCTCAGGCGGGTGCCATAATCCTCATGCTTGGCAAGCGGCTTGGGGATCGCAATGGTGAAGTAACGGAAGACGTTTCTGCCCATTATTACTGGATTTTCCTTTAGTCACCTCCTGCGACACCGAACACGACGAAGTGGAGAGGTTCTACTCTGGCCCGGCACTCCATGGACAATCCACGTATGGTCAAAATATATTCAGTCCTTTGACCTATCATGAGCATCTTCAATCTGGTCGGAATATATTGCTTTGTCAATTATGTTCTATCTTACATTCAGCCTTCCTTCTCGTCACTACATTCTCATTCACTCCTCACCGCTCTCCCTCTATCTCTTACAGTCGCTCCACACCCTTCTCATCGCCTTTCAGCCGTATTATTGCGGCTTCGCGGTTTCTTCTGGCACATTAGTATTGATCTATAGACACGTTCACAACTGATACGCGCATGCCGTGACAACGCGGCATAAACGCAGCCTCAACTGAAAATTACTTGCTGCGAATTATGAAGCTATTAGCTCTCTTTATAGTTTTAGTTTACCGGCGTGATAATAACGGTGTAGAGATAGAAGGGGAAATGTTACCAACTATTACATAAAAGAACTTATTTGAAGGTAAAAAAAAGTTCGATAAAATGATTTCTCGCTTTACAAGGATGTCATCCAAAAAATTATTGGCAGAAAACTTGCTTAGCATTGTATACGATATTAAATTTTCTCACATCTCATCTGCCTCGTTCTAGTGGTCCCTAAGCGCTGACTGCAAAGCGTAAGGTCCTGGGTTCAAATCCCGGGTCGGACAGTGTTACTAGGTTCTCCCATCGGTAAGTAAGCAGCACGGAGTCTGGATTTGTGTCCGCTTGTGGAAATTGGCTCGCCCCCTATTACATTGGGACTTATAACATATCTGGAGAAATGTGGGTGTACTATATGTAGGTACACTGTAGTGTAGCCTATATCCCTAGGCGTAATGTTAAATTATGTTATATTTAAAACAAGAAGACATTTTGCTAAAATTACGTGCTGGAGAAAACGATGTGGAATTTGTCAAAGTACCATTTACCTAAGGGGGAGGGCATAGTTCAATAGTGGAGTGATGATGATAAAACGTTTTACAACAGCTACCTTCCAATCATGAAAACTTCTCTAAATACTGCATATAAAAGAGGAATCACAATAAAATGAACAATTTCTCAGGCATTTCACGGCACCAGTACTTACAAATCCTCGTCGATACCGGCTCTGCAGAAAAATGGTATATTCTGAACATGAGGTGTTAGTGATCGTCACGCGACACAGACCAGGTGTAGGAGGACACAGTGTAAGAGTATGCAGAGAGACGAGGCTGACTGTATTCACATGGTAGCATCAATGATTCAAATAAAATAAATAATATTTTTGGAAGTTTCAATAGAAGAAGAAGCAGTAGCAGGTGGTAGGTTTAAAATACTAAAATATACATTTTCGAATAAATTGAACGCTAACGTAGAACGTCTTCAACATATACGCAGAAAATAGCTTCACAAAACTATTGAGGATCAAATCTTTTTTTACAACCTTACAATCTTGCCTTTTATTATCTACTATTATACCGGTTATACTCACGTTGATATTCGGGAATGCCCGACTAGTTTCGGACTCTAACGGAGCAGCTTCATGAGCAGGTGACGCGGCGGGGTCGCGAGCCGAGCTTAGAGTCCGAAACTAGTCGGGCATTCCCGAATATCAACGTGAGTATAACCGGTATATATAGTAGATAATATTATGGATAACACTCACGAAAGTTATTATAGTAAATCTTGCCTTTTACTTAAAAAAGAGAGACCAAGCTCTTCACCATAAACTCTTAAAGCAGGACAGTTTACGATGTCGAAGCCAAACGCCCTATGTGCAGTGCAGTCTCGCTTCCACAACGTAAACTTCCCTGCTTTAGGAGGTCAGGGTAAAGGCTGAGCCATACATGTTAGTTTCGCCGACTTATCAACATATTTTTAGAACTTAAAAGTCAAACACTTTTTGAACAAAAAAAATATCTTGGAAATTAAAATTATCCCGTCTGCAACCTAGTAAATAGTTTGGAGTATTTTCGGGCACGCACCGCACCTGTCTCTCTGCTCGCTCCTCCACTACACCGGCCGTGTGTAGCCGCGAGGGCCACTCGCTGTCCAGATGTCGGGGATCACACACTAAACATGTACACAGTACACATTTGTGTACGTTTGTGTACTGTTTGTTCTCGGTGTTACTGGTCGGTACTAAGTGTGGCATGTTATGCCTAGACCGGTGTTAGGTGTTACGTACGAGTACGTAGGTGGCAGAGTATTGTACCACTATATGTTACTTAGTTTAAGGTCGAAGCTGTATTTAATTAACATTTGCTTAGTGAAGATGTTGAAGGTACTGCTCATATTTTAGTAAGATAATTCGGGGAAAAGAAAGAAAGAGCTTCCACGAGTAACGATACCTAAGTACGTCCGGCGCACCCTGGACGTTCAACCTCGCCACTATCGTTGTTGACTCACCTATCTCTACACCACGGCATGACCTTTCCTTGGCAGTGATATTTGGCCCATGACGATACGAAGAAGAAAAATGAGATAATAAGAGAAAATTTCAGGTAGTAGCTATTCATACCACCAATTGGGCCTGCATAGTGGTCAATGCTTGTTACCACTTTGTTTGAGAAGAAATCCCTGCCCTGCAGTGGGACAACTACAGGCTTTTACGTTACGTACTATTTGAGATTCTTAAAACACCACACCGGTATAAACCTAGAAACAATATCCCCACGTCGTCAGTTTACTCCATTAGTGCGCCCATATGGCGCAACACAACATTATTAATAATTAAACCGGTAGATATATCGCTGACGTCACACGCACTCGAACCAACCAAATAAATAAGAACATCTCACAGGAGTAAGTATGTATGGGATATACCTACACGAAGCTTACAATATTATAATGATTTCTGACTTTTATGCGAATATAAGACATTGAAATAGTAGCGTAGAGAAAAAATAGGAAGCGACTTGATTTGATGTACTCGGTATGAGTCCTTTAAATGACAATTAAAACTCGCAAGTACACTGGCACATAATTACATGTCCACCAAATATTATTTATTTATTGAATACGTAAATTTGAGTGTTTAGCCCTCATCGGGACCATATTACCTTTAGTCATGAATCCGGACTAAAATAAATTTATCGATTTTTAATGCTCAATCAATAAAAAGGTAAGAAAGGTTTTGCCGCATGATGTCGCCTTTCTAGGACAAATAAACGATGACTTCGCTTTCACTGGCAATTCAGCAGTCGACACATCGGCAGGAGTATTACGAGGAAGACCTTATGGAGGAGTGGCATTGTTATGGAGGAAGAGCTTATTTCCATCCGTCACAGTAGTTACTTGTAACAATGTTCGCCTAGTAGCTATCAAGATAGTGTCACAGGATCGCTCCGTGCTCATATTTTCGGTGTATATGCCTACGGACTCAAACGATAATGTCACCGAGTTTACGGAGTGCCTTAGTGAAATTAGTGCGATAATAGAAAGTCAAAATGTGCAATCAGTGATTATACTCGGTGATTTTAACGCCCATCCCGGCGAGCTATTCGGTGGTGAACTGTTAAGTTTCTGCGCGGAGCAGAGTTGGACCTGCGCGGATTTGGACCTACTGCCGCGAAGTACGTACACTTTCGTGAGTGACGCGCACGGTTGCCACCGCTGGCTCGACCACTGTGTAGTGACCGAGGCCGCGAGGCGTTTGCTCGTAAGTGCAACTGTGTTATATGATACGTATTGGTCGGATCACATGCCTATACAGTTACAGTGTAACTTTAACATGATAAGACCTAGCATTGTAACACCTAATCAGAGCAAAAGTGGTACAATATGGGGTGAAAGGGACGCTAGTGAAATAGATAGGTACAAAATTATGTGTCATACAAAGTTAAGGGAAATAAATTTTCCATTAGAATTTAAGGAATGTGCTAATGGGTTTTGTACCAATGCGAGTCACAAACCCATATTAGATGATATGTACAAAAATATTGTGTGTATTCTTAATGAGGCTGCCCAATGTCCCAGTAGAGTAGGAGGGGGAACAAGGCGTAAACGTGTTGTCGGGTGGAATAGGATTGTTAAGCAGGCTCATGCGGATGCCCGGCTTGCTTTTCAGATGTGGAGTATGTCTGGTAAACCAACTTCTGGTCGTGTGTATAAGCAAATGTACGACACAAGAAAAATCTTTAAGTCGAAGTTAAAATGGTGTCTGAACAATCAGAATAAAATAAGAATGGACATATTAGCTGAACATCACAAAGCTAAAGATTTTTCAAAATTCTGGAAAAGTACCAACAGATTGAATGCGAAGTCGGGCATCCCCGTGAGTGTGGCAGGGCAACATGAGCCCACCGCTATAGCGAACCTGTTTGTAAACCATTTTAGAGTGGAGTCTCCTCTTGGTTCATCATCGCAGGCGGTCGATGCTGAGGATGGTCTGACGGAGTTAAATGTCAGGTTCACAGCGAAAGATGTCGCTACTGTTATTCAAAATATGGTTAGGGGCAAGTCTCCGGGGCATGACTACCTCAGCATCGAGCACCTGCAGCATGCTGGGGTTCACCTGCCAAGAGTGCTGGCGATGTTTTTCTCGCTCTGTCTGAGCCATGCTCATTTGCCCAGTGATCTTATGAAAACCGTGGTTGTGCCTATCGTAAAAGATAAGACTGGGGACACATCAGATCTTGCGAACTATAGGCCCATATCTCTTGCTACGGTTATTGCCAAGGTACTGGACAGTTTGCTTGACAGGCATATGGCTACCCGCATCGAATTACATGATGCGCAGTTTGGGTTCCGACCTGGTCTCTCCACGGAAAGTGCCATACTGTCTCTCAAGCATACGGTCCAGTATTATACGTCTAGGAAAACGCCTGTTAACGCTTGTTTCCTAGACTTGTCCAAAGCGTTTGATCTGGTGTCGTATGACTTACTGTGGCAGAAACTGCTGAACGATACCACAGTGGATAGGGGAGTTATTTCGATACTAAGGTTTTGGTATAACAACCAAACCAATACTGTGAGGTGGGCGGGCTCGTTATCGGATGTGTATAGGTTGGAGTGCGGAGTGAGACAGGGTGGCCTGACCTCCCCTCGCCTCTTCAGTCTGTACATAAACCGGTTGATTGTTGAGCTCAGCAATACTTATCAAGGTTGTTATGTGGACGGGATAAGTGTCAACAATATTAGTTATGCTGATGATATGGTGTTGCTGAGCCCATCGATTAACTCAATGATGAGCCTGCTCATGATATGTGAAGGGTACGCGGAGGCCCATGGGCTCAGATACAATGTTAAGAAGAGTGAAGTACTGGTATTCAAGGCGGGCACTAAAACCTACCAGATTGCACCACAGCTGAAACTTTGCGGAAGTCCCTTAAATCAGGTCACATCTTTCAAGTATCTGGGTCACTGGGTTTCCGAGGACCTTAAAGATGTCTTAGATATCGAGCGTGAGCGCAGAGCGTTGGCTGTCCGCTGCAATATGTTGGCTCACCGATTTGCGAAATGTTCGACTGAAGTAAAGGCTACGCTGTTCACAGCGTACTGCCAGTCATTCTACACTTGCGGACTGTGGGTCAACTACACGCAGAGGACATACAACGTTCTGCGCGTACAATACAACAATGCATTCAGGGTGTTGATGGGGTTGCCGCGCTACTGCAGTGCGTCCGAGATGTTTGCAGAAGCAGGCATAGATGGCTTTCACGCCATCATGCGCAAGCGATGCGCTTCCATCATGCGCAGGGTGCGGGGCAGCCCCAACAGCATCCTGCATACCATTGCAGACAGGTGGGACAGTCCCATAATGGGGCATTGGATACGCCTACATACCACTGTGGCGTAAAGTCTTTAATTGTTTTCCTTTTAGATGTAAGTACTAACACTAGTTTCTAAGTTGTGTGTGTTGTACTAACCAAATGGACTTTCTGTCTGAAATAAAAACATTTATTATTATTTATTATTATTATATTATTAATAGTAATAACTACGAATGGTAACATAATATGAATTTATATCATAGCGGAGGTGAAACACTATTTTCAAACTGAACTCATTACAGTATAGTTCCAAGCCAACTGCTGAACCACTGCGCCAGTAGTCAACAGTTTTAATCCCGGCGTGAAACATATTATGACACTTGTGTAGTTTCAGCCTTATCTGACATTAATCTAGACAAATGCTCAAAAATGTAAAGCTGCTCATTATTTCCAACTGAAACACGGCATTAAAATACATTTTTAAATTAATTCCAGCGTTTAACATTTATTGTGCTAAGTCGTTTTTAATCCCCTAATAATATGAGCGAGTTATACGTTTTATAAACATAGTTCTACATACAATTTGCCTTCATTTGTTTTACGATTTGCCTACCTTTGTTTATTGAAACAATTTCTTCTGAATTCTATGTGCATTTTAGAGTCACCACGTATTAATGACCCAAATATAAAAAAATATCAAGATATCATAAGGGAACAAAACAGTGATAACGCTTCTTCTTCTTGTCGTATGATTAATGAATAACCTGGTGTCAGAGTTTAATTCGCCTGTAGGCCTTTGACATGGCTTCACACACCGTTGAAAAATCTCGCAGGTGTGAAAATTTCCTCACGATACTTCCACCGTTTTTAGCAACGAATAACTTATTTATAATACGCACATAAATTCGAAAATAGATTAGTGCGTGCTGGGGTATGAATTTGCTACTTTTGACTTGGCAGTCCAACGGTCATACCACTCAGAATTTACGTCAGTCTCCAAATGGCTTCTCTGAATATGTTTGATATCTGCAAAATATAGGTCTTCAGCACTTCTGCACATTTACTAGCGAGCCGTTTGACTTTCTCAACAGTGTGACTGAAGATTTCCTATTTCCCAGTAGTAGCTGAGCACTCCATACATTAATCTATCGTCGCGTACAGTCGCGCGCAGCACCGGATGTGCAGTCGTCGCAGTCGCGCGTCGCTGCTACAATTAGTCGCTGTTATTACTTGTTTGTCGTGTCGCGATACATTATGTGGCGGAGACATGACGCCCGGCCGGGGACACAACGAGAGAATTTCCTATTATCGAAACGTTACGCACGCAATGCCTGCCATACAATTAGATACAGTATACAGTTTTTTATACTAAAAACTGTATATTATATATACTTATTAACTTAACAAACTGTCTTATTAGAAATAAACAGATCGATTACCTTCGTTCATAATAACGATCTTTATAGAAACTTGAAAAAGATAAAACGATCGCTCTCCGGGGCAAAAAAAAACTATTTAATAACTACGAGCATTTACACTGGGTTGATGATTCCAGATAATTAAATCCAAGTTTAATCATTATGCTAAGCTCGAACGTAAGGCAATAATGTCTTAGAAAGGCTAATAAAGTACAACTGGTACTGAAAATACCGGCTTGGGTAGAGACCTGCAATTTGTGCGGACGTAATCGTAAATAAAAATAAATACTTGACCAGAAAACATCTAATCGTTAGTGTCATAGAGAATGCGCGGTGTGTCGCTAACCTAACCAACATATGTGACATCTCGAAATCACTAGTAGCATTGTCACGAGTGAGTTATTGGCGCGATTATACCCGCGTATTTATGTTGACGACTGTACACGGCGCACACACCCCCACGACACAAACAACCACCAATATTTCACTGTGTTCAACATCCAACGCGCAATTCGTACAACATAACTAAATAAGACTCCGTTAAAACCAGGCAATGGAAAGTGTGCTCACGTTTTTAGTATTGTTATTTAGTGTCTAGTGGTATTTTCTTTGATTAGGTGTCGACTAACTGAGACAAAGCCGTTTGTGGTACCTTTTAGTGGCACTGAAAAAAATTTGGACATTTTACGAGAGCGCTTTTATTTTTAGTGTGATATTAAATTTGATTTAGTGGCACTAGGAGCGAAAATAAATTAGTGGCAATTGTGTTGAGTATTGTTCATCTAAGTTTAGAAGGTAATTACAATGGTATGAAGAGCGTCAGATGGTGTGCCATGTGCTGGTTTATTGTTGTTAGTTATTGTTCATAAACTCATCAAAGCTTTACACCCGACACATTGCTGAACTAATATGGAAATGATTTAGTATACTATTCAAAATGTTGAAATAAAAAACAAGTATATATGAGAGGTAGGCTCCAGGAAGGAACAACAGCTATCTTCGCATCGTGCAGCTGGATGAGATCTTCCGAGAATATAATTGACATGTAGAGACCTACTTATACATAAAGGGACACTGGACACTCAAATAGACAGAAGGGCGTTCTGTTTAAAAATGTATTTATTATCATAATAATTGTCCTCTGATCTCGGATTGCCTGAAAGCTGCTTGTATCGTACAAGCTTTTAGCTTTTACATTGTAAATATTCTTTTAGATTAGTATAAAAAAGCAGTAAATAGCGAGTATTTTTGGGGCTAACTTATATAATTACTGTCGTTCAAACACTACTATTTTGCCTCGTCTAATTTGAATAATTGAGGCTTGTATCCAGGTATGTGTTATTTAAGATAAAGCCAGGGTGCACGCGTCCCCTGCTACTCGAGTACCTGACCCACATAGATGTATTGTGTATGTTACCGCCATGGGGGTACCCACGGGGTGTACTACACTTGTCTATTTTGTGAAAACGCCGTCAAGTGTTTGCGCCGCATTCTTGGACACACGAAACACGAATATTTTATGATAGACAAGGCTTATAGAAACGTGGAGAAGGCATTTCTGATAAACAATAGACGAAAGTATAGGTTGAATTGTAAGTGTATGAGGTACTTATCAGCAACATTACAAACTTATAAGGTAATATACTTGTACTAATAAGTGGCCTAACTAAAGTTTAAGTAAGACTTCAACTTTTTTCTCCACTTAAAAATAAATTGTTCCTGTTCACCAAGTGATAATTATCTAAAGCTACTGAATCAACTCTGCCGGTAATATACTTGATTAACCAGTCACAATTAACATTTAACCACAAGCCTTTACTTATAAAAACTGTCAGTGTTGAACAATTAATTAAATTATACCAGTCACTGTCGTTTGCATGTCAAAGAATACTTATGTCAATACACTTAAGAAATTGTTAACAGACACATTTTAGCAAAGTTTAAAAAATTATCTTCAAACGTTTCGTTTTCAGATTGGATTCAGGATTTCAGATGAACTATTAAGTTTATCAGAATTACAAACTGATTCAAATCACTATACACTAAACAGCCTACAAAAACCTAAGCGTACAAGTAAAATAATGACCTCCTCCATCCCGCCGCTGAGCTCGGCTGAAGGGCGGCCAGGTTCGCCGGCGCATACATTATGCATGCTAATTTATCGGCGGGTCATCGCGGCTCCATGGATTACCTCCGCACACTCTCGCTACTTTATTCTGCCACAAACTTGACGCGTACGGTGGAAAAACTCGTGGCCGACCAGGTTAACTACGGCTAGGGAAGTACGTAGGTTCTTACTTACAAATGTTACCTTATATTTGCTTTCATGGTTGTTCTTGATCATTACTGATTAGTATTTTGGGCTAATACTAACCTACTGCCGTATGAAATGTCGGTGACCTATCTTTACACGTCGCCATTGCCTTGTAGTTAGTAAACAGCTTTTGAAGCCGTATTACTTCTTATTCTGTACTATTTGTAAAAGCAGCGTCTGCGTAGATTTTACTCAAAAAGTTATTTGATTATATATTATACATTTGTATGTAATATATATTGTTAAAGATAAAATGAGAAAGTGACTAGACTCGCACAACAGTTATTTCAATTCTCATGTTTATCAATACATGGATACCCATCCATAGCAAAAAGGTGGTCACTATTTTAGGTTATTGTTATTCAAACACTCAAAACACATTTGCACGTTGCAAAATACTAAAAGAATCGGCAAAATTTAGCTTATCAAAAGACCATAACAAAATGTACCAAAATCTCGATTTCAAATCTCGGCTACAACGTCTAGACTGATCAGTGACCCAAATGAAGATAAAAAACCTCATAAGCTTAGTGTCAGTGACCCCTGAGGTGACCCTGGACACTGGACATACCGTTACACTGGTCTCTGTCCCGGAACCACCAGTTGGTCGATCAATTAACGCTATCCCAGGATACCTATCGAATGCCACAATAGAACCTAGGGCCGCCAGACTATACGACATTTTGAGTATTTTAATTTTTAACTGTAATTGTAGAATGGTTGGTTCGTCTTTTGTCTTCTTCCTCTATCTATGGTGACTGGCCTCGGGTCATGCCCTTGAAAACTTACTGAAATGCGACTCCGTTGTTATGGGTTCAATTTCCAGGTCGAAAATGGTGTTGCAGGTTTTTAAGATTGTGAACAAACAAGACAAGAAAAGAAGAAGGATAGAAAAAGGGAGGCCTAGCTGTAGGTGGTACCGGGCTAAAATTATGATGCTGATCACAAAAATTCTAAACACTAAAGAAATTTTGCTAAAGGACACATTTTTTATGTGATCGGACATATTATCAATATCTGTTACTCAGATATCTATTCAACCTATTCCAGTCATGAATCTAAATGGCTCTACCCTCTACCAAAAAGGTAGATAAACCCCATTGTGCCTGTGACAACGTTTGGCACAGGTGGATGACCTCGGACCTCCTTCATATTAATAATTCATTCGATTCCATTAATCACCACGTAAATATGCATGCACACAAACAATAGTTTTTTTATGTACTGACGGTCCACCGGAGTTTAGGGACAAAGCCAACTAAATTAAGATTGAAGGTTGCTTTTTTTGATTTTGGGTCTGGCAACCCTGGTCGAGTCGTAGACCTTAACGTCTGGCGTTACGCACTCGGCTGGTTAATCGCTACGGTTAGACGATGCATGCGCAAATGTAAAAATCATATTTAGTGTTCCAAAAAAGCGTCTTTTTTCCAATAATTTGTTTGTAATAAGGGTTCCTGAAGCTTATTTTTAAAACTAATTAGTAAACCACTTGTATCGCATAGTATCCTTGATAACACTGCATCTACATTTTAATTATCAATACCTACCTACAAAAAAAACAACTAGTCACAATATCATCAACAATTTAAAAAAAATATATCGTCAACATAAACGACCAATTTCCTTCAAGAAATTAATAATATAAATCCAAAACAATTTCTAATTTCTATGGTACATTACCCGTATTTTTCCGGCCGCTAACCGCTGCTTCTAATCAGCCCAGTGCGATAGATTTGCATAAAAACCCGCCGCGTTTGCCGTATGAAACAAAAGGTCTAATTTAGAAATCCCTGGGATGCCTTAAATGAAAGCTAAATTGATTGCCACTACACTGAGATTCTGAGAATATCTATATACAGATAACTAAGTAAATATTGATTACTAGATATTTTATAGTTTGTTTTTTAAATTGGTGAATTTTAGACCGGTATAATTATGTGATTAGCAGTCAGACTATGGTTGCAGACCATTAATAATAGTGGGTTTGATTCTAGATTAGACATAGTATTATTATTTAGTCTATTTATAAAAGCAGATTACATACAATAATATTGTGCTTCGTAAACTTACGAAAGTTTTCAATTATCGATGATGGTGCAAACCTCTATCAAATATTTGAGAAAAACCAGAGTTCAAATACAAAAACTAAATAGTAAAACCAAAAAAGAATTCGACCGTGACAGGACTCGAACCTGCAATCTTCGGATCCGAAGTCCGACGCCTTATCCATTAGGCCACACGGTCGGTAGTAGAAGACGCAAAATAGGTCACGTATTGACACAGAGCCTTCGATGGTTACGTCATGCAGAGGTTTTGTATCTCGCTAGTTATATTCATAGGGTAAAGTAGAGTTAGCAGTATTTGGAAATAATCTTTTTTTTTAAAGTACCTATAAATATATAGATAAATTGTTTTCAATTTTACTATAGACACTTATCACTAGCAATATACATACACTTTATCTAGGACCAACAAATAATAAATGATTATGATTATGACCAAGAGACATTGTAATTGACGCATAATTTAAGCATTTTGATAATGATAAGGATGAACTATGCGCTTTTAAAAAATCTAGCATAAGTGCACTGAATACATATAAAAATCTAACTTAGGGTCAGTACAGCTATAAACAAAATACTAGAACCGGTTGTAACTATATTAAGAAAAGAAAACGAAGAAAACATACAAAGCCAACCGCTGCAAACAGGAAATCACAATCATAGACAATTAAATAAATACAAAATATATGCTGGCCTGTAGTAAGCTTACCGATTAATCGCATCTGCTAATCAGAGTGCAATCATAATGAGGAAACATGAAGATGAGAATTTTCTTTAATATATTTAGTGCGCAAACACTTTACTAATCCCAAGGGTCCTTCAGAGTGTAGAGACTCTAAGCCCCGATACTTATTATTAGTTGGTATGATAAATCATAAAACCCTTCAAATTATAACGGGATTTTTGATATTTTGGGATACTACGATGTACATTCAGGATGTGATAGGTACTTCATTTGCAGTGTCAAGATGTAAAGTCAAGAAAAAAATTTAAAACAGCCCTTTAGACATCACCAATCTAATTAACAATATAGGGAACACAAAACTAAGATGCTAGCTTATTAAATGATATTGATATTTTCTCCAAAAATCCAGTTTATCAAAATTAACCCCTTAGGGAATATGGCAGCTGCATTTTTATTTTCAAATCAATCCAGAGGATTATAATTCAGATCTGTCCCTGCAGGCTCGGCGGCCTCAAGTGTTAAACGTGGCAATTTCACGGTGTATTGTGTGATGCCTGAGTTATGGGTGCCGGCCGTAATGTACGGCCACCGTGGGAATTGGCGCAAGGGACTAGTCCGCTGCCGGCCGCAGATTACATAGAAAGGCGGTAGGGCATGAATTACGTCATCACTTGTTTGTTTCATATAGATTTGTTTTGGTTGATATAGAAGAAAGACGACACAACTCCGTTATATTTAAACTGCAAAATTTTGTCCATTAGGAAGCTGGATCTACATTGTAATAACTACTTGTATAATATATAGGGAGATGAACGACTGTTCATTGTTTAATACCAAATTGTTATGTGTATATTTTATTACTATTTTGTGAAACTTTATCGTTTTCTTCTTTATATTTGTATACTTTGCAATGATTTACTGTAAACTGTTATGTTATGCGTGTAATCAATAAATAAAATAGTTTATAACCGAGCTGTCCGTGGTAGGAATGATCTATAATGCAACATCCTACCACTGGGAAAGCAAATCCTAAGAGGCTACGAAATGTGAACAATAAGTGGCATTGGCTTGATACCAGGCACGAGACTTCTCGACGCAATGCGATACAATAAACTTCTGATAAAGAACACCTCTGACAACAGTAGTACCACAATAAACAGACTCATAATGAAGGGTAGATGGAGACAGTGGTTCCAAAACGATTGAACCTTGCACCGCTGTATAATCTTATTCGCGTCTTGCCCGGGCGGGTGCCCAGGGCGGGAGTGCCCGGGGAGGTAATGGCGATCCGATTGCCGCGCCCACTGTCTTAGCCATCCCTGATTGATTGCCCGAACATTCTGCACGGATTATTGTTGAAGGATTCCAGTTTGGAGCATTGTATTTGTTTAGGATACTGTTATTCCGAATTAAATTGTAATTCCCTTGGTGTTAGAGTAATGCGTTTAAGGAAGTATTGGACTGTGATTGTTTAGGTGAGACCGGAATAGTTTGACGTTGTTATGCTGATGGAGACTGTTGGATTGTTGTCAATTGTTTCCTGTAAGAGCGAGGTGCTCTCCAGCTAAGATGGGATACTAAATATGTAGATAACTACTTAGATAAACTATTCCACGTACTAACTACTTGACTTAACATGGATTTCCTGAAATCCATGTGTCGATCTGCAATGTTATGGATCGTGGCCCTTGAGGGCGTTTTACAGATATACCTATAATTCATAACATGCACGCGTGGTAATCGAACTTACACTTAGCACACAAAGTCCAATAACACGTTTTTCTTAAAGAATTATGTACTCAAAAGTTGTTGCAAAATGAAAGAAAACACCTAATCGTCTTTCATATACTTTTAATGAAGGCTACACTTACATTTCTCTACGTGTCCCTACACACCTAAAGCAACTGAAACATTATCATAATGACGTAATCAAAATACCATCACTAAAAACGTCAATTAATTTTGCAAAAAGCTAATAAAATCAGATCTCAAAACATCTGCGAAATTAACAGTCCTTAACAATTGCATATTAACACGAAAAACACTTTGAAACTCCCCTGAATGTCCCGACGCGACAAAACTACATACGCCATACGTCTAATTAGGTAAAAATTAACATTTCAGAGCCGAATTTTATATTTTTTTTATATTTTAGAGGCGGCGGCGGAAGCAATAAATTTGGTGCTAATTACAAAGTTTGCTTTGAGGACGCCGGGCGGTGGGGCGGGCAATTACAGGACACCTGGATGTGGCCGTGCTCTGGACACGAGCAATGATAATCGTTGTTATAATTAGTGCTAGTTAATCTACGGATGTGCATGCGATGCGCGGGAACATTTTGTTTCGGTTTAGGAGTTAGGGAGCTTTGTATTTGCAACATGATTTCGTTTTGTAGTAAAAGTTTATGTTTTTATAAACTTGCATGAAGAGGTTTATGTGGAAGTAGGTTCATTTACAATCTACCTAGATAGAATAATTGAGAAATTCTTTGTAGGAATTGTGGAAATAATAATTTAAAAATTAATTTTTAATTTATTTAATTAAATACCTAATTTCAAGCTTCCATTTTTTCTACTATTTCCACGTAGGAGCCATCCAACTGACGTTTTTTATAAAACGTTAAAATAATTAAACTTGGCCTTACTCTAGAATCTAGAACGCAAAACAATCACTGTACCAACAGTCGTCAAAGTACGAGCGCATCTAATAGACCTTTAGTGAACAGGAATTATGATATCATTCCGGTTATTACCGTTTAGCCACGCAACTTCAAGAACTCAAATAAGTGCCTTAATACACATATAATATCGTAAAGCAACAAAATAATAAAACACAAACTATAAAGCTGACATTTTACAAGAAAAAATAACATTCTCACGATCTCCTTGACTACTCCGTTCACTGCGCGGGTCAAAAAACCAGCGCCGGCGCACCAGCAGCCAGCTACATTCATCACTTATCAATGACTTCGCAGAAACTATAACGACGCTCGCTTGTGTTCGTTTTGTCGCTAATCATCGTATCAGTTTGTTTCGTTTTAACTATAATTATGATAATTGTGTGCAGTGATTAATGGGCTCTTTGATCTTTGAGGATAAATGTTGAGTATGTGATAATCGTATGTTAGCAAGAACTTAGTTTAGCGCAGTGTAAATCAAGTCATTGATGACTTAGTGGGTATAGGCGTTTGCCTTATACTATTTGAATGAAAGGTCGATCATTAACAACTAATAATTACCTGGACCTAACTATCATTCACTTAATGTACCGAAAACCGAGTAAATGATGTTGTTTTCTAAATGTTGTCTTTGTAACTGTATAGATTCCTATACCTCATCCTAATATTTAAACTCTACTGATCACGTGGACACTATTTCTTAGTAAAGTGTACATTCGCTTGGCTACCTAAATGATTGCATGCATACAAAAATGATTATTCTCTTGTAAAGGTTGTCCTACTCTAAGTAGGTAAACTTGTGTCTTAATAAATTGATACTCCTAATAGACTAGAAAGTTTCAATGAACATTTAATAAACCTCTTACCATTGTAAATCTATTATTACAGCCTACGACCATTAATCCACGGCTTTCCCTACGACCACAGAGGAAGTAAGCAATATAAAATACAGGTGTACACACATAAATCCTATTAAATTACTCTGGAAACGCCACAAATCTTCAATTCTTAGATAATAGACTACTGTCTAATTCCGAACCAAAGCCACATTTAAATCACTCGGCTAATTCAAGAATATTTTTATCGAACATTCTTATAACGTCTCAATTGATTCCCAAATAACGGAAGAAACCAATAACGGTCAATTAAAATTATACGAAGCTTTTTAGAAAACGAATCGCTCGATATAAATCAGGGGCGATGCGTTACGAATTCACTACATTTACATAATCGACCACTTCGCTACCGCTCGACTATCGGCTCTTCCAACCATGTTTCATTGTAATTTTAATGCGAGGCAACGTTATCTGATCACAAAAACACGAAAACCTGCACTTTATGACCTTACGCATAAGGTTTATTTTTTGTAAGTGAGGTGTAAATAGAAGGTTGTGTTGGTATATTTAAGTGAGAGCGGACTACAATGGGACAAAGAAGCGTCCGCAATTAAAGCGGTGCTTTTTGCGAGTGCTGGTCGTTCGAACAGCGGCCGACGATGTGCGCTGGCCTTTATGTGACGTCGCATTGATCGTGTGTATTGATGCGCGCCGGATAGATGGACACAATTGTCCAGCCACGGAAAATGGTAATGAGGATCAACGATGTTTGTCTTTGCGGGCTTTTGGGTGGTGATGACACTTGAGATGGAACCACGCTTTGGAAGTCAGTTTAGAAGCTACTGCAACTTAATACTATCTACAATTAACAGAACCTTTTCAAGTATCTATTATCAGTTTAGGGGTTGTGCTTTATTAATGGCAAAAGTATCGATTTGTGTTTTTTAAAACCGGTTGCTATATGTACCGATTGCTATGCCATACTACCTTTATGCTAACGATAAATACTTTAATAATTTCAGGATAAACACACGCATTCTATTGAGTAGGTACATTAGTTTTATGATAAGCAATTGTACATAAACAACTCGTATACTAAAAGCCTACTAATATGTATAACATACGTCTAACTGTATCAAATAATACATAATATGTACTCTCTGTAATAACAAGCGAGACAGCACCGCAATACATTACAGTCATACTTCATACACAAGACTGAAAACAATCCATTGAACAAGGTAGTCTGTCAAGAGGCTGGCAACACTGGCGCTTATTAAAAACATCTCAATGATGTATTGCCAGTAATTTCTGCGGAATACCCCCTTAATGGGGGTGAGTCCCGCCGGCCCTCTGGTATGAGCAGGGCTGTCAGTATTATATTGATAAATTGTTTTTTTTATACATTCCGCTCAGCCAAATGACGACTGATTGGCCCCAGATCGCGCTAACCGACGATTAAATGATTTTATCAGGATTTAGAATATTAGAAGTACCTACCTCTTAATATTATGATTTGATCTTACATAAGATTATCTATACTGTCTTCAAAATGTCGCTGTATCTCATTTGTCTTTTTTATAGTCAAATGACAAGACAACATCGCGAAAAAGTATCTACACAGTAAATTATCAACTAGTGTACGCTTCAATGTGGCAGGCATTCTAGAATGTATTGCACATAAATATTAGACCCTTTATACCTATTTACTTCAACCGTTATTTATAGTACTATCTCATCTCTACAAAACGTAGAGTCGGGAATATTGACGAGAGTAAAATACACATTTCTTTTCGTAGATATTTTCATGATGTAATTTGTTTATGTTTTGTTTTAAGTAGCAACTTACGTTTTTTACCATCCTGCATTAGACCACAACACCCAACCCTGCAAGTCCTCGTGATTTATAGGCTTCTTAATAAATACGTGGAGTGGCTCACCGACCGCTGTTATTATAATTGCGAGCCGTTTATTAATTCACGCAGTGTCCACAGCGTATAGATCGTCCCCAGTGCACTGCTGGCGAGTGTGTTTTATTTACTGTCCGCGGTGGTTCGCAGGGACCATTCGAATATTATTGATTAAATAAATACATGAGTAGTATGTAATATTTCACGCGTTTTGTGAGGGTTGCTGGTGTTAATTTCTTACATAACAACTCAATAACACTGTCTAAAACAGAATTCTAGCTTTCCAAAAAGTTTGCAGTAATCATCGGTCCTTGGATTTTTGACTATAGGAATAATGAGCCAGTTTTTGTTAATCGCCTCGTGTAGTGCCAAGGAAGGGCCTTTTTAAATCAAGCATTGCCTTAGGAAATGTTAGTAGGATATTTTATACTATGCATACTAAAGAACGAAAATTCATCACCATCATTCATCGTTGTCTAAAGGCTGTCGATTTCTAATAGTTTTTAGGTCAGAATTATTACGGAGTTAATTATAACTTTTATTTGGTCACACAGTAGCAATTTGCAACCGTACCCAGCATTGCTTAAATTACCCTACTTCGACTGCCCACAAGCCTGTGCATGAGAAACACAGCATTGTCGTCATTATTAGAATTAAATATTATGTTGATTAATAACAAACAATACAGCCCAAGATTTTCATCCCCTGTCCCACTTTTCTACTTCCAGTCTTCCTGTAAACACAGCTCCGGCCAGTACATCATAAGTAAAGGGCAATCCTAGCGGGTGAGCAGCGAGGTCGGTCAGCTAGCTACATAAATAGACAGTTGTCTGGCACGGACAATTTGAAGCTAATGGCCCGCGACTCATTTGCTCCCGGCTTGTTTCGGACGCCAAACACCAAGGTTGCTAAATAACGCAGACGCGACAGATTGATTAAAAGGTAGAATTTGACAACAATTGTTATACACTACAAATATATTGTGTACATAACAAAACATACTGCGCTGATAGCCGAGTGGTATGACCGTTGGACTGAAGTCAAAGGTCGCAAGTCCAAACCCCGTCAGGCATCAATGTATTTTCGGATTCATGTGTATACTATAAATTAGTTATCAGTTGCTTAAAACGGTATAAGAAAACCTGATGAGGAAACCGGCACGACTGAGAGAGTTTTCAACGGTGTGTAAAGTCATGTCAGGGGTCTACCGGCGGTTCAAACTCGAGAAGATAACGAAACATCGTTTCTTAACTAGCGCCAGTATAAGCCAGTAAGGTTGGGAAAGATTGAAAACCCCATTGCTATTTCCATAAACAATTGACTCTACATTTACTAGCATTACAACAATCTCATAAAAAGCACCTATACCTTCATATGGATAGGTCCGTTCGAAATATTATGTTCTTTGAGATACATGAAATTTTGTCTGGCTTTTACATAAATATACTATAATATTATGTTGACAGTATTGGTCAACTTTAAATGGGTATTTTATACAAAATATAAAACCCGTAAATAACATTTCATCTTTATACTTCGATTTCAAAACTTCAAAATGCTTTTCTATTCGGACGAAAATTTTCCTTTTGTCCAAATCCAATCCTAGCTGTCGCTTCTACACAATTGACCGTCTAATCTATGTCCAGTTGGGGCAGTAGTTGCGAACTATCGCACTCGACCGCGCGAGCCACCGCCCTAATAAAGAAGGAACATTTTTTACACGAACATTACCGAACATTGCCGAAGATTACTTACGCGCGAGCGCACCCCCGCAAATAATAAAAGTATTTGAACTGTGCGTAATCGTGACTGCTCATATGCTGGCTACGGCAATAATAGTTTCATTATGTTTGTAGTAAACATACGGAAAACTACAGTGCTTTAAAACTAACTCTACACAAAGAAATTATAAGCTGAGACTATAAAATACCTGGTTTATTTTCAACGATGATTTCATGTAATGTTCGCTGTTATTAGGAATTCATTAAAGTCTAACAAAAAGTCTCGTTACCATAAAAACCTCGCAACACATTCAGACCATTGTAACGTGCACGATCACCCAGACACAGAAAAAATGATTGTTTTTAAGTGCGGCGATCAACCCAACCACAGTGACTGCAGCAACCTGCTCGGTGCCCAAAAAACCACTAAAACAACAGCAGTTTATACAATCGCAGGTCGTTAGCTATAGAGCTGATTGACTAGATAATCGATTGAAAGAAATAGCATGTCAGCATTAATCACCACAATAGATGGCTTTATAGTTTTTTTTATGATTTTTCTTTGCCGGTGCAATCGATATACGTCTATAGAATAATAATCTTGTGATTTGTCTGATATTTATGTACAAATTATTTCTGATTCTTCGCTAGAGATAGGATGAGACTTAGTAGGAGCGCAGACTTAGAAAAAACCCTTCCTTCGCTAATAAAACTCTGGAAACGCGTGAACTATACATGGGACGTATGTTACACTTTACTAAGTTTAGCACGATGAGTACGAATTTAAAATGAAAAACAATTTTAGATTAACTGTCATACCGGTTGGACCACAAAAGTGATCTAGGTAAAACAGTCCGACAATCTCCACGCTGTACATTTCAAAAGCATTTTTATTTCACCAACATTTCACGTCACTTTTGCAGCTTCCAAACCAATCTAAAAGTCCCGATTACAAGAATAAATAATATTCATACGATTGTGTTCCCACCGAGGGGTGCGTCAACCCGCGCCGCGTAGAATTAGCTAACATGGCGGCTCTAATGTGTGCTCCAAGTATTGGGTGTTCGGTACCATGGTATGATTTAGTGGTGACGTCCCACCAGCGATAACCTTTGCTTTGATATATTGATCACGGACAAACGGGTATTTGTGAACGTTTTTATCTTACACGTTCGCGAAGGGAAATGTGCGCGGCATTGGGAAAAAATTGTGAATTTTTTACTGGTATCAGTGCGATTGCTGCGGCAATAATCATGCGTTATTTATTTCATTTTGAACAAGAAATTACTGTGGATGGAAGCTTATTAATTATTCATGTATAGGTTATTAATTACAGCTTTGTTGTAAGTTTGTAAATTGTGATTTCCGGTTAATTACTAGTGCCAACTACAGTTAGACTAGTCTACCTTCTGGAATATTAATTAAAAATCACTCAACTTATACCACGGTCTTAAAAGTATTCACGCTACGTCTACGTCTTATTTTCAATGATGAAGTAAATCGATATATTGTAATTGGTTCACTACCTAATAGATTCATAGGCACATTTGAGAGAGTAGATACCTTATAGAGGAAACTGTACTGCCTACACTTTTTAGAATTAGTTGGTATCATGTACTACTATCATGTACAAAATATTTCTAACACTCTAGTATTTCCTCTATTACGACCACACAACAAATCTCTAAAACAGCATCTTCTAAACTCTTTAATTCAGCAACGAAACAATTCGCCTGCAGATAAATAAACTGAACAAATCTTAATCAAAACACTTAAAATTCGCCGACAGCTGTTCACACTCCCAGCTCTGCCGACCTCACCGAACAGTGCAGCTGAGCACAGCGAACGTGTCACAAATGCACATACAAGCAGTTAATTAGTTATGTGATTGTGTGAGACTAGCTTCGACCGCGGCGTTGCCTGGCGTGGCCCGGCGCGGGACGGCGCACGCTGCAAATTAAACAAATGCAATGATTTGTATAAATAAATTCTTGTTCTTGCAGCGTCCACTGCGAACCAATCAAATTACTTCACTTTGTTAGTTGATTGCGCACAACGAGCAAGCTTTAATGGATGTGGCGTTTTAGCTAAGTTATTTTTTGCGGCATTTTAATTTTATGAAATGTATATTTTAATAAATAAAACCTTGCTATCAGACCCCAATAATATTTGACATCAAAGTATCTTTCTCTTATAAATAAACGCAATCTTAGCATGTCCATTGTCACGTGCAGAAAAAAAACTGATAATCCTATATCTAGTGCAGTATAATTAAATCATAACCATATCCACCGCATCCAGGCCCCACACTTCGCACCTCCACGTCCACACAGTTCGACGTCCATGTTGGCTCTTAATTAATTTATATCCGTTCTTGTCCAGGTAAAAGTAGTGTTCTATGAAAAATCGTGTTAGCTGCTACGTGACTAATGGGGCCGGCAGAGTAGTAGCACTTGTATCGTTAACAAGAGTTTATAATGTGTTCCAGGATGGAGCGCACAAGTTTCACCTATTTGTTGGAACGATTCAAGGCCGCCGGCGATCGCTGGGGCTTCCAAATTCAAATGGCTCAAATTTGCGGTTAAGGGGAGCGTTCGGTTTCGTTTTGTGCTTAAACTAAACGAAGTAAACTAATTCGGTGATTTGTTAAAAATACGGCAAAAGTTTTGATTGCTCTGATTTTTATTTCGAGGATTATCTGAATCATTAAAGTGGCTTTACTAACTCAGAGTCTGTCACGATGGTTTTGCACTCAGAAATGGTGACAATTTCACAGATACCTAAATACACGGGAACTGCATCATCAGAATGGTTTCTTAGAACAAATAATGAACTATTCTCCTGAAACATAACATACAAATACACGATATATCATTTCTAAACTAAGTTCAAATCTTCCGTTTTGTTTTTACCTATAAAAACGGAAGATTTACGCATAAGAATATTGTATACGATCCAATATACTTTAAGGATGAACACGTGACTTCAATATAAGAGACACTTTACCTAACTTTATACCTTTACGTCTAGTCTCCTCGTAGCCTGGCGAGAGTTGAATATGAAATCTAAGTTTATCTTCGCCATTCAGAGTCAATAAGTTAGAGCTTATATTATACTTGGTTGAGTATTACCAAGTTACGTCATTCTAAGTGCCTAGTATTCTAGGTTCACTAACAGACTTAAGTCCTTTTGGTTAGGTGTTTATAATTCGTACGTGACATCTGAATTTCTCATAAGGGTAGGCAGAGATACCCCGAAAAGGCTACTTAGATTTTTTTACAAAAATCTCAACTACCCTCACTAACTGTTCTAATAAGTTTTGGACGTCCTGCGGCCAGATGGACCGATGACTGGAGAAGGGTTGCTGGTAGTGGCTAGGTGACGAAAACGGGAGAGCGGACCTTGTGGTGTGCGGGGAGGCCTACGTCTAATCGGCTGAGATGATGTGAACTAACTGAAGGATCTAACTCAACAGCTTTCGTTCAGTAATATAGATTAATCGTACCTCTAACTAGTCTAGATCCCCATACTTACACAACAACCAAAAAGTTACTAAAAGCCGCATTTGTCTGTTTAAACATTTCCAAATTTTTAATTCTTTAATTTCTAATTCAATTCAGATTTATTTACAACTAGACTTGACATGAGAAACATCAAAAGTTACATAGAGTACAAAGCTTTATTTAAAACAAATTACTTTGTTATTTTGGAGCTGTATCCTAATAACCTAAATAAATCAATGCCTCATTCCTACTCGTATATTAGCTTTTAGTACCCCTGGACCCGGTGAAATGAGACCCACTTCTAGCAGTAATTTAAACCTAACAGCCGACTGCACGTAGTACTGAGTATTTACCTGAATGCAATCAAACAACTTACTGTGTAACTGCAACGTACACCGGTAACAAAGTAGCTGCGTTTTGATTGAGTTCACTTAGTTCTCCTTTACATTCTGTGGTAATTGCCACAATTGTATTCTGGTGTACCCATTGGTATTGTTATTGCAACTATTTGCAGGAGAATGAGCAATCTGCACGCTTGGTTATCAAAAGGACTATTGCAACATCTATATATATAAAAGAAAGTCGTGTTAGTTACTCCACTTATAACTCAAGAACGGCTGAACCGATTTAGCTGAAAATTGGCAGGGAGGTAGTTTAGAGCCAGGAGAAGGACATAGGATAGGACTTTTTATCCCGTTCAACAGCATTCCCGTGTGACTTGACATGAAACGTCAGTCATTATAAAACGTGGTATAACAAAAAAGAATCAGACTTGGAATAACAAAACCGTATAATGACAGATGATGCAGATTACTTACAGATGAACTTCTGAAGTAAAAATCATCACGCTATATCCACAAGGAACTGAGCAGTGAATCATGACATGTATAGAAACGTCTATTTTAAACATACTGCTATGTGTCATCGTAGCGCGGCGGTTTAACGATCGCCCCACGAGTTATGCACAGTGAGATCGATTCTTGCCGAAAGTTTACTTTTTGCGTTAGCTTTAATTTCTTTTTGCATGTTTTTTGACTTAAATATCAATAAAAAGACAATTATAACATATATTTTAACATAATATTATTACGAACAATTTCCAGTAAATTTTAAATATTTTTTTTCTACATTAATAAATTTGTAAATTCACCATTTCAAATAAGTGATGTCCGACCAATTCTGAAGCTAACAACTTCAACTCTAATTCCCCTTGCATAAAAGAAGATTGATACACAAAAAGATTCCCGAAACAATTCGCCACTGAAACTACACACGTTGACAACAGATGGGTTGATCCATACTCACCTGTGCTTTCTAGGACGTTTCAAACACACATCAATGTTGAATCGTGTTCCAGCGTCGAGTCAATTAAATACATTTTCAAATACGTAAATAAGGGTAGTGACCAGGCAACGTTCGCTTTGCAAAGCACTGATCGGGATGAAGTGACCAAGTACCAGTCTGGTCGCTACATTAGTACTTCAGAAGCAGTTATTCGCAAAGCTGCTTCTCTGCTGGCGTTCTCTATACATGATCGGTATCCAACGGTCGTATTTGGACGTCCATTTAGAGAATGTATTAGACCGATTGGAAAATCCCCGCCAAACAACACTCTTGGCATTTTTACGTCTCTGTGAAGAAGATCTTTTTGCAAAGTCACTTACGTATGATGAGGTGCCGTCGTACTATACATACTACAAGCAAAGAGGTGTATTTAATCGGCATCGACGTGGTCGTATTGTCGAAGGGTTTCCGGGAATCTTTATGGACACTGCATTGGGAAGGGCTTACACTGTGCATCCAAATAATGCCGAGTGCTTTTATTTGCGGCTATTGCTTCACATAGTATAGGGGCCAACGTCATTTGCATTCTTAAGGACAGTTGATTGCATGGAGTATCCGACATTTCGTGCAGCCTGCGTAGCACGAAATCTTCTTGATGGTGTCCAACACTGGGACAACACTCTCCTGGAGACTAGCGTTAGTGATAGCCCAAGTCACCTACGACATTTGTTTGCCGTCATGTTGGTATTCTGCGGTATTGCAAACCCGGTTTTGTTGTGGGAAAAATATTGGCGTCATTTCTCGGAGGATATTTCATAGGCTTTAAGGCATACTATTGAAGGAGAATCGGAGAAACTGATGATGTCCACACTCTCTTTAAATGTAGTCTACTGAGGACAAAACTACGAACGTAGTTTAGAGAAATATAATAATAATAATAATAAGTGGCGAGTCACCGTCTGCTAATATACTGCATATTATATGGTTAAAGGCAGACGCCGTTGTTATTCAGAATAAACTAAAAATAACCATTACACGAAACATCCCAACACAATAGACCAAATCATTTTAGTATCCATTTTTCTCAATAGTCCTGCACCTTTTGGGGACTTTTCATGGCTGTTCTGTTATAGAGCAGTTGTGTGGTGTCCCTAGCTGGTGTCCCATCCCCTTTTAGATTAAAGTTCTCAACGGGCCTCTGCGTGTTGGACCTGTGTCCCCACGTAAGTCCGGGTATCTTCCGCATGGCTAGCCCGAGTAAATAAGATGAGATACAAATATAATGAATAATAAATTCATTTATTCAGGTAATTTTACACCCGTTGCCACATAATGTAAATGCATGCCGTCAATGTAGTACATAGATACAGTAAAACAAAGGTGCATTCAAAATTGTATGTGTATATTACTTATAAGCAAACCAATCATGTCAATAACTTTCCTGTTAGTCACTCAATATTCACCGATTATACCCACAAAATCGATATAGCAAGTAAACTAGCCCCATCTTAATTTGAAAAATACCTTTATCATTAAAATACTATGTATATTCCTTTCGATAAGTAATTTATAGTGTTTTCCACTTACTTGCAAAATCTGATTATATTCTACTGGTGTTTTTATCTGAAATTTACGCGGACGAAGTCGCGGGTAACAGCTAGTTCTATATAATAGGTACATATATTCAATCCAGTTTGTTTTCTGTATTTCGTGAGATAGATAAACGCTCAGATTCTAATTTTTCGGCGGTCCCCACAAATTATAATCTAATTGTAATTTGTTCTACAAGTTCCTGATATAAAGGAGATAAAATGTATTTGTGGCAGGGCGCTGTTGATCTTGCCTTAGCTACTCAAACGACGCAATAGTAGTAAGCAATAGCTTAGCCCAAAAAAAGGCAAAGAGCAGACATTCCAATCCACAGACACATATCTCAGGCGGACCTCGTTCGACACCCACAGTCCAACACGGACCAGTTCCACAAAACAATCATGGCTTTCTAAAAGACTACATATTTCGAATGCCCACAAAAAGGTAGGACATTAAAATAAATCTAGATTTCTGAGAAGTCCTGGGGTCTGTGACCCGCTGGACAAAAAGCCGTCTGGCAACACTATTGTTTGTTTAAGGTATTGTCGCCTCGCTGTGTCTGTCCGCTGGTTTGATTGATGATGCTAGATATTAGTATACCTACTACCTAGGTAGGTATAGCCTTCTATTGTCAATGATTGTTGGAATATTTTAATACCTACCTACCCATTATAATATTTGTGTAGCTACTTATAATATATATAGAGCACTGTAATAAACGCATGCTCCGATTTATGCAAATCTGTAGAGTCGTTTGACACTGGTAAAGCTGCATACATTTGAAGCATTTATATAAATAACGTTACTATCGTTGTCAACATTATCACATTACTAATTAATATATTATTTTATACGAACAATTTGTTCCCTCACCTTTCCGCTCAGTTTTCCGGTGTCGTATCAATCAAACGATGCATTGCGTCTTCTCAGTCAATGCTGCTACTTCCAAACTACCTTCAATACCTACTTATACATATGTTGTCTTATCCAATCTTCCAAATACGTCCCTCTAATCCATCCATCCGTCTTTCATCCGTCCTCCTCAGCCCAACACACTTCTATCTCAGATCTTATCCAGTCTTATACTATACATATCTATAATTTTACACATACCTATCATCTATACAGCCGGCTAAGTGCGACTGCTGAGCATGAGGTCCTGGGTTCGAATCCCGGGTCAGTCAACGTGTTTTTGGGTTATCCGTTTGATTGTTAATAGCAGCACAGAGTCTAGATTTGTACCCTATTGGTGGCAATAGGCCCACATATTACATTGGGACTATAAACATGGCTGACGAAATGTGGGCGTACTATAATACACACCACTGCCTTCCCCTTCGGGGAATGCTCACGTGATGTTATGTTATGTTTATCATCTACACATACACTGATGATATATTTAATATTGCAATTATCATACAAGAGATATCGAAATTTTTGCAATGACCTCTTAAGAAAGGTCAAATGCAAATATGATAAAAGTGTGCTAGAAAAGGCAGGGACAAATACTAAACAGATCTGGGAGCATATTAAAAAGGTGACACATTCTACGTCACAAAATGAATCGTCCTCTGGTTTATTAAAATTACATTCATCCCATTTGGAATCTGCTAACTTAGCAAATAATTACTTTATTAATGTCGGTAAGCGCTTGGCGGAAAAAATTCAGAGTCAGCCACAGTCCCTAACAAGCATTCCTTTTACCAATAACACTACTCTAACATCTTTTGTATTAATGGATACTGACGAGATTGAGGTGGAACAGATTATTATGAATTTAAAAGACGATTGTGCGGTAGGATGGGATAATATATCGAATAAAATCATCAAACAATTTAGACACATTTTAGTTCCTCCTCTGACTTATATTTTTCGTATATGTCTATCCAAAAGTCACTTTCCCCAGTGTCTAAAGAAAGCGATTGTAATCCCTGTTCATAAATCGGGCAGTAAAGAACAATTGACAAATTATAGACCTATTTCCCTACTGCCTACTATTTCGAAGATATTAGAAAAAATTATAAACAAAAGATTGATGAAATATCTAGCGAAACAAGCAATACTGTCTGCGAGGCAATTTGGTTTTAGACCGAAACTATCAACTGCTGATGCTGTACATCTTTTGACTGACCACATAGCACAAGAACTTGACAAAGGAAACCATACAATAGGTATCTTCCTCGATCTCGCAAAAGCCTTTGACACAGTTTCAATTCCTATCTTGTTGCGCAAACTTGAAGCTATAGGCATAAGAGGTGCTCAGCTAAAACTTTTTAAAAGCTATTTAGAAGACCGCTCGCAATGTGTAAAGATTGGTGATGTTCTCAGCGATAGTGAAAATACCACTTCCTTCGGCGTTCCTCAAGGAAGCATTTTAGCTTCTACGCTGTTCCTAATTTACATAAATGATCTTTGTAATCTAGAAATAGAACATACCACTATTATATCTTACGCTGACGACACGGCCCTTCTATTTTCCGCTGATTCTGAAAAAGAAGTGTACAGGCTTGCGCAACGCGGGTTTGATGTTGTTAATAAATGGCTTCGACATAATTCACTAACATTAAATGCAGAGAAGACAAATTATATAAAATTTTCAATGCGCAAACTAACATTACCAGATACTAACTCATCATTATATGCTCATCTTTGCGTCTACACCACAAATAACAAATGCACCTGTCCTAATATAAAATTAACAAATAAAATAAAATACCTAGGTGTGATAATAGATGAAACTCTGTCCTTCAAACAACATATTGAATCTGTAAATAATAGAATACGAAAACTTATATTTATTTTCAAGAAGCTGCGCTATATTGCAGACTTAAAAATAATAAGACAAGTTTATTTTGCTCTATGTCAATCCATAATAACATATTGCATTACCACATGGGGCGGAGTGGGAAAAACATTGTTACTGACCACGGAGAGAGCCCAGCGAGCAGTTCTTAAAGTTTCTACTTTTCGCCCTTTCCTTTACCCCACTAACTTACTTTATAAAAGTTGTGAAGTATTAACAGTTAGGCAGTTATTTATAATGAATACTGTATTAAAACAACACACAGGCCTTCCGTACAACACTGAATACTTGTATAAAAGACGGAAAGACAGAGTTTGCCCACAAAATGTAGTCCTACAGCATGCTTTTGTATCTAAATTTTATGTGTTCCTTGGGCCGCTGCTATATAATAGACTCAATGAGTTGGCAAACATCTACACCCTGAACTATAATAGATGTAAGATGGCTCTAAAACCGGTCCTACAAAGTATGTCCTACGAAGATTCAGAGAAATTACTAATTGTGTTAAAATAAGTACTTTTTATTTTTTATTTAGTCTCTGGATAAAAAATTATAATAATCTATTATTTATTATGTTCTAAATTCAAATTCAAATTCAAAATGTTTTTATTTCATATAAACCTATTACAGGCGCTTATGAAACGTTAGGATGCTAGATGCACGGTTCCAAAATGTCATTCCAATGGAGAAGAACCGGCAAGAAACTCCAGAGGTTACTCATTTAAAAAGAAAGATGGTACAAATTTGTAAATTTACATATGTAGTTTCATTATGCGACAACAAAGCAAACTAATAGTGATAGAAGGGAAAAAAATAACAAATTGGGCCAAAAACCCACGGTGCAATTAAAACTACTAGCTATCACTATTCATTACATTGTGGTCACATTTACAATATTGATGAAGACCTGGAATCAATTATATAAAATAAATTGCCCGAAAACTGGGCAGAGGTAGAGGACCTACGAAAGTAAAGGAGAAGATAAGGGTCTTCAAAACATTAAGCCATAATAAGAAAGGGATAATGGTGTTACATTTGCCAGGGAAGCCACATGTGCAGAAGACATTAACTCCAAGCTGTTCTATCATCAACATAATCTTTAGTTTTATAATAAGCTTTCTTGATTAAAATTGCTTTCACGCATGTTTTAAATTTCTTACCGGTAAGATCAGTTATCGTTTTTGGCAGTTTGTTATAAAAACGTATACAATTACCGAGAAATGATTTGGAGTTAGTTCTTGCTAACCTATATTTAGGCACTACTAATTTATGTTTGTTTCTAGTGTTTAAACAATGATAATCGCTATTTATACTAAAATTTTGCAAGTTCCTACGCACGTACATGATATTTTCTAGTATGTATAGAGATGGAAGGGTCAGAATATTGATTAATTTAAATTTTTCCCTAAGAGACTCGCGTGGGCCCATATTATAGATGGCTCGTATAGCCCTTTTCTGTAAAACAAAAATAGAATTGATTTCGGCCGCTGACCCCCACAGCAGGATGCCATAAGACATAATGCTGTGGAAGTACGCAAAATAAACCAATTTAGCTGTTGCTTCTACACTTTACATTTATAACTATTTGTACCTTTAAGATATGTGATTATTTTTATGTTACCTATGTGAGCCCTTATTGCCTGAAACACAGGACTACCTAGTTCAGGCATGTTACCCCTGTTAAGATACGTGTATTTATTTTAAGTAAAGCGCTAATTATATGTTACTTTGTGAATAAGTTTTTTGGAAATAAATTATTATTATTATTATCGGGAACATTTTCTGTTTCATAGCTTGCTAGCTAGTTAAACCACATTTACGGGCCTAAGCCAAGTAAATGCAGTGTGTGGTGTGTATAATTTACGTTGAGGGTGTGATGTGATGGGAGGATGAATCATTTTCGTCTATTTGCAAGAACTTTCTCACAATTCTGCATGTATTTAGGATCGCTGCTTTCTGTAGGGTTATGTAAATTGTTTCTTTCAGGTCCAGTAGTTTTAAACTATGGAGAAGATGGTTGGGGATTACGCCTGTGGTAGAAAGTACTATAGGGACTACATACACTTTCTCTTGTCGCCAGATTCTACAAACTTCATCCTTCAGTTCCGCGTATTTATTAATTTTTTCAGAGATCGTCTTCTGTACATTATGGGTGTTGGGAACTGCTATATCGATAAGGTAAGTGATTTTTTTTATTTTATCTTGTAGGGTTATATCTGGCCTATTGTAGTGTATGGTCCGATCGGTAAGTATGGCTCGATCAAAGTAGAGTTTGTGTGTAGTGTTTTCTAAAATAGTTTGTGGAGTATATTTGTAATAAGGTGTGTTCGTGTTTTGTATGAGTGTATATTTAAGTGCTAGTTTCTGATGAATGATGTTAGCGACTTGGTTGTGTCTGTGTGTGTAGTCTGTCTGTGTGAGTGTAGTGCATGCCCCTGTGATGTGTTGGATGGTTTCTGATTGGGTATGACATTTACGGCATTTATCGTTAGTTATGGTAGGGTCTTTAATAATAAATTTTCTGTAGTTTTTGGTATTTATAATCTGGTCTTGTATAGCTATTATAAATCCTTCCGTCTCTGGAAACAAGTTACCTACTTTCAGCCATTTATTTGATGCTGCTGTATTTATATGTGACTGTTCTAAATCATGAGGGTGGCGACCGTGAAGAACCTTCTTTTTCCAGTTATCTAATTTTTCCTTTTGGGGGTCTATATCATTACTAGGCAATACTATTGTTTGGTCGCTAAGATTAAGAGGTGTGTAATTATGATCATTATGTGTTATGGCCTTATGTATGTCACTTGTGCTAGATTTCTCAAGGAAGAATGCTTTAAGTCTGCTAATTTGCTTCTGCCAAAGGGAATGGATATCTATAAGGCCTCTTCCGCCATTTTGCCTCTTGATGGTAAGCCTCTCTATAGCAGACTTAGGGTGTAGGTTGTTGTGTTTTGTAAGTGTGGTGCGTGTACTTCTTTCTACAAGCTCTATGTCTGTTTTTGACCATTTGATTACTCCGAATGAATATGTTAGTATTGGTATTGCATACGTATTTAAAGACTTTATGAGATTTTTTCCGACAAGTTGTGATTTGCATAAGGTGTTAATTCTTCTTTTATATTCTGTAATTAGGGAGTTTTTTAAGGTCGTGTGGTCTAGTCCCTTAAGTTGTTTGTACCCTAAATATTTATACAAATCTGTTGGTTCCATTGCGGTTATGGTTTCGCTATTGCCAACTGGGTAGTCACCAGGTTTTATTTTGCCTCTAATTATATGGATGGTTTTGCATTTATCTAGACCAAACTGCATATTAATATCTTTACTAAATTCTGTTGTTGTGTCTATTAACTTTTTCATATCCTTTTCAGATTTTGCGTACAATTTAATATCATCCATATATATTAGATGGGAGATGGTAATTTCCTGCATTGGGTGCTTAAGGCTATACCCAGCTTGGCATCGTTGTAGCATGAAGGATAGGGGGTTCAAAGCAAGGCAGAACCACAGTGGACTCAAGGAATCTCCTTGATAAATACCTTTCCTAATAGATATTTCTCTAGTGTTCACCGAATTTTTATGAGAATTTAACTGTAAAGTGGTTTTCCACTGAAGCATTACGCTACGCAAGAAATCTATTATTTTTGAATTTATTTTATAAATCTGTAATATTTTTAGTAACCATGAATGGGGAATACTGTCAAAGGCTTTTTTATAGTCTATATAGGTGCAATGTAGGTTTCTGTTTTTACTGGTAGCATGTTTATGAATTGTAGAATCTATGACTAATTGTTCCTTGCATCCCATGTGGCCCCGCCGGCACCCCTTTTGTTCTTCTGCTATTATATGGTGTTGTTCTGTGTGGGACCTGATTCTAGAAGCAATTGTTGATGTTAAAATTTTGTAAACTGTAGGTAGGCACGTGATTGGTCTGTATTGGGAGGACTGTGCTGAGTATTTATCTTTCGGAAGCATGTAAGTTATTCCTGTAGCTATGAATTCTGGTAAGTTCTGCTTCCCTAAAATTATGTCTGTAAAATTTTTTGCTAATGACCTATGTAAAGAAAATAATTTTTTGTACCAGAAATTATGTATTTTGTCTAGTCCCGGCGATTTCCAGTTATGCAACTTAGCTGTAATTGTTGCTATATCGCTCTCTGTTATCTCAACAAATTCCATTTCATTTATTGTAGACCATCTTGTTGCCTCTTCAGTTATCCATTCTGCTCCATCGTTGTGCTCCACTTGCTCCTCCCATATGCCAGACCAAAAAGTTTCCAATTGCTCTTTTGTAGGTGTTACTATATTATCCTGAGCAGAAGTGTCAGACTGTGGTTTTGCTAGGTTCCTATAGAATAATTTTTCATTTGTACTAAATAAGGTGTTGTCATTTTTACGTTGTTGTGTTTTCTTATATCTTTTTAATCTATGGACTTTAAGCGCTAATTTTTGTTTCAGAGTATCTAAAAATTCTTCAGGTGTTCTGTTGTTATTTTCATGTCTGGTGTGCATAATTTTGCTTTTAAATATTGCTTCTACTCTCTTAATTACTTTATTCGATCTATTATTATTAATATATTGAGTCAGTCTACCACAATCTGCTCTAAGTCTTTCTATATCATTTTCTAGTCTCAGTTGCCACGCAGGTTTATTATTATATCTAGGTCTTATATTTCCGTTGTATTCGGTTACTCTAAAACCTAGTTCTTCCGAAACAACTAGAGCTGTGCAATATATGAGTGTGTGTATTATTATTATTATTATTATTATTAATCACCACATATGTACGTAGTGACGCGCATTAACACTATTATGTAATTAAATTTAATTAGGGTTCCGCTAATATAGCGAGTGGCATCGCCCGCGGCCAGACTAAATAAGTTACAACTGAACTAATCGTGGCTGTAACCAAACTAATATTAAGCAATTTATAAAACCGCTAAATCTACGTATACGAGGAATGAATTATAATATTAACCTATACAGGAAATTATTTTTGTAATGTATTTTCAGCGACATACATTACAAAAAATTAAGAAATAACGCAAACAAGCATAAGTTTAAAATAACCACCAAGAAGTGGTTAGTTCCAATTTAAATGTAATTTACTCGGCAAGTATATTTTAATAAAAGAACACCATAATTAATACACCCTTACCCCTCTGACCTCCTTCTCCCTCATATCTAGCTACGACTACGACCCTTAGACGCGATGTTTAGCCCTAACTAAACCGTGTATGACGCCCGCTAATTAACTTAATTACACATTACACACCCCAACTGACGTACAAACATGGAAATAACCCAACTTACCCTCCGAGGGCTTTTTACAAATAAATTCTGAAAGAACTAAAACGCCTGCAAATATTTTAAGAGCAAAAACGTGGGACAGCGAAATTGGGCTATGTTGAAGACTAATTAGTGTGAGCCTTTGAGGGAAAATAGTTTTAAATACCACTCTACGTTATAAAACTTCCTAAATAACATTATGTACGATTATTTATGGTCGTACATTCATAAAAATAAAATGATTAAGGTATGTATAATAGTGGAAGCCATATGAAATTATGCATTTGCTCTTATATTGATTTTCCGCCACGAATGCTGTTTTTCTATTTAGTAATACAACTTTAGAGACCCATGTACTATAGGCAGTGCCGGATTAACCACGTAGCAAGAGTAGCAAATGCTACGGGCCCCGCGCATTTAGGGGCCCCGCGCACCAATGCTTTCTGACCGTAAATAATTTTACATTAAAAACTAGCTTATGCCCGCGACTTCTGTCTTTGTTAACGAAGAAGGTGAAAATAATATTTTTATATAATACGTACGTTGAGGAGCTATTTTAGGTGCCTATATCAGGCTTTTATCAGTAAAAGTGGAACTTATTATTTTGCTGCGATGTTAATTTAAAACTGCGATATCTTCCTAAGATATTCAGTGAAATTCAATGATGTAAAGGGCAATTTAGTTTAAAATTAAAAAGTTATGATGAATACTGTATTTATTTTGATAAGGATTAATATCATGTTTATAAAAAAACCTTCGGAAAAAAGGTTATATAGAGCCAAACTTAAAAGATAGACATATGCTGTTGCAGACTTATTTTTAGAACTTTTAAAGGGAACAGAACTGTTATACATAACTTTTGCAAATCTTTAAGGGTTTACGTAGCGCACGCAGCGACATCTCACAGAAGGAAAAATAAACTCCCGATTTTGAAACATTCTTCATTGGTGCTCCGCTCCTATTGACCGTAGCGTGATGATATATAGCCTATAGCCTTCCTCGATAAACGGGCTATCTAACACCGAAATAAATTTTCAAATCGGACCAGTAGTTCCTGAGATTAGCGCGTTCAAGTAAACAAACAAACAAACTCTTCAGCTTTATAATATTAAAATAATAATATAGTATATAGATAAAGGGCAATTTTGTTTTTAATCAAACACTTGTGATGAATAACGTATTTATTTGGATATGGATTTATATTCATGTTTATAAAAACACTTTTGCAAATAACGCATTATTTTTGAACAAATTTGGTAAGCATAAAAAACGTTATAGTGAGCCAACCTTAAAAGATAGACATATGCTGTCGCGGACTTTTTTTTAGAACTTTTACGGAAGAACAATTCTGTCCTACGTGATTTTGGCGAATCTTAAACCGTTTACGCAGCGCACGCAGGGGAAGCTGTCGAATGGAAAAAAATCAACCCGATTTGAAACATTCTTCATTGGTGCTCCGCTCCTATTGACCGTAGCGTGATGATATATAGCCTATAGCCTTCCTCGATAAACGGGCTATCTAACACCGAAAGAAATTTTCAAATCGGACCCGTAGTTCCTGAGATTAGCGCGTTCAAGTAAACAAACAAACAAACAAACTCTTCAGCTTTATAATATTAATATTATATTATATATAATATATATTATATATAATATATATTATAATTTATAATAAATATATATATATATATATAATATATATATAAATATAATATATATATTATAATTATATATTATAGTATAGTATAGATTTTGCCCAAATTCAATCCAGAAAAGTAAGAGTTTTGTTTTATTTAATAACCTAAATAAAATCAGGGGCCCCTTGATAGAATTTGCTACGGGCCCCGCGCTGGCTGGATCCGGCCCTGACTATAGGTAGTACCTACAGAAGGTTAGATCAATCAATTTCTGACTAATTATATTGTAATGATTATTATAAATTGTTTATACATTTAAAAAACAAATTAATCTTCAATCTAGTCTTGATCGCTAATATTTTATACTACACTCAAACCTAAATAAATTATATCCGACGTAGTTTCATGAAACATATTTCTTGTAAAATTCCTGTATTGAAATCATTAGGTACTACCATAGATCATTGATATCTCATATTTCGCAACACATAAAGCTAACATACCATAGCGTAACATAAATGGGTAGGCAGTAATGATTTGTAACAAACAATAATCATATCCGGCCGAGGATCGAACCCCGGCCTATAAATCACGACACGGCGTATTAACCACTGCGATGACCTTAGCATTGGGGCGATGCCTGATGTATGTGAAATATTATGTATTTGTGGGATTTATATAAAGACAAACGCTATTTATTTGTTCTTAACCGGTTAGCTAGATTATAATTAGTGCTTTAATCAAAGTTTTTAGTAAGCATGGCTAAGTATGTAGCAGTTTTCATTAGCATAATTATAAGCATCCAATTAGGTTATACATTTGTGGAGATATCTTCTAATCATAGGTACTTACCCGATATTTATTCTGGTTCTCATTTTGTCAGTTGTAATAAGGTCTAATAGCACATCAATGACAGGAGTTAACAGGGAATATGATATTTATTTTAGAATTCTAGATGTCCATTGTCAATAATGGACCTAAATTACATTATCTGTGGTACACTTCAGCCTAATCTCCCGTGGCTACATCGTCAATCGAGCCAGGTCTCAGTGAGTGGTCCGCCGCATCAAATGACGATTGAAACTGATTCGTATCGTCATTATGTTAAATGATCGGCCCGTGGAGAGCTCTCAGGTAATCCAAATGCTTATTACTAAGCACATGCACATGCATGCCAATCTGATGTCTGTTTAAGGGATATTGCACATTAGGGGAATTCAATTTTACATATTACTGTAATAATATTAAATTGATCGCTAAATATTCCAGTCTTCAAACATTTTGCAGCGCTTGGCACGTTATTAGATTGAGGAACTACATAAAACATTAAGATCAGTTCAGTTAAATAAATAATTGTAGGTAAGATAAATAAGTTAGTAACAGTTAAAAAAAATTGTGTAATTAATAATAATAATGAGGTTTTAAGAATCTCAGGATACGATGTCCATCAGTGAATTGCGTCTCATCCTATACCAGTCACCCTGCCCACCACCCGCTCTCAAGCTAGCTTAATAATTAAAGTACCAGTAAATCATAAGTTATCAGACGCACCGAGTATTCGCCACCTGATCTAGTGCCACCCGTAATTACTAATTAGCCCTAATCAATCACCTCTCAATTAATGAGACGAGCGTACTTGTGTGTACTACATAGTTACGTAGCCACTTGTGTAATTACATACTGCTAGCTAATTATTACATGTTATCATAACTTGTAATTAAATATCTAGCATATATGTATAGCCTGTGATATATACAGACGCATCTTATATACTAAAGGTATTAATAGTACCTACTACAAATGAGCTTTTAACTCTGGTATATATGTATGTATTTTAAGAAACTTCGGCAAACAAATAAACAGTATTAGCAGTTGCGTGTTGCATTTTGTTAACAAACAATAATTTCATGTAGTGTTAAAACAATAACAACATCGATAACGAAGTTCACGCTGTTCCGTACGTTCTTTTAAAACTAACTGTGCAATGATTGTTTGAACGAGTATTGGCTAACTCAAATATGACAGGCGCGAAGTGGGAGATATTTCATTCGTTTTTATGAATGAGTTATTTTAATATCTAAATATCTACTATAGACTTAGTGTTGACCATTAAATTTCGTTTTCTGAAAAGGTATACAATATTGTGCGTGCAATATCACACATTCACCTTATAATATATTGGTCGTGATGACCAACAAACTAAATTCTGAATAGCTTACAAGTACATTACCTATTTTTCAAGGCAAATACAATCTATACTACGCAATGGGTCTACTATAAAATTATTGACAAGAATATAAACGCAAACGGTAATCACGGCCAATAGCCGTCGTACTAAAACGTCTACTATTAAGCTGTAACATCTATATCTAGTTAACGAACCCATTGAGAAAAGGCCTCGTAATTAATTTTCGGCCTTCCAAAGACCACTCTATTTTGGACCTTAAAAGTATAAACAAAGCCTCTAATAACAATTAATACAAACACCACGGGTCCCCGAGCCGTTACTGGAGATAGGGTACAACTTAGCGCCGGCCACAGCTATCATATGCAATATTTATAGGGAGCATTAGCAGGTAGATAGGGTGAGTAATGCCGGTCGAACTGGGGACATTTTTGCACGTACTGTGTAGGTGTGTGGGGCGAGGGAGGACGGCACGGCGGTTGTATCTACTGGTTATATGTACTGATGCTGATTTTCTAGCTGTTTTTCATATGAGCTAATTGCCTCATGAGATTAGGTCATGCCGTAGAGACGGGCTTGTCAGGATGTGCGGTTAACCGTCCGGGGTGAGCAGTATCTACTTAGGTTTTGAGACTTGTAAAGGCTCTCCAATTTCTAACAGTTCGCTTATTTTTTTAATTTTCTTATTATTTAGCTCATAAACTAAACTGTTTTAACAATAACGATAGCATTAAACACAGGTCCTCAGAAAACTATAATCGCAGTTTTGAGTTGACACACACCGCGGTAGCCCGTACCTTGGCCGCTTCTCCCTGTTCGGTTATTCCACCAGATTTGTAAACAACCGCCGAGGTTATTGTCGTATGACAGTGCCGCCATTTTTACTTTATCTTCTGCAAATTTCGGCCAGCGTTACCGCTAAGTCCGTACTCCCATTAACGTCCCATCTCGGGTTTAACAATTAACGCCGGGATAAATGGTTGGAACACGAAACGATAACTGCAAACGTTACGGTTTAAATCTACGTGTTCAGTGTACACTCGCGTGAAATTTATTGTCTAGATAATGCTGCGAATTGAATCCGATAGTAGAGGTCGCCGGTGTGTCATGGCGTCATGGAAAAAGTACGTAAATCGATTTTAATGTTCCAGTATTCGAATAAAGGTGTCAGCGGGGGTTTGAATTGAATGTTCATGAAATATGGTGGAGTCGGTGAAGTATCATAGTGCTGGAAGTCATGTGAAGTAGGTACGAATAGGTAGTAGAGCAGTAATAATGTAGTAAGGTGTTATAATTCATCTTAAAAGTTTTTAAAGCCTATATCTTTCTCCGTAGAATACATCTTGCAAGTGTGAATATACAAATACACCAAATCAGTAATCAAGTTTTCAAATAGCCTATATAAAAATCTATCTGTATGCCTCTCCTTCTCCCCAACAACCCCACACACACCATAAAACCGAAACCATACACAATGGACACCACGCAGGCCGTATTTGTTCGCGCCTCGCCTCGAGGCAAAAGGCGCGGTACACTTAGATCCCAATACCTTATTATTGTATACAAAATAAGGTAAATTGCGTTTATAACGTATATAGATTATGTAAATACAAAGTTTTGAGGGATAGTGGCGTGTGTACAACTTATCTCGTTGTTAGGGCTTGGGTTCATTTCCTGAATGGATAAAATATTTTTCTCTCGTAATGTCCGTGATCATAAGTTCAGAGTGGTCACCGATAATGTTGTGGCTACGACTCATGGAGTATACTACCATTTTTAACAAATTGTAAAGCAAGCAGTGACCGACCAGTCGTCACCTATAAAGTTGTATAATTTAGTTATTGTTTATAACGTAATTATAGTCCGAGTTCGCGACCTCACTTATGATCATAGGAAAATACCGGCGCCGCTTTGCATCTCTACTATTTATGTTAACTACAAAAGTAATTGTAGGTGCAAAAAAAATATATTGCTTTCTTCTCCTAGATAACCAGTTAATCAACTTTAATTTTTTTGGCTGGGAATACTCTACCTATGAGTGAAAAGACCTCGAAACAAAGTCGGACCTTCCTTCAGACCAGTTCCATATACGATTCTAACTAGTTACCGAGTGGGATCTCAGTAACTTTACAAATGCTTCCCACCTGTCATTACTAACGGAAAGCGCGGCGCGTACTGAGCGCGTCCATATACCATTAGTGGGTAGTTTCCCGGCGGCCGCCGAAATATGTCCGTGTGCGTTCGCCCGATAACACGGGATTATGGTAAATAGTACTCGGCGAGGGATTATGGGTATTTTCCGGGATCCCCTGTATTTCAGGGATTTTTTCCCAACGAGTCACAGTGATTTTTTTATTTTATTACCTACGGACGGACAATGTGTTTTAATATATGGCTTTAGTGTTAGAAGGTCCAGGTTTGTGGGTTATCTATACATACATCGAAATTTTTACGACCACTATTTTATACATAGCCTTTGTGATTCTACTGTAAGATAGATACGTAGTTCTTTTTCACTTGGTAGAGGTACAAAACTGGAGGATTAATAAAAAGAACTCATCTTACCCCTAGAGTATTAACAGGATAGAGGTCTCTGAAGATATTGTAATTATGAAACAGTATGTGCGTAGTAAAGCAGGGACTATTTTTAAAGCGATAGGTACTACTTGAATAACTTGTTCCAAAATCTATGAAATTATATCTAAGTCACAATATTTTAATCCAACCAAAAATATGTGTTAGGTGTGTTCGCCAAGGATTTCCATGGCGTTGACCTACCTATATAACACACCTAACACATATTTTCCACTTTCGGACCATCAGCTTCAGTTCTCTCGTTAAGAACCCAAATGAACCTAAAGAAGGTAAGAAGACACCACCGCTCGTAATCTCCACCGTTCACGGCCAAATCTCTCAGATCTACGCAATCCCAGATTACCACAGCACATAAAGCCAGCAAATTCCCATTAACTTTTTAAAAAGGTTTCTCATTAAATTTCAAACAATAGCAAACACGCCGATGTGTCTGTGGGGTGATTCTCGCCTATTTACAGAGCAGCTTACCGCGGGGACCGAAAGGGCCCAAGATTAAGCCGGATAGTTTCACAAACATTCATTCATTCGACCAGCCCCATTCACGCGAGCTTTAATAAGAGACCGACACGGTAAGCGGCTTACATTCTCAAATACCGGAAATTTAGTTTCAGTAGGTACCTACGGTTTTAAGATTGCCGATTACGGTTCTAATGCCACAGACACGCTTCACTTTAAAAGGCTTCTCTCGATTCGCTTTCAGAAGGGATTAGCAACAAAGAGTATTAAAACACAGTTTATCGGCAAACAGTTTTAATTTAAACTCGCGTACTATCCAACGGGAAAGCATGCAGATATCTGAGTAAACCTCATTGTATTAATTCAAGCGGAGCTAGAGGACTGCTGGTAAATGGAGTTCCAAAGTTAATCAGAGCCACAAACGTTGGAGAAGAAATTCTCAACGCATCGGTGGCTCTTCATTCCCGCAATAAAATAAATAATTCCTGGTCGGGGAATGTTCAAAGTTCCACTTGGTCGACCCTCGTAGGGTCCTGCCGGCCCTAATTAGGGAATGCACTCGAGTGTCCCTTCAGTTTACGAGCGCAGGTCAATAGCGGAAGGAGCCGTAGTTTAGCAAACGACGCCAGTTTGGATCTCCAACTACGGTCACTAATTCAACTCTATGGCTTCAATAATCATCTGCTGCATTCGTAGTTTGTTTTGGTTTCTTTTCATTATTCCCTCTAAACACTTTTAACAGGTTTTTAAGATTTATTGTGAAAAGAAAACACAAAATGAAATCACTTCATTTAACAACATTATAACTTATATTTTTTATTTTACTTCATAAGAATTGGAATTACGATCATGAACAACAACATACAAAGTGATGAGTTGATTGTAACGTATATGGTAAATAAATATATTCCCAATTTTTATCTAACGTACATTTAGGACGACTACTTTGTCTTTAAGATGTTTACGTAATATCTTGTGCCTTTCACGAATAATACCCGTATATGTACATAGATCCATATTAATAGTCCCAATTTTCATAATAATTTCCTCCGTAATATAATAATTGAATCCTATTTTAAGACAATGTCAATCCTTTTAATTCGCCAACAATTAATTTTCATATTATTATAATTTCAAATTTTGCATTTATTGTGTATGATTTGCATTTGCTTTATGCCTAGTTTAGGCTCTTTTAAACCCGTTGGTATATATGAATACGCATTTTCCTGGGTTATCTGGTTTTAAATCCATTGCAATCTTTACTCACTGTCTTGATACCAACACATTTTATAACTTCTGGTTTGATCACATATTATTACTTACAAAACTTATACACTCACAATTCGCAATTTACTACTCTCACACTACACACTTACACAGTCACAAATCACCACAATAAAGTTCTGCTCTGGAAGCGTCGGTCGCCATTATCTATTACATCATAATCTGCGTAATTGTTAATAACTCGATTTAATGCCTGTTTTATAATATTTCTGACAGCCAAATGGCACAGATAAATAAATTAATCTGCAATACTTTGTACGACCTCCATTTCAACGGAATGTTGCCATATATATATACATTATTTATTTATTCTCTCTGTACAGATTTTATATATATATTTATGTTTTATCTATTTGCACCGGTTTGACGTCATATTGTTAGGATCGGCTATCGCTGAAAATCAGCGCTGAGACTTTGTCTTGCACGGGGTCGCAGCATTAATGCTGAGCGAGGGCCGTATTACGTGCGTGGGACGCATATACCCCCTTCATGTTAATTTTTTTTTACGTTTTTATTTTTTTTCTTTTTGTTATATGCGTTTTACTCACGTGATTAAAAATATTTTCTTTCTTTCTTTCTTTCATATACATTTATTATGACCTTGTCCATGATAACACGAAACTATTGTGACCTAAACCAGGCACCAATTTATAAAGCCCATTACCATTACATTAGGAATGAAAATTAATTCTAAACCTCATTCAATGGGTATATGATTTTCTCTGATTAGCTAAGACACGGACTACGATTACTTTGGAAATAAGGTTAGTTAAAAAAAGGTAATTGTAGACCTATTTATTCATTTCATTCTAAATCAATTAGCTCTATTATTTCTTATTATGTCCCACTGCTTAAAAGGTTTGACGGACTTCAACCTGAAGTCAAACACTACTTACTGCACTCACTCAAGGTAAGTATTAGGTACTAAAGTATCGATAACGTATCACATAACAATTGTTCTAAGGCCCTAGTCCACCGCTATCCTTTTCTCCTGTACTTCGAGTAGACTTCCCTCAAGTACTTGAGCCTGTCGTTGTACCACAGGGGCGCGGCGTGGAGCTCGGTGTCTATCACCAGGGCTGTCGGCTCCGTGCTGTTGGACGGCACCCACTTCACGGGCAGTGTGGAGCCTGCCGGTGTTGGGTCCCTGCGAGAAATAATAAATATTTGTCGTACCATACATAGTATCACTTTACAATAAATTTGATGCTTGCTAAGAAGCAATTTCTATTGCGTGATGAATCGAGTGTGTTTCACAAGCAGGATACATGAACGTAGTCAGACAAGGGACAAATATATGGCGATTAAACTAAAATTATTCCTAAGCGGGGATTGAACCCTCAACTTAGCACAAGCTTCCAGTAACTTAGCTACTGTGCTAATCGGAAAGTCTTACTAGTGTCTTACTATAAGCTTGCAATACAGGACATCATCCATTGTGGAGTCTCGTTTATAAAACGGAAAATGTCCTGCAGTGTATGCACATAATAACACCTATAATTATAACTTAAATCATTTTAAATGTTCCATTGTAATGCTACAATGATCGTAACAAAAAGAAACAATAATCAAAAATACACTTTAGAACGATTAAATTATTCCTTATTTAATTAACATAATTCGTGGGAAGTTTATCACAAGTCAGTAGATAAAGCTACGAATGCATTGTTAGATAACACTACCGTAGTGATAAATGCTTTGGCGAATAATAATTCGTTGCTGTTTTGCTTTAATTTCATACTTGAATCGAATTATCTACGCTAATCCCACATTCACTGACTTGTATACCAGTTCGCTTACTTACATAATAAGACTTTAGATTTAATGTTGAAGAATATGGCAGAATTAGTACAGAAACATCTGAGGAAATATTAGCAGCCCAGAACTTCGGAAAGTTTCACTACTAAAAGTTTTTAATACTATATAAGTACCAAAGGTTTTGATAAGCACCCTGCAAGATGGAGTTCGTCCACTTACCCATATTTCGCAAAGTTGGTCCACATTGTAGACATGTTTTCGATCATTTTCTTTTCAAAATTTGAAAATATAACATGCTGCGAAAACAAGTAGAACAGGTCGTCAGCGTGTGTGGCCCCCGGCGCCACCTTCAGCTGTCTCGGCAACATGATCTTAGGCAAGTTCCTCCAGCCTTCATACTGGAATAAGTAGTTAAAAATTGGCTGCTCACTAGTCTTCAAGAGCAACTCAGTCTCGGCCAACGATGGGAAGTTCAGGTTGACCTCTCCATACCACCTCGATATTTGTATTATAGAATCTATTGTAATCTCTTTCCCTTCCATGTACAATCTTTGCAGTTCTCTCGCTACGTTCAATTTTTCGTCTCTAGATAATATTTCCAAATTCTTTGGCAACGATTTCTCGAATTCTATTTTTGGTATCATAGTGTCGTTATCCATACCGATTATTAGTAACCCTTCTTCATTATTTGTGCCTATAATCATAGGAACTTTATTATATTCTCCTTTCCTTAAGAGATCATATGGTGATTCAGTTAAGAATGGCTCCACCCCTTCTATTGGCTTTTCTGCACATGGCGTGTAGAGTATTTCAGAAGTTATAACATTTCCCTGTGCCCTCGGTACTCTTGTTAATATAAGTTCTTCATTTGACTTGGTCATGAAGAATTCATACAACTCATGTGCATCTTGCGACTCATATAACATAACTTTGGCTAATAAACTGGCCAAAAATACTGGCCTATATTGATATGCCCAGGGGGCGAGGGCCGATCCACTTTGAGTAATGGCTTTGTGGAAAAGACCTTTTGACATTGGGGAGTATAGGTGAAAGGAGACTGATGCTGCACCAGCGCTCTCTCCAAATATCGTGACGTTATCTGGGTCTCCTCCGAGCTTCCTGATATTTTTCTGGATCCATCGCAGAGCGGCGACCTGATCCTTCATCGCAGCATTTCCGGGAGCTTCTTTGATGCCGAGGCAAAGAAATCCTTGAATGTTAAGTCTGTAGTTGATAGTGACTAGAACCACACCTTTAGGCACCAGGTAGTTTGGGCCGTAGAAGAACATATTGCCTGAACCCTTGAAGTATCCTCCTCCGTGGATGAACATCATGACTGGCAGTCGGGAGTCGGGGTGGGCGTTAGGGGGGGTGTACACGTTGAGTGTGAGGCAGTCCGTGCTCCCGACAGTAATCTGGTCGGCCACACTCTGGGTGCACCTCACGTTCTCGTTGACTGCTTCATACACTTCCTTCCATTTCGGTTCGGGACCTGGAGCCTAAAAAAATGATTTTTTTTTTACACCTTTAACAGCTGAACATACATAGATGCTAAAAGTAAACAGCCTTAATAAGAATGTAGGTGTGCTTCAACATGTCCAAACATTATATGTAATTGGATTAATGATTAATAAATAATGAATTATTTTTGGACGTAAGCACTTCTGTTCTTATTCTAAGAAGACCCACTTGATATAAATTGTATTTGACTTATCATAAATGCTGATGTCGAGACTATGTGAATTAAAGACTTTTGAGTTTGAATGTAAATGAATTGTTAGCACCTAATAGTTGTTATACATATAATACATTAATAGGTCTTTAAGCACAGTTAGAACATAGTAGAAACAATTCGAATTAACCAGCTATTACCTGGAACCTATGAGGTACGCTGGCGTACGGGATGGCGAGGTAGCTGGCATGGGAGCCGTCGGGCGCGATGCTGCCGCGCACGGGCCCGTTGCTGAGCTGGTGCATGGCGGTGGGCTGGCGCACCACGCGGCCCGCCCACAGCGACCACAGCACCAGCCACTTCACACTGTACCACGACATCACACTATTGTTCTAGTCACTGCACTTTGATATCACGTTACCTTGCTGAACACATTTTAGTTCTCCATCTAAAGGAGAGGATCTTCTTAGTTCAGACAAATTATTTTCATCAGCTCTTTATTTATACTTACTATAAAATAATCATAAATATCGTAAACATGTATTTAGTTTAGTTCGTGTTTTTTGTCACATTTCACTACACTACTACACTAAATGGGACACTGAAGTTAGCAACCAATACAGAAAGCTGTCGCCAGATCACGAAAGGCGAGACCTTTGCTCCACTTATCACTGACAAAACTGATACAACTACAGACTAAACAGCTGTTTTTGTATCATATCAAGGTGTTCTTGTTATCTACACATAAGCACACTAAGATAAGGATATAGCTAGTTACTACACATACACACATACGAGTCATTCTTGAATGGAGTTCAAACCGTATTAAAAATTGTATAAAGTTAATATTCATTAACTTTATACAATTTTTACTCTATACGTAATGGCTTAGAATATTGGCGGACTTATGGCACAGGTACATGAATTCACATATTCACACACAGGGTTGCGGATTCATTCCTAGGTTAATAACACTGCAACTTCCTGATAATGTCATCTAATTCCATGACAAAACTGACTCTAATTATTGTCAGATGTAAAATCGTATACCTCTGCCTACACCTTAGGGAAACAGAAACGTAATGATACCTATACACATAAGTTATGAAGAAACAGTATTTATGATTAGATTACAATAGTTGTCCGGTGCCAAGTAAGCAAGTAACTAATCCACGGACACTAATCGCATCAATAATAAATCGCTGGGGATCGATATGTCAAGGGTACCCTCGTGAATCGCACGGGAGACACGAACCTTTGCAATACGTGCCTGATACACTATTCTAATACATTGCATTTACTGTGTACTACAAAATCACGGAAGTAACCTCTATTCTCTTTCAAAGCCAAATATTAAAAAATAAGGTTAATTACATGTCCAAACGTTTTAAATAATGAACTCGCAACCCCAAACTCATAATTCCAGCCAGTAAGCCACTGCGATTCATAATTATCAGGTACTCTACTCGTAGATGAAGTATTCACTCATGTCAAAAATGTTGACACTTCCACAGTCCACTGGACTTGAAAACAGTTAAACTACTCTTATTCATAATCAAGGATCATACCGGCATTAACTAAACCCCGTATTAAGTCTATTGACATCTCTATTCTTTGATATACAAACAACAGTGACACGTATAATTTAATCCTTGGTTTAGTATTATATTTTTTTATGAATATACTAAATACATACGAAACTAAAATAGCAACAAATGAACACACAATAATCAAAATTCTACGAATGACGTCATAACTTGGTTTAGGTAATCTCGCGTAGGTATGCTTGTAACGTTTGGTCGCGTCGGATCAAGGTCACTTCACGGAAGAGCCACAGCCACATAACACTACGTAACACTCACATCCACCATAATATACGTCTGATCATCACACCGGCCGCGCGCACACTTCATTATTAAAACAATCGTGTTGCTGTAAAACTGGAAAATCTATATTTTCATATACTATCTTTAGTCGCAGTAACATTAATAATTCAGTGGTTCATGGGACCTTCACAATTAATTGGCTGTATAATTAATTAAGTAAGTTATTGGTTTTTATTTTTAACCATAACTTACCTACTGTCACACTGAACTTGAAATAAAAACTAAGCAGTAGACTATTTCACATTGCTATAATTTATCATTATGTTTTGTTACAAATTATGTACCTATATGTATCATTATGCCCTATTTTTTACTTTTCATCCACCATTTTTATATGTAGCAGTCGTTGTGAAATTTTGTATTTTCTTAAATTTTCCGTAACTTAAACCTCCATAATATTTTTTAGACATGGCAAGCCCGTTCCACCAGACCATCACATTCAAAACCAGTCAAACTAGTTATATTTTACATTACAATGTTTTAATTTATATCAGTCAATAAATTGTATTTTATGATAAGACTGGCTGTATCTTATGCCGAAGTAGTTTTAACTCATCATTGATTAGGACCGTGGGTATATGTGATGTCGTAAACAGTATTTTGTAATGGAACTCTATACATCATTCATGTTCAAATAGAGAATGTCTACTTTTTTTCTTGTGGTTAGCAGATTCTACCAAAGTCAAGATAAGACGGCGACGTAATAATATAATTTTATTGAACCTATATTATAATTCAGAAGAAATCCCACAATTGACGGCAAGCATACAAAAAGATGCATGTCAATTAGACACTTTCCAAAAATAATTTGTTTAGATTTAGGTTCTTCATGGTTTATCTTTCTTTCGACAATTTTAATATTTCTATTCAACATTACTTCTAATGTCTTACATTTTCTAAGAAAGTAAGTACATAACCTGGTTTTTTGTTATTTATTAAAGTACGTAATCCTTCACCCAATACAATAGGTAAGTAAACATAATGTCCAATTACTAACAACATTTAACTTTTCTAGACATTTCCACAGGCGAGTAATTTTCCAATCTACCTGCTACATAGCGCCCTATCTCTCTTTACACAAAACGGATAAGATACCTATCACTGTCCTATATTTACCAAAAACATATTTAAGTATATTTTATGGTATTGCGTTTAAGACTCGTGGTCGCAATACCAAGCGTCCAAACATTTGGTCAGGGGTAGTAGATACTACATGACATGGCATTTTTTATCAAACAAAGACTGAGTTTGAAAAAAAACCCTTGAATATTGTACAGTACTTAGAGTTACAGGTTCAAATTTCAATACATATTCCCATTTAGCGTCATGAGTCTACATAACTACTTATCGTTTGTGATTATGTGAATAGAGAACACAAAGGTCTCTTAATGAATTGAAAATATAATACTAAACAGGAATGTAAGCATTATTGTTTGGCTCTATTAAGAAATGTCGTAGGAAAACCTCGCTCGAGTCGCACATAAATAAAACTCACGGAAAAGTTGCTTCACAATCAAACAATGGTATATTTCTCAACGACTGAACACCATGGACAAAACAAACTGCACACCTACTTACTATAGGGACAATAAGCTTTATTTTATAAAAATATATTATAATAACCCTTTATAACGCTTGCTCTCTGCAGGGTGGTGATATAAGATCTCGAAGTCCAGGTTTGATCACGGTGTTTCCCTTCATCGTTACGCCAGCGATTCCCAAAGTGAGTTCCGCGAAATTATTTAATACCACAGTTATTAAGTAAGTACAAATATTAGGAACTGACCAATAGAAACATGACATTTGGTGTTAAAATAAAACTATTTTCACCTTGAGATTATTTTTTATTTGTAATAATAATTATAATACTACTACGTATATACCTAAACAAAAAGAGAGATATATTATTAAATAACAGTGTATTTGATTTGTAACCATTTGTTACGGGGCTCCATAAATTAAAAGGTAAAGTTTGGGATCCTCTGTGTTAGGCAGTTGTGTAGCAGTGTTCACAATGATACTAGCCTAGGTTTGAATTTTGTACCAACAACTTCGTGCATTTTATTTCCATTACATTCCATACATAATGATATTTCCTTTATATTAATCGGCCAATGCCCCACTAACGAGCTACCTACATTTGCCATTCCGAAATAAGTCAACAAATATCATTTATATTTGTTTTGTGTCATGGAGAGGTGAAACAGGATGTTTGCTCTGTTTCACAATTTCTTTGAGATACCTTTATTAATGTAGTAGCAGTCGTATGAAGTGGGCCGTCCCCCATCCCTTTTACTGGAAAAAATGGACCAGGTCGACAGGATGTGAGCTGTATCTTTCTGAAAACTACAACAACTAACTTGTATTGACAGGAAGTCCGCGTCTAACGAGATTAATGATCACTTATTACTATATCTGTTTGTAAAATATACCTATTTTGTTATATATAAGTACTGAAATACAACACAAGTAAGTCAACATGAAAGTTGAAGAAGAAGAATTACTAGTAGACACAATTTTTGAGAAATTAGTTTAAGATAATAAATTAGACGATAAGTATCATAGCCATAATCTTTGTCACGCATATCTCTGATTATCCGTTATTTATTAAAATATACATACTTACAAAACATAATAATCATAATTATATACTAAGTATGAGAACAAAAATATGTAAGTACCTAATTACAATTTATTAAAGTTTCTTGAATCCAACAGAAGGTAATACGAAAATCCTGTTGGTTTGTATGGAAATTAAATTCGTAATTAATGAAAATAAGCGAAACCTACATTATTATTTCGTAACGTAGCATTTCCGCATTAAACAATTATTTTCAAGGCCCACATTGTGAATACAAAAACACCACAGACTACATAATTAAATAGAAGTTTGAATGAATAGTTTCTTGTAAATAAACAATATATGTATATAATTTAACACTATTGAAATAGATTAACGCTAACTTTAAATTATTTAAAAATAAAGGCAGTACATACATAAATAAAAAGTAATACCTTAGACTCAAACTTGTAAATAATTATAATACTTACATATAAAGTGATTTTTATTCTAATCCCCGTTGTATAAAGTATAATTCTCGACGCTACTGTATTGCAGATGAAAGCTAGTAAGTACCTACTAGTATTGTTTGCTCATAAATGAATAATAAATCAATGGTTTTCGTAACTAACCTTGTAATAACTGTAGGTGTCAATAAAGTTATACACATCAGTCTCCACAGTCGTATGTTTGCAATTATGTCGCAATTTACAACATACTGCGATAGGGCAAGTTGCTAAATAACTAAGATGATACTACACTCAATTATCGTTGTAGTACTGCTTATAATAATTAGTATTTTTTTTTTAAGATACTAGACTAAGAAATTAGGTAATATAATATAACACGATCTTGTCACCTTCATGGCTCGCTGATAAGCAGTTTTACAGTATTCATGATATGATGTGTTAACTCTTAATAATATTTCTAAATAATGCAGTGTAATATTAAATTGTAAACATATTAATTGGTCATGCCAATAGTAGGAGGTATGTGAAAGTGTGAAAACATTTACTTATTTATAAGAACATCTGTAAACCATATTTGACTCAAATATAATTTCTTATTCAGTGACTTCATACATTTTTAAGGTCTTCCGTTCGACTCCCCGTTTGGTCTGAGTATGACTGCAACCATGGTATGTATGGTTTCATAGAAATTGACTTTTGCATACTATTTGCAAGTTCTGCCCCATTACCATAAAGTCTCAAAGCAGGAGTGTTCACGATGTGGAAGCGAGACCCCGCTACGTGCAGTGTAATGCGGCGTCTCGCTTCCACAACATAAACTGTCCCGCTTTAAGAGTTCATGGGGCTTCAAGCTTCAAGGGGGCTGTTCTTGGACGACCCAACATGTTGGTATTTTTTTATACAGTATAAAAAACCTACTTACCTTTACCTTACTTTATTATACAAAAGTTTATACAAAAACACGCAGCGAACCCACGAATAACCCGCCTTTAGAGCTGGTACTGCAACAATGTTATATTATACAACATTCAACGGAAGGTCTCCTCCCTCATTATGTCATTAAAGTAATCATACAAGCGTGGATCGAACAATAATCGCGCTGTCAATATATTTATATGATCGATACGGTATTTCAGTACCTACCGCTATTTCACAGAACAAGTAGGAACACCTTGATCTACATACAGTATTACGTATTAATTCTAAAGAAATACCAATGATTACTGGTACAGACCTCTCATTCACTTTCGATTTCTCGGTCTGACCGTGACCCTGAGTCCTGAGATGACAAACACAAAAGCCGAGATCGGTGCGAATATTGAAGGTATGAATACGCTCGGCTCAGTAGCAGGCGGATGGTTTGATAAAGGTTAAGATACGCTTCAATCATTAGATCCGTGACCGTCCATTACCCTCCGTACCTCAAATAGCACGTTAAGCTGTTAGTAGCTCTTACTGTCGCTACGAGTAGGCGGGAGCCCTAACGTCTGAACAACAATGTAAGAGGTATCCTAGGTAAGTTCGTACAGGAACGAGGTTGCAGTCAAGCGGGCAGGCTATCAGCTACAAGCAATTCTATCCAGCTGCTTCAGATAAGAGTGGAAGGACTGTCTTGTCTGCCATGCTTCTGTAAGGATTTTCTTCGATTTAGACACATATGTAAACGACCTGGAAATTTTTATTATTCGGAAAAATACAACGTAAGCAAATGGTATTTTAGAGTACTTGAAAGATATACTACATTATACGGGAATTCCCCTAAATATATATCACAAAAAAAGTCAGCTTCGTAAAGTCCCTGTTAAACTGTGTTATCTACCATTACACACAGACACTTAATAAACAATGCGACACTGTTCATGAATTGATATCATTATTTGGTTGCATTACTTGTCAAGTGATAAGCACCACTTCCGGCAATTACCTCCCGTACTAGATGCCTATTAGTTATATTTTTCAAGGTAATGGAACCACTTAGTCAGATTTTATGAAATAAATAAAACAGTAAGTTTACTTTCTACTTGTCCATACTAGAAACTCCTATACCTAGGATGCATTTCACAATCATGAAACCACAAATAGTTGTTCCAAGTGGAAATCGAAGCCACAGTCCTTAGCGCAGCAGTTCTATCTCCTAGCCACTACACCAATCATGAAAACAGGATGATGTTTAACTTTATTGTCTGCCCTCAGCAGTGAGCAAACGTACCGATCAAAGTTCGTACCCACTTTATAACTGAGGCTTTTGACCTGTAGACGTGAAGAGGGACAATTAAAGACCACCATTACCAACTGTGTGTATAATTAATGACGACTGCATTCTGAACTTGATTTAATACAAGGTCATAAATATTGTGTTTATTCGGTATAATGTATAGTTATTAAAATTGCGTTATGTCGCCAGGCAAGTGAGGAAGGAGGTGATGGGTTCAGGCCCGGGTGAACTACTCGCGTAGGACTTATGATGATCAGCGAAATGTAGATCTATGGAATGAAAGAAAAACTCGGCTTATTCTAATAACCTTTCGGAGATTACAGAAGTGTATTTTTATCGGATTATATTTACTATCCACGCTTCTCTGAACTTTAACATACACATAATATACTGTTACGGCTAACATGGGTATTCGATTATATCGTTTGTCAACCGGTTTTCCATCCGACTTGTCAGTTAGACTTAGAACCCGTCATAGAATGATTCTCGAATGATTATAGTAAATTGATACATTTAAATGTATGAACATTTAGTTTATATCGACTATAAGGAATTCTTCTCTATGCATTTATATTTTGATCTAGATTATCGACAGAACTTAGTCACTATGCTATTATCGGCATTTTATATTTTTAGTGATAAACAAAACAAGGCAATATCGCGCATGACACAAGCCGGTTGGCCTGCGCAGACGCATTCGAGCTCCGATCTGACGCGCGGGCATACGCGTCGCCGCTAAACTGTGAAAGTTACTATCACAAAACGCAACATTTACTTCAAAAACTCATACAAACTGAAATGTACTCTATTGCTGTGAAGACTAGTGTTAAAATTGAGTGATAATAGACGGTGAATTGAAAAGTGCAATACTTCAAAGTTAGTGGGATATTTCCGAGTTGTGGACAGTGCCGAGGAAAACTGTTTGTAAGTAGGCTAAGTAGTTACTAGTTACGCCACGTGGAATGAATGACAATGTCATAGTTGAGAATACCTGCCAACGGGAACTGTGTCTTAACGCGAACGAGGAAGGTTGAATATCGTTTGAAGTTGTATTGTTTGCTTGTGAATCAGCTAGGGTCAATGCTAGCACAATTAATTATGTCACTAACGTAGTTAAGAATACAATGCTAAAGAAATGGCTGTTACTTAGTGTTGTTTGGGTCGTTTTAATTGATGTTTTTATATTTGAGGAAATAAAGTGAGGGACTAGTTATTTTTCTGAGATACCCGGCTCTTGTGAAAGGTTTACCTAGGGTCTAGGGACATAGGTACATTCTTGCGAATAGCTATCTACCAGGGTCTAAAGTACCCCTAATACATAATATGTGTAATGTTCATTTCTCTCGTGCGGTACAAACAAGCTAGCAAAGCAGTTTACTTAATTCTAATACAAAATTTTGATTTGGTCTTGTGTTTTAGGTAATGCTATTGCCACAATTTTACATTATTTCCTCCAAAACAAACTCTTGTATTAGATTTAACATCAACTAACTTAAAATAAGACATTAAATACAAACTGTGTATCGTTTATATTCTACTCGAATCTGTCCGTGTTTCTAGTCAATCACCATGGTAACGGTTATATTTCTCCATAACGGTAACTCGTTAATTTCGTGCAGATTATCCAACTTGTCACACACACATGATCTTGCATCTAGAGTGTTCTATCTCTGCAGGTTACTGAACTACCGGCAGAAAATGCCTTGAGACCATCGTATTACGTTACTCTACAGAATTAATTAATCTATAGCTACTCCTAAATAAATATTACAAAGAGCTAAAGTATGTTTTAATTATAATGGACAGACTACAGATTTTTAGATGTTTTCACCAATATTTAGGGTGGATATTAGGCATTGACAACTTTATGGGCATATATTGGCAACGCCCCCCCCCCCCCCCCTCACGAGGGAGGCCTTTGTTCAAGTGGACATGTTACGGCTGATTATGATGACGGGAAAGCGTGTGGGTGACCAACACGGTCTGGGCGCTAAAAATGGCAATAGACTGGACCCCCATTCATAGTGGACTTATAATAAAAAGCATAATACAGGTATTGATACGCCTGATAAATGACACCTCTACCCACCCCTTTGAGGATTATTGGCGTGATTATATATATGTGTAGAGGACTTTGTGTAGTCATTGTTAAAGCGAGTCGTGATCGTGAAAGTTGCATTGGACCGGTTTATAATAATAACCTATAACAAAACCACTTTTGTCTATTTTCATCACAAATCTCGGATAGAATATGTTTAATTAAATACATAATGAGTATCGGAAACAACACGCTAATATATTTAGAAAGTTTCTAATTATAAAGAAATGTATAAGATCAATTTCACCAGTGGGTAAACGGGCAACCTCACTTCCTAACATAAACGTCTAAGAAAGGGTAGGCAGAGGCCCACACTTCACCCTTATTGCTACTCGTAAGTTATGCCTGTTATAACATGATCTCATACTATAAGATGCGGTCATGTTGTCAGTGTATCGCAGGTGTCACACACACACACACACACGACACACATTCCTAAGTACAACTAAGTATACTTATTATAAAATTGTAGACGACGATTTAATTGTTTATAATGTCTTGGGTATTGATGATTTATCACATACCATCACGCCTTTATGCGCCGCAGGGTTCTGCAGGGTACCAGGGTTGCGTAGTACAGTCAGAATCATAAATTAAAGTAGAACTTTTTATTATAGCAAAAATTCTTAAACATTCTCAGATCATCATTTGGACATTTCTATTATTTGAAATAATAACTTGAATTTCTTAAAAGAGGGTAAAGAATATTTATTTTCAAGGTTATTTACACTTATTAAATTATTCTGACTGGCGTAGATTTTATGCTGCAAGTAAATATTATGATACAATAATATAATTTGACAAAACAACACTTTATCACAATACTATAGATATTGCAAACAGACGAATCAAAGTTATTTTTAAACGACGATAGTCGCAACACACGTACCAACAACATAATGTAATATTAATCTATCGGCCAAAGAACAATCTCAAACATACTTGTATTTACTTACACCTAAAATGACATTACCTGTAATCAGTATTCTTTGACAATGTTTTTTCACATGATTCGATGTTTCAGCGCCCCTAATTTAAAATGTAAACAGCCTAGAATTGATCATCCCCTTTCTTCCCGGCTTAAGGAGGCGACTAAGGGAAAATCCAGAAGATAGGCAGCAGCGTCTTCTGAAAGTTCACCAGCAATGCTGCGATCCCAAAGCCACTTGCCAAGAGTAAGGATTATGGAGTACGTAGTGGACGTCTTCCGGCTGATGATGATGATGAATATAATATATAATTTAATCACTTACTAGTACCTACATACCAGTACTAAGCGACCAGAAACTTTAGGCACGTAACAGGAATGCCGTTTCCACTTGCCCTAGTGACGCGCAAACGCACCACGATGATTAATTGATTGATAAGTACTTCTTGAAGTTTCGTTTTGTTAATTGTTATACGTTTTTCGTTGTGCTGATAGCTGTCATGCCCCTAAAGGTTCTGGTCGCGTAGTACGTAACTGGTTAGTTAAGTGTTGTTAGATGTACCCACCTACTTACTATACGGAGCGAAACGCGTGTTTACAATCACATCCTTATTAACATTTATTGGCTCACAAAGTCACGATATATCAAATGAAAATAGGATTATAATGTAATTTCTGTTACGCAAAAGTGATAGCTAACCTCTTGTAAAACGTAACTAAAGCGCGCGTTAAGTTAGGAGATGTCTAACCTTTATTTATTAGTATCTAAACATTCCTTTAACTCCACACACATTTTTAAGGAATAAGAGAATATTTGGATCATTTTGGTTATTAGCTAGCGTGTGCCCTAGGCTCCAAAACGCCCAAGGTCTTCATGAAAGTAAAGTCGGGATCGTAAGCTAGTATGTTAAGTAAGAAGATAATGTCATCGCTACCGCACTCAGTGACGACAGTTAGTGGAGCTATTTGTAATGGCGATACGTTTGAGGACACGCTGTGCACTCCAGTGGTTCTAGTTAGTTCGGCTCAAACCGGTGTTTATCTAATGTTCTCTAAAAGCAAACATTATAGATTACGTACTTCGTTATTTACAATGTTCTTTGTTGATTTTAAATATACTCCACCCATTGGTACATAATTGTTGTTTTGTTAAACTTCCGAAGTTATGGTTCCATTTTTAGAACCAACAGAGCTGCCAGAATTTCCTTCTAGAATATACGTTTGTAAACAGTGATTTAAAATGATATTGTTTATCAGGGTTTCAGTAATAATACATTATGTTACATGTATTTTGGAGAACTTCGACTGTGCTACAGTGATTATTGTAGTAATAAACCTCGTAGTCTTATGAATCATTCTTATAACGCCAATTAGTGCTGGTATTACTTAATCTACATAATTATCTTACTTTATGTCTTCATTTGGTTATCATTCCGGTAATACAATGAACCCTTTCTCCTTTTCAGATCTACGCTGAACCAAGAACATCGGAACGAACACAATAATATTACAAGAGTCAAGACCTTTAGTAATTTTTTCTGTTCTTTAATTACGAGACCACACAAGACACTATTCCTTACTTACGCCCCATCATAATGTGAAGTCATAAAAGGATTGTAATCTTGACTAACATGAAGTAGACAAAGATGAATGACTGATAAATTAATTTGCCAAAATAACTAAAGGACTGAATCAGTGAGTAATAAGTGCCAATGTAGAAGCCTTAATAGGAATTGAGTTAACCACACCAAGAAGCAGTAGTAGAACAAGTAATGATGCTGGGTATCAAGATAAAGAAGTACGTAAGATCGTTGTTTAGCCTGAAAGGGCTGGTGCTGCTGTCGCTGTGGGCAGCTCGGCTGGTGCCGCAGCCCACCGCCCCGCTGCGGCTGACTGGAGGCCTGGTGCGGGGCAACGTGGTGGCCGACGGCTCGCACGTGCAGTACCTAGCTGTGCCTTACGCCACCGTCACTAAAAGATTTCAGGTAAGATCCCACTTAACTTACAACAATACGATGACGTCTTCTCCAAAGCATAAAATTACCTCTCTCAATATTTTGTTTTAGTCTAACTAGAAAAAATGAAGTTTTTTTGTAACTCATCATTATTTTTGGTAATAACATACACAATAAACTTTATGAAGCAAAAGTCGAGAAGATTTTAATAGAGTTAACAGTATACTTGATATATGTATTTTTGAAAAAATATTCCTATCATCCACATAAATACAGTCTTTATCACAGACATGATATAGGTCAATCTAAGCGATCTACAGCTAGTAATACACCGTATTAATCTTACTATAAGCGAGCTATATTCAGAAACAATTATAGTATAATAGTTTCTGTGAACGTCGGAGCTAATAGCAGACGTTAATGATGAACGTAACACTGCACGTAACCGTACTAATCTACTTCTGATTGCCGGCCTACCGTCTAATCATACCGCCGCGTCATGTAGTATGAAGTGTTGACTAATTGTCGCAATACATTTTTAATCAAACGTCACAGCCGAGCTTACCTAGGATTACAGTATTTACCGTTCGTAAGTCCTGCGTCAAATAGTGGTGTTCTTGAGAGAAATTGCGTTAAAACTTTGTAAAATATATTTTAATTTTCAGGCTGCAGTACCAGACCCGAAATGGGACGGAGTGTACGATGCCTTTAATGAACACGTGAGGTGCAAGCAACGGTTCTCCAACACCAGAGTACTTGGAGAAGAAGACTGCCTCACTGCCAACGTGTACACTCCTATTCAGAAGACTGACGAACTCCTCCCAGTCATGGTATTCATACATGGAGGTGGATTTAGAGACGGGTCTGGATCACCTTTTATATATGGTCCGAAGCACTTTGTGAAGCATGGAGTGATTCTAGTCACCTTTAATTATAGACTGGAAGTTTTAGGTTTCTTATGTTTAGGCATCAAAGATGCACCTGGCAACGTAGGGCTGAAAGACCAAGTAGAATCGTTGAAATGGGTGAAAAGAAATATAAGAGCATTCGGAGGTGATCCAGATAATGTGACTGTTTTTGGGGAGAGTGCAGGATCTGCATCAGTTGCGTACCACTTAGTGTCTCCAATGTCTAAAGGGTTGTTCAACAGGGCAATTATGCAGAGTGGTTCTGCCATGTCTCCCTGGAGCCTACAGTTTGAGCCCTTAAAGACAGCCAGTCTCCTTGCCAAACAAATGGGTCACAAAACTCAAGACCCCCAAGAAATCTACAATATATTTAAAGATATGCCGGCTGAAGATCTGTTGACACACCGCGTCCCTAGAAAAAAAGGGGATATTGTTCTTTCTGAAAACATATTTGTGCCGTGCATTGAAAACAAAGTACCTGGAATGGAACAATTCTTGCCAGATAGTCCTTACAATTTATTCTCAAAGGGCCAATATAATAAAGTTCCTATAATAATGGGTTTTAATAACGCCGAAGGTTACTTGTTTGTTGGTAAAGAAAACGATACGACACTATTTAATATAGATTTTTATAACGCTATGCCAAGGGATCTGGTATTCCCTACTGAAGAAGAAAAAATTAAAACAGCTAATAGGTTGACTGAACTGTACTTGGGAGGAGAGAAAATCACCAGAGAAAAGTCCTCACTTATAAAGATTTCTCGATTTGAAGGTGACACTGGTATCATATACCCTACAATAGCCACGATAGACCTATTTCTTCGGACTTTAAATAACCCTATTTACGTGTACAAGTTCAGTTACGATGGATACTTAAATTTTGCTAAAATGATGTTTGGATATAGAGAGTTCCCGGGAGCTACTCATGCTGATGAACTATTCTACATGTTCAGCATGCCGGCGCGTTTGATTGTTGAGACGGATATCATACACAACATCACTACTTTATGGACGAATTTTGCTAAATATGGGTAAGTTACTAGTTCTTAGATTCTATAGAGTTGTATGACAGGAAGCCTAGAGCTATCAGTTACAGTTTAAGTCTCAACTGCCATAGAAACTCATAGGCCTTGGTGGGCTGACCCGGCCATGAACTAACGTAGCGGTACTCAGAACTGTATAATACAATTCGCTATATCGATAATATAGCGTCTGTTTGTCCTTCTGGTACATAAACTATTCAGGCACGTGTATGTTCTAATGTGTAGTTTATTTCATCTTGTATGCTATCTTCAACGTGTAAACTTCTGCTTACCCCTTCGAGAAAGAAAGCATAACAATACAAGCATACTGTGTTGACCTTATTTCAACAAACTCACATAGGAAAATTTAATTCTGTTAAACCAAGATGAAACACAGTACAAACAACATTTATTTGTTATGTATGTCTTCGCAAATTGAAGCTAAGAGATGCAACGAACGAATGAATGAATTAGTTCATTCACTCTTGCATTTTGCATGCTGCTGCAGAATGAATGAATGAATTACTTAACTCGAGCAATATTTCACAACTAACTGTGAGTTAGACAAACATTTTGATTAAAACTAAAACGTTTAGATGTTTGACAGTTAACCTAGACCTACTTAGCTTGGTTTTAAACGGATATAGTTTTTTTAGTTTATTTGTGTCTTAGTTTATGTATGTATAATGTGTGTTGTAGTAATACTATTTTTTTTTCTAAATTGGTAAAGGAAACTTGAAACGGTACGGCGAAAGTCGCGGGTTCCAGTCCCGCTCGTGTCCAACATTTTTCTAGTTTCCTTTATCAATTTAGATTCAAGCTTAGAATGGGCAACATGCAAAAATGACACAAAACAGAAAATACTTCGATCGATAATGTTAATTATCAAAGATGCCACGATGTTCAATAAAATATGTTTCTAACTAGAAAACTACCTAGGTTTGTAATTGTTTAATAAGAACTAACTTTCATTCTTGCAGCGATCCGACCCCAGGCACTTCAATTTCGCCGAAATGGGAGCGAGCAGAAGCGAAGGACCCTCGCATGCTGCTCATAGACAAGGAGGTTTCTATGGCACCTCTGTGGGCCGATGAAGCCATCAGATTCTGGAACATCACGTATTCTAAGTACAGGAGAAAGAATTAAGGGGATCTATATAGTTTTAATGTTATTGTAATGTATGACTGAGATTATAGGACGAAATAATTTAAGAGAATCGCTAGATAGATGTTAGGAATATTTTAAACAATTGTGAAGGATATTAGTTAGTAAGAATATTATGTAAAGAAGGGTATTTATATGTATAGTACGCTATATTAATATTTATCTAAAACAACCTCTGTGGGAGGCCTGTTCAGGCCTGATCAGGCCTCCCACCAGATGGACCGACGATATCGTCAGAATTGCGGGCAACCGCTGGATGGAATTGGCAAGCTGTCGTTCTTTGTGGCGTTCTAAGGGGGAGGCCTTTGTTCAGCAGTGGACGTCTTCCGGCTGATGATGATGATGATGATGAACCTCTGTGAATTATATATTAGAATAAAACCGCGATGTTAACGTAAGTTTTAATTTTGTCAACAATATGTTTTGGTTAAATTCTAAATTCTTCTGCTTTATAGTACAGCCTCCAATTTTACCTTATACCGTATTTTTTTTCTTTTATTTATGAATCATTTTAAAAATAAAAAACGCCACCGCTGTCATTAATAAGTCAAGTTAGCAATTAATAATTATTTATTAATTAATATTTTAGTGCAAGATTATAATCTCACACTAAAAAATGAACTCAGCGAAATCTTTTAGAAATCGTCACATACTCTTAATGTTAACTACGCTAGATTAGAATTAAAGACTGGTTTCTAGTACATAGTATTTCTTATATCACTTACTAAGCACAGCTACCACCTTGCCATAAAAATAAGTTGAGACTAAAATATACTAGTCTGACTAAAAAGTTTATATTCAAGCCTCCGAATGTTTGCGATCCCCGCTCGCAAATACAGTTACACTTGAGGAATAAGTATTTGTGACCGTGACTTGTAATTCAAAGTAAATACACTAAAGTAAACAAGCAGCGCGCACCGGGAAGGTAAACAATTCATAATGTATTAGAAAATGACGACTTGTTGAATTTGTTTTAATTATTCACACAATCCAAATAAGCCGGATTGACCAATCAGGGTGCTCGTACATTTGTCAGGATTTGGTTATACTCATCAATCAATGCCAACAATGGTGATTACGGCCACATCACAGATTTTTACGTATTTTGTTTATATTTAGACGTTTGTATAATTAATGTTTGTTAAAAATTGTAAATGTTCATCAGTGTACATAAAATAATTGTGACTATACAGTATACCTACTATATATGTTTGTGATATAAACGACTCAATAAAATAAAGATAAATGCAATGTTTTATAAAACAAGTACTTTTTATTCTGTAAGTGCAATTGGGCTTCTGCGCTAAGAGTTGCGCGTTTGATTCCCGCGCAAGAAAAATATGTGTGAACAAAAGTTTGTCCAAGTCGTGGTGTTTGTACATGCAACACTCCATATTTTAGGCACCCACGATTAATTCCTAATGTGAGGGGACGAGGTGGTTTTAAATAAAATAAGAAATATAGCTGTTAATGTGCACGCACAACTTTAGACTAACACACCCATTACATTATTTAGCCTCTTGCACCTCATAACAAAATGGTGTGCCAGTTTCCACGTAAAATTGTATCATCACGTTGACAGCGTAAGGTCACGTATGATCTACACAACCTGGTGGTTACCTAATAAAAGTACTCCAACAGCTATAAATCTTAGTAGAATGCGGTCAGCAGAACGCCCAGTTATGAGCCGCTGCAATCTCGGGCTGCACCTGTCACCAGCGTGACGTCACGATTAACCGACGACACCAAACTTAAGTAAAACTTCGCCAGTAAGTATTACCAACTACCGTTTCTGGGACTTTCATACTAATTCGTTTTGTACCTTACATTTTAGATCTATGAATAGGTTCTGTACAAGTATAACAAATTGCGATATAAGAGCAATGGACATCCAACTCATATATTCACTAGATTGCTAACAGAAAAAAAAACTTCCCGCTTATGGATCGTCCATCATCATCATTCAGAAGAAAGAAAGATGATCCCGCTCGTGCCAATCACTTTTATAATTTACTGTATTAAAATTGACTAGATGTAAATGCAATCATAGCTAACACAATGGAGTGGAAGTGAGACGCCGGCCGCATTATACTCCTCATAGCGGCGTCTCGCTTCCACATGGTAACCTCTCCTGCTTTAAGAGTTCATGGTAAGGTTCTGTATCGTCGTAATATTTATTTGTTTACGCCAGTTATAAGGTAAGTAAGGCTGGACAATAAGGACGGTACTAACGTATGTATCCAACCAGGCGAGGCACGTAAACCCATTACAGATAACACTTGCTCGACCTTCTACTCTGCCCACAGGAACGTGCGCGACACCATAGCACACAGTTATGTCTGAGGTCATAACGGAGGCTTGGAGGAGAAGATCGTTACCTCTGATACCGTATAAGTGATACTCAAATGAATATATCTAAGAACATTACCTACAAAACTTTTTACGACTAACGATATCGTTCAGTTTTTTGCACTCAAATTAGAAATTGAAAAAAGGATTTAAACCTAAATCTGATATAAATTAGATCTAGGCCTTTTTTGTATATATACTTGGACCTTAGTATTATATTATGTAGATATTATGCTAGAGTTATTTTTTCAGGTCCAATTTCAAAGCCACACCAAAGATAAGATTAAAAATATAAAACGTGCAAAACAGCCGCACATTCGTCGATACTAAAGCTACATAATATTTCAATAAACATCTATATACCCGCCAATATTGCGAACTACCACTTCCTGCGTACTCCAGTACTTCGTCATCATTGATAACCCGGCCTTGCGGCCCTACGGCCCTACCACTTTACGGCTAACTATTGTCAAACGCGACCTTCGTTGTGAAAGGCTCGTCTTGCCCGATATCACATCACTACGGCCGCGGCCAAAGTCGCGCGACTCACGTTCATGTGATAACGTGCTAGTTGCGCCCGCGCAGACGAAAAACTAACATTAGTAGTAGTCGAGTTGCGAAATACGATGTGCGAAAAAATAAGTTTAAGTTTTTTAAGTTGTGTTTTAAAAATGGTAACAAGGAGTTGACGTTTTGTTGACAAGGTGTGTTTTATGTAGTGTGCAAATATTAGCGGTGCATGTAGTGATTAATTGTAACGATTTGCTGACCGCAACCGGACCGCAACCGGGCCGCAACCTAGATACAGCCCTATTATAACAACCGGTACTGCAGCTGGTTGTTTGCGGCTACTACTTGTTAAACACGCGGTCTGTGTTGCTCATCGGTGTAGTGTGTACATATAATTATGTGCAATATGGATTCGGGAAATGAATGTGCTTTACGAACGCCGCGGGCTAAAGGCTCCTTCAATGTCGTCAATAGTATTTTAGTAAATGTAGAAGTAGCGGCAGTCACCAAAATCTGGGTATTTTATTTGACGATACCGGCTTGTAACTTTGCTCCGGTTTCTTGTTCTAATTGTCACAGTATGTAATACGTGACAGTGAGTGACACTTTTGACACTAAATCAATTGAAGTGAGAAATTAGATTCTAAGAAACTGCCAATCAGAAATTTCGAAACGGTCGAGTGCTGGTCAATCATTCATACATGCATCCACATATGTCATTACTCTTTAACGTACGTAAGTTTCAAAAGACGTTTATTTTATCGAAAACCTGACCAACGGCGCTACCTCTATTTATTTTATTCTGCGCTACGAGATGCGGGTTCAATCCGCGTTCGAGACAAAAATAATAAATACTACTGCCGTAAGTGCGGTTAATATGTAAGATTCTACTTCGAATTGAAGGGATTTATAATATTATCTAACCCAAGCCTAGCGGGCAGCTTGCCCAGACCGAGCTCATGTTAATGTCCCAGTTTTTTGTTAAATTCCTCTTAAAAATTCCCAATAACTAACTCGACCTTGAAGATAATAAGTTCTCACTCGGCAGTAGCATTGAGTTCCACTTTATTTGTATATTTGTACTCTAGTACAGTAAACACGTTAATGTGCAGTAGTTAGTGCGCATATCCGTGCGCTGCCAATCACTCGCTGTCTCAATATCCTGTTCCTGCATGTTGCTCCACGACTCAGTGGCAGCACAGTGAAGACTGAGTGACCCCTGTCATATCCACGACCAATAGTTAGTTCATGGTAATTACCAAGAACGTATCGATATCTCACTGGCCTGTTGGTCTAGTGGTTAGTGACCCTGACTGCTAAAACCAGAGGTCAAGTGTTTGATTCCCAGCCAGGACAAATGTTTTTGTGATGAGCATAATCATTTGTTCTCTGTCTAGTCGTTACTAATATGTAATTCTTTTATTTTTTTCTTAAAAAATCGTCGCCCCACACTAGGAATTCCTCCTGTGTCGTGGGTGCGTTTCACAAACATAAAATAGCACATACACTAACAGCCAGACTCGGAAAAATCATCTGCGATTCCCACAAATTGTTGTCCCGAGCGGGAATCGAACCCGCAACCCTTAGCGCAGCAGTCCAATCGCTTAGCTACTGCGCCAATCAGGTCGTCAAATTGACGAAGATATTTTTCGAGACACTATAGTTACTGAGTAAAAATCGCTTGATCTGAGCAGTAGCTATGTAGCAAGCCAAGGATGATGCCACTTTTATAATATTGCATAGATGTGACAAATAGTTTGCGCAATGGTAATATGTGTTTGAAAACTTATGTCTCTAAAAACTTATAACAGGTGTTTGGTTTTAAACCGACTTTAGAAAAGAAGGTTATTTGTATCTGTACTCTATATACGTAAACCACTCCATTCCCTATTACCTTGGGACCTAGCACACCTGGCGAAATGTGGGTGTATGTACTATATGTGCATCTCTGCCTACCTCTTCGGGGAATACAGGCGTAATGTTATATATCTTAGATACGTATATCTCAGACACGTAGACTGAACAATTAAACATTTTATCAGCCCGGTCCCTCAAGGTCCAGCTGTGATTGGCATCTGCTATCATCGAGCCACCTTGAGTTAGACAACACTTACACTTTCGCAAACTGTTCATTTACTTTAATATTTAGCGGCGACTCCGACTGGCCGATCACCTTGAGCGGTGACGCAATGTTTTGACTGCATTGTGTTATTCAATCAGAATTATGTCCATTCAATCAAAGGGCAGTAGACAACGTAGTATAACTGACCTTGATTCGCCCAAAACATGTTCTGTTCCAGCACAGAACCAGAACACGCTAAACTAGCTCTATAATGTACGTCTAGATACGTTAGCGTGTATGAGATGAGATAGGAATCAGATAGGACAGTACCCATGTCTGTAAATTCCCTTACAAGGTTATATGGGATGTTAGGACTGCTATGTAGGGCAGCCATTTATCCAAACTCTTAAGCATCTATTAAGCGGCAATACTTAGGGTAATGCTGCCAAATAGAGCTAGATAGGCCTCTGACCTAATTTCGATCTCTATGGATTCGTGTGGTAGATAGGAAGCTAGGAGGACCCCAGACGTACTGGTGTGGTGCACCTGATTCATAATTACCTTCCTTAACTAAATCTCCAAAAGACTGAAGTTTCTCTGATACAAGGGTCACTTGGCAGGCGTTGAGGTAACAAACACATAATGATGGAGCTTCGTTCACTAAATGTGTCAGTGTAGCTTCACAAGTCGACCAGTGATAAGGCGGCTGGTATCAGCTAAGGTTGCGACATGACATCCTGGGAGTACAATTTGGTTGTTTGTTTATTTGTGTCATTATGATATGACGATATAACTTCAATAAAGCTTTAATTTTGGTCACTTCGAAACAAACCCAACTAAATGTGATGGTACACTAATGACACTTACAGCCGAAAGGATTGTAGGGTCAATAACCGAAGAGTATTTCCGGGGTGTTTGTCTTTTGGATTAGACGAACCTTAGTCACCTTAACTACCGAACCAGTTTGTCTGTCCCTGTCCTAGCTCAAAACTGCGCTGACTCCAACTGCGGCAATGAGACCAATGATACAATATTGAGAGATCAATGCAGCATCAACACCCAACTTAACAACGCCTCACGTTCTCATCTCACGTGGCCACAAGACAGTTGCATAAGGCTATTAATTTTAACATCGTCATTATAAAATATGTTATCATATTTACTCTTTCCTAATATTAGAAATGCGAAATTTACTGGTTCTCTGGTCTGGTATTGTCTGTTTGGTACGCTATAACATCGAAACTGCTGAACAGTTCTTGATGGAATGTTGTATACAGATAACTCGAAACCCAGTGTAATAAATAATTGTAGACTAATGTTTACATACATACATAAAGTCACGCCTGTTTCCCTGAGGGGTAGGCAGAGACCACGGATTTCCATTTGCTACGATCCTGGCATACTTCATACGAGGGTCAAACTGAAAGTTCTTAGAAAATCAAAAACTGATTACATTAGCCAGTTATTAGTTTTATTATATCTTTTCAAAATATTGTCCATTCACGTCAATACACCGCTGCATGCGATGGAACCACTGGGAAAAGCACTTTGCCCACTCGTCTTTAGGGTTCTCTTCAATGGCATCGCGATACGCAGCCACCGCTTCTTCAGCATTCATAAACCGCTTTCCTTTAAGTTTTTCTTTAATTTTTGGAAATAAATAAAAATCACAAGGGGCGAGGTCGGGGCTATACGGCGGGTGACCCAGTAATTCAACGTTTGATGTCGCCAAATAGTCGATCGTTCGCTTAGCGGTGTGCGACGAGGCGTTGTCGTGGTGAAGGAGGATCCTACTGCGAGGTCGTTTCTCTCGAACTTTTTCCAAGACAAGTGGCAAACAATTGGTAGTGTACCATTCTGCAGAAACTGTTTTTTGATCCTCTAACACAATTGTTGCGAAATGACCTATCCTTCCAAAGAACGAGGCCACCATTTTTTTTCCCGCACTTCGATCTCTCTTCACTTTAGTTGGCAACCTCTCGAAAGGAAACACCCACTGAGCAGATTGTCTTTTGGTTTCAGGATCATAACAGTAAATCCAGCTTTCGTCACCTGTTAGTATGTCGAACACAGCATTTGAGTCACCTCCGTTAAATCTTTCAATCATTTTACGGCACCAATCCACACGATGGAGTTTTTGAGCCTCAGTCAAATTATGAGGTATCCACCGGGCGCAAAGCTTCCTGACTGCTAAATGTTCGTGGAGGATTTTGTGCACTTGACTCATACCGATGCCTAAGCTTGTCCGAATCTGCTGATAGGTCACTCTTTTGTCAGTCTCTATCATACGCCGCACAACACAGATGTTATCTTCAGTCGTCGCCGTAGAAGGCCGTCCCTCATGTAAATCATCAGTGAGATTAGTGCGACCACGTTTAAACTCATTAAACCAGTTGTAAACTGTCGCACGAGATGGGGCTTCATCGTGAAAGGCCAATCGTAGTCTATCATAACTTTCTTGTTGACTTAAATGACATCGAAAGTCATAAAAAATCATTGCACGAAAATTTTCTCGTGTTAAATTCATGTTGACGTGACACAGACAATTTTCAATTTGCCGCCAAATCGTAAAACAAATGACAAATTAATGAAATATATACTCAGTAATATTGGCAAAGAGTTCTATTTTCAAATTTTAGAATTATTTTTTTATTATATTGTTTATAAGTGGCCAGTTCTAAGAACTTTCAGTTTGACCCTCGTACATAATGTTTAACCAGGAAAATTTTTTTTTTTTCACCTACATCTATCATTACAGGTAGGTATGGTTTTATTTATGCAGTCGAAGATGCAGGCAGATAATAAATTAATTAATTAATATAGTACCGGCTGACCTTGAGCCAGTCAGCCATCAAGTTATGTAATCTTCGTCATATACTATATATTAACATTTTGATCAGTTGATTAATTTAAATAATAACTCTCGAAGTTCGAAGATCAAGGTTGCTTGCATTTATTTATTTATGATATATTTTTTTGTGGTATAATAGAGGATGAGACGGCAGAACTTATAACGTATACCAATTTTTTCTCTGTACATTTTTTATGCACGCTTCATCATAATGTACGGTTGTTATGTTCTGAAGTGAGCTATGCTGAACCTCGTATTGACATAATAAATACATTGTGTTTTGAAAACGTTAAAGAAAATTTTTTTTCACTCTTCATTATGAAAACAAGCAACAAAAACTTACAATTTGTCTTGTGCGGTAATCGAACCCGCGACCTTGTGCGTACAGTGGCAATTACCTACTTGTCTTAGTGTCGGTGACAATACGCTTATCGTGTCGTTAATTACCTTAAGTGTATATTGAACTTTAATAGGTTTTTAACAGTAATCGTTAAGGCACTGTTCTTGAAATAACCATCTAACATTATTTATTAGTTTATATTTTATAGACTTCAAACACACATAAGATGCACAAGGTTGCCAGTTCAATGCCAATACTTATTTTAAGTCATCAGCGAAAAAATTGCTGACAAAAACCGACACTTGGTCGTGTCGAGTCATCATCTAATAGTACTATAAGTGTGGGGTATACAGAGTGCATCAATAACGTGAATAGACTATAGTCTTCTTCTATAATGTCGACAGGGGCTCCTGCCATATTATAAATATTTGGTTAGCAAGTTCGCAGCGAGGCTGACTGACGCAGTATGTTGATTTGAAGTCTCCGCGAGTGACGACACTCGGACAATTGTTCTATAATAAACCCTACGTAATTTGTTGCTCTCGAAGATTGGTCACAATTGTTAATTTGCAGGAGGACTTTACATCTATCGTAATACCAACAAAAAAGATTCAATTTCCTCCTTATTACTGTCTGTCCGTTGCATTAGATATTCTAGCCGGCGTTTCCTCTGGTTCGTTGAAATATGAATACAATACATTAATTATTTCTAGCCAGCCCGTCTGTGGAACTGGCGCTGTGTTTTTCCTCAGCCAATTAATAGAGCCCGCACTTCTTGAAACACTTCATTTTATTTCTATACACTAGAGTCTTGCTACGTTGTATGATCCCCAAGACAAGTCGCAATATGCTTGACGAATAGAATGATTAATGTATAGGGATAACATAATGTTTCGAGTATGTTATCGAAGACCGCTAAACCGGTTTTGTGGGAGATTGTTTTAAATAAATATTGTATCTCTTTTATAATAATAAATAAATATTAGTTCAAACCCTAAAATGTAAAACTTATCTAAAATAATACAATTTAAAATTATTTAAATAATACATAGATACGGTCAATATTACTCTTCTTAGGTACCTGCACAGATTTCCTATTATTTGATTAAAAAAACATATTTATTTTGAAAAAAAACATATATATATGCCTACATAAGAAAATTGACTACATTACAAAGAATTTAAATAAATAAATACAATATGAACAAATGAACAGTGTACATATTTAATACTTTTGCATGATATTATCATTTTCTCGAGTAATGACAGACAATCGTGTACCTTGGGCGTCCGACTAGGACCATACAGTGAGACGTGGGCACGCGCATACAACGCGTCCAAAGTTATAGTAATAAGAGTAAATAAATGTGATATTATTTCTGGTGAGTTATAAACATTATAAGGACTGACATCATTATGTTAAACTAAAGATAAAAATAAAAGTATTTATGTTTAATAGTGGAAAGGGCTTTTCTTTTACGTCGGTATTTTCTGATGAAAAATTGAATGAAAAATGACGAGTTGATGGGCAGTGGCTAAGTTATTGGAATTTAGTGTAGTATAGTTTGATTGTTCCATCGTCGCACTTAATATATGTTATGTGAACCGCTGATACATTTTCCGAGTTTATGTGTGTGAAGCAAACGCATATGTAGTAATAACATACTTTATTACTGGGGAAATCCTTTTTTATGGACTTCCTCTGCGAGGGGTACGCCGCGCCGGTCTCCTATCGGCTTAAACCCGAGGGTGTCCTCCTAGGTGATCTATATGGATAGACACCACCAGTATGGAGAAGACTCTAAGCACCGTTAAAATAAAGTAGCGGAGGTATATTAAATTGCCTCTTCCTATTTTGTTGGTTTGGTTAATTTGGAACCACTGTTAGTACCGTTTTAAATAGCGTTTAACTACAGAATAGTACCTAGCATATTGACGTAGGTATCGATTATAATAATGTAAAATCGTTGGAAAATATTTATGAACAATGATTAAGGTTAAACGGTCATTATTAACCATGACAATTAGCGTTAATTACTTATTAATATTATGTACATATCATTGTATACATTGTACTTGTATATGACAGTACACTCTTAAAAGTTCAGTTACCTGTGTCCATGATTCAGAACTGGAATATTAAAAATAAGTAACGTGGATACAATTTTACGAATAATCAAGCATGTAATCTTTGAAGTGGTAGGTAGAAGTGATCTTTTATTAGAAGACCACAGCCACATTTATCTGCTCTATCGTGGATCTCCTTCTCTCATGCAAAGGTGAAGAGAATTATATTTTTAAACTGGCCTCCAGCGAATATGGATATGGCCTATGAACCCTCAACATGATATTGAAGTCACATCCTGAGGTAACAATTGCCCAAAGACTTGCACAAGTTTGAACCTGCAACCCTGTCCTATGTATCCGACTTTTAAGCCTAAGCCTCCGCCACTTTTATATAAAAAAACAGTAACTTAACCTTTACAGTTTCTGTTAATTTAATAGTATTCATTATTTTACGAAATGTCAAAAAACGTAGCCTTTTTACACGCTTTTTATTAGCTTCACTTGTATGTATGTTTGTAACCGACTTCTTTGGACGCGATTTTGACCCACTTTAAACGGCTAAATTTCGTTCAAACTTTGTAGATTTATCGAGGACCGATGACAATATACTAATTTGATAAAAAAAATAGAAAATAAATAATAGTTTAAAAAAACTAAAAAACACGCTTTTAATCGAAAACCGAACTAAAAATAGATAATAAGTTTTAATAAATTTAAATTAAGAATAGTGTGAATAAAAAATCATATTTTATTTAAAAAAAAGCGTGGGGTGCTTTTTAAGATATTATCAAAATGATAATCACTCTACTCATATCTGTCAATAAAATATTTATTATTGACACCATGCACCCCACGCTTTTTTTAAAATAAAATATATTTTTTTTATTCACACTATTCTTAATTTAAACTTATTAAAACTTATTTTCTTTTTTTTAGTTCGGTTTTCGATAAAAAGCGTGTTTTTTAGTTTTTACACGCTTTATATTAGCTTCACTTGTATGTATGTATGTTTGTTTGTATGTTTGTAACCGACTTCTTTGGGCGCGATTTTGACCCACTTTAAACGGCTAGATTTCGTTCAAACTTTGTAGATTTATCGAGGACCGATGACAATACACTAATTTGATAAAATTATTTAATAATATAATTAATAAAAAGTATTAATTAATAAAAATAGCATAATTACAGCCCGCAACACAAACGCCCTCTGCTAAGCCGCTAGTCGCTACGGTAAAGTTCCGTGGTAGCTAAGCGTCGCGCGCGTGTCCCGACTCCAACGCCCTCTGCTAAGCCGCTAGTCGCTACGGTAAAGTTCCGTGGTAGCTAAGCGTCGCGCGCGTGTCCCGACTCCAACGCCCTCTGCTAAGCCGCTAGTCGCTACGGTAAAGTTCCGTGGTAGCTAAGCGTCGCGCGCGTGTCCCGACTCCAACGCCCTCTGCTAAGCCGCTAGTCGCTACGGTAAAGTTCCGTGGTAGCTAACCGTCGCGGGCGCCGAGACCGGCTCGCGTTAAGGTAAAGCTTCGTGGTAGCTAACCATCTTAATAAAAAAGCTTCGTGGTAGCTAACCATCTTAATAAAAAATAGAAAATAAATAATAGTTTAAAAAAACTAAAAAACACGCTTTTTATCGAAAACCGAACTAAAAAATAGAAAATAAGTTTTAATCAATTTAAATTAAGAATAGTGTTAAAAATTTCAATAAATATAAATTAATAATAGTGTGAATAAAAACAAAAAATATTTTATTTAAAAAAAGCGTGGGGTGCTTTTTAAGATATTATCAAAGTGATAATCACTCTACTCGTATCTGTCAATAAAATATTTATAACTATTGACACCATGCACCCCACGCTTTTTTAAATAAAATATTTTTTGTTTTTATTCACACTATTATTAATTTATATTTATTGAAATTTTTAACACTATTCTTAATTTAAATTGATTAAAACTTATTTTCTATTTTTTAGTTCGGTTTTCGATAAAAAGCGTGTTTTTTAGTTTTTTTAAACTATTATTTATTTTAAACTATTATTTATTATTCAAAGAAATAAATTGAGATATGACGTAAACAAAACACTGTCGGGAGTACCTATCAATAAACTGTTTTTATATTGCACTTCACACATCCGTCAAGTGTTAGACAGAGATGCTCTGTTTGATCATTTGTCTACACGCGGATATTGCCGCTCATCTAAGAATTAATACACGAGTGACCGCTCTTCAACGAACACACATCGTTCCGGGAATAAAGTCGAGAATCTGTAATAATAATATGTTTATAAGACCAATAGATTACTAATAAAGGGTTTTAAAATTCCAGTGCGATGAAGTGGTTGGTGCTGCTGTCGCTGATCGCAGCGCGCATGGTGCAGCAGCCGACGCAGCCGGTGCGCACGCGCAGCGGCCTCGTGCGCGGCACCGTCAGCCGCAACGGGAAGTTCTTCCAGTACTTCGGGATCCCGTACGCGACCGTCGATGATAGCAATCGTTTTCAGGTAATGTCTTTAATACTACAGTAGTGGGAGGCGTAAGGTGCGTTCCCACATTCAAATGTGGGTGTAATAGTTCACCTCTGCCTACTTGTTTGCCCTGGATACTGACGCGAAAATAAAACAATTACCATAAAACAAGTTTCCAAAACCCTGTCTTGTAAACCTTCAGAGTTCGCGTTCTCCTGAGAATTGTAATTGGCAGCTAACTTAGTCATTACCAGCAATCACTGAGCATGCGAGTTAGAATAATGTAACGCAGGAGGTCTATAATTATACCGCCAGGGTGAGCCAGTGCTCGCAGATCAGTCGGTCAAGGTGGTCGCTTAGAAAACGGATTTTATTGCAAGTAATTCACACCTTGACATTACACTCAACATGGATTTGATGTGTTTTGTGCCTCGTTCGCGCAAAGTGCGACTGTTGTTCTTAAGGCTATATTCTCGGGCAGTATTATTTGGTTATACCATTTGATAATTCCCAGTAATAGGTACCAAACATGGAGACAATAGCCTGGTTAAAAAAATAGGCTCACCCTCCATTACTTAGGGCTGATTATATAACTTTTACTGAAATCTAGGAACGTAATCTAGGTATTTATTTTATATATTTTTTAGTTTTGCAGGGTTATTATTATTATGGGTATTTAACGTTGGAGTTCTGACCTTGCTCGCGGAAGTTTCTTAGAGAATACCAACTCATTTAGTTTAAAGAGTCCCATTAGTTCCTAGCTAGTTTGAGAATGAGCCGGATGTATGACAATGAATGTGTATTATCTAAGTGATTGTAATGACAGATAGAAAGATAGTATAAAAAATCCACGTTGAAAACATGAGAGGGTGTCAAAAGACTCAAACATTATACTAAAATATTATAAAGGCGAAAGTTTGTGAGAGTGTTTGTTTCTTCTTTACGCTGAAACGGCTCGACCAATTTTGATAAAATTTGGTGGGGGATAGCTGACACCCTAGATAAACGCATTTATCTCGAAAAAATGTAGCGGGTAACGCCGCTAGTTTATAATATTCGTTCGGTGTACCTTCGTGAAATGAGTTTTCCTGTCCAACTATGAAACTGGTTACCAATGGAAATGTTGATGTTGCCTTTGATTGAACTATATAAACATGATTCCTCAATTTGTTTATAACTTTATCATGTTTATGCTATTGACGTCATACGAAACCTTTTAAAAAACCCAGCGTTTTTTACCGGACTACGGATTAAGTAGCGGAAAACAAACATTAACTTGCAACGATGTACAATCAACAAAAGTAATAAGAATATTACAGTCGTTTATATTAACGCCTGAAACGTAGAGGTCAATGTACGAAATAAAAACAACTTCCTATACTACATAAATATAATATCCCTATACGGTGCGTCATAGCCCAATAATGACAAGGGCAAAATCTTAACTTGTCGTCAACTGGTCCATACGTTCACCAATGGCCATAATAATGACGTACACTCCTACCTACACTCTACAGCCCTTGTTGAAATGCGGATGTTTACATACATTTATACTTATTTGGATTACGTAGCAACACTTCGTACCTTCATTACATGAATGCGCAATTATTAAACATAAACGTATGATACGCGCATTTAATAGTTCTGAGTATGGGTGTTAGTAAAAATATTTTTCAGTAAAAAGAACAATGTAAATATTTAAAATTATAATTAACGCGTGTAGAAGTATTAACTTGGATTTGCCAAGCGCAGAATTACCGCGCTAATTGTGTAGTCAGAATGTAGTTATGTAATGTACGTTAGGTCTATATCATCTAAATAAAGTTAATTCTTCAAAGGCCAAAGAGCCTGTCAAAACTAAGAAGCAAAATCGGGAACAATCGCGAATTATTTTTACTGAGAGCATGATAATGCTATGATACCTCTGTCCACCCCACAGGCAAACATTCATGAATAATTTAAATATACAATCTCCGCTAGCTCCAGTGCCTACAAAGCAAATTGAAAAAGTACTAAATCAATGTCTCGTGCCTCAAACTCCCAACTTATCAAAAACCTTCAAAACTTTATCAACATAATTTTCAATGCCCCGAAACTTTTTGACGATAAAATTAACATTCCTTTTCCACATTTTCAGGCGCCGCTACCGCCGCCGCCCTGGACCGGGATTTTCGAGGCAGTCGACGAAAATACGTGGTGCCCTCAGTTATCAATGGGCATTGCTATCGGAGAACAAAACTGCTTGAAGCTGAACATCTACACCCCTACTCGAATCACTAAGCCTTTACCTGTGATGGTCTACATTCACGGAGGGTGCTTCTTTAGCGGAACAGGATCCCCATTCTTATACGGTGGCGACTTTATAGCAGAGCAAGGTGTTATATTTGTCGGTATCAATTACAGACTCAGCGTCGAGGGGTTCCTGTGCCTAGGCATAAAAGAAGCACCTGGAAACGCAGGGTTAAAAGACCAAATAGCCGCTTTGAAATGGATTCAGGAGAATATCGAAGCATTTGGAGGGGATCCTAACGATGTCACTCTGTTCGGCGAGAGTGCTGGAGCCGTGTCCACCTCCTTCATGATGCTCTCCTCAGCGGCTAAGGGACTATTCCATAAAGCTATCCTGCAAAGCGGATCATCTTTGGCTCCCTGGGCACTTCAACATAACCCTTTAGGCGCAGCCAGCGCTCTAGTGAAAAAACTAGGATATACAAGTAATGACCCCAAAGAAATTTATAAAATCCTATCGAATAGGACAACCAAAGAACTGCTCGCAGCTATGAGCATGGACGAGGATAAGTATTGTGTGGCTGCGAAGGACTTGTTTGTGCCGTGCGTTGAGAAGTCTCTTCCGGGCGTGGAGCCGGTGGTGACCGAGTACCCCGCCGATATCATCAAGTCTGGCAACTACACTAAAGTGCCGATGATTATCGGCTACACGGACAAAGAGGGCATCTTCTTCGTCTCAGCAGATTACGGTACCAGTATTAAAAATAAGTCGGCGGCCATTGTTCCGTGGAAAACTTTACAGTCAGATTTACAGTTCCCGAGTGAGTTGGAGAAGAACTGCACGCTGGAGCTGATCCAGCGTCATTACTTCTCATCCTACAAAGAAGAGATGATATCGGACGTGGTGGACTTATATTCTGACGTGCATTTCAAGTTCCCACTGGTTTTGGAGGCGGAGTTGTACAAACAGACGACGGACCAGCCTATATATTACTACCTGTTCCAGTATGATGGCTTAAGGAACATGCCAAAGATAGTGTCGGGCTTCCACGTGGTGATGTCAGGCGCGTCGCACGCAGATGAGCTGTTCTACTTGTTCAAGCCGCACGCGTTCCCGTTGCTGCACTCCGTGGAACAGCACATGATAGACCGCATGGTCACTATGTGGACGAATTTCGCCAAATACACGTAAGTATCGTGTATGAAATATTTTTATATGTAACTTGTTTGTTGGCTTATTCTGATTTCATTAGATATTGTATTCAAGTGTTACTTCCACATACCTACATCAACGTCCGGACAAAACAAATAATAAGTACTGAATCACACAAATATTCGTGTGGTGCGGGGATTGTCCACGTAATCACTAACAGCCTTATCACACAGCCTTTTAATGACGTCATACTTTTTCAACTTTTCAAAGGACAAACCTCAAAACCGCCCACCCTTCACCACTATTATACCTTACGACCACATTTACCATGTATTAACGTACTTACTAACCATTACGTACCATATTTAGTACTTACTTTATCAGATAACCTCGAGCGCGGACTGCATTTGGATCATAATTTGATAATAATGAATAATATGAGAAAATCACTTGCCTCTAAAATCTCTCCTCAGAACAGCTTTCAGACTACACCCAACTTGGGAACTCCGAATCATATCGCAGACTCAATGGCGTTATTTAGTACAGACAATGAAGAAATTGAACGAATAATTCTAGAACTTAAACTAGATAGCGCAGTGGGCTGGGATGGTATATCTGCTGTTTTAATTAGGGCTGCTAGGAATACTCTTGTTCCAGTAATTTGCCATGTATTTAATGTGGTTTTATCCACTGGGGTCTTCCCTTCTGTCTTTAAACATGCCCTAGTTCACCCTATATACAAAAGTGGAGATAGAGACAGCGTCAACAATTATAGACCAATTTCTGTTTTAACAATACTCTCAAAGATACTGGAAAAGATCTTAAACAAAAGGCTACAAAATTACATTAAATCTAAAGACATTTTGTCAGGAAATCAGTTTGGTTTCAGAGCAGGGAAAAATACCGAAGATGCTATTCTTGAGCTAACTAGCACAGTTGCAAGAAACCTAAACAAAAAACTTAAAACTGTTGCTGTGTTCCTGGATCTCTCCAAAGCCTTTGATACTGTCTCCATCCCACTCTTGCTAAATAAACTCCATAATATTGGCATACGAGGACTATTACACAACTTATTTGAAAGTTACTTAACTGACCGATCACAAACAGTAAAACTTGGGAACTATGAAAGTAAAGTTGAGTACATTAGTTATGGTGTCCCACAGGGGAGTGTCCTTGGCCCCACCCTTTTTATTATTTATATTGATGAATTATGTAGATTGCCCTTAGCTTATTCCAAGACTTTAGTTTATGCAGATGACACAGCAATTCTAGTTCATGGTAACGATTGGCTTGAAGCCCGCTCACATGCTGAGGCTGCTTTGCAAACAGTTATGAGGTGGCTATCAAACAATCTCCTCACATTGAACGTTGATAAATCAAAATTTATTCCATTTGCAATAAGACCATCTTCACAGCCCAGTTCATCTTTCACTCTAACAGCCCATAAATGCAATCCAATAGCCCATGTGAATTGTGGATGTAATACAATTTCTCGTACCAACAGTATTAAATATCTTGGCGTAATTATAGACAGTACAATGTCATTTCACGAACAAATCGCGTCACTGGTCTCGCGAATTAGAAAATTAATTTACGTTTTCAAGAAATTGAGATCATCAGCCGATGTTCCCATATTAAAAACAGTATACTTTGCTCTTGCCCACTCAGTCCTAAACTATTGTATTACTGCATGGGGAAATTCGGATAAGACAATAATGCTTCGGCTCGAAAGGGCACAACGGGCGGTTCTGAAGGTCATGATGCACAAGCCCATTCTTTTTCCTACTCTCGATCTTTATTCTCTCTGCAAAGTACCTACTGTCCGACAAACTTTTGTTATTAATACAGTTTTGCGAAAGCACTCGGAGCTTATTTTTGACCCAAAACTATGTAGACAGAACCGAAGATCGGGTAGGGTATGTGAAGTTGAATTTACTAACACTGTAACAGTAAGACGACAATATCATATAATAAGCTGTATTTTGTACAATAAAATAAATCAAAAGCTGAACATTTATCCCTTAACTATTCGTGAATGTAAGAAGGCAATTTATAACTGGCTCAGTACCCTTAATTATGAAGAAGTAGAAAATCTTGTTAAAGTTTAATCTTAAAATTATTTTTCATCAATACACACACATACACAGACAGACACACAGACACACACACACACGCGCACACGCACAAATAAACACACACATCACACATACTTTAATCTCATTTCCTTAATTATTAGTAATTATTTTACTTCCTAGATTTAAATATTATGTTGGAACGAACACTGTCCCCATCTTGGAGGTTAACAGTTGCGACACAGTTTTTCTAACTAATGTAACTGTTAATGCACAATTAATTTTGTAAACTTATTTTTGTCCCAATAAATGATTATTATTATTATTATTAATGGTTGAATCCATTAACCTTAAACTGGATGTTAAACATATTGTATATCATGATGTTGCAACTCGGACTTGTGTTCATTTTATAACAATGTAAAACAATATGTAATTAATATAATTTGTCTAATTTACATTTTTTTAATTGTAATTGTAATGTATATTGTAACTGGCAAAAAGTTGTAAAATTTCTTTAACGGATAATTAATTCAAATTCAATTCAAAAAAACAAAAAAATATATATTCGATAAAGATCTAATAATATCAAAATTACCTTAGATAAAAAATTCTGATAACAGTACCAATCATCGTAATACAATCATTGCTAACCATTCGGTATGAACGCACTAACAACCAAATTATTAAGTTCATATTTACACTACACAATTATACCATACAAGACTACTTCATGAACTTGGCATTAAACAAATTACATAGTATAGGTATTACCTTGACCTAAAGACTAATAATTAACTTATACATCATTTGTTTTTAAATCAAAAAATATAATTTACTTTATCCTTATTAGGTTAATTCAAAAACCGATTTTTAGCTAATTCTGTCTAGGGAAGTCCGTTTCACTACGAATATTGTCAGGCGTGCTCATGCACATTGTTTTAGTGTGTGGTACTGAGCCCAGTCGGTTGCGTCGCGCCACACATCGGCGCGCTTATCAGGACACGTTAGAACTACAGCGAGAGCCAACCGGACTTCGTGAGATAGAAGATCTGTACACAGAAGTTCACTCATACGCTACGGAATTAAGTGAAGTAGTCAATTGTTTATCGACAAACATTACTGCAATACCAAGGAGCAGTAGTAACGCGGCAGAACTCCCAGCACAGAGGAGTTTAAGTACACACATGTATGAATACATAACGTAGGCGGGTTTAACGCGGATTGCGCAAAACTGTCTGATTTGCAGGCATCTCCATTCCCGGCACGTTCTCGTCACAATAAACCATTCAGTAAATATTTAATTTGTATGCAAAACCGTGCATTACAGTGCAATACTGACGGGGGCGCACAATGTTGTAATTATACTTAAAATGATAGAATAGTCTAGCATTTTTACTTTATACGAGTATTAAAGGCGGTCTACGGCTACGACGAGTTTTAATATGTCTTGTCTAAGCATAGCTAATTATAGCCGAGCTAGATGTGGCCCTAAAAGTTTATGCAAAAGTATTTACACGATAAAACATCTATCACGATATACGTGTTGGTTACTTCAATATTTCCTTTAATCCTTTAGTATATATTTTCAATGAATCCCAAGAGCAGAGATATATTATTAAACTAGTTATGGACATACACTGCAGAACGTATAAGTATTTTTTTGCATTTTTTTCTGGTTCCCCTTCGATACGTTAAAATCCACTTACATACACTCGGAATATCTCTTGAAAGCATTTTGTAGACGTAAAAACTTACAAGAATTCCCCGTTTCTGGACCAATATCTGCTAATACTGTTTGTTCACATTCCAGCGACCCGACCCCGCGGCCCTCCCGGCTGACTCCCCTCCGCTGGCGACCCTCGCGGCGCCAGAACCCCACGGCTCTCGTCATCGACGCCCAGCTCTCCACCGCCCCCCTCTGGGAGGAAGCCTCCGTCAGGCTGTGGAACGACACCTACAACAAGTTCAGGAGGAAACACTACGGCGTGCAGCAGTTCCAACATTACATCAATGTGAGAAGTTAAAGGAGTCGTAGTATGTGGTTAAGGTTAATCTGAATAGTATAAGCTATAAGTGTCTCACAGCAGGGCAGTGGCCTATTTGATACCGAGATGGAACGAGTATCAATCGCCACGCTAGCTGGCTGCAGGTTAGGGACTTCAGATAAATAAAATTAAGTACAGGTTTGGTAACCAAGTTTTGCATTACCTATAGTCGGTGGTCTTAAATACGGCTAATGCTATTTATAAAGAGACGACAAAGAGTAGCTACGAAAAGGTTTTAAAGACCAGTGTCTCGGTTAAATTGGATATCGTAAACCTGACTTGTACTGCTAATGTAGGGTTTTCAACGTTCAATGATCTTTGTAAGGTACAACCGAAAGGTAAACAGCTGGTAACAAGTCTGTTCTTAATTAAGGTCATTACATATTTATTCAGCAATCAATACTTATTCGTATTTTGTTTTAGTGAAGGCCTTAAATTAATAAAATGCTAATAGTGGTGCAATTTAAATTATGAATACAATAGTTTTTAGGGTAAAAAACGTACCTATGTGCAAGATATAAAAGAAATTTGATTTCTTATACGTGACGTGAACGTCTTGACTTACAAGATACAAGTTGATGCTGCTAGCTCCTGCCTGTATGTACCTTGTTCATGTAAGCAAACAACTCGAGTGTTTGCGGACACAATACCTCATGGTGTTAGCAAATAAATACATAACCTCGTTTCTAATTGTCACGAGATTCAGGTTTCGACTTAAACACTACAATACGATGTTTATACAATAATCTAGTAGGTATAGTATATATTATATTTAGCAGGAATAGAGGTGATGAATGGTTTGCTTTTTATCATAAATACATATTGATAATTAATGTCTGCAAATACAGATTTCCTATGTTCTCCTACGTTCACAAATCCCTCGAGATGTATTACATCTACTTGTACCTGTAATAATTCCATTTATTTGTAACTTTTTCCATAATTAATTAAAAAAGCTATAAGTATCAGTCGATAGAAAGGTAAGTGTAAAGTGTCGATAAAAGAATGTGATTTTTCTGTAACGTAAGGTGCTGATGAATCAGTATTTCGAAAGTCATACTGAAAAAACACACAAATAAAAAGTAAGTAAACCATGACAGGGAAAATGTATTGAAGAATTAAAAGGTTATGACTTATGAGATAATAATAACAAGAGCATAAACTTTACTAAGCACACCGCTCTATTTCCAAAATATTGCCATAGAATGAAATATAACATACACCATACCCAGACTCGGGACATATATCTGCGGATCGCACAATTTTTTGTCCCGTGCGGGAATCGAACCCGCAACCCTTAGCGCAGCAGTCTAATCGCTTAGACATTGCACCAATCAGGTCATCAATAGTAATTATAATAATAAATGCTTTTCCATAATATTATTTTAATCTTTTTAAGACAGAAAGCTACTCGTCTACCTTTCTAGAATTTGTTTACTTTTAGCTTTAATTGTTTTAGTGTGTGGTGATAAAAATCTAGTCTAAATTATGATGAATAGTCGACTAGTTGGGATAAGGCAATAATAAAGTAAGGTGGTGAATCCTGATACATGTGATAATTATAGTGATTTACCGTAGATAGATATTATTGTGATTTTGAGAGTGATATTAACATAATAAACATATCTGTAAGTGAGTGGGTTATTTATTTATCGTGCCGATGCACACTACCTACCCTTTCAAAGTACACAATCTGTCACCGAACGACGCGGCGACGTGACGAGTAAATTACGGTAATTATAATTAAGACATGAAAAATATACTGTAATAATCAGCAAACAAAAGGTACTCATCCAATCTCAAAATTAATTACAGAATGAGCATACCCTTAAGAACGTTATGATATCTTCGAAGATAAAAAAACTACGACTCTTTTAATAGTTGCTTATGCTTAAGTTGTCTGAGCATATAAATACACTCAGCAAGTCCACTAAATGGCTTTTAATAAAAATAATGCTTCACCCATTGGTAAATAAAATATAGTTAGGTATATTGCAACTGGTAGAACTGGACCAACTAGTTCTAGGGCCCCATCACAAATATAATCTTAAAATAGATTCCCTGCACCAGTTAATAAATGTCATGCCTTACAGACAAGTATGAGCGAAGAGCACAAAACAAACAGCCCAAGTCGTACAAAGAATGAATTAATTGGTAGTAACCCGCGGGCGCGCGCGGGGCCCAACTTCGCCCATTACCTGGTGACGCGGCCGCGGGTTGTTTATGCAGCTCGCTGGTTGCCGATTTATGTTTATTGCTCATTTTAAATTGTTCTCGAGCAACAACCAAGTGTTATCTTTATAAGTACCCCCGAGGCGACGATCCGGATTTTGTAGAACTTCATGATATTTTAAGTCTGTACTTTGTCCGTCCGCCTTCACAATGAGTTTGGCTGCAGTTTTTATTGCACCCGAACACTATTGGAAGGTATACGATTGCTTACTAAGTAAGCAGTTTGTGAGAGTAGTGAACTTCTTTTAATGGCGGTGATACTTAAAATGTTCCTCACTTCGCCGTTTACAATTACAACCGAATGTTGGTTTCGCATTTTGTAGTTAAATTGTGTGGTTGCCGCGAGGATGGACTGCTACTTCGACAGTGAGGCTACATAGTAATACTCTTGTTGTTTACAAAATGCAGCGTTTGTGTTTAAAGAAACGTTAACTACCACGGCTATGGAATCACCAATATAGGCTGTTATTTTAAAAAGATAGTCTCCTCTTACGGACTTATTACCAAAACATAACCCTCCCTGTATCACGCACTGTTTCGCACATTATCAAATAATTAAATGCGATAAGAATATCACTCATCCCCTGCCAACCCTTCCACTAACCGATGAGATATTTCAATACATTATAAGATCAAACAATGTGAGGTCAGCCCGAGTCTGCGGCGCTCGGCCGACATTGGCTCAATTAGAACCACGAGCCCTATACAAATATCTGAGGGTCAGCCCTATTGCGCTGCATCGGATCCCGACCTATTTGCTTTTCATTAAATCATGCTTGTAGAACAAAGAGCCGGTAGAGGGGCCGGCTTACATTTTTGTCGTAAGGATCTAGAAGGATATGAGGCGTGTCATTCTTTATTGACGTGTTTCGTAGTAGTTGATTTAAAATCGATATTTAGGTTTTCTTGTAAAGAAGTTTGTAAAGTCATGCAGTTTGTGTATAATATTAATAATTCGCATCACCTACATCACCTTGATATTGGTAACTATTGGACACCCTCATGCCGAAACTAGTCTGTATGCATTATTAAGGATAATAAATATGCTAGTGACCTGTCTAGATCTTCATAGGTTATTATCACCAGGCATCAGCAGTAGGGTTGCGACCATTTGCATGAACCTTGGGCAAACAGCGCCGGCGCTAACGCCGTGGTAACGCATCATCCGCGGTAGACACGCGTTACACGGGTGAGGGCGAGTGGTCATCAAGGATGTTGTAGTTTAGCATTACATACATCGACGTTTTCTCGCAGATGGTGTACATACGCTCATAAAACTAGTATGTTACCCAATTATCCTAAACAAAGATCTCCACTTTTTATAATTCGATCAAAATAGTAATAGGTATTAGATGTTCTTTAAGCCGTTACAAATAAAACATGTTTTCACGTAGACATGCCTACTTGTACACAGCCCATACGTCGCTAAATGTCACTAACACTCTTCTTCATAGTGACATTTCATTTGATAGTTAGTCCCAAGTTCGGAATTACATTAATATGTCCCCTTTCTAGCTACCCCTACCCCCGGTCCCACAGGAACTCATTCATTTCAATACAGGTAATATATTCTCCGATTCGTATACCTACACTACACACTTCATATTATCAAGCTGGATCTTACCAAATAACAGATCTCTAGGAAATTAGGAGAGATTCATCTCCATGAGATTGAAAGGCAACGATTAATGTTTGCTACTCTACAGTCTACACACAGAATTCAAACGATAAAAAGTGATGGCACTAGAACTACTGGTTTTGAGATTTCTTCCACTGTGAATCTGTAATCCTATTTATATACTATATATTAAAATATATATATACATATTATTATACAGATATTATTCAAGATTCCCTTCAAAATACTACATGTTCATAAAGCCACCTCAGTAAGTTAGTCCGCTCCTCTGCCCGCTCGACATAAGATATAGTTTCCAACATTATAATATATTGAAAAGTTAAATTCACGCCGCCATCAGTCTGAGTGTTAGTGCATTAAGATTTCTCTCTCAAACGTAACTCACTAACGATAAAAGAGAATTCTAAAACAGCACCAACATTGTTTTTAAGAAATAAGATCTAATGAAACTTTAATTCATGCCTTTCTATTTATATACGTAGACATTGACGTTTTTAAATAAACAAGCCATTTCTTCAGTATTTTGAATCAAATTTCACATACTAAAATACACAAAATCGGAAGACGTGTCTGCAGATCGCACGTTGTCGCGAAAGGGAATCAAACACACAACCGCAGTGCTCAAAACCAACCACTTATAGATTGTGCCAACCCGCTATTGAAATTTCAAAGTATAATTAGTCGTAGAATAAGTTACTCCAGTATTCTGAAAAGTTTAAGGTCCCCTAAACCTTGGGGTAGGGTTTAGGGTCATCGAACCGAAACCTTCGAGTGATATTTAGTCTAGAGCAATACATTATTTATGTGTTTGATTTCGTCTCAGACGTACACACAACACACAGTACACACAAATACGTTTATTGTGGTTGAGTATGGGCGGGCTATTTAGTTAGCGACTGGGTTCTGTTGGCCGCTCGCTTGAATTAACAAGGTCGATACAGTTTCAATACCGGCAAAACGAATGCATTAAATATTATAACAATCACCTTGCGTCCTAGAACTTACACTCAAATACGTAAACAACTACACTTCTGCCTATTACTCTGAGGTAAAAGCCGTAATAGGTATGTATTATAACGTATATATTTGGATAAGAGTTTGTAACTGAACATAAAGAACCCTAGTAAGATCACTACACGTCTGTCTGTCTGCCAGACATTTTGGTGTCGTTATATATATTCTTAGAAAATATTGATTTTTATAACATGATGGTACAGATTTTTCTTATACAGAACGCAGTAAACAAGAATACTTTTTTAGAGTCCTTAAAAAGCATGGCTTTTATAAGCAACCTTCATAACATGCTGGAGCTAAATAATTAATTTTCAGACATATAATTAAGCTTGTTTCCTAAGAAGAAAGGCAGAAGACCACGGTTTTCCTTTTGCTACGGTGGCATACTCATTTCACCTTTACCTCTCGTTTTATCACATTCTTGCTTCAGTGGATTATAATTTATTTCGAATATTTATTTAAAGCACGAAAATAAACATTGGAGTTATCGTTTCCAGTAAACATGAGAACAGTGTAGGTTGTCGACCGAGAAGCTAGAGAGAAGAAAGCTATACGAGTACATACATATACTATACTACAGGCTAATCCTGATGATGAAGCAAAATAGCGCATGATTCGACACAGCTGAATGAATATAAATAGTCTTTTCCACAGTAGGTACTACACTGTTCAACTGTACACATATGCTTATTTGACTCGATAATTATTAAGTTATACTTCAAAATAAGGTTTCGCCTAATAGGTCGTATGTGTACTTACTGACACTCTGATAACAATAAAAGTTCAACATACGTTGCCATCAGTTATAAAAATCTGGAAATGCAAGATTTTAAGTTGAAAATAGTTGGTATTTCCAAATATTATTATTACTATAATGTAATTAAATAAAAGGCAAACCCCAGGAACAGTGTACAAGGTGTGGACTCGAGTACTTGTTAACTTAATTCCTCACTCGACTTCCCACAATAGTTGTCGTACGAAAACAATTAGAAGCACACGCCTTCTGTAGCCCCGTAGCCCGTAGCAGTCGCCGTAGCCCACACACATGTGAACATAATTGACGTCGTAGCTCCGGCCTTCGGCTGTCGGCGCTCGGCACTTGGTTCTCGGCAGAACCGCTATAACTTGCGCTGATCAAGTTTCCACCAGTTACCATCCTCTCGTCCCTTGTAATACAAATTGCTGCTGCACCACACTTGTCTAACTTAAATTAAAAATTTCCAAGTAGGTACTCGGATGAACTTAGGTGATTATGTTTGGGTAAGTTTCCGACTTATGTCACCTATAAGGGCAGAGCCGGGATCGCGGCCTCGTGGGCGCCGACACAACTTGGAACTGTACTTAACTAAGTACGCACATTAGCCGCGAGTTGGTAATTGCACCAATTTTGAATACATACGATGAATGCTCTTGATTAGCTGCTGTGTTGTTGAAGGGAATTCATAAAACTTAATTACAGGTGAAATTAATGAATTTGATACAAGAAAATGAGCGTACATTTGAGAAATATGATTCTAGCTAGAATTTCAATGGGAAATAATGTAATAATATAATTATATAAATAAATAATATAATCATAAGTAATTTGTATGATTTCAATGGTATTCAAATTTTGTAATAATTGGACGTAGGACATTTGAAGAAAATGCCTATGTTGGAGTCAATTACGTATTTAAAATTTGAAATAAAATAATTTGTAAAACCTTCTACAGGATAGGCGAGCAGGTACCGGTAGGTCATCAGTGAAACATGTGTAGTATTACTGATGATTTTAATCAAATCTAGAATATTATTGAATTCCAAACAGAGAATATAACTTGATTTATCTCTAAGACATATAATAAGCGCAATAACTTAACCAAGCAGTTATCCACTTTCCAGCTAAGCAGAATAAGAGCTATTTAACTCCGCAATAAACGAATTAATCGCAGACCATTCATATATAAAGCATAATGAAGTGCAAGTCGGTACCGACGACCGGCCGGCGGCCCCGGGCCGCGCTAATCCCGGTAATAAAGAAAAATACCAGGGAAGCGGCGGCTAATTGTTATAAACTGGGCAAACATGCAAATTGGACGAGGAAAGGACTTCCTCGGCGTTTTAATTCAAAAGTTATCTTGTTGGAAGGACTCCACACCGGCGCGCGGCGGACGTATACGCTGCCCCCCGACTCCGCCTGTACTCCTTATATTCAGTGTGAAGCAGCCAGCAAGGAATCTATCTGGCGTGCGCCGCCTGAATTTGTTTTGATTGATTAAACAACAATTTAGTTGAGAGGCGGTGGGGGAGGGGGGCCGCGGCCTGTATTGATGATATTGTAAACTTCGGGTGGAAGTTCTCACAGATACAAATATTTGGGGTGACGGGAGGAGCTGCAGCCATAAGTACGTATCGGTTCAATAAGGATTAATTAAGTTACTTGCCGGAGTCCGGCAGAGATTTATTGACGCGCGTATTGTTGCAGATTAATGACAATAGAGCGTATAAGAGTTACGAAAGAAATGTTAAATAAACTTGTGCCATCATTAATTTGTCTCAAAAATTATGTTTGCCGTTATAAATAATACAAATTAGCTGTCTTATTCCTAAGAATAATAACCCAAAACATAAAAATCTACAAACATGCACTAATATCTATAAAGCATTGTTGTCAATCTAAACTAACAATATCCAGATATCTGCGTGGGACTCACCCCACAAGGTGAGCAGAAATATTAATACAAATATGTCTCCAGTGTGAAACGGCATTAGTGCATCCAGAGAGCGAGACGAGTCCTCTTTATTATAAGGCTATTCATATTTAATGCACTTACTATTATTGTTCGCGACTTTTCATTCGTTAAAAACCTATTTTCATTTCAACTTGTGTAAAGACGCAGCTCCTCTGAAATCTGTCTCGTGTTCAGTCTGAAAAGTTTGCACCAAATTGTTTTGAAACTCAAATAAAGATGTTTTACGCGTCTTTTATTATTTAAACGTTGAAATAAATAATGGTGCACTTAATTTTAAATGAACAAACGGATTGGATCTGTAAACCGTGCTCTTTCGGTATTCGTTGTATATTTATAGTTTTATTTAGTGATACGGTCATATAAATTATCTCCTAAAGTTATAAATTGTAGCAATATTCCTTACCTATTAAGAGCTGATATAGTGAACATAAGGTACTTTACACTGTTTACTCAGGATACTTAGTATCTAGTAAAAAAAATCGTACAGTAAATTTTTATTTATTTATTATTATTAATTAGTACAATTTACATAAACCATTTATACTAATTAAACACATAATGCCTCGTAAGATACACAAAAATAAAACAAGTTTTAGTTTATTTTGTATTAGAATTAAGTTGTAAATATTCGTAAAATAGTGATAATGTCCATTCAATGTACTTTATTGCATAGAAATACAGATTCAGTCATAATGAAATAAAATAAATTTCTAGTTTTAAATAAAAATAATATACTAAAATGGACATAAAAACATAACGTGTTCCTACATTCCTCTGAATTAAAATATTATATGGCTGGAACTTTGGACGTTCATGTACGTTTGTTATACAGTTTCTTCTGAAACAACGAAACATTATACACCAATAAAAGTCTTACTTAACTCCGTGTTACATCAACATTACAATAAGTATAACTATGGCGCTTACACATCAAACGGTGAATACAAGCAATACACTTGATAGTTCCAGTATGAATTGTTTTACGACGCGCATTCAAACAGTTACGCGCATTCTGTTAGTATCTCTGCTACTTAACACATTATAGTATAAACGTAGAATGTAATGTTCCGTCATAACTGGTAAGATGAGTTGTCGCCAGACGAAACCAAAATACTCGAAAGAATTTTCTTCTTTTAATCTTTACTAACAAGGCTGACACAAACCTTTGAAAAATCGCTCAGGCGTGCCGGTTTCCTCACGACGTTTTCCTTCACCATATTTAGCAACTGATAACTAATTTGATAGGCACATGAATTCGAAAAGTCATGGTGCGTGGTGGGGTTTGAACTTGCGACCTTTGACTTGGCAGTCCAACGCTCATCACACACGGCTATCAGTGCTATGTAGGTTCATAATAATTATGTTTTAGTTTTAATGTGAACTTTGTTTTTGCACGCCGAAAAAAGGCTAAATATGTGAGTCTACTGTTACTTTATTTCCATATTGCACACCTAGAGGAGCTAACGCGAAAATAAAAAAAATTGAGGTATGTCCGACACCGATTTCCTTATAAAAATATAAATAATTCAAAATAGATAATTCAAAAATTATCCACATTATTCGACGCTAGATACGATACTATGTACAGTAACTCCTGCAGTGCACAGGGACACGGCAACTAGTTTTTGGCCCTTTCTAAAAAAACTTGATTTTTGAAAAACCTGTTAAAATGGTGTTTAGTGGGTTCGCGATATGTAAACCATTATTTCGAGCAATTAAACGATTCTTATTCTTACAGTTGTCGAAAGCACAGCATACAAAGTTCTAGCACGTCATCACGAATGAGTGCAACACATTCGTGATGTACGCCGTGGGTTAAACCTGGTGGAAATAGCCATAACCATCCAGCATAATCGCAAACCGGTATTATTCCACTAGGCCGGAATGTTAAAACAAAAAGCTAGGACAACGATCTACAATACCTGCCCGATGCAGCCAAACCCGTGTTGAGGAATGCAGGAGTAGCTCCCACTCTGCAAAGTATTTATTTATTTTTATTTGGATATTAACATACAATATAAGTAAAACTACATGCAATATAAACCCGACATAATCCAGAACAAGTGGATTTGCCCATTACAAGTTACGATATTACTACTGCACTATGTGAATAATAGTTTGAACTAAAGACATAATTATCGTGATCGTGCACGTCAGTACCTGTAGGTATATACCTATAAAATCTTCCATGATTATTAATATTATTTGTGAACAACATGTATGTTATAAATAACTACGAAAGTTTATAAATATAACATGACTTCCCAAGTTTTAAACCTGTAGCATGAAACAAGTTCCGTGAACCTTAAAATATTTCGTAATTTAACTGACCAAATCCATTCTTCAAGAACTGTTACCACGGGTAAATTATTATTCAACGAAGTTTTTAAATTGGTTTGCGACATAACTCAAGAAAAAAATATAATAGACACACTAGCCACCCAATCATCAACACACTCTATAACAGTTTGCGAACTGTTCGCAAACATTACGCTGAACTTGCGCAAGAGCATTGGGCCACCGCATGAGATCGCGACTTTCCCTATCAGTGTACACCAGACCGCGTTACACACAGCATCTCAGGTTTAACTTCAAATGAACTTGATCCGTGAACTTGAAACATAAACCGGAACGGAGGAACAATCACTTCTTACAAGGACTTTAATTTTCTTTGTGGTTTATCAGTGTATTTACATATATTTTTATTAAATAAAATAGCGATAGGTAACATAAATAGTGTTTTGATAGTGATTGCTTAGATTAAAAATGTGCAAAATATCATACATTAATAGAAAAACTAAGAAATTGAAAAACAGTTAAACATGATCCAATCAAAGAAAAACAAAATGCGTGGAAATGGGATTTACAAATGTATTCAAGTGTTGACGATAAGAAATGTGATCATTTCCAATGTCTGCACTGTTAATACTGTAATGATTTAGAACAGTGGTTTTGTCCCGGGTAAACAAACGTGTAAATTGATCATCAAATTCGAACTATAAAATATTGAACAAGTGAAGTTTGTCGGTAGTAAACATGAGGTGTAGAACAAAGTTGTTGTGTGTTTTGTCGTGTGTATATTACGTGTGTGGCTCGCTATACACGCCGGTCGTGGAGGTAAGCCAGGGTAAATTAAGAGGGCTGCGGAGCTTCTCCGGGCAGAACCAGTTTTACGGGATCCCGTACGCCGTCAGCCAGAGGTTCCAGGTAAGCACCTCTTGTAATACCACGGACCAAGTAATCTGCATACAGTATAAACCGTGTCGAGTATTATCTGCAACATTATGTTATGCTTGAGAATATGTGGTTAGAAATAACTTGCAGAGGAAATAGAGTTGTAGGTTTAAAGAGTTTATTAGTATATAGAACATTATTTCTCTCTGATATAGAATAGAATGAAATCAGATGTGACAAACGTGTGCGACAAACATTCTATGCTGCATTTACTTATGTATTTAGTAGCTATGTATAATATGCACTCTGATTTCTACCCGAATACATTACATTAACATAATTAAAATGAGTAGTAGGTATGTTATACTCTCCGGCCACATTATATCCTGGTGTACGTCGTCCATCAATAACTATAAACACTAAGTTCCGAGATAGACAAAAACGTGATTACTTACTACACTAATCACCTCATTTCGCTACAACATCGTAGTTCGTTATATAATATAATTGACTATTATCAGAGAACTTTTTCTAATATCTGTACTTCTCTCATTAGTAATCAAAAGCGGAGGTGTACGTAATATGCAATAGCCGCAGCGCGCCAAAGTTAATAAACTGAAAGTTCAGCTACAATTTTGCACCCATATCTCACCCTTATTGAAGCTAGTTCTACCTTATTAGATACGAAAACTAAGTCCTTAGCTTAAATTTACTATATATCTACCGACGTTTACCAACATTAGTGTTTAAACTGCTATTTAAATTATTTTTCAGCCACCTAAATCACCAAGGAAATGGAGCGGGATGTTCTACGCGGTATCATTATTCGATTCCTGCGCACAAGCCTTCGCCATCTTCAAGCTGGGTACCGAGAGCTGCCAAACCCTGGACGTGTACAGTCCGGGGCCAGCCAGGAGAGGCCACAAGCTGCCTGTCCTCGTCTTCTTCCACGGCGGAGCATACTACTACGGGAGCAAATGGCATTACGACCCTGAATTTCTAGTCAAAAAGAACGTAATCATCGTGACAGTAAATTATAGAGTGGGTGTGCTAGGCTTCTTATGTTTAAACAATGTTGCTAATCTCGGTCTGAAGGACCAACTAGCAGCATTGAAATGGGTAAAAAAGAATATAGCGTCCTTTGGTGGAGATCCAGAAAATGTGACCATTTCTGGCCACAGTGCAGGCAGCTCTTCTGCAGCAATGCACTTACTGTCTAAACAGAGCAAAGGGCTGTTCCATAAGGCGGTACTGATGAGCGGAGTGCCTCTAACGCCGTGGGCTTTTAATTTAGAACCTCTCACTCCTGCGTTTGAAGACGCTGCAAAGATAACAACAGTCAGAAGCGAAATAGATGTGTACAATACTTTTTTGAAGTACTCATTGTCTGATATATTAACCGCTACCCGTGGCTCCTCAATAGATCCCAAGTATTTTAAGTATGCGCCGTGTGTCGACACTAACTTCACGGAGCCTTTCTTTCATGACACGCCATATAACATAATCACATCAGGAGACTTCAACAAAGTCCCCATGATTGCCGGCTTCACGGACTCAGAAGGTATTCTGTTCTACGGACTCAATAACCAAAGAACATTAGAATATTTAGAAAATAATTTCGAAGACAGACTGCCGTCGGTATTTTCCTGGTGTTCTAAGAAGGACAAAAGAAGAATAGCTAAGAAAATTCGCTCACATTACTTTGGGAAACAAAGGATCAGTAGTAAAGCTTCGATCAAAGGAAGCGTCGACTTTTATTCGGATTGGCTAGCGTACGCATCGATCGACGCGTTCTCGAAGTTGATGGCTAAATATTCTGACAAACCGGTGTACAACTACATGTTTTCATACGAAGGCGATCGGAATTTCGCAAAGGCTGTCCTTAACGGTGGTATTCTAATGAAAGGAGCATCTCATTCCGATGATGTGTTCTACGTGTTCAAGCCCGCCGGCCTGAGCTTGAAGCTGAGTGACCCCGACAGACTGCTCATTGAAAGATACACCACAATGTTGACCAACTTTATGAAGTTTGGGTAAGTTACTGAAGTATATAATATTGTTATTTGAGTAATATTTTGTAACATCTTTATTAAACCCAGCCTTACTCCTCTCATATCTTTTGTGAACGGATGCGTTTATTTACGTTGACTGCAGAACTTGTAGACCAAGATCAAATATCTGAAACCTATAGTAACCCTCGACATATTTGTGAAACATTACAGAGATGTAACAAATTCGTCACAAGACCAGTGTTAGTCTAATGGTTTGAAGAGTTTATTGTGTAAGGAAACGCGCTTTCATACTTACCTTTAAGTGATGTTAAAGTAACATTATTTCGTAATGGGGATATTACTCGATAGGATGAACATTATTCAACCTTTACTAACTATTAAATACTAAACACATGGGAATGTAATGAGTGTGAGTGGTTCGCTCTTTCATACTTTACATATGTCATAAATAACCACTTCACTAGTAATTAACATTTGCTTTTGAGGAGAACTCACAATACATCTTGTTTAACAGCTACTTAGAAGTAAATTGTGATAAAAATAAAAGTTAAATGGACACAAACCTACAGTACGTACCTAATTGTTGGTGGTTGGTCGTCACTCGTCACGAGTTCTAATATCATATAAATAAAATACATACCTATTAAGGTACTATAAATATAAAGGATATTCCTACTCAATAATAAAGAATGTTTTTCGCCATCATTGCAGTGTAACAAACCTACATAGAAGAAACTACTATCATAATTGTGAACAAACTATAAAACCTTTATACAGTCATATAAGAACTGCTAATAAAGCACTAAGTATGCGTCAAAGCGCTCGCGGCACAAGTTAGCATGGCTCGTAATGTTTGGTCACGGTTTATTTATTTATTGCTATTTTAGTACCAACTATCAAGTGCTTGGAAACCGCATTCTTAAAAAGTCCTATAAATAAGCCGGCGGGGTCCTATAGGTACCAAACTACTAACACCGAACCAAAGGACTGGACTTACTAACAACCAAAAGAGGTCAACGATATTATTATTTAAACTTTCTGGTCTAAGTTCGATTTTCGCAAGAGACATCGATCAACATTCATGCTTAATAGTATGTGGAGTTTCACAATGTCAAGAGCTATTGATTGAAATTGTGTAACAAAACTAAGTAGATCTATCTTGAACGATTTCAAATTAACTCATCAAAAAACCTAGAAGATTTCAAACATTATTTAGCATAAAATTAATTGAATAAATTATCATTTGGTATTTTATAAATTAGAAGAACATTACGTGGTAGTGAAAGAAGCGTGTACCTCTAGAAATAACGTCGGTTTTACCAGACTAGCTGGTTCCTGGCGTCCCTTAAGATAACAGATGCAGTGTGTTTTCCTTCCATCTCTCAGACACGGATGATAGTGCCGACATAATCTATATATATAAAAGAAAGTCGTGTTAGTTACTCCACTTATAACTCAAGAACGGCTGAACCGATTTAGCTGAAAATTGGCAGGGAGGTAGTTTAGAGCCAGGAGAAGGACATAGGATAGGACTTTTTATCCCGTTCAACAGCATTCCCGTGTGACTTGACATGAAACGTCAGTCATTATAAAACGTGGTATAACAAAAAAGAATCAGACTTGGAATAACAAAACCGTATAATGACAGATGATGCAGATTACTTACAGATGAACTTCTGAAGTAAAAATCATCACGCTATATCCACAAGGAACTGAGCAGTGAATCATGACATGTATAGAAACGTCTATTTTAAACATACTGCTATGTGTCATCGTAGCGCGGCGGTTTAACGATCGCCCCACGAGTTATGCACAGTGAGATCGATTCTTGCCGAAAGTTTACTTTTTGCGTTAGCTTTAATTTCTTTTTGCATGTTTTTTGACTTAAATATCAATAAAAAGACAATTATAACATATATTTTAACATAATATTATTACGAACAATTTCCAGTAAATTTTAAATATTTTTTTTCTACATTAATAAATTTGTAAATTCACCATTTCAAATAAGTGATGTCCGACCAATTCTGAAGCTAACAACTTCAACTCTAATTCCCCTTGCATAAAAGAAGATTGATACACAAAAAGATTCCCGAAACAATTCGCCACTGAAACTACACACGTTGACAACAGATGGGTTGATCCATACTCACCTGTGCTTTCTAGGACGTTTCAAACACACATCAATGTTGAATCGTGTTCCAGCGTCGAGTCAATTAAATACATTTTCAAATACGTAAATAAGGGTAGTGACCAGGCAACGTTCGCTTTGCAAAGCACTGATCGGGATGAAGTGACCAAGTACCAGTCTGGTCGCTACATTAGTACTTCAGAAGCAGTTATTCGCAAAGCTGCTTCTCTGCTGGCGTTCTCTATACATGATCGGTATCCAACGGTCGTATTTGGACGTCCATTTAGAGAATGTATTAGACCGATTGGAAAATCCCCGCCAAACAACACTCTTGGCATTTTTACGTCTCTGTGAAGAAGATCTTTTTGCAAAGTCACTTACGTATGATGAGGTGCCGTCGTACTATACATACTACAAGCAAAGAGGTGTATTTAATCGGCATCGACGTGGTCGTATTGTCGAAGGGTTTCCGGGAATCTTTATGGACACTGCATTGGGAAGGGCTTACACTGTGCATCCAAATAATGCCGAGTGCTTTTATTTGCGGCTATTGCTTCACATAGTATAGGGGCCAACGTCATTTGCATTCTTAAGGACAGTTGATTGCATGGAGTATCCGACATTTCGTGCAGCCTGCGTAGCACGAAATCTTCTTGATGGTGTCCAACACTGGGACAACACTCTCCTGGAGACTAGCGTTAGTGATAGCCCAAGTCACCTACGACATTTGTTTGCCGTCATGTTGGTATTCTGCGGTATTGCAAACCCGGTTTTGTTGTGGGAAAAATATTGGCGTCATTTCTCGGAGGATATTTCATAGGCTTTAAGGCATACTATTGAAGGAGAATCGGAGAAACTGATGATGTCCACACTCTCTTTAAATGTAGTCTACTGAGGACAAAACTACGAACGTAGTTTAGAGAAATATAATAATAATAATAATAAGTGGCGAGTCACCGTCTGCTAATATACTGCATATTATATGGTTAAAGGCAGACGCCGTTGTTATTCAGAATAAACTAAAAATAACCATTACACGAAACATCCCAACACAATAGACCAAATCATTTTAGTATCCATTTTTCTCAATAGTCCTGCACCTTTTGGGGACTTTTCATGGCTGTTCTGTTATAGAGCAGTTGTGTGGTGTCCCTAGCTGGTGTCCCATCCCCTTTTAGATTAAAGTTCTCAACGGGCCTCTGCGTGTTGGACCTGTGTCCCCACGTAAGTCCGGGTATCTTCCGCATGGCTAGCCCGAGTAAATAAGATGAGATACAAATATAATGAATAATAAATTCATTTATTCAGGTAATTTTACACCCGTTGCCACATAATGTAAATGCATGCCGTCAATGTAGTACATAGATACAGTAAAACAAAGGTGCATTCAAAATTGTATGTGTATATTACTTATAAGCAAACCAATCATGTCAATAACTTTCCTGTTAGTCACTCAATATTCACCGATTATACCCACAAAATCGATATAGCAAGTAAACTAGCCCCATCTTAATTTGAAAAATACCTTTATCATTAAAATACTATGTATATTCCTTTCGATAAGTAATTTATAGTGTTTTCCACTTACTTGCAAAATCTGATTATATTCTACTGGTGTTTTTATCTGAAATTTACGCGGACGAAGTCGCGGGTAACAGCTAGTAATCTATATATATAAAAGAAAGTCGTGTTAGTTACTCCACTTATAACTCAAGAACGGCTGAACCGATTTAGCTGAAAATTGGCAGGGAGGTAGTTTAGAGCCAGGAGAAGGACATAGGATAGGACTTTTTATCCCGTTCAACAGCATTCCCGTGTGACTTGACATGAAACGTCAGTCATTATAAAACGTGGTATAACAAAAAAGAATCAGACTTGGAATAACAAAACCGTATAATGACAGATGATGCAGATTACTTACAGATGAACTTCTGAAGTAAAAATCATCACGCTATATCCACAAGGAACTGAGCAGTGAATCATGACATGTATAGAAACGTCTATTTTAAACATACTGCTATGTGTCATCGTAGCGCGGCGGTTTAACGATCGCCCCACGAGTTATGCACAGTGAGATCGATTCTTGCCGAAAGTTTACTTTTTGCGTTAGCTTTAATTTCTTTTTGCATGTTTTTTGACTTAAATATCAATAAAAAGACAATTATAACATATATTTTAACATAATATTATTACGAACAATTTCCAGTAAATTTTAAATATTTTTTTTCTACATTAATAAATTTGTAAATTCACCATTTCAAATAAGTGATGTCCGACCAATTCTGAAGCTAACAACTTCAACTCTAATTCCCCTTGCATAAAAGAAGATTGATACACAAAAAGATTCCCGAAACAATTCGCCACTGAAACTACACACGTTGACAACAGATGGGTTGATCCATACTCACCTGTGCTTTCTAGGACGTTTCAAACACACATCAATGTTGAATCGTGTTCCAGCGTCGAGTCAATTAAATACATTTTCAAATACGTAAATAAGGGTAGTGACCAGGCAACGTTCGCTTTGCAAAGCACTGATCGGGATGAAGTGACCAAGTACCAGTCTGGTCGCTACATTAGTACTTCAGAAGCAGTTATTCGCAAAGCTGCTTCTCTGCTGGCGTTCTCTATACATGATCGGTATCCAACGGTCGTATTTGGACGTCCATTTAGAGAATGTATTAGACCGATTGGAAAATCCCCGCCAAACAACACTCTTGGCATTTTTACGTCTCTGTGAAGAAGATCTTTTTGCAAAGTCACTTACGTATGATGAGGTGCCGTCGTACTATACATACTACAAGCAAAGAGGTGTATTTAATCGGCATCGACGTGGTCGTATTGTCGAAGGGTTTCCGGGAATCTTTATGGACACTGCATTGGGAAGGGCTTACACTGTGCATCCAAATAATGCCGAGTGCTTTTATTTGCGGCTATTGCTTCACATAGTATAGGGGCCAACGTCATTTGCATTCTTAAGGACAGTTGATTGCATGGAGTATCCGACATTTCGTGCAGCCTGCGTAGCACGAAATCTTCTTGATGGTGTCCAACACTGGGACAACACTCTCCTGGAGACTAGCGTTAGTGATAGCCCAAGTCACCTACGACATTTGTTTGCCGTCATGTTGGTATTCTGCGGTATTGCAAACCCGGTTTTGTTGTGGGAAAAATATTGGCGTCATTTCTCGGAGGATATTTCATAGGCTTTAAGGCATACTATTGAAGGAGAATCGGAGAAACTGATGATGTCCACACTCTCTTTAAATGTAGTCTACTGAGGACAAAACTACGAACGTAGTTTAGAGAAATATAATAATAATAATAATAAGTGGCGAGTCACCGTCTGCTAATATACTGCATATTATATGGTTAAAGGCAGACGCCGTTGTTATTCAGAATAAACTAAAAATAACCATTACACGAAACATCCCAACACAATAGACCAAATCATTTTAGTATCCATTTTTCTCAATAGTCCTGCACCTTTTGGGGACTTTTCATGGCTGTTCTGTTATAGAGCAGTTGTGTGGTGTCCCTAGCTGGTGTCCCATCCCCTTTTAGATTAAAGTTCTCAACGGGCCTCTGCGTGTTGGACCTGTGTCCCCACGTAAGTCCGGGTATCTTCCGCATGGCTAGCCCGAGTAAATAAGATGAGATACAAATATAATAATAATAAATTCATTTATTCAGGTAATTTTACACCCGTTGCCACATAATGTAAATGCATGCCGTCAATGTAGTACATAGATACAGTAAAACAAAGGTGCATTCAAAATTGTATGTGTATATTACTTATAAGCAAACCAATCATGTCAATAACTTTCCTGTTAGTCACTCAATATTCACCGATTATACCCACAAAATCGATATAGCAAGTAAACTAGCCCCATCTTAATTTGAAAAATACCTTTATCATTAAAATACTATGTATATTCCTTTCGATAAGTAATTTATAGTGTTTTCCACTTACTTGCAAAATCTGATTATATTCTACTGGTGTTTTTATCTGAAATTTACGCGGACGAAGTCGCGGGTAACAGCTAGTAATCTATATATATAAAAGAAAGTCGTGTTAGTTACTCCACTTATAACTCAAGAACGGCTGAACCGATTTAGCTGAAAATTGGCAGGGAGGTAGTTTAGAGCCAGGAGAAGGACATAGGATAGGACTTTTTATCCCGTTCAACAGCATTCCCGTGTGACTTGACATGAAACGTCAGTCATTATAAAACGTGGTATAACAAAAAAGAATCAGACTTGGAATAACAAAACCGTATAATGACAGATGATGCAGATTACTTACAGATGAACTTCTGAAGTAAAAATCATCACGCTATATCCACAAGGAACTGAGCAGTGAATCATGACATGTATAGAAACGTCTATTTTAAACATACTGCTATGTGTCATCGTAGCGCGGCGGTTTAACGATCGCCCCACGAGTTATGCACAGTGAGATCGATTCTTGCCGAAAGTTTACTTTTTGCGTTAGCTTTAATTTCTTTTTGCATGTTTTTTGACTTAAATATCAATAAAAAGACAATTATAACATATATTTTAACATAATATTATTACGAACAATTTCCAGTAAATTTTAAATATTTTTTTTCTACATTAATAAATTTGTAAATTCACCATTTCAAATAAGTGATGTCCGACCAATTCTGAAGCTAACAACTTCAACTCTAATTCCCCTTGCATAAAAGAAGATTGATACACAAAAAGATTCCCGAAACAATTCGCCACTGAAACTACACACGTTGACAACAGATGGGTTGATCCATACTCACCTGTGCTTTCTAGGACGTTTCAAACACACATCAATGTTGAATCGTGTTCCAGCGTCGAGTCAATTAAATACATTTTCAAATACGTAAATAAGGGTAGTGACCAGGCAACGTTCGCTTTGCAAAGCACTGATCGGGATGAAGTGACCAAGTACCAGTCTGGTCGCTACATTAGTACTTCAGAAGCAGTTATTCGCAAAGCTGCTTCTCTGCTGGCGTTCTCTATACATGATCGGTATCCAACGGTCGTATTTGGACGTCCATTTAGAGAATGTATTAGACCGATTGGAAAATCCCCGCCAAACAACACTCTTGGCATTTTTACGTCTCTGTGAAGAAGATCTTTTTGCAAAGTCACTTACGTATGATGAGGTGCCGTCGTACTATACATACTACAAGCAAAGAGGTGTATTTAATCGGCATCGACGTGGTCGTATTGTCGAAGGGTTTCCGGGAATCTTTATGGACACTGCATTGGGAAGGGCTTACACTGTGCATCCAAATAATGCCGAGTGCTTTTATTTGCGGCTATTGCTTCACATAGTATAGGGGCCAACGTCATTTGCATTCTTAAGGACAGTTGATTGCATGGAGTATCCGACATTTCGTGCAGCCTGCGTAGCACGAAATCTTCTTGATGGTGTCCAACACTGGGACAACACTCTCCTGGAGACTAGCGTTAGTGATAGCCCAAGTCACCTACGACATTTGTTTGCCGTCATGTTGGTATTCTGCGGTATTGCAAACCCGGTTTTGTTGTGGGAAAAATATTGGCGTCATTTCTCGGAGGATATTTCATAGGCTTTAAGGCATACTATTGAAGGAGAATCGGAGAAACTGATGATGTCCACACTCTCTTTAAATGTAGTCTACTGAGGACAAAACTACGAACGTAGTTTAGAGAAATATAATAATAATAATAATAAGTGGCGAGTCACCGTCTGCTAATATACTGCATATTATATGGTTAAAGGCAGACGCCGTTGTTATTCAGAATAAACTAAAAATAACCATTACACGAAACATCCCAACACAATAGACCAAATCATTTTAGTATCCATTTTTCTCAATAGTCCTGCACCTTTTGGGGACTTTTCATGGCTGTTCTGTTATAGAGCAGTTGTGTGGTGTCCCTAGCTGGTGTCCCATCCCCTTTTAGATTAAAGTTCTCAACGGGCCTCTGCGTGTTGGACCTGTGTCCCCACGTAAGTCCGGGTATCTTCCGCATGGCTAGCCCGAGTAAATAAGATGAGATACAAATATAATGAATAATAAATTCATTTATTCAGGTAATTTTACACCCGTTGCCACATAATGTAAATGCATGCCGTCAATGTAGTACATAGATACAGTAAAACAAAGGTGCATTCAAAATTGTATGTGTATATTACTTATAAGCAAACCAATCATGTCAATAACTTTCCTGTTAGTCACTCAATATTCACCGATTATACCCACAAAATCGATATAGCAAGTAAACTAGCCCCATCTTAATTTGAAAAATACCTTTATCATTAAAATACTATGTATATTCCTTTCGATAAGTAATTTATAGTGTTTTCCACTTACTTGCAAAATCTGATTATATTCTACTGGTGTTTTTATCTGAAATTTACGCGGACGAAGTCGCGGGTAACAGCTAGTCTATATATATAAAAGAAAGTCGTGTTAGTTACTCCACTTATAACTCAAGAACGGCTGAACCGATTTAGCTGAAAATTGGCAGGGAGGTAGTTTAGAGCCAGGAGAAGGACATAGGATAGGACTTTTTATCCCGTTCAACAGCATTCCCGTGTGACTTGACATGAAACGTCAGTCATTATAAAACGTGGTATAACAAAAAAGAATCAGACTTGGAATAACAAAACCGTATAATGACAGATGATGCAGATTACTTACAGATGAACTTCTGAAGTAAAAATCATCACGCTATATCCACAAGGAACTGAGCAGTGAATCATGACATGTATAGAAACGTCTATTTTAAACATACTGCTATGTGTCATCGTAGCGCGGCGGTTTAACGATCGCCCCACGAGTTATGCACAGTGAGATCGATTCTTGCCGAAAGTTTACTTTTTGCGTTAGCTTTAATTTCTTTTTGCATGTTTTTTGACTTAAATATCAATAAAAAGACAATTATAACATATATTTTAACATAATATTATTACGAACAATTTCCAGTAAATTTTAAATATTTTTTTTCTACATTAATAAATTTGTAAATTCACCATTTCAAATAAGTGATGTCCGACCAATTCTGAAGCTAACAACTTCAACTCTAATTCCCCTTGCATAAAAGAAGATTGATACACAAAAAGATTCCCGAAACAATTCGCCACTGAAACTACACACGTTGACAACAGATGGGTTGATCCATACTCACCTGTGCTTTCTAGGACGTTTCAAACACACATCAATGTTGAATCGTGTTCCAGCGTCGAGTCAATTAAATACATTTTCAAATACGTAAATAAGGGTAGTGACCAGGCAACGTTCGCTTTGCAAAGCACTGATCGGGATGAAGTGACCAAGTACCAGTCTGGTCGCTACATTAGTACTTCAGAAGCAGTTATTCGCAAAGCTGCTTCTCTGCTGGCGTTCTCTATACATGATCGGTATCCAACGGTCGTATTTGGACGTCCATTTAGAGAATGTATTAGACCGATTGGAAAATCCCCGCCAAACAACACTCTTGGCATTTTTACGTCTCTGTGAAGAAGATCTTTTTGCAAAGTCACTTACGTATGATGAGGTGCCGTCGTACTATACATACTACAAGCAAAGAGGTGTATTTAATCGGCATCGACGTGGTCGTATTGTCGAAGGGTTTCCGGGAATCTTTATGGACACTGCATTGGGAAGGGCTTACACTGTGCATCCAAATAATGCCGAGTGCTTTTATTTGCGGCTATTGCTTCACATAGTATAGGGGCCAACGTCATTTGCATTCTTAAGGACAGTTGATTGCATGGAGTATCCGACATTTCGTGCAGCCTGCGTAGCACGAAATCTTCTTGATGGTGTCCAACACTGGGACAACACTCTCCTGGAGACTAGCGTTAGTGATAGCCCAAGTCACCTACGACATTTGTTTGCCGTCATGTTGGTATTCTGCGGTATTGCAAACCCGGTTTTGTTGTGGGAAAAATATTGGCGTCATTTCTCGGAGGATATTTCATAGGCTTTAAGGCATACTATTGAAGGAGAATCGGAGAAACTGATGATGTCCACACTCTCTTTAAATGTAGTCTACTGAGGACAAAACTACGAACGTAGTTTAGAGAAATATAATAATAATAATAATAAGTGGCGAGTCACCGTCTGCTAATATACTGCATATTATATGGTTAAAGGCAGACGCCGTTGTTATTCAGAATAAACTAAAAATAACCATTACACGAAACATCCCAACACAATAGACCAAATCATTTTAGTATCCATTTTTCTCAATAGTCCTGCACCTTTTGGGGACTTTTCATGGCTGTTCTGTTATAGAGCAGTTGTGTGGTGTCCCTAGCTGGTGTCCCATCCCCTTTTAGATTAAAGTTCTCAACGGGCCTCTGCGTGTTGGACCTGTGTCCCCACGTAAGTCCGGGTATCTTCCGCATGGCTAGCCCGAGTAAATAAGATGAGATACAAATATAATGAATAATAAATTCATTTATTCAGGTAATTTTACACCCGTTGCCACATAATGTAAATGCATGCCGTCAATGTAGTACATAGATACAGTAAAACAAAGGTGCATTCAAAATTGTATGTGTATATTACTTATAAGCAAACCAATCATGTCAATAACTTTCCTGTTAGTCACTCAATATTCACCGATTATACCCACAAAATCGATATAGCAAGTAAACTAGCCCCATCTTAATTTGAAAAATACCTTTATCATTAAAATACTATGTATATTCCTTTCGATAAGTAATTTATAGTGTTTTCCACTTACTTGCAAAATCTGATTATATTCTACTGGTGTTTTTATCTGAAATTTACGCGGACGAAGTCGCGGGTAACAGCTAGTAATAATAATAATAATAAGTGGCGAGTCACCGTCTGCTAATATACTGCATATTATATGGTTAAAGGCAGACGCCGTTGTTATTCAGAATAAACTAAAAATAACCATTACACGAAACATCCCAACACAATAGACCAAATCATTTTAGTATCCATTTTTCTCAATAGTCCTGCACCTTTTGGGGACTTTTCATGGCTGTTCTGTTATAGAGCAGTTGTGTGGTGTCCCTAGCTGGTGTCCCATCCCCTTTTAGATTAAAGTTCTCAACGGGCCTCTGCGTGTTGGACCTGTGTCCCCACGTAAGTCCGGGTATCTTCCGCATGGCTAGCCCGAGTAAATAAGATGAGATACAAATATAATAATAATAAATTCATTTATTCAGGTAATTTTACACCCGTTGCCACATAATGTAAATGCATGCCGTCAATGTAGTACATAGATACAGTAAAACAAAGGTGCATTCAAAATTGTATGTGTATATTACTTATAAGCAAACCAATCATGTCAATAACTTTCCTGTTAGTCACTCAATATTCACCGATTATACCCACAAAATCGATATAGCAAGTAAACTAGCCCCATCTTAATTTGAAAAATACCTTTATCATTAAAATACTATGTATATTCCTTTCGATAAGTAATTTATAGTGTTTTCCACTTACTTGCAAAATCTGATTATATTCTACTGGTGTTTTTATCTGAAATTTACGCGGACGAAGTCGCGGGTAACAGCTAGTATAATGAATAAATATACGCAGTCGCATGTCGCTTACTTTGAGGATTAAGCAATGTGGGAAAACACACTACTTTGCATATTATATTATATGAATAACTGTGGACTTGGTACGCGCATACATATGGACTTGTGAATGGGTAGTTAAGATTAGACAGTAGATGCAGGATTTCCTTAATGTATCTATCTATGTTGAATTGTAGAGATCTTAACGTTCACTTTTTACACGATAACCGCAGACGCAGATAAGTGTTTTTTATAAAGCTGTACCTCCTTACATTATTCGTCAATTACCCAGTGAGAAGTCACAAAGGAGACTAACCCAAATTCTTGCTCAGAAATCTCAAATTACCTTAGGAGATGTCATATTCTAATCGTTTCTCTGTCATCTATTTCCTAAACGTTTTATATTGTCAGAGCCAAAAACCAACACGAGACTCGACTCCAACAGATGACCACAGCTTGACTACAAAATATTTTGGCTTCAGAGACCCGACCCCGGTGGAGTCCGAGTTCCTGCCGGTTCGCTGGCCAGCCACAACCGCGAACAGGTCGCAGGTGCTGCACGTGGACCAGAAGCTGCGGGTCACCGATACGCCAGCGAGCCACACGGGGGGCTTCCTGCTGAGCCTGCTGTGTGAGCACGGGCTGCAGGGCTACGTGCCTTGTGACAGTGCCATGAGGTGCAACCTCCAACAGTAATCATGTTACACAAATGTATTGTAATTTAAAAAAATCTTAGTCTTACTAAACAAATCCTCGCACTATGTATGACATGTATGTCTCCCGTGCGATCATGAACTGAAACAAAAGACTGGAAACATCACCGTTGTACCGCAATATACTTGTATGTTAATTGTTTGGCCGAAATAAAGTTCGTGGTCACACGAAGTGTCGACTATCCAAACCTCCGAAAGTTTCATACATGCGTCTGTTTAGGAAGAGACCAGGGACGTCTATGTTCCTCGATCCTGATATATTAATTTCGGTTTATTCAATCTTATTGCATTCGTCATACATCCATCGGTTCTCCTAACCTGGCGTTTCTTAAGAACATCTCCAATCTAGTCGCGTATGTGTTCCACGAGAATTTCAAGTGATAATAAAATGAGATAGGCCGATATAGCAGTAATCCTCGTCGCATACACATCTCGGCATCGTTAGGCGAGTGCGTTGCCGTTGCCACATACCTAAGGGGTGGGTACACAAGGCACGTGTCGCCTCCTTTGACTAGAGCCTCTCTCACAACTTTAATGAGTCATTAGCATGCGAGCATTGCCGTGTAGATAGACGCTAAACTGTGAGAATGTAGCTACTTAACTATTCATTTAGAACAATGTTTTAATATTTCCTTGGACTACCTAGTGAACAAAAAGCAAAAACAATATAGCTAGGTACTTATACGTATGTTAATATGGATTGAATGTAATCATAACATAACATCACGCCTGTATTCCCCGAAGGGGTGGCAGAGGTGCACATATAGTACACCCACATTTCGCCAGTTATGTTTATAGGTACCTATGTAATAGGGGGCGAATTGAATGTATGTTTCTTTATATGCCTTTTCAACACTAAGATTGCAGAGAATAAAATTAGACTACGAAACATTCACGAATTTGTAATTGTTAATTTTCATGGCAACACCGCTAACAACATCCTAGAGACTTTGAATGACAAGGCCTGCGACAAGTGCTGCAACCACCAACTTGTATGACAAGCTACGTTGTCCGTGGACTATTTAATAAGTCGGCAAGTTTGATTTATACTGGATATATACAGTTTTGGACGGATCAACATTGCGGTGTTTTAATAAATGCAAAATAATTGCATTTTTAACTTTCAATGTTTTACAAACCAAACCGCGTTTCGCGCGAGATCATACAAGTTGTAGCAGGCAGTTAGTGCCCACTACCTACGTACGTAACATTGACCAGACCTTGACTTTTCCTACAGACCTTAAAATAATCCTAGTCTTCGAATTTTGTATGTAAAGTAAAAGTAATGTATATAGTGCAATAACATCATCGTTGTATACAGGTCACTGTTATCTAGATGGATAGGCAAACACCAAGGGTTTTCATTTGCTACGATCTTGGCATACGTACCCATTTCAATATAAAATGCTAAAAGTCAATAGAAGTAACATAAAATCCAAGCACAGTATATTTGCATGTAAACTAATAGTTTATTCGCGGTAGTCAGAGACCATCTTGAGAGTATCATTTCGCGTTAAGGTGCGTTCACACCAGACACGCATAGAGCACGAACACGGCAGTTAGGTAGCCGACAGGACACTTGCCTAAACTGGAAATACCACAGGTCTTTACTGTAACTCTTTTAATAATATGAATATATTGGGCACTAATCTAAGGCATAGCAAAAAAAAATTGGGCTGTCAGTTACCACTGCGAGTGCGCTAATCATGCCACAGCTCTATGAGGATAGTACCCTATTATTATTGTGCTGTGGATCACCAATTAAAAAAACAAACAGGGGTATCGCGTTATCTAATTATGTTCATCTGCCCTATGCTAGTAATTAAATCCATCCTATCTTAACATAATTATGTGTACCTACTAATAACGTTTACAATACAACATAATTATTGTAATGAATACGTACCGAATTGCAGTTAATAACCAGCCAAAGCATCGCCAGTGTAACTACACCTTTACTACAAGGACATTACCGAAGCACGGTGACCACTTGCATATACCGTTATTGCTTCATAAATTCTAAATTCATCTGAAATACGTTTGAAGATTGCGGACAAATACGAGTATGGAGCATTGATATAAAATATTCCACTCCATACGTTTCCTGCAGAATATACGGCAAACAATGGGCGAGGGTTGATGTCACACGACGGGGCCCTCACACGGAATGAAATAAACTATAAATCTGCAAACACGCTCGAGGGGTGCCGCAAACAGTCCGCGGACGATTTATAAATATGCAGATCAAATATTAAAAGGAGAGCCACAAGATCATCCCGGAACACGCAAAGAGTGCGCGCGCAGAATGGACACCACTGACCCCTGGCTTGTGATAACATGCTTGATACATTTCTACAAACCGATAGTAGGTATGAAACATACTACATGATAAGAATAGAAATGGAAATTGGCCTGCCTTGTCTAAACCATCCAGTCGCATGTATCTGTCGTCGCGACTTCAAATAAACTGAGTAAGCTATTAACAATAATGTCACATGAACAATATAATAAGTGAGGATAATTATATTAGGACATCCACCTTACATCCGTTGATTTGATTGTAGACGTGATAGTGTCAAAGATGGACTCTACGAAGGGAACCCGCGAACATACAGCGCGCTCTTACTTAGTAGTCAATCTCACCATTAACTTGCTACCAGACTGCATACAAGCCTCAAGCTTTAGACATAAATAATCAAATACATACTATCTGCTTACTCCTGCATTAAGACAAAAGACTTGCACCGAGTGGAATGTCTTCCTTCGCTTAGTGTTTGCCCGGAGCCCGCAGCGGTGCACTGGCAACGTCTCAGAATAAATATTCAATGTTTTCATTCAATTTCTCGCGACCCCCCTCCCCCCACCGTCCACAGTGGACCATGGATCCTGGCTGAGGGAACACAGATAACGTGATATTCAATGAATTGACTACCAATGTCGTATTCAAACAGCACGACATACAATATACTTATGTTTATTTGATTTGCACTCGCTTTTGACGTGTTTGGTTTTTATCTACCTACTTAGTTATTGGTTGACTTGACGAAAGGTTTTGAAGGTAATTTAAAGAGCCCTTGTCCACAAGCGAGTAACAGGTCGGTAATTAGCTACACCGTACGTTATAATTTATAATCGACACACTCAGGGTGTTAACGAAGTCCACAGAATTATTCAACCGCACTAAAATTTCAACCTAGCTTAATATACATAATTGGATGAAGTATATTTTACCGCATTGGTAGAATTTTTAAAGGCAAGGATCATCAGGGCTAATAGGTACCTACCTATGTCTTGGCTTATAAGAAGATTACATCCACATGACTGATCTCACTGAAATGCAATAATTGAAGTCCAAATAGGAACAGTAAGTACTACTTTTACTGTGATTCTCTATTTCTAAGTACCCCAGGTGAACGGTATCTAATTAAATACATACATTTAATAAGATAAGTAAGTCATGTTTCCAGCACAGCGGTTTGCTCTGGCGCTGCTGCTGCAGCTGCGGAGACCCTCAAGCGGCGAAAATATAATAACCTTATAGGTAATTATATTTTTGAGCCGTTTGGGGTCGAAACACTCGGGTCATGGGGTCCGAGTGCGCGTCTTCTTTTTAGTGACCTTTCTAAACGGTTAGTTGACGCTTCACGTGACCAAAAGGCTGGCCTGTTTTTCGGCCAAAGAATTAGCATTGCCATTCAACGTGGCAATGCCGCCAGCCTTTTGGGCACCCTACCAGTCGACAGCGATGAGGACGAATACTTTGATACATAATTTTTAGTTTAATTTTTTTATTTAGTACTAGCTGTTACCCGCGACTTCGTCCGCGTAAATTTCAGATAAAAACACCAGTAGAATATAATCAGATTTTGCAAGTAAGTGGAAAACACTATAAATTACTTATCGAAAGGAATATACATAGTATTTTAATGATAAAGGTATTTTTCAAATTAAGATGGGGCTAGTTTACTTGCTATATCGATTTTGTGGGTATAATCGGTGAATATTGAGTGACTAACAGGAAAGTTATTGACATGATTGGTTTGCTTATAAGTAATATACACATACAATTTTGAATGCACCTTTGTTTTACTGTATCTATGTACTACATTGACGGCATGCATTTACATTATGTGGCAACGGGTGTAAAATTACCTGAATAAATGAATTTATTATTATTATATTTGTATCTCATCTTATTTACTCGGGCTAGCCATGCGGAAGATACCCGGACTTACGTGGGGACACAGGTCCAACACGCAGAGGCCCGTTGAGAACTTTAATCTAAAAGGGGATGGGACACCAGCTAGGGACACCACACAACTGCTCTATAACAGAACAGCCATGAAAAGTCCCCAAAAGGTGCAGGACTATTGAGAAAAATGGATACTAAAATGATTTGGTCTATTGTGTTGGGATGTTTCGTGTAATGGTTATTTTTAGTTTATTCTGAATAACAACGGCGTCTGCCTTTAACCATATAATATGCAGTATATTAGCAGACGGTGACTCGCCACTTATTATTATTATTATTACTAGCTGTTACCCGCGACTTCGTCCGCGTAAATTTCAGATAAAAACACCAGTAGAATATAATCAGATTTTGCAAGTAAGTGGAAAACACTATAAATTACTTATCGAAAGGAATATACATAGTATTTTAATGATAAAGGTATTTTTCAAATTAAGATGGGGCTAGTTTACTTGCTATATCGATTTTGTGGGTATAATCGGTGAATATTGAGTGACTAACAGGAAAGTTATTGACATGATTGGTTTGCTTATAAGTAATATACACATACAATTTTGAATGCACCTTTGTTTTACTGTATCTATGTACTACATTGACGGCATGCATTTACATTATGTGGCAACGGGTGTAAAATTACCTGAATAAATGAATTTATTATTCATTATATTTGTATCTCATCTTATTTACTCGGGCTAGCCATGCGGAAGATACCCGGACTTACGTGGGGACACAGGTCCAACACGCAGAGGCCCGTTGAGAACTTTAATCTAAAAGGGGATGGGACACCAGCTAGGGACACCACACAACTGCTCTATAACAGAACAGCCATGAAAAGTCCCCAAAAGGTGCAGGACTATTGAGAAAAATGGATACTAAAATGATTTGGTCTATTGTGTTGGGATGTTTCGTGTAATGGTTATTTTTAGTTTATTCTGAATAACAACGGCGTCTGCCTTTAACCATATAATATGCAGTATATTAGCAGACGGTGACTCGCCACTTATTATTATTATTATTATATTTCTCTAAACTACGTTCGTAGTTTTGTCCTCAGTAGACTACATTTAAAGAGAGTGTGGACATCATCAGTTTCTCCGATTCTCCTTCAATAGTATGCCTTAAAGCCTATGAAATATCCTCCGAGAAATGACGCCAATATTTTTCCCACAACAAAACCGGGTTTGCAATACCGCAGAATACCAACATGACGGCAAACAAATGTCGTAGGTGACTTGGGCTATCACTAACGCTAGTCTCCAGGAGAGTGTTGTCCCAGTGTTGGACACCATCAAGAAGATTTCGTGCTACGCAGGCTGCACGAAATGTCGGATACTCCATGCAATCAACTGTCCTTAAGAATGCAAATGACGTTGGCCCCTATACTATGTGAAGCAATAGCCGCAAATAAAAGCACTCGGCATTATTTGGATGCACAGTGTAAGCCCTTCCCAATGCAGTGTCCATAAAGATTCCCGGAAACCCTTCGACAATACGACCACGTCGATGCCGATTAAATACACCTCTTTGCTTGTAGTATGTATAGTACGACGGCACCTCATCATACGTAAGTGACTTTGCAAAAAGATCTTCTTCACAGAGACGTAAAAATGCCAAGAGTGTTGTTTGGCGGGGATTTTCCAATCGGTCTAATACATTCTCTAAATGGACGTCCAAATACGACCGTTGGATACCGATCATGTATAGAGAACGCCAGCAGAGAAGCAGCTTTGCGAATAACTGCTTCTGAAGTACTAATGTAGCGACCAGACTGGTACTTGGTCACTTCATCCCGATCAGTGCTTTGCAAAGCGAACGTTGCCTGGTCACTACCCTTATTTACGTATTTGAAAATGTATTTAATTGACTCGACGCTGGAACACGATTCAACATTGATGTGTGTTTGAAACGTCCTAGAAAGCACAGGTGAGTATGGATCAACCCATCTGTTGTCAACGTGTGTAGTTTCAGTGGCGAATTGTTTCGGGAATCTTTTTGTGTATCAATCTTCTTTTATGCAAGGGGAATTAGAGTTGAAGTTGTTAGCTTCAGAATTGGTCGGACATCACTTATTTGAAATGGTGAATTTACAAATTTATTAATGTAGAAAAAAAATATTTAAAATTTACTGGAAATTGTTCGTAATAATATTATGTTAAAATATATGTTATAATTGTCTTTTTATTGATATTTAAGTCAAAAAACATGCAAAAAGAAATTAAAGCTAACGCAAAAAGTAAACTTTCGGCAAGAATCGATCTCACTGTGCATAACTCGTGGGGCGATCGTTAAACCGCCGCGCTACGATGACACATAGCAGTATGTTTAAAATAGACGTTTCTATACATGTCATGATTCACTGCTCAGTTCCTTGTGGATATAGCGTGATGATTTTTACTTCAGAAGTTCATCTGTAAGTAATCTGCATCATCTGTCATTATACGGTTTTGTTATTCCAAGTCTGATTCTTTTTTGTTATACCACGTTTTATAATGACTGACGTTTCATGTCAAGTCACACGGGAATGCTGTTGAACGGGATAAAAAGTCCTATCCTATGTCCTTCTCCTGGCTCTAAACTACCTCCCTGCCAATTTTCAGCTAAATCGGTTCAGCCGTTCTTGAGTTATAAGTGGAGTAACTAACACGACTTTCTTTTATATATATAGATATATTTATTTTTAAGAATTGTAAATAACCTTGTAAATAAAATATATTCCACCTAGTAAGTACTTATATCGGTTTAAAAACTTACAAAGTTTCACAGGGCGAGGTCAGCAGTTCAAAAGTCGACGCATATACCGTCCGTGATATTTTTTTTTTTTTTTTCTCCCAGTCAGGACCAGGAGATTTTGGCTTGCACTTCTGTGCATCCGCCAGCGTCAAGTTTTAATTGTTTCAATGTTATAAAGTGAAAGGTAAGGAAATATTTAGCGCGAAAAGGCAATATAACGGAATTTGGATAAAAGGAAACAGGATCAGGAATGTGTAAAAAATTATAATATTTACATAGTACATATTAAATATTTTAGGTAAATAACAGGTACAGCATATAGTAGCATAATATTAATATTATACTGCTAATATTATATTCAAATATTTATATATTTTAAAGACGAATATTATTATCATAAATATAATCCGAAAGGGCAATGTATATGGCGGGGTTAAAAGAAAAAAGAAGAGTCTTTATAGAAGTAGGGAAATGAACACGGAGGGATATCAAGCTATTCAAAAAGGAAGTACGATCATGAATCGGACAGGTAAAGAATATATGGTTCAGATCCGCAAAGTCATGTCCGCATTCACATCGAGGACTATCTATAATATGTAAACGTGCAAGATGTGCCGGTGATGTAGTGTGACCTAACCTCATTCTTATTAGAATGGTTGTCGCTATCTTGCCAAGTTTGAGGACAGAGAACCAAGGTTTACGAGGAATTTTCGACTGTATACTAAAGTAGTGCTTCCCCTTTGAACAAGCACTTTCCGCCCAAACTCCATCCCAGGAATGCCCAAGATAACGTCTAGGCAGAGTAGCCAAGTCCTGGGTATAATTTTTAAATGGTACAGTATCCCCACACATCACAGCCTCATTGGCAAGTCTGTCAGCTTTTTCATTACCACTTATTCCACAATGACTCGGAATCCAGACAAAAACTACAGAATAGCCCTTGAGAACACACTCAAAAAGTTTACTCCTAATATGTGCTATAAGAGGAAATGGTGGTTTGGATTTAAAAGGATATCTCAAGAGCGCCTGAAGGGCACTCATGGAGTCAGTTAAAATTAAACTATTTCCAAGTTTTAAAAGTAAAATGTATTCTAAAGCCTTAAGGATGCCAAGACATTCACCAGCAAAAACTGTTGCCTCAGGTGGACATTTTACTTTCTGGACAATATTATACTGTGCATGATATATTCCCACTCCCACAAAATCATCGGATTCATGCTTGGATGCATCAGTGAAAATATGATGCCACTCAGGCCAATTTTTTTCAACAATATAATTAAAATGGTGGTTGGCGTTGTTTTTATCAATATCTAAAATGTATTTAACAGATGGCTCATGGATTAAGGTTTCGAATTTACTGTTAAACAACTCAAGTTTCGAAGATCGATGTGTTGGAGCATGAAATGATTTAAATCGAATATAACTTTTAACTAAACAGGGAAGAGATTTGTGATTCCAATAATTTGACGAGTCAATGAGATCAGCAAGGATCTGAAGTTTTTGAATTAAAGGGCTATTAGAAAACTGTAAAACACGAAAGAATAATCGGTCAGCTAAAAATTGACGTCTCAGCCTAAGAGGAGGTTCATTACACTCAGTTTGTAATGCATTAATAGGACTAGATTTCATAGCACCTGTGATTATTCTCAAAGCCCTTGATTGGATGGAATCCAGTTTCCCAATGACAGCCACGTTACAAGGCTCCAGTAAGAAGATTCCATAATCAAGAACACTTCGAACCAGAGCATTGTAAAGAAGTTTTAAGGAAAACGGATGCGCACCCCACCAAACACCCGAGAGACACCTCATCAAATTGAGAAGTTTTTGACATTTATTTACAACATAATCACAGTGAGAAACACCTGTAAGTTTAGAGTCCAAAACAATACCTAAAAACTTGACCTGTTTTTTAACTGGTATTTCATTATTATCAAATTCTATAGCTATTGGAGGGGGAATACGTTGACGAGTAAATAAGACTAAAGAACTCTTACTGGTGGATATACTCAGGCCATTTTTGTCCATCCAGACTTTTAAATAATCTAGAGAGTTAGATAGCTTAGAACAAAGATGACTTGTTGAATTGCCTGCAGCGTACAAAACTAAGTCATCTGCATATTGCAGGATGCTTGATGAATTTTGAAGTGAAGAATCTAAATCAAATGTATACAAATTAAATAATATAGGGCTGAGAACTGAACCCTGTGGGAGACCTTTCCATACTAGCCTACTGTCATCCTGTGTTTGATCTAATTTAATTGTTCTGCCTGAAAGAAGGTTAATGATAAAACAAGACAACATTTCAGGAATGTGAAGCATCTCTAATTTTTCTTTAAGGACATTCAGAAGAACATTGTCATATGCTGATTCTAGATCTAAAAAAACTGCAAGTACAGATTCGTTTTGTGAAAAAGCAACTCTTATATCTGTTACCAACGTAGCCACACTATCCAGCGTACTCCTGCCTTTTCTAAATCCAAACTGAGATTCAGGTAAAATTCCGCGGTTTTCGACTATCCATTCAAGGCGATTTTTAACTAAGTTTTCAGCAACTTTTGCAATTACTGGAGATAAAGCTATTGGTCGGTAAGATGAAGGTTCTGATGGTGTTTTCCCCTGTTTAAGAATGGGAACAACAGTTTGAGACTTCCATGATGGAGGAATATTACCCGACAACATAATTTTGTTTGTTAAGTCCAAATAGTATTCAAGTGACGATTTATTTAAATTAGCCAGGAATGAATACGGAATACCGTCTTCACCTGGAGCAGAGTCTTTAACTGAAGATAAAACCCCCTGCAACTCTTCCATTGTGAAAGGAGAATTTAATAAACTTTGGTTGTGAGAGATAGGGGGAGGAATGTTATTATAAATAAGGTCTTGCTCTGGCACAGATGGTGGAGCTAGACGATTAAGAAAGGAGTTCTTCAGATTTGGGGAAATGCCAGAAATAGTGGTGTTAGTAACACCATTTCTAAACCTTCTTATATTTTGCCAGACAATAGAAGCGTTCACATTAGGGGCAATGGAGAGGCAAAATTTTTTCCATCCTTCAAATTTCTTTTCTTTGAATAAATTACGAGCTTTCGCTATAGTATCACATACAATTTTGAAATTATCTACCGACATATTATTTTTGTATCTTTTTTCAGCTTCCTTTCTCATTTTCACCATTCGCGAGCATTCACTGTCCCACCATGGAGGCGAAGGCACACGACCATTGGCTGAAGTTTTTACAGGAAAGGTTTCATCTGCAGCTCGTATTAGCAGGTTTGTAAAAATACTGTTATAATCAGTAAGATCGTCAGATAAATTATTCTGTAAATTAGAAAGTTTAAATTCTACGAGAGATTTAAACTTATCCCATAACACATCCTTATTAAGCTTGTACTTTAAACGTGGCTGCTTCGCAGGACTAGGGCAACTGCAAGGATGTGTGGGCGTTATAAAAATTGGAAAGTGGTCGCTTCCATAAGAAGATGGTAAAGTACACCATACAAGAGATGAAGCTAAATCAGGGGTACAAATAGAAAGGTCTATTGCACTAACCTTTTCATTTGGCCCTGTACGTCGAGTTGGGGACCCAGAATTTAATAGACAAAGATTATGTTGATCAAATATGTCTAATAATATGTCCCCACAATATGATGAAAGAGTACAACCCCATGAAATATGGTGACAGTTGAAGTCACCTAAAATTATGAAAGGACGAGGAAGAAGAGATACCAGATTGTTAAATTGTTTAAGAATTGATGAAGTGGGAGAAGGAATGTATATTGAAACAATACAAGTATTATTTATTTGTGCAGCTACCACAGAAAAATCATTAAATACAGGAAGAGATAGGGGACAGTAAGAGACTGTGTTTCTAATGAGTAAAGCAGTCCCGCCATACCCATCAGACCTATCATCTCTTAAACAAGAAAAACCATTGATTTTAAAGATGAAGCCTGGCTTTAACCAGGTTTCTGAAATTGCAAACAAAGAAGCGTTATAATTATTTAATAGGTAAATAATTTCACATTTTTTAGAAACTGCACTTCTACAGTTCCATTGTAATATGTTCTGAGTTTGTACTAACATTATTAACATATTTAGGGTTTTTGTACATATCGAGTATAGGAGCTACGTTGGACGGTATTTCTATATTAGATTGAGATAGCGTTTGGATGAGAATTTGAATAATATCTGAAGTTGACATCATTGCAGGATCTGTTTTTTTTGTTTGAATGGCACAGCCATTTTGTGGCGTCGGCGTCGGTAAGCTGTATTCATTAAGTATCTGTTGGTGTTTTTGTCGGTCGTAACCTTTACCTGGTTTGGGGGGTGGACGACGATTTATATACACTGTTTTTTTATGTGAACTATGTGAAGGAGCATTTTGTGTATATGAAGACTGAGGATTTGGGTGAGCGTAAGTTGTAAACGGAGTGCTAGCTACATTGGCATAGGACTTGGAAACAGGTGCAATTAATTTATCAACTTCACCATATGAAATACATTTTTCCGCCATAACAGTCTTAATTTCTTTTTGACGTAAAAATTCAGGACATAATTTAGAAGTAGCAAAATGGTTACCAGAGCAATGACAGCAAGATATATTTTCTTCCTCAACATCACAAGTATCACCAGGATGTTCCTGGCCACACTTGTAACATTTAGGTTTGGACCTACACTGAATTTTTGTATGTCCGAAGCGACAGCAATTGTAGCATTGGATAGTGGGATACACATACAGCTCTACAGGTAATGAATTGTAACACATGAATATACGTGAAGGAAGAATCTGACCATCCAGCGTAATGACAATACTCTGCGTTGCTTTCCAAACAGGTGACCCTTCTAACATAGTTTTATAATTTATCCTCCTTACTTTGAGAATTTTACCACAATTGTCAGGCACTGTCGCATTTTCAATTATTTCTTCAGGCGACCATTCAGATGGAACACCACGAACAATACCCATTCGTGTTATTTGGAAAGTTGGTATAAATGCTTTTAAACTACTTTTTAATAACTCATTATTGGATATGAATGAATTAGCATCGCGAAAGTCTGAGAACACTAATGAAATTCGATTTCTGCCTATCCTCTTAACGGATCCATCCACGATGTTTTGAATGGCATTGGTTTTGAGAAACCTGCCAAATGTAACCGGGTGCAAGGTGGTACTGTCATTGGGCGACTTAAACTCTTTTTGGACGTGTACTATAAACGGGCTGATATCAGTGACCCCATACTTGGTCCTAGCAACTCCAGACACTGAACCCTGGGGACCCGAACCACTATTCGCCGTAACTGTTTTAATCGAATTAGTATTGTTTTCAATATTATTTAAAGTAGGTTTAGAGTCGCTATTTTCACTATCTGCACAACAACAACCTATGCTACCATCAATAGCCTGACTGTGCTTCCTTTTTTTTTTGTTGCACACTTTGCATATTTTGTGTAGCCTTGTTCTTTTGTGCCCACGTTGAGCACTGGAACCATCCGTCTCCATTCCCGATTCATAGGATATAACTGTTGAAGCAACAGTTATAAAATTTGCGGCCGGGGGTACAAAGACCCCCGGGTCCGTCAAGTCAGGCGGCTCGTTCATTAAGAAATGTTAAAAAACTTACCGAATCTGGCAAATTATACACTAAAGCTAATATATGTATACTAAATATGAATATTATTTACAATAAAATACAAAACTGATCCTTAAAATGAGAAAAATGAAAATTGTAAATTTTAACAAGAAAAAAATGCACCGGTCCGCTCGAAGTTTCCCGCGCTTTTTCCCCGTGATATTTGAATGTAAATATCATAATTCGCGCTCCGAGCGTTACGGTTGAAAAACCGTAATTTATATTTCGTACCGGTTTTAACAATACCGATAGATTTTATAAAAACTGATTGTGTCGAGGGTAGGCCCGCAATCACCTCCCTCCTTAATTTATTGAATTCGCCCTCAGTTATTTTCAACAATTAACATAATTTTTCAATGACTCGTTATCTGCAGACGCCATTTTGGATTTCTGTTTGTATTAAGTCATTTCCATACTGATGCTTCAATAAGTGATATTTCATTATAAGAGGTATTTAATGACGCGTGAGTCGTGTGCACCAACTGTGTTGAGTTACGATAACAGGCGAGAGTAATACATTAAACTTTGATGAGCTCATCGTGCAGTGGATAACTGCTACTGCTGAGAGTCGCAGATTTGATCTTAAAGATGTAGTTCATATTATACTACAGACAGCCCACTTATAAAAAATGACAATGTTAAACAATTGATTAGTAAGAGGGCATCTGCAGCCGTTTAAAATCTTCGTATCAGCAGGAACAATGTGAATTATGTGAATAAGAGTGTAGCGACGTGAGGTTCAATGCCCAGGGTCCGCCAGACATAGGTACTTAAGAATCATCACCCATGCAGACTCTCTACTTGCATTGCAACGTATCCTTAGTAGGTACAACGTAAATGAGTACTTTTAGGATTGATAACTAAATACTTATTCCACCTCCGTGTTAGGGAAAATACAGAAGATGGGCAGCAGTGTCTTCTGTTCTGATTCCCAAGCCGCTTGCCAAGCGTAGGGATTATGGCAACCCCCCACCCCCCGTCCCTCCGTAAGGGGGAGGCCTTTGTTCAACAGTGGACGCGTTCAGCTGGTGATGCAATTGATTTGATTCCATACATCAATCCTTTACTTTACTTGCTATTAGCTTAACAGCTACCTAGTTAGGTACAAGCTCTAAAGCTCAGTATTCCTAGAACGTGCACGTGTCGAAGATTTTGATATTACATTTTGAAATTACGACCCAATGTATAAAAACCACTGTTTAAAATGGATATTTGCAAAATTACCTACCTACCAAAATAGTAGGTGCATTTGTATGCTTATAAAGTTATAACTATACCTATGCCCACTAGTTGTTTAGTACCTGAACGAAACTTAAACAGGTACTTATCTTTCGAGAAAGTATGAAAATCAATTATATAGATAAGTGGTGGGACTTACTAACTTTCATGTTCAAGAGTGATCTTGAAATTTCTACGTTTGTTTATTTGGTTTGCTGTACAGTCAACAGCAAAAGTAGATGATTAAAATCAGAAATTCTAATGAACGGAGCTCGCGTCAGAACTCTGTGGCGTCGAATGATTCAAAAGTATGTGATTGTAAATTATACCAAACATTTACTACTAGTACAGCTGCCATATATTCATGATCAGTTTTGACTCCAAAAGTTATAAACTCAATTTGCATCAGAACATAGTAGAGTAATTTTTTTTTCAAAACAAGTAAACAGTTAAAATCAAAAATTAAATGAACACATACTCCTTTTTCTGAAGTTAATAATAATGTAGTGTACCTACTATTGTGGTATGCATTGTTACATTAATGACATTGATATGAGATAGACAATGCTAACAGCCCCATATGAAATGCACGCCACTGACGCGCAGCTACAACCTACATGCTGCGTCTGTCTGAGGGTTAAAATCAAACTCAAGTGAGCAGTTTAAACATAATATATTATTAAAAAAGAAAACAATACAATATAAGAACAATATTGTAGACTGATCTTTACAGAACATTATATCGGGGCTCGGCGATTGGCAATGTCTCGCGACTCACTCAAATATTAATGTGAATGCATTGTAGTTTATAAAGAATGCACTCAGGTCAGTCTCATTAATATCTGAACAGTTTTACATACAAACTCATACAACTTCAACCTTTGTTGCACACTATTGATCTACCCAGTGCTATCAACAACATCAGAATTTAATTAGGAACTTCTTTTATCAAGGATTCTATATATTTCGTAAGTACATTCATAATAGTCACTGGAAGAGGCCAGTGTTTAATAATAATAATCATAAAGTACGCATTTCTTAAAGTTCCTCACCAAAATAGTGTGTTGTTAATCTTATATACTCGTACTTATAAAGCGAAACAATGGCAATATATTGCTGACTTTAGAATTACTTATTTAAAACTAAATTTTAATTAACGGCAAATTCGTAACAATTTTCTTGATATTCGTCTAATAAGTAATTTAATAATTAGTTAGTAATATCCATAATATGTATGTATAAGTTTGTATGTTAATTTACTTCGCCTCGTGCCTCGTCTTCGCCCGACATCATTATTATTGCATTTAGAACTATTTCCAGTACAGTCGAGATACAAAAATGCGATGTTTCTGGGGTTAAAGCAGACTGGATTCTCTCGGACGATGGCGACAAGTAAATGATCTAAACGCAATAGCAATACATCAAATTCGTAAATCTTAGTATCCCTACACTCTTCTCACGTTATATATCTCTATATTAAACTTTAGCGGAAACACTGTTGCGGTATAGTCGAGTCTTTCAAAAACATTAGTTTGTTAGTCGATTTATGACTAAAAGTTAACTGCTACTACAATTATCTGTACAGTATCGCATCGAACCGATATTCGATGAGTTATAAACAAAAATCGATATAAAAATATTTGTTGATAATAATCGACTTTTGTACACGAGCAAACTTATCGAGTCCTTTAGTGTCTACATCGGATCGCTCGCCTAGAGATCTCGATAGTTTGTGTATTGATAAAATATTCATGAAAATAAAATATTAAAAAAGTAACTTACGACAACAGTGCCCCGCCGCGAGCGTTACAATTACCTTGTTTAATTTCTATAACGATATAATCTATAATATACGCTACAGACAATATACAGCGCATTTCCGACACATTACAGCTACATTCGAATAAACTCATGTTTCACAACGTCCGTTATCGTTGAGTCCTCTCGGAGCACACACTTCAATATTTATACTTTTATTACAAGTTATATTTCTCACTTCATAAATATAAAAATGCTTGAGGGGCCGACGGAGCGCCGGGCGAGAGCGACGCGAAAATATCTTACTCACTATCAACTAAATACAAAAGCCCAATTGTTATTGAGATTGGCAGTTTTCCAAGCAAACATTTTCCGACTTTAATCCAACCAACTATAACTATGGCAACCAGTAGGTAGCGCCCGCGGCCGCAGCCGAGCGGTGACGTCACTAGCGCCCCGCCCCTCAAGTGTAGTCGCCGGCTGAAGCTTAAGCAACCGCTTGCTCGGCTACAGTCGAGCTGGCAAAACTAAACGAGTCGTCACGTAAGGCATTGTGTGCGTTACAGTAGACGAGCCGGCAGATCGTTGTATTCGAAATTGATCTTTATGTACAATTGTAACACGATCCGGTTTCGGTTCACGCCTCCCCTGCCCTCGGGGGTCGTCAGTCGACGCCTCGCTCTTCAGTCCGTAGCTTTGATTTTCGCTCGCTAATTTAAATTTACGTTTAATCAGTCGGCCGGGCCATATAAGAAGATAATAATTTTGATATATTTTATGAATTATTACTACCACTTACTTATACGATTATGGTTCGTAACATAGAGAATATTACACCCGGGGCCACCGGCGCAGTCAGCGACGCACAAACGAATGATTATTTCCAAGCACTTTTCGGTAGTCGTAATAGCTTCTGGTTTATCTTCACGCAATATGAAGGCTCAACTGCACCGATTATATCAGCAGGCCAAGGTAATGAGTTCAAGAAACTTTAAATGTTTGCAAATCGTGGGCAGGTAGCGTAGAATCAGATGCCTACGGGGGAAGGCCTCTAGTGCCGCGGGACGCGGGCTCGGCGGGCCAGGCGCCGAGCGGGGGCGGCGCGGGCCGGGCCGGGCGCGGGCGGGCCGGGCGGGCCGGGCGGGCCGGGCGGGGCCGGGCCGGGCGACGCCGGGCCGGGCGGCGGCGGGCGCGGGGCGGGGCGGGGCGCGCGGGGCGGCGGTCAGCGGCGCAGCAGCGCGGCCAGGTCGGCGAAGGCGCAGGCGCCCAGCCCCGCGCGGGCCATGCGGCGCAGCAGCGAGCGGGAGTGCGACACGCACGCCTCCACCGGAGAGATCCACTTCATGCCCTGCGCCTCTGAGGGACCACACCGTCAACATTACATACATTGTACGACTTTATATTGGAACAGCAACTCGACCACTATAACAATAAGGTCGAGTTTCCGCGAGGACTACCTACTTACCGAGGATGGCAGAGTTGAGCGCCTCGCAGACGGCCTCCCTCCTGACGGGCTCGAGCTGCCAGCCCACCGGGCTGTCCCACGGGTTGCTGTAAGCCAGCAGGCTGAACGCATCCTGCCACATCAACCATACACAATGTAACGACACGTAATTTACGATGTCAAAATAGAAATAGGCATAATGAATCTCAGTTCTATCTAGGTAGTATAATTTATAGTCAACAATGAATTAGGTCTCAGTCGTCCCTCATGCCCCGAGCCCACAGGCCCCAGGCCGCTCTCACCTCCAGCATAGACTTGACGAACTGGTCCTGCTGCAGCTTCTGGCTCATGGCGTACAGCTCCCTGCCGAAGGCCAGCATGCGCTCCACGGAGGCGCGCGTGCCGCAGTTGCCGTCCGCGTCTGTCACACACCGCGCCCCTCAGTATACTACACACACTCTCCACACACAACTACGGGCTGATGTCGCCGACGACGGTAAAGGGACGCTACACAAGAATACCAGATAGATCCTAAATACGAAATTAAAGATATTTTTTTTTTACATTGCGGTGTTGATATTTTGCATTGAAATACAATTTTTAATCCATAATTATTGACGTTTGTGACAATTTATTTGCTGTTAGAACGGCTTCTAATTATCACAAAAAATACCGGAAAACTGATTACATATTCAATAGTTAACGAATCGAAGTAAAATCCATAAATAATAATGTTGTATCCACAAACTTTATAGCCCTACTATGTGTGTCCCTTTATCGACGGTACTGTACAATTACTGATTAGTTATTAAAGTAAGACTAGAGATTAAAATGAAGTCTTCCTATCCGCGGATTATATAAGTCGGGGAACAAATGAAATTAGAAACTCATGTGCTGAGGAAGTAAGATAAAACTGTGTCACAAATCTTTGATACCGAGCGGTATGTTGGACCGGCCATGCAGTTTAGTGTAGCCCCTGTGTCCGTATATTATACTTATACATATTAAATATAATAACATACTTGGGTATAATAATAAGAAGCGTTATATCACGTAACTGTCATGCTACCAGAGCTCCAGTGGCATTATAGGGCTGTGCCCTGTTGGAACAAACCGTGCAACATTCCACTACAGATATAAAATAACTAGCAAATCGAGTATAGTCCTGTTAAAGGCTCGCTACCGACTAGTCAATATTACTGTTAAACAGCAAATATAAGGAATCCGAGTCTAACTATTTGATTCGATACTAAAATATCGATATTTTAATATGGAATCGATGGTTTTTGTGACTCACGAGGCCAAGTTTACATATTAAATGCGGTAGCCAGTATTTGACATTACTATAGCACATGCGAATAATGATATCAGCTTAATTTACAAAACCCTCAATATCCACAATGTTAATAGAATTATATGACCCCTTCGCCCACAGTACCATAATATTATGACCCGTTGTGACCTAAATGTTTTGAAAATTAAGCTGAGCATCGCAGAGAATATACTGTAAAAATGTACTTACTGTTTGTACTGCTAGACTTACTAAAACAAATCATACACACACAAACATTGAAGGTGTGATTGTTATAAAACGAACGGGGCTATTTTGTGGACTCGGCACATAGTGACATACAGAATGACATTCGTTTCTACTGATCAGTATAATATTATGTATATAATAGCACAGAACTGCACTCAAAGAAAAAGACTGACCGCTCGTTAGCTCTTTTTTTACCGTTTTTACGAAACATTTTTCTTCCTTAGATTTTAGCAAATGGAAATGACATTATGAAAATATAATGCTACGTTTTGACGTATCCCTTTCCATCATAATTATATCACTTAGTACCGAGCCCACTAGCAACTCCACACACATACAAATAGCCCCGCAACTGTGCTCAGATGCATCGACCGTGAGGTTAGTTCTACGCTACCAGCACAACTATACACCAAATCATCTCAGCTACAATATACAGGAAGTAATATTGAATCCAACAAAGCCAAGGGCATTCAGAGTAGGATCAAGAATGCTTGAACGTTGCCAGCGGGATGAGAACGGTCAACAACTGTCAATGAAGGTGGCTACAGTCGAAGTGATGAGTCCAAAGGTTTGCTCTGGTCCCTATGATTATATAGTGAGAAATCTAACCCGGGATATAATTTCGTATTCTATTGGTGATGAACGGTTTGTATTTCTGTTTCATACAAATAATTATTTCCAAGGCAATGTAATAGTTAATGAACATTTGGAACAGCTGTGATTAAATAAAATATACAATCGTTCCAATCGTTTAAAATGAATTCTCTATGTTGAAGTCCATACTTCAGTGATACAGAGATCAAAAGCATAAAGTGTCCCCCCGGTGGAGCGGGTGGAGCGGGTGGAGCGGGTGGAGCGGTGAAGGCTCGCAGTACGCACCCGCGCGGCCGGCGGGCATGAGCGCGGCGAGGCTGGCCGTGACGCCCGGCATGCCCTTGACCAGCGGCAGCGCCTCCCCACCTACAACACGCGCCACAACCACCTCACGCCAGGCCTACTGCAGCCCGCGGGCCAGCGTGCTCGACGTGCAACTTACCGATCTTTGTCATACAAACGGTATAATACATTTTAACAGCAATTTAATTTACGAAATAGCTATGTTTTATATACTCGATTCATTGGATAATAACAGATGTAGATAACTTGCACCTCGTTGTTACTCGGACATGCGCAAGCGCTGACTTACGCGAACTAATTCCGACTTAACGGAATAAAACAAAAAATGCATTTAAGTGCCGATGAGTGATATCGATTCTAAATGCAATGTTACATGAGCTGTTAGTTAATAAGCCAATTTAAATCGACTAACACATGCCAACTTACTAGTGTATTGTAAGTAACGAAATGCATCCATAATTTAGTTCACCCATAAATAAAGTCGTTTTATGTATAATAATTTTATAAGTTTCGTAGAAAGTATCCAACTAGTAGTAATCCTATAACAAAAATTAACTAATTTGATGTACAGAACTAAATCACCTGTAATTTGTTTATGTAAAAAGCACCGAAAACGCGTCATGTCTTACATGATCAGCGTATTACTCGTCAACTGTAAAACCAATAAAGAGAAACAGTTCGCTTTCCTCTCGTAGCGTACCCCACCGCACTCGGCACGGATGTTTAATCCACTCAACGTCGTCCTTATTACTAAAAAAATGTACTCTATATATTTATTGCATTCCACACTTATTTTTACGCGTCTCATAATAATAACATTTTCAGATATCTCTTAGCAAAAGCACATAAAGTTCAAACACTTTTAGAAGGATTTTGTTCATACAATTTGGTATCCAACATCGTCCATTCCTCTAAAATTGTATTGAACAATACTACAACTTAAACTATATAAATATAATTAATGTCAGTAACTAATATTACTTCTACAAATTAACTAGGTGCAGGTTTCAGTTAATATGGGGAGGTTATAAGCGGAATACATCCACCTCTTAAGAGCCACACACAGGATTACGAAACGCGATCGTCTAGTGTATTGCCAGCCTTATATTTATAAATTATTGCATATATAAGTATAACCTATGTTAATAAATATACTAGCACATTATGTACATGGGCATGCAAAACTAACATAAAAGAGCGAATAATAATAAAACAATGATAAATGTATCTAAATAAAATAACAATAATGAATGAGTATGGTGTGCAAATAATAAATACGTATAAATAAAAAAATCATAATGATAGTTATCATTAAGTACATACAAATAATATTATAGTATTCCACATCTTTATAATTATGAATAATACTTAAATTAATATATTATTTTGTAATTTGTATTACATTATATTTTCTTCAACCTAAGACAAATTGATTGATTATAAAATAAAGTATAGTAAACAAATATGATTATTTTCTTCAAGTCTCAGTAACATACATGGTTTATCTCGGAAGGGAGTCGAACCCAGTTTAAATGTATCGTAAATATGAAACGTTATAAATCGCATAGCGAACTTTTACTTGTGTACTCGTTGTCCAGTACACAAGTAAAAGTAACTCTACACTACATAATGAGGGTCCAGTTCCTTCTTGCGCAGTTTCACGACACCAAGAGATCTGTCCTAAATTTTATATATATGTACCGTTATGCAGCTATAAATGCATCAAGTTGTAAAGCCCTTTTTTGAGAATGTTGGTCATAAATCAGTTGCTAGCATTAAGTCTTCATATCATAGTTTCCAATGATAGGGATAGATAAATTATAAATATCGTTATTGTGCTCAAATTATAGCTAGGTTAACATCATTATCATGTGCCACCCAGTTATAAAGTACTTTATAAGAAATAGCAGTAATTTTTGTTATACTTATAGGTTATAAACTTTCTACACGTCACAAAACAAACGGCTAAATTAGGTGAAATTTAAAAATAGTTGTTCATAAAGTGTGTTTGTGTATGAATGTAGAAAGCTTATGTCAGTCGGAGTGGGCACGGCCGAGGGGCGGCGCGGGTACCTGCGGGCGCGGCGCGGGCGCGCGGGGGGGACATGTCCACGTCCGGCCCGCACGGGGGGGGAGGGGGGGCACCTGCGGGGACACTATATTATTAGGGCGGACACGGTACTCTGCATCCACATGGGACTGTTACATTATTTCGAAATGATCATAAAATAATTCTATATCTTCGCTTGATTGTTTGTAAGTAAGTAAAAATAATTTATAGAATGAATTCTTAACAAGCTAAGAGAGGAGCGAATTGATAAGTTGTCCCATAATTAACACAAAAACTCACAACACCCCCATTTGTTTATTAAATTATAAAATCAAATAATATCTATAATAAAACCGAACCTATTTTTTATAGAAATTTATGTATGCATTGGTAAGGGTAGCTAGGTATAGCTAGCTGACCCACGAAATATAAATTCAGTCATACATTTAAGTTAAACTTTATTCCTTTCCCCAAAGATTGTATTATGAAGTATTTTTAATTCAAGTCATGTGAAACTCACGTAAAGCTATTTTCTGAAACATTAACATGTATAAACCATGACTGAATTAGATTGAAACCAAAGCCAATTCCAAATGAAGTAGTCGTAGCGGTAACCCTGTCCCAGCGTGCATAGTGTGGCGTTGGCTCACCGTTGGAGTGCGCGTCCCCGGCGTGGCCGTTGGGGGCCGACGTGTGCGAGATGACCGACGTGGCCACGCCGTTACTGCCGCCCTTGTCGCCGCACACCTGCACCGGACCACACTTATACTACGGCTCTACCACAGGCGGACAAATTAACTTAATGGCTCAGTATTCAACGGCAGATCTGTCAGCAATAAGCGGGCTCCCCGCCGCCGTGTCGCCGGGCACCAGCGTGGGGAGCCAGCTTAACACACGTCGCAACACATCGTAATTCTAACATGATGATGACACAAATATAATGGAAACCTAATACTTTTATTAGCGAGTCAACATTGATAATAGATTAACATAACAGGCATGACTTTATGCATGTATAATATATGTAGGAGACTAGAAAGGGAGGCGCGCGCGCCGCTCGTGTAAGGGCCCCAAGACCCCAGGCCCCTAGGGCCCCAGGCCCCTAGGGCCCCAGGCCCGGCGCCCCCCGGCCGGGCGTTTAGAAGGCGCACCACCCGCGGTGACGGGCCCCCGGCGGCGCGCCGGAGACTAAACACGCATGTTACATTCACCTATTCCAATCTGATCGTCTAGCGTTACCTTATTTAAAATAAATATATTGATTAGTATATAGTCGCGACCGACCTCGGAGTCCGAGCCGTTGACCATCTCCACGAACTGGCGGTACTTCAGCAGGAACAGCAGGTCCAGGTCCCGCTCCAGCAGCCCCGGGTACAGCGCGCGCGTCACCTCGATGGCTTCGCCGATGCGGCCCGACACCACCAGCTTTGACACTCCTAGGGGCATCAGTATCATCGTCTTACTATTGACTACTTCCTAGTAGCAGAGCACGACTGCTGGGCATTAACAAAAGCGTTTATTCTTTCACTAAGCAAGGTATTAATAAATTTTTTATTCATAATATAAGTATTATGAACACATACAGCATCAAGGAATCTGGAATGTTGTGCCTAGGAAAGCGGAGTAGTAACCGCTAGCGCTAGCGAGCTGTAACCGTCGCTCGTTACTGTAACCGACACTCATAGCGAATGGCTCGCGAGCGGCGCGCTGTGCTTGCAGCGAGCCGATCACAAACAGATTGACATTCTGTTCCTGTTACTGTGACCAAAGGCCAGTGAGGACGTGGTTCGCTCACTCTAGACCAACTAGAACCTCGTTACTGTATCTGTTCGGTTACAATTACAGCTCGCTAGTGAGCTTCCAGCTTAAATGGCAACAAGCTCACCCCTGATCTCATCGGGACCAATAGTATATCGTGCGAAATGTGGATAGGTATACATACACCTTTACCTACTAATTTGAGAAATAAGGGCGTAAATTCGTGTTACAAACGTTATCTCTCATCACGTGTGTCAAGTAGCAGTGTTTAGGAGCGCCACTCACTCTGCCTGTTCCTGATGGAGGCCACGTCCTCGTCGACGGGCTGCGCGGTGGCGCGGCAGAAGGCCTGCGCCGCGCTGCAGTAGCCGTGGTGCACCAGGTACGTCGACACCATCCTGCGGCACGCCAGCGGGGAGCATTTCAATTCGATGTCTTTAATGTCACGGTTTGATACGTTACTGACATCAAAGTAACAAGTTCTACATATAGTATACCTACAATATGTAATGTCTCGATGCATACGATATACAAAAATATATTTTTTTTTGTGTTAGTCTGTTCTGGCTAATCTTCGAAACGATTGGACCTAATTTAACGGAAGTGGCGGATTTCAGAGGCCGGTCTGCCGGTCCAGGGTCTAATATAGGCCACTTTCAATTTCGAAACTGTTTAGGGTTCCGCGAGAAAATCAGAAAATCACTGGTTTCTGCTACTCCGAGACGACTTAACGAACTTTGACGGGACAAATAGCTGATGTTATAAGGAGTTACCTGTGTAGGACCTGCTGCCACTGGCCCTGGTCGTCGGGCAGCGGGAACTCGTCGATGGCGAGGCGGGTGCGCGCGCGCAGCTCCCGCAGCATGTCCTCGATGTCGAACACGAAGGGCTGCTGCCCGAAGTTGGCGTCCACCACCTCGCCCGGCGTCTGCAGCCCCACGGTCGGGTAGAGGTTTGGCTGGAACATATGCAGATACATCAAACTTCAGCATGCTAGACTGTCATGCACACGGAGGACATTCTAATATTTAGACTTTAAAGCGTGCTCATAATTAGCAAACACAAAATAGGTCAGGTAATGAAAGAAGAAAGAAAATAATTTATTTTTGTCTCGACAAAATCACAATAAATGTTGCAAAATAAGAGCCAAAAAAGGGCCCCAACTGAGCATAATTCTGCTGGTTTTCAGTTGGGGCCTTATTCATGTCTAGATATATTAAATAAAAATGTATCAACTACTGGGTTATCTCGTAAAGAACATTGAGTAGGGCGCTTAATATAATTAAGCCTGAACCCTAAAGTGAAATTCTAGATAAAACATCGCCGACGACTTAATAAGGAAACCTTAGGGTATCCATTTTAAAATAATTCTAAATCGCTTCTAACATATTCTACGATATCAAAACGTGTCAGAAGACAGTGGAAAATCACAATTTAGATCTATACATTGAACAATACGTGTGGTTATTTGTCATGGCGCATGTCGCCGTCCCACGCGAGATGTAAGATATACAGCTGTAGGCGGGGAGCTGGGTACCTGTCGCCGTACAGTATTGCTTTGTTGGCGATAACAACATAGGCATTTGAGAAGTTATACAATATATAAAATGGTTACAAGATCCACCAGTTACTTTGTATTGGATATTGATAATTTGTGCATTTACTTACTTCTTCCTTAAGATCCAGGAAATGAGATAACAGCAGCCAGATAAGCGCACTAAAGCTTATAGAGTTTACACTAACGATTGAAAAAGTTAGATACATCGCTAGGTCATTATTATTATTTATTTATTTATTATGTTACAGAGTTGTTCAGAGATTAAATGTAGATATCTAACCATTAAAACTGCTGTACTAGTTAAGTTGCCCATTAATGTTTATCTCTGCAATTCAGTTAAACCTACCGGTAGCCCTCTGAAGGCGATGCCGAGATGATGACCGTTCTTGGTGTAGAAGCATGTGTTATCTACAAGGTTGACACCGCAGCCAATGACGTCACCGGTGGTAAAAGTAGGCCCGTACGGCTGCCCCGTGCCGGACGAGCAGAACGAGTGCCCGTCGTCGCCATGGTAACCGTATGAGTGTTTGTCCCAGCCTGGAATCACATTAGGAAGGTGCGTTAGTCAGTGTAAAACGAATGTCAGCAATCAAGCCCTTTCGCCTCTAGGAATATATTTTACCTTCTAAGTTATAATAACCTATTCCTCTAAGTTTATATAACGTCGACACTATGAAATCAGTTTTAAGTAGTTTTTCACTTTGCATTAAACAAACCCAATCTTTGTTGCAAAGTCTGCTATATCCGCTATAACATTGGGCTTAAATAAATGTAAACGTACGCAACAAAAAACTATTTAATTGAGCACTTTACACTTGAACCGTACCTAACACAAAGAATACAAACTATAAGCTTCGTCATAGGAACATTGTACTAATCAAAGTGACCTGACCATCATATTAACGGACATCTTTTGTATTTTAACTACCTGACATCGTTGCAACTGCCTGCCAAGAGTCATTAAAATAAATAAACATTTAAAATCTAGATATTTAATTATTTTAAGATTGTTTAAAGGTATCGCCTTTATTTCTTTTTGTGTCACCTTAATAGTGTCTTACCGCTAGGCAAAAGCCCCTACCCTTGTTTTCCAATTTCCCCTATTCTCGGCATGTATGAGATCGACTGTATAAGATTCAAAATTTCATGATATTATGTGAAATACCCATAATGTCAGTAATAAATCAGAATTCACGTCTACGTGCGTTACCTCTACAAAGAAAAATAAATGTTTTGCCCATCTTTTTAAATGATATTTTTTTTTTAATATTCCTGATTGTATCTTGTCACTATTTTATATAAAACTAAAAATGTAGTCTAGTATGCAGGCTTACCAGGCAATCTGTTCATGTTAACTCCATGTGCAGACAGGCCGATGCCCATGTACCCGTCGCGGCCCTTGGACACGATGCGCACCTCGAAGTAATAGAGCCCGCACGCCGCCGGAATGGGGTGCGTCGCGCGCACGCTCGCCGCGTCCTTGTGTGTCTTGCCATGACCTGCACACGTCACCGCCACACGTTTGTACCGCATACAAAGCTATTCAAATAGCCCATCAATACACAAAGGATAGTACTTATCTGACAGGTTCAGAAAAGGGGTCCTTAGATACAGCCATAAACTCTGAAAGCTAGATAGTTTACGAAGTGGAAACGAGATGCCTACGCGCAATGTAATGCGACGTCTCGCTTTCACAACGTAAACTCCTGCTGTAAGAGTCCATGACATGGGCCTGTTCTATGCCTGTCAAATGCTTTGTTAGTACAGCTACTATTAATAAAATAGGTAAGGTTCTACTACTTGCATGTTTGTTAACTTAATTTTAATGTAGATTTTGCATGCCGAAAAAAGTAGGCGAAATATGTGAGACTCTTTTTACAAAAACTATCTGTAAACACCATTAATCCAAGCAAATAAACTATTATTATTCTTACTGAAGAGAAGATTTTTAAGAGGGATACGTCCACGATGTTATGTAAGAAAAAGTAGACAAGCATTGAGGTTAAAGATAAGAGAATAATATGTAGAAGCTTAGAATGTTTGCGTTACGTAAATATGGTGGAAGCAAGTTTCATAGTGTTAGTACTAAAGTTGGGGCCAATTAGCAGTTGAACAAATAATGGGTTGGTAATGATATCAATCTAAAGTTGTTCCACACTTAAGGTTGTTACACACAGTCTTTAGCTCTAAATGTAGAGGGAAGCCAATGTAACTGGATGGCGCACTTTCTGCGAATTAATTAAGAGCTAACACTCAAGTTTCCAGTTGAAAGCCTTTGACTTAATGTTTAACTGTAGCTGAATACCGCAATTATAACAACAAGGCTAGATCTTGTCGGGCATCAATTAATTAATATTTGTTTTAAATTAATAGCACTGGAAGAAAGTGGATTGTTAGGTAATGGACACAAATAACTGAACAAATATGAATTTAGCAAACACATGAGACTCAAGGAGCATCGTATGTTTGGCAGAAACCTCATAACGGTAAGCTATTTGTGCAGGCAGATATAAATGCCTCGAACATTTTAGTACAGTTCCTAGTATTACGAGTTGTTCGTCAGCACTATTCGCCCAGTGTAAACCAGACAGCTCATAACACACTCGTGCTCCATAACATTCCAACACCGAGGAATAAAAATATCTAACAAGAATTTTTATCAACACGTAAACATACTTGACATGATCCAAATACAAAAGCTGGACAAATTCTAAAACAAGGTCAATGGGGTATGTTAACGACCTCCGGCTAAATAGTAAGCACCGTTTAAATTCAATACCATAAATTATGAGTCGCGCAAACGGCGAGTGGTGTGGTCACACCAACAACAATGCAGAGCTAACTATTTCCTAACTGCAAAAGAAAACAAACCTAATGTACAGAATTCAAAGCTGATATTTGAATAGTATCTGCATATATCATGAAAAACGATTAGTCTATCACAAGGCCAAACACTTGAAACGATACAACGCTATAAACGTTGGTGGCAAACACGCCAGCCAACGTTTGGTAACAAACACGTGGAACAATAGCCAACGGACGTATAAATCAACGTTGATGACTGTTCCGTTTTATTGTGCCATCGATTCACACTAATCAACATATCCAATCATATTATAAGACAAATATTAAAGCGGTAACGAGACCTAACGCTATATCTGTAAAGAGCCCGTTATCAGCGAAACGAAGTGCGATAGCTGCACACACGCACGCGAGTAAAAAGTATGATTTGAATATGAATCGTAGGTTCATGCATCTGTATGTTCTGTGTTCCATCCTGATGGGATGCACAGACTTATTAGCGTTCAGCAATTGGAACAAATCTTCCTATAAATAGAAATGTATTATAAATACCTACGGAAACATAAAATCAGTGACTGCTTGTGTCGAAACACTCAGTACCCATAATATTTTAAACGCCAAACAAAAGCAATTTAAGGCATAATAATACTCCCGTTTCCACAAATCTATTGCCAAATGAATCCCTGACAGATTACTTTTGGCCAATCAGCTCGCGGATCGCTACATGTGCACACACGTAAAAAGCGCTGCGCGTACGCACAAGAACAACAACACAGGTTAACGAACCGCCACGTCACGTGTTTACACAACAACGTGCAGATAAACCCACTGGATATGTGTGGGACGAAACACTCACGGCCGATACAACTAGTTTTATAATAGACGGTTAAGAGAATCATCGTAATAGTGAACAAAATCAGAAGCCGAAGAGACAGATGAACGTATTTCGTGGATTCGGAGTCTAAGTATGCTAATGTTAAGGTGGTTGACCTTACTATGAGTAGGTACCCACCTAAGTGCTAAATCTATCATCGTTGTTCTAGTGTCAACTTGCGTTTTTAACGGTTTTTGTCTGACGTTGACTTAAGTTACTTATGACGGATATTTACCTAATTAGTAATCACCGTAAAGTTGTTAAAACAGAAAACAATACAGAGTCGAGCAACAAATGTAGAGCACTACATTTGAACCTATGTTAATCAAATCAAATAGCATAATGACTCAGTATAATTCAACGGCTAACAAAGAAGGTTAGATGCGGATCACAAAGGACAATTAATCGAATTCGTTGTAACCCTCTGTGTTCCAGATGTTTTTACTCTACGCCCGTGCCGTAACGAAAATAAATTGATACTACGCAGTAGTCCCTTCACCTACATCGAGCGCGCAATTACACACAAAGACACGGTTCTAACACAATGATTCGACTATCTCACAAATAGATCACATTGACTAAAGTAATAAAACATAATCAGACGGGGGAATATAAATAGTATAAATACATTTATCGTACATAATCAAAAGCTAGGAAATAATTTAATTCGGGCACAATAAATATTCGCTGCCATACGGGCATAACTATGAAACTAATAACAATAAGGACAGGGCACCATGACGAGGCGCTTTCAAGGGCTCAGGTCTCAGTAGGCATTGGTGTTGGTCATAAGGCTTGGTGTGTTGGCGGTCAGTTTATTCAAACGTTCGACAAATGTCAAGGCGCACGTAAGGTCGTCACACTCGCGTTTTCTACAAACAAAGAATCAGTAACGTGAAACTGGCTAATTATAACGCGATGTATTTAAAACCAATTAAACAACCAACGGGTTATAATCAACATGTCCACAATTGAATAATTTATTAGAAAAATTAGAACCTTCCTCAATCATTTTAGTGCAACATTAAAAGGATTAATTGATCGATCAGTATCATGCTGGAATCCTTTAACTTCTTTTACATTACAAATATCCTGAATCTAATATAATGAACTAATTTTCAATATACAAATACTCAGTCAGCTATGACTGACGATTTGTATATTACACCAAACATAACACGAGCACCTGCGGCAGTCTTAGATCGCTGTCAGGTATTTGATTCGTCGTATTTACTTATGTAGGCCACACCTCATTGTGAATACGAGCAAGGCACGCGTCGCGCTACTCCGTCACTTGGCCGCAGGAACAATGGAGACTAGGGAAAAATAGCAGCGGCCCGCGGTGTGCGGTGTGCGGACCAAATTAGCTACAATCGTTAGCGGACCGTTGCCCCCGGCTGCAGGTGGCTAGCGCTGCATCCACTCGCTGACTCACGCGCTTGTGCGAGATAATGTTGATACCCGACCACATATTACAAACTACAGAAACTTGATTTCCTACAGAAGTGACCGGGCGCACGCACTCATACGCAAAGCTCATTTACGCTGAATCCAACGAGTCAGATAGGGTTCTCTCCCTATGTGTATTCGGGAATTAGTGTTACTCGTTGCGCATGTGTGCCGTTGCCGGGCGATAAGCGTAACCAGTCGACTAGCAGTCAACGTGAAGCCCTTGTGTTGTGAGTCACTGCTTGTATTGAGACATTCCCTTTCCGGAGTGCTCATCAAAGCGCGCCGGGAGTGTGCGCAGCGACTCACTTGCCTAACATAGTCCGTTATCAGCATGTTTATGGCCCAATAACGTCTTTGCATAAGTAAGCGAACACCATACTTACAGAACTGGCGACCAATAAAGCTTAAGATAAAATAATCAAATTACTGAGATAAGCATCGATTAATGATCGATGAAGTTTATGAGGATAGACTAAAGAAAAAATTCTAGGCAAAGCCAATACATTCAAATGTTTAGCCGCATGATACACACACATTAGTTAACATGCAAATATCAGTAGCAGAAAGTAGTAAATAACTGCGACATATGATAGTTTCAAATGGACAATAACTCCCCTTCTTTTTTACCACATTAGTCCGTAGTAGTTAGCCTACAGCTCAACATAAGCTTCTCTGCTACAATGAACGTTTATATTGAGGAAAATACTCACAATCTTCAAAACTACCTGGCAAAAATATGAAGAATTCCAGTATTATCCCGGAACAAAGCCGCTCGCCGAGAATAATTTAGGTCAGTTTTTTATAATAGCAATCGAGAGGCCTATGTCAGCATTGAACCAGTAACGGTTACATAAAAGTAATGTTTGGTTAATTAAACTAAACTACAACATTCTAAATTACTGCCCAAACTAATAGCTACCAGGTTAGTAGTAGAAATATACAGAAGGAACAGGTACAACATAGGTTAGTGTGCGAACAGGACAGTCATGGCGAACAACAAAGTTGTCTACTAGCGTGAGAGGTATGGAAATCATCAGCCGACATGTGCTCCGCTCAAGCAACTTGTTGCCGACGCTAATAAAAAACGTGTGTCGCTGAAACGGACATGCGAATCTAAAACGTATGCTAAAGCACATGTCGACGACAGAAGAAGAGCATAGAGAGATTAGGACCCTCAAGACCAGTCCCGAGTGTTACAGAACACACAGTGACGGTGAGGCGCGCCGTTGCTAGCAAACAGTTGCGACACGAGCCAAACACTAGGTGCGTCGCAAGTTGCGGGCTCTCCGCCCGCTTGCACGCTTCACGTTCGACACACGCGATACGTGCTTCGATCTCAATACGTATAATTAAAATAACACGCCAAAATGTATTAGCACTGTTTATTAGCAAGATGCGGCCACAGATAATAATGTTGGTATGAATGTGTTGACGTACGATACATCCAGAGGCGTAAGTGGAGGTAGGGCAGGTGGGGTCGGCGGCCCGGGCCCTGCGTCCCACCTTACAAAAAATAGAGAAAACATCCATAACCATTAAAACGATCCACAGTCGGACCCCATACACACCACTTACGCTTCTGGCTGCTCGGCGAGGCGACGTCTACGGACGAGCAAGCAGTGCCAACGACGATCCCGCTTGTCTATGTTACATTGCGCAAATGCCAGTCAAGCTTCCTTCAGTAGAAAGCTGCGGTAGCAATAGATGCGTACGCTCGCGTGAACGTTTCATGCAAGGTCCTGACTACCGGCACACGAGCGTTAAGAGCATAGTGGTGCTATGGAGCCGAATATTATCTATGCTATAAATTACTTCTACGATTGAACACTATGATTATACTAAGTCTTATCAACAAGTAATTAACATTCAATACTATAAACACAATAATAAAATAAGGGAAAAGCACGTAGGTATAAATAAAACATGACAACTTCCAGTTTCTAAGGCGATGTCTGCTACAAAAGTCTACAGTAAATATCTATTTTTTGTAGTAAAGGTCTCCTCCTCATATAAAGCAATAGCAAAACATGTAAATGATAATGTGTCATGGAGGAGGCAGACAGGTAATGCTTAATAATTTACTTATAAATAGATTGTATACTTATATACATAAATAAGATCAAGGTGACTTTAATATCGGTACATTTGTAGGCAATCATAAAAAGAAATACAATTACGTAGGTATATGTAGCGGGATCACAGCAAATTAACATTTAAGTAGCACTTATCAAGTTAAAACATCGTCTTGAGTAGTTTTTCCTCGATTATTTTATTTACAATAACATTTACAGTGCACGCAAACCGTACAACAAAGATATTAAACGAACAAAACATTGCAAACAAGAAATAATAAAAACTACAAAGAAAAATAATCGTAACTTGTCAATTGATATTGAAACATAAAAACGGCACGATCATTAAGGGACACGAAGGGTAACCATATTAGCCGAAATTATACCTACAAACTTCTGTGTTTTAATAAATGATTATGCTTCTAACGCAAATTGTCAAGATAGGGTCACATCAGGTTATAAAATGTAGTGATTATTGCCATGAACGTCAAATACAAAGTATATCAAGTCCTATCGTCAAATGTACGGAGCAGGGCGAAAATAAAACACGAGACAGAGGCCAGAAACGTCAATAATAGTAGACGTAAAAGAAATGCAATTGTACAATGCATATACATTATTGCAAAGGTATCGGTTGACGTGAGCGTGGAAGCAATTAGCGCGTGTAGCTGTTGCCATGCGGGCGGCGCGGCGCGGCCTCGCTCCCGCCACATCCGAGTGATTACTTCAAATTAAATTAACTCCGATACATGTTTCGACACAAATCCCTTCTATGCTGCCTTAAGCACACGCGCCAGTGTAATCAACATCTTTATCCCTCGATTAACATGTAAAAAGGTTATGATTGTCACATATAAACGTGTGTCCCAACCGTATCTGATATCTAAGTTTTTCGTGACCGAATTAATTCCGAAGGAGTCCGAGGAGGGTGAAGTTGAATGCCCCTTAATATTTTTGGGTGATGTAGATTATACATATTAGTCCAGCTGATTAGGGGACATAAACATTGTTTATTAATGGAGCCTGTATTGTACTTGTAGCCTCTTATATTTATAATTAAGGAGTGTTTTAACAGTTGATCAATCGGTAATTTATTGAAATTATTACATACTTTGCTAACAAGCCGTTGCATGCAATATGCATACGCATAAATATTAAAACTAAACTAACTCGCCACGGCTTATAAGAGCGTGACAGACAGAAAGAGTTACTTAACTCTCAGGGACAGTATCCAGTACTTTCGCATGTATAATAAATTGGTTTATTGATTAATAAAGTAATTGGTCAAAATAACAAGCACAGGCGAAGAAAATTGATTCGAAGTTGATGTCTACCCAGTAGATTCATCATACATTACATACCAAGGAGGAAAGATCCGCGATTATAATATAGAGGGTTAATGAAGTCTACCCGAATGTACCCTTGTACATCAAATTACGACGTTTTATGTACGACTGCCTCGTTGGTCTAGTGGTTGCTAAGCGCGACTGCTGAGCACGAGGTCTTGGGTTCGAATCCCGGGTCGGGCAAAGTGTTACTGGGTTTTTCCATTAGGTAATTCTCAGTGGCAGCACGGAGTCTGGTTTTGTGCCCAGTTGATGGCAATAGGCTCGCCCCCTATTATATTGGGACCTAAAAACATAACTGGCGAAATGTGGGACTGGCGAAAATTCTGACTACCCCTTCGAGGAATACAGGCGCGATGTTATGTTTTATGTAAAATGAAAATAGTTAAAACGGTTTAGCGTGATCCCATGAGCCAAACATCAAATTCTGATGCATTTATAATACTGATGGGACTCACGAGACATTACGTCGGATACGAGAGGATAAGTTTAAGCTACATAGACAACATAGCGAAAAACATGTAATATCCGCACACTATGTTTTGAAACCGCAACGAAAGCAATCGTGTCGGACCGATGCTGAATTAATAATGAAGTGTAGTGCTCTCGCAGGAATCGATGTGATGTAATGCTGCCAACCGCTCTAATGGGCAAATAGGCTCTGCATACACCTTAAACGAAGGTCGAGCGACATAAAACAAAACCGAACGTTGTAATTAGGGCGACTGCTGAAATATAAATCGATTTAGCGCACTTACCACAGTCATATATCTCATGCAATTAGACTATTAAAGACATATTTTAAATATACATTACACAGTATAATTTTAAATCGTCATACATAATTTTAAAATACAGTAATCCATGGCTCGTCCCCAACAACCATGGCGACCCAGTGACCCAATTCCCTCAGTCGTTCTCACCAACTGCGCGACAACTAACCAGCAAATATATCCCATTCGTTCATTTTATACTCATCTCTCCAATAGTTTTAAATTTATATAAACACGACGCCCTTAATCGAACGCCTAAACAGAGGCCAACACCAATAAGACGATGAAAATTATACATTTAAATCATATCAGTAAAGGATAATCCTGGAATTCTTAACGCAGTTTCCAACAAATACCTTCATCAATATTCCACGTTGCGGGATTCTCCGGAAGGGTATAGCTGGATCACATCTATTGGGAACTGATATTATTGACAGGTTTATAAGATCTGGTAAACCTGATTAAATCTAAATTACGTCAGAGTGAAAGAGAACCTGTTTTTATTTATTTAATAACGTGCCTTAGAAGAATTTATAAATAATACTGGTCCTATTCTTATTAGCACCAGATCGGATCTTTAAATAAACAATCAGATAAAATCAAGATAACATGGCTGAATAGGGACGTTGTTCAACAGTGGACGTGTTCCGGCTGATGATGATAATGCCGTTGCTGAAAGAGCCAATTGTAACATCACTTTTATTTGATGACGAGGCTAAAAAGAACATCATTTAGTACATTCTAACGCGAAAAATACTCGAATATTAAATTCTAGGTGATTTCTACTTCTTTAAGAATTTTTTCATGTTGCCAGGTCCATAGCTACGAATTCATTAAATTTTTAAGCAAAACTTTCGCTTACGTTCACCGGCATCATAACCGTTCAAGTTAACGACTCGGCTTAATGTTGCTTTCCATTATTGTTCACTGCATTTCGTATCTTAACATTTTATATTTCCTCGGCGATAAATCTCAATGACAATCAAAGTCTTACTTAACAAGACTTAGATAAACTTGTTGTAATTACACTTATTTAACAATTATGTATAGACTAACGTTTACTTGCAATATCTTTCTCCCTGTGAACATTTTACAACCCACACAGTTACATCACATGATAATTACTAAAGACTATGCAATTGGTTATGTTCACGATAGAAACTGAAAGGTCTTTGCACCTTACCTGCAAGTAAACTGCAACCAAAAATAACATGATTGTTCTACGATAAGCAGTATTAGATTACAGTAGTAAAAACAGGAATAGAAACAGTATCCCCATACGGCGTTGCTTTTCGCTTACCAACATCATGGTTGATTAAGTACCCCTGTTTTATGCAAAGTATAAGTTCGAAACCACAAAACGCGACGCGTGCCTCGGAGACAAGCTTGTCGCCGTCAATTTATACCAAGACACGCTCGAACCTACGCCAGGCCTGTCGCGTGCCAACCGCAGATTGCCTTCCGACCGCTGCCTTGCTAATCATAAGTTTGTTGCCAGTAGCATGGTTAGAGCCCATTGAATATGCAATAGGAACAGCTTAACCTTCACTATTCGAAAGTATTATTAAGTAGCACATCCAAATAAGTCTATTGGACTACATAGAAAAGAATATTAAATAAACCTTAATACAAACAGTAAGAGCTATTAGCAACGTTAATTATTTTATAGTTCGGGTTATACGTGAAACAATTATTTTGTTTTTTTGCTATTTGCTAAAACGAGCTTTGTAATTCATATATTATCTACCACTTCGTCGGATTCGTCTGAACAATTTGATGAGGTTCGCAGAAACGTATACATTTCACGTAGTACCTCGTGCCAATATAATATTAGAATCAATGTCGGTGTCGCAATACCCGACCTCACTCAAGGAGAGGGCTCGTGTTACAATAAGATCGTGTTCAATTATTTCATAATTACATTATATTCTATCACTATTATTGTAAGATATTGTCTGTATTAATGCAGCTGTAAATTGGACGAAAACGTAGAAATACACTTGATAATAGAAAAGGTCAGTAACATTATATCTTGTCTTATTATATCATGAATATAACAAAACGTTTTTTTTATATTGTCAATACCTGACTCAGAGGGTGTACAGAACGATGTGCGATGTGATATTGGATTAAGTGTCTGTACTAGTGTACTAAGACCGGAATATACAGTTAATAGGTATAAAGCTACATGGTCAGGTTAATGGTTTTAATTCCATTGGCGAAATAAAAAGTACAAGACAAGTTGTTGTAAGGCAACATAGTCGCACATGTAGAGCCTGACATAATATTCAAAACAAGAATACGAAGTGAAATCATTTCAAAATACCATGTAGAAGTGGAAATGCCGTGCGGTATACGGCTAGCATTTGGTATAAAAAGTCTTCACTAGGCGAAGGAACTATTAGAAAAAACTGATTATGAGTAGTTATAACGAAAATCAAATCACGAAGCCACGAACTTGACCAACCATTGGTCGAGTTATATTCGTCCTACTCGATTCCGCAAACTTATTTTGGCACCGATAAAACAAAGCGATAAGAATATTCTGAACTCTTTTACTCCCACAATTCCTACAATAATATAACAATTAATTATACAGTGACAATTGCGACTGGCATACAATAAACACGTGAATAATGATTTGGAGATAGTGTAGACAGAATCAGTTAAATAAATATATGGATTCCACTGGAATAATCAAGTCAACAGATGGCATATTGACGGACGGAAAAATAGTATTATTTATGTAAACACCTTTCACATGTAGTTATGTAGTAGTAGCACATGTTTCTTTTTTGTAGTTTGAATGGAACAAATATAGTGTCAAATCTATTCTAATATTACTTACGACTTTGCACCGTAGTCTCACATATCTGTCGAGAATAGAAATCTAATAATAAGTTAAAAAGAATTGGCAAACATGTCACTGGTATCACTAGAATTAAGAGAAAAAGATTGGTATAAAGTAGCACAGTCAGCTATCAAGAAACATCCCATTTTTGGTGCGGAAACGGAAACTATAGATAACTCACGAGTAGTTTGAAACGTCCCCTTGTTTATTGGGATGCGAGGGTGGCTGTTCAGCAGCGGCATACATTTTAGACCATTAAACAGTCGTATAAAGAAAAATGGAAGGCTTCGATAACGACACTAAATCAATATGTCTGTCACAAACGAGCTAACTTTCGTTACCAGCCTACTGATGTTGCATAATAATGCTAAGCTATTACTATCCAATTAATATTTGCATTTGCATTTTCGCGAGTATGCATAAGTATTGAAACATGAGATATTGGTACATCGTAAAAAACTAGGTTCTAGACAAATCATTAGATATGTATTTAGTACAACCTACACGTAGAGCTAAAAATGCGGAATATGCTGTCCAATTAGTGAAGTAACTTCACATTTTCAGGCTTCTAAAGAAAAGAAATGCAGATTATACTTGCAAAAATCCTAACAGCAACCGGGAAATAGATCCTAATACGACTTACTGACCACAGACATTTAAATTGCAAATACTCAGAGGTTCTTTAAAAACAACCCAGTCATTATGAACAGTTCTTTGTTATAATTATCAACGTTACCGTGTTCGACGAAATGTTACTCTAACACAAGGAGGCGAGGTTCCAAATGGAATCGAGTAACATAGATTCGTATACCTCAGGGCTTCGACAAGGCCGATAACTAAAAGGACACAAAGAAAAATAGACTGTAATACATCAAGATTGGGTACATTTATGAATGACGAGAAACAAGTGGGTGGAGTGGCAGCGGGGGGGAGCACGTGGCGGCCGACCCGACGCAAGCGAGCTTGACCCAGTTACTAGATGCACCATATCGGTCCCGTTTTGAAAGCAAGGGCGGCCCTTTACCGCCGCTGCTACGTTTGGGGCCTTCGTGTAGTGAGAGGAATCCCTAGCTCCTTTGTTTGCTGGAGCTCTACGTACTGCGTCCTTTTTAATCGTAGCAATGCCAACTCGACTAAATTAAAACCGATGTAATTCTGAAAAACCTGCGAGTTTATTAAAATACTCGCGGACTTGATAAAATCAATAAAACCAGCAATAGTTTAACCATGGAATCGGTTCTAAACTTGTAACGTTTGGCAAGGTGCCGTAACACGAGCGGGATGTCGCTTCTCCGCGTAAGTCTACACCTCTTATAAATATTAATCATAAGCTGTTTACTATCGAAAACATCTGATGTTTTATATTAGACGCATTAAGTAAAGAGTCGTAAAGGCTACTGCGTAGTAATCGGTCGTAGCGAATGGCCTAATCAAATAACCATCATAGATAATGTGAATGAAATAATAATGCCTAATTATATAAAATCAAAACAGAACGCATTTGAAGAGCTCGCAGAACAAAGAGTTGAGAACAATGCATCGCAGCGTTATTTGCCGATCAGTAAAGGGTGGAAGTAAATTATATTCAAAGCATGGTTCATCGACTCGCAGACAATGGGCTTGGAGACGCGCTCTTGATAGCGACACACGGAGACTTTGATCTGACGCACATTTAATTATATAACAAACATCTTCGTAGGCGGAAACGCTGAAATAATACACATGCACTTACTGGCTATTCATAGGCTATGATCAAAACTAGTAACGACTGTACCGAATACATTTGGCATAGAGACGTATCTCTCAGAAATCAATACCCAATGTAATTGAAAACTTTTTACAGAATATTCAGCTAAATATAGACAACAACATTAAAGCTACGAAAAGACCAAAGTCATTATTACAAATAAAATTGTGTTCACTCTCACGGTTTTGCACACTTCATTAAGTACAATGTAATCAACTAGCTACGCTTAACCATGTTAAACTGCTTTCCCCTGCGGATAAGATAATGTATGATACGTTCAATTGACTAGTCTCAATAAGATCAAATTCAAATTCAAATTCAAATTCAAAATGTTTTTATTTCATATAAACCTATTACAGGCGCTTATGAAACGTTAGGATGCTAGTTGCACGGTTCCAAAATGTCATTCCAATGGAGAAGAACCGGCAAGAAACTCCAGAGGTTACTCATTTAAAAAGAAAGATGGTACAAATTTGTAAATTTACATATGTAGTTTCATTATGCGACAACAAAGCAAACTAATAGTGATAGAAGGGAAAAAAAAAAAAACAAATTGGGCCAAAAACCCACGGTGCAATTAAAACTACTAGCTATCACTATTCATTACATTGTGGTCACATTTACAATATTGATCGTCACTTATTATCTCATTAATTAGCTCACGTAACTCGTAGCCATCCTATCGCCATGGGTCGTGATATTTGCGCGACTGTCTACACACCGGTCGTCATGATGCCCTTCAGCCAGTGTGACCTCATTACGAATTTGTCTCGGTCCCCTGACAAACTAGTAATAAAATATGATGAATATGAAAAATAGATCTTATAAAAAAAGCTTATGCGTTATATTTACTAGGCATTTCTTGCAACTTTGCAACTGACCACTAACAACAACAATATAGCACAATAAAATTATTATATTTCTTATAGGCACACGTTTTAAAATGACAATGCTACTTATGAAAATAGTTTGATATCAAAGGTATCCTAGAATAGCGTAGAGACGACGCGGTCCAACAGCATTTAATCAGATGACAGAACAATTTGATTTCCATCGCGCGTAACCCACATTTGTTGAATTAGTACTAGACAACACGCAGAGTGAGCGAAAGAGACCGATGTTACCGACCCTTCGTTCATAAAGCGTTGACCCTCGTGCACCAGCGAATGTATCATACATCGCCGACTACGCCGAAATAGGCCGCATAATTCACGGCACCAATATACTAACAATTTCCTCCATCTCAGCAGAGAAAATAAGTTTTCTACAAAAGATTGACGGCCAAGATGGTATTGAGCTCCAAAGATAGTTAAGTGAAAAACTTTCTTGCACTTTCTGCGGAGACCGAGAGGGAACATAAATTTGTTCGGCCAGTGTGAAAGTGGATCGTAAAAGGCAGATTGAGCGACACGATAGGAATTCGATTCGGACCAGCTACGATCGACGTTAGAAGGCATAGCTTAAATTTAAACGCTACGTTTTTAGATCAAATTAAACCAAGATAGCTGATTCCACAATTCGTCATGCTTCAATATAAATTGAGCGCAATAATCCATGAAATAAAGTTGCTGCACAGGCTCGGCCATAAACTGGATTGAGTGGTTACGAGATCCGCAATCCAAATTGAAATCCGTACCTGATCGCATAGGAGTGTGAGCGAAGATTCTAGGATATAAATAGTTTCAAATAGGATTTTTAGCGTTATTACTAGAGACTGAAGATATAATTATATTGGAAACTTCTTAAGTTGCGTTAACTGAACCGTTAGGAACAGGTAACCGCCAGCAACCCAATACAATGTAATCTTTGACCTCGAAAACAAAAAGTATTTTAATGTTGCCCCTGTACGTCACACAGTTACTAATATTATCGTTGAAATTATCTACATTTGAGTGTTTTGCAGAGTTCGTAGAACTTTCTAAGACTTTCCATCCTCAACCTAGAATATTTTAAACATTCTATTAGTAACCACTAAAATTTGTCGGATGCCAACAAGGATTTGAACAAGTTTGGTGCGAGTTTTGAGACAACATAAGATTTCCCTCGAGTGTCTTTGAGCTTGAGCGTGCTCGCTACAAAAAGCACTTAAGGCAAATGTTAATAAAACGAATCTTCCTAAGTACAACGGTACCTACGATGACAGCTGTCTTTTACTTTCAACTTACTCAAGAGAGACAAGTGCAAACAATTCCACGAACTCACAATCAAGAAAATAGTTTCCAGCTAGCCATTAACCTCGGTATAACCTTAACCAGCTCTATAACGACCCTTAAACACAACGCAGTACGAGGAGAACAAATCAATAATACAGTACCATTTCAAGCTACGGTCATCATGTAGTGTTTCTTAGAACAATAATATGCAATTGACTTACGGTACAACGTTTGTTCTGTATTTTGAGGGTACAACAATGCACTGCACTGTCAGAAAACTTGATAAGTCCCTGATGATACCTTAATATAACGAGCCTCAATATAACGAGAATTGTCCATAAAAACTAGAGATGCGCCGAATAGTGGTTTCACCGAATACCGAATACGGTTTAACCTTTACCGAACCGAATATTCGGCCGAGTTATTCGGTTTACCATTTGATTTATTGCCGCGTAAACAGGTTCTTACATGTACGCTACGTGTCGTTACTGGAGTGAATGTGCAATTGATTGAGGTTTAAAAAGATGTTGATTTTAAATTAAACTGCTTTAAAATGATGATTTGACGCTTAAAAAAATGATTGTTTTAAGTTTAAAAATAACTGTTGATAAATTTATTAGCTTTATTGGCTCATCTTTCATACGTCTTCTTTGACTTATAATATAACATGAATCTTACATAAGAAGTTTTAACTTTTAGTTCTATACCGTGTCGTGTAGCGAAGAAAACAGAAATACTCGGAACCGAATATATTCGGCACCAAAACCGAATAATTCGGCCGAATACAAATAGTAGAAAATATGCCGAAACCCAAACAAATATTCGGCGCATCTCTAATAAAAACTAGAGATGCGCCGAATATTCGTTTAGTATTCGGTATTCGGCGTATTCGGCATATATTTCACTATTTGTATTCGGCCGAATTATTCGGTTTTGGTGCCAATATATTCGGTTCCGAGTATTTCTATTTTCTTCGCTAAACGACACGGTATAGAACTAAAAGTTAAAACTTTTTATGTAAGATTCATGTTATATTATAAGTAAAAAAAAACCTATGAAAAATGAGTCAATAAAGCAATAAATTTAAAATCAATACTTATTTTAAACTTTAAACAATCATTTTTTTAAAAGTCAAATCTATTTTAAACCTCAACCAAATCCACATTTACTCCAGCAGCGACACGTAGCCTACATATAAAACCTGATTACGCGGCAAAAAACTGCTTACGTGGTAAACCGAATAATTCGGCCGAATATTCGGTTCGGTAAAGTTTAAACCGAATAGTATTCGGTATTTGGTTATTCGGTGAAACCACTATTCGGCGCATCTCTAATAAAAACTAACACCAAGTAGGTATACCTTTATCTTTTTATAACGAATTTTTAATCCTTGCAGAATATAGCTAGAAAGTATTATTGACCTCTAAATCCTTTACATAATCTAACCTAACGTATCCTATCAATTAATCTCACTTAATTATACAATACCTAGTAAATGATGTCTCGACAGAGGTTCAGACACGTTAAATTCCTCGTAAGAAAGTTTTTGTTGTTTAATGTTCAGTAAAGTAAACACTGCTGTTTGTAATTGTTGATAATTTTAAAGTTGCATCAGCAAGGTAAGCAGATGAGCATCTACAATTCTACATAATGGTTAGGTTAATAAACAAGTTTCTTACCTCGTTAAAACGAATCGTGGTCCAATCTATCCTCTATACAACAAACCTCAATGTACAAAATACGCGGTATAACAAATATTTTTTAATTCCCTTGAGTTTCGTTATACTGAGGTTGTAACTGTATTAGGTGTTTGTGTGCGGTTAAAGTTACAATCGATTAAAACAGTGATTCTTATTCACTAATGTTGGATTGACAATGTAAGTCTAATGTCTAAGGAATTTCAAGGGTAATATTAATTATATGGGCATTTAATTAATCCTCAGCTGACATTCCAGTAAACACAATATCGTACACAATATCGATCCGCTAATAGTTTTTAATATGCCTACAATCAACTATCATGGCTGTAAACTTGTATAGCCAAGCAAGGCCTTTATTCAAGGACTGGGGGAGATTGGTACATATTGATATGTTGCTGTCTCGACCCCATAGCAACTCGTCAAGTAGCTTCTACAGAAAAATGGCCAAGAACCTACCTAAGATTGTCAATTGTACGAACGTCACACGCTCTCCCGTAAAAGAGAGTGTAAAAAGCAAGTTGTGCCGATACACTGAGCCAACTTTCTGGGTTCAAAGTAAACATTTACCGTGACAGTTTTCATTTTAGTCTTTAAAATATCTATAATATAAACTTAATTATATTCTTAATAATATGGTTGCTTGCTATCATATAAATAATTAGGTATGTCTTATGTCCCTCAAAATAAATTAAATAAATAAAACCAACTATACAAAGAGACTCATAAATATATAAGTCTAATTAAAAAACAAGTAATACAGTGTTTACTGTTATATTGCTGCATAATTGGTAATGCAAGGCCAAGATGTTAAATAAAATCAGTAACATAATCAGATTAACTGACGCCGTATAGTTTTTCAATGAATTCGGTATGATACAAGCTGTCTATGAATCGACAGTTATTATAAATAATAAAAAAATAATGTAAAAACACTTGTTGGTTGTTAATTCATTCTGTGACACATTTCATCAATAATGACTACCTACTTGGTTTTACACAATAAAGCCGTTACTATTGATGAAAATACACATAAATTAATAAATCTAGCTACTTTTACTTTGTCTCTAATTTTCTGCTCTCTGGATAATCGATTCAGGGAGCTTTTATGACCCTGTTCAAGCTGAGTCCGAGTAGAATAACCCTCTTACGACAAAGTTAAAGAATGTTCATGTTTTTCGCGTGTTTATATTGAACAGTTATAGCTTACTTCGTAAACCAGTCGGTCACGGTAGGAGTGGACGATACACATTGATGTATTAAAAACACTCGATGTATAGTAACGATACATGGAAACAAACCGATGTATTGTTAATTTTTCAATATCGAGTATACATCGATGTATTTTATTCGATGCATCGCAGATTTGCCTCTTCACAAAACAAACCTACTAAAAATATTTTTAATGGATGGATTCTCTATCTACGGTTAATAACTAATTTTTGTCTCTTTTAATTATACATATTACTTAAATATGTATAAACAATGGTGGGCACATCGGATCCATTTGAAAGACTGTTTTCGCTCATCTCTTGTGTAATTTTTGTTGGAAGCTTTTATGAAAAGTGAAATGTAAACGTAATACAGTTTTTTTTTAAATAGATACTTATTTTTTATATCTAAACTACATACGTATCTAACTTCAACCAATAGATGCATAGAAAACATCGATGTATTTCTGATATATTGATATCACATCGATCCCACTATCCGATGCATTAAATCGAAAAGAACATTGTTTTTTTTATGTCCATCACTAGGTCACGGTAACAGAAAGTAACTTGGCATCCAACTGTAGCTCTACGCATTAAGTTTGGGAACTAAATTGTTTATTGTTTTGTACTGACTTAAGAAAGAAAGAATCTTTCGAATATGGTACTTATACTCTTTCGTTAGCTATACATAATTATAGCAATTCTGAACTCTTTTGTTACATACTACACTAGCTTGTGATACCTAATACAACAGTTCAATATTTAATGTAACTTTGCGGAGAAAATAAAAATGATTTAACCAAATTACTATAGGTAAAAGTACTAAGTATGTATATCATTATTAAGTTGAAACGTACTGAAACGTTTTTCTTTAAGCTCTATTGGAGTCGACTTGCTTTGAAGTTTTCTACTGTTATTGTTCAACAATTCATAACAAGAATTTATGCTATAGGCAAAGAAGTTTTGTATGAACATTTTCAAATGATTATAATTTATGTTATAGGTAGTTTATTACCGTTTTTTTTTACTTAAGGAAATCTACTATAGTAAAGATACTTTTCAAATTACGCCACATAGTATATCGCGAACTAATTTGAGTCATGCAAATCAATGCCCTGTAAGCCCCAACCCTTTAATCCGCTGCCGTGGCATTCGCGCACACACTCAACAAAGTAATATTATTGATTTTATCAATATCCCTCGGCGTATGAACTGATCCGACTAACAGCGAGCTGCCGTGAAGCACTGCATTCAGTGCATCTACTTATTAATCAATAAGCTAACCGTTTACAGATTTGATTTGATACGTTGTTCAAAAAGTAAATTTTGATATTGCGAAACCCTAGGGCATATAAATATGGCCCTGAATGCTTCTGCATTTTAACAAGGGCTATAGTTTCCTAACAGCTTCCCAAAAGATTTTTTCCATTGACAAACAATAAGTTTTACTAGCGAATTTACCCCGTCTAATCACCACAGCTACTCAAACATGGATACAATAATAGCATAGAAATCCATCTGCTTATCTACCCTCCAAGACAAATACTTAATGCCAAGGTCTAATGCCAAATCTAATATTATTGATTAATTGTGTTGGTGGACCAACACAAACCGAAGCAATGAAAGCGGTGGAGAATTATAAAGGCTCTTCAAAATACAAATCCACTTCCTCATAGTCTTGTCAACGAGTCCGCGCAGACCCGCAGAGCACGCGATGTCGGATACTCATTAATATTCCCTACGCTCCTACCGCGATGCTCGCGAACACAACTTTATATTATAGAAACATAACGTACTGACACTAATTCTGTAGCTAACAATTTATTTCCACAAGGGAATTGGATTCTCTAATGAGCCTTTGGTATCAACCAACTTACGTTAGAAGTAACACGATACAATGACTTAATAATTTGGAAATGAGTTTTCGTATTTAAAATCAAAGTTTATGATTACATTGCGAACTACTTTAGAAATGGTAAACTATGTAGTGTGCAAATATTGTATTAGAGAACTTTGAAACGACTTGTTTATATTATGTCCAATACATTTTCTCCTAAAATTGTAACAACTTCTTGATAAGAGAAACGCGCGTTGTGTAAGTACTTTAAAAATATACAAAAAGCAGTCTGGACAACATGAGCGATCAACCTAGTAGAGCAACTAGTTGGTTAACTGGTTTCGTGGGTCGTTAGCCTCGGACATTGTGGTCGGAGAACAAGGATCTGCTCGCTACTGACTCCAGGGCTACGCAGGGCTTTTCGACTCATTTCTGATTAATATTATTGGAAAACTGGAAAATATAAACATACATTTTACGGTAGGTACAATATCTCTTAGAATTGCATTGCCAAATGTGACGCAAGTTCCTAAGTAATGAGACCTTGACGCGTTTTGTACTTCAAAGTAATAGGTATGTTACATTCTAATACAATAATGTAAAAATATATCTAATATGTTCACGTTATCTAAAAGGCAAGTTATGAACCAATTTAATCATGTATTCAGAATATAGTTTACATACATCAGTTCATTATTTATAAACTTAATTGACAACATTTACAGCGCTAACAAAGCCCCGTGCCCTATCGCCCGCAATGTCCTTCGCTAGATAATTCTATTTTCCACAATACCCAAAAATACACTTTGAATATTCAGACTTAGCAAATGTCAGACAAAACACCTTCAAGTGCCCTTAAACTTTGCAGAGAGAGGCAATTTATGCGTCTATACTTCATTTTATTTACATTAATAGTTATCGTACCTAGCGTAAACGATGATTGTATACCTATTTACATTAATATCTTGTACTTTTTGTGAAAATCTATTGTTTATCTATCTTTTTTTGTGAGCAATGTACATGGCAGTTGATTTGCACGACGTAGATTTTAGTATATTACATTTAGAAGATAACTATACAATTAAAGGAAATTAAAAGCTGAGATAAATAACGGAGAATTTACAAATTAGAGTCATACTAAAGTTATTTTTGTAATATGAAACATCAGTAAAATTACATTAATCAACTCTTAAATTACACTGTTAAATACGTCATGTTTCGACAGCACATATTAATAACAATAACCAAAAAATCTTTTAATTACATATGTATTATGTACTTATAGTACGAAGATGTACCTATAAATTTAAATTAAGTTTAGTTCCTAGTTGTATTATAGCCATTGATATACCAAAAACCCTTTTTTGTATGTAATGATTATAGCATAATACAAAGTCATAGTGCGCTAACTTCAATACGATTGAAAACCATTCTACTATTTTCGACTAACCACCATAGGAACAGCTTTCTTAGACACCAAAAAATAGTCTGATAATAATATGATTATGGATATAAAAGAGCCCATTCAAGTCTGCTCTAAAGAGTCATCGCACGTCACAACCCGCTGACAATAACAAAAATGTAATTGCACAGCAACAAACAAATAGCAAACTGTTGCCAAAAGTGAAGTTGCCAGGGCTTACTCCTATGCAAATACGGATCATATATACGATTAATAAAGTGGGCGGGGAGAAGCTAGGTGAACCAAACGGGAACATTAAAGGTGGCAGACAACAAAAGGTGATACACATTGCATTCACAGTACTCTCAGGGTCTTTGCCCCAAGTCTAGACGCAGAATTAGGCGAAATGCACCCGCGTGAACCGGACCCGGGCAGACTGCAGGCGCAGTCGTCGGTCAACAACCGTCGCGACACCCTCCGGTCGATAAAGGGCCCGGAGCGTAACCGAGCTCTCGATCCGGGCGTACTTCGAAATTCTGAATTGACAACAGTGAACTAATAAAGTCATGTCTGGAACGCAAACATATTTCGAAGTATTTCAGAACTAATAAAATACTGAGCTGATTGAGTCCCGCATCCTCCAGTCTATTACACTTATACATAATATTATAACAATTCATAATCTTAGGTTAGAGATCGCAAAATGTATGTTTAGTTGGTTAGAATTGATAAAATAAATTGCAAAGCGTTTATTAAACCCAAGGAGAAAGATCATGATCAAGTTGCGAATTTATAAATAAGACATAACATCACGCCTGTATTCCCCGAAGGGGTAGGCAGAGGTGTACATATAGTACATCCACATTTCGCTAGTTATGTTTTAGGTCCCAATGTAATAGGGGGCGAGCCTATTGCCATCAACCACGCACAAATCCAGACTACGTGCTGTTACTGAGAATAACATAATGGAAAAACCCAGTAACACTTTGCCCGACCCGGGATTCGAACCCAGGACCTCGTGCTCAGCAGTCGCGCTTAGCAACCACTAGACCAACGAGGCAGTAGTTATAAATAAGTATTTACTATTTTAACTTTAAATCACCGATTTATCATTCCTAATGAAATTTAAACATGTGACTTAATTTTTGTAATCTCCTTTTAATTTCCTTTATCTTGATACCCTACTTGACAGGTTTCGTTTTTTTTATTAACGCCTTACAATTTAGCTCCGTAAAACAGCCATTTCGATTATTTTTTTAAATTTTGATACATTCAGTGTTACTCTCACAGTTGAGACGAATCTAACGACACCTCTCAAGCTAAAGCCCATCAAGCCTCTTAATCTACAGAGCGTGCCAAATATACATACACTTGAAAAACATAACCCTCGTCCTGGCACAGTCGGCAAAAAAAATTACATGAGGGATCGAATAGGTACGAGTACGACAGCTTGCAGCTGAGATTAGAACTTCTAGAGGGATTCCTGGATGGAGTAACAAGGTTTAATGAATAGATAGGCAGACATGCATTCGTATACCAGGCTATTTGACTGGGATCAAAACAGAAGATGGCAGCGAACATATTATTAGGACTTCAGGTCCAAAAAACGTTAAGCTAAAGATTTCCTAAACAAACATTGATCTGAACCCTCTTCCTCTCGCCTAATTCTTTTATTTTTTGCGTGCCCAACAGTGTCTATATTGATCTTTTACAAATTTTTTTCTACCATCTCTGTAACATATGGAATGCAATAAATGATTGAGTATTGAATTACAATAACAGGTTAATACGAGATAAGAAAAAAGTGTACCAGATTTCAATAAGTGTGTAAGATAATAATAAGGTGTGATTCAGACTATTAGGATCAAAAGATCGGCTTCCATCGCTTAATCAAAGCAATTAACCGTCAAAACAACAATAATTTGTGACGACAACTAATAATGTTTAAAAAATTAAAGCATGACACTACAGTATTTAGTCACCAATCAGCATACCATCACAAGGTACCGCGGCATCATAAATCACTGACTGGCACAAGAGCCGTACGCGTCACTACAACACGCCATGAAACGTAAGCAAGTTATTTTTTTACAAGTGTCCACGCATTCCGGCTATTTGTGTCGGCGAGCTATTTGCAGACATCTACGATACTACAATCGTTTATGAACTCTTTACATTTCAACCTGTAAACAAAGGTTTATGCTGTTCTTCCCTTTGCTAGAAAACATTTAAAAATAAACGTATGATAGCATTGGCACTTGGCAGCACTAAATTAAGATAAGACAAGGAGAAACACCATTTAAATGCACTTTTACACCCTTTGACGCCCAAACAGAAGTTTTTAAGGCAATCGTATTGACTATTAAAGGATAGGGGGAACAGCCACGTGTCTAATATAAACGGCTAGTAAACCTTATGTCGTCGTAAAGGAAACACAAGGACAAAGGACCAGCAGCAGTGCGGTCCCAGCGGGCAATTAACTATCAACCAGAAACAGTCGTTACTATTGTTTTTCACCTTACACAGTACATACTGTGTAGCTTATAGTGAATTTGGTATAGAGTACATTACAAACGTTGCACGTCATTTGAATGATAGTGCACGAAATAATGGTAGGAGTACAAAAATCTTATTTACTATATAATCCGGCTCATGAATAAGGGCCCCGTTCTAGTTCGAAACTAGTCGGGCATTCCCGAATACACTCGTGAGTATAACCGGAACATATAGTAAATAATATGAATAACACTCACGTAAGTTATTATAGTAAAGCACATAAATCTCTTACTAACAATAAACACAACAAAAGAATGTATAGCCTAGATATAAATTAAGTCGCCCTCAAAATAATTGCCTCCATTTTTCATTTTAACCGCAAACGATAAGGGCATGTTTTAATTTGAACGTTATAACTAATGATTTACTGTCCTTTGTGTGACGACTCTTATGTATGTATAGTAGTAAAAGTTGGATTATCATCTCATCATCATCATCAGCCGGAAGACGTCCACTACTGGACAACGGCTTCCCCATTTGAACGTCACAATCAACGGCAACTTGTCATTAGCCTCCACCGTTTGCCCGCAACTTGTAACGATGTCGTCGGTCCACCGGGAAGCCTGCCAACGCTGCGTCTGCGTCAAAGTTGAGTACGGCAGCAAAAACATTAACGCCACCTTAATGCAGTAAAGATGAGGGCTTTGAGAAGTATGTGTAGTGTGACTTTGAGAGATACGAGTAGAAAATAAGGTGATAAGTTACCTAGCGGTGCGGAGTGAATGTGGATGTTATTACAAAAATATTCGAAGATAATTAAGCAAGGGCAATCGGCAAGGGGAAGACCTCGGCAAACATACTTCAAATCGGAGATGTTCTGCACAAGGGTCAGGGTTAGGAGAACCCTTAGCAAACGGAAATCCGTGGTCTCTGCCCACCCAATGTGTGATTTGTATAGGGTTCAAATCGACTTGAGTCTAAATTCAAACAACACTCCTACTTTTAGCTGCCGTGTTAAAATAAAAACTAGGTACTCACTGGCGGTTGTAAGTCACAATCGAAACGGTATTCTAGACAATAATTCAATTTTACGGCGAAACGCGATGTATCCTGCTGCTGCTCCGACACCGTAACGCCGCCAAATAGTGTGAGAAAATGTATTTCACTCAACAAAGGTATCGCTGGTGAGCCGTCCCGGCTACAGGGCCATGCCTGTTGCCAACGAGACGTCGAATATACTCTCTACAGTGGAGATCAGTCGTATATAGATCTGTGTGTTGCACATTCACACATGTTTCAAATTAATGTGAAATCGGATTCATAATAACAACAACATAACATCACGCCTGTATTCTCCTATAGGGTAGACAAAGCTGTACATATAGTACACCCACATTTCGCCAGTTATGTTACAAGTCCCAATGTAATAGGGGGGCGAGCCTTTTGCCATCAACTACACACAAATCCATACTGCGTGCTGCTACTGAGAATTACCTAATGAAAAAACCCAGTAATACTAGAGAAACGAAGCAGTCATTTAATGAAGCAACATTTAATAAATATGTAAAATGGCATAATGTGTAACTGAATGTCTAATTTTATTTATTTTCAGTTGTACCTACCATGCAACCTAACAATATTGCAGAAACTGGTGTCACATGCAAAAAGTTTGTACAGTAGTTTAAATTTTGTATTGACCTGATACTTAGAGCTAGGGGCTAGCATAGCATTCTTAAAGGCTGACTATTTTTGGTCAGTAACAATGATAAAAATACTGTCAATGGTGGTGGAGGATACTCTAACATAATAATTATTATCAATTTATTGGCTTGAGAATGCTTTTATATGTATTTTAGTTTAATATGTACTAGGGTTAATTTTACAACAATTTAATTTATAGCCAGAGTCTGGTGCTGAGGATTATGACCATACTAATTATGCTACATGTCTTATTTCATTGTACAAATGGTATTAGATAATCAGTAACATCTGTCTAAAAAGCTATGATAACCGAGTATGACAGTTGGACTGCCAAGTCAAAAGTTGCAAGTTCAAACCCCAATGCACCAATGTTTAGTGCAATTCACATGCATTATTAATAGTTATAAATATTTTGAGTAAACCAGCACACCTGAGAGATTTTTCAATGGTGAGTTAAGCTATGTCAGAGGTGTACAGACGTTTTTAACTCCAGTGTCTTTAATACCAGGTTGTCAACAATATGATAAAAAGAAGACATCTTGATTTGAATTATTCTCAATGCTTAATTTACATTGATAATGCTGATAACTCAAGAAAACTAGACCTTGAGCTATTGCCAAATGCCAGACAAACTAGCAGGTAAATACATTTACATAGCACAAAACCATCCTACTAGCCTAACACAATAAATACTCTTTGTACATTAAATTTTGGGAACATTTATGTTGCTTTGTGAATAATCTTTTTTATAAGAAATACCACTGTGGCTCATTCTAATGACTGTTAAACACATAGAAATTAAGTAATGTTCCTCACATTAGTCTTTGTTTTGTACATATAATTAGTGTCATGGCAATTTTAATACTGTCTAATCAAAACTGTATAATATCTCTTAAATGTGATTACAGTTAACCTTTTTATAACGAGACTCAATATAACTATATATAATATAATAATGTTATTTATAAAATATATAATATAATAAAGTTAATTTTGCATTTAAATATAACTGACATTTTATTTATTTATATAATTTTAAGAGATCAGCATTACAATTATTTATATTTACATAAATTTGTATGCTGAAAATAGAGAGACTGAAAGGAAATCATCTTCCAACCCATCTAAGAAGTTCATACAAGTATTTTCATATTCAACATAATTAAATTTCAAAGTAGGTACTTTAACTCTGATTATAAATTAATGATTACGTATTATTACTATTAAAAACTCCACCCTAACAATAACAAGACTGGTGAGATGAACATTTCTGAATTATCAATGTCTTTATAGCGCTTTTTATTAACACTTACTGTAAGAAATACAAGATAGGCAAGTATTTATGTAAACTCTTTAAAAGCTCATACGTGTATATAGTCATCAAAATAATGAAGTTATGACAAGCAATAAAAATGCAACTAAATTAACACAATATTACAGCTGACATATCTTGGTCATCTTAAAGTTAGCCGTTCAGCTGCGCAGTAGACAATTTTGTTCCTAAAAAATCTATTGGGCAGCTAATCTGCTACCGTCATACTGCCAAGATATGTCAGCCTTACAGTAACTGTCTGCAAAATAAACAAAAACATTGGACAGGGAAAGGGTTAACTTACAGTACCATAAGTATTTAGAGTCAAGTATTAGATTGGTACATTTCTAACATCATCAAAATTATACTTATAATATTATCATGTTCAGATTATTATAACTACAAATTATCATGATTATAGGTATTCATATTTAAAAGTACACATTTTACATTGAAACATAGTACACAATGTAAAAGCCTGATCAAAAAATTATACTTCTGAAATCCTATAGTCTGCCATTTTAGAGGAGGAGACCTTTAATACATGGATTTTATAACATACTAGGTATATGGGGATCGAACTGTAAGTTGCTAACTAAGTTTACATAAGTTTCAAAGTGAATAACACTAGCAACTATTTATTCCTACTTGTTATTACAAAATATACGATCAGCTGATTTCTTTGTTTGACTACTGCAACGCTAGTCACCACTCTACAAGCTGTTATGACACGTCAGACGCCTTATCAACTACATTAAACTACACAAAACTCTTGTCAATCATATTAGAAATACAATAAAGTGCATTGGCGAAGAGTTTTGTGAATTATTAATCCATAAACAAACCTTGAAAGTTCTTACCTTTGTAATGGACTCGAAGATTATTTTGCGACAACCCAATGTAGCTGAATTTATCCTTAGTACTCCATGATCTTGGTAACGGTGTTTCTTCTTCGTTCACATTAGGATAAAGCAATTTTAAACGATCTACAGTATCACTTTGCACTTGATTTTGGGAATCCATCGTTCCCCGTCCACTACCCATCGCAGCCATTTCTAATTTCCGTAATTTCATGTCATGTCTCAGCTACGTCACAGACAATATTTCTAAAGCAATCAAAAGATGGCAGCACTTGTGAGCTGTATTTTAACGGAATTTTTCGGTTTTGTTTATGGTTATCATCCGACAAAGTAAACATCGCTATATGTTTGTTAAAATTTACATAATTATTATGCAAATAAATTTCTAGGCTAGCAGAAAATCTAATAGTAATACAGCTCGTTATTCATAACATATGGAATTAGCATCGAAAAATGATTCATCAGTAATCAACAAGATAATAACCACCGCAACAGACCACTTGAAAAATATCAATTTCGCTAATCGACTAGAAATTACTTAAACATAAATATTAAATTTCCTCATGAGTTGTGCCCCTAAGTACGTGAAAGACATCGAGATTAATGTGGCCGAAAAGCTAAAACGAATAAAACAACCTGATAGTGAATTACTCGACGCACAGCAGTCCCATTGTGATGTAATTATGGAGGTATGTAATCATAGATGTCGTTTTGATTATGATTGATTTTAAATTAATACAACTTGGCGCTATTTACACTTCATCCTTACTTCATCATTTAATATTGCCATATTTTTTTTTAATTCCAATAATCTCAAGTGTTGTGTTAGAAGCTTCTATGATAATATAACTATTTAGTAGGTGTTTGGCTATCGTAGCGATAGACGGACGTTACCAATGCTAGAATATAATTATGATTTCTAACAATTTTAAAACTTGTGTCTATTATTGTAGACATCACCTTAGATCGTCTGTGATTATTTTATAATCGGAAGATGTTTATCATATTTAAGTAATATTTTTGCATATGTTGTTTTTATTTTGTATTAGAATTAAGTTGTAAATATTTGTAAAATATATATAAAGTAATATTAATGTAAACCTTTATTTTCCAGATTTATCAAGAAGCATTTAAAACTTTAATTAACAGCTCAATAACATATTCTAAAATCCTCGATGAAATAAAACAAGCTTACGAAAATGCGATAGTTAAACGAGATGAACGAATAGCACAATTTATTACACAAGATGTAAGTAAAAAGTGACTTAGAATTTAATTACTCGTCATTATTATTTTTCAACTGTCTTAAAAAAAGGAGGAGGTTTTCAATTTGACTATATTTATTTAATGTTTTTTACCTCAGATCCCTGTCATTGTCATTAACCGTTTTGAAAAAAAAAATCTGAAACGGTAACCTTCCCGATTGGTACCATAGAAATTTTGTAATAACCTAAAGGTGAACTTCAGAGATATGGAACTAAACTCCTCATAAGATCATAGCAGAACTGTCGTAACAAGTGATATTGCTCAAGTAGGAGTTGATAACTGACCACTAACACGAATTATTCTAACAAGAAAGGGGTGCGTTGACACCCCTCCCACCACTATCCTAAATTAAACGTATAGTTCGAAAGGGCTTTTTAAAAAAAAAAATGAATACTAGTCTAACAAAAGTCTGGAGCGATGAATTCTAGATACTACTAAAAAGCGTGAAATATATTTTTTAATATAAAATTTAAAACTTCAAAAAATACGAACTCAAGATTGAAAAATAATATTTTATTGACTTCACTTTACATAAGCAAAGTGAAAGTCGGTGCCAAATACCAACATTCATTAACTGATTCAGATAAAAACTACTTAAAAGAATGCTCGTGCTTGCTTATAATTTCAATGTTTAAATTGGCATTTGGCACCGGTTTATGGCATATTATTTTTTACTTTTGAGTTCATATTTTATAAAGTTTTTAATTTTTTAAACATTTTTTTTTTTGAAAAATAACGTCGTCCCGTATTTCTTCTGTATCATGGTTGCTTTTCACAATCAAGAAATATCACAAACACAAACACCCAGACTCGGGGCAAACATCTGCGGATCACACAAATGTTTACCCGTGCGGGAATCGTACCCGCAAACCTTAGGACAGCAATCCAATCGCTTAGCCACTGCGCCAATCAGGTCGTCAAGAATACCTATGTAAAGTTAAAATGGACTATAGTATTCATAATATTTAATACACAACGTGGACGTCCCATGTCTAAACAGGTTTACATCCCCTAGGTACATAATATTTAGAATACCTAAGTTATACAGTTTGCCGGTATAACATGTTTAAAGAGTAAAACAAAAAGTATCTACTTTTCAAAATTATGTTGGTTACATAAATAAACAGATAATTTATGGGTTATTTTTCGTTTACCTTACCTGACGTCTATAGTAATTTAATACAAAGCTTGACGACCTGATAAGCGCAGTGGTTAAGCGATTGGACTGCTGCGCTAAAGGTTGCGGGTTCGATTCCCGCACGGGGCAAAACTTTGTGCGTACCACAGATGTTTGTCCCGAGTCTGGGTGTTTGTGTTTGTGATATTTCATGTTTGTGAAACGCACCCACGATACAAGAGAAATTCCTATTGTGGGGCGACGTTTTTTTAAAAAAAAGAAAAAAAAAAAGAAAGCATATAATTATTGGTGAATGGACGAAGGTTCGGTTCCAATTCCGAAAGGCCGAAACTTTCAATTGATTTTACACTTTCGGTGCCGATTTCGTTTTCATAAGTTTCAATCAGGTATTCTGTCAGATCTTGAATTCAATACGCAGTGACTAGGAATGTCGAGCGAGAAGAAATAGCAGGAAGAGGTATCTTTCGTCGCATTTTAATAAAATAATGATTTTTCTTGTGTCCAATTCTAATTGTTTTATAAGACATACAAATATCCTTAACAATCCGTGCAATCAATTCTTTCTTTCTTTCCGGTATACACTGGTTTCGGTTCCGATTCCGGCTTCTATTCCTATAATATAAATCCTAAACATTTGATTCCGATAAAAATTCTTCCGTATTATTCCTGGTGAGAACCATGGATGAAAGAGAATATAATGCGATCTTGCCAAACTTAAAAAATAATAAAATTATTTTGTGGTAGGTACGCAAAAGACAAAATATGAACATATCCACATGACGTGTGTCAAAGTCAAGGGTGACAGTGACAATCTACGCCTGACACTGACTGTAAATGTTTATTTTATTTACAATAACAAACTACAAAGCCACTAGTAGGTACTAGAACTTAATATACGATAGTTACAACGATAGATTTCATAACATATTCTCCAGAATCGCAGTTGTACGGTGAATACATACTTATAACTTGCAGTGTAATTTCATTTTCAAGGTTTATAATTACTATATGCTCAATGTCTGCTACCGGCACCACAAAGCCGACCGTATTAGTTTTAGATGGAGGTTTCTCGACACAGCTCTCGTGCCATGTTGGCACCTGCGCGGATGGCGACCCGCTGTGGAGCGCGCGCTATCTGCAGACGCACCCCGAAGACGTAGTTGATACGCATCTTGATTTCCTGCGAGCCGGTTCCGACATTATCATGACCAATAGTTACCAAGCGTCTATAGGAGGCTTTGTTAAACATCTTGGACTCACTCCAGAGGAAGGATACGCTCTTATCAAACAAGCAGTGGACCTTGCTAAACGTGCGCGCAAGACTTACTTAGAAGAGTGCCAGGAATCTGGCTCTCCAATTACCACTCCTATGATCGCTGGGTCGATTGGACCGTATGGAGCGCACCTACACGACGGCTCGGAGTATAGTGGCTCATATGCTGATGCAACATCTGTGGAAACAATGTACAAGTGGCATGCTCCAAGAATCAAGGCATTAGTAGAAGCTGGAGTGGATTTATTAGCTTTTGAGACAATTCCTTGTTTGAAGGAGGCTGAAATGCTAGTGAAGGTATTGAAAGATTATCCTAATAAGAAAGGGTGGTTAAGTTTCAGCTGTAAAGACGAGCAGTCATTAGCAGATGGAGAAGATTTTAAGTCAGCCGTTAAAAAGTGTTGGGCTTTGAACCCTGACCAGCTACTAGCTGTTGGAGTGAACTGCTGCTCACCCACTATTGTGTCTGAGTTGTTTAAGGGCATTAATGATGAAAGTAATCAGTCACCAATACCCTTTATTACCTACCCTAACTCTGGTGAAAAGTATAACCCTCACATAGGTTGGATAGACAGGGACAAGTGTGAGGATCTTGCAAACTTTGTGCCCGAGTGGCTGGATGCTGGAGTGAGGTATGTTGGGGGATGCTGTAGAACATATGGAGCAGACATAGCCCTCATCAAGAATCAAGTGCACAATTGGTTGGATAATCAAAGTCACATGCAAAAGTCTGCTTAAGGAGTAAATTGAGTTTATTTAAATATTATTTATATTAAAGTGTTGGACTGCTCAATATAACAAATGGCCTTGATTGTATCACTGATCCCATGTTTACATTACAGAGACTTATCACTAGCATTATGTCTGCTATTGCACAGTAGTTTAGTTATAAAATATTATAGCTTTTATCTTGATAGGGAATTTATTATTAATAAGAGACAGTTATTGTACAAAACCTGTACCTATATACAAAATACATTGTTAACTTTGCATAGTATTGCGCATTGCACAGTAGAAATTATGACTAAATTTCATACATTTCAGAGAATATTTGGTATAACTGTGAAAAAAAACCAAAGGGATGACAAAATTAAATTGCTGATGAAAACAAATGATGATTTAAAGCAACAGAACTTGAAACTTATGTTTGAGATAAGTAAACTGAAGAAAGATATGGGGAAGGTCTGTACTGTGTCAGAGAGTGGGTGGTGATGGGGAACTATTTGTGTCTGTATAATTGCTTAAATACCCATAATAAATATTGCTTTATAGCTGTTTATTAACTGTGTCTTAGTTTGCCACTTATTAAAGTTTTTTTTACTTTTATCTTTTATTGTGTAAGTAAATTATATCATACTTCATTTACGAATTGTGGTTATTTAAATTATTATTTATAACTATATATATATAACATGTTTTATCAATATTACATAAACAGATTGTTTATTTTTACTTAATACCTCTGTCTCTTAATATAGAAGATACATTTTCGTTAAAATATTATTTTGTCTAAATTTCAATTCTATGTATCACAATTTACAGCATGCCAAGGACATGATGTTTATGCTCGCGTTATCTTTCTGCTAAATTATGACGTCCAGCATGAAATACTGCGATGTTGAATGTTATATATATGTACATATAGATAGACTTACAGAGTATCCATATAAAATGGATTTAAAATTGTATTGTTGGTACTTTTGTTTTGGGTGCAGTAAAGGTATTATTGTTACTTATATAATATATATGGTTTTATATTATTATTGGTGTCTTATTTACATGCATTATAATATGTACCTATTCGTACAGATTGTCCTCACTAATGTGTGTGTGTTTATACTATGTATGTCGTAAATATTACATCTACTAGCTTCCGCCCGCGACTCCGTCCGCGTGGCTTTCGAATGTTTTATAGCCTATATCCTTCCTCAATAAATAGGCTATCTAACACTGAAAGAATTATTCAAATCGGACCAGTAGTTCCTGAGATTAGCGCGTTCAAGCAAACAAACTCTTCAACTTTATAATATTACAAGTATAAATTAAATAGGTATTTCTACAATTTTAGTACCTACCCTAAATTCGTATTTTTTCTGTATTTCATTAACGTGAAATAGGTATCACATACACAAACACTAAAACATGGACGAATACTTATCTATGGATAATTGTCCTGGGTCCACTCCACTGGCCACACGCAAACATTGACTGAGTACAGCAGTTTCACCATTTAGCTACAACTTGTTTTACATAACTGGTGGCCTGGTGGATGTATTATGTTTAAAATAATATAAATATAAACCCTCTATGCCTCAGCTCAATGACGACAAGTTCTCTGACTACCTCACGCTGATGAAGGAGCGCGATGCCCGCTACACGTTGTACTTCGAGAACCTAGGGCTGCAGATGAAGCTCAAGGAGTTGGACGGCAGCTCCTACCCCGTGGACGATGCCTACGGCGATCCTGTAGTGCTGAGGATAGCGCTCGACAGGTGCAGGTAATGAACGGTACAGCCCCACCATTTTTGAAGTAACTCCTTATCCCGTGGGCATGTGAAGGTAATCCCGAATTCCCATAGAGACTGTACCTTAAAAGAGACCTTGACCCCTGAATATGTATTGATATTTCTTCTCAGAGGTAGTCAATTAGGAAATGCCGATACCATATAGTAATCATTTAAAACCATTTTTATTCGTTAGTCTACAAATCGCACTTGTAAAAATCCTTTGTCTCGGGTGCGTCTATGAAAATGAACATTAAGGGGAGAAATGGTCCACAAGCAGGAAGACTTCTCTAATTTACTTAGAACTAAAATATGCGTGACTCATTCCAATAGGCAATAACACTATTCCGTATAACTATTTGCGTATAAATAATTTACTTAAACCATAGGGAACAGCTGGCCGTAACCCAGACAGAGCTGAAGAAGATGACGGATGAATACGCAGACACCGTGCCTCGGCGGGAGTACGACACACTGGAGGCTAAGCACTATGAGCTGACCAAAGCCCTAGACAAGCTGGAAGACGAGTTCAAAGCTCTTCGGGAGAACAATAAACGGCTTTTAGGTCAATAAAGCGGCTTTAATTAGAATAGCCAGAGGGGTAGGGAGAGACCATGAATTTTTATGGCATATTTCTCATATCCTGGCATACTTCTTTCGCCTCATTCAGTCGCATCACATTCCTCATACACGCTTGTCGTCTGCCTACCCCTCTGGGAAACAGGCGTGACTGACGGTATGTATATACATGTCGTTGGTCTACATAAATAATTACATGTAATTAACACTTTTCCCCGAGGAGTATTTATATCAGGTATATAAACGCCTTCAAAATAATTTAATTGGCTTGACCTAATGATTTCTATCACTTACGCGAATATTAGACATTGAAATAAAACGTCGGGACCAAAAATTAATTAAAAAACCGCGATAAAATCCGTAAACCTAGTTTTATTTCAATGGCTTGACCTATCTTTCTTATATATGAATAAGTTTAGGTATGGAGAAGTAAGATAATTCTTGGAACAATAGATCGACCCTATTTTATATAGAAAATGATGTCAGAGAAGTAGGGTCTTACTTTTAAACTATCGCGTAAAGTTAAATAACAACAAGGGAATTGACGCGAACACCCACCAGTCGGCTGTCAACATTAAAAACTTATAACTTTTATTCTAGCTAGTTACTATAGTACCTAATTGTATACCTATGCAGCATCAAATACCTCCATCAAAGAAGAATTATTTGAGACGAAAGAACGATGCAGTGAGCTGGAGCGAGCAGGAACTCCTCGGCCGCAGTGGGATCTTTGTGCTGACTTCATTGGCGGGGGAAGAGACCGGTAAGAACTACCAGCCTTTTAGTAGGCATTTGCCAATCTTATTAATCCTAATGACTTTTAAAAACAATATACCGATTAGATACTTAATCAGCCGAAACAGCATAGCGTAGTGTTTTACTGTGGGTTTTTTAAGAAGGCATCTTTGATTGGTATGGCCTTCATTACAGATGGTGTCAGTTGGCAAGCGACCTATCGTCGAGGGATATCCTCAGAGTATTACTGAAGGAGCTCGGACCTGCTGCAGAAAGCGACCACCTCGAACATTTTGATGGACTTGTACATACTAAATTATTCACTTGTTATCCATATAAATAATGATCTACCTTTTTTTTTTTCTTTCAATGGGAGTGAAACAGGTTTGGTTACTGAGTTTTAAATAAAATAAATGCTTCCAGGGTACAGATCCGGTAATACCGCCATACTTGCGTTACGAAGGCAAGGTGCGCAATCTGCGACTCTCGCGGCGGGAAATCAGCGTCATCATTAACGATATCTGGCTCGGCAAGTCGCAGAACGCAGACATGACCATGCAGGACTATGTCACCAAGTACTTCGAAGATAGGTAAGTATAGTTCTATATTTATTGGCAGATCTTTTCGAAAAATATAACTTAGTTCTTTTCATAGATTTCTGATTTACGAAGAAGATTCATTAGGAATTTGTGTCGCTTCTGAACCCTTAACTTTATAACTACTGATGAGCACAGAACGGATTAGTAGATACTCGGATTAGTAGATACTACAGTTTTGGATATCGGCAGACCGAATAAATGGAAAAGCTTTCAATAGTGTTTTTTATTTTCTTTATTTATTCGGGAAAATAATGAAAAATGTGTTGATAATGATACTCTCCTAGTTAGACTAGCGATGGCTGGTTGTACTCAAGATGGCCTGAAATTCTTTGCCAGCTATTTAAGAAATAGGAAACAATTTGTGGAGTATGCGGGCTACGTTTCAAGCCCATATAGCACACTTACAAGTATCAGTAAGGAAAGTACTCTGGGTTAATTAGAGTTTATCATATTGAATAATAATTTTCCGGGACTAGTGACGGATTCAAACTATCTGCTTTTTGCAGACGATTTAAAGTTATTTCCCGAGATTGGCAACGACATGGATCAGGAGCGACATCGACCGCATAGTAGAGTGGAATCTAGAAAACTGACTGTTTTCTAGATTCCACTCTACTGTGCAAATCAAATCAAATCAAATCAAATCAAATTTATTTGTTAAACATAGGTAGTAGATTTGGGTCTTAAATATAATATGGCACGCTATGTTTTATCATAATGACATACAAATATAAACAACATTGAACCTTAAAGCTATTTATAAATATAATTTAAACTTGAAAATATAACCATTTTTCTAGAAACTGGTAATGTGTATTACAGCTTATCATTGAAAAAATCTTCTAGTGTGTAATAACATTTTTCGACTAGTAGTTTAAACAATATTTTTTTGAATTTATATAAGGGCAAATTTTTTACATGGTCGGGTAGCTTATTGTATATTTTTGGAGCATTACCAAAAAAACTTTTATGCATTAAAGCAGTTTTACATTTTACATAACATAGATGATTATTATATTGAGTACGAGTTGGATTTTTTTTTACTGAAGACAATTTTACAAATAGGTGTGAATTTGTTTTCACAAACAATGCGGTTTCAAAAATGTACAATGCGGGCAATGTTAATATTTTCAAAAATTTAAAATGAGGTATACAACTATCTGTTGTTTTTAGCGCACACATTGATCTTATACAGCGTTTTTGCATCTTAAATACCAGCTCCCTATCAGTAGACTGTGCCCAAAAAATAACACCATATCGCAGAACTGAGGCGACTAGTCCGTGATATGCCGTTACTAGTGTCTCGGTATTTACAGTTTTTGATAAGTGATACAGTGCATATGCAGATTTGCTTAATCTTTTACAAATATCCTCAGTATGTGGTTTCCAAGTAAGTTGGTTATCAATTGTAATACCTAAGAATTTGGCTTTGCTAGTTTCTTCTATATTACAATCTTTATATTTTACATTAACAATTGAATTTACACGGCGTTGATAAAAGTGCATGACTTTTGTTTTTTCTAAATTTATTACTAAATTGTTATTATTTAGCCAGTTAATAATTTGAAATAGAGAATCATTAATTTCATTTTGATAATTATTTTTATTATTACATTGTATAATTGCCGTGCTGTCATCTGCGAAAAGAACCATTTTATGCTGTATTACTTTCGGGAGATCATTTATGTAAATTAGAAATAATAGTGGCCCCAATACGCTACCCTGCGGTACGCCATATTTAACGTTTCTTGGTTTAGATGTGTATATAGTTTCTAATTTACTGTTAAGGCATATACGAGAGATTTCTGTACATTGTGTTCTATTAGTTAGGTATGATTCTAGGAGATTTAGAATATTCCCTCTTATACCGTATGTACTAAGTTTTTTAAGCAAAATCCCGTAGTCCACATAATCAAATGCTTTAGTCATATCGGTATATATGGCACATACTGGACTTCTATTATCTACAGAAGTCATTATATTAGATAATAAATCAAATAATGCCATATTAATACTCTTATTCTTCCGAAAACCTTTTTGTTCGTTGCAGAACAGATTGTGCTTTTCAAAATACGCGTATATAGAGTTATAAATGGTTTTTTCAATAATTTTAGAAAAAATAGGTATTTTTGCAATGGGTCTATAATTTGTAACAACTGATTTATCACTTTTTTTAAATAATGGTTTAATAACTACTTTCTTAAGACTGTTAGGGAATATTCCATCTGTAATACATAAATTTATTATGTGTACTAGTGGTGGTGCTATGACATCCTTGACATATTTTATTGCCTTAGTATGTACACCATCATAGCCTACGGTATTTGTGTTCTTTAGATTTTTTATTATTTGTTTTATGTCATTAATAGATACCGGTAACATAAATAGTGATTGAGATCTATTATTTTCAGGATTTATAGTATTAGTTTGCTCAGTGGGTATTTGAATATTGTTTTCGATTACATCAATAAAATAGTTATTGAACTCATTCGCAATATCAATTGGATGTTTAATGGTATAGTTACCTTTTTTTATTGACATTATTGTTTCTTGTGGCATGCTTAACTTAGATTTGTTTATAATTTGCCAGGCAGCTTTTGATTTATTTTGGGCTGAATTAATAAAGTAATTATTTTGAGACCTTTGAGTCAATCTTATTATTCTTTTATATAGTGTTGTGTATTTTTTTAAAGCTAATTTATTTGTAGGATTAGGATTCATTCTATATGCCCAAAGAAGATGCCTTTGTTTTCTACTGCAAGTTTTTAGTCCACGAGATATCCATTTAGTTTTTTTATTCGTTTTAATAGTAATTACTTTTTGTGGAAAACACAATCTATATAGTATCATAAAATCTTCCATGAAATTATCAAAAGATTCATTTGCATTCTTGGCATTATATACTGAAGTAAATGATAAACAGTTTAGATGTGTTTTAAATTGAATTAAGTTACTTGTAGATATATCTAGCTTCTTAGTTTTCCAAAAATTCAGTTTGCATGTTTTTTCAATGGGTACTTGAAGTATTTGAGAAGAATGGTCTGAAAGAACAAGATCTATTATTTCCGTTTTGCATTCCTTTCGATAACTGTGGGCAAAGTTGTCGATGCAAGTGTTACTTTTTAATCTAGTCGGTTTATAGAGAGCTAATTTAAGATTGTATTGTAAAAGAAAATATTCAAATTCTAGTGAAGTTCTATTTCGCTTTAACACATCGATGTTAAAGTCGCCAGCCAGGATAACTTTTTTATTCGATAACAGACAAATTTTTCTCAATACATTATCCAGTTTTTCATAGAAGATACCATAATTATGCTTAGGTATTCTGTAAATGCATACAATAATAATGTTATAAGATATCAGTTCTATTGCACAGCACTCGAAAATACCAGACACTGATTGTTTTGCAACTTCTAGGATTTCTTTGTACTGTAGTCCTGCTCTAACGAAAATGCAGGTTCCGCCTCGTTTTGTATTTCTAGAATAGAAAGCCGCCAAGTAGAAATTAGGTATATGCAACAAGTCCTCGTATCCTGACTCGATAAAATGTTCTGTCATACACAGAACGTCTATAACCGTTCCTTTGCTAGAAAGCTCATCTATTTTAATTAAAAGTGAATCAGACTTGTTTATTAATCCTGCTATATTTTGATGTAATATATTTATGTATTTATAGAAAAAACTGCGGGTCTGATTCAACGTAGATATATGCCTTATAATGACCATCTCCCGCGCGAAGGTGCCGCTGCGGTACAAATATCGCATGTATGAGGAAGTCATTCCTCGGGTATCATCCATGCATGACCTTGGTGTTTTATTCTCCTCGGATCTTTCATTTAGAACCCATATTGTTGCTATATGTACGAGGTCTTTCAAAAATGTAGGATTATGCGTGAAGCAAGGGACTTTAAACACACGGCTGCTGTTAAAGCACTTTAATTATAAACGCTAGTCAGGTCTAGGTTAGAAACTAGTGCTATCATCTAGCTCAACATCATCAGCATCAATATTTAGCTTCATGAGGGCTCCCATGAAGCTAAATTTTGCCTCACGGTGGAAAAGTTCCAGAATTTATGCGATTCTTATATGGAAAACAATACGGAGTATGTATACCCTTTCTACCCGCTTATGTATTCAACTCTCTTTGTCATAGGGATGGTTGGATATTATAAGCTAGAAGTGAGGCGAAACTTGGCGCTTGTTACCTTTAAGGTGTTCCGAGGGAAATAAAACAACCCAGATGCACTGGCGTCAATCTAAATGCTTGTCCCAAATACCAGGTTACACCAGGGACCTAGAGAGAGGCTATTTGAGGTTCCAATATCCGGTACTACCATTTTAAAATATGCACCGGTAGTAAAAGTTATTAATTTACTAAACACAGTACCTATCACGAAATGTGGATAGTTATAATTGTTTTACTATAATAACTTTCGTGAGTGTTATCCATATTATTTACTATATATTCCGGTTATACTCACGGGTGTATTCGGCAGAGTCGCGAGCCGAACTGCCGCGTAACCAGCTCATGAATAAGGGCTCCGACCGAGTCCGAAACTAGACGGGCATTCCCGAATACACCCGTGAGTATAACCGGAATATATAGTAAATAATAGTTATAATTGTACTTTGGCGGAATCCAAGAGGATGACACTACACCATTTGTCTCATCACTGACAACATAGTCGCATTAGGTTAGCCTGTAAGGACAATTTTAACTGGTATAATAAATAAATAAAAGAAAATTGATTAATTAGTTAGACATGTAATTATTTAGTTACCTATGTTTGTTTTGCGCTACATGTTTCTGCCCCCTCCTCATCTAGATACCAGCAACCTTCAGTTCGAGCAGAATGGGCGTACAACCTGTGCGCAGGCGCGGAGCAGATGCTGGACGAGCCGCAAGTGAAGCTGTTCTGGGGGGTGCTGCACGGGCACCTGAGCGAGCACATCTACTGGGGGCACCGCCGCCACTGGCGCGCACTGCGGGACTGCCTGTACAGGCACAGCAAGGACCGGGAGGTGCCATTATTAGCATTTTACTTTGCTAGGTGCAAACTTAAATGTTGTGCAAAAAGTAGCTTTCTTTTTCTGATGAATACAGCCTTAATCACTGATACTATACTGTAATACATATAAAGGCAGAAGTTTGTGAGTTTGTTTGTATGTTTGTTAATTGATACCTCTTCACCCTAAAAACAGCTGGACGGATGTTGATAAAATTTGGTGCGAAGGTAGCTGAAACTCTGATTTAACACATAGACTACTTTATATCCCGAAAAAATATAGTGGATAACACAAACGGGCGCCGTTAGTATAATATAATTACATCCGTACAGCAAAGTGTAGGAATTGACTTATAAGCGTCTGTTATTTTGTCAATACTGGCAAAAACATAATACATACTGACATTAAATTGATTGTATTTCTATACATAACTATAGGTACGATGTGCCATTATAATAGATAATTATATGTTTGATATAATACATAGTAAATAATCTCTGTTAAAAAGACGATTACAATCGATGACTTTGAGAAAATATCGAAAACAACATTCCCACTGAAGAGTGAAGTAGATATCAAGAACTTGATGGACGTGGTGCGCAAACAACTGAAACTGAAGATAACTAGCAGCGACATCAACTTGGATAAACTATTTCAAGAGGTTTGTGGTACTTATTTGATATTATCAAATGTAAAACTGTCCTAATAAAATAATGCAAACTTTACCAAACTAATTGATCGCATATTACATTCTGATGTTTTTGATTTTGATTAATATTTTCTTGTGGTCCAGAATGAGGAAGGCTTCGACCGTGTAGAATTTGCCCGCGAGCTGTATCGCCAGCGTCAATTGGCTCAAGACAAATATATACGGGAGGTAGTGGCCGAGCTAGGTGGAAAACACGCTGCAAACAAAACTGTCAGTGTGGAAAATGTAAAGCGCGCATTTGCTATCGTCGATCCAGCCATAGGTAATTTGATTACAATTCTGTCAATTTTTCTTTAATCATTGTTTGATATTAATTACATTCAATTTATGCCTTTAGATCATATTCGAATGGAGCGCTACATTCGCTGGGCATTTTCTGACCCAACATCTGAGTTAAACAGCATCCCACCTATACCTTTGAGAACTCTTACAACTAGGCTGGCGGCTGGTGACATAGAACGCGTTGGACCCAGATATCGCGGCACACATCGCAGAACCACTTACAAATAAATCACAATATATATCATAGTTATAAAAATAGCTCTCTTCAGTTGCACTTTGTACATGTCTATACAATGTGTAAGATTTTTAATTTAAAGATAAAAAAGTCTTGTAGTTATTATCATTTTTCTTAAAAACAGATTACTCTCTTGACTATCATCATCATCATCAGCCGGAAGACGTCCACTGTGGAACCTAGGTTTCCTCCTTAGAACGCCACGATGAACGACAACTTACCAGTTGCATCCTCCGACTGCACGGGTATCCAAACGTATTGTTGTACACTCTGAGGTTGTACATAAAACCATGGTATAATAATATACTACGTCTGGTTGCCTTAACGTCACGTGATTGCACAAACAATACGTGATGAGTTCTGATGCGGTTCTCAAACTTTTTTAGTGGGGTAAAAGTAAATATATATAACATAACATCACGCCTGTATTCCCCGAAGGGGTAGGCAGAAGTGCACAATGTCCCAATGTAATAGGGAGCGAGCCTATTGCCATCAACAACCGGGCACAAATCCCGTCTGAAAATCCAAACTGAGAATTATCTAATGAAACAACCTAGTATTTAACTATTTGCCCGACCCGGGATTCGAACCCAGGACCTCGTGGTAGTGCAACCACTAGACCAATGAGACAATCCAAATTGAAATGTTTCGTTGGCATTTAACGTGGGAAAAGGTGTTTAGGATTATGTGTATGCTGAAAGCTGGACCCAGTTAACACGAAATTGAACTTGCTTTTAACTTGCGACCAAACCTCATTTCTTGATTATGAGCATTCTACAGTACTACAGGACAAGTAGCTAAATGTCATTGAGGTGGTTATGGGTTTAATACCCGTAGAAAATATCGATTAAATTTATAAAAGTAAATTGGCAATAAGTGTTAACTTATGTACCTTCACCACTGACATCATACTGGCATAGATTTCATGTCCATGTATAGTAATGCACGTGCATACACTGCAAGATAGGAGATGAATGTGTTTATCGAGCACAATGTTCCGTTGTAAGAGTGGCCTGCTTAATCCGCCGAGCTCAATTTCATTTAGCACTCGTGGGATTTGCTCAGAAGAAAAGTGGCCTTCATCAAAATTGACAGATGGAAAAAGGAGGGTCAAGTGAGGAGTACTCTTATTCGACAAGCGTGTATGAGGAATGTGATGCAACTAATTGAGGCGAAAGAAGTATGCCAGCATCGTAGTGAATGGGGATCCGTGATCTCTGCCTACCCTTCAGGGAAACAGGCGTGACTTAACGTAAGTACCTATGTTTGTATGCAAAACAAACTTTAAAAGATACCTTTAAAACCTGTTTATTATTATTTACAGTAGGTACCTACTAATTTTGTTTTCATTTCGCGCCATTGATATACAAAAAACCCAAGATGCACAATCAACGTCTCAAAACCGTCCTAATGAAATGAGCGCAACATTCAAGAAAGTGCGCTCATTTCAAATAGTCTCGCGTCGCTAGTGTCTAGGTGCAGTCGTTAAAAATGCCGAAGTGTTCTTTGAAAATATTACGTTAAAAAGGTTAAAATCGGATGGGATTTCATGTTTTCGGTAAGTTAATTGATTAGTTTTTGTTGTTTTTATGACTGAATATGGGCAGTAACATGTGATTTTGATTTATTTTCTAAAAACTTCACTCAACGGTCAAAGTATAATACGTCATAACAAAATGACCCATGGAGACGTCTTTTTTTGTTGTGTTTATTTTTTTTAATTAATAAGATTATGTTCTTTTGAACTTTTATGTATTTAGTTTTTAACATATATGTTTACGTTATATAATTTGATATAGGAGAAGAGGTAGTCAATTTGACGATTTTTTTTAATGTTCGTAAATATTATAATGTAAATGGAATGGATTATTATAGGACAACTTATTAGCGTATTTTTAATATAGTAATTTTTAATTACCTAGTAATAGTTATTTTTAATTTATCATTTTATAATACATAATATCCGTTTAACCAAAAACATATTTACGCTCAGTTAAAAGTATAATTACACAATTTAACAAACTCTTAAAATAACTTGTGAAAAAAAATATATAAAAATGTTCCTCTCCACTCAAAGCGTTGTTCCACCGGCCACCGACGCTCGTAAAATTTTATTGCTTTTCGAACACTGCGTTGTAAAAACAACTTTGTTCAATTTGCGTAAGGTTGAATTTACAAAAATAGCGACAGTTTTGAGCGTTACTTTTGTTCGAGACTGTGCATCTTGGGTTTTTGTATAATTATCAATGATAGCCACCGAAATAATTGAGAACCACAGTATTTCGCTTACCGAGTGAAACAACGCTATAGCCCTATATGTGTGAGCGACACGACGAAAGCGATGAAATAGTGAGCTACATTGAGCTTAGAATACTTTATTGTATTAGAGGTGAGCTTTTTTTTTTTTAAGGTTATGGCTTCATCGACGGACATTCGATGATTTTGCCAATGTCAAGGTATAGTAATAATGGTCGGTACACAATAGTATATATAACTGAACTACCTATTGATCAGTTTTTATGGTGATGTCATGTATTATTTGCCGTGTTAAAAAAGGACAAAACATTTGTTAGAACATATAAGGCGGAACATGATATGACTGTTAAAACACGAAGAACTGTTATACAATAAAAAATATTAAATAAAATTTAAAATGATATATATATATGTATATATTATAAATAGATTTTATTTATATTGATAAATTTATAGAGAGTTTTAACAGCGGAAGTATGGGCTAGGGATAAAAGGAAAGGAATGTTAATTGGGCGAGGACAATCAGAAGGGAGTAAGTCGTAAAGGGGAGTAGTTAAACGAGGACAGGAAAAAAAGAAGTGCTCAAGAGTACCCTCCTCCAGTCCGCATTCACACAAAGAACTGTCTCTAACACGAATTTTTGCCAAAAAGACTGGAGTGCATACAAATCCAAGTCGGAGGCGGATAATAACAGAGGCAGTTTATTTGAGAATTTCAGTTTGCTAAACCAACATTTAGACGGAATAAATGGTTGGACGGAGCCATAAAATTTGCCGTTCTGTAGCCGAGTTTTTTGCCACAGCGTATTCCAACATTTCATCATCTCTGGTTTGGCAAGGCAGCGCAAATCTCGGGCATAACAAGACGAATGAGCTACATTAATATTTACACAGGTGACAAGTGTCAATTCGATTTGTTGCCACTGTGTGCAATTGAATTACCCTAGCAAAATGTATTTTTATTACAAGCTTTTATTTAACTTGAAATGATTGTATCTCAGGTTTGTATGTATGTGAGTTTGTTTATGTCAAATGTTGTAATCTAAATTAGCACCACTTCTTGGCATCGTATTGAAATTAAATTTTTCATACATGGGTAGGTTCGGTGACAATACAATATTGTGGTAGTTTTGAGCTGGTCTGATGATGGAGTCGAAGGTAATCATAGGAACACTGAAACGAAATGACGCAAGCCCAGTATGTTTGGGCTTTAAGCTTAGCTGATTTAAAAACTTGAATTTAAAAATATTTTTTTAGTATAAACTTATGTAACTTAATTAAGCAATTATAAACTATTATTATATTATAAATGCATAAAAACACAATGTTAAGCGCAATAAAAAAAAATGCACAAACCTATAGAGCATTGTTGTCAATGTCAAATACACGTCCGACCTGATAATATAACCTTAAATTTTAATATTTGTTTATGTACGATAATTTAGAGTTTTGAATAACCTTAATAGAATAGAATTAATTTATAAAATAATAAAATGGCTGATATTGTTGATAACGAGGAAGTCGATAGAGATACCGTTAAACCTGAAGAATTAGAGCATCAGTTTCATAAGAAATATAATTTGTTAACAGAAAGCGCGGTATCACTTCAAAAATCTTTTATTAACAAATTACATGCGACAAAGTGAGTATAACAAATAATTGTTCCTACATTTAAGTTTCCTCGCTATAAGCGCGATGCGCGGCAAGTCTTTACATTCTATCGATATTATCGTTTTGAATTGAACATTGGGTATGTGCGATTTAACATTAAATCTGTTCTGAAGACTGTGAACCGTATTTGCCAGTCCTTATACGACTAAACTTTGCTTCTAAGACTTTGCTATGAAAGGTTGTCTATATAAGAATCATTTAAATTATTATAGACCAAGTATATATTCCTCCATGTAATTACAGACAACATTACTATGTTTGTACACGTCTTCCCTACCTTATATCATATTTAATTATTTAAAATTGTCACGTTTATTTTTAATAATACATTTTATTATCAACAGATCATTTAAACTAGCAGTAAGTCTTTCAGACAACAGCATAGAAGTATATGAACTGAATAAAACATCACTGACAAAGGTATGTCGGCTCAGTGGACATGAGAAGCCCCTCACGGAGGTGGTGTGTGACCCCCGAGAGGACCATCTGGTGTACTCTGCAGGAGAGGATGGGCTGGTCAAACTGTGGGACACCAGGATTAGTGGGAGCTGTGTTCAGGAGTACAAAGGTAATGTACCTTTTCATATTAACCTTTAGTAAAGCCTTGACTACACCACATATATGCACCATCTGGTATAAGGTTCAGTAATTATAATTGTTTCAGGGTCAGTCATTATTATCACCTACTGGACCTTGTGGACCATTGTGGTGTATGAGGTCTACATTTGTAATCCAGAATAGATAAATAATCACTGCAACACAACAATCTTTTACATTGTATTAATGATATACTTTTTTAAATCAATGGGTGCCCTCTAATTACATGGGCCTTGTTAAAGTATCGGCAGAACATACGCGCTTGGCTAAATATAAATTTCTGTGCCCCTAGCCCCCGGCTACAAATAGATAAAATTACTTATTTTTGTTTAAGCTTTTTCAATGCTGAGGGATATGAAACATAATTTTAAGTAATTGTTGTAAATAATACCCTCTATTTATTAATAGATTTAGTTGTACCACACAGTTAATAGTGCGAAAATAAAAACATACATGTTCACTGTCGCAGAAATACGGCACGAGCGGTAGGGACACATATATGTGACAGAAGCGGTTAAAAGGTTAATAGCTCAACTTAAATCAAATCAAATCATTTATTTGTTAAACATAGGTAAATCAAAAAATACAATGATGGTATATAAATAAAATGCAGTGCGCTATGTTTTGACAATAATGACATACAAATTAAACAATGAAAAACTTCTAAATAATTAGCTAAGTTACAGGACAAAGTAGTAGGCAATACAATTGTTTCTTAGCATTAAACATTTATTTAAATTTGTCATTCAGGAAATCATCTAATGTATAATAACACTTTTTGAGCAATACTTCATTTAGGGTAGTTCTGAACTTCCGTACTGGCATATTTTTTATTACATTAGGTATCATATTAAAAACTGAAAAAATAAATTTAATATATTTTATATATGCTTCAGATACAGAAGAGGAGCTTGTTAGGCCATACGAGTGCATGGATGTGTCCTGCAATGGGAGGGTGTTGTGTGCAGGCAGTCAGTTAGTGCAGGATGATGCATACCTGGTGTTCTGGGATAACAGGCTTACCAAGCCTCTGGGTGGCTACTGGAACTCTCATACTGATGATATTACACAGGTATTACATAAGGATTCCTATGTTATGTACATAACAAATTGTGTTAAAATTATTGTAAAGTGGCAAATGCTTAATAAACAATGATCAATTGATTCTAGGTCAAATTCCACCAAACAAAAACAGAAATTTTAGCATCAGGTAGTTTAGATGGGCTTCTAAATGTGTTCAATGTGATGGAGCAAACTGAAGATGATGCACTGACATATTCACTTAATGTGGAGAATTCAGTAGAGAAGCTGAAGTGGTTGGATGAGAAGCAGCTGGCCTGCATCACTCAGTCTAATGACCTGCAGCTGTGGGACGCCGACAATGGAGACCTGCTCAACAGTTACAGCAGGGATAAGGTGTCTAGGAGTATTAAGGTGTGTTGTGCAGTGTGCTGTTCACTAACTGTAGTTTTGTATGTTTAATGTTAAACAAACAGAGATGTACGGTCAGTTCAAGCATCTTTAAATTAGAGGACTATATAAATAGAACCCTTTAGATGTCAACATGATAAGGTCACCTTTCAGTCCCACCCATATGCCTAGTAACTTATTGGCACTTCCTGCCTTCCTAGTCAGCCCTTGACATATCTTACGGATGAAGTAATATGGTAATTTGTTATTTTCAGAGAAGCAAAGGCGATGACTGTTACTTAGTGGACACTTATACGTCGAATGACGACATGCCTATGTTGCTGGCCGGCTCGTATGCGGGCGACGGGTAAGCAGTATGCGCACGGTTCCTAATTTTTATAAGTGACTGATAAATGATAATATAGCATTGCTCAGTTGAAACAAGCATTTAATGATTCCTATAAAGTCTCATTTGAGTAAGTGAGTGTTACTGATGAATCATGTACCTATTGATTTTCAGAACCGTTCTGCGCTCAGTGACGATAGAAGAGAAGAGGCTGCAGCCCGCCACCGACTTCGTGGACAACAACCAGACGGTTCGCTGCTGCTGGTATGATAAGGACGTAAGTACCATAATACTAAAATATGTAGTGCAGATGTAAATTCTGCTTGCAGTCTGCCAACATCTTAATAATTAAAACTTGAAGATGAACTTAATGACTAAAACTTTGCTATGTTTAAATTTTTGCACATGTTACATAATATCATCGCGTCGATTTACGCGCTTGAAAATGTATAGCGGTCAAATGTTGTTTGAAAAATGTTCGTAATTCATAGTGTAGGTCTATGAAAGTCTCCTGTAGTATTGTGTTCTCTTATTTCCTAAGACATGTTATATTCTATTTACAAATTGATTAGTATTAGGCTGCATAGTATCGTGGCCTCATGAGTATATGTTCCCGCAGCGCGACCTGCTGGTGACGACGGGCGAGGCGGGCCGGCTGGGCGTGTGGAGCGCCGCCGCCGGCCCGCGCCCGGCCCGCCCGGCCCTCCCGGCCCGCCCGGCCCGCCCGGCCCGCCCGGCCCACCGGCACGCGCCCTACTGACACTCGCAAGATAATACTCATGTTCTCTACGCTTTCAATAAATCTTTATTTATAGTAGTAAGTATGTGGTGATTTTTTTATTTTACTATTAACACCAGATTTCAATCTCTTTAGTACCTACCTTGGGTAACAGTAGGATCTAATCTAACCGAATGATTACGCAAAAACATAACCTATACGGGACTCGAACCCACACACAAAGGACCACTCCTTTGCATACAGCTAATCTTAGCTACTGTGCTGATCAGCTATTAAATACAATATTAGAGTAATTATCTGGTTAGTGTGTGTCTGGCACAAACCGGTCGTGTTCACGCCTCCAGCTACGTTAGTGTTTACCCAACTCCCTGGTATAAAACAAAATAAAATAAAGAACATTTCAATAACTTAGCACTTTATTCGAAACCCAAAATTATAACTATTTGTAAATAAAAAGATACACTATAATATAAAATTATTATGGTATCGGCCCCCGTGTAATTGTAAAATATCATAAATCATAGAGGCCGCTAATCAAAATTCACGCAAGCAAAATTCCATTTATATAAACAACACTTCAAAATAATTTCTATATACTTTTAATATAAATTTTAATGTCTTTGTTACCAATAAGCTCAATGAAGTAAACCACTCTGTCATTTAACTCAAATAGCCCCAGTCTTATGTAAAAGCTGCCGTTTCCCTGCTAACGAGACAGTCGACTAAACGAATGAGATTTAAACTTGTATAATGGCACTCGTCGCTCTTCGCACTTCGCACCAGAGTGACCGCACCGAACGTCTCTCCAAGCGAAAAGCTTACACTAACTAACATCTATTAGTTCAATACTTACATCACTAACAACTCAACGAATAAACTTTCAGTAAATAGAAATTTGTACTCAATTATAATCTCGAACACCTTTTTGAATTTTGCTCACTTGTCACTTGCAATTTTAAGTTAATATACGGTAAGAATATAAATTATAACAATGTTCTAAAAGCAGTGTTTATGAAGTACCTGGTATAGTTGTATGATGGCGTTTAGTCTGATCAACCACAACATTAGTACGTCGTAACATACATACACCTCTTGGGTGCCGATAGAACTACCACCGGAGCCCTAAGTACCGACTGCGAGGGACTTCGCCGCTACTACGGCTGCACTGAGGGCTCCAGCCGGCCGGCCGCAGCAGGTGCGGGAACATAACACGTCACAAGCATATAACCTTTGAAGTAGTCTAAACATTTCATTTACTTCACGCAATAAAACATTATGTTACAGTTGGATTGATCAGTAAACGTGTGTCAAGGTGTAGGTGTGTGGTGGTTTGTGTGTGTGTGATATGATTGCATTGTTCTTTGGTAATCGCGCGGTGTGTGTGTGTATATGTGTGTAAAACGATACAAAACGGGTAGTTGCGGGCCGGCGAGGGCGTGGCCACCCGGGATCACTTCGACGACAGGAACATTATGAGCCTGTGGACAGACACACTGTTACCTGGCTGCTTCGGGACACGTCGATAGTTCGTAACATTAGCTGAACATTAAAGAACGTCGATAGTGCTAGTCGAACTGCCAAAAAGAAACAGTTAAAATATCGTTGCAAAGGTTAATTAGAAATGGCAAGCGAGTGGTCGGCTCACCGGAAGTGGATGGCCTTGCTGGCCAGCAGGCGGTTGGCGTCGCCGGCGTCGGCCAGCGGCAGCGGCGCGGGCGGCGCGTCGCAGCTGTCGTCGCGGAACACGTGCGCGCACACGCGCGGCCGCAGCCCAGCCTCGCCGTACGGGCCGCGCAGCAGCAGCCACTGCAGGCCCAGCGCGCTCGCCGGCTTACTCTTCAGGACCAACTGCAGGGCAAGCTGAGCGTGTATGTGGTCTAGGACCCGCCTGGTACTGCACTGACGGAGGCGCCGCGCCCGGAGGAAGCCTCTCCCCGTAACTGAACGTTCTTCTGGGATTATACCTACTGGTCACCCTATAAGCAATACTACGAGGTTGTGCAAAACCTTAGCCTGTTACCGCCACTTATCAGGTGATTGAGAGTAAATAGTGGCCGTTAGTGGCGGTTCTATATTCATTTCGCTGACGTTCGCCTACGAGACACTAGAATATAAAAGATTTATCTGGAAAGTTCGTTTGCGCATCACCTACCTGGTTAGTTACCCGCCACTGCAAGAAACTCCTAACCCCCAAAATAATTTTCCAACATCATACACCAGAAACTCTGTAGATTCAACCGACAATTCTAAACAACTTTAGGCGTTTCGAGTCTATGTTCAACAGTTGCAGACAGTAGAGTATGTATGGCCGGTACCTGATAGCTGATCTCCCGCTGCGTGCTCTGCGTGGGGTCCCGCTGGTTCTTGTTGACGAAGGCCTTCACCACCCACTGGTGGCCGAAGGCGGAGAACCGCGACGTCTCGTAGTACAGCTTGTGCACGAACTCTTCCGTGCGGTACGGCTTCAGCTGCAGGTCTGCGACACAATCTTCGTTAACAGACGCTACGTTAGTAACCAGTATTAGTATACACGACCTAACATTATACTTTACTCGTTTACATATTTGTATAGTAAGCGGCACGAGTCGTGAGCACAGATGGGTAGTCGTGGGGGCAACCTCGCGCATGTACACTTTCGGCCAAATTTATTAAGTATCGGTTTTACTAAAATTATTGTTAAGTACTTACACTAACTAAAATTAAAATATTAGCGGTACCTACTTATAATTTTACATTGATACAGTAATGTAGGCCTTCGTGATTGAAATTATATACCTCGTAAAAAAACTGGTTAATAACTTAACTTATTTTTTTTTTGTTTTTTTTTTTCAAGTTAAATCTGAAGATAAAGCCTTCCATAAACCTAGATGCTACGTTCGTGCTAGTAGACGCCACTTGGTCGTCTATCTGATCATCGTCACTGGCCTCACAGTCAATAAATTAAAAAATAAATGTAATAACAAAAATAAACTATATTAGAAAAATATATACATTGTACGAAAGAGTACAGTAGCCCAATCCGACCTGCGAGAGTTCAATAGATGACCAGCATCGACTGGCGAAGTGACAAAACCAATCGCGTGCAGTTTCGATGGCCCCGCCTTTTGTATCTCGCCAAAGGGACCCAAAAATTTCCCGCTGCGCAGGTGAAGTTTGTGCTCATGACACGTGCCGGCAATTATACCTACATGTACTGATAAAATATGAACCTTTTTTAACTATAAGCATAAAGCAAGCATTCATACATAAACACAATTTAAATCTTCGAATTGAACCTATAGTTTAAAGTTAGGTCAGGCAGAGTATTTTGCATATATTATTTGCTTGTAATAACAAAAAAAGTTGGCCTGGTTTTAAATCAAAGTAGACATCTAACATACATCATGATTCGCAAAAAAATAATCTTTTAACCGGTCGTCTATTGTTGGCTATATCCGACCGTGGCGTTCAAAAGCTTAATGTAGGCACGAATAAAAAATTATAAAAAAATTGAAAAGTCCACGCGACAACTTTCATTAGGATCGATATACCTACGTTAACCTATATGAGTTTGATTAATTTATACTGAATCATTATTGCATTCCACAATGACGGTCACACGGTGCCGTAGTCGAGACCGTACAATAAGAAACAAATAGTGGGCACTGACCGTTGAAGGTGATCTTCTCGTAGGACAGCAGGTCCAGCAGCTGCGCGTGCACGAGGCCGGCGTCGCGCGCGCGCCGCTCGCGCTCGGCCAGCGCGGCCAGCACGTCGGCGCCCGAGCGGCGCGGCTGCGCGCAGCCCGCCTCGTGCGCGCGCGCCTCGTGCGCCGGCCCGCGCCACGGGCAGCCCAGGCAGGCGAAGCGGCAGCCCGTCAGCCTGCAACACGCACGCCGCACGCCTCACTCTCCGCCGCCCGCCCGCACGCGCCCGCGCGGGGAGGGCCGCGGCACGCACCTGCAGCCCCTGCGTCGCTTGAGCGGCGGCGACACAACCGAGCGCCGGAGCGCTCCCACCAACACCAAGTACACCCTGGCCACAATGCGAACTAAACTATCGAGGTAGCGCCTCTTTGTTGTCGTATCGACTACGATTTGCGAGAACTTGAACTCCCTGGGGGAAGAAATAATTATGTAGCCTCGTTAAGGAGGAGTTACTCTAAGTGTAAGTAGGTACCTACTAACTATCTACAGCACTATGGTGGCCGCGCGATTCTGTCCCTTTGCGGATTTAGAGGTCACCTCGTGAGAAATGAGCAACAGTCTAGTAAAATACGATTTAATCGTTTTTATACGTCGTAATAAGTAAAATACGCGGAAACATGTCTCGTAAGGAGCCACAAGTAGATAAAGTCAGATAAGGGCGCGTCACCTCTCCTCGCACGTGTTCTCCTCGTGGTGCTGCAGCGAGTGGCGCGGGAACACGCACGTGCAGTACTTGCACTCGGACGGCAGCTCGGACACCGTCTTCTCGACGGCCAGGTTCCTCGAGGCCGAGGTCTTGGAGATCTCCACGCGGCAGTTGGGACATGTCGCCGCCTCGTCACGTAGCCGCGCGTCGGCGAGCAAGTGCGTGAAGCATGGAGCACACATCAGGTGCCCATTGCTACACTGCAATGTAATAACAGTCTGAATATATGAGATACAGTGATAGTACTTACATATTTTAATGTCATTTGTTTGTGTATTATACACAATAATATCTACACTGGTATGAGATGTGTCTGAACTTTATTGAACAGTAGGTATTTATTTCAGTGTTTTCTAGAAGCATATTTAATGCTTGTGGAGAACACTGTTTTATAGTAGTAGTTAATTATTGTTTCAAAACTCAGAATGTATTTATGTGTGTGCTTCATGGTCTACCTCTGGCCGTGACTGTGTGTGCCACCTGTAATCAAACTATACATAATAAATACAGCTGTAACAGAAAAAAAATATGTTAAATATGCAACTTGGTGAAATTTTGTGATAGCAAATTACTTTACTTGACATTCTAGCATTGCTTTATCTAATTACAAATTATTGTTTTCAAATCAAATTTATAAAAAAAAATAGAACTGGAAATTTTAATTGTAATGTACTTTTAGATTGAATCACAAAACAAAATTAGATTTATTACATAAAATGGGTAGTTATAATAAAAAACATTAGAAAAAGCTTATTTTATTATTTTGATGATGCTAGTATAGTGATAATAGTAATATAATTATATAATACTTAAAATGTTTACATCCATTTAATTACAAGAAGTAATTAAAAGGATGATTATTTAAATTTGGGATGGGGATAATAAAGGGACAGAATAAAGAAAGAAGTAAATCTCTCAAACATTTCTTTATTGATTATGAAATGTTACAAGAGTGTTTACAGGCTATGTTTACTTGCTACACTAAGACCATACACACTACAACAGTAATCCTATACAACATCACAGATACTTAACTCCTAGGTACCAACTAACAGTCTGCAGAGATCATGTACACAATACATAGAAATAGGTCAACCATCACACATACATTGGCTAATTGAATAATAAAATAAACCAACAATCATAATATTAGATAACAACAGCTTTAAGAGACAGCACAGATCAGGTACCTAGTTGTGGTACTTTTACAATGATAACAAAATGATTAAATACATTACATTAACGCCATACAAATTACTACTCTCAAAATGGAGAGAGATAAAGTATCGTCGTGTAGGCGTCGCCACGACGCGTTTGTTGTGTTGCGAGCTGAGGGCTCGACTTACGTAACAAAGGAAATATTAGGAAAACAGCTGATGCGAGCATCAACACTATCAGCTGTTTTAGAATACCTGATACACGGCCGCCTGAGGCAGGTCCAGGCAAACTGCGCAGCACAAGATGCCCCCTAGCCTATGCTCGAGCTTGTCGCTCCCCTCTTTGTCGGTAATTTTACGTTTTTTTGTCAAAGGCTCGTCAGGATCTTTCGCGTCAGGCGCGACTTCGCCCTCGCTTGAAGACGGCACGGGCTCACTTTCGGGCGCCTCGGCCATTACACTATGTAAATAACAACAATACTACGACACAAACTGCGCGTTACTGCGTCAGATGGACGCAAAATAAAATGACGCAAAACTAGTATCGACAAACTTCGCGACAAAGAAAGGTTTGTTGTGTTTCTGTTTATATAGATGCCCACCCGCCCGCGCAACCCGACACTATTTTAGTGTTGTACAATAGGCACGATATTGTTAACCGATTAAATAAAATATGCATTATTATATTAAATTAACAAATATTTGTCTTCATAATTCAAATTTTATATATGTATCGCTGTATTAAATTTTAACGCCAAGTAAAATCTGTAAAATGTAAAATATTGAAAATCTACAAAGATGAGATTCGAAACCATTATATTTTGACATTAATTCGTGGTATGGTGTACATCACTATTCTTATTTCATACTCAGTAGCCTCTATTCTCTATTATAATACGCCGGACTGGATATCCCTTTACAAAATGACAGATATTTCTTGTGCCAATTTGAAGCGCCACCATTGCTTGTACGGTGAACTATTTAGATTGCAAATGGCCGTTGTTTGTTAATTTGTTGGCAAGTTTCAGCGCCGAATTTGAAAAATTATAAAGTATTTACTTAGATTATAATACAAATTTCAGTGTTTGAGTAGGTACTGCAGCTGCGATCGTATCACAGCTTGTATTATTCTTCCAAAATGAGAACATGCATATAAGAATTTACGTTTATTAGGTGTGTTTATCTAGGATACTTAATGGCGATGGTATTCTATTGATATTTAAGTTATGTGTACAATAAAGAATTAAGATGGTAATTTTTTTAACAAAAGTGAAAAAAAAAATTCGTACCAAAATCATAGCAAGTATATAATTACTCTATGCCTTGTACATTTTACAGTTCCAAGTACAAACACAGCTATTAGCGACAATATGGCGATTTTCAAATAGGATCTTTTTATGAGTAGTGATCGCCAGTCTAGCATATTATAGTCAGTGTGCTCAGCCTCCAATCCTCAAGGTCCTCACTCCTCAGACTGTTTCATTGGGTAAGAGTTGCCAACAATAAAATACTGTTATTAATATTAGAAAGTACAAAATCCTTATCATGAGAAATGTGATGCGAGTGAATGAGATGAAAGAAGTGTCAGAATCGTAGCAAATGGATATCCGTGGTCTCTGCGTACCCTTCTGGGAAATAGGCGTGCATTTATGTATTTAAAATCTTCATCAATATACTTATTATTTGTTTCATCATCATCATCATTTGTTTATTTAATAAAAATACGTCGCCCCATACTCGGCCCCAAACACCCAGACTCGGGGCAAACACTTGTATAGTCCAGTATTTTTATTCAACAAATTAATTAATTGCATACAATATTGATAAAAGCTTAAAGGTAAGGTATTTTTTTAATTATTGTGGGTCAACATCAATCTATTCCAAAGATCAGATTTACACAATGGCTTAGCAATAGGACTGCTGCCCTAAGGGTTGCGGGTTCGACTCCCGCACCAGACACAAATTTGTGCGAACTGCAGATGTTTGTTTTGAGTCTGGATGTTTGTGTATGTGATATTTCGCGTTTATAGATCGCACCCACGACACAGAAGGAATTCTTAGAGTGTCTAAAAAAAATTGTCTGGGCATTTAACCTTTGTTCAGACAACATAAGTACCATAACAGAGGAAAATGACTGCAATCTTATTTTCCAAATTACATTTTATTGACAGATTATATATTTAATTACAAAGTCTTTATGGTTGAGGGTTTCACGTATTGTTTTATTTTCACAGATACAAATCCTTGGTTTTTGCAACTAGGTGCAAGTCACAGCAATTATTATCTATCTAATAAAAACACCTTATAGTGATACTGTGACTTATTAATGTTTCCAGTCAAAGTTTTGGTTTCTTGGGTAAGGATCCAAATGCTGAGATAATGGTTCCTTTAGTTCCTGTGACATTACTAGTGAGTGGTTGTTGCACAAGCCCGGGCTGTTTGATACTTGGTTTATTGGATACATTGGGAGCTGCCTGATCCCACTTTGATTTCCTCTTCTTTTCATCATCACTCTCAGATTTCTTCGCTACTCCTGTTATAAAGTCAATTTTGGCTAGTTTCTCTTTTTTTTCTTTCTCTCTTCTATCCATCTCCAGTTTCTGAACTCTAGATAACTCGTCATAGTAAGATTCCTTGCCCCATTTTAGTGGATCATAAATTTCAGGTGGATAATTAGTATCTAGTTCATTGATATCACAGAACTGAATAAGTTTCTCATAAATACTAGGATTCCTAAAGTTTTTTTTGTCTTGGATGATCTTGTTCATGTCAAGTCCCTCATTCAACATCCGACTATAGAACTTGGCTATAGAATCTTGTAACTCCTTAGGACATTTTCCAGCCGGTTCAGGAGGAATTGTGACGCCATCCTCAGATTCATCTGGCTCAGATCGCGGCACTGCCTCGTCTGTGTCCGTCTCCATCGACAGTCGCCGCATGTCATCCTGATTTTCAGGGGCGGGTGAGAGAGGTTCTTCATCTGAAACCACGGTATCATCCACATACGATACTAACCTCCTCTTCGGAGTGACGGGTGCAGAAGCCGGCTTGTTACTATCTTCCACCTTTTTGGGACTAGTAGGTACTGAATGGGTTTCTTTTAGTTCTTCTTTTTCTGGCGTCTGATCTTCCATATCTTCCTCGCCTTCCGAATCAGTGTAGGTGGCTGTTAGAGATGCTAGCGCTTGCGATGCCATTTTTATTAGTGTATTAGTTGTTTGGAAAGATAAGTTATTCAAAAATACTCGGATGTTAGAGAAAACACTCACTTAAAGGCTAAATCTACCTTAAACTGACGTCTGTATTCTGTCACTGTCAGTTTGTCATTGAATTATTGACACTTAGAAGTAAGTTCAGAAACAAATTACAAAAAGTACTTATAAGTTAATATTAGAATATATATATATTTTAAATAAAAAGTCATACGTGTTATGTCAATATAATAAAATAAACGTGAAATACAGTACAATAATGTTAAAATATAAATGAATTACACTTTTATCTATAATAACAGAAGTGTTTATTTGCAGTATATAAAACTCAAAGATTGCATGATTTTGCATTCAGGGTTGCTCTGTTGAAGTAGAAAGAACTGGTCCTACTTATGATGTTTGATTTTGTATGAAAATCTGCAATAGTAATGGAGACACACTTGTCGTATGCAACACACTTGTGTGTCTTTACCATCTTTGCTTTACCATTATAATCGAATGTCATGTCACTGTGTCAATTGAATTTGACAATTCATTGGCGATTGGCAATTTTAGCGAACGATGGGGGAGTTGCGTTGGAGATTGTGAAAATAATAAATTAACATACGCAAATATATTATAATATAACATGAAAAAGTGACTTTAGATCATCATTGTGTTGGGAGCAACCGCCTGTAAAGTTTCGACAATGGCGACGCAGCCGAGTGACTATACGGAGTTTCCGCCCGAGATAATTCTGAAGCCCCTCGCACTGATCGGACTGTCCGGACTCGATGCGGTTAACAATGCAATTCACAAAGAGATATGGGATGCGTTCTCCAACAACCGTCGTGCGGATCGAACGCCTGTGCGCTTTAAATTACTGAACAATACGTTCGAGTTTCCAGTAGTGAAGCCTAAAAGGAACTCGTACGAGTGGTACATTCCTAAAGGGGTGCTTAAAAAAAATTGGATACACAAGCGGGTGTCGTTCATTCCTGCAGTTGTTGTCATATTTTATGATATGGATTGGAATGATCCACAGTGGAACGAAAAAATCATAGAGTGCGCGTCCAAAGTGCAATCTATTCGGGCTGCGGTTGAGGGCCACGCTACGCGGGTCGCGGTCGTCGTCATCCAGAGCCGCCTATCGCCGCCTCCGTCGGAGTACATGCTGGGTGCCGAGAGAGCACAGGCTCTGTGTGCAGCCTGTGAGATACAATCCAAGTCACTTTTTGTTCTGCCTCATAGTGATCACCTCATGGGTTACATTATTCGCCTCGAAAATGCTTTTTATGACATAGCCCAGAACTATTACCACCATGAAACTAAAAACATTAAACAGCATAGAGATCATCTCAATAAAACTACTCATCAATATCTATTTGTGCGCCATCAATTTAAACTGGGCTATCTCAATGAGTTAAAACAGGATCTGAGTACGGCACATAAGCATTATATGCATGCCTACAACAACATACTGGAGACAAGAATAGTTGACACCAATACCCATGAAGTGAGGACTGTTGCTGGATATATCAATTATAAGCTTTGTAAACTATTGTTTGCTCTTAACTTGCCAAGAGATGCAATAGCACAACTTAAATCACATATTGAGAGATATAAAAATAGAATTGGATCAACAGAACTATTGTTTGAACATTATGCTTGGATTGCAAGACAGTACAGTGCCTTCGGGGAGTTGTTTGATGAAGCTATTCGTGCAGGGCTTCCAGCTATACAGTCTCAGCATCCTGGCTTCTACTATCAACATGCAGCTCAATTTACAGTAAAGAGGAGACAAGCAATGAGGTCAGTCTGTAGTGAAGCTACACAGTACCCGCCTCCCCCTGACCCATTAGAAGGGATTGTGGAGTTTTATGGTCAGCGCCCTTGGAGACCAGGCCGTCTAAGTGCTGATCCACATGATCCACAGAAGGAACAAGCAGCTGTTCTGGCCTTACAGTTTAATGAAAGAATCTTTAATCATTCGGCTATGATTATTAGTTTCTTGGGATGTGCCATCTCACAGTTTAAAACATTCCACTCTCCACGCATGAGGAAACAGCTGGTTGTTGAAATGGCTAACGAATACTTTTACTCTGCTGATTATGGCAAAGCTCTTACATTATTGACACACATGCTGTGGGATTATAGAAGAGAAAAGTGGTGGTTCTTAGCCTCACACGTCCTGAACAGAGCATTACAATGTGCATATTTGTCAGGAAAAATACAAGACTACCTTCAGCTTTCTATAGAGGCACTTTCCAAATGGATCCAGGTGCCAAACAATGATAAGGATAGAATATTTAGGAACATAATGTCTGTTCTTAATCTGAATATTCCTTCTCCAGAACCAGACTTACCTGCTTCCTCTCAGCACAAAGCTTTAGAACTGTGGCAAGCAGCAATTGAGAAAGAACCTCTTTTAGTTCCTGTGGACATGGCCAATATATCTAGCTTTTTAGAGGTTAAACCAAAATTTAAGCAACAAAAATATAGAATGGATGAAATAATTGATTTAGAATTGTATGTTAGACTCTTGTACAACACTGTTCTGGAAGTAAGAAATGCCTTTGTTGCCATATCTAGTCACACAGAAACAATTGAAATACCAATCACAGATGATGGCAACACTAATATATCTTTGCAAGGTGGTAAAGTTAAGAGATTTATTTGTCATTTTAAACCAAATCCTCATGATAGTGGATCAGATTTGCACATAAAAAATGTGTCTTTTGTGCTTGACTCGGATAGAAAACGAAAGATAATCATGAATTTCAAAATAGAAGGCAACAAAGTCACAGAGCCCACCATCCACCCTGAGTTACTACATTTTATCAGGAGCCCTAAAGCGGACTTTGAATTTGACTGCATTGTGCCTTTGACATCAGCATCAATAACTTCACGAGAGTGTAAGCTATCATTGCTTGTAACAAATTCCAGTCCAGCACTTCAAGGCGAATGGTTCCCATCCACATTCACTATAACAAATAATGAAGGCAGCACAGTCTATGATGTTATAATAACCTTGTCCTTGCTAAGTTCCCCTGATAATCCAAACCCTGATTCTGTCACTGAATTAAGCTTGACAGAAGGAGAACCCCAAGCCCAACCACTAAAGATACAAGTTGGAAGTATTAGCTCATCATCCAACCACTCAGATACATTTTATTTGAAGACGAACAGGACTGCTACTACAACTGTTCAAATAAAAGTATCTTATGTTATTGATCTTCCTGAAATTGAAAAATTAGAATGTACTAAAGAATTTACTACGAAAATTACAGTAATAAAACCATTTGAGGTGTCCACCAATTTCGTAGCTATGAATTTTAAACCAATATCAAAATGCTTTGTAGAGGATCCATTTATTGTGATGCCACAGATAAAAATATTAAGTCCCTGGGACTTGCTTATAGTGGACACAGAGCTTGAACTTGTGGAATGCTTCAGACACAGTGATGCCATTAAACCATCAGCATCATGTATTAGCAATTTGAATGTTGCTGAACAGAATATAGCTTCTGATGCCGTTTGTATTCAAGCTAAGTACAAACCCAAAGATAATCCAACAAGGGTTGGCCTATATAACATTACATGGCGCCGTAAAACGAACACTAGCCATTGTGTGATGAGTAGCACGGCACTTTCAGGGCTGCCGATAGATGATTGCCCCATAGCTATTCAAGTCAATTATCCACAGGTAGTAGAACTGCTAACTTCAGTTCCTCTTAAATGCACATTAACTGGCAAGTTGAGCACTCCAATCAGGCTCAGTCTTACGGTTGAAGGCACTGATGCTTACATGTTCTCAGGATATAAAAAAATATCAGTTACAGTCCCTCCTAAAGGGAAAGTAGAATTGTGTTATAACATTCATCCTCTAGTCGCTGGCAACACTACTCCCCCTAGGTTAAAAGCAACTATTATTGGTGATGTTGCAAGTCAAGGTGTAGTGAGTGAAATGTTTGATAAAATCTTTCCACAGAATATATTTGTTATGCCTAAGTACAATAAATGAAAGTATGAAATGTTATTTCCTTAGTTTTAATATAAATTGTAAATAGTATTGAACAAAGTGTATAAGTTATATTGTAGTTACCTTGTAATTATTTTTAAATAATAAATTCAGTTACTTGTTATTGTTTTGTTTATTTATTGGCAAGTCTAATACTTGGAACCAGTGGATACAATTAGCAAGCTGTTGTTAATAGTGGCCTTTGTTTAACAGTGAATGTTTTCCAGTTGATGAAGTGTAATACTTTAAAATAAGAACACAATTAGATGAGAATACCTTTAGTAATCATATTACTGGTTCTACTGGAAGGGAGGTGTTCCAAATAGAGTACACACTAATGATGAATGAAACGGGTTTTACAGGTTGCAATAAAACCTATTGAAGAACAACTGCAATATCAATATTAGTAATTAAAAACAGAAATAAAGAAATTATATTTATTACAAATTTAATCTTTACGCAACTCAAATTTCTCTTCTTGTGTGCCAGCAGCTGAGATGACCAATATGTAGATGCAGTCACCAGTGTAGATATCTCGCTCAGCTGCACTTATGAACACATCCTTAAGAAGAGCTAAGGCTTTCTCTTTGGATATCGGAACTTCGGTACTATTCTGCATGTTCTTGAGTCCTATTTGATTGTCAAGCAATGGCTGCAGCTGTGCGCCCGCCGAGCCACCAGCGCGGTAGTTTGAACGCTCGCAATGACCGATAGGATCATAGCTGTAGACGCAACCCTTCCCATCAGCGTCTAATCCAGCCAGGACGTTGGATACGTAATATGGGAAGAACCGCTTGTAATACAGCATGGTGGAGAGCATCTGGGCGACAGCGGGTGTAGACATAGACTTGTTATGTTCATGCTCGTACATCTGCATTCTAGCCTGAAGCAGGCGCGTCAGCGTAAGAGTATCGCACCAACATCCTGTCGCACCCAGGACAGTCTTATCCGATAACTTGAACAATTTCTTCTGTTCTCTCGTATAGATGGAAAATCCTGTGCTAAGACGGGTATCGGCACCAATAACAGCATAATCCTCACCGGCAATCGCAACGATGCTACCTCCATTATCGGCGTATGGCTCGAACCGAACTTGTTTAGCGCCAGGTACGGCATATTCGGGAAAATTTTCATTTACACTAAGCATTTTGGTTTTAACAAAGATGCTCTATTATACCAAATCAACTATTAAAATGTTTGAACAATATTCAGTGTACGAATGTTCGAATGACATGCACAAATTCACAATTATGGAAGATGGATACAATTGTTTAAGCATGAAACATCTATCCTTCTTATCGTTAGGCAGATAGACAGAGACAGAAAAAGCTTTTTCTTAGATAAAGCTTGTATTGCTTGATTATTAAACTGGAATGCATCTATATAATTTCTCATTTGGATTTAAATGTCATTGTCATCCATGATATTTGTTTTATCATTGCGTTCGGATATTAACTTGCGCATTGTAAGAAAGGAAGAAAGATGTTTTATTTTGCAAATATGGGTACAGGTGTAGTTGCATAAAAGTAGAGTTCAGCCATATTTTAGTCGGCATGCAAAAATATTCGTGAAGGAATCGCATCAAATACATTAAAAAACAAAAATAATTAAACAAACTTACATTATTTGGTTATTATTCCTAAATATATGGGCAGTTGGAAGAGAAAAGTCCTTTTCATTAAAAAGATCTAAAACACTTTAGTACACTTTATTAGCTAAAAAACTTCACAGCTTATTTTAAAATTTAACAATGGCAGTTCTCTCCAGCTTTTTGGGAATTTACTAAATATGATAGGAGCCATACAGAAGACACTTTTGCGCATAAGGGTTAATCCCGCAGAATGATGGCATACCTTTCTAACAGTTTTTCTAACTAATGTAACTGTTAATGCACAATTAATTTTGTAAACTTGTTTTTGTCCCAATAAATGATTATTATTATTATTTGTATCTCTCTTATTATACTCGGGCTATCAACTATGGAGAAGATACCCGGACTTTTAAAAGGCTTACGTGGGGACACAGGTCCAACACGCAGAGGCCCGTTGAGAACTTTAATGTAAAAGGTAATGGGACACCAGCTAGGGACACCACACAACTGCTCTATAAAAGTACAGCCATGAAAAGTCCCCAGAAGGTGCGGGACTATTGAGAAAGATGGATACTAAAATGATTTGGTCTATTGTGTTGCGATGTTTCGTGTAATGGTTACTTTTATCTTATACTGAATAAAAACGGCGTCTGCCTTTTATCATAAAATATGCAGAATATTAGCAGACGGTGACTCGCCACTCACTAGATGGGCCCCCTAAACAGTCGCCACTATAGGCAACAGGGAGCAACACCGATGTGAGTGGCTAGGGGTGTAGAGCGGTGCGGCCCCGGTTTCACCATCGCGCGTCTCGAAGACTCGGAGCGGGTTTCCCCGCTATTACGCCATTAGACACTTCCACCCCCGAGCATATAGCTCTGGCGACCCCTCTCTGACCAGCCAACTAAGGCAAGAAAGAGCTGAGAGTCCTGCGGGCGCTCTTCGGTTTCCACTCCAGCTACCCATATCGGGCAAACCGGAGATGAGTCCCTGACCGGCTCTCTGGGGTATCAGGCACGTTGTGTCGCCACTCACAAACAGCTCGCCACAAGCTGCCCTGCGCTTTGTGTGCTTTTAGTAAAAGTCCTTGTGATATATTTTTTATTTCTATCACGAGGGTTGGTAAAGCTACTACTGTCCCCTCCGGTGTTACGTTATTCTCATGTTGAGGTAACGATGTGCCCAGAGGGTTAGTTAGGTTAGGTTAGTTATTATTATTATTATTACCTTGCTGTTCATCCAGTCGTTGGAAACGATGGGGATTAGTTTTTACAAAAACTGCTATTTCTATAATGTACAGACATGGCAAAGTTAATATTTTACATTTCCTAAAAAAGGGTACGCAACTAACAGTTTGTATACTGGCAACACTACTGAAAAGTTTCTTTTTTTTTTCGAAATAGCTTATGTTGACCACCCCGAGGGGGGTCTTATTGGACGTAACCGGACATGGGCGAGACTGCAAGAGCCTCCAACCAGGTTACTTTAAGCGACACTAGCCCGCGGGACACGAACCTCGACTTGGTGCGTCGCTGTCTAAGATTCAAAACAATTTGACAGATTTTAAAATACGGAGACTGCCTCGTTGGTCTAGTGGTAGCTAAGCGGGACTGCTGAGCACGAGGTCCTTGTCGGTGAGGGTCTCTAATTCTCAGTGGCAGCACGGAGTCTGGATTTGTGCCCGGTTGATGGCAATAGGCTCGCCCCCTATTACATTGGGACCTAAAACATAACTGGCGATATGTGGGTGTACTATATGTGCACCTCTGCCTACCACTTCGGGGAATACAGGCGAGATTTATGTTCATGAAAAAACGGATACTAGCTTGCTTTATAAACTGCTTGATAGTAAGCAACTTAAGGTCACAGTGAAGCTGTGAGTACCGCACGAACCACTGGGCGCCAGTGGCTCGGCGCGTGAAGTGATTCTGAAGGGTTTGTAGCCTGTGAAGGCGGTTATCTAGTACGTGTGCAAACACAGAACTAGTATACGTCATAATAGGTCTAATGCATGCCGTGTAAAGTCTCATCTTACATCTAAGAGAGAGTTTACTGCGCGCTTTATATGTTCTCGAAACGTGAGTTTGCGATTTACAGTTACACGAAGATACTTGGCGTGCTGCTCCCAAGGGATGGGCTCGCCGAAGAAACTAATCTGAGGGGGGAGAGGGGGTGCGGTTCTCCTCTTACAGAAGAGGATCGCTGCGCTCTGACACGGATTAAAAGTTTCGGCAAACACCGGTTTTTATATACTGAGTGTTTAGTGTCAACCAATTAGAAAACATGACGTGTAGTCTACATGTCAGGTTGTCAACACTCAACAGTAAACGTCAAGTTTCATTTTGTGGAGTGGGAAAATCATTTTAAAGCCGCAATTTATTTTAATTATAATTCAAAATGTCTGCATCCTTGACGTCTGTAATTCCTAAATTGTACCAAGAATACTCTAGCAAAACTCCTAAGAAGTTGAAGATTATAGATGCGTATCTATTTTACATATTTCTAACCGCTGTGATTCAGTTTGTGTATTGCTGCCTTGTCGGCACTTTTCCATTCAATTCTTTTTTGAGCGGTTTTATATCCACAGTCAGCTCTTTCGTTCTTGGAGGTAAGTTAATAACTTCAAAGTCAAAAAAGTCAGTCATAATAAAAGTTCTTAAATATTAATAATTATATGCAAACAGTCAATAAAATACAATGTATATAACCTACTCAGTATGACAGTAACGCTTATTGTTCTCAGTGTGTCTTCGCCTGCAAGTCAACCCAGAGAACAAGAATGAATTCCAAGGCCTGAGTGCAGAAAGAGGCTTTGCAGACTTCATATTTGCTCACCTTGTGTTACACATTGTTGTCATCAACTTCATAGGTTAAATAACTTGTAATAAATACTACTGAATAAGAAAATATTAAGTAATATCATTTAAATGAGTTGTTTTAATATGAATAGGAACCTGTGCCCTGATAAGTTTCATAATCAGCATCAGTTTTTATGTGACCCACTGCTGGGCCTAAGCCTCCTCGCTTAAACGCCACTGTTTCCTCTTTTGGGCCTTTTGCATTTAGGTCTTTCCCTGTACACCATCATCATGTCTACCTCGCTCGAGGTCTGCCAGGGGGAGGTCTCTATAGAATCCTCTAGGCCACCACTCTGTTAGGGCTTACTGATAAGTTTACCTATATTCAATTTAACATATTTTATAATATGTAGGTGCAACAACCTAACTACAACAATACCTTATAATTTGTAATATATCTATATTTCTAATATATTTTTGTTTTAGGTAAATAGAAATAGCAGGCTTATTTTTATATTGTTTTTCTATAAGTCTTTTTTGTAATTTAAAGAAACTGGTCTCATATTGACAGTCGCAACAATGTTGTTACATACCCCTCTCATCAATCATTCATCAGCCATGTGAAGCAGCGCTCTGTGCCATCATTCTGTAGGACTTTGTACATACTGTACAGTTACCCACACCATGCATATGAGCTCTTAACCAGCAGCTTGCAACTGGTAAGCCTCATTATTTTATGCCTGATCTCAAGCTGTGTATGTTGCAGTTCCATGGATCAGATCTTCAGACAGTTTTCAGGGATTATGGATTAAAATAAACAATAATTTGCAATATCAATTTATTTTGACTAGTCATGAATTAATTTTCATAGTTATTTAATATGCATCAGCAATAACCTAACATCGTTGTTGCTATCTCAAAAACTAAAAAACAACTATCATAAATAAGTACTTGTCTCCGCCATGTTCATAGTGGCTTCTTGTTCAATGTTTTCTGTTAATGAAACACAATCAGCCAGCCACTTGTTAACGTAACATTTTGTCAAGTCACTAATATCACATTTTTAAATTTTAGTTTACTGTTAGGCAAGGAGCTCACACACAATATATAAAAAAATAAGTACAAAAACTCAACGACAAACAGATTGTTATGTAAAATGTGAACAGATTAGGAAATGTGAGAAAATCTTACATACCTATTAAGTAACTATTATAGTACCTACAGTAAACATTTTGAAATCTGTAATGTGTGAAGGATGCGTGGTTCTGGTATAAGTTAGGTAGTTAAATTGATTTAGTGTCAGAGTGCTTCTTACCGCGGACCACAAACATGTTTCGGTTAAACATGCGTTAGAGAAATATGGAAACATGTAATTACATTCTATGGGAGAGATCAAACTGGTACCTATTCATAATTTATATGTTCGTGTACATTTAATGGTTAACTACAAACTATGGACGACGATATTTTTATATATTTTTATTAAATAGAAAAATACACTCTCAAAGATAAAGTAGAAAAATAAATCAGCGCGATAAGCGTCTATTAATAAGGCCCTTCTTCAATGGATCGTTAGCCGGTTTCAACTGAAATATTATCTGTTATAACCGTATGCTAGGCTCGTCGATGTAGAGGAGTCACACTAATTTATACACTAGTTAAAATATCACAAAGGGTGAAGTATTTACAATAAATCAGTTTATTATGGCTACTCACTAAATGAAGAGTCGGTTCGTTACACGTTATTATATTTGGAACATCGATTGATCTAACAACAATACGAAAATCCGAGGACGAATGGCGATCACGGCGCCCGCGGAATCCCGATACGTCTCAGGCTCCGCAGGAAGCGCCGCACGAGCCGCCGGGCTTGGCCCTCCGCGCCGGTAGGGCTGCGACTCCGGCCCCGGGCTCCACCTTCCACGTCGGTGGGGCTACGACCCCAGCCCCGGACGCCGCCCCCCGGGCCGGCGGGGCGGCGGCCCCGGCCCCGGGCTCAGCTGCGGGGCTCGGGCCGCGCCGCCAGCCGCTCCAGGTAGCGGCGGCGCGCGTCGGCCACCAGCTGCTCCTTGCGCTTCTGCAGCAGCGTCTCGCGCTCCGTGGCGCAGCGCGAGAAGCGGCCGCCCGGCGCGCCCGGCCTGCGACACCCACCATCAGTACGTGCGGCCCACGCGCGCCCCCCCCCGCGCTACTCACCCGTCGTCCAGCTCCAGCGTGCCCGGCGGCCCGCCCGGCGCGCCGTACAGCTGCAGCGGCGCGGCCAGGCGCGGCGCCGACGTGGCGGCGTCCAGGCGCGCGGGCGGCGCGGCGGGCGGCGCGGCGAGCGGCGCGGCGAGCGGCGCGGCAAGCGGTGCGGCGAGCGGCGAGGCGGCCGGCGGGGCAGGCGTCGGCGGCGGCGCGGCGGGCGCGGCCGGGCTCATGTCTGCGGGCAGGGCCGCGCGGTCAGAGCGGGTCAGCGGGCCGCGCGGGCGGCGGGCGGGACGTACCTGGCTGCGCGGGCAGGCGGCCCTCCAGGATGTTGTCGAGCGTGAGGTCGGCGGAGCGCGTGCGCGCGAGGTCGGCGGCCAGCGCGTGGCGCGGGTACTGCGGGAACATGTGCTGCAGCTGGGTGACGGCCGCGTCAATCTGCGCGCGCCCCAGCGCCGCCTCCGGCCGCACCCGCGTCACCTCCACCGAGAAGCTCGGCAGCCACGACACGTATCGAGACCCTGCGCAGGGACACGCCCGGCTTCAGCACGTGATACGATATCGGGTATTCACATCTTTTAGCGTAACAATAGTTGATTCACTTTCGAAATACTGGTCCCATAAACAGTCAAAACAATATGACTGACTGACTGCTTTACAAATCACCGATTACCCAGTTTGAAAACTTGCTGGAATTACCAACTGTAACTACAACAAGTTACCGACATGTAGATGGAGAATTGACGTCAACGAAGAAGATACACGTAGAAGGTCCTTTTATGTTCTGTTGTACGCTATCTATAAGTCACACGGTACAACGTACACATCGAGATACTTTGCTAGTGTCCTATATAAAAGCGCGCTAGTACCTACGTCCTACATAATGTTGTTGCATTGTACCTAGACTATCAGTTTATTGCCTGACGTGCCAGCTGACCAGCATGTGGTTGCCCCGAGTGTATCGCTGACCTGTCAGGTTCCATTCCAGCACTTTGAGACGCAACAGCAGGAACACCACGGCACAGCACAGCGCACTCAGAACCACTGCGTATAATGCCAGTCGATGTCTCATTTAACTCATAGTCATCTACGCGACCAAAACCCCCGGAAACGCACAACACTGAGAATTGGTTTACTGTACACTAATGTTCACTGCATTGTTCTGACGGGAATTTTGTTTGATGAAAACTGTCGTTCGTGATAGAAAAGTCACAGATTTAAACTTATATTTCTTTTGGTTGCCGTTTTTGATAAACAAAAAGGTTGGTATAGCATTATTTTTATAACTATATTATTATACGTTTAATAATTATTGAATGCACCATTCATAAACTTTACCTTGAACTTTCGTAATTGCTCTCCCTATTTACATTCATTATTTTAAAATCAATCTATTATATCTGTGTCTGTTCCGTTTCATTAGACAGCAACACATATATTATTATTATTTTTTTAATTAAACAAAATTAAACGGAAAAGACACAGATATAATAGATTGATTTTAAAATAATGAATTTGCATTCTGAGGTACAAGTTACAAATAAAGATATTGCGAAATGGTACATATATCTGGTGTTGCGGGTGTCCATGGGCGGCGGTAATCTCTTACCATCAGGCGATCCGTCTGCTCGTTTGCCGCCTATCACATAAAAAAAATATATATATATATATGGACTTTTTAATTATTTTTATTATTTGTGTTGGCATTCACTTCTCCTGCATTTTCATTGTAACTGTAAGTTGTCATTATGAGAAGTTGTCACTTCGAGAAGTTGGCGTTTCGAGAAGTTGGCATTTCAAGAGTTGGCATTATGAGAAGTTGACTATTTGCGAGCGGTTGGCATTTTGCGAAGTTGGCATTCTGAGCGTAAACCACGCCAACTAGTCGGGCATTCCCGAATATACACGTGATCAATAACGGCATACCTTTAGGCTTTAGCAAATAATATCTTATACCTACCGAAAATACTTATATACCTATTGAACGTTTCCGAGTAAGTGGACCTAGAAAGTGCGTGTTACTGCGCAAGTTAAAACCAAATGCATAAGGATATACAATATACAAACTGAGAGCAGACGGCACAAAAATAACTATTAATCAGTAATGTATATGTACGTAAAGCGAAAAGTTTGGGTACATTTTTACGAGAAGTAGGTATGAGAAGAGTGAAGACGTATTTAAAGTTTATATGGAGGAGCTCTGCAGAAAGCTAATATTTTCGTATATTACAAATAGAAAAAAAAAGACATAACCCACACACACTTACATTTACACATACATGTATTATTTAATTGATAATTTCATATCATTGGAGTAGAGTCCGACCGTAGTTTTCGAAAATACGGGTCTCGGCTTCTGCTGAAACCGAAACTGAATTCCAGAGGTTTCGTGCTGCGATCGGACATGCTCGGACTACTGAACTGCGAGGGACGGACTGTCATTTTGACGTGTCCGCGCTCTTAATCACATAGATATAGGATCCAAGTAGTTCCTACTATAGATGGGGTGATTGAAACAGAAAGACCTGAGTACAATGTAGGTTAGAGTGAGAAAGGTAGTTGGACGTGTTACTGACTGAACTTTACACCAAATGACACATTTCAAATTAGTCAAAAATAAATTGTGTTATTTAATTTGAAAAAATATATGCTTGGTGTGTAAATTATATTTATTTATTTGTCTTCGTCATGCCTTCGTGTGTAGTACCCGGATGTGATACTAATCATAGAAATAATATAAATAATTACAGTTTTCACTTGTAAGTACAATTGGTTATTTTGCTATTTACAATACGTTTACAAATGCCTTTACTAACGTTGCGTATATCAATCGGTACGCCAATGTATCGCGTTTAATCACATAGTGACCCTTAATATTGTAGATCTTTATAAAAAGACATAACACGTACGTAAATTTTGTGTATTTTTTACCCAAATATCATAGAATAGAGATTGACCACCTTGACAGAGACTTTATCGATATTGTTCGATATTCTACTTGACGTTTTATTTTGAGAAGTTGATTAATTAGTATAGGTACATAATATTATTATTGTAAAAATAAATTAATACACATATTATATTATAATCAATCAATGTCCAAAATAATTATTTAGAAACATTATAATTCTTTAGAATAATGTAAAAAAATATTTTGAAGATTTCCTGTAAATGAAGAGTTTCGCCAAAAATGGCTAAACCTGTTAAATAGAGGTAACTGGATTCCCAAAAAATATTCATCAGTTTGCAGTAAGCACTTTGAACAAATTTGTTTTAGAAAATGCCCTAAATACAATCAGATTACGATTTTCATTACTTTATTTATTTTATGAATATGGTATGTTATTTTATGAATTTACCTTTTACCACAGAACTACTTAATAAATTAGACAATACGACTATAAGTATTTAATATGTACTTTTTTATGGTAATAAAAATTACCATTAGTAAATAGTAAATTAGTTGGTTTAGTAAAAACGGAAAATCTGCAATAATTGACTATTATACACTTACTTTTTCAACAGAATAAGTGATTTATGTATTGATTCTGTAATATGTTAATTGCCTTCGGGAATCCGCGGTAGGGTCGATATGAAGTTGAAATCTTTATTAACAGTGTGATCACTGGGCTTACTGCATTAATGACGTTAGAAACCAACGCCGACTTTTATTTTATTTCATGTTTTTGACTATTTGTTAACTTTAAAAGGTTTATGTTTTTGTTAAGATTTAATAAACGACGATGATTTATGGATTCTTTTGTTTTACTATATTGATTTTAGATAATTTCGTTTAACTTCGTTGTTTTCATGATTGTGATTTTTATCGACATACGATAATATGAGAGTGCGTGTCACAGCACTATATGTCAAACACGCACTCATTTCATTTTTGGTCTCGCCTTATTTACATGAGAACCGGTCTATCATATACTTCGTCTGAGCTTAATCATGTCTAAACCTGAAGTAATTAATTAATAAATAATTGAAAAAGTATTAATAAATACCCTGTGATTAAAAAAATTAATCATTATTTTAATTAACTAATATTTTCCTTTTGGCATCTAAGGCAAGACTCCGCTATTATGGGGCGGACGGAGGCATATGCCGTCTTTCACTGGCTAAAACGCCAGGGTGTCTTCCTGGCTACCTTAGGTCGAAGGACGCGGGATCTATCTTCCTTTATTAATTATTTTACAATCTGACATAATTGAAAGAGTGCATCAGTATGTGGTATTAAGAAACTGCTTACCATCTGTGAAGCATATGCCAAGCAACACGAATTAAAATATAATCCACTCAAGATTCTCGTCATGGGGGATTGTGATATCAACAATCATAGCGCGGCGTTCTAATCGATCTATCACCACTATATCAGGCTTATTGGCAACAATAGTCCTGTCAGTGATGATAGATCGATCCCAGTACAACGTGATATGATCATTTTTAAGAACTGGGTCGGGGACATACCTGTAGTATGGTATCTCGGTATCCACAAGTTTGTATTTCAATTTAACATTATTATTATGAAATAAAAGGTCATGGCACATTGTACCGGCACCGCTCCAAACCAGCAATTTCATCATACATCATCATAAATGCCATACAACAATATTGAGTTCGCGGTGACAGCAACCTTGCACCTCGCGGGCGGCGCGCGTCCTGCGAGCTTGCACCTCGCGGACAACGCGCAGTTCCCCCGCTGGCAGCTAGCCGTACGCGACGCCGCGCGCCGTGCTGCAGCTGTGCAGTTGCGGTACCGGTATAATGTGCTATAACCTTTATCCTTTGTATAGTTATCCTTTATATAGTTTCTTGTCTGGCGGTATGAGTATGTTATACAGCCTACCCAAATGTCCTGCAGATTTTACGAGACGTCTGTCAGGGCAGGTTGATTTAAATCTACTTTGGTTTTTTCTTCAAAAGACCATCATAGACGACCTACACTGTAAGAGCAGGACGACGACTTAAACTCGCCGTGGTTATTTCCTAAAAATTCTGAGACCATCAGTTCTGAGACCACCTGCACGGTTCTCTCATAAATGATTGTACTCGTTTTAATAAAATGCCGGGTAAAATGTTTTAGCAAAACCTGTCAGCAGAAATAAAATGATGTATAGTTGAGCGGGCGCACTCACCGTCGAAGTGGAACAGGTGGTTGGGCGGCGCGCGCGGGGCCCGCGGGCGCGCGGGGGGGGCGGCCGCGGCCAGCGCGCGCCGGCACGTGGGGCACGACGCGTCCTGCTGCACCCACTGGCACAGGCACGAGCTGCAACAGCGGCGGGTCAGAGGGCGCCGGACAGCCGCGGCTGGCCTGTCGGGGCCGGTACCTACTTGTGGAACAGGTGCGAGCACGGCAGCTTCCGGGCCTCTTTCATGGGCTCCCAGCAGATGGCGCAGTTGTCTTGATTCTTCTCCACTTCTTCCTTGCTGGCCATCGGGTAGCTGCGAATGTATGTTTAAAGTTTTATACAGGTCTGGTTAGGAGCTCCGCAGCCGAGGAAATTTTATTTCGAGCGATTGTCTAATTTTACATTTCCAGTTGCAAGGTATAGTAAGCGGCACGAGTCGTGAGCACAGATGGGTAGTAGTGTGGGCAACCTCGCGTAGGACTTTTGGCCAAACTTATTAAGTACCGGTTTTACTAAAATTATTGTTAAGTACTTACACTAACTAAAATTAAAATATTAGCGGTACCTACTTATAATTTTACATTGATACAGTAATGTAGATTGTAGACCTTCGTGATTGAAATTATATACCTAAAAAAAAATGGTTAATAATTTAACTTTTATTTTTAGTTTTTAATGTTTAGTACGAAGATAAATCATTAAGATGACAATATACATACATAACATCACGCCTGTATTCCCCGAAGGGGTAGGCAGAGGTGCACATATAGTACACCCACATTTCGCCAGTTTATTTTAGGTCTCAATGTAATAGGCCTTCAATAAATATAGATGCTGCGTAGGTGCTGGAAGACGCCACTTGGTCGTCTATCTGACCGTCGTCACTGCCCTCATCCTCAATATATTAAAACAAATAACAAAAATAAACTATGTGTAAATCCAAAACGTTAGTCACTAAATTTGCACGAAAGTGTACAGTAGCCTAATGACGTGTGAATGTCCAATAGACAACGAGCCTCGACTGTCGAAGTGACAGAACCAATCGCGTGCAGTGTCGGTGCCCCCCGCCTTTTTCTTTCATACCGCCAAAGGGACCCAAAAATAACTGAAGAGCAGGTGCAGTTTGTGTTCACGACCCGTGCCGGCAATCGGGAATATGCATGCATTTTTTATACGATAAAAAAAGGTTTAAATATTACCCAAACTCGGGCACTTTAAACCTCCGTCATTTAAGCGCGTTTGGCTTAACCTACCTACCGAACGGTTTAAAAAGCCTTAACGTAAATAAATTTAAAAATAAATTGTTTGAATTGCTTATACAAAAATGTTACTATTCCACAACTGAATATTTGAACGACAAAACAATATGATTACACCTGTCAATTAGAATAGAACTGTATACTAGTTATAAGTTGCATTAATAATAATAATATTTGTACACCAGAAATGGTAGAATATAAGATCTCATTACTTTCTATGTCACCTTTTGTACTATATTCTAACAAATAAATATATTCTTCTTCAAATCAAATCATATTTATTTCGTTTCTTCTTCTTCTAAAAGTTTAAATATAAAACAACTAGTAAATAGCTATAAAATTCATATGCTCAGATATTATCAATGGTTTGTAGTTTACTACACGAAAATAACATAAACCAACTTATAAGTATTAAATTAAAGTACCTAAATGTAAGATACACTTTCGATATAATCTTACTCTTTGACGTCACAAATCATCTGACAATAATTAGCGTTGCGTTTAAACTACTTTATGATACTCGCTCATTTCCGGCACTTTTCAATAGGTAATCATTTTTGAAATGAACATCGAAATTATATAAAAAATATATTGATATAGCTAGAGATTATAAAAAATATATGGCTCATATTTAAATCACATGCATATTCCCTATTATACCAGTTTATAAAAAATAAAACGTTTCACTAGCCGCAATTTAAAGTAACTTTCCAAATCCATGGTCATCGTGGCGCTGTGAGAGACGAGGAGGGGACGGAAATGACATTAAAGTTTAAGGCCGAAGAAAAGGAATAGGTGTATATAAGTATTTATTTAAATACACTAAACTACAAACTAAATTAACGCGACCGAAGCCGTGGGCAAAAGCTAATAATTTGTAGGCATGTTATGGTGATTTAACAATTCGATTGCGAGTCGTAGAAATCGATCAAAAGCTGTATATGAATATCTTTAGACGTAACGTCACACACATCACATAACATCACGCCTGTATTCCCCGAAGGGGTAGGCAGAGCTGCACATATAGTACACCCACATTTCGCCAGTTATGTTTTAGGTCCCAATGTAATAGGGGGCGAGCCTATTGCCATCAACCGGGCACAAATCCAGACTCCGTGCTGCTACTGAGAATTATCTAATGAAAAAACCCAGTAACACTTTGCCCGACCCGGGATTCGAACCCAGGACCTCGTGCTCAGCAGTCGCGCTTAGCAACCACTAGACCAACGAGGCAGTAGACGTAACGTGTATTGGCACAATAGATCTGTGAACAATAAACTCTTAGACGGTCGGCATACCTACAGAAGCGAGACACATAAGGTCATAGCGGGTTTGTTTGTTGTAATCAAATGTAATTAAAGTACCGCGTCACATAATTGTCTGTCCTGTTATTGTTGACGTATTTCTAGCTGAGCGGAGCTCCGTGAGTGACGTCACTGGTTATGACGCGTGTTGGACGCGCAATGAACTAATCATTGTCTCATCGCCTCATGTTATCGCGGTCATTTGGTCAATGTATTTGATAAACTAACTTGTCTATTTAAAATACCGGCTTACCAACCTTAGGTTCAAAAAAAGACTCATTACGTATATTTTTATATTGTTCACGAATGGTTTTACCAACTAAACAAACGATGTGTTTAGGAACCAGGGGCTTAATATGAACCTTTAAAGCAGGAGGCAAGCGAAACTGCACTGCACGGCTGCACGTAGAGGCGTTTCACGTTCACAACGGTAAATGCTTTAACCACTCATGGAAAGGACTCATTACAAAATACAAATTGTTCGACTCCTTAAATGACAACAAATATTATACCATTACATTGTCAAACAATGGTATCAACTAACGCAACGATTTGTTTGTATACAATTCTTATAATTTTGAATCAGCTTTCATTGTTATTTTAAGTGTATTGAAATGTACAATATTTTATATACAGAGATGCCGCAGGTAACATTTAAGTCGGATATTAAATAGGCATTCAACAAGTAACGTGACTGATTTGGAAAAACGACCAAGGGTCGGACTCGAGCACGAATGGTCCCGTACCATTATCTATAAAAACGGCAAAAATGTCATGCTTGTTGTATGGGAGCCCCCTTAAATATTTATTTTATTCTGGTTTTTAGTAGTTGTTAGCGGCACCAGAAATACATTGTGTGAAAATTTCAACTGTCTAACCTATCACGGTTCATAACGTACAGCCTGGAGGCACGGACAGCGGCGTCTTAATAATAGGGTCCCGTTTTACTCTTTACGAACGGAACTGAAACCCTGGCAGTCAGGTAAAAATAACGCGACTAGATTAGTAAATATATTAATAATCACAAGACAAACACATTAACAATAATAATATGCTATTAGGAATAAGAATGACAAAACGAATATATGAGGCGAGTGTTAGTGGAGTATCAGAAAGGGGAAGACCTAGGCGAACATACCTAGACCAAATCGGAGATGTTCTGCAAAAAGGGCAAGTGAGGAGTACCCTCAACCGACAAGCGTGTATGAGGAATGTGATGCGTGGGAATAAAGCAAAAGAAGTATGCCAGGATCGTAGCAAATGGAAATCCGTGGTCTCTGCCTATCCCTCCCTCAGGGAAACAGGCGTGACTTTATGTATGTATTAGGAATATTATATCTATGGCGACTGGTCGTGCCTCCAGGCTGTACGTTATGAACCGTGATAGGTTAGACAGTTGAAATTTTCACACAATGTATTTCTGGTGCCGCTAACAACTACTAAAAACCAGAATAAAATAAATATCCGTCTGCGGCAACAGTCGCTCGGTCATATACGTACTTTATAATCGCTTCACAAATTATTATCAATTATTATTTATTATTTTATGTGAGTGGAAGGCGGCAGTTAAGAACTGGCTTAGTATTCTTAATTATGAAGAAATAGAAAATCTTGTAATAGTGTAACATAACTTCACGCCTGTATTCCCCAAAGAGGTACGCAGAGGTGCACATACAATACACCCACATTTTGCCAGTTATGTTTTTAGGTCCCAATGTAACAGGGGGCGAGCCTATTGCCATCAACCGGGTTGTAAAAGTGTAATCTTAAAAAATATCAATTTTAATAATAATATGTATAATGTGTATTAGTTGGCTGGTCAGAGAGGGGTCGCCAGAGCTATATGCTCGGGGGTGGAAGTGTCTAATGGCGTAATAGCGGGGAAACCCGCTCCGAGTCTTCGAGACGCGCGATGGTGAAACCGGGGCCGCACCGCTCTACACCCCTAGCCACTCACATCGGTGTTGCTCCCTGTTGCCTATAGTGGCGACTGTTTAGGGGGCCCATCTAGTGAGTGGCGAGTCACCGTCTGCTAATATACTGCATATTTTATGGTTAAAGGCAGACGCCGTTTTTATTCAGTAACTAAAAGTAACCATTACACGAAACATCCCAACACAAAAGACCAAATCATTTTAGTATCCATTTTTCTCAATAGTCCCGCACCTTCTGGGACTTTTCATGGCTGTTCTGTTATAGAGCAGTTGTGTGGTGTCCCATCCCCTTTTAGATTAAAGTTCTCAACGGGCCTCTGCGTGTTGGACCTGTGTCCCCACGTAAGCCTTTTAAAAGTCCAGGTATCTTCCACATGGTTGATAGCCCGAGTAAATATAATGAGATACAAATATGTATAATAATAATAAATCTTCTCCATAGTTTAAAATCACTGGACCTGAAAGAAACCATTTATATAACCCTAAAGCAAGCAGCGATCCTAAATACATGCAGAATTGTGAGAAAGTTCTTGCAAATAGACGAAAATGAATCATCCCCCCATCACAACACACCCTCAACATAAATGATACACACCATACACTGTATTTACTTGGCTTAGGCCCGTAAATGTGATTTAACTAGCTAGCAAGCTATGAAACAGAAAATGTTCCCGATAATAATAAATCATTTATTTCAGATTCATCCTAAGACTATATCCATATTTGTTAGTAAAATTGCGACAATACTACGGTGTTAATACATACATACTCACACGCACACAAAATACACTCATATTTGCACCTTTGTTTTTTATATTTATTCTAGTGACTCATTACATTCAAATAATAGCATTAACAGGATAGATAAATTGTCACACCGCATTTAACGGCATTATGGATATTTCTAATATCACAATTTATTACGACTTACGAATTTGTTTCTAACCTTGAGAGGGTACTGCGAATTTTGGTTAGTTCAAGTTTTTGAGGTAAAGATAGTTGAAGTCCAAGTGCAGGTATATATACATGAATACTGACTTGCGGCTCATGTGCGTGGCCAGCGACGTGTAGAGCCGGTGGCGCCGCACGCGCGCCTGCAGCTCGTGCAGCAGGTGGCGCAGCTGCATCAGCAGCACCAGCGACGCCATGGACACCAGCATGTTGCTGTACACCACCATGTGCAGCACGTGCAGCAGCTCCACCACCAGCGACACCGACTGGATTTAGGAAAGGGCTCAGAATCAATTGTTTCATTTATTCGATATAAGAAGGTATTCAATCTTAGCAAAACAAATACATACCTAAATTCAATTTTGCCATAACTTGGTGGTGTGTGACATCAATTATAATTTACATATAATATATATTATGTATTAGGTAATTTTATTTTATTTATTTGGGAAAAAAAAAAAAAGGTAAGGTAGGTAAGTACATCATACAGTTTAAGCAGCTCAAGTGATGGCATAGTAATGGTAATTTATCGAACTGCAATCAATAACTAACTTCAAACTATAATCCTTAGGTGACGGCTAGGCCGCGGTACATAATATTATGATAGGACTTAAGACAATGGTTCAATAACTGTAGCAAACGCCTCATCCGCGAAGGTCAATGTAATATTGTTTTATGATACATCATTACAGTAACATAGTACATCTGTTGATAGGCTACAGGTACAATGACTGTGGTATGCTGACTTTTATAATTTTACTTATATCAAAATAAATTTGTTTCAAGATAGCATACTACATAAATCATTACTACGTCAGACAGTCGGTATACCTGGATCATGGCTGGTATTGTGAAAGTATCCTTATTGTATTCAAAATAAGAATTGTTAATGGTTAGCTGATCTGCTCCCAACTTAAGTGGTTCATGTCATGTGTGCGTGTGTGTGGTACTCACGTCGAACACTAGATGCGTGTAGTAGGCGACGGGCCCGGCCACGTCGGCCTCGTACAGCTGCAGCACGTAGCGCGCCACCACGTGCAGCGCGGACACCAGCACCAGCAGGCACTGCAACAAACGACATTACTATCAACACCATCCCTGGTAGCCTACAGGTTTAATCCAGGCTTAAAACCTGTAATGTATGTGCCTTCAGCCTTTATCATCATCATATTATAGCTGCATAATTATGTAGGACTAGGACCTAGTCTAGGATATATAATATATGTAGGACCTAGACTAGTCACACATATATTTATAATAACTGAATTAGTACCTAGTCACTAGGTACTAATCCAGTCATTCTGAGATACAATTTCTTAATTTTAAAATAGCAAGGTTCACCTGAGTGTGCAATAGAACACCTCTGCCCTACCTGTTTGAGTGAATATACATGTGCGGTTTAATGATGATAGAGATATTATATACCCATTTTCTTAATTTTAGTTTTCTGCAAGAATCTCAGGGTTGTCACCATTCACGTTAGAAATTACTGGTAAATATATTTTACTAGGTGATTTGTGACCTCATGACTGACCTCCGCGATAGATTGTTGTGATTAGAGGGCAGACGTATCATAGCCATGAACAACTACTCGAAATTGTATGTGAAGATGCAAATTATACGTCTTTGCATTGATGCCAATCGTTGATCCGTCAATGATTAAGAATTTTAGTCTAGTCAGTCGCTACTACGCTTACTGTTGTCTGAAATAAAGGAAATATACCTTACAAATATAAAACAAGAATTATCATCAAGAACCTACTTAGCACGTGGTTGTGCGAATTATGTAACTAATTTTTTACAAATTTTCATTTAACTTGCAATGTTTGTGTGGTGGTTTTATAAGAAGTAGATCTGTGCAATTGTGCATGTCATGGAGTGCGAACTGATTATTCCGACCCTATTTGTACGTAGATACTATCTAGTTATGAAAAATGTACTGAAAGCTAAATCGTGGTCTAATAATGTAACTATTAGTTTATTAGATCAACTTAGCACTCATTGTACCAAATAAGATGAAGCCTTTGTTAGTAACAGCCAAGCATACATTGAATCGAAAGATGAAAATATAAACAACATCCTTTAAACATGTTTACCCTGGATACTTGGGTCACAAACATCTGGACTTTACAAATATTAAATTTTAATTTAGACCCTATTAAATGTACTTAAGATAAGTTTATATTAAAAATATATTTTTAAACCCAAGCTTTTAAATTAACTGGGCTCCAATTACTTGATTACACAAGCCCATAAACGATAGGGTTGCGTCATTTCGTTACAGTGTTCCTATGACGACCTTCGACTCCATCATCAGCCCAAAGTACCAGAATATTGTATTGTCACCGCACCTACATAGGTATGCAAAATTTCATTTCAATGGATGTCAAGAAGTGGTTCTAATTTAAATTGCAAGATTTCACGTATATAATCAATAATATACGTACTTATATACAAACTCACATAACTACATAGTAAAAAAATTACTTACGAGAAATTTTCTTGTAAAGTTGCAAGATTGGTTTTAAATATGATGCGCATTAATGTATGTAGGCAATAATTACTATAACAAATATATCAAATTACATTAACATTTTTAACTACATACCTTACTCCAGTTGCTCCACACAATAAAATATACATTGTAATACATACATTCATGTTATACCTACCTAACATTGACGGTCAGCAAAAGACTCGATGATTAAGTTATTTAAACAGTCTATGTGTTTATTGCATGTTATGTGTGACTGTTGTTATGTTAAAGTAGAAGTGTCGCTCGCCAGTATGGTTACCTCAGCGGCCATGAAGGCGAAGGTGTCGCGGCCCGCGGGCAGCCCCCAGGCGGCGGCGGCGCCCAGCAGCGCCGTAGCGGCCGCCAGGATGCCGCCCAGCAGGCTGGCCAGGCGCACGTGCGCCCAGCCGCCCGTGTGCGGCGACGACGACAGCTGCAAACACGACAACAACACTAAATAACTCACTAGAGTGTTTTAAACCTAACCGACTGCGCTAGTTTTAACTGTATTACAGGAGTCAGCACCTGCTCCTTGCACGTACGTTTTTGTCTTTCACATTACAAAAACCATTCTAAAGAAAAACAAGTGGCATAGGGAAATTATTGAAACTGCCTTGGACATGATTATATCAATTCATAGGATTAGGAATATGTATGTATAATATACAGGAGCAGTTAGACTTTAAAATCTGTAGTAGGTAGTGGTCTAGCCGGAAAAACGCAAATGAATAATTCTCGTGCCGGCACTCGTGCTCACTAATCGACTATAATTTGACCTATGTATTTGCAAATTAATATGTTTGATATGCATGATTGTGATATATTTGAGATTGTGCGCCTTCCAAATATTATAAATAAAACTGAACATAAAGTTCCATAACTGTACTAGTTAATCATTCTCATAAAAAATAAAGTGTTAGATAATAAAAGCACAGTTTTATTTGTTAATCAATTTAATTTAGAAAAAATAAACGATATTTTGTTAATATTTTCTACAATATCGCCTTGGGTGTAATCCTGTGATAATTGTATAAAGACAATTAAATAAATACAAATTTCGTTAAACCTTAGTCAGCATTAATAGTTATCTCATCTAACTAAATGTTTCAACATACTTGTAGTAACGGACCTCAGGTTATAGTTACGTAAACTTTCCTTTCATTATTGGATTATGCTCCAAACACCAACATTAATAAATTAATCCCTTGACTAGTGTTAATTCATGTGACCTTATATCAAGGCCTGCTTAAATACCACACAATATATCATTACGTACTTCATATCTATGAGTTACAACATAATGTAACATTAATTAAGGAAACTATAACATATTTCCACAGTATTTTAAGACGATGTAATTCAGCATATCTAACCGATTTGCCTCGTTGGTCTAGTGGTTGCTAAACGCGACTGCTGCTCGTGCTCAGTCCTGGGTTAGAATCCCGGGTCGGGCAAAGTGTTACTGGGTTTTTATTTATTTATACTTAATGCACATTTGTACAAATGCGGACTTAATGCCATTACGCATTTTCTACCAGTCAACCTTAGGGTTATGCAGAGTTGAACAGTTGTAGATGCACTGAGTGTAAAAAGGGGACAAACATTAACCAATAACAATATTAAGTACTCATAGGTATACAAATACATAAACGAATTACGATATACATACATAAATACATCACTACATATTATAAATAATAATATTTATACATTAGGGTGTCCCAAAAAAATCAAAGTCATTTTTTTTTAACGCATACCCTCTTATTTTTTTACTTTTAAGTCAAAACAATTATAAAAAAAATTTTAAGGCGGTAGGACCTCGGTAACCCGTGCCGACTTGCATCGATACATGTCAGTACTTACTCTCTAAGGCTGACGCGACCTAAGGTGTCGATGTGCTTGTGAATATATGTTATTTAGTTATAGAACTCGCATTGTCTTCAACCAGTCAACATATCATTGCAATTACGCAGTACTAAATGTGGTATTTTTTAAATAGGTGACGTAAAACATCAAATAACGGGCTCAAAACTTTCGTCTAATGGACAAATTCTAGCAGTTTTATTATTTTACAACTAGCTGCGCCCCGCAGTTACCCGCTATATTTTTTTGGGATAAAAAGTAGTCTATGAGTTAATTCATGGAGTCAGCTACCTCCATATGAAATTTCATTAAAATCCATTCAGTAGTTTTTACGTAAAAGAGTAACAAACAACCATATTTAAACTTTCGCGTTTATAATATTAGTAGCTATATCCGTGAAGTGAATTTAACTGTTATTGAAAGCACAAATTTCACTATTCACAAGTGCATTATTTATTGGGAAAAGGCGCGTATTCCTACTAAATATTTGCCTTGTTGTGTAAAAAAACTTGTAAACTTAGGTATATCAAGTTTGGAAGGACTTACAAAAAATGCACAAAAGACAAAAGACACAAGACGTATTTAACCAGTGCCTTCAAGACTTTGTCAACAATTTGATAATTTGTTTGATTGATTGATTGCACACGCCTTGTGCTTTTTGAAATCAATAAGGTCTCACGAGAAAATTGATAAAACGGTCTCAAAAGCAGCCTTGCATAAGATTACTCAGGATATGTGGTGTTTAACTAACAAAGTTTCTATAATATTATCACTGTTTGATGATGATGTGGACCAAGAAACTAAAGTTCAAATGGTTCAAAGTTTAACCAAAGAGAAAGAAAAACCTCATGGAAAACGATACATCCCATCGAAATGATACTTCAATCCTTGTTCAACCGCCTAGAATTGAAGACAGTTTTCTTCATGAATGTCAAATAATGCTTCTTTTCAAGAAGCCCTGAGAGCCCACGAAGCTAAGCAGCACTGAGAGTAGTAAACGATGTAGCCGAAAGAGCGGTTAAGTTAATGTAAGACTTTCATAGATGAATCAATGTTGAGCAGGAACAAAATCAATTTTTATTACGTTGCGTACAAGAACACCGGAAAATTTCCTGACTAACAAACAAACATTTAAAACAAAATTTGAACAATAATAATATTTTTAATGTAAATGAACAAATAATATACTATTTTGGGTGTATTGGAGTTTTAATTAAGTAATAAAAAATAAGTTTTTATTTCCTCCTACAGTAAGTCAGTACAAATTTTCAGGTAAAAGTTTGGCATCAAGTCGGCACGGGTTATCGTTGTCCAATCGCAATAATATTTATTATTTGAGTCAATGGGGTCAATTCGAATAAAAATAGAGGGTATGCGTATTCGATTTCGCGAAAAAATTTTTTGCCCTTATGTCTTGGGACACCCTATTATACATACATACACTAAATAAATCAAATGCGAAGAGTGGAAACTGTGATTTGCTAATTAAAGAAGAGAAGAGATAATCACAGCTGAGATAACACTGTCGAAGACTTAATGTAAACATATGCACGAACTGTCTTCTTGAATGTGTACCGACTGTTAGTCATCCTGGTTTCAACAGGGAGGGCGTTCCACAGAAGAATGGACTGTACAAACAAGGTAGGGAAGGTAAGGAACGAAGAGCTTTGTTGTGTAGGTTTTTTTTCCATTAGGTCATTCTCAGTAGCAGCACTGAGTCTGGACTTGTGCCCTATTAGATTGGAACCTAAAAACATGTTATGTAACCGATCTAATGAGATCGTGACAAGGACAAAATTAAGAAATAATTTATCGACCAGGCTAAATTGGTGCTACAGATCTTGCTTCCATTAAGCTTCCTTTGCTGACTACAGTAAGATATGATAGCTTTACAAGTTCAATCATGACTCAATCAACATTTTTTATCGTGACCGGTTCATGTTTTAGTCTCCAAAAAATATTTAAGTGGAAATGGGAGTCAGATGGAAGTAACTACATAATAATATTATGTACTATGAACCTATTATCCTATAAAGGCTTGAATTTATATTTAAGGTAAAAATAAACTGCTAATGCAAATGTTTTGTATAAATAATTAACTAGCACAGCATTTTTCTTGAGCAGCTTTTGCCAGTAAAAACGTAGAATGTCAAAGGGTAGTTTTAATTGATAAGCTTTTTTGACGGGGTGTCCCGTGTAAATAAACATGACTGTATCTCTGAGTGCCTGGTGTAGATAGCATTTAGTGAGCCCATCCTGTACAAGGTCGGTGCGTCCCAGTTTACCATACCAATGCACGGCACTGACCTCTCGATATACCTACAGGCGAAAGGATTTCTTAGCCATAAGAATTTTAGTTAAAAGCATAATATTATAATAATTATTCCTGTCTACTCAGAATGCTAATATTATCATGTCGGTCAATAAGGGTTGTGAATTAATGATAAACGACAATATACTGTTTATAAAGTTAATTGAGGTCACCACAATGTTTACGTCGTACAGCGTACTATGCACTAAAATAATAATTGTTTTATTTCGTTGTGTGTTTGTGGATATAATAGGTATGTTATAATGTGTCATACAATAAACATTATGCTTTTATACAATTTTACACGTATATATTTGTATTGTACGAGTAATACAGTTTGTATCATTACAATAGGTGAGTTTGGGTTAGATAGTTATTTGGTTAGTTGGGTTACATACATACATAGCTGATAGATAGCAATGTGTATATTATTAGGTACTATGACACTAGGTACCTACATCTATACATATATATAATAAATAATAAAAGCCTATAACTGTCCCACTGCAGGGCAAAGACCTCTTTCTCGTAGAGAGGAGGATTGATCATTGAATACCAAGCTAGCTTACTGCGGGTTGGCGATTTCATATAATTTAATCCAGGATTCCTCGGGATGTTTTCCGGCACCGTTAATCAGCGGTGTCTTAGAATACTAAGAAAGTATTTATAACATTGAAAAGTCACATTGATACTTGCCCGGGTTTGAACCTGCGACCCTGTGCGTACAAATCCGGTATGTTAACCACTAGGCCACCACGACCTGTCTAGGTACAACTTATTACTTATTTTATTTTTTTAAACAACGTCGCCCCCCTCTCCGAATTTCTCCTGTGTCGCGGCTCGCGGGTGCGTTTCACAAACATCTGCGGTTCGCACAAATTTTTGCCATGCCACTACTTACTTACATATGCCAAACCTCACTTATACTTTGACATCTTATTTCATAAAATTGATTTTTTTCTTAATAAACAGAGGAAAAAGAAAACACGACAGATAAATGTAAAAAAATATCAAGCGTATATAATATAATTTCACTTTCCGATACGGGTAAAAAGGGACACTAATAAAATCCCCAAAACTAATTAGGCCATTGACCTGGCCCTGATAGTCACTAGGCAGTAGCAGTACACACCGGGCCAGCAACCGTCCTAACAACATTTTCGTCATCAGTTTATATATTGACATAGTTAGACATTGGTTGGACTGCAGGACAGGAATGTGTTACAAATTAACAAACAATGTGAAGCAACCCGCAAGTTTGGATGTGACGCGATTGTGGCGCGCTAAATGATATCGACTGCTCAACAAGTTTTAAGCGTTAATTTTATAAAGAACTTAATTAAATTATGAAAGTAGTGCAAAGACAACAATTTATATTTAGCGGGGCAAAGAACCTTTCCATCACCTTAATGCAATACTCTTACATCGCCTGCTTTCTCTAGGATTCAGCCAATCACTTCTCCATATCTGTGGCTAGATCCTTTGTCCTCATGCCTACATGTTCGCAGTTATCTGAGTATCAACGATATTCCCTAACCGCGGGATTCCGCCCAACTCTCTACGTATAATGGTTTGCCAACATCTATTAAACCGCGTGATAAGAGTTCGTGATACTTACATATTCGTACCTATCCTTGCACAGTTGTCCCAGCAGGTGCAGGAAGCCGACGAGTGTGAACCAGGAGCACCACAGTAGCACCTCGTCCATATACTGCACGTTGATGACGCCGAACACGAATATGAACTTGTAGAACACGTAGTTCCAGAACTTGTCCTTGACGCGCTGCGCCTCCGCCACGCGCAACTGCCCGAACACCAGCCGCTGCAGCCCGAAGCCGAACACGGCCAGTGCGCAGTATGCTATGTTGATCAACGTCTGCAACAACGAATACTAACATTTAGTACTCATATACCTACATATAATACATATAGGTAAGGCATGGTATACACATTAAAATGTTATAAAAAATAATTTTAAAACCGACTTCAAAAAAACACAATGCACCTAAGTAAATAGCTTTTTTTTATTAAATCTAAATTGTAACTTAAAAGGAAAATAATTTGTAGTAGATTTGTTTGTCTAGTAATGGGGATAATAAAATTGCGGAAATTGTATAAATCATAAATATAAAACGTACTTTTTGAAGGAAGTGCCGGCATTCATAGGCGAGAGCCTTGCCGTGAACGGCGCAACCCAAATGGGCAGACGTTGTTGACGGTTGGCTGTGTCCTACCTATCCTAGTGACATTGCATTGAGCTAAGAATATATAGTTTTAAATATTTATTTATATATTTAGGTACGTATACTATGTGTTTTTTTGAAGTCGGTTTTTTTTTTACTCTTTAAAGTGGCTAACATTAGTATCAATCTATTGATAATTAGGTATATAAATTTATTAATATGGGTAGACCTATAAAAGGTGTTTAAAGAAATATCGCTTAAAAGAAACCGAAAAACAGAAGAAGACTTTTATAAATATGGGTCGAGTAAGAAAAAAAAACTGTACCTCTTGCCGAACCAATTCTTGTAGAGACATTTACTACTTTGCATTTGGCCATTGTAGACTACTAGTTACTAGTATCCACTAAAGAGTTTTATTGTCTATCTTCTGACTCCATCAACAGAATCGAACTAAGTTAAATACCGAACCTACTAAAATGTATCAAATGATCTCATACTCGAAAGTTCATTCTCTAACTACTTATAATTAAAAAGTTAGTACTTCTTCTTGCTGAACTGATGATAAAAGGCTTCCATTATCAGCGCCGCATCATGAAATGATCATTAGCAAAAGTAAGTAAATGACTTATCATGAAAAATCGTGACGCTCTGCAATTTTTCATCGTTTTCTTCGATTTCCTCAGAATCCCATCATCAGATCCTGATTATGATACGCGAAAAATACGCGCCGAATACATAACCTCTTTCCTTATTAAAGTCGGTTAAAAATAAAAGACATTATTATGCCTTCACTTCCTTTTCTTTTGTTTGAAAACGCCACGGGAATTTCTCGTTTATCGTGGGTGCTTTTCACAAACATGAAATATAACGTACACAACACCCACAATCAGGACTAATATTTGTTTGTAAATCGTACGAGACTAAGCTCTTTTTGTAGCCGAGATCGCTTGTGTAACAAAGGAATGGTGGCTAAGGGTAAAGATGGGTTAACCTTTTCTGTAAGTATTTTACTGAACCCTATTAAATTTTTTTCTCTTACATTAGCAAGTTAATAAAGTAACGTTGGCGTTCAGCGACGGAGGTCATGTGTAGATCATCAAGGAGGACATCAGAAACAACAGAAGAAATGAGAATAAAGCATAGTAAGCAGAATATTCCTGTACACTGAACAACTTACTGTGAGTCTCCTATAATGACTCTAATTATTCGTATTGATAATGTCTTATATTTCTTCAAGACGTTTGTTTGCTCTGCTTCGAGTTCTAATTAGCGGAACTGGCAGTCGTTGTCCTGCCCAGAAAAGAAGTGTTACGTGAGTTGTAAATTGTGGAAGATTGCGGAGTACCAAACCTAGTTCATTAAAAAAAACTAACTACGCCTTAAAAGGCAACTGAGTTCTAACTTCTAAGAACCTACCTACTGTTAACATCGTCAAAACTATGTACACTTAGTTCGCAATAATAAATTTGGAATTGGATTTTTACAAAAACCTAAATATAAATTATTGGTATATGTTAATATTAATATTTAAGAAGTGGTACCAATACAAAAACATATCAATAATTTGATAATTCATTAAAAACACAATGAATTATCTGAAATAATACATGTAAAAAGTATGAATAAATCATATCTTTACGCCTGTTCTCGAAGATGTCAGTAATTAAGGCTTTCAAGGTTGAAAGCCTTATATATAATATATAAACTTTAATCAGGGGTGGTATAACGAAATCCGAAAAGACATACAAGTTATCGTCCAAGCGTGCAGACATCAACTTTCTCTATAATCTAGATAAAAACTATGTTTATAAGCTGGCTAAGAAGCTAGTTTGCTTCTACCAAGTGTTATGCTAATGAATATTAACTAGATCACCTCGTCAGCTAATAGATGAATATTTGTGTTTGCAAGGCCAAGGCAGGCCGACGAAGAATAGTTCTGTCAGTCAAGACATGTCCAAACATAGGGTTACATCATTGTTAACATAATATGCTAATGACATTATCATTATAAAAACGTAACTTAATTTTAGAAACTGAAGTATCTCTCAAACATAACTCAATTTGGCTCGATACACGCAAGTATGTTATTTATTCAAAATTATTTCGTTTAAATAAATGTACTCTCAAGGTGAAGGTAAATAAAACATTTTGTCGATATTAGTGTTAAAATAAAGTCAAAATAATATAGCCAGCCTAGCCAGTGTAGTATATCCAACAGAATCATCTTGCTAATATAAAAAACTTAATTAATTAGTCTCTTTAATCGCAGAGTACATGATATTAGATGGAACTTATTTATTTAGGGAAAACAAACAGATATACATTATGTCTTAATAATAAACATTACAAATACTTATGTATAAATGTGTAAATCACAACGTTATCCACATCCTATTTAAGAAAAAAAATATATATTGTCGACACCCTTGCGCCATCTCATGTTTCCAGCACAGCGGTTTGCTCTGGCGCTGCTGCTGCAGCTGCGGAGACCCTCAAGCGGCGAAAATATAATAACCTTATAGGTAATTATATTTTTGAGCCGTTTGGGGTCGAAACACTCGGGTCATGGGGTCCGAGTGCGCGTCTTCTTTTTAGTGACCTTGCTAAACGGTTAGTTGACGCTTCACGTGACCAAAAGGCTGGCCTGTTTTTCGGCCAAAGAATTAGCATTGCCATTCAACGTGGCAATGCCGCCAGCCTTTTGGGCACCCTACCAGTCGACAGCGATGAGGACGAATACTTTGATACATAATTTTTAGTTTAAATTTTTTATTTTTGTATATATTTATTTTTAAGAATTGTAAATAACCTTGTAAATAAAGAGATTTAAGTTTAGCAAGATTAGAATAAAAGTGGTGTGATAAATAAAAATAGAAAAAAAAAATAGTTTGAAACTAGCTTAAACGAGTGAATCTTATAAGCCTGCAAAAATAAAATAATCAATATATTTGCAACTTGCACTTTCAAACACCTAATTAGTCTATATTCGAGAATTAAGTTTTTGTAAGTGTCTGGTAGCATTTTATTTTATTTATTTATTTATTTATTATGTATTTATAAAATAAAACTTATATGCTAAAACATTGCCCCACAAAACCATTTACACGGTTTGTCTGTGGGTGTAATGAAGTTGCACAATTAATTAAACTTAAATACTAAATGGGTTCGTACATTATGGATGGATAGCTGTGTAATATAATACTAATATTGTAATATAATAATGTTTTACATTATAAACTAAGTAAATGTTGTTTTAATTTATTGGAGAATTTATATTTGTTTTTTATTTTTCTTACATCTGGAGGTAAACTATTAATTATATAAGGGATTCTTTTTTCAAGTGTTCTGTCCCCATAGTAGTTGCTTACTCTGGGGACTTCATACTTGCCTGTAGATATTGCCCTAGTTATTTGAATAGGGGTTTTTCATAGAGGCTGCTATATTTAATAGCCTTACATAATCTATGACAAATAATATACAATTACTTGTTTACTTCCTTGGTAATCGTTCCTTTAGGTCCAGGATCCTCATATCGTAGCTGTGTACCTACCTAAGTGTAATTAGTATATTGTACTGCGAATTACGTTAGTAGACTGTACAGAAATGATTCTATTAACCTTTTCAACTTACATAATAAATCCGTTTTTGGTTCACTCCGGTGACTTAGTAGTTTCACCGAAGAGTTTGTTGGTCTTGCACTACGTAGGTCATAACCTGAATAAGTGATTATAGTGGTGATGTTTTGTTATGTTTATCTTAACGGCATGTATTTGTTGCTATGCGTCTGTGCGCTAATCAGCCAAGCAAGTTAACGAGCGCGGTCATCGACTCCTCAAACTATGTACGTGGGGCAAAACACGCAAACAAATTAGGTCTGCACACGTATGAGTCACACTCAGACGACATTATGCTACGGCTGTTTACGTTATACATTCGTTAAACATCATTTGCTTAGATTGACGGTGGGCCCATCCCTTCATTAAATTGTCAGTCCGAGAAACACTAATTCAAACGAAAAAATAATAAATTTAAGATTAGAATAACATTCTTTTGTGCGATCGTGTTGTGCGAAAAGTAATAGGCGGAAGCGTACTACACACCATGATTCACCATCAGATGACATAATAAGTCTGATTCGCACCCAAGACTCACATTAAAATATACTAATGTAGTCCTAATGGTTTCTACAATACTTCACTTGTTGCACATTGCACGGTCGCGTCAATGAGAACAATCGCCGTAAGTACTAAGTACATACAATGATACAACATGCTACCGAGTACCGACTATTAAAATCTTTGTTTATTTCTCAGTTACACACAAATAATAATAAAATTTCACAATATTTATACGACCATGGTTCATTATTTGTATGGTGTCGTGATTGAGTTTTTTTTATTATAGATCAATATATCCGTAAATAAGATTGGGTCAGTCAACCTCCATTGGAATGCTGGAAGATGTTTAAATCATATAAGTGTATACAGCCTACAAGATATCTCTCTATTTAAGTTGAGGAATATGCTTAAAAAACGAAATTTAATTCAAGTATGTAACAAGACTTATATACAACCAGGCATTAAGTCCGCCTTGTTACATTTGTAAAAAGAATATAATAATAAATAAATAAATATAGCATCGATGCTAAAACGGTGTATGTTATGTATGTATGCTAAAACAGCTAAAGTCCTAGAAGTAGAACCACCACGCAATATCAATAATAACCATCAGAACGCAAGTTCACCGATACACAATAAATGTGACAGGTTGATAAGGAAAGCCCATTATTTTCACAATACTACATTATTGCTAAATTATTTATATTATAAATTCTTACACATTGGTTTATCTATTAGTAAAACTAACGCATCACATTACATTTATAAATATAATATACATAAATGTACAGTGTACACACTACTTATTTATTGAGTTGCAATTTATAAATTGCACGCAGCTGTGTAAAAAAGAATCGTTAGAAGGATTTTCAAGTGATTGTCTTTATATGATAATATTATTATGTCTGAGAGTGACGACGCGGACGGAAGCGCCACCGCGCCGTTAGTTTCTCTTTCACAGATTGATTTAAACAATTAAGACGAGATTAGTGTTCAGCGATCATTAAAGATTCACATAGCCACGAGAAACTACTAGTATAATGTCAATAGTGGCAGCTAGGTCGTCCGCGGCGCAAGGTAACTGAAGCCTTCAAGGTGGACTAGTGTAGTGCACTAAAACGATAGCAATAATTTCCACGTCTAGTTGTTATAGTAGTTTATATTATTATATAGTGTTATCAATCGCAGTGAAAGACTATGCATATGGTAAATCCTAGTGTGAAAATGAACGTAATACTGTTTATGATATACTATTTATCCGAGGTTAAAGCTAACCCTTACCATGAACTCTTCCAGCAGGACAGTTTACATTGTTAAAGCGAGACGCCGCATTAAGTGGACTGCATCGCACAAAACCCTAAAATACCCCATGTTTAAAGCATTTTGTTGACGAACCCCTGTAAATTATATAATTATGTTATACTTAAGGTCGTTACAAATAATCGTAATTGAGCAGGCTTTAATAAATCTGCTCAAATATTGAGATATTACTGTTTTAAGTAGGCCCTTTTTTTTTTCAAATTATTTGTAAAGCAGTCACACATGAATTATATGCCAAAAAAAGGTACTTAATTAAATTTTTATCATATTCTATCATATCCTGCCTGTCGTTTTTTTTTATTTCGTCTTAGTTCTTAAACTATTAACAAAAAACCTAAATCTTCACAACCGCCGCGTGAAGCACCCCCACTGCGCCTGTTGCGCATACATCAAAATCAATCAGTGTCCAGAGGACATTTCGGACGGATTATACGAGCGTTATTTTTAAAAATAAAATAGAAATAGTATTAAGTTCGAATGATTTTTCAATTGAACCATAATTTAAATATGTATAACAAATATAATTATTGGCTATTATACATATATAATATTTTATTATATGTATTATACATATATAAATATAATAAAATATTATTTTTCACTTTTGAGTTGGTGTTTGTGAAGGCAGTTTAATTTTTAATACGAATCAGACTATAAAGGTGCAGTTTTGAAGCTGCAAAAAATTTCGGGCTGTAATTATGTTATTGATTCTCGACCCGAATCAACAATAAAATTAGTAGGTAATTTTTTTTATATTTTTATTTTTTACATATTAGCCCTGCCATTTTTTAGCCGCGTATTATAATCCGTGATCCGAATTACACCTAGTACGCACTGCGAATAAAATTACGTAATATTATGTTTGTCACTTCGATGAAGTTCTCGGTTGAGAGTTGGGACGAATGTGTGTCTCAAATAAACAACAAAAGAAATACTTTACCTGATATTACGGCGGAGCGCGGCGGCTACGCCTATAAGATTCTTTCAATGTTACTGAATTACGAGAAAAACATCGCGCGATGAAATATCGCAGTGCGGACAAAGAGTTCATGGTAACGGGGCTGATGGGTTCTTCTATGTCATTATATTATGTCTGAGTATCTGACACACTTTATTGTTTTGTTATACAAGTAAATTATTATTTAAGTTATTATGAGAGACGAAGATTTAAAACACAATTTATATTGTTTTATCGCGAGATGATTCTATTTATTGTTTGATGAGTCCATAAATGATGGGAAATCTCAACGGCTATCACACACCGCTGCGGCCGCCCGGTGGGAAATGCGGAGAAAAGTAGCCAACGCGCGACCGTTTCAGCTGCTTAGGAAAGTCTTCAGACAAACAGAAATGTTGAAGACGGTGCCAAATCCGGCAAAAATTCATTAACTAATTTTGACAAAAAAGTACTTATGAGAATGCTATGCTATGAGAATAAGTGTTCTATTGATAGTTTCAATGCTAAAATTATTAACAAAGCGAACGCATAGAATTTGGCATCGACTTCAACTTCGCTTATGTAAAGTGAAGTGAATAAAATAGGTATTATTTTTCACTTTTGTGCGCAGTTCCGTTTTTAATTAACCTGCCCGATCTATCTTATATATAAATGGCAGTGTACATAGATAGTTATTTTCTATCTAGAAGATAAGAATTAATTGAAATGAAAATGCTGAGCTGCAGCCAGTTCATGATAATTGAGATCAAAACAAAAACAATCCCCGAAGGTAAACAAGTAGGTCTGAAAAATATCGTAAAGTCTGTCGGCACTGTTGGTAATGACGGTAACAAAACGAGCAAATGACCGGACTCCGAGGCTTTGGGCCATTTAAGAATGACGGACGACTGTTAAGTACAGTATGATAATATTTAAACTGCATTACGTATTAGTGACGTACGCGTCCTCTACACAAACAACATTGATAGCTTTGGCACCGGTCGCTGATACATCGCTATCTCTGACTTATTTTTGTAAACAACGCGTTTATATTCGGCATCCCGAATATCATACGATTCGTAGACTTTCTGCGTTGTTACAATTATATTTACCAGGCACTGATGTGTTCGAGACTTTATGTCACAAGATGTTAGGTTTAGGTATAATCCTTGGATCACGTCATTAAGTGAGTCGTAACAGGCGGCCAAGTACTGTGCACCAAGTAATAGGTCCGATTAATGGTAATAGGCTCGTCATATAAAAGACGGGGTTTATTACGAAAAACAAAATGTGGCGTGTACACATGCTCATCATAGACAGCCTCCTGATAAAAAACGACAACCCCTTTCGGGCATTACATGATTGATTGTATGTGTTAGTATAAGTCACCTATTGGAAAAAAAACCACAGATTTGAAAAAAAAATGTTAATACATACTGAAAATACATTTTTAACACAAGCAACATCAGAAGTACCATAAAATTGTATTGTCACCAAACTTAATTTAAGTATGCAAAATTTAAGGATGTCAAAAAATGGTTCTAATTTAAGTTGCAAGATTTGACCTAAACAACCTCACATACATACATAAATACATACAAACGTTGCAAGTTAAATAAAAGCTTGTAAAGAACAGCACAAGACCTCAATAAATATAAATGTTGGCGTAAACAAGTCAATTAAAGGCATCGGTTTAGCTTCGTTATTTACTTAGATTTTGAAATGTATAGTGGTGGACAGTTATAACTTTAGGCGCTGGTCATTGATCAGCTATAAAATAATAATTTTATTTTATTTTTTTATTTAATTTTATTTTATTTGGGATAATGTCTAATTAACTGAACTATTATAGGGTACTTGAGAAACTGCTCATAAATAAACGAGCTATCGGCCACTATGTACAATAATGTTCGCGATTAACATCATAGAATATTACTCTAAGATTAACTTAATATTACTTCACTCATGTTCATTAACGAGTAACCTAACCGTTCCCTGTGCCTGTGCCATAAATCGCGGTATTCGGAATAAAATAATTAGATGTGTTGCTCCCATAACTACAATACAATAGTTCTAACAAATATTATCTAATTCTAATTGTATCTTGTCATTATTCTCTCGCTTTCTAATTGTAGTTTGTATCCAATCACTATGCTCTGTTCTAACACTACAAAACTTTAAATATGCATAATTATGTATACTTAATTATTTTTAATACATAATTCTCGTTTGATTTTATAACGAATGTTATGTACACCTTCAATTTGTATGTATATAAGAACTTGTACTAAATTTGTTAACCGATATGTATATACATATAGTATAATTATATATATACTATACTGTTGGTGTATTCATTAAATAAATGAACGAGGATCATACGTACGTAGACAAAATATAAATAGGTACTGTTACTTGTATACATACATGTGCAATGTGCGTGTTGTCTGCATAGCTGGTAGGTGAGTTTTGTTCTAATGCAGTTTGGCTACTAACAAGTAACACATATTAAAATCCACGTTGGCCGCAACGTGACTACATATACAATGTTCTACCTACTGCACATAGTACACGTTAAACAATCAGACCACAACTACAAAAGGACCATCTCATAATATCGCAATAACATTAGAATGTACGGCTGAGCCAGCACTCAACGGTGTAAAGAATTTATCTACATAGCTTAGTACCAGTCAGTAATTGTATTTTTAGCCTTATCACCACCTACCTCTTTTCATTTCAGGTTACATTAGGTTACATTTAAATAAAATTGCCTGGCTGAGCTCTACAGATAAAGATTAAAACCTTAATTGTAATTTGATTATCAATTAGACTTGTGTGTCACCCACATAATTCAATTAGTTTAATAGGTATTAAAGGTAACATAATCAAATAACAATCTCAAAAATCGAATGGTAATCAGTTGACTTTAGTGAATTTCCCTTGTGGATATCAAATTAACGACTGCTAAGCACGAGGTCCTGGGTTTTTCCATTAGGTAATTCTCAGTAGTAGCACGGAGTCTGGATTTGTGCCCGGTTGATGGCAAAGCGCTATTATTTTATCAATATAGTGCACAAGTCCAGGAACTGATAATAATTTACGTCGTAAACTTTAATCCCACGCGTAATTTTGCATAATACTGTTTTAAATATAATGATTAATCATATTGCTTTTGCGCAATTATCAGCACTGGGTTAATAGGACATATAAACGTTATCTGATTATGTATGCGGTCATAAGGACGAGATTTGTCTACTGTGGCCTTTATATATAATCAGGTAAATACTAAGAGGTATAATGGTTTATTTTATTTATAAGAGACAAAAAGCAGTTATATGTATGTTACAATATTAAAACTAGCTTAAATATAATAGTAAAAGAACGCATAACCCACACTATTGTCCACGGAATGATAAAGAGTTTGAGAGAAATAAGGTAACAGACGGGTTACAAAGACGGATAGGACAAAAACCCTGATGGGGTACTATCTGCTCGCCGCTCAGAATCTAAATTAATAATAATAATAATTTTATTTATTTCTCTCAAAAAGTACATTACAGTTCAATAAATTATATACAATATGGAATGGAATATGGTATATGAGAATACGTGCATTTGTTTCATGCAAATTTAACAGTTTATCGTGGCATATTTTTATTTATTTATTCGGATTAGGCGGTCAATATTTATATCGGGTTGACATGTTGTTATGGGTTCATCTGTTTTATATGCCAAACCAATGGTTTTTTCCTTTGTTTTTTATAAAAAACGTCTCCCCACACTAGGAATTTCTCTTCTCGTCCTATCCTATCGTAGGCGCGTTTCAAAAACATGAAATATCACATACACAAACACCCAGACTCGGGACAATCATCTGCCGATCGCACAATTATTTTGTTCCGTGCGGGAATAGAACGCGCCTTAGCGCAGTTCAATCGCTTAGCCACTACGCCAATCAGGTTTCGATTTTCATTAAAGGAATTTCCGTACAGCCCGACAGCCCGTCCGAGATCGCAAGCATAATATTTCAAGTTGAACGCCTCGCCATGGCATGTCGTAGCCAGACAACAAAACAAGGCTATTGAATATTTCTTATATTATACTTGTATCGATTATTTAATAACACATTGTTATGTCGGAAACAGAACACACTTCAAATCACCACGAGCATGTACAATGTAATACATGGGTATATTCTTCAGGGCAACGTTGTTACCCGTTAGTATGCATGCTTCAGAACGTGTGTGATCTAAAAAGTGTAGATCAAGTAATTCTTGCAAAAATAATCTAGGATTTGACAGGCTGTGATAACCTCAAGCAGCTTAGATTAAGCAATATTAACAGTGACGATGAATCAGATCCGGAAAGGGCCGAACATAACGACGACCGGAGTCATAGATGAGTGATGTAAACAGCATCGGGCCAGCGACGCCGCCTTTGGGTACGCTTTTTTGTACCCAACTATTTACCTGAAACTTTATGTTTGCCGAAATGCTGGCATACGACCCAGGCAAAGGTATGTCGTGCTCAAATATTAAGCATAGGTTGGTACTTAGAATTAAAACAACTTACAATACTACTGACAGACGAATTTAATAGTCTTCGTTCGTCGATGATACAACAACATAGAAATATTGCGATAGCGAGTTGTTTCGGATGAGGCCATTGAGGCGAGAAATATAGGACACGGTTGATGGGATTATACTTATAACATTTAAATCTACTCTAGATGACTGCCTTCCTGTTTCGTATGTTACTATCAGACCCGCACCACGCGTATATGAATGATTTAAATGGTGCGTGTTGGATCTGTTTGTCTGCGCTAATTGCCTCGATAGAAGGTCACGCATGCTCAGATCTCTTTTGTTTAGCATTCCAGACGATCTGGTATTGATAAATGATAATTACAATTAAGTATTCCGTTTTATTCATATTTAATCTTACCGATGCTTACGACAACTTTTAAAATAATAAGTTACTATAAATATTGCCGAATGCAGTTCCTTCGAACTTTTGCTGCATGCAGAATGCAGTCAGCGAGTATAAATAGCAAGCTCGAAGCTACATGCAGCATCCAGCTTCTGAATCAAACTCGCCAAGCTCTGTGGGTTGGCAGTTTGTACATGTTGTATATATATAATATACAATATACTATGTAGGTCTTTTTTGCCATTTAATTGTGTTTATAACTAATAGATATATACATTGATTTCAATTAATGCTCTTACAGTACTAACAGCATTTTGTTTTACTTACCCGTTCTTAGGTACCGACCAACCTACCTGTACAATAGTTCTATTACACCTATGTACATGATACCTGTATCGAATAGAATTATTGTAAAGATAGTTAGGTTAAATAAATCTGAAATCAAAGTAAGCTAATATTTCCGACTACCTTAGCTGGCATCTTGACACGGTTCTACACCAGGTTCAGAGCTATAGGTATAGATGTAACCTACACTTCCTTTAGAAGGTACTTTTCTAATTTCTGTAACAAAAGTTCTACTAACCAGTAGAACTTTAGTTAGTTTAACAGTTTTTGATACGACTACTAATCTAACACCTAGCCAATCTGCAGCTAAGTCTATCCGACATACTTGTGTATGTCACGCTTGAATGTTTATTTATAGATCGTGTTTATTTATTATACGAGGGTCAAACTGAAAGTTCTTAGAAAATCAAAAACTGATTACATTAGCCAGTTATTAGTTTTATTATATCTTTTCAAAATATTGTCCATTCACGTCAATACACCGCTGCATGCGATGGAACCACTGGGAAAAGCACTTTGCCCACTCGTCTTTAGGGTTCTCTTCAATGGCATCGCGATACGCAGCCACCGCTTCTTCAGCATTCATAAACCGCTTTCCTTTAAGTTTTTCTTTAATTTTTGGAAATAAATAAAAATCACAAGGGGCGAGGTCGGGGCTATACGGCGGGTGACCCAGTAATTCAACGTTTGATGTCGCCAAATAGTCGATCGTTCGCTTAGCGGTGTGCGACGAGGCGTTGTCGTGGTGAAGGAGGATCCTACTGCGAGGTCGTTTCTCTCGAACTTTTTCCAAGACAAGTGGCAAACAATTGGTAGTGTATCATTCTGCAGAAACTGTTTTTTGATCCTCTAACACAATTGTTGCGAAATGACCTATCCTTCCAAAGAACGAGGCCACCATTTTTTGTCCCGCACTTCGATCTCTCTTCACTTTAGTTGGCAACCTTTCGAAAGGAAACACCCACTGAGCAGATTGTCTTTTGGTTTCAGGATCATAACAGTAAATCCAGCTTTCGTCACCTGTTAGTATGTCGAACACAGCATTTGAGTCACCTCCTGAGCCTCAGTCAAATTATGAGGTATCCACCGGGCGCAAAGCTTCCTGACTGCTAAATGTTCGTGGAGGATTTTGTGCACTTGACTCATACCGATGCCTAAGCTTGTCCGAATCTGCTGATAGGTCACTCTTTTGTCAGTCTCTATCATACGCCGCACAACACAGATGTTATCTTCAGTCGTCGCCGTAGAAGGCCGTCCCTCACATAAATCATCAGTGAGATTAGTGCGACCACGTTTAAACTCATTAAACCAGTTGTAAACTGTCGCACGAGATGGGGCTTCATCGTGAAAGGCCAATCGTAGTCTATCATAACTTTCTTGTTGACTTAAATGACATCGAAAGTCATAAAAAATCATTGCACGAAAATTTTCTCGTGTTAAATTCATGTTGACGTGACACAGCCATTTTCAATTTGCCGCCAAATCGTAAAACAAATGACAAATTAATGAAATATATACTCAGTAATATTGGCAAAGAGTTCTATTTTCAAATTTTAGAATTATTTTTTTATTATATTGTTTATAAGTGGCCAGTTCTAAGAACTTTCAGTTTGACCCTCGTAACTGATCGTTTGTGTTTAGATTCGTAAGACAAGAGTGTGGGTGTAAGGTTTAGCGGAGAACCTGAATATTAACTTTCACCAGAGATACGCGCTTTTGCATCTACAAATAAGTCAGCTTTGAAAGTTCACCGCGTTGAGCGCTGGCGTCAGGCGTGTTGCAAATATATTTCTTTAGTTTTAAACTGAAATAAAAAAACTAGTATTCAGTTTACTTCAAGGGTTAATATTCGATAAAATGTTTAAGTAAATGATAAATGATTTTATTTATGCCAATAGGTTTACAGGTAACACGTCAATCTTTTTTAAAGACTAGATGGAGTCGGCATTTCCTAATTGACTACCTCTGAGAAGAAATGCCAAAACAAACTTAGGGGTCAAGGTCTCTTTTCATGTCCAGATAAGTATGATAAAATTATGCGAGAAAAGTGTAGGTGGCCTGAGATGTGGTATTTTGAGTAAGGAACCACAGCGAGTTTGTATCGGCATGTCCTGACAGACGCCCCGTCTCGTCCCATCTGTTGTTTAGGTAGACTGTATAAAAAACAAGGTTTAATTAAATACAAGGTTTTACCAATTTAAAGAAACTATATGACTCTTTGTGTCATTTTTGCATGTTGCCCATGCTAAGCTTAAATCTAAATTGATAAAGGAAACTTGAAAAATGATGGACACGAGCGGGACTCGAACCCGCGACTTTCACCGTACCGTAGCGTGTCTATCATTTTTCAAGTTTCCTTTATCAATTTAGATTAAAGAAACTACTAAGTATCTCAAAGAAGTTCATACTGGAATGAGGTTTGTGATGGTGAACAGCCCCCTTAGACAAGTGGCATGTGTGTGGCAAGTGTACACGAACGCTAGAATAATAGAACGGCGAATGTATGGGATTGACATAATTATACAACTAATTCCTCAAACCATTATGTCAACTGCATACATTCCTTTATTTTATTATTCAACATTGGCTGGTGTATTACTTAAAGAAACAAGAGCAGCCCTTGTACAAAGACACTGTTGTTATTTAAGATAGAAGCAGCAAAAGTTATCAAAATAAATAAGTGTAGTTTTAAATTAAAAAGCATTTAGTAACAATTTTATAAACTTTTTTTAATAATTTATTTTGATTTCTCGAGTTCTCAACAATTTTTCTCGTCTCCATTTCTCGAGATTTTTTTAGTCTGGAAATATCAAGCAGTAACCCTAAACTGTACTGATATGGTTAGGTAATGTCTAAGCTGGATATTAACAAATTAAATTATTAATAGTGAAAACATTATTACAATTCGACCTGACCAGAACAAATTCACAATTATATTTTGTTTATCACTGATATAAATTTCAAATTAGATTTATTCTGGTGCAAGATACAAATGAATAAAATAAACAACTTGTAACACAATAATATCTTAGTTTCCTTATTTGACTGTCACAAGCCATGACTAGATAATTAGAAAAGATAAGATATTAGTAAAAAATATACAGAACTAATATACTCGAAATATGGTGCCATGACTGTTCTAATTGATAACATAAACTGTTATTATTTCATAGATATGATGTTATGAATACAAGAAACAGCTGAAAGGAAATTTCAAAGTTCTTAGAATAGAATAGAATATTTATTTGCGTAAAACATGGTATACAATGGTGTTAAATAAATACAAATTATGGCACAAACATGTTTAGCAGGAGAGCATGATAAACACAGACAGCGTACTCACCCACATACAAAGCGGTTCCTGCATCATGAAGGTCATTACATCTACGAACTGTTCCGTGACATTCCTGGTGCCATTGGCCATCACCGGCGCCGGCACCGGCCTCTGCTCGCCTTCACCCAGCTCCATCGCGTCCTGCCGACCTAGCGTCGCGTTCATTCGCCAGTTCGGATCACTAGTCACACTCAGAGCGTAATAAACAGCGATCGAAAGCAGCAAAACACTTCCCGCGGTGTAAACCTTGAGATTCGGCAAGGGCAACCTGTCTACGAGTGTCGCAGGCATGATGGACGCACGATTGTACACTATCGCGGCAAATAAACACTTAAACTACACCACAATTTAGAACTTAATGACATTGGATTGTTTTATAACGCAGTTTTATCAAAATATATAGACACGACTCATCAAACACACTACTACAACTGATATACTGGGTTACCACTTAAGTGAAATGGCGTTTACCTTTACTCGTGATTAATTGAGTACAGTAGTAAGAAAAAACTAAAAAAATGTCATGCTGTTTTCTTCGAAATTGTTTTAAATATTCCATTTATAATAATATTTTTACAGCAAATTAACCAACCCAGCAACTAAGGTAACAAAAATGATACGATTTAGGTAGAATCAAACTGGTACCACGTACGCAACATACGCAATTCATTATGATAACTTAACACTAGATTTTGTATGAAAATCAATACATTTGAAACAACGTTTCACAGGACAAGTATGTGTCACGTTCTAAAAAACGTATTACATTGTGCTTCGAAAATGGCTTTTTATTATTCGTATTTATATTAGTAGTATATAATATAAATACTACTAATATAAAATAATATTATGTGATAAAATATGCTGTTTAAATAATAATTTAAAACCGATGAGTATTTTTTTAAAGCTTGTGTGGTATCACTGAAGTTCTTATCGTTCTGAAATATCATAATTGACTATTTAAATAATTCTTTATAACAGAGGTTATTAGTTTATAAAATGATAAAACTGATTTCATATTTTAGTAATAATATAGTGCGTAAAATTATATATAGTTGGATGAAGTGTATTTTTTATTTGAATTTGTACATGAAAAATATCGTGATTCCTGCACGTTATCGGTGAACTTTATTGTCAAAACTGACGTTATCAGCTGATAGTACGCGTAAAATAGAACAGGATTTTGAACATTTCATTTCATCTATCCTTTTCAGTCTTACGGCTTTGGATAGAGATATAAGGTGGCATCCTTAGAATAGCTTAATATTTTTTGTACAACTTGATTTCATTGATGTATTTTGCTGTTTAGTAAAAAATATAAATTATAATATTATAGGGTGTTATTTCATGATGTCTGAAAGGGATTATGCTCCTTTGAGCATAGCCTGCGTCCGTGGGCTATGCGACAAAATATACGACAAGAGAAAATTTGCTGGAGTCGAAATAGAGAAGTAAGTGCTATTTACCTGCATTTAAACCACCCATTTTTGTTATGCATAAATCCCAGAAATTTTAATTAACAAAGTATTTTCTTGGCCGACTTATTTGCAATTATGAAATTATAACATCGGCATTCACTGGCATATATGCAACAAAAATGTACCGGAATATTGTGTTTATTTGTTATCCATATTATTTAGACCGCAGCACTGTAATAAAGATGCCTATCCCAACATGACAAGTGATAATGATGTAGTACCTCTCCTGGCACAATTGTTTCATAATGTTGTACTTACTCATGTTTACTTATGTGTACAGTCTGCAGTACTGTGAAGATTACATGTAAGTAAAGCAGCTAGTAAACTTTTAGTATTATTGGTCCACAATAAAGACTAGATTAACATGACTACAGTATAATGTATGATCATCATTACAACTGTTTTCCCTAATAGAGTAGGTAGAGACATGCCATATTTTGTGAGAGAATACCTGAGAAACTATACCTATGAGTTGTGCATATAAATCTAGTTAGTTACCTTGTGTGGCACTATAATACTCAACTCACTCCCCCACAGGATGGTGAAAGACTTCAGCGATGCTAAGAACACTAGTCAGATCAAGAGGCTGATACGGGTGTTAGGCCAGGACCTGATGTCCTCCACCAACCCTAATGTTAAGAATGGAGCCCTCATGGGATTGTCATCTGTAGCTGTGGGGCTCGGAAAGGTCAGTGCTGCATTTTGTGAGGTAGGCAGTATTACATACTAGCTGAGCCTTGTGGTGTTACCTTTTACATTTTTACAGAATAAAAAGTACCCGTTAATGTGTTAATCCAGGGTCGGTCTAGCCGTTTGAGCATGAAGAGGTAACAAACATGTAAACACACTCACTAATTTTCACCTTTATCATATAAGTGTGATTAGTACATAATATATCCTTTCCCTGATTTGCAGACACAGTAATAAAACAATGGCCACACGTCTTTTATAGGTGCCATGCCGAGATGAAGCATTAAGCTATAATAATAATATATATAACCCCTCATCTTGTTACGTCACTTATTAATTTTACAATTTGTCTTTAATTTTTAATTTATAATAATTATACAATATTTTATACACCTATACCTATATAAATTGCTGGATTCAAACATTAAAACCTACAAAACCTACAAATTAGATAAACTAAAGAAAATAATAAATAGCAAAAAACAAATAACATGTCATACAATCTGTTTTTCTGTCATGTCAACCTGTCAAACAAGATTTTTTTTAAGTGATGATTACGAGGAGCCAAGCCAGAAAACATACCACACGCCCACCATCTCCGGACTCGTTGCTCAGCTCCGCCTCGCAGCCGTTGAATCGGACATCTACAGCAAGTGATGTTATTCCGGCTGCAGTTGCGTCGAGCTCGAGTGACGAGTACTTCTCACCGCCGACGAGCCCACCACGTCGGCGAGGAAGAGGCCGACCGCCGGCCAGTTTGGGACCCCGAGGCCAACCGGCTTCTGAAAGGGTTCCCGCTGCCGGTGGGAGTGTGCAGCGCATGCGATGGACACATGCAATGAACGTCAACGTCATGCGCGCATACTTTGGGGCTACAGACGGAGGAACTAACTTGACTACGTACCGTAGTCGAATACTTCCTTTGTTTCAGGCTCTTGAACCAGCCGTCAACGTAACGACACAGCGACTATCGGATCAGGTACGAGCCATCCAACGATGTCACTTGTTGAGTGATGCCGTACTTGAAACGCTTCGTTCTGAGAGGCAGAATAGCCGTATTATACCTACCTCGTCGCAAACTGTACAACACCATCAGCGACAAGAAGATGAGGGGGATGATAGGGCTATTACTGTAAGTACCCAGTGCAGTGAACAACTAAAGAGCACTCTGGAATGTGTGCTTCGGGAATATCGGTCGACAACACCCGAACTTAGACCGCGTTTACCGCGTTTGCCTATGCACAATAGAAATAGGGCGCTTGTGTGCGCTCTGGATTCCCTGCTACCAATCTATTTTGATAGCAGTGAAGATCTCGACGATACACATTCGATCATGTACTGCGCGGCTGTTGCGGCATGTCGAGTAGCTAACATAAAGTTTCCAACGACTAGAACTACTCGACCATCTAATGCCTCTCCAGCCTGGCAGTGCAGGATCGAACGTCGTATTGGTGAGACCAGAGCGCTCATTGGCAAGCTTGTTGCTTTTAGGGACGGCAATACTCGCCCTAGGGTCATGCGTTTTGTGAGGCGAGCATTCTCGGGGATTGATATCAATCCCCTAGAATATTTGTCTCGAGTCACAGAACGCATTGACTTCCTAAAACAGAAAATTTGTGCATGGGCAAACCGTATTCGTAGGTATAAGCGGCGAGTGGACCGATACTCCCAGAACCGCTTATTCCAGAGAGACCAAAAATGGGTATATAGAAACTGGGAACGACCGGATAATGGTGTGGTTGACGTGCACTTACCAGATGATAATACTACTAATGACTTTTGGCGTAGCATCTGGTCGGTGCCCGTCAACCACATTGAAGGGGATTGGATTGAGGACGTCGAACAATCATGTGAATTACTACCAACAATGCCTGAAATCACCATTACCATCCATGATGTAGCCAGTGCAGTCCGTCTGATGTCAAACTGGAAGTCTCCTGGACCAGACGGATTGCACAATTTCTGGCTTAAATGGCTACGTAGTTCACATGGTTGCCTGGCGTCTCAGTTTCAATTGGCCTTAGAATCTGGGTCGTTACCAGAGTTTCTAACGACAGGAGTTACCCATCTGCTCCACAAGTCAGGTAGTATCACGGATCCCAAAAATTATAGGCCGATCACTTGTCTGCCTACTATATATAAGCTTCTTACATCCATTTTGAAGACAAAAATTTGTCAACATATTGACAGTAACAACATCATGAATGTCGCTCAAAATGGATGTAGGAAGGGATCACGTGGTACTAAGGAGCTGCTCTTGATTGACATGACCATTAACAGACAGGTCAGACGTAATCGTAAGGATTTGTCGGCATGCTGGATAGACTACAAGAAGGCGTATGATTCCGTGCCCCATACATGGCTCATGAGGGTGCTGGAGTTGTATAAAATTGATGCAACTCTACGCGCCTTCTTGATGTCGTGTATGGGACAATGGAAGACAATACTTCAATATCCTGGATGCCGGCAAACCCGCGAATACGGCGACCCTATCAGGATAAAACGTGGGATATTCCAGGGTGACAGTTTGAGCCCACTGTGGTTTTGCCTAGCCTTGAACCCCCTGAGTACATTACTAGAGAGCTCAAGGCTGGGTTATCGGTTGAAAAGAGGAGGTCAGGTAATATCTCACCTTTTTTACATGGATGACCTGAAACTGTTTGCGTCAGGTAGTCTACAGCTGATGGATCTACTAAAAATCACTGAAAGCTTTAGTAGATCCATCAGAATGGAATTTGGCGCAGATAAATGTGCACTCATCCATGTAAAACGAGGAGAGGTTGTGGAATCTGAAGGAACACAGCTGTCAGATTCCACATACCTTAAAGCCCTCTCTTCAACCGAGACCTACAAATATTTGGGTATATCGGAATCATTAGGTATAAAAGAGACTGACATGAAACAACTGTTCAAGGAACGTTTTTATGGCCGCTTGAAAAAAGTGCTTAAAAGCCTTCTTTCAGGTGGAAATAAAGTGCGTGCCTTTAATAGTTGGGTCATGCCAGTCTTGATGTACTCTTTCGGTATACTCAAATGGACTCAGACAGAGTTAGACACCATGGATAGGAAGGTCCGAACAATGCTTACTGCATATCGAATGCATCACCCACGGTCTTCCGTGATGAGGTTGTACATCCCGCGAAAATGTGGGGGTCGGGGTTTTTTAAACGCTAAGACCCTCCATAATCGTGAGGTGTGCAACCTCCGGGAATACTTTTTAAAGATTGACGTGGGGATGCATCGAAATGTAGTTGCAGTTGATAAGGGCCTTACCCCGTTATCCTTGTCTAAAGAGAACTGGCGCAAACCTGCAGTACTAGATACAGATGATCGCAGGGAGGTATGGCAGAGCAAGGAGCTACACGGACGGTTCTACAAGGCTCTTCATGGACCCGATGTAGACCTTCTATCGTCCGTCTCTTGGCTACGCTTCGGTGATCTCTTTGGAGAAACCGAAGGGTTTGTTTGTGCAATTATGGACGAAGTTATCATGACGAATAATTACCGGAAATATATAATTAAGGATGGCACGGTTGACATATGTCGGGCATGTCACCGGCCGGGTGAATCCCTAAGACATATTATCTCTGGTTGTTCTCATCTTGCTAACGGCGAATACTTGCACAGACATAACCAAGTGGCCAGGATTATACATCAGCAACTTGCTCTGAAATATGACCTTGTAGAATCAGAGTTACCGTACTATAGGTATGTGCCCGACCCAGTTCTTGAAAATAGTCATGTCACACTGTACTGGGATCGATCTATCATTACTGACAGGACTATTGTTGCCAATAAGCCTGATATAGTGGTGATAGATCGATTGGAACGACGCGCAGTGATTGTCGATATCACTATCCCGCATGACGAGAATCTCGTGAAAGCTGAAAAGGATAAACAGATTAAATATCTGGATTTAGCGCACGAGATTGTCGACATGTGGGAGGTGGACTCGGCAATCATTGTGCCGATAGTTGTTACAGTCAATGGCCTAATGGCCAAGAGCCTCGACCAACATCTTCGGAGGCTCGCGTTAGGCGGCTGGGTTAAGGGCTTGATGCAAAAGGCGGTACTTCTTGACACGGCGCGTATAGTCAGGAGGTTCCTCTCTTTGGAGTCCTAACCACCGGCAGCTAGGACCTGTTCCCGATGCCGGTTGGCGACTATATTTTATATTTTTAAATTTTGTATTTTTTATATTATTTAAAAATGTAAAGTGTAAGATAATATCAATAAATAAAGGATATATATATAATAATAATAATATATATATAATAATAATAATATATTATTTTATTATTATATAATTTGTTTGTTTGTTTACTTGAACGCGCTAATCTCAGGAACTACTGGTCCGATTTGAAAATTTATTTCGGTGTTAGATAGCCCGTTTATCGAGGAAGGCTATAGGCTATATATCATCACGCTACGGTCAATAGGAGCGGAGCACCAATGAAGAATGTTTCAAAATCGGGTTGTATTTTCCATTTGATAGCTTCCCCTGCGTGCGCTGCGTAAACGGTTTAGGATTCGCCAAAATCATGTACGACAGAATTGTTCTAATTTGCATTATCACCGTCCAATTTTTGCGTTAGTGTTACAAAATACTATATTATTATAGTCAATGTCATATTATAGTTAAGACATACATATATTGTGTCACTTAGTCCTGGTGAGAAAACAATCATAGAATACTATTGCTGTTTCCGAATATCCACGCGGACGGAGTCGCGGGCACAGCTAGTTAAGCTATAGATAATAGATAAATGATAATATAGGGTGCAACTAAAACAAATAAAAGTGGTATTGCTGGTTGCACTACTTATTGTATATATGGAGTTTACTATATAATTTTCGTCAATGTTATACATTTTATTTATAATATATTATAGGCTGGTTTTACTCACGTCAATATTCGAGTATATTGCCACATGTCCAATAATTTATCGGCTAAAATTTGCACCAACTGGGTCCGACAAAATATATGGCGTCATCGCAGCAGACCCAGACGACGGTGGCATGACGAGCTGCTTGCATACAGGAGAGACTGGTCCACTTTAGCACACAACCAAATAAAGTGGAAGAATGAAAGAGAGGCCTACTAATTTTGGACTTGAACTGAGCCATTATTCATGAGCAAGTGACGCTGTAGGGTCAGCTGGAGTTGTTAAAAAAAATGTCATGTTAATACCCACTTTTAAGTCTTAGGCGTTAAAGGTGAGGCTAATTATTTTCGCCTGGCACACTGCTTAAGAATCATTTTCACATTTATTATGCCAGATTTTGATGCTTGTCATAATTAGTTCTTAATCTGTAGAGATAAAAATAAATAATAACTCCTTAACAGGATAGTATAGACTACCTTTCGGAGTTAGTGCACCCCATCGTGGCGTGCTTCAGCGAGAGCGAGTCGCGCGTGCGCTACCAGGCGGCGGAGGCGCTGTTCAACGTGCTGAAGATAGCGCGCGGCGCGGCGCTGGCGCACTTCCCGCTCGTGTTCGACGCCCTGGCGCGCCTGGCCGCCGACCCCGAGCCGCAGGTCAAGCAGGGCGCCGAGCTGCTCGACCGCCTCGTCAAGGTACCAGCCCTCTGTTAGCCAACTCTCCAAAACTTCAGACATGCTAATAAAGTCATTACCGATCCATGCACGATCAGATCGAGACTGGGGTTTGAAGCCCGAAGATCTTTTAGCGCGGAGTGTGCCTAGTATAGGCGATTTGGCAGTTCTTATTAGGCATAAACACAGATCACACGGAGAACGAAACTAAGTTCGTTTAACCTCGCTCATGTAGCTACTTCATATTTTCATACAATCTGTTACTGTCAATTGAAAACTACTTGGAACAGCAGGAAAACTTACAAACATCAAAAGTTAGTTAAACGATTTCGTAGTGTATGTTGTGGCTAACTACTTAAATGCGATAAAAAAACCATTATCGTAAGAATGATTTACTCCTGGTATTTACTTGGTGGCAGACACTGCCCTTGCTTCACTTCGACGATAAATAAATAATCACAAACAAGTTACTATACTCCACATCATAATATATATTATCGCGTAGGGTTCTGTACTTAAAATTGAAATTAAATGAGTAAGACAATTAATTAGTTTAAGTTTACATATTAAATGTCATCTGGTCAAACGCCCGGTTTCGGCGAAATATGAACTTGTGAACGATACTATAGACAATTAAAATAATTATTTCACTGTTATATCAATATTGCAATGTAAGTAAAAGTAACAATATTGTTCTCTATTATTAATTAACAAAAATTAAAGTATGTAAAAACCAGTTTCTTCAGTAAAAATCGAACTAACGAATCCACAAAACAAACCCAACACGAAAGTGAAAGAACTTAAGTAATTTTAATAGAAATTCCTTTATCAATTTAGATCCATATTTCTTTTAATAGATATATTTTTTATTGAGCAGTTGTGTTATCTGGTTTCGCATTTCCTTTAAGATTAAAGTTTTCAAAGAGCCTCTGCGTGTTAGACCTGTAGCCCCACGTCAGCCTTTTAAAAGTATCTTCTGCAGGGTTTATATCTTTTTATAAGTACTACGTATATATATCTATATATATATACATACATACTTAGTTATATATGGTATTTTAAACGAATGCTTAAAATTGCGCGATTAATTAATTGCAAGACGGACCTCTAATGTTTGCATCGTGACGCGCGCTTAGTTAGCACTAAGTATTATTAGTTTACTTTAGGTACCAAATGTATGTAATTGTTAGTATCAAATCTGTATAGTTACTTTATGTTTTTATTTATGTTCAAAATACTCTTACATAAGTTAGGCATACGTTTATAATTAAGGGTATTATCTTTTTTTCTATACTAAAATGTTTTACCACAATTTTTCCACCAGGATATAGTGACAGAGAGCCAGACGTTCGACTTAGCGGCGTTCATTCCAATGTTGCGCGAGCGCATCTACACGCGCAACGCCTTCGCTCGGCAGTTTATCGTCTCATGGGTGTCCGTGTTGGACGCGGTGCCTGACATCGACCTGATCGTGCACCTGCCTGAACTGCTAGATGGACTGTTCAAGATGCTAGACGATGCTAACTCAGAAATAAGAAGAATGTGAGAACAGTCATTTGCATAATTTACCCACTAACACTAACTGGGTTATTCGCTTCACTGATATTATGCTACCTTATTTAGTTATAATTACCAATATATTTTGGTGTTTGTCTTATAGGTGTGACGTGCAGTTGAATGAATTCCTGAGGAGCATTAAGAAGGACCCCTCGAGGGTGGACTTCCAAGCTATGATCAACATCCTGATCACGCACGCGCAGTCGCCTGAGGAGATGTTACAGGTTCTTGCCATAATTTTTTGCTGTTGATTTACTGATTCAAAATGCGAGATGGATGAATATTTATATGATCAATATTTTTTTGTGTGTTAGACTTAGTGACGAAATAGAAACTACTTTTAGCGGTTAGCTTTTTACGGTTAGCCATTATAGAAAGGTCTATAGTGGCTAACCACTATAGACGTTTTTGCAGTACAACTTATGGATACATTTTGAACTGACACAATTGATAAAATTATCCTACATGTAGTGCTATATTTCGGGGTCAAGTCACGTCGACTGTCTCGTTGGTCTAGTGGTTGCCAAGCGCGACTGCTTAGCATGAGGACCTGGGTTCGATTCCTGGGTCGGATGAATGTGTTATTGGGTTTTTCTATGAGATAATTCTCGGTAGCAGCATGAAGTCAGGATTTGTGCCCGGTTGATTGTAATAGGTTCGCCCTCTATTACGTATACCTGGCAAAATGAGGGTGTACTATAGGTACACCTCTGCATACTCTATGAAGAATACTGGCATGATTATGTTATGTCGGCTTCGGTTTGAAGGAATGCTTGATTGACGTTCCCATGTCGTCCAGCTGACGGCCATAACGTGGATCAAGGAGTTCGTGGAGCTGGCGGGCGCGGCCATGCTGCCGTTCGCGTCCGGCATCCTGTGCGCCGTGCTGCCCTGCCTCGCCTACTCCGACGAGCCTCGGAAGAGTATCCTTTGCTACTGTACTGGCGTTGTCAACCAACTGCGTTGGTCCAGTTATTCGCTTACGCCGTGACACCCTTAGCCCCTTAGTTATAATAAATAACAGTTTAAAAAAACTAAAAAACACGCTTTTTATCGAAAACCGAACTAAAAAATAGAAAATATATGTATAACTATTGACACCATGCACCCCACGCTTTTTTTTAAATAAAATAGTTTTTGTTTTTTATTCACACTATTATTAATTTATATTTATTGAAATTTTTAACACTATTCTTAATTTAAATTTATTAAACCTTTTTTTCTATTTTTTAGTTCGGTTTTCGATAAAAAGCGTGTTTTTTAGTTTTTTTAAACTGTTATTTATTTTTTACTTTTTAGTTTGGTTTATTTATAAAAGCGTGATTTTTTAGTTTTTTAAAACTATTATTTGTTTTGTAGAATTAAAATTCTCCTTAGTATTAAAAAAAAATGTTAATATTGTGGTGTCGTAGGTATGCAAATAAAACTCAGTTGTCAAATTACCACGATAATGCTCACTAACCAGATAGCTTAACTGCCCCGAAACTTTACCGTAGCGACTAGCGGCTTAGCAGAGGGCGTTGGAGTCGGGACACGCGCGCGACGCTTAGCTACCGCGGAACTTTACCGTAGCGACTAGCGGCTTAGCAGAGGGCGTTTGTGTTGCGGGCTGTAATTATGCTATTTTTATTAATTAATACTTTTTATTAATTATATTATTAAATAATTTTATCAAATTAGTGTATTGTCATCGGTCCTCGATAAATCTACAAAGTTTGAACGAAATCTAGCCGTTTAAAGTGGGTCAAAATCGCGCCCAAAGAAGTCGGTTACAAATATACAAACATACATACATACATACAAAGAAGAAAAAGCGTGTAAAAATTGTCAGTGTTGAACAATTGAATAAATTATACCCGTCACTGTCGTTTGCATGTCACAGAATTGAGTTGTCAATTGACTTAAGAAGTAGTTATCTTAAAACACATTTTAGCATCGTTTGTAAGTGAGGGGGATTATGTTTAAAAATCCAGTTTTTAAATTAGTCATTTTCGCAATGTCAGACCATAGTACGATAACATGAAGATTAATTATATTACCTTTAAACTTATATAACCTTGAAACTGTTAACAAATTATTATACAATTAAATTTATTAAACGAGATGTTAAATTACACAAATATCAATCCTAATATGTAGGTACTTATAAGGTCCTTATCAGCAACCAGGCATCCGCGAGACGGCAGCCACTGTTAATTTCCAGCTCACCAAGCTAGTGGTATCTGAACACTCCGCGGCCGGGGAGGACGAGGCCCGGCCGGGTGGGGAGGGCGAGGCCCGGCCGGGTGGGGAGGGCGAGGCCCCCGAGTCCCGGGCGGGCGGGGAGGGTGAGGCCCTCCGGCTGGACCTGGACGCAGTGGTGGCCATCCTGAAGCAGCTGCTGCACCACAGCTCCGTGCACACCAAGGTGGCCGCGCTCGACTGGATACTCCACCTCTACAATAAGTTGCCCAGCGAGGTAAGGATTCTTACATTTTATATGATTCTCCTCAGCTTCTAGGTGTTCCCAAGCTATCCTTGGCAACTTGTAACTTACATAATATATGTATAGTTCCGATAAATATAAAAATAATTTTAAAGTTCAAGGCATAGAATTTATTTACATAATACAAAAATCCTTAAACACTACATACACGTCTTACTTCACCACCCACCCACTCACATACACCCACACACACACTCAAATACACCCACACACACACCACACACACTCGCATACACAAAACTGTATTGCGCTTGTTTGTACTTACCCTATATATATATATTATATATATATAGTTTTATATAAATTGTTATAGTTCATATTGTATACATAGCCTTCTTCAAAGGCAAAACTAAATCTTGTCTTATTTGATAAATATCTCAACTGCATATTATAAGATAATGTCTAAATTTAGAAGAGCGGAGTCTCCTATCACAAGCAATTTCTTGCTTAAAAGGAGATCTCCAAACCTTTTTTTTTTTTTTTTTTTTTTTTATAATATAACATAACATCTGTCCTGTATTCCCCAAAGGAGTAGGAAGAGGTGCACAGTCATAAATATACAGTACACCCACATTTTCCCAGTCATGTTTTTAGGTGCCAATGTAATAGGGGGCGAGTCTATTGCCATCAACCGGGCACAAATCCAGACTCCGAGCTGCTACTAAAAATTACCTAATGATAAAACCCAGAAACACTGTGCCCGACCCGGGGATTGAACCCAGGGCCTCGTACTTAGAAGTCGCGTTTAGCAACCACTAAACCAACGAGGCAGTAATATATAATTTATTTAAAGAATTCATTTAAATATCATTTATTTAAAGAGGTACTTAAGATAGTTATAACAATTTTATAAAAATCTTAAAAAAAAAATAGTGAGCGGTTAAAATTGACAAGGGAAATTTGAAAAATTATGGATTTGAACCCACGACATTCACCGATCCGTGGCGCAGCCATCGAATTCCATCCCCAAATTAGACACAGCTGCATCCGAAGTTCGTGCGATACATATCATACATAATACAGCGCGAGCGTCCCCGCAGATGTTCCAGCAGACGGAGCAGCTGTTCGTGAGTGTGGTGGGCAGCCTGACGGACGCGGCCGACGACGTGGTGCGGCGCTCGCTGGCCGTGCTGGCCGAGGTCTGCTCCTGTGAGACAGGTGCGCCGCCGCTGCTGGGGGGAGGGGGGAGCCAGGAACACGGGTTAAGAGTTGTCCCTCCATTTGCAGGTGACCTGGAATCCAGCCCATACTATTACAAGTTCCTACAGGCGCTGCTCAGGCTACTGGCGGCCGATGACAATTTATTAGAAGATAGAGGAGCATTCATTATTCGGTGAGACATTTTTTATTTGCCTACCTACTTTTTTGTTTTTGTACTAGGTACCGGATCAAAAGAGATTAAAAAAATGTGTTACTATGTAAGACTTAATAAAGGTGTTATTTGCAGACAACTTTGCATCCTGTTGAACGCGGAAGATATTTACAAGGCGCTGTCTAAGATCCTGCTGCAGGAGAGGAACCTGCGCTTCGTGGCCACCATGGTGGACGTGCTCAACACCATCCTGCTCACCTCCGCTGAGCTCTACGACCTGCGCCTGCAGCTGCGGAACTTCAACAAACCTGTGAGTAAATAGAGTAGAAAGAAATAGATTTATATGGTGCAGCACACAGGACAGCATAGGCAATAGGCAAATTTACAACAAAAAATGACCAGTAGCACTATTGTTTTTTGTTTTGTTTTTTTAAAAAACGTCGCCCCGCTAGGAATTTCTCCTGTGTTGTGGGTGCGTTTCACAAACATGAAATATACACTAACACCCAGACTCGAGACAAACATCTGTGGTTCGCACAAAGTTTTGCCCCGTGCAGGAATCGAACCCGCAACCCTCAGCGATATTAAACTAGCAATACCAAAAAAAGTCGCCAACATAGCATATTATGTTGAGTGTGGAACACCCAATGCTGGGTGAGGAGTATTACCCCACAATCAAGCACTGACCTTAAATAAGAACTGAGTCTGCACACGCTGAACGCTGCAGTACGTCCCCCCCCCCCCCCGCAGGCCACCCACTCCCTGTTCTCGTGGCTGTACTCCTGCTGGTGCCACAGCCCCGTGTCGCTGCTGGCGTTGTGTCTGCTCACACACAACTACTCGCACTGCAACAAGCTCATCTCGTCCTTGTATCCTTTTAATACAAACCATTGAGACCGAAGAAGAATACACCTGTTAATGAGCCACGATTTACATAGCCGATAATAAGAAAATCTGTAATAACTAATATATAATAATTTAATTACAAAAACATCTTGGACTCTCGTGTATGTATGACTGAACTAACTTTCGATTGAAATTGTATAGGGCTCCTTCATAAGTCACTAGGCATTATAGTGAAAAGTAAAGGACCAATATTGAAATGTATCACCAGTTCCTTAACGTGCAACAGCGGGGACCTGGAGATCACCGTTGACTTCCTGACAGAAGTGGACAAGTTAGTACAACTCATCGAGTCGCCTATATTCGCCTGTGAGTATGTCAAGTTATTTACACGTCACTATAGCACGAAGGAAGAGTTTGCAACGTACGGGTGTTTGTTATGTCAAACATGTTACTCTGGGTGTTGTGCACACAGGCAAAATATTTCCTGGATTGGTTTATACATTTTGCCGTGGAAGAAAATATGGTCGTCGACTCTACACCGCGTTGAGATCGGCGCGCTAAATTGTAAGTATAGTGAGTAAGTAGACTTTCAGATTAGCACACGTTACGACGGTGGGCCGGTATCTTGCGTCTTTGGTCAACGTCCAACACAGCAGTTTATGTGCTGTGTTGGACATTGGTGTAAGGCGCAAATACCTTGATCAACGAGATTCGACAAAATGTAGCCTATGTGATGTTGTATATCTACGATTTTTGCTAATATTTATTTTATGCGTGAATGTTTTCATGTAACGCTACGTTCACACAGAGACATGCCGGATCTGATTCTTGCAGGATGCGGTTTACTCACAATATATTCTGGATCTTTAAACCGATGCACGTGTAAACTCATGCGTATAAATTATATTATGACTAAACCCTATCCAGCAAAAAATCCCGCATGTTTCCGTGTGAACGTAGCGTTATGGCCAACGCAGACCGGGACGGGATGGCAAAGGATTTTACCGCGGCATGTATTAACAGTAAGTATACTGACATTAGCATGTAAGCTTAGTATTATTTATAATTAACAGTAAAATAAATGGAAATACATAATTGTCAGTTAGTTTATAATTATTATTATGAAAAATTCATAATAATCACGATAGGTATTTAAGTTTTGGACATTACGGTAAATAATTTTTGTATTTTCATGAATCCTACTTTTAATAATTAATAGTAAGATTGTTATTTATAAATAACACTATTAATTATATTAATAAATAACACATAGTAATGTCTTAAGAATTAAATCTCACCCCGCGGTATGTCACAACGAGCGCCGCACCGCCGCGCCTGCGCCGTCCTCGGCATGCCACGGCATCGTGTTAAAGCATATCAATTTGTTATACGTATTTTTAAAACAATACTAAACTAACAATACGTTTGAATGTCCATTGGTATAAACTAAAATCCTTTACCATGCCGTCCCAGTTTGCGTTGGCCATTAGACGGCTCAACTAATACAATGAATTAATTCGTTTTTTAACCGCCTTCCGCAAATTCCAAAGTCCAAATGTATTTATTACAACTTTCAAGATGTCACTCCGATAGGTAAAGTAGAATCAGCAATAAATTCCAAAGATTGTCTATTTGCTGACTATTTGCTGTTATTCCGTCCACGACTTCTTTTTGGTGTCTCGTTAGTCGTTGATGAGAAACGATATGAGCATATTTAATGAGATTCGGATACAAAAGGAACATTATTACATATTTGTTCAGCATGTTCATTCTATTTTGGTTAACACCCCGAAAAAGTTTAAACAAATCGTCGAAACACCAGACCACGGTTACAAAGTACTTAAATGAGTGGCATGACGGGTATCGTGTGATATTTGCTTTAAATTTTAAAATGGTTAGCAAGTTAAATCATTTGTCAGGTTCCGCGTCATGCCGCTAAACGTAGACTTCCGTGGATCGCAGCTCCTTTCGTCTGTCGTGTGAGTTCGTTCTCTCCACTAAAGACTACTTTAAGGTGGCCCTGTCCAGTGGCTTACGAGACCACCGCTTGCACTCACCCTATCACGTGGATATTGAATGCTCTTGTGGATTGTAGATATGCGACTGGAGCTGCTAGGGGGGGCGCAGAGCGAGGAGCTACGCGGCGCTCTGTACGGCGTGCTCATGCTGTTGCCGCAGACCGACGCCTTCCACACGCTGCGCAACCGGCTGCAGTGCGCGCCGCTGCACCCCTGCCTCGCGCGGTGAGCCCCGCTGCACGCTTCTCGTCAGGCTAACGCTGCGTGAACCATGCTACAGTGGTTCCAAAGTAGACTCGAGATGCTGTTTCTTAATTAGTCTTGAAGGAATGAACTATGAGAAACATACGAATGATTCATGTATGTGAATGAACGAATAAATCACGGATGAATGAACGAATGAACTACTACAATTTAAATTAAAGAAGTCGGATAGAAAATCTTATTTTAACGTAGGTTTAAGCTGCGTTTTTACTAGGCGAAACTTGTGCTGCGATTCCGTTCGACACGAAACTTGCGTGTCCCGCGCGGAGCCGCCCGACGTTTCTTAAGACATCTACGGGTCTTGTCGCCCCACAAGTTTTGAATAGTGAAGTCGCGAGTCGCAGTATGTAAATCACATTGAACAATACTAACCTCCTCGGGCGACATACTATTTACCATTGCCCATTGGACAGTGTGGACAAGGCAAATGTAGAGCCACATTGTCCCACACAGACGCATGAATATTGGGCGTCGTGTCCCCTAGAGAAAACGTGGTATTAATTTCATATAATAAATGTTACTAATCGCCCTATATGATTGTATACTTGGGAGTTGCTGCATAACGCTTGCAATAATATTCTCTGGTACCTATGCCTTTGATGCAGTGACCGACATGTCGCAACATACATGATAAGACTCACGCTGGGTAGGTATGTATGTGTACCAAGCGTACCTACTCGTTAGCACTGACTTATTTCGTCGCAATCGTTTAAAAAGGATCAGTGGTAAGAAGTTTTTTGTTCGGACGTCTATGATTATAGGTACTAGTATAAGTATGTCAATATCAAAAAATAACTTCCAGGTCTGAGTCGGCGGCGCTCATAGATAAAGTCAAACCGTCGATCGACTTCGAGAAACTGCTGGAAGACTTCAAGAGCGTGCAGGCCGCGCACCGCGAGTACAAGCTGGTGGACAGGAGTCGCGGCAAGCTGCTCGACAAGGGATACTCCTAGCCGCTGCTGACGACTTATTAGGAACGTGAATCTTGTTTAGATACTTTCCAAGTACGATAACACCGCTCCTCAATCAAACAACATGATAAACATATTCTGCTTCACACGTTTGTGGTTTTATGGAGCTTTTATCGTATGCATGGCAGTGGTCTACTGACCAGTAATCGACAGGATAGCCTTAAAATGATATTATCCAAGACCTTCCAACAATATATTGATGAGACCAACTGCAGCTGCGCAATGTATTGTTAGAATATTTTGTGATTTCGTACTCCATACGACTGCTACAATTGATTGATTCATATATAAAAGTACATGCTTTGTTTGGAGCACTGTTATTTTATGATATAAATACAATTTGTTTATGCTATAAGTTGACCAAATATGAAAAGAATCGGGTTTTCATTGAACTAAATACTTAATTGTTATGAACAATGTATATATTTTTTTTAAATTAATTCAACCATGTATGTTGAGAGATCGTGCAATGCAATTTAATATTTTTATACAAATGTGTGTGCTTACTGTATTGTACATTGGAAGTATTGTATTTTAATTTAACCATGGTCTGATAATAAAATTTGAACAATGTATTAGTGATTGTAAAGGTGGACTCACACAGCAGTATATCACTTGTTTCAAGTATAGTTTATTATTGTCTATACATTCCACTATGTAGTGATAGTAAAATTATTTTAATAAAACCAAATGTTTTGCAAAATAATAGTTTATTTTAATTGATATGTAGTAACACATTTTGTTTATAATATGATTTATATTAATTAAATAAATTTTACAACTGTATACTACTTACATTTGTATACTCTTATTTTACTCTAATATGAAGCAATAAACGTAAAATTCATCCCAAAACAATGACTATGCTACGGTGACTCTAGTGGTGAGACTTATATATTATACAATCTATCATGTTTGATAACATCCATTGAAATTGCTTATTAAAGCTTGTCGTAAGTATTTCCGTTATTATTATCAATGACATGTTATCTTATTATTTCGGTGACAACAATATATTGGAAGCACCCGCTATAAAATTGATTTCATTATAATAATAAATTGCCTTTAAGAATCATAGTTTTATTGTGAACATAATTATCGATTAACATACTATAATAAATAATATTTAAAAAAGTTAAAGATAATCTTAACAATTAATATGTTTTACAGTATTTAATACGACATTACGTTATCTATCTAATAGGAATGTTGAGGCTTATGTGTAATCACACAAATATATTATTTAGTATATTAGGAATAACGGAATATAACCATCCTTAAAGTTAAGAATACATTCTGATGATAGAAATAAACATATTATGAATAGGTATTTTGGTCTGAGATCAAATAAGTTAATTATTTTCAGGCTGCAGTAAAAAAAGGTATTTTTTTTTATCTTAGAATATTCTTATATAATTTCATTTTAACAGTCTACAAAACTAGGACCTACTAAGGGAGTTTTGTAGTAGCCATAAATAGTTGTTTTTATCTGTGCGTCGTTACGTGAGCAGCTCGTAGCAACGTGGTTATCGCGCAGATCACTCGATCTGTAGGGTTAAGCCGTGCTGGCCGCGGTCAGTCTTGTGATAGGTGAACGTTTTCACATGTCGAGGTCCTCCGCCTGATCTTTCTCCGGTCGTGTCGGTCTACCGTCCCATCGGACTATGAGGGTGAGAGAATAGCGAGTGCACCTGTGTTTGCGCGGATACTTGTGCACTATAATATCTCCTGCGCTGTCTCAGCTGAGACAGGCTGCCATGACTGAAATTTGGTTAGTAGAACATTTGTTACGTATGACAGACATCTATACACATAAATAAAATTGGAGTCTGTTTCTAACATCAAAATAACAGTTTTCACTTAATTCATATGTTAGTATACACTATACATATACAAAATGCAATTGGAAAAAAATGTTTTTGTTCCGCTTAATATCCGACTCGGCAGGACCGATTTTGACGAGACTCACTACCAGATAGAATTTTGAAACAGCTGGGCCAGCAGCGCGGCGTTGCCGGCCAGCGCGCACTAGGGCTGCAGGCCGTGCGTGAGGTCGGCCAGCTGGGCCAGCAGCGCGGCGTTGCCGGCCAGCGCGCGCTAGGGCTGCAGGCCGTGCGTGAGGTCGGCCAGCTGGGCCAGCAGCGCGGCGTTGCCGGCCAGCGCGCGCTAGGGCTGCAGGCCGTGCGTGAGGTCGGCCAGCTGGGCCAGCAGCGCGGCGTTGCCGGCCAGCGCGCGCTAGGGCTGCAGGCCGTGCGTGAGGTCGGCCAGCTGGGCCAGCAGCGCGGCGTTGCCGGCCAGCGCGCGCTAGGGCTGCAGGCCGTGCGTGAGGTCGGCCAGCTGGGCCAGCAGCGCGGCGTTGCCGGCCAGCGCGCGCTAGGGCTGCAGGCCGTGCGTGAGGTCGGCCAGCTGGGCCAGCAGCGCGGCGTTGCCGGCCAGCGCGGCAGCCAGCCCGTCCTGCGCGGCCAGCAGCGCGCGCACGCCCGCACCGTCCGCGCTCACTACGCCCGCGCTCGCAGGGGTTCCGTTCTTTTGACTGCGAACAGTTTCGTTGACCTTCGCTGCACACTCTACGCCCGCGCTCGCTTTCGAAGTATTCGACTGCAACACATACATAAATCGTGTAGAGTACGGTAAGCAGCGGCCGGGAGGTAAGTCCGCGGGCCCTACCGGCGCGGTCCCTACCGGCGCGGGCCCTACCGGCGCGGGCCCGGCGGCGAGCGGCCGCAGCGCGTGCTCGGCGTCCTGCAGGCGCGCGGCCAGGCTCAGCAGCTTCAGCTCCGCGCCCGACACGTCCTTGTCCAGGATCTGCGTCTGCAGGTACACCGTCTGCGCCACCTTGTACCTGCGACCGACAACGCTGGTTCGATGATAACCGACTTAAACTACAGACTAAAACCGCGTCATATTCATCTATTCAGACCGGTTAGATTGTATATAATTATACGCATATTTCGCTGGGCCGACTTTAACATACTAAATGTTAACGGTAATGTCTATTGCCCTTCTAACACACGTCAAGTAATTAGATCTTATTTAAATAAATCTTTTAATTACAATAAAACTTTTAGTAGCAACAAGTTGTTATGTATATGTATGTAGTCAACTTGTTGCCCTAGTGGTCTTGATGTCCTGGGTTCGAATCCCAAGTCGGGAAATGTTGATGACTATAGTTTAGTCCCCTCTATTACATTAGGACATACTAGAATCAACATAACTGACAAAATGTGGGTGTACATCTTTGCCAACTCCTTCTGGGTGATGTTATTTCATGTTTCAGCAGGTAGTGACCATCGGTAGGCGATGTTTTAAGTATTCGCGGTGGGTCTGCGAAATATAGAGGTTATAATGGGTGTCAGCTGACCAGTCGGCGATAGCGTCGGCGCGGGCGCGCGCCAGCGGCGACGCCTTCTGCAGCAAGCTGCGCGCGCGCCGCCCGGTCTCCGCCACCGTGATGCGCTCCAGCACGTGGAACTGCTCGTCGTTGTACGTCAGCGAGCGCGTGGCGCGGTCCCGCACCAGGTGCTGCCACGAGTCGCGCAGCCTGCGGGAGCGGCGGGTTAGCGCGGGCGGGCATGGGGGCGGGGGGCAGGGGGGGGGCGGTACCTGTCCACGAGCGTCCTGGCCTTGACGTGCAGGCGCAGCTGGCTGGGGCAGGGCGCCTGCGCCGCGGCCGAGTCGAACTCGTTGCGCAGCGCGCCCGCCGCGTGCCGGGCCAGCAGCGCCGCCGCCGCGGCCCGCAGCGAGCCGGCCTCGGCCGCCAGCCGCGCCGCGCGCGCCGCCCAGCCGCCCGCGCCCGCGCCCGCGGCCAGGTCCAGCGCGCGCGCGGCGGCCAGCGCCAGCTGCGCGTGCGCGTGCAGGCCGTCGGCGCGGCCCGCCACCCGCTGCAGGCGCGCGGCCAGCAGCGAGCCCCAGCGCGCCACGCAGGCGCCGCACAGCACGGAGGCGGCGCACAGCGCCTCCACGCGCCGCTTCAGCACGTGGCCCACGCTACACGCCGTCTGCGCCCGCAACGATATGTCAACGCGAAGCGCATACGTACGACGCTCTTAGTAAGTTCGTCGGTAAGTTTTATGTACTATTCTTTCAATTTAGCTATTGACATATTTTAGTTTCTAAACTTATTTAGCCACTTACGAGTTACGATCCTGACTGAAGTATTTAGTATTTTCTAGAATATTACTTATTGACATATAACAAATATTATTATCCGTAAGCCGAAACGAACTTCCTGTTCCTATGATTGAAATAATCTCGTTAAAAATACATTTCAGAATCGGTCATAAAACCTTAGCCTGGCTGGCATCGTTCTCGACTGACACGATGTTGGGGAACACCGGGAACTTGGGTATGTCGGGCTCCGGCGCCATGCTCACGTTGTTGTTGTTCTTGTTGAACAGCATCAGCGGCTCCTCAGCGCTCGTCTCAGGGTAGTCCTTACCTGGTCATGCACGACTCAATAACTACAAATACTCTAAGAACATTAGTCGATTGCTTAAGAATATTTTAGTTCTGTCCATGAAAGTCACAAGCGAGACTTTACAAGTAGCTAATTATGAAGTGTTATTCATATTTCGTTGTTTATAATAATAATTTATGTTTAAATTTGGCCTTATCGAATTACTTAATGCGCACAGGTATACTTTCAAAATACACTTGCCACATGGGTATTAATGAATGCGACAGGCGCGGCCTACCTAGTGTGTTGTCGTCGATCTCCGTCAGCATCAGCTTATCCTTGTACAACAATATCTGCGACTCGGCGACCACACTCGTCTGCTCACAGATGTACGTCTGTAGATGCTCGTACTTCTCATCCGGTTTTAAGAACACCTACAAAGAGGGACCTGACAATATCAATTTTCTTTCAAGTATGTTTATGCGGGCTTTCAATCTAACTGGATGTAATTGAATACCAGTATTTTACATAGCTTGGTAAGTCTAGTCAGAATTCTGTACTTCAGTACCTACTCGAAACGACAATGACGCCGTATTTACGTGTAGTTGTAGCACGAAATATGAAATGAAAATGAATGGCGAGCCATCCACTGACACCCTGTTTCATTGTGTGGTGTGGCTGTTAACATACCCATGAGCCTTTAATGTTACTTAGGGGACCATTCTTCATTCATTCTTAGATGTAGGTATGATATTAAAAACATTAACAATGTTGAAATTTTTTTCAAATTATACACGTCACTGTCGTTTGTATGCCTGAGAATAGTCTTAGAGGTGTTAAAGTTAAAAGTGTATATATGCCAGTGTTGTGGACGAGTTAGCTAGCATATGTAAGAAACAAGTCTTATTCTCATATACGCATACATTTCCTATAGTAGGGGAGCCCAAGCGGGGATTTCGGGATTTACTAAAGCGCGGCAGATTAATATACAGGGGGATACCTTGTACCCGGTTAAGTACCTCCACAAAACATGAGGCCTATATATAAGGCCACCCGTGAAGGATACAGGATCAGATCAGTAAAAAAAATTGACCATCAGACATTCTCGAGCGCGTCATATTAAGGTAGGGTGAGTTAATTACATCCTAAAAAGTGTATATTCCACTAATCGGACAATTTGAGAGTGACGTAAAGAAAGGGGAGGGCAACAAAGTTGTAAAAAAAACCTTATCTCGACATTCTCGAGCGTAGCTAAATTTCTTTTTATTTTGAAGGAAATAATTCAAGACTAATGAAAAATATATAATCTGACGATTTCCGCAAGCCGAAATAACAAAAATTCGTCGATAAAGTTAAATGCGTGCAGCTGCGTGATGCCTACATTTCCTTGTCCGCGTTTCTATTCCTCTCTCACTCTTTTCTTTTTTTTCTCAGCTTTTCAATTAATTAAGTTCAATGATTTAAAAAAATGAAAAATATTTTTTTTTTTGAAAGTGGTTTTTTTGGAATATCTTTTAAACGGCTTTATCGATCAACTTCAAAAACTAATCCGCCCTTAAGCTTGAAAAACCACGCCGATCGTCGCTAATCTGGTCAAAATTGGTTGATTCGTTCAAGAGATATCATGAACGAAAGAAAACCGAAAAAAGTGTTTTTTCGGGATTACTCCGAAATGTTTGGTTCGATCAATTAAAATTGCAAATTACTTATGAGGATAATAAAACTGCGTCTAATACCGCCAACCGCGTGAAAGTTGCTTGATCCATTCAAAAGTTATTGCGGTTTGAAAATTCCAAAAATTCTATGAAACTTCTATCAGACTTTCGAGCTGGGAGAGTTCAAAATATCACATAAATTATATTTTGAGCTCAAAAATGTCATAAGTACAATTTTAAGGGCCCAGGAATGGAATTAGCAGGAAGTTGCAGGGATGGCCTTTAAGGTGAACCGTTTTTCTAATTTTTTTTTGTCAGATCAGGCGAATCCCTCTAGATAATCGTCAGATTATGTGACAGTACGATTAGAATATAAAGATGAACCATAAATATATCTGAATCTGACGCGCTCGAGTATTTCAAAATGGCGAATTTTTTTTGCACATTATGAAAATGGCCACGAGTTTGCGTCCCATCGAAATCGTCAGATAAGTGAATGAGAGCTTTTTTTTTAGTGCACTTAACACTTCCTTAGAAAACCTGACGCGCTCGATGAAATTTTTTTTTTAGGTATATACGGTTTATTACGTAGGGCATTGATGCTATCAATATCTGACGCGCTCGAGGATGTCCATGCAACAGTTTTTTTTTACATATTTAATAATCTATAGCCGCTTCCCCCACCGATGTAAAGGTATATATCACATAACATTTTTTTCTTCTTGTCATCTAAGCTTTGCAACCCAATAGGTCTTTACGACGCTCGAGTAAATCCCCATTTAGCATCGTGGGCTCCCCTACCACTATTTATTTCTATCTGGCCAGGAAATATAATTACTAGATAAATACGATAATACCTTCTCCTCCTTCTCTTTCCGTAAACCAGTCACATTACAGTTGCATGAATTGATTTCAACGTAAACATTTAGTTCGCGTGTATTTACGAGCATATGCATTAATAACACGAAAGCATTCAAAGCCGTCCGTTAGAGAATTAACATTCCATAAAATAGCGATTGAAATCCAATAACTGCTACAAACAATGGTAGCTGTTTGTAGGTATTGTTTCGCGCGCAAATCCATTTCGGCGTGACGAGTTTTGTGCAAGCGCAACCCACATTACACTAATCTGCTATAGATAATGGGTGTCTAAATCAATATCGCATACTTCCAAAACAGGCAAAGTAAAGATTATGTAACAATATTACAATAATATAAGTTGTACAAAATTAGTTAGTTACACTGTTACACACCTAATCACTAAAATGCTTTACCTTAACGATTTTAATAACCTTATCTTTGTTCATGTTCAAAATATATAAAGGTCCCAATATTAATAATTATAGGTGCAGCAACATTCTGAATATACAATAGGTACTATTCTTACCTTTATGCTAGCAGCTTTATTCACATGAAACACATGCACTGGTGTTGTGGATGTAGTAACTTGGACCTCAGAGAAGAATCTGTCAAAGGTCCAAATCCTGTGAGGGTCCACCTCTAGGAGCCCAGCTAGAAGAGGAGTGACTAGCTTTCGGAGGCCTACACTGAGCTGGCAATGAGGCGGCAGATCTCGAGCCCAGTCAATAGGACCATTGTCAGTTGTCTGTGTACCCTGTGTTGTGTAGAGATTGTTAAACAATAAAAATACTATATGAACTTTCTGTACTGGTGATAGTTATTTACAATCACATACTATCCAATAGATGCTAGAAAGTAGACCATGGATTCTGACTCTTGCTGGGCTAAGCAATGACAACCTCCCAGGTTAGGGTTTCCTATATATTGAGATGTTGAAATTTATCAACAATTCCATAAATACATCTTTATGTCTACTAGTAAGATGGAGGAAATATTAGATGTATTCATAAATTATTAACTGTAAATTCTTGCATACTTACTGAAATTACTCCAGAAGCTTTCTTGGTAGTAATATAAAACATAGTTTCCTTATTCTTCCTACCTCCATATGGCCTAAATGGTAACTGGCCTGTAGCAACATGGTACAGAGTCACCCCAATAGACCACAAGTCTACTGTTGCCCCAAAACTCTTACCAACTGGTTTCCTCAAAACTGCTCGCTCATACATATCAGGGTGCAGATACTCTTCAGTGCCATACAGCGATACGAACTGCTCCTCTTCCTGCAGTTCTCTGGCCGCACCAAAGTCGGTGAGCTTGTATGTAGTTGTGCCATCCTCATTTATATACTTCATTATATTACCTGGCTTCAGATCTCTATGCACTAAGTTGTTATCACGCAAATGCTTCATGCCAGCTGTTAAATGTTCCAACACTAATAAAAACTCATGTTCTTGGAGGCCATAGGTGTTCTCAGGATCGTCGAGTATGTTGAACAAACTACCGCCAGTGCACAGTTCCATAACTATAACTTTCCCGCGTCCTTCCTGTTCTTCTTCGATGGCGAGAAGTTTTACGATGTTCTCGTGTTTTACCTTCTTTAGAACTTCAAATTCCCTCATCTGTACATCGTGCGGTCTCATGTGGCTGAGCTGGTTAAAGGTCTTCACCGCGACTGGCTCGCCATTGTTCTTGTTAACACCCTGGAACACAGCGCCAGTAGCGCCTTTACCCAGGACGCTAGTCGTACACCACACGTAATTCTCTGATCCCCGCAGGAACGACATGTTTGAAAGTTTTTGTGCAATACTGTTACAACTTTATAAACTATTTTTATCAATACCAGACTTAAAGGAACGGAAAACTTTAGTTGCTAAGGACTTTCAATTGGATAAGGACCGTCATCAAACAATATATTTCTAAAGTGTTTATGTATCTTAATCATAAATTACAAAAACGCAATGTTACTGTTCACTGTCAACAAATCTGACAAATATTACTTATACATTGAGAACATTGAGATATACACATGGAGGGGCCCTATTCTTCTATAGAAAAAATACCTTATAAGTATAAGGTATTATATGCACCAAATCGACATATAAACATTAAATAGCATGTTGTCTCTGTTTAACTAGGCCATTACTGCATAAGTTGAAAGAGATAAATAATAGTTTGACTCTTCGAATCTTGGCAACATTCTTCTGTGACGTCAATCATTTCAGTTTGCGTGGCTACTGAATAGGTATTGCCCCATGTTTAGTACCAGATCTGTGGTAGATCTGCTGTCAGTTGGTGTTTAGCTTGTGATGTTTATATTGTATTTGTGAAAAGTACGCGTTTGTTTTAGTTTTTATTGTATTCAAGGTTTACACAAAATTATACCTCGTCGTAACTTACAGAAATCCAATATCAATTCTATCATCGCATGACACATCACTAGCAAACTTGTTTACAAACAATGTGTAAGTTCGATATAGATAAGGTATTTTTTTTATAGAAGAATAGGGCCCCTCCATGTGTATATCTCAATGTGCCAACCGTACTCTAAAATAGAGTACTGTCCTCTATATATATCATGTAGGCGTACTCTATAATCTATACTCAGAGTAATGACTAAAGCAGTAATTACTCTGAGAATCTATAACACTAATAGAGTACGCTAAAATACTCTTATTTACAAAATGTGTATTAAACTAGTGCACGTCTGTGATAATATGCAAAAATCCATAATCAGAATGAGCTCTTGATATACATATATAAATTTGGAGTTGGAATGTTTGGACTCATACAATTCCTTTAAAAGCAATGAAAAATTGTTATGTGCTGCAAAAAATACAAAATAAATGATACTCTTATTTGTAAGTCCGTACTCTTTATTTACCTCCTTTAAAGTCAGATATACTTTATTTCTTCTAAAAAAAAGTTGGCAACCCTACTACTGACAGCACTGACAGTGACGGGTTGCCATTATTAATTATTTACCATAGTGAAGTTAATGAGTTTGGTCATAGTTTGGTTGACTAACTATAATTTTGTAGGATAGGTTATTAGTAGTAGTGATCTGTGTTTATGACGCGATTATCAAAGCAATAAATCGTAGGACAGAAGAAACACAATAAATGCTTTTGATACAACAAGCTACGTTGCCATTGTAATTATAATCCTTTATCTGTTCGATAAAAGCCGTACCTAAAGCAATCAAACACATCATAGGACTTTCGTAATATGTGAGTACATTATTTTCATTGCGTGCTATTCTTTAATGTACTTGTCAAAAGTTATGACTTCAGCTAAAATCATTTTAATTCATTCGTAAATGTCCTCAAAGATTAGCCCAACTTTTAAAATTAAATTTTTTGCTAACTTAATGTCTTAATAATTGAAAACATCGCCATTAGGTCATCCAGACATGAGGTGAGACGACAAGATCGTTCCAAAAGTAGATCCGTGGAACATCGTAGAGATCAGAATGTTAGAAGCAGTGACAAAAATAGGTCACATTCTCCTAAGACATCAAGTCACAGGTCATCCAGCAGAGACAGGAGAGAGTCCAAGCATAAAAAAGGTAAAAAGAAGAAAAGGCATTCATCCAGCAGCAGCTCTAGCAGTGACAGTGATGAAGAGGAGCTAAAACTTTTACAAAGACTTGAAGCAGAGCGTCTGAGATTAAAAGATGACAAGAAGAAGCAAAAGGAACAATTAAAAGCCAATGAAACGCCAGAAGAAAAAAGGTTAATAGCATTTTATAAAAATGCAGGGTATCTGAAACATTGTGCCATGGGGTATCCAAATTATTTCCATGTTTTGTGATATTTAATATTTTCCAAATTTTGCATTGGGTTTCTGACTTTATGAGAATTATCATCTTTTTAGGGTTCCTTACCCAAGGGTAAAAACAGGACCCTATTACTAAGACTTTGCTGTCTGTCCGTCCGTTCGTCTGTCACCAGGCTGTATCTCAAGAATCGCGATAGCTAGACAGTTGAAATTTTCAAAATTATGTATTTCTATTGCCACCATAACAGCAAATACTGAAAACAAAGTAAAATAAATATTTAAGGGGGCGTTCCCATACAACAAACATGATTTTTTTGCCCTTTTTTACTTGATATCAATAATGGCAACAGGTAGGCACTTTAAATATTTACAAAATACTTAATTGTATATTTACTTTAATAATAAATAATAAAGTAAAGATAAAAAATATTTAGGGGGGGCTCTCATACAACAAAAAACCTAGTTAACAGTAGGAAACCCGTGCGCGTGTCCAACTTGCACTTGACTGGTAATTTTTCTTGGCGTCATTGTTTTAGCCATCCTGTATACCTAAAAGTAAAACATAACTGGGCACTCTGTCCGCCTACCTCTTCATACAATACAAGTATGATGTGAATTTTATTTCTTACTATGATACAAATGATTAATAAATATCAATACTGTTTTAGGGCTAGACGACTTAGGGAGAAACAAGAGAAGGAACGAAAGAGGCGTGAGCGCATGGGCTGGGACAATGAGTATCAATGTTACACCAACCAGGATAACCCATTTGGAGACTCAGCTCTTACCAATAGTTTTGTATGGACTAAGAAGCTAGCCAAAGAAGGTGTCAAAACAGTGTCCCGAGAAGAACTTGAAGCACTCAATAGACAAAAGCAGTTGGAAAATAAAATAGAATTGGAAAAGGTAACATTTTAACTTCTGTTATCTTAGAGGTTAGGTAGAAGACATTCCTCATATCAATTAAATAGAGATAAAAAATTCTAAACACTGACGCTCAGTGCTGCATGTTGGTGAGTTGATGTGGTGACACACAATTTATTACTAATATGAAAATTTGAGATTGTTCATAAAGTTAGTATACTGTTTAATTATTTACGTTTATAAAAGTGTATTCAATGTTATTGACAGGTGAAGCAGCGTCGTCTGGAACGTGAAGCTGAGCGTGCAGCGCGTGAGAGTGAAGCCGCAGCTTCGGCGAGGGCTCGAGAAGCTATGCAGTTCCATACTTGGGCGCGTCAAGAAGACGCATTCCATCTGCATCAGGCCCGCTTGCGCTCACAGATACGAATACGTGATGGACGAGGTATTCATCAAATTCTTCTAATTATATGGTAAACTAGCTGCGCCCCGCGGTGTTACCCGCGACATTTTTTCGGGATAAAAAGTAGCCTATATGTTAATCCAGGGTATAACCTATCTACATACCAAATTTCAACCAAATCGGTCCAGCCGTTTATGCGTGAAAGAGTAACAAACATCCACACATCCATACATCCATACTCACAAACTTTCACATTTATAATATTATAGTAGGATTATAATATTAGTAGGATGAACAACCTGCAAGATTTCACCTGTCGATTTTTGACATATTTGTCACTTTTATTAAACAGCCTAAGCCCCATTGAGATATACACATGGAGGGGCCCTACCTACAAAATTTGCGTGTATACCTACAAAACTTAGGTTGCCCAAAATGCTGAACTGCCGCCCGCTTAACAGAGGCCCGGGTCGAGTGTGCGCATAGTGCGCACACTGAAGAGATGCAGGGGACACCCATAGTCCCCTGCCATAGGAGGCCTGCGGAGTTTGGGTTGGGAGACCCATCTCCGCATTCAAAAGTTCCTCCGCTGAAGTCCTGCAGCCCCCTCCCATACAAAGGGGGCACAGAGGAGTGTCCGCCCCTCTTTACAGGGCGGACAGCGCTGGCGGGGTTGGCGGTAGAATGCTGCAGCGATCCCGCCTCCCCGCCATCCAAAGCGCAGAGCAGGCAGGTGAGGTTTTTAGTGGGTAGGCCCCTGGATCTTATTGGGTTCGGGGGAGAGTCCCACATACCCCCGTCGTCTCCCAACGGCGAGGGATGCGTAACGCATTTCCCTCACGGTAAAAAAAAAAAAAAAAAAAAGGTTGCCCAAAATGGCGGCCTTTCTTAGTGATGTACTGTCTGGTATTTTTTGATTATATCGATTGGTGATATGTTGACCTCGTTGGGATCCAATTATTAACAATAAGCTATGTTAAACTGTAATCGATTAGAAATTAATTACAAGCATTACTATATTCATCATTTACCGAGATTATTTAGCACTTTAACTGTGTATGGTGAATGTTAAAATTTTTATGTATTTGCAGAATTATTTTCTAATTATCTATTTATTAAAAGTGATTTTGTGAAGAAATAAGTCTGTTATATTTGCTATTTTAAAGTAAATTGCAAAATATTTCAAAATACTGAACCTACGTACTTATTTACTATAATAACTTTCGTGGGTGTTATCCATATTATCTACTATATATACCGGTTATACTCACGTTGATATTCGGGAATCTATAATAGATAATACGTACTTATTATTTTTCTAAAATCTAAACCTGTCTAAAAATATATGTCGTCACAAACTCACAACACCATTACCATGTCATCATTGTCTATATTCTAATCTATTGACTCTTTTTCCAAACTACCCAAGGACTCGAATAAACTAAATCTAGTTTCAACAAATCTACAGTATACGTAGGAAATCTGTTGCTCAAATTTATACAATTTTAAAGAATTAAATACACAAAATTATACCTCGTCGTAACTTACAGAAATACCAACATCGATTCTATCATCGCATGACACATCACTAGCAAACTTGTTTACAAACAATGTGTAAGTTTGATATAGAAAATAAGGTATTTACAGTTATAAACGACTAACAGATTTATTGTTTAGTCTACAATTATCATTTTGTATTAAAATTTATCACAAAAACCTCACAATATTTAACAATAACAGAGAAATACGGTTACTAACCTATAAAAAGTCAATGTAGGTTGATTTTGGCTTTTCCTTGCTCTACATTGTTTTATACAGCACGAGGGCATGATTGTTAGGTATCTGGCAAAACCTTGAATACAATAAAAACTAAAACAAACGCGTACTTTTCACAAATACAATATAAACATCACAAGCTAAACACCAACTGACAGCAGATCTACCACAGATCTGGTACTAAACATGGGGCAATACCTATTCAGTAGCCACGCAAACTGAAATGATTGACGTCACAGAAGAATGTTGCCAAGATTCGAAGAGTCAAACTATTATTTATCTCTTTCAACTTATGCAGTAATGGCCTAGTTAAACAGAGACAACATGCTATTTAATGTTTATATGTCGATTTGGTGCATATAAGTATAAGGTATTTTTTCTATAGAAGAATAGGGCCCCTCCATGTGTATATCTCAATGCTAAGCCCGACAATTCTACAATTTTGACATTTTTTGACATATATGTCGAATTGTCAGCTTTATTAAACAGGGCCTTGGTGTCAGCCTTTAAACCCTGTACATCCCTCAAATGGCTTTACGCGCTGTTGACAAATTTCTCAGGTGTGCCGGTTTCTTCACTGTTTTGCTTTATTGTTCTGAGCAACTTATATCTAATTCATAATACACACATTGGTGCATCAAGGTTTAAACTAGCTTTGACTTGGCAGTCTAACGGTCATAGTTCTCGACTATCCGTGCAGTTTGTGACTCTAATTAACTGCGTCATTAATTTAGTGGTCGCTAAACACGAATGCAGACTATGAGATCCTGGGTTCAAGTTCTGGGTCGGGCAAAATAATTTAGTTATTCTTGGCTATATTCTCGCCCCCTATTACCTTAGGATCTATAACATGACAAGTAAAATGTTGGTCTACTACACACCTTTGTCTACCTCTGGAATACTGGTGTGATGTTATGTTATATGCAAGTAAACTTAAATTTGGTAAAATAACATTAAACATCTTTTTATTTGGGTTGTAGCTAAACCTATTGACTTGCTGGCCTGGTACGTAAGTTCGGAGGAGTGTGTTGATGCTCTGGAAATGCATGAGCCCTACACCTACCTGAATGGGCTGCAGACACAAGATCTTGAAGACCTGCTTGAGGATATAAAGGTGAGCAAAATGTTACAAGTACATAGTGATAAACTGCCCTACCCAGCGTTCAGTGAGTATGTTTATGTCATTACCATATATCAACCTTTGTAATACCACATTTAAGTAAATAAATATTTGAATTTGAATATGTGAATGGATAAATATTGTGCTGTTCAATGATAATTAAATAGACAAGGCTCGAAACTCGACTTCATTGAATTGCGTTTCTATTATTATGGCTGTGGAAATCAGTCAAATGTGTTATTGATTGCACATATTGTGTAAATAATATTCGACAACAATGCTTATAACAGCTGCCATGAGATTTTTTTGTTGGCACACAGTAGTTACATTGTACAATAATATGGTAGGTACATCTGAGTTTATAGGAGTTGTTTAGTGGAAAATGCTATAACTAATGCTCAATTCGGCTGGCTACATTCGTGTGGTGTTGCGGTAGGTGTACAAGGAGCTGGAGAACAACGCGAACCAGGCGTACTGGGAGGACGTGCAGACCATCGTGCTGGACGAGCTCAACAAGCTGCGCCGCCTGGCCGCGCCCGACGCGCGCCGCGACGGCGTGCACCAGGCTGTCGCCGATGACGTCACGCAGGTACTGGGAGGACGTGCAGACCATCGTGCTGGACGAGCTCAACAAGCTGCGCCGCCTGGCCGCGCCCGACGCGCGCCGCGACGGCGTGCACCAGGCTGTCGCCGATGACGTCACGCAGGTACTGGGAGGACGTGCAGACCATCGTGCTGGACGAGCTCAACAAGCTGCGCCGCCTGGCCGCGCCCGACGCGCGCCGCGACGGCGTGCACCAGGCTGTCGCCGATGACGTCACGCAGGTACTGGGAGGACGTGCAGACCATCGTGCTGGACGAGCTCAACAAGCTGCGCCGCCTGGCCGCGCCCGACGCGCGCCGCGACGGCGTGCACCAGGCTGTCGCCGATGACGTCACGCAGGTACTGGGAGGACGTGCAGACCATCGTGCTGGACGAGCTCAACAAGCTGCGCCGCCTGGCCGCGCCCGACGCGCGCCGCGACGGCGTGCACCAGGCTGTCGCCGATGACGTCACGCAGGTACTGGGAGGACGTGCAGACCATCGTGCTGGACGAGCTCAACAAGCTGCGCCGCCTGGCCGCGCCCGACGCGCGCCGCGACGGCGTGCACCAGGCTGTCGCCGATGACGTCACGCAGGTACTGGGAGGACGTGCAGACCATCGTGCTGGACGAGCTCAACAAGCTGCGCCGCCTGGCCGCGCCCGACGCGCGCCGCGACGGCGTGCACCAGGCTGTCGCCGATGACGTCACGCAGGTACTGGGAGGACGTGCAGACCATCGTGCTGGACGAGCTCAACAAGCTGCGCCGCCTGGCCGCGCCCGACGCGCGCCGCGACGGCGTGCACCAGGCTGTCGCCGATGACGTCACGCAGGTACTGGGAGGACGTGCAGACCATCGTGCTGGACGAGCTCAACAAGCTGCGCCGCCTGGCCGCGCCCGACGCGCGCCGCGACGGCGTGCACCAGGCTGTCGCCGATGACGTCACGCAGGTACTGGGAGGACGTGCAGACCATCGTGCTGGACGAGCTCAACAAGCTGCGCCGCCTGGCCGCGCCCGACGCGCGCCGCGACGGCGTGCACCAGGCTGTCGCCGATGACGTCACGCAGGTACTGGGAGGACGTGCAGACCATCGTGCTGGACGAGCTCAACAAGCTGCGCCGCCTGGCCGCGCCCGACGCGCGCCGCGACGGCGTGCACCAGGCTGTCGCCGATGACGTCACGCAGGTACTGGGAGGACGTGCAGACCATCGTGCTGGACGAGCTCAACAAGCTGCGCCGCCTGGCCGCGCCCGACGCGCGCCGCGACGGCGTGCACCAGGCTGTCGCCGATGACGTCACGCAGGTACTGGGAGGACGTGCAGACCATCGTGCTGGACGAGCTCAACAAGCTGCGCCGCCTGGCCGCGCCCGACGCGCGCCGCGACGGCGTGCACCAGGCTGTCGCCGATGACGTCACGCAGGTACTGGGAGGACGTGCAGACCATCGTGCTGGACGAGCTCAACAAGCTGCGCCGCCTGGCCGCGCCCGACGCGCGCCGCGACGGCGTGCACCAGGCTGTCGCCGATGACGTCACGCAGGTACTGGGAGGACGTGCAGACCATCGTGCTGGACGAGCTCAACAAGCTGCGCCGCCTGGCCGCGCCCGACGCGCGCCGCGACGGCGTGCACCAGGCTGTCGCCGATGACGTCACGCAGGTACTGGGAGGACGTGCAGACCATCGTGCTGGACGAGCTCAACAAGCTGCGCCGCCTGGCCGCGCCCGACGCGCGCCGCGACGGCGTGCACCAGGCTGTCGCCGATGACGTCACGCAGGTACTGGGAGGACGTGCAGACCATCGTGCTGGACGAGCTCAACAAGCTGCGCCGCCTGGCCGCGCCCGACGCGCGCCGCGACGGCGTGCACCAGGCTGTCGCCGATGACGTCACGCAGGTACTGGGAGGACGTGCAGACCATCGTGCTGGACGAGCTCAACAAGCTGCGCCGCCTGGCCGCGCCCGACGCGCGCCGCGACGGCGTGCACCAGGCTGTCGCCGATGACGTCACGCAGGTACTGGGAGGACGTGCAGACCATCGTGCTGGACGAGCTCAACAAGCTGCGCCGCCTGGCCGCGCCCGACGCGCGCCGCGACGGCGTGCACCAGGCTGTCGCCGATGACGTCACGCAGGTACTGGGAGGACGTGCAGACCATCGTGCTGGACGAGCTCAACAAGCTGCGCCGCCTGGCCGCGCCCGACGCGCGCCGCGACGGCGTGCACCAGGCTGTCGCCGATGACGTCACGCAGGTACTGGGAGGACGTGCAGACCATCGTGCTGGACGAGCTCAACAAGCTGCGCCGCCTGGCCGCGCCCGACGCGCGCCGCGACGGCGTGCACCAGGCTGTCGCCGATGACGTCACGCAGGTACTGGGAGGACGTGCAGACCATCGTGCTGGACGAGCTCAACAAGCTGCGCCGCCTGGCCGCGCCCGACGCGCGCCGCGACGGCGTGCACCAGGCTGTCGCCGATGACGTCACGCAGGTACTGGGAGGACGTGCAGACCATCGTGCTGGACGAGCTCAACAAGCTGCGCCGCCTGGCCGCGCCCGACGCGCGCCGCGACGGCGTGCACCAGGCTGTCGCCGATGACGTCACGCAGGTACTGGGAGGACGTGCAGACCATCGTGCTGGACGAGCTCAACAAGCTGCGCCGCCTGGCCGCGCCCGACGCGCGCCGCGACGGCGTGCACCAGGCTGTCGCCGATGACGTCACGCAGGTACTGGGAGGACGTGCAGACCATCGTGCTGGACGAGCTCAACAAGCTGCGCCGCCTGGCCGCGCCCGACGCGCGCCGCGACGGCGTGCACCAGGCTGTCGCCGATGACGTCACGCAGGTACTGGGAGGACGTGCAGACCATCGTGCTGGACGAGCTCAACAAGCTGCGCCGCCTGGCCGCGCCCGACGCGCGCCGCGACGGCGTGCACCAGGCTGTCGCCGATGACGTCACGCAGGTACTGGGAGGACGTGCAGACCATCGTGCTGGACGAGCTCAACAAGCTGCGCCGCCTGGCCGCGCCCGACGCGCGCCGCGACGGCGTGCACCAGGCTGTCGCCGATGACGTCACGCAGGTACTGGGAGGACGTGCAGACCATCGTGCTGGACGAGCTCAACAAGCTGCGCCGCCTGGCCGCGCCCGACGCGCGCCGCGACGGCGTGCACCAGGCTGTCGCCGATGACGTCACGCAGGTACTGGGAGGACGTGCAGACCATCGTGCTGGACGAGCTCAACAAGCTGCGCCGCCTGGCCGCGCCCGACGCGCGCCGCGACGGCGTGCACCAGGCTGTCGCCGATGACGTCACGCAGGTACTGGGAGGACGTGCAGACCATCGTGCTGGACGAGCTCAACAAGCTGCGCCGCCTGGCCGCGCCCGACGCGCGCCGCGACGGCGTGCACCAGGCTGTCGCCGATGACGTCACGCAGGTACTGGGAGGACGTGCAGACCATCGTGCTGGACGAGCTCAACAAGCTGCGCCGCCTGGCCGCGCCCGACGCGCGCCGCGACGGCGTGCACCAGGCTGTCGCCGATGACGTCACGCAGGTACTGGGAGGACGTGCAGACCATCGTGCTGGACGAGCTCAACAAGCTGCGCCGCCTGGCCGCGCCCGACGCGCGCCGCGACGGCGTGCACCAGGCTGTCGCCGATGACGTCACGCAGGTACTGGGAGGACGTGCAGACCATCGTGCTGGACGAGCTCAACAAGCTGCGCCGCCTGGCCGCGCCCGACGCGCGCCGCGACGGCGTGCACCAGGCTGTCGCCGATGACGTCACGCAGGTACTGGGAGGACGTGCAGACCATCGTGCTGGACGAGCTCAACAAGCTGCGCCGCCTGGCCGCGCCCGACGCGCGCCGCGACGGCGTGCACCAGGCTGTCGCCGATGACGTCACGCAGGTACTGGGAGGACGTGCAGACCATCGTGCTGGACGAGCTCAACAAGCTGCGCCGCCTGGCCGCGCCCGACGCGCGCCGCGACGGCGTGCACCAGGCTGTCGCCGATGACGTCACGCAGGTACTGGGAGGACGTGCAGACCATCGTGCTGGACGAGCTCAACAAGCTGCGCCGCCTGGCCGCGCCCGACGCGCGCCGCGACGGCGTGCACCAGGCTGTCGCCGATGACGTCACGCAGGTACTGGGAGGACGTGCAGACCATCGTGCTGGACGAGCTCAACAAGCTGCGCCGCCTGGCCGCGCCCGACGCGCGCCGCGACGGCGTGCACCAGGCTGTCGCCGATGACGTCACGCAGGTACTGGGAGGACGTGCAGACCATCGTGCTGGACGAGCTCAACAAGCTGCGCCGCCTGGCCGCGCCCGACGCGCGCCGCGACGGCGTGCACCAGGCTGTCGCCGATGACGTCACGCAGGTACTGGGAGGACGTGCAGACCATCGTGCTGGACGAGCTCAACAAGCTGCGCCGCCTGGCCGCGCCCGACGCGCGCCGCGACGGCGTGCACCAGGCTGTCGCCGATGACGTCACGCAGGTACTGGGAGGACGTGCAGACCATCGTGCTGGACGAGCTCAACAAGCTGCGCCGCCTGGCCGCGCCCGACACTACTGCTGCTCGATACTATCCTAGCGTCTGGCCGCGACCAAGCATACCAGCCGTTAAGACGAGCCACAACTAACTCTCGTTGTATACCGGTTTTGCTCATGTATTTATTCAAGGATATCCGACTAGTTTCGGACTCAAACGGGGCCCTTATTTATGAGCTAGTGAGTGAATTCCTGAATAAACACATGAGTGAAACCGGTAGGTAAGTACATAGTAAATAATATGGATATACTGGGTAACTCTCACGAACGTTATAGGCCTATGTGTTACTCCTGGTTATAAACTATCTCTGTGCCAAACATCCAAATCCGTGCTGCGGTTAGAGATGAGTATAACCCAGTTACCACCCATTTCATTACACACACTGGGCGGTTGGCCGTTAAAAACGAATATGTTTTATATTATTTAGTGATTTAATGTTTCCATGTACGACCCTGGAATGTATGTTTAGCTCATGAATAAACTGTTGTAGAAAGATCTTTTAGTGCTCTGAAGGATTCGTACCAACTTTAAAATTATGTATATGGTAATAACTGCCATTGACTCGATCGGAAATATTAACTGGATTGACGGTCAAACTTAACTTTGCCGTTGGATAACTGTTACTTCCATACATTTGTTTAGTTCGCACTTAGTTACCAACTGCTTTAAATTATCATCCAATAATACTGGTGATTATGGGTTGAAACCCAATTTAACCAGTTGAAAAGAAACGGTTTTACGGTTACCCACCTCTTCCAGCTGTTTTGCGTGGTTGAGTATAACACATTGAAACTTTTACTCTATTATTGTCATCATCTATGTTTACCCCTTGATAAATTTAAATTTCATAGATAACTATAGGCAACGAGTCGGTTTGGACACAACTGTAAAATATTATTTTGTGCCGTAGATATTCAAAGGCAAAACAGGCGCTCAGCTGGAGGCGCTGCAGACCCAGATCGAGCAGAAAATAAGTGGACGTCACGATGGCGTCGACGTGGGGTACTGGGAGAGCTTGCTCAGTCAACTGAAAGGTATGCAAAGCACACATATTTCACTAGCTAATGCCCGCGATTTTCTTCTCCAAACTTTAAGATCGTTTTTTTACCCGACTGCCAAGGAAGGGTTATGTTTTCGCGCGTATGTTGATTCTTGTAAGTATGTAAATTTCTTTATCATCTCGTATCTTCCAAATTTCTCGATGGCAACGTAAAAATACTTCAATTACACAATAAAGGTATTTTTTCTTTACGTTTCATTGGTTTTAAAAACCCAAGTGTAGATAAGGGTTATTAAAAATAAATTAAAGTGGCGGATTTTTAGCGCGAAATTGTTTCTAATTAAAAAAAAAACAAACTATTCAAGCCCGGTATTAAAGGAACATAAAAGGAGGTTAAATAAATGTAAGTTTGTAAATTAGGAATAAATAATAGGGATGATGACTACGTTATAAAATTCGTAGTAAACATAACATAATATCACGCCTGTATTCCCCGAAGGGGTAGGCAGAGGTGCACATATTGTACACCCACATTTCGCCAGTTATGTTTTAGGTCCCATTGTGATAGGTGGCGAGCCTATTGCCACCAACCGGGCACGCAACCAGACTCCGTGCTGCTACTGAAAATGACCTAATGGATAAACCTAGTAACACTTTGCCGACCCGGGATTCGAACCCAGGACCTCGTGCTCAGCAGTCGCCCTTAGTAACCACTAGACCAACGAGGCAGTCAATTCGTAGTAATTAATTAAAATCCAAAAATCCAGTCCAAATGGGCTAGGTTAACTGAAGAAATAAATTAAGGAAATACAGGGATTAGAATTTTGTACGTGTATCCCTCTCCCGCAAAACATATTATACCTTATTTCAGAAAAAAAAAAACAGTCATAAGAATGCATTGGTTGGCAATATGGATGCTATTGCCCACCGATGCATTCTAATGGTTGTATAATTATATGTATAGACTACTTGACTCATATGAAATTTGATACAATAACTGAATACTTACATATTTCTTTTAGTATTTGATTTAGGAAATTAAAATACATCGATATTAATCAATAAAAGTAAATTATTACTTTATAATATCTTTGTTCATTGTAACGTTCTCTTGATGATGACGAATATTGATTTGAAATTTAATCTTTTTACTTGTATTTTGAGACGCTAGTCGGTCAGGGTGTGACGTAAAGTTTCACGAAAATAACTGTCGTAGTAGTTTTATTTAAAGAAACTCATAATGACCGTGTATAGTTTGTTTTCTCATTATATTGATAAAATCAAACACACAAACACATTTTGTGTTTTCTGCTTTTACGAAAGTAGTGTTTTCGTAAAAGCAGATTCTCGTTGAACCCAGATTCCTTCTGCTTTGCCGAGTTGAGTACTGACGAGACTTCCTTATAGATACAGTGCATTTGGTATTTATACTAATATAATAAAGCGGAAGAGTTTTTTTGTTTGTTTAAACGAGGTAATCTCTGGATTTACCAGTCGGGTTAAAAAAAATCTATGTAAATATGATAGCCTGGTTTATGAGAAATAGTATAGGCTGTCTGACATAAGGCTGCATATCTGGACTAGCTCAAAATATTGATTTTAGCAAAGTAAGTTAGAAGAAAAGGCGCTCCTGAACTGTTTCAACCGCGGGCGCTGACGTTCTGGTTAGTGATACGACAGTACAATGTTCTACAAAAATGTAGATCTTAAGTTTTACTAAAAAAAAGTCCGCGGTACCATATAGCTATTTTTTATACATAAGCCATAAAAATATATTTTGTACAAAAACATTTAGAAGTGAGTATAAGCAATAACATAATGTCTTTAACAATTTGGAGCCATAAAAATCTCGACTGGCTCAAATCTCTTCAATGGCTTCTTATCTAGTTTGAAGTCGCTAGAGTTTTCTCTGCCTGTCCAGCACACATGTCGCGCGCTCGTCTCCGCGACCGCCACCAGAACAATTTGCGGCGCAAGCTCCAGCTGCTGAAGCAGGAGCAGGGGGTGCAGCCCGTGGCGTCCGCCGACGTCAAACAGGAGGACCCGGACCCGCAGAGGTCAGCCGCTACGACGTGCACGTTGTTATAGTTACGTTAACGAATTTTGGGACTCACGGATAACTAAACGAAACTCTCGCGTAGGTCTCGGAGCCCCGAGGCGGAGCGGCCGGCGTCCGCGGCGGGCTCGCCGGGCGCGTCCAGCGGCGAGGACGACGCGGCGTGCGCGCTGTACCGCGCCGGCCGCTACTCGCCGCCGCCGCTGGCGCCCGCCGCGCTGGAGCCGGCCACGCTGCTCACCGAGCCCGCGCTGGACCTGCAGCGCCTGGCCTACCTGCGCGCGCGCCTGCTGGCCGCCGCCGACCGGCGCGCGCCGCCCGACAGGGCTCGCGCCCCGGGCCCGCGGCGGGAGGAGGCGGAGGTGCCGGCGGCCAGCAGCACCGACTGCCTCGAGCGGGAAGCTCGCCGCGTGATGGGCACGTCGCAGGACGAGGTGCAGTTCAGTGTGGAGCACACGCTGCCCGACCAGCCCTGCCTCTGGGCTGACAAGTACCGGCCCAGGAAACCCAGATACTTCAACAGGTTTCAAATTATTCAGTTTCAACATTGCCTCCATTGAACTATTCTAAATAGTACAATCAGATAATTAATAAATACTATGTGATGTTAAACATAGTTTGTCCTTGTTGCTACATTCTACTTGTCTGCATGGATGTCGTACTAATCGTGTTTGTGTCCAGGGTGCACACGGGCTTCGAGTGGAACAAGTACAACCAGACGCACTACGACATGGACAACCCGCCGCCGAAGATCGTGCAAGGATACAAGTTCAACATATTTTACCCTGACCTCATCGACAAGAACGGCACGCCCGAGTTCTCGCTGGTCAGTCACTCTTACACACTATATACATTCCTGATAATATTTTAATAACTTCTTATAATTAGCAACCAGACAACCATCATCAGCAATCTATGCTCACTTTTTACAGATTTATAATCAATTTACATTGCAAATCCTAATGTAAATTGATTATATCTTACCAACCAACAAGTCAAGACTTTGAAATGGTTCTATTAAAAATTTGATTCATATTTTCTCATGAAAATGCTATTTCAGAAAGCTTGCCCAGAAAACCCAGACTTCGCGGTGCTGCGTTTCCACGCCGGCCCGCCCTACGAGGACATTGCGTTCAAGATCGTCAACCGCGAGTGGGAGTACTCTTACAAACGCGGCTTTCGCTGCCACTTTCACAACAACATCTTCCAGTTGTGGTTCCATTTCAAGAGGTATCGCTACAGGCGGTAGAATGTTGTGGTGCTTATGTGCCGTGTAAAAACATGTTTACATAATGCTGCGATCAGAATACAGATTCTATTGTATGTGTGTGTTATTTATTTTCCTAACTTCTTTAGGGATGTTTCTTCTACAATAGTCTTCCGTGAACACTCGTTGACCAAGTGCGTGTCGCTCAGAATAAAATATATCGTCAACCTTTTATTCATATCCTAAACTATTAATACTAGTTATTTTATTTAAAAATGAAAACGTGTGCATCTTGTAACTCTCAATTCATTGATGGAGTACAATGTGGAAGCTGCAAAAAACACTTTGATTTTGCATGTGTAAGCATATCTGAACCTGGATGGAGAAAACTGGGTGCCGACAGAAGGGCTCAATGGAAGTGCCCGACGTGTAAATCTGCGTTGCCTGCTGTCTCTCCACTTAAGCCTGCTTCACTAGAAACCATCCTGGAAGAAATCCGAGATATGAAACGGCAACTTCTTAGTTTACCGACCCTTGTGGATGATGTTCGAGTCATTAAAGAAGAATTTTCCGAGCTCAAGATGTCATGTGAGGGTGCCATGGACAAGCTTGAAGAATTTGGTGCCAGAATCACTGAGGTTGAAACAAGAATATCTGATCTCGAGAAGCTGCAGGATACTGTGAACTGCCTTCAGACAGATTTTGTTAAAGCAAAGTTAGATCTCTTGACATACGATCAATGGTCCAGGCTGAATAATGTGGAGATTAAGGGAGTTCCTACCAAAAACGGCGAGAATTTGTTCTCAATTATCGAAACTATTGGCCGCAAAGTCAACTATATCTGTCCAAAAGCCCAAATTAACTACATATCAAGAGTTCCTATCTACAATTCAAAAGAAAAGTTAATTATTGTGAGTTTTCTGAACAGATACATAAAAGAAGATTTTATTGCGGCTGCTCGATCTGTCAAGGAACTTTCTACCTCTGATATGGGATTCCACGGATCTCCCCAGCGTGTCTACGTAAATGACCATTTGAGTACAGATCAGAAAAAACTATTAACTAAGGTCAAATCGTCTGCCAAAGAAAAGACATACGAGTATGTCTGGGTCAAACACGGCAAAATTCACGTGCTAAAAAACTCAAACTGTAAAGTGCTGATTATCAGAAAAGAATCTGATTTAAACAAAATAGTCTAGTATGTTACCCAATATATTATTCTTTTCCTTATATTTTTTACCTAAAACACATGTATGTTATAACAACTACCTATAAAATGTTTAGCGTCTCTGCCTCACTAATGAGTCTGACACCTTCCTATTGTATTCAACCGGTTCCTTATCGCGCCGTTCACGTTAAAGCAACAATACCTAAAAATGTGTGCTACTTGTTCGTACTTATTTGTTATTTCTCGACCGCTCGCATACTTGTTTACAACGTTTTAAAGTTTTGCTCACAATTATGTGTATACCTATATAACTTCTACCCTCTTTGTTTACACTTATTTTTATTGATATCTGCAATTGACAAAGAACTTAATATGTTTTTTTATTTAACAAATTACAATGACTTATATACAATTATTGGTACAAATAGAAATGGCTAATGTCAATACTAATCACAATTTAAACCTCTTTTATCAGAACGTTCGCGGACTTCGCACGAAAACAGAAACTTTCTACCGCCAGATGGCCATTAACAACTATGATATTATTTTACTCACTGAGACATGGTTGTTGGAAGGCGTTTCAAACTCCGAGTTTTTTGATAATCGTTACATTGTCTGGCGTCGTGACAGGGACTATGCTTTAACTGGTCAATCGCGCGGTGGGGGTGTGTTGATAGCTACTCGTAGGGATATACCGGTTATTTCCGAACCTCTATTACAATCATCAGCTGAAGATCTGTGGTTGAATATACGTTTAAGAGCATCGAATTCACGTAATCACATTAATCTACATCTGTGTATAATTTATTTATGCAAGCAGAATCAAGGACTTTCTTTTTCATCCCAGCTATCTAATTTTCTTAATAAATTAAATGAAACAGTTATTAACAATATGTCGGATATCTTTCTAGTCGTAGGTGACTTTAATATGAGCGGAATTAATTGGGTTCCATCTGTAAACTTTTCATTTCTACCAGCGCGTCTTACTTCATCTGACGAATATTTACTCTCTGATGAACTATCCACCTTAGATTTCCGTCAGTATAATGGAGTCGCAAATAAATACGGCAAAATTCTGGATTTAGTCCTGTCTAATCATTCGGTAACTGTTGTCGAATCCTTTGAGTCATTAGTCCCCATCGATGCATACCACCCAGCATTACTAATTACCGCAGATTTCGTGGAATCACCTGTTTTGGAGAGTGCGCCGCGAATACTATATCAATTTAATAAAGGAGATTATGAATCTATCAACAATAAAATAAATATGGTCGACTGGGAGTCCGAGTTTTCGGACCGGTCAATAGATAAAGCAGTTACCTTCCTTAATCAAACAGTACTCGATCTCCAAATGAGGTACATACCGCAAAAAACGATTCGTAATAAAAAATATCCGACTTGGTTCAGCTTGTCGCTAATCAGATTAATTAAAGAAAAGCATAAACATCTAACTAAATTCAAAACTTACGGCAATAAATCCGACAAATTAGCATTCAAGTATCTTCGCGATAAAGTCAAAAAGCTTGAGTCTCAATGCTACGCTAGCTACTTAACTCTTACCGAAGAATCAATTAAAAACAACCCTAGGTACTTTTGGACATTTGTTAAAAAACGGCATAACTCTAATGCGCTACCAAGTGCGTTCACCTATAATGACAGAACTTTGCTCACTGGTGAGTCTATTTGTGACGCGTTTTCTAACTTTTTCCGTTCAACCTTTCTTGACCCCGTCGACCCTGGCAGTACTTCGACTTCTACATTACTTGCATCTCCTATCCTCACCGAACCTCTCAACTCACCGTGTGATATCTATAATATTATCTCTGTAAAAGAAGAAGAAGTTGCTAAGTTACTCCGTGGGTTAGATACGACTAAAGCGCCAGGCCCAGACAACATTTCATCCAAACTCCTTGTTCAGTGTGCGTCATCTCTAGCCAGACCTGTCTCACTTTTATTTATTAAATCCCTATCTACATCTACGGTTCCTACGCTGTGGAAATCTGCATATATCACTCCTATATTCAAAAAAGGGTTAAAAACAGAGGTCGTAAATTACAGACCAATTTCGAAACTGTGTATTGTAGCCAAAATCTTCGAAAGATTAATTTACAACCAGCTTTACTCTGCCCTCAAAAATGCTTTCAGTTCTTTTCAACACGGCTTTCTGCAAGGTAGGTCCACTGTGACGAACTTAGTCTTACTGAATGATTACATCACTGATGCTATGGATAAAGGTCAACAGGTTGATGTCGTTTACACGGATTACAGCAAAGCTTTTGATCGTATTGACCATGAACTTATGCTGTTAAAGCTCAGCAATATTGGGATTCGCGGAGACCTACTTAGATGGTTTTCTTCATATTTGAGAAATAGGTCCCAAGCCGTAGTGCTTAATAATTACATATCTAGCTGGGTTCATATCCCAAGTGGAGTTCCACAAGGCTCATTGCTCGGTCCGCTTTTGTTTGTGATCTATGTAAACGACATCAGCTCGTGCTTAATGTCATCCAAACTCCTATGCTTCGCCGATGACATGAAAATATATTCGTCAATTTCATCGGTGGACGAAATGTTAGCATTGCAGGCTGACCTGCTAAGACTCGAAGAGTACTGCAGACTAAATAAGCTCGACCTCAATCCAACCAAATGCTCTGTCATATCTTTCTCTCATAAGCGTGATATCCTAGCCACAACATACACTTTGGGTGGGCAACCTTTACCTAGATGTGACTGCATCCGCGATTTGGGTGTTCAACATGATTCCAGATTGATCTTTGATACCCACATTGATACAGTCGTCGCCAAGGCCTCTAAATCACTGGGATTTATAATGCGCTTGTCCAAGTCATTCACTAAGGCTAAAACACTAAAGATCTTATACTGTACTTTCGTTAGGAGCCACCTGGAGTATGCGTCCCAAATTTGGAACCCCCGCTACCACAAATACATTGACCGTATCGAGAATGTTCAAAAGAGGTTCATAAGATATTTATGTTTTCATCAAAAAATTCCATACAAATCCACAAACTATTATAGCCTATGTAAAAGGTTTCATTTACTACCCCTTGGTAACCGTCGCGATATCAGTAACTGTGTTCTGTTATTAAAGATTCTCAACAATGACATCGATAGCCCGGAGTTGTTATCAAAAATTCGTATTAACGTTCCACGACCGTCAGCCAGGTTTTATCCACCGTTATGTGTACCACGAGCCTCGACTAATTATAGGCAAAATACGTACATTGTGCGAGCGGTCAGACATTTTAACAAAGTGTGCAAGCGGCGCGATATTGATCCCTTTAATACAAGTGTATCCTCCGTCAGAAGATATTTAAGTTCTATATTTTTCACTTAAATAGGTAGTCAACTGGGATACTTATTTATCACATGACGTTTTTTTTTTTAACTATTAATTAACTACTTTATTGTTATTAGTATTATTTCTTTTTAAAGTCACTCATATATAATTGTCAACACTTCGTCGTTTCACGGATATATATCTGTACTGTTTTTTATACGTGAAGACTTGTAATTGGCTGTCTGTTTACTATTTAGTTAATTTTCCTGTTTGCTCTAGCTGTTAGTCTTCCAAAGTTGTAAATAAATAAAAATAAATAAATAAATAGTACACCAAAATCAATTAATGTTTTCCAGTCTTGGAGTTCCACAGAGTCTACTTATATGACGACCTGACTAGCGCAGTGGCTAAGCGATTGGACTGCTGCGCTAAGGGTTGCGGGTTCGATTCCCGCACGGGGCAAAACTTTGTGCAAACCACAGATGTTTGTCCCGAGTCTGGGTGTTTGTGTTTGTGAAATGCACCCACGATACAGGAGAAATTCCTAGTGGGGCGACGTTTTTATAAAAAACAATACTTTTAATTATTTTTTTTTTTTTGAAAAAATCTTTTGTATATTAAGTTCTCCTGACCGAATTTCGGTCACGGCGGCCTGTCTCATCTGAGATTTGCCAACTACGCAGGAGATATTATAGTGCACAAGTATGCGCGCAAACACAGGTGCACTCCCTATTCCCTCACTCCCATAGTCCGATGGGACGGTAGACCGACACGACCGGAGAGAGATCAGGCGCAGGACCAACGGCTTAACGTGCCTTCCGAAGCACGGAGGGGTCTCGACATGTGAAAACGGTCACCCATCATAAGACTGATCGCAGCGAGCACGGCTTAACCTCGCATATCGACTGATCTGCATGGCAGCCACATAGCTACAAGCCCCTCAATCTTTTGTATATAGTATTATATCAAAAGGGTAAGTTATGGTTGGATTTAGCTCGTAACTTGCTTAGAATTATCATAGCTTACGTAGCAAAAAGGAACTACCAATTCTATCTTTAACTAGCTTATACCTGGGACTTCGTTCCCGCAGATGTCGATTAAAAAACCTGTATGTAGCAGCAGTAAACATATTAAAGGAATTGAATTTCATTTTGTTAACAATTTTATGGGTTATTTTATACCCAAATATTTTCAAAATTAAAAGTAGTCTTAGATACACCTTATCCTTCCACCAGCTATTTGCCAGAGAAAGTCCCGTCAAAATCCGTCCAGCTGTTGATTAGAAGCTAATCTGCTAAGTTTCCTGGACAACCTTAAATATTTTTGAAATTCAAAGTATACTATATATCTTCATATGCTATAATTAGAATATATTTAAATAAGTAGCCTCTATTAGACCCCAGGCCATCAGCTATCTGCACGTGAAAGTCCAGTCAAAAGCGGTCAAGCCGTTTCAGAGATTACAACACGTACAGAGGAACAAACAGACAGACAAACATTTATTTAATTGCCATTTTATGTGAATTGTGTATTCTATGTATGTATATGCATTGAGTAAAAATGGTTATTTTTAATGTTACAAACAGACTCCAATTTTATTGATTAAGTGTATTGATAGCAGTTGATTTCCATCAAAATAAAATTAATATAGCAAACTGTCCACCTACTCGCCCAATGAGTGTTTGGTGCTGTATCAAGTGATTGCATCACATAACTCAAATCAACACACCTCTGAAACTCTTCATAATTTTTTTTTTAAATAACTTATTATCATCTAATAATACTAATATTTATTTGTCAAACTTGCACTGACAAAAAATAAAAACATTTTTATTCTGGAGTACATAACAATATTCATGACTGAAAAAATTAAACAATAATTGCTATTCTATTACAACAATATTTTTTCTTTGTAACCTTTATTTATATGAATTCATCTATCACCAGATAAAAGATAGAACTACTGTTTCGGTTTTTCTTCTGCTGGGTTGACTACCTCCTCAGAAGCAGGGTTGCTGCGGAAGTTAGGGAACTGTTCCCATGGGGCACTGAGTTCAAAACGCCTAAACTCTTGTGCCAGTTCCAAAGGCTCCACCACCACACGCTTTTGTTCATCATCATAACGCACCTCGACATAGCCACTGAGTGGGAAGTCTTTTCTGAAGGGATGGCCTTCAAAACCATAATCGGTCAGAATTCTTCTCAAATCTGGATGGTTAGCAAAGAATACACCATACATGTCCCAGATTTCTCTCTCATACCAATTAGCAGCTTTAAAGACGTCATTGACAGAGTCCACTGGGCTTAATTCATCAGTGTATGTCTTAACTCTGATTCTAGCATTGTAACGTAGTGACAGCAGGTTGTATATTATCTCAAACCTGTTGGGTCGGTTGGGTACATCCATGCCTGCAATATCCACGAGATTAGAGAACTGAGCGCTGTGGTTATCTTTCAGAAACTGCAACACTGGGATGACACCTTCTGGAGGAATCAAAACTTCCAATTCGTTTCCAGCCGTAAGTTGTACTTTTTGGACGTATTTCGGCATACATTCTGCTATGTATTTCCCAAAATCCACAAGATGAGCCTTTTGAAGCGGATCAACTTTAGCAACTGTTGGTCTCGTCTCTACTGGGGAAGTCGCTTGGTCAGCTTTTGTGGCCACACGCATGATAACTGGAGCTTTTACATTGTTCAAAATGTTACGCCCAAAACTGCATCCAGCACTGACCGTGCGTTTCAATAAAAACGACATCTTAATCTCTCTTAAATAATAATTAACCTTACGTAATTCAGTCCCAAATTGTACCGCACACTGCGTACTGCTAGTGCGTACCGATCAAAACAAGACATGACAATATGACATGAATGTGACTGTCAAGAGTGTCATGTAATATTTTTTTTATACCTCTTCTACTTGTCTCAGAGTAATGACTATGCTTTAGTCATTACTCTGAGCTACTTGTGTTGGCCAATGACAATAAGGAAGTAGGGAAACGGATAATTAAGTAAGGAACGTATTTTTTATATTTTTGTAAGGAATCTTGACAATATAGGATCAGTACATAAAAGGATAGTAAATAAAGAAGTATTAAATTATTATCTACATATTAAGGTCTAACCAGGAGTGAAATAATGAAAATAGCGTAATAAATGTTATTATTAATAAGATGAATATACATACATACATACATAAAGTCACGCCTGTTTCCCTGAGGGGTAGGCAGAGACCACGGATTTCCATTTGCTACGATCGATAAGATGAATATAGCTATACTTTTATATATGGTGCGGTAAGTGTGCTTAATTGGAAATTATAACTAGCAGGAACTGGACTTAGTCATTACGTCTAGCTTGTACAAATTGTTCAGACAGGTCCAACTTCGACAAAGAGTTCGCCCGAAGAAGAGCCGATAACCGCTGGTGAAGAGCGGTCCTCGAGTAGCGATCACGAACCGGAAGACGCAGTGTTGGCAGCTCCCCATTACTTTAGTGGACTGTAGATATCGTCAGAGTTGTGGGCAGCATGCAGATGCAAATAGCTAGTAGCTGTTCATTGTGGCGTTCTAAGGGGGAATTTTTGTTTAAAGTGGACGTCTTTCGGCTGTCGATGGAGATGATAATGTGTATTTCAGTTCAGTACCTGTAAATATTGTGGTAGGAATAATAAACAAAAAAATGATCTAAGAAAAACCAAAGACTAAACAATTTTGCATGTAAGTTTATTTTGGTTGTATATTTGTAAGTACTATGGTATTATAAATAAACACCTAGTGGAGTGGTAGTACCTTTGAGTCTTATTATAATTCATTACTTTTACCAACGAGAGTAGTGAATTATTAATAACTATCTGTGCCCGCGACTCCGTCCGCGTGGATATTCGGAAACAGCAATAGTATTCTATGATTGTTTTCTCACCGGGACTAAGTGACACAATATATGTATGTCTTAACTATACAAATACAATACAAAATAGTTTATTGTGCCAAATAGAAAATAACATTACATTTAAACGTGTTTGGAGCCTCCTTTTAAGCAAACAATGCCTGTATTAGAAGGCTCCGCTCTTTCACATCATTATCGTACACTGTACTAACTTGAATCAATACAGTGTACTGTGACCTTAAGGGTAAATATGCAATGCAAGTACATACATTTTCATGTATTTAGCTTGTATAAACTAATCTTGAGAAATTAAGCAAAATGAAAATATTAAAAAAAGAAGGTTGCAATTTCAATTATTAACAGTAAGGATAATATAATTATAGTAATAATAAAAGTAAGAAAAAAAGAAGAAACATAATTACTCCCAGTTAATGTATGTGAGGTAGTGTACAGTTTGGTGTGGTAAGTAGTGCGGCGTATGGTATGGTATGGTATGGTATTTGGTGTGTGGTGCGGTGTGGTGTGGTATGGTGTGTGGTGTGATGTGGTGTGTGGTTTGGTGTGGTGTGGTGTTGTGCGTGTAATGTTTGTGATGAGGTGTATGGTGTGTGTTATGGTTAGGGTGTGCATGGCACACCCTATTCTAGCTCTGTTGTAATGCTGTTATCACCCAGCTTAAAAGCAACAAGGCTCCTTGTTGTTTTTAAAGCTGTTTCAGAGCCACTCTAATCTCGTACAAGCTGATGTCTGGGATGTCCTCGGTGTAGTGTCGGGTCAGTTTCTAGAGTTTCAGTTTCAGGCTCTAAAGTCTTGAGCCAAACTGACAACTGTTTCCGTGTCGAAGTTTACAGCTGTCCGTAAAACCTCTCCAGCTCTCTCAATATTTCCGGTTTTGATGAGATAATACTTCCATCGTCGATCTTCAGCTTCGTCATTTGGTTTTTTCCAACAGAGGAATTCCTCGCGAACACTTAAGAGCCCTGGTTCCGCTCAATTGCGTTTTCTGTAGTACGTGGAACCGGTGTGTTTTTACATAATGCTTTGCGTAATGCGTACGTTGCGTACGTCGGATCCTGGACCAGTGAATCTCTACCACAAAGTCCACAGAGTATATAGTCAAATAAAATGTCAAACTTTTTTAGTTATATTTAATATATCTATGATCATAATTAAAAAAACTAACTGTATGTGCGACATAAAAATCTGATAAATGCCCGAAGCTCGAATGCCGGCAGCCGGGTATTTTTCGATAAATACAGAGGTTCTAAAAAAATTGTAAAAACAATAAATTTGTTATTTTAACTATTATATCTTGGCATTTATTATTAATAAGCTTTCATAGCCGTAGTTAATAAGACAGTATAACAGCAGCTTAAGTGGTTAAAGTTGTAGTAACAAAGTTAATTGTTTAACCTACCTAGCATAAATTGACTGGTCTCTATCTGGGGGCTAAAAAAGGATAACAGATTCGGATAAACTGAATACGTACGCACAATAATCAAATGTAAGTAATAAGTGCACTCCAATATGGGGAGTGAAATTAATGACTTAAAGTCGGTGCTGCGGTCGCTGGTTGTGTCCAGTCCGACCCAGATGGATGTGCGTACGCTGCTGCGAGACTACCGCAACATGGTGGGTGCGCCACTACCCCTCACTAAATACGGACATCGAGACCCTATCGCCTTCCTAAAGGAGAGATTCAGTGACTGCTTTCTGGTAAGTGTTTACTTTTAATGGTTTGTACGATTCCTGCAGTGTAATAGTGTATATAAGCAGATTGTATCATCATCTTGAAACTTTAATTGTTTGTTTACAGTTTACTGGGCATCCTTTAAACCCAGTGCTTACATTGATAGTGCCAGATGCATTAAAACATATTGATAAATTTGTTCAGAAACAGAAAGTGCCCTCTACTTCCAAATGGTATGTATTACATATTTTATCGTATCATAGTTACATCACAATAATTAATTGTATTAAATTAAGGAAAAGCAAGATGAAGTCGCTAGTTACAAGATATTTGTTAAATATTATAGATGTTGGGCTGTTTAAATCTATTTTACCAAATCCTAAATCAAATATTCCCTTTCCTCCTAACTTATAGGTAGATGGAGTAAATGTGTATATATGATATAGATGATAAGGTCAGTGCCGGATTAGGCCAGCGCGAGGCCAGTAGCAAATTCTATCAAGCGGCCTTTGCTTTGCCTTTGGTTTGCTTTAGCATGATTCAGACATTCTTGGCCCATCATAATCCTAACAATTTTTTTTAATGGTTTTAGCATTGAGAAAGAATGTTCACCATCAGTCAAATAAATGCACAAGGCAATTTCTGTAGGCAATAATTTATGTAAAACTTCCTTATAAATCACAATATAATATATTGTTAACATTGTTTGCAATAAAATAAAAAAATAATAAGTGTAGGCTAAGATAATTCTAAAATAAAAGATTTTAGAATTATCTATCACAAATTTGAATTACATGCACATTCCTTTTTGCTTAGACTAAGTTAAAAGTAATAATAATTTCAATTTGATTATGCATAATTTAACTTCTCTAAAATCCCGGGTCGGGCACTAGAATTTTTAATCATTGTCATATAATTTGATAATAAAGCATCTCTGGCCTTAGCGTGCGGCCACGAAATTAATGATGAGATAATAAATTCTATAGGGTGTTAATTGTTTGTTATTATATATATATACATTCGTAATTCTTCATTTTAATTAACTCAGTGTAATTACTTAGGTAGTAGGAAGTCGTGTAGTTATACTCATATTCAGAGGCGAGTCATAACTATTTCTTAATATTAGGGCATCTTTTAGTTCAAGGAATTTCAATTGTTCAACTACGACAGTAATGTTAATGTCTAAGATTATGAGTAATAACAGCCTGTCAAGTCTGCTGGGATCCAAACGATTCCGCTCATTACTTGCGATGTTGCCGGCAATCGAAAAATGGCGCTCGCAAGGTGCATAATCTCATCCATGCCATGTGTTTTTATAGCATGTAAGCTTAGTATATCTATTAATGTAAATAATAGTAAAATGAATGATAATACTAAAATACATTATTATCATTTAGTTAATAATGATTACTGCGTGCGGCGATTCTCTTCGGATGTGCAGATGTGTTGCAGACTGTATCATTATGGTTGGTTGGTGGTTACAAATTGTTCGAAAAAGTTGTTTTATGTTCATACTTAGCTTACTTTAATTACAGTAAATCAAAAAGAAGGAGTGTTAACATAGATAAGCCATGTAATGAAAATCTCATTGTCAAAACATTTGTAAAATCTGCACAAGCCGTTCCTAAACAACCTAAGAAGCCAGAAATTAAAGCCCCAGATAATACCAAAGAAGAAAAAGAAAATGTAGACTTTAAGAATGATACAGTGACCAGTAATGATGTCAAGAATTTCTTAAAGAAGAGGTTGCCCTTGTATAACAGTCTCCATAACTTTGAAGAGAGTTTATCGGAAAGAGATGTTACTTTGTCATTATCTCTGGATGATGATTCAGGAAAACAGACATCTTCCAGTAAGTTTGTAATGTAAAAAAATATAACAAAGCTATTTAAATATGATTATTATTATTAAAGGAACTTTAGCAAGTGCTGCACATTATTAAATGGAAAAAAAATAATAATCAGTGTCTCAATGTTTAGGTAGCAACAGTACAAAAGCTCTGCAGTTTGAAGAGCTGAAATCAGAGATAATGGAACTAATATGTGCTTCACCAGAGGGAGTTTGGTGCACCGATCTCATCAAGTTATACAGGTAGGGGCCACTTCTACTAAGCCTACAGCTACATAATGAATTTGATTGAGAAATTTAGATTTAATTCAATAATCCATATTATACATCTTATAAAAGTAGTATAGTGATCCATATAAGTTTTAGAATTACTAAATGTAACTGAAATATTTTCACTTACATGTTATGTCAACTGATGCTACTTTCTGATCCGATGAAAAGCCCTCTTTTTCATTGGGGATTTAAAATGGTGATATTTTAATGCTTGTAAAAAATAAATCTAGGTTGCTGCGGAGCTAAAATCTTGTCTGGAAGTGTTTTTCCGTTTGTCACGCAGGGACCGCTACAAGTGCGAGCTAAACTTCTCTCGCTTCGGGTACACAAGTATCATTAGCTTGGTTTACGTGCTAGAAGAGCGCGTGCTGATAACACGACCGCTGGACACGGGCGACTGGTTGCTGCAGGAGCGGAGCCGTGCGCCCCCTGCCCGTCTCGCCCCTCGGGGGAGCGCGCCCGCCGCTGGCCCGCCTCCCCGGGGGAGCGCGCCCGCCGCTGGCCCGCCTCCCCGGGGGAGCACAGCCCCCCGCAGCCGCGCGCGCTGCCCCGCGCCCACGCGCTGCTTGCAGGCCGACCCTGATGACGCGTTGCCCGGCATCGATTTTGTAATTATAGCAAACTTACACAATTCACTCACTCATTGGTTAATGCCCGAACATGTTAACCTAGCGAGCGTGCCTTGTGCAGGACCCGGACGTGTTCCCCGAAGACTGCATGCACTTTATGGAGAGCATCCCGTCCATACCGCTGGCCGACTGCCGCCCGGGAGCCATGCTGGAGATCATCGTGGGCGAGGTGTACTCGCCCTCGCACTTTTGGTTCATTCGCCTCGGAGACAAGTACAACATTGCAATGGAAGATATGATGGACGACATGACGTAAGTATTCATCAATCCTGTCTATGTGTGCACTCACACCCTTAGCCTCGTAACTTTGGAAGGTAGGATAGCTTCGATCGTGGCATAAACATGACCAAATACACTTATTCAACTCAATTACCTAAGCGTTTGTTTTTCAAAACACCAGCTATGTATATAATGTGGTAATCCTACTTCCTACTATCCTACTTCCTACTTCCTACTATCCTACTATCCTACTTCCTACTAATATTATAAATGTGAAAGTTTGTGAGTATGGATGTATGGATGTGTGGATGTGTGGATGTTTGTTACTCTTTCACGCATAAACGGCTGGACCGATTTGGTTGAAATTTGGTATGTAGATAGGTTATACCCTGGATTAACATATAGGCTACTTTTTATCCCGAAAAAATGTAGCGGGTAACACCGCGGGGCGCAGCTAGTTATCTATAATGGTGATCAATAAAACCAAAATTGCGTTGCTCTGGAAAGAGAGGAGGTTATTTAATCTTACATCTTTACACATACATAGTGATCATTAAACAATATAACATTAATGTAATAATAAATTGGTCTTACCTGGAAAGAGAAACAACATTTAAAGTTATTGCTTCACCTTTACGAGTATTTTAATATTACAAATTCACATATTGCTTCAATAAAATATAACATCGCACCACAGATTAATAATAGTTTACAGACAAATAATTATGACTAAAATGCAGTGTCACCTACTTTGTTTACATCTCCCCCCCCCCCTATATATATATATATATATATATATATTTTTTTTTTTTTTTTTTTTCAAGATCTTTGCAATTAGCCTAAGCGCAGGCTTTGACCGCCTCACCGGACTTTTCCCTATAAATTACAAGATTGTTACTCTACTACTGGAATAAGTTTTGTAATATGGAACAGATTTGACTCTGACTTTTTGTGACCCGTGTTTATTTTGTAAATGGAATTGGATATTTTATCTATTATTTGATAAGGTCCTATTTTCAATTCATCTAGTTTTTTCCGGTTTAACCTATTTCCGTTTTCAACATATACTGAATCTCCAACTTTTAGTTTATATTGTTTTCTATTTTTATCAAATCTTTGTTTATTATAATTATGGGATTTTATACTATTTTCCAAGGCAATTTTTCGGTCTCGCAATAGATGATCATGTGTTATATTTTGCTTCAGTTCGTCTGGTAGAATATCAACATTTTTTCCTTCTAATAAATATTTTGGAGAAAATCCTGTTACACTATGCTCAGTTTCATTATATTTTTCAGTGCATTTGTGAGCAATAGTTGTCCAGGCAATTTTATCCCTTCTTTCATTAATTTTACAACGAATTTTATTAACTAACGTTTGGTTTAACCTTTCGTTCAATCCGTTTGAAAATGGCGCATTTACTGCTGTGAAAACTATAGGTATATCTTCTTTTTCTAAATAAAATTTGAAATCTTTTGAATTTATGCCTGGATATTGGTCTGATAGAATCAAACCAATTTTATAATCTTGTGTTACTTTTTTAACTAGTTTTATAAAATCATTTGCAGTCTGAGTTTTGGATGTCAAAATATATGCGTAACGAGTGAAATGATCAACTAAAAGGTGTAAATATGTTTTGGTTGAACGGACACCACCAAATCCCCCTATCGTGTCTATAGACACTATTTCGAATGGATAGGTAGCGGGACCTAAGTGGGACATTAATCCAAACTTGTACTTTCCCCTAGATTTATTTTTTATACAGATATCACAGTTTTCGCATGTTTTTTTTATATTATCCAATAAATTTTTAGCATAATAAAAGTGTTTAATCTTATTTTCCATCTGTTGTCTTCCTATATGACAGTAGTAGTAATGCACATTTTTTATAATCTTTTTACTAAAATCCTCAGTTATAACAATCTTTTCATTTTTATTTATCTTTTTGGTTTATATATTATGTTTAAAAATTAGTTTATTCATATTTTGTTTTATATTTTCATTATTATCTTGGTCATTTCGTATGTCTTCTAATTTAACTAAATTCACTACTCTTAAACTACTATCTTTATTTTCATACGATTCTAACACCGGGTTCCTGCTTAACGTATCGGCCTCTATATTATACTTTCCCGGAGAATATATTATTTCGAAATTGAACTGCGACAAATAATACGTTAAATCTCCCAGTTCTTCATCTGTTCTGGCTTTAATGTTCATTTTTTCTAAGGGTTTGTGATCTGAATAAACCGTGAATGTTTTTCCTATAAGCCAGTGTTGCCAGTATTTTACTGCCTCTTTTATTGCCAAGCACTCAAGATATATGGCTTTTTTCTTTTTTTGGGAATCATTTAATTTTTTTGAGAAATAAGCACATGGCTTTTCATCGCCATTAGGTTGAATTTGTTTTAAAATCGCTCCGATACCTTGAATGCAAGCATCTGTGTAAATGTGTATTGGCAAGTCTGGATCAAAGATAGCTAAAATCGGTTTTGAACAAAGTAGTTTTTTTATATTATCAAAGGATTCTTGACATTTATCGGACCAACTGAATTTTTCTCCTTTCCTTAATAAATTATGTAAAGGATCCAGTATAATTGAAATATTTGGCACATATTTTCCATAGAAGTTAATTTTCCCTAAAAATTGACGGACATTCTTTTGAGTTTTTGGAATTGGAAATTCTTTTATCGCAATCAAATTATCTTTTAATGGGGTGACAGTATTGTTCCGAATTATGTGCCCTAGATATTTTACCGATTCCTGTGCAAAGTTACATTTGGTAAATTTTAATTTAAAACCTTCTTTTAGGATTGCTTCCAATAATAAAGATATATGTTCAATGTGTTCTTCGAATGTTTTAGAAAATACCAAAATATCATCGATATAATTGACAGTAAAATTTGAGAGCTTATGCTTTCTTATAATGCTGCTTAATATTCTTTGAAAAATAGCGGGAGAAGTTTTTAAACCAAAAGGTAAACACGTCCACTGAAAGTGTGACTCTTGAGTAAGGCAGTTTTGTGTCTGTCTTCAATTCTTAAAGGTATGGACCAGAACGCTGAGTTTACATCAAATGTTGAAAAAAATTTACATTTCCTTGTTTTAACCATTAGATCCTCGATTAAAGGAAACGGTTGCGACTGGGGAACTACAATTTTATTTAATTCGCGAAAATCTATACAAAGCCTTGATCTCCTACCATCTTCTTTTTTAAATGCTAGTGTTACCGGAGCAGCAAAAGGGCTATATGATTCCTCGATTAAGTTATTTTTTAGTAATTTTGAAACTTGGTGTTCAATTTCTTTCATATCCTCAATAGAGCACCTGTATGGTCTTTTGCTACAGTATTTGTCTACCAACAAATCAATATGGGCTTCATATCCTTTTACAGTACCTATATCAAATTTGTCTTTAGCAAAAACGGAATTATATTTGCATATTAATTTATCAATGACAGATTTTTCCTGATGATTCAAATTAGTAACTGAAATATCACAATTATCAACTATTATGTTCTCATTAAAGTTTATTTTATATTCATTATCTTTCTTTATAGTATCCACACCTTTGTTTTCATAATATATATCTTGTTTATTCCCTATGTCACTACCTGAACCGCCAGGAATTTCTTTAGTGTTTATAGGTTGCTTTTCTGTATTTTTTATATATTCTTTATTATTATTATTGGTGGGGATACTTTGTGTGATATTTAAATTCTCATTTTGAGTTAAATGAAATTTTTGTATACAGTCTAACCCAATTAAGAAATCATAGTCAAAGTTGTCTTCATCTATTACAAAAATATTAATCTGTTTTTCGATTTCGAAAATTTTAATTTTTAAAGTTACCATTCCTATCGTTTTTTTAACGCCATTAATTGTTTTTAAACCTGCCTTTTTATCATAAGTAGGTATTCTTGTTAAAGATAATAATCTTGAATTTATTAAAGACACATTAGATCCTGAATCATAGATTCCCGTTGTTTCCAAAGTGTCATTTATTAGCAATTTAATTTTTATTAATGGCGGCACTATTAGTTTTTTGGATCAATTTCATTTAATTCTATCTCCAATTCTGAGTTATTAACGCTTCTTATTGATTGACGTTACGCAAATGATGTTCGTTTTTACATCGTCACTGGCTTTCACCATGAACTCGAATCTTAGCTTTTCCATTATTCCTCGTAACCAGCTATAGAAAATGTTGTTTTATAATGTGGTAATTATCTATAATGGTGATCAATAAAACCAAAATTGCGTTGCTCTGGAAAGAGAGGAGGTTATTTAATCTTACATCTTTACACATACATAGTGATCATTAAACAATATAACATTAATGTAATAATAAATTGGTCTTACCTGGAAAGAGAAACAACATTTAAAGTTATTGCTTCACCTTTACGAGTATTTTAATATTACAAATTCACATATTGCTTCAATAAAATATAACATCGCACCACAGATTAATAATAGTTTACAGACAAATAATTATGACTAAAATGCAGTGTCACCTACTTTGTTTACATGTATAAAGATGCCTTCAGCTTCCGTTCAGCTTTCGGAAGTTGAATCATCTCTACACAAAGTGGCTGTTCTATGGAGAAAAGCTTAGTCGATCTCAATAAGTGTTAAGTAAGTGTAAGTTAGTTCTTTTATCAGTAACAGTCTGCTGTGGTGGATAGCAACTAACTGGTAGATAGCTAAATGTATTTTGAGGTTTTCGTCGAATCGCGGCATCATTATAGCTAAAGTTCTTTTTTTGCGTGCGCCGATACCATCTGACATGCGAACATACCTACAGTTATATACCGGCCAACATTTTTAATTCTCCTATTTTCTTCACCGTAATCGGGTAGCAACTGACTCACGGCATCTGGCACTAGGGCGCAGCGTCAAATACTGTTGATCTGATCTTACTCCGCTGGCCGCCAGGTGCTACTACAACGGCGAGGGCCGGCAGCGCGCGCTGGCCCGCGGCGCTATCCGCGTGGGCCACTACTGCAGCTCGCTGTACGACAACGACTGGCACCGCTCGCTCATCGTCAAGATCGTCGACAGCGACACGGTCAAGGTATACACGACCCGAAACGCTTCGCCCGAGGCCCGACTAAGGGCTTAGCCAGGTTTAGATTATGGTTGGGGCAAAAAAAATATTTTAGGAACTACTCGAATAAGAATTAGATACTGGTTTGAATTGGAAATTATTCGTGTGTAAGATAGTCCATTTATCGAGGAAGGCCAAACCCACGTGGAAATAACCTTTAAGGGATGGCAAATGGGGTTGTTTGTCATAAAGCCAACATTCTGTTAAAACAATTATGTCACTACTTAGGTATGTCAAGAGCCAATCATGTTTTTGTTCCTTAGCTCAGAATATAGAACAAAACAGAAGCCGTGACCACACAAAATAATGCACCAACTATTCCAAAATGGGATATTTGAACAATTTGACATTGAACAATTTGACATTTACTTTATAAAAAATCGCTGGAACGATTTACACGCTGCGCATTTAATTCGGCGGGACCAGACTCCTACGAAACGGGCTCGATCCCGGGTTAGACATACTAACGCAGATTCACTGTTCAGACAAAATTATTTAGATCATGCCTATAGTTAATCACAGTAAGAATAAATCACACGCGACACACTTCGCACAGAAAAGAAGGTACTTATGCAGCAAGAAATTATTTATTAGTGATTGTTTGTCCTTATTATTTTAAGTACATTTTAACAATAACAAAACCTGTCTACTTTGTCAAACAATCGACATTTGATTGAAATGGCAGTACAAAAGGGGCGTTCCAAAGTAACAGTGAGGTGCGCGCGCAGGTGCGGCACGTGGACTACGGCACGGTGGACACCGTGCAGACGAGCGCGCTGCGGCCGCTGCGGCGCGAGTGGGCGAGGCTCCCGGCGCAGGCGGCGCGCGCGCGCCTCGCGGCCGTGCGGCCCTCCGCCGCCGGCCGCCGCTGGCCGCGCGCCGCCGCCGCGCACTTCCTGCGCCTCGTGCGCGACACGCGCCTCGTGGCCAACGTCGTGGCCGTGGACCCGGAGGTACGTAGCGCGGGTGGGCGAGGCTCCCGGCGCAGGCGGCGCGCGCGCGCCTCGCGGCCGTGCGGCCCTCCGCCGCCGGCCGCCGCTGGCCGCGCGCCGCCGCCGCGCACTTCCTGCGCCTCGTGCGCGACACGCGCCTCGTGGCCAACGTCGTGGCCGTGGACCCGGAGGTACGTAGCGCGGGTGGGCGAGGCTCCCGGCGCAGGCGGCGCGCGCGCGCCTCGCGGCCGTGCGGCCCTCCGCCGCCGGCCGCCGCTGGCCGCGCGCCGCCGCCGCGCACTTCCTGCGCCTCGTGCGCGACACGCGCCTCGTGGCCAACGTCGTGGCCGTGGACCCGGAGGTACGTAGCGCGGGTGGGCGAGGCTCCCGGCGCAGGCGGCGCGCGCGCGCCTCGCGGCCGTGCGGCCCTCCGCCGCCGGCCGCCGCTGGCCGCGCGCCGCCGCCGCGCACTTCCTGCGCCTCGTGCGCGACACGCGCCTCGTGGCCAACGTCGTGGCCGTGGACCCGGAGGTACGTAGCGCGGGTGGGCGAGGCTCCCGGCGCAGGCGGCGCGCGCGCGCCTCGCGGCCGTGCGGCCCTCCGCCGCCGGCCGCCGCTGGCCGCGCGCCGCCGCCGCGCACTTCCTGCGCCTCGTGCGCGACACGCGCCTCGTGGCCAACGTCGTGGCCGTGGACCCGGAGGTACGTAGCGCGGGTGGGCGAGGCTCCCGGCGCAGGCGGCGCGCGCGCGCCTCGCGGCCGTGCGGCCCTCCGCCGCCGGCCGCCGCTGGCCGCGCGCCGCCGCCGCGCACTTCCTGCGCCTCGTGCGCGACACGCGCCTCGTGGCCAACGTCGTGGCCGTGGACCCGGAGGTACGTAGCGCGGGTGGGCGAGGCTCCCGGCGCAGGCGGCGCGCGCGCGCCTCGCGGCCGTGCGGCCCTCCGCCGCCGGCCGCCGCTGGCCGCGCGCCGCCGCCGCGCACTTCCTGCGCCTCGTGCGCGACACGCGCCTCGTGGCCAACGTCGTGGCCGTGGACCCGGAGGTACGTAGCGCGGGTGGGCTGTGCAATGCAGGCCGGTAATAATGTCCCTCTTTGTCTGCAGGAAGACGTCATCGAGACGCTACTCATCGACACGGCAGGCGCGCAGGACCTGAACGTGAGCGACGAGTTGATTCGCTCCGGCCACGCGGATGCGCGGCCCGACTCGGCGCTGCGGGTGAGTGGCTCGGCCTCGGCCAGCAGCAGCGACGTGTCGGCTTCGGCCTCCGAGCTGCTGGGCTGCGCGCCGCGCCGCCTGCGCGAGTGGGACGCGGACGCCGCGCCGCCCGCGCTGCGCAGCCGGCGCCTGCGCACGCTGGCCGAGCTGCACCAGCGCGTGCGCGCGGCGCCGCTCCCGCGCACCACTGCGCCGGAGAACGCTGCTGCTAGTCCATCTACTCAGCTGTCGGGAGACACAGCATTCGCGAATCCCATTCTACGCGCACGTCTTGCTTTAGATAAAAAATTCCGCCTGGTTGAAATATAACCTCTTTGAAGTGCCATTGTGTTCATTTCGCGAGAATATGCTTGTAGTTTAATACTACAAGCATACAACATTCAACGTACGTGTAGGAACCTTCCTAAAATAAAAACTTATATAACAATTTCGAATTCTTTTTTAATTTACTGTTTTTGTAATGTAAGTCATGACATCAGAATTGATGATTGTAAGTAATGATAGAAAAATGTACAATAAAAACAAACACTGCGCTCGAACCTCGGAGAAGGGTTCAGTACACCACGAGCGCCCGTGCCTCGAGATTCGTGCCCAGTGGGCTGACCGCTCGCGTGCTTGCAGACGGCGGAGTGCTACCTGTACCCGAGGTTCGAGGCGCTCGAGAGCGGCGACACGCCGAGCTTCGCCGAGATACAAGCCTACCTGCGCGACGGCATCGCGCTCGACTACGTGCACGCCTACCGCCAGCACGTGCCGCTCTGCCTGCCCGCCGCCCTGCCCGCGCGCCCCGCCGCGCCCCCGCCCGCCTCCCCCTCGCCCGCCTCCCCCTCGCCGGCCGCTGAGGCCCCCACTCCTGCTGACTCCAGCTCATCGGAGCCACCACACGACACGACGCCTGAGCTCGCGATTCGCATCCCATTATTATGGCCCTGTGCCACTCCGTCTTCTCCGGTAACGTCGCTGTCATCTTTACCACCGCCTCGCTCGAATAATCCGCCGGCCTCTACCTCGCCACCTGCCCGCCCCTCGCCGTCTCAGCGCCCTTCTCCCTCTCCTCCGCCCGCCACGACCGCCTCGGCCCCGCCCCCCGGGACTGCCCCGGTCCCGCTTCCCGAGACTGCCCCGGCCCTGCCCCCCGGGACTGCCCCGGTCCCGCTTCCCGCGACTGTTCCGGCCCCGCTTCCCGCGACTGCCCCGGCACCGCTTGCCGCGACTGTTCCGGCCCCGCTTCCCGCGACTGCCCCGGCACCGCTTGCCGCGACTGCCCCGGCCCCGCTTCCCGGGACTGCCCCGGCCCCGCTTCCCTCAACTGCCCCGGCCCTGCTTCCCGCGACTGCCCCGGCCCCTCCGCCCACGGCCGCGCCGGCCCCGCCCCCCCTGGCGCCTGGCCTGTACCCGCTGGCAGACGTGTTCCCGCCGCCGCCGGGCGCGCTGCCGGCAGGGCAGTGGTTCGGGCCGTACCTGCGCCCGCCGGCGCCATACGGCATAGTGTCACTGAGCCTGGCTGAATGCGAGACATACCGCATGCTAGTAGGAGTCAACCCGGCGGCGGCGCACTGGTACATGGCGGGTGCACTGAGCCGAGCGATGGGCCCGGCTGGTGTCGGCCCCGGCCCCGGCCCCGTCCCCCGTGGCCCCGTTCCCCCCGTGGGAACGCGCGGTCCGCCTGGGACCTTCGGTCGGCCGAGCCAGCCTGGCTCGCAAGGCCCGTTTGGCCCGCCGGTCCCTTTCGGCCCGGCTGGCCTGATGCATCCGAGTGGCACAATGCGGCCGCCGCCCGGTTTCGGCACATAACTTTTAAATGGTAGCTAAGAATATTACTATACGCCGTGACATTCTTATCAGCACGAAACGATTCTACCTCCACTTAAATACAGCTACAACACAAGACAAGAATTGTGTTGTAGTAAGATTTAACATTATTATGTTAGTAAAGTTTGACTTTAAATGAAAAAAACTTCGGCCAGACCAGTTGTATGTTGATAAATGTTAAGTTTCTTTCTTTTTTTAATATTTTCACACGTTTATTTTGTTAATTGAATTTACTTTACGAATCTAAACGTTTTTGTAACTATTAATGAGAGTGCATAGAATTAAGATATTTTGTTACTTACAAGTACAAAAGAATGACAAGTGACTGCAGTTATAACCATACAGTGTATGATAGGTTATTGTACAAACATTAGTGTACTGACTTATACTAAAAGTATAATATTATATTGTTCGATTCTGTGATATATATTATGAATCAAGTTTAGAAAAAAAGTCATCAAGAAGTTTGGATTAAAATAATACATATTTAGCATTGACTTTTTCTTTAATGCCCCATTTTAACATGTATGTTAATAATAATAAACATTCATTTATTTAATTAATTTATTCTTGGTAAAGAATCACAAATAAGAAATCTTATCTAATTAAATAAAAAATTAAAATCTTCAAAAAACAACACAAAAGTGAAAAATAACATGCTATTCACTTCACTGTACAGTGTACATAAGCAAAGTGGAAATCGGTGCCAAATCTTATACAGTTCGATTTAATGTTAATAGTTTAAACATTGAAACTATTAACAAAGCACTTATGAGAGCACTATCATAAGTACTTTATGATATAGTGCTTAGCATACGATGCTCCTTTAACATATCTCCATCAGTGAGTGATTGGTTTCACAGTTAGGTACATGATTGGTCGTCGGTAGCGCATTGCATCTAGGATACCCTTTCCTCCTGGAGAAATACTTGTGCGGGCGTACCACGGGTGGCGTTCTTTCTTCACTTCTTTTCGCTATTTTTATTAACTCTATATCTAACGGTTGCACTTCTTCCTATCACCTTTATGCAGATGATCTCCGGTTTTATTGCCAAGGTTCCTCCTGGCAAACTAGCCGAAGCTATCGAAATCATAAATAGAACTTAGTTTGGATTTAAGCGAATGGAGCTTAAAGTTTGGTTTTAAGGTCAACCCAACCAAATCACAGTTAACCCTGATTGGCAGCTCGCGCATGATTTCTGGGGTCGACTAGTCTATCCTTCCGCAAGTCAAGACAAAACGCTGTCTTGGACTACTCAACTGCAAGAGGTCAGTCGTAAGTTGTTTACTTCAGCGGGCTTTCTGAGGCAGCTCCGTAATCCCCCCCCCCCCATAACCACCAAGATTACGTTAGTACAATCACTTCGTCTACCGATTCTCGTCTATGCCGATTCCTGCTATCCTGACCTTACAGAAGAGCAGCTTGATAAACTTGTCAACTTCAAAATGATGGTATTAGGTTCATATTTAACTTGCGTAAATATGACATATCATATTTCAGAATTTCGCACAAAGCTCAAATGGGTGCCTATTCGGATTCGCCTTCGCCGGAATACCTATATTCTTACGCTTCTTTACTATGTACTTTTTATTCCCTCTGTCCCTTTCTACCTTAAAGAACGCTTTTTGTTTCTCTGTGACACAATTCTAGATCATTACGTTCATCAGAAAATTTGTGTCTTAGAATCCCACCGCATTCCACAAAATTCACTCATAAATCTTTTACGGTCTCATTACAAAAAACTAAAGTTCAAGCTGCACGCTTGTGGAACGCTTTACCCAGCTTTACCGCTCAATCTCAGACGTGCACAATCATTGCAGGCTTTCAAAAAGCTTGTCAAGGAGTTTTACTTATGATCTCTGTAACTCTTTTCAAAGCTTGTTGACTTGTTTTCTGTTCCACTGAGGTATTAGATTTCTATTATGTATGTAAATATTATATGCAGTGGTGGATTTATACTAGGGGCAGTCGGGGCTAGTGCCCAGGGCGGCAAATTTTCTAGGGCAGCAAAATTTGGAAAGTAAGAAAAAAAATTCTATACAATATTATATAATTTACTAATTCTTTTAAATAAACATTTTATCTTTCAAGAAATATAATATAAGTATTATGTTTCACATAAATGTTTTTTATATTATAATCATTTCCATAAAGGTTTGAAAAAATTAAAGTTGATACATAGGTATTTTTATTTTCTGGAATTGATGAATTTATGTAGTTTTTTTGATAAATTATAAAATATTTTGAAATTATGTATATATGAATTTAAGTCATAGGGCGGCATTTTCTTCAGTGCCCCAGGGCGGCACAAATTTAAATCCGGCCCTGAATCATATATGATTAAGTATTTTTATTGTAAGTATAATGTGATTAGTCTACAAATTACAATATGTACACCGCGACTGCAAGTAAACCGTAATTTCCTACTTTTCGTTTGTCCATCCAAAGGTTGTCTGTAAGATACACCTTGAGCGATAAGACCGCCCTTTGTACATAATTTTAAGGTTTTTGTAAGGAACGGCATGCCAAAGACGCCAGCGCTCATTGTGACATACCATACGCACGGCACGCCGCGCGTCGCTCGTGGCAACTCGGCAAGGCACTTGAATGCCATCCGTGGCATATAAGCGGTTAGTATGCGCTGACTGATGACCGTCTCGGTCTGTATGAAAGTATTGGTCTTTATTATGATTAGGTACATTCACCGCTCTTTATGTGTAATAGTGTGTTGGGAGAGGCTTGTGTCCAGCAGAGAACTGCGAAAGTTTTTTCTTTGTGTATTAACACATACTTTTGATTTATTATCTTATAAACCATGCTCTACTATTATAACTATTTTACAACTTAAATCTAATACAACATAAAAACAATATATACAAAAATAAACAGTTAAAAAGCATCAAAAAATTCATCCCCATCGATGTCAACCGGTAACGAGCCCAAAAGACTGGCAGCATTGCCACGTTGAATGGCAATGCTAATTCTTTGGCCATAAATTGAATGTATTAATTAGGTATATTTTAACTTAAGTACCTAATATTTGAAACTGAAAATATTGTATACAACTAAATTTTACTATATTCTAACAAATAAATTATTTCTTTCTTTCTTTCTTTCTAATACACTAAGATAATCATGTTGGTATGTTAAGCTAGTATAATTAAATGTGGTTAAAACAGTTTAATCAAATTGGTAGAATATTAGTAACAAAACGTATTGAACATAGACTATAGTCTTGACTCTTGGGTGACCATAACTTGACGGAATGAAAAAAAATATGATAACAAACATGGCGGGTCTAAGAGCGTCATCGAATTTTGTTTATTAGGTCAACGTCGCCGTAAACGATAGGCCTTTGGATTATGTGGTCCCATACAAGAGGACGAAGCCTCAATGTCAACGTGCGGAAAAGGTTTGTGGTAATATGTGTTGTGTGTAGGGGATTCAACGAAACTGATAACGCGAGCGTGGTGGATGATTACAGGAGGTGCCGGGGCGAAGGCGCTCGGCGGTAGGCTATTAGGCGGGTGATATGCAAGCGGGGCCGGCGCGCTACGTGTCAGTGAGCGAACTATACTCAACGGACGAAGTGGAGCTGTTGCTTGACGAGATAAGAGAATTGGAGCCGACGAGCTGTCGCGGCGAAGACGTGCAGGTATTTAGTGTGACTGATAACTTGTGAAGCCCACAGAGTATAACTACTTCTGAGTCCTAATCACCTGCCTTTGCACTGTCTGGTCACAGGACATTTCGACTTTAAAGAAAGGCATGGCTTTTTGAGACATTCTCAAGTCTACTTTTAGAAAGTAGAATTGCATGTTATGGTTTCATTTAAAACAACATGACTGTTATCTCTTGAATATTTGCAACTTCAATACTTACCTACATCACAGTTACTAAAAACATATTATAAAATATTGGATTCTTAGAAATTGGCCACATTGTTTTGACAACCAATGCACTACTGAACATCTGTGTCAACCTAGGTAAAGCCAGTATTTCAGCTATCATCACCTATCCTACAATACTTTCCATTATTGATTTTTCAATGGTGTAAACCCATGTCCGTGCCCTACAGGTGGTTAAAACCATGACACCAGATTGTTCATCAACTATACAATAAGGAGAAGACAATGTTAAGATATACAAATCAACCATCAACAGAAATCACTAGACTTAAAGAATAAAATAATATGTACTTAGTACAATATATACTTAATACAATTATATATTTTTTGTGAGTAATAAGTAAGATGCCTAATGAAAGTGAATATAGTTTGTTTTGTGTGATTGCTTTAGTTTATTCAAAGTATTATGAGTTATTATCCATAGTATGTTTCAAGTACTGCAATAGCTTTGTTAAAAATTAAAATCTAAATAACAAGTTAAAGTATAATTATAATACAAGTTCTAGTGCTTGGTTCAGAAGTGTAGTTTCTATAGAGAAGAACCAGCAACAATAAATAATGAAAGAATCACAAAGGAGCTATGGTGGATGGCATTATTAGAGTAGCATATTAATAGTATCAAGCAAAGAAATAATAAACTAAGTTTAGCTTTTGCTTTTAATTTAATAATTACTTCAATTAATTTTAAACACAGAATTGAAGTAAAATGTATGAAATGTGAATAGCTATGTAGAAAAATTATATTATTTCAACAAAAAGAGTTCAGATAAATATTACTGTCAAGTATCAGACTCAAACAGAAACAATACAGAGGTTTAGAAAAAAACTGATGCAGCTTGTAACTATAACCAGCTCATGATTAAGGTCTCCATTGAGTATGAAACTAAGCGGCAATTCTTAGAGAATAGTAAATTTTATATATTTATTTATTACAGACCGTCACCCCAGATTCCTTGCAGACTAAATCCAATTTGATATTGAGTTTCTTATTTTTTACATTACAGACTAAAGGCTGGTTGTTTTAGCTACATTAGACGGACACATAGATGTTAAAAATGGAGTTGACAATCGTCAAACCAAAAATGGGTTGCTTCATGACATAAAAGTCTTATGTACGTTAAAAATTAATGTTAACAATTACAGATGCTTTGACCACTGGTTATCGTCAACTTATTCTTAAACAGGTACAAATCAAAGGAAGTGGTTGCATCTATCATAATTTAATAAAGAATTAAAGTTATATAAATAAGTGAATATATTCAGTAAGGAATATTTTCCGAAACAATTGTTTATCATTTAAAAATTTATTGACCAATATTTAGAATTAATCTTCAGATTGAATATTCCATGACAAATCAGACAAAATCGCGGGCTGAATCTAGTCAATAATAAAACTATGAACATTAATTTGTGTTCTCATTTATTTGATTCCCGTTTGGTTTCAAAAAAAGTGATAGGATACAAAATTGGACTTCACTATCCGATGACTTATTTAATATAAGTAGTAATTTAAAATAAATATATATCAAATAAAGCAATCATCATCATCATCAGCCGGAAGACGTCCACTGTTGAACAAGGCCTCCCCCTTAGAACGCCACAAAAGCAATACTTAATAAAATTATTTTAAAGTTTTTATACTTATTTAATTATTATAATTCTGTTATTTTTCATATTCAATAGTCAATCAAAAATGAATCGGAACCATTTCCGTAAATGTTACCATACTTGAAAAATCTCCCATCAAATTTTTATAAATGCTATCTTTGCGAATTCACTCAAAGTACAATAAAATATATACATATCGTCAGCTATGAGATTAATTAATATGTAAAGTGGAGTGAGTGGTGGCAGAGGTAACATGTTCGCAACTGAGTGTAGGTACTTGTGTATTTATTATGTAATACTAAACATGTGGTACGGGTGTGGGATCAGGACTTCGAGATAGCGGGCAGCGGGTGCGGCGCGGGCGCGGGCGGGCGCTCGCCGGCCGGAACGGAGCTGACGGAGCACAGCTGGGACTCGCACGCGCAGTACCGGCGCGCGCCGCCGCCTCGCCCGCGCCCGCTCGCGCCGCTCTACTGCCGCCTGCGACATCTGCTCACGCCGCGGGGCGCTGCTACCTTCCTGCTAGTGGTGAGCCTACTTCTTCCTATAATACCTGTAGTTGGCATAGGTATTCTCCTAATTTATGAAGTCTATACACCCGTTATTGCGTTGCATACAATGTTAAATAAACATTATTATTAGTTTAACTAGTCAAGTTTATTTAAATTGGGTACCTACTGTGTAATAATCCAATTTTTATTCATCGTTTACTTCTCGACTAAAAAGATTGTGATGATTTGCTCAATTTATATGTATTTTCTGTAACAACGAACCACAGGAGTATTTTAGCAATACATCAGCATATAATTATCTGGGCTCTACCGGCACACAAGTGTGATTTACATGCTTCGGTCTTGTGTGCGTATTGGAATCGAGCCATCGAAGTAGAGGGTCGGGCGAGTAGTGATGCGTGTTGTGTGGCTGTGGCAGCTGTGCTGCGCGGGCTCGTGCGCGTGCGTGTGGGCGGGCGTGGGGCTGCGCGTGGGGCGCGTGCCGCTGGCGCCGCGCGTGCGCCTGCTGCTGCTGGGCGCGCTCACCTCGTTGCTACTGCACTCGGCGCTGCTCGTCATGCACGTCACCCGCCTCGCCGCGTTGCTACCGATCGATTGGAACAAATTGGTACTTACATATATCTCTTGTCAACTTTCGCCCATGTTTTCGTCTGCGCTGAAAATGTCAACTCGTCTTTTCCGGGATAAAAAATAACCAGTGTGCTCAAGTGATAAACTATTTCAAATTTCAAGCAAATCAGTTCAGCCGTTATGTCATGGACTGTCTCATACTAACTCGTATTTATTTGTTTGTGTTAAATTACGCTATTATGCGTGTTCAAGTCTTACATAAAAAAAAATCAAAACATATATGAAATTGGTCAAAGTAAAGGCATGGTCGCATGCCATAGTGCATGCAATAACTTTGAGCATTTTCACCTGTCTGGAATTCTGTCTTAATAGCAATATTTATTTGCATAAACATGTGTGGAGATAGACTGACAATATTGACATAATGCACATAGGTGCTAGGTGTTAAAATAGTACAACATGTTTTGCCTAACATAACATAACATCACGCCTGTATTCCCCGAAGGGGTAGGCAGAGGTGCACATATAGTACACCCACATTTTCGCCAGTTATGTTTTAGGTCCCAATGTAATAGGGGGCGAGCCTATTGCCATCAACCGGGCACAAATCCAGACTCCGTGCTGCTACTGAGAATTACCTAACGGAAAAACCCAGTAACACTTTGCCCGACCCGGGATTCGAACCCAGGACCTCGTGCTCAGCAGTCGCGCTTAGCAACCACTAGACCAACGAGTCAGTTTTGCCTAATAGGTGTACAAATATGGTTGATATAAAGAATTTACAACATAATCATAATCCAAAGTTATTTGATACAAAAATTAAATAAAGGTACTTAATACATTAATTAGTCATGAAATATACAAAATAGATTAAAAATCATTATATAGGTATGTCATCATGTATTTTGACACCAGGTTGTTCATCAACCATACGATGAGAAGACATATTATATATTATGTATAACTAGCTGAACCGGGGTATGAAAAATAGATGTTGGCCGATTCTCAGACCTACTCAATATGCTCACGAAATTTCATGAGAATCGGTCAAGCCGTTTCGGAGGAGTACGGGAACGAACATTGTGACACGAGAATTTTATAATAATTATATAAGATACTAGCTGTGCCCGCGACTCCGTCCGCGTGGATATTCGGAAACAGCAATAGTATTCTATGATTTTTTTGTCACCAGGACTAAGTGACACAATATAATATGTAAGTCTTAACTATAATATGACATTGAATATAATAATATAGGATTTTTAACAATAACGCAATAATTGGACGGTGATAATGCAAATTATAACAATTCTGTCGTACATGATTTTGGCGAATCTTAAACCGTTTACGCAGCGCACGCAGGAGAAGCTGTCGAATGGAAAATATAACCCGATTTTGAAACATTCTTCATTGGTGCTCCGCTCCTATTGACCATAGCGTGATGATATATGTATAGCCTTCCTCGATAAACGGGCTATCTAACACCGGAAGAAATTTTCAAATCGGACCAGTAGTTCCTGAGATTAGCGCGTTCAAGTAAACAAACAAACAAACTCTTCAGCTTTATAATATTAAGTATAGATATAATTATGAATTTTGTAACAAACTGTTATGATGTTACAAACAGACTCCATTTTAGTTGATGTGTATCGAAGAATACGTGATTCTGCATGTGTAACGTGTCCGGCAGGGCGCGTGGACCAGCGCGTGGAGCTCGCTGTCGCTGTCTCTGGGCGGCGCGCTCACGCTGCACGCCGTGCTGGCCGCGCCCGAGTACCGCTGGGCGCCCGCGCAGCTAGCGCGCCTGCTGTGCTCCGCCGCGGTAGGTGCGCGCGAGGGGTGGGGGGGGGCGGGCTGACAGGTTGAGGGCTGACGGGCGCGTGTTGCAGGGGCTGGGGCTGTGCGGCGCGTGCGCGGCGCTGGGCATGGCGGCGGCGGGCGCGCGCGGGGCGCTGCGCGGGGCCCGGCGGGCGCGCGCCTACCGCGCCGTGCCCGCCGCGCCGCCGCCCGAGGCCGCGCCGCTGCCGTCCACGTCGCGCGAGGCGCCCTTATAGTGAAGGGCGGCGGCCACCGACTTCTAGGCGGCCGGGCGAGGGCCCGTTTTATAGTTTTGTACGCCGGCGGCCGACGCCGGCACGATCTCTTTATGATTTCTGCGAGTCTGATTTTTATTCTAGTCCGTTATAGAGTTAGTAATGGAATATTTGTGAGTTCGATGAACGATGACCGTTCCTCGATTAGTTTTTGCACAAATATTTATAGTCTATCTAGTCGTGTTTTATACCGAAGTCTTCGAGGTCCGGGAACAGTCGTTGTCCATTACCTAGCGTTCGTTTCGACCGTGTCCGTGTGTTTGTCCTGGTTTTCTCTTCGTCCACTATGTATTTTATATTTATAGGTTCGACATTTATGCTAGTATCCAAATGAGACATATACTTAATTATACACGAAAAGTATGCGAAGGGTAATGTTTAAATTGTAAGCGGAGTATTTATTATTACGTTAATAATAATAATGGTTTGTATAAATGGCACGTACGTCGTATCTGCGTATGTACTTAATTTCTTCGTAACGCTTGTAATGGATCAAATCGTTTGCATGATATATCTAATAATATAATATGACATAGTAAATAATTATTGTTTAAACAATGATAAGCGTACTTTATAGTTAGTAATAAGGGAACGTTTGAAATGTAATGAAAGTTGTTAATAGAAATAATTTTATACAGTCCGACCGGTGGTATTCTCCACGAGCTTACGTGCTTGTCTTGCGGCGGCCGCTTGCCCGTCAGTGTCCGCACCTTTGTTACAAGTTTTGGATTAATATTCCTTTATATGTCTTATACATATCACACGTCAGTATCGTGCGGGTCTCGAGCCGCGCATGCCCACTGCCCGGCTGCGACGGATCCCGCTTTGTGTGGCATGTACCTACTTGTTGTACTCGACATTTGTGAGTTGCTCTGTAAGCGACAGGGCTGTTTGTTGTGTACCTACTGTACGATCTCGAAGCAAATATGTACGAGTCATTTTTACTTTAAAAATTTTAATGATAATAATTATATGGTTTTATACAATACAAGATTTTATTTTAAATTTATACTCGCTAAACACGACACGCCTCCCCACACCGTCAAGTTTTAATATATTTGACTGATGTTTATATAATGGAAATACCACGAAATAGTTTATCAAACAATTTGTTGTCAGGTTATCTCAGGTCTATTCATGTCAAAATTATTGGCTTCATAGATAACGCTACTATCAAAGGTAATTCAGTATTTGATTTATTGTGCTTCCATCAACCTGATCATTCCATCGTCAAATGTGTGTTTTATTTTGGGAAAGATAAAGCATCACAGTAAGGCGGTCCAGTAGCGCGTTGTACTGACACTAGCTCACACCATGGCGGATGCGACGTCTTCGCGGGAAGAGTTAAGCTCCGCCTCTCCGGACGAGCCGGAACACCGGATATTCCGTAAATATTACACTGAGAGGGATTACTTCCTGTCGCCGGAGGGGCTCCTAAAAGTGTTGTCTGCGGTCAGTATGCTTTGTGCCTGGTGTCAGGGTTATATTCTTCCTAGTGTACGTAGGTACCTCGTAATTAGAAACAATATTTGTTCAATTTATGAAACTTATACGTTCCGAACTGCTGCCTGCAGCAACAGTGGTGAGTATTCAAATTAGCAATGAACGCAGTTTGGATTGCATTTGGTCAAATCTATGTTGATAATGCTTGATTTCACCAGTGGCGTGAGTACAACAGACAATAATTCTTAGTTACCCTTTCTGTCAGTAACATTCGCGCATTCATACATCGTGAGATATACAAATTTACATTTAATGAAAGTGACTACAAGTGCTACATTAGGTATCAGCCATCTTGCATTAAATAGATAATTCATCATTTTTGGAATTAGCATAGTTATGAGAAATAAATTTAATCAGTGGTAGCTATCTATTAATTGCGCTCTGATAACATTTATCATGTTTTTGTTCTTTGACTGCACCGCTGATATCACTGTATCCGATCAAACAGTAGGTACCTACGTAATATAAACAAATAATTTAATACAATTCGGATGTCTAAATAACGGCATTTAACTAAATATTATGATTTATGAAAGGAGGTACCTATATCTAAATTGATAAAGGAAATTTGAAAAATGATGGACACGAGCTGGGTTTGAACCCGCGACCTTCGCCGTACTGTGGCGCTGCTCTAACCAACAGTGTCGCTGCTCGCGTTCTACAAATTTCAAGTTCCCTTTTAGTATTTTACGTCTTAAGGGTGACGTCAGGTATAATCTGTTGGAATCTACGATACCAACTCAGTGTTATATCTTTACAGCTATAAATCACTGAACCGATAATACCAACCCAAATTTATATGACTTTTGGTGACATTTTGCATGTTGCCCAAGCTAAGCTTGAATCTAAATTGATAAAGGAAATTTGAAAAAAAAAGCCACTAATCTCGTACAGGCTGATGTCTGGCCTGGGATGTCCTCGGTGTAGTGCTAGGTCAGTTTAGCTCTAGAGTCCTGAGCCAAATTGAAAACGGGTTTCCGTGTCGTGTACAGCTGCGCGGTGTACAGTTGTCCGTAAAACCTAAGTTTTGATATCAATCAAAGTGCTTGATATTTAAACTTTGAGGTGCTTTTACGTTATGCCAAGCGCGCCAAAATGGCAGGCGTTAAAAGTATTTCGATAATATTTATAAAAAAAAATCTCTGAAAATGTTCGTTATTCGGGGCTGATTTTTGTTTTACTATATTATATTTTTGTTTTACTGTATTATAATAATGATCTAAGGTATCATTAAAAAAATAACATGTGTTTTTCCTATTGTTCTATACAGAGTGGTCAAAACATCTTAGTATGTAAGCAGTTTTAAAAATATTGAAGCTGTCAAAGTACACTGCTTATAGTTTCTAAGCATACAAGGTGGTCAAAAGTATCTTAGCAAACATCAAATCGACCTTAATACCCCTAGCTATAGTATATTTTTCAGTAAAATTGTTAAATCCTTTGACCGCTTATATGCGACACATATTTCCGTGTCAAGCCAAGCGTCCGAGCCAAGCGCTGAAAAGGTTAATCAAACCGTTCAAACGTCATTACATTTTGCATCCTTCTTTTCTTTGTGCATCCATCCCTTTCATATCGAGCATGACGTCATTTTCATGTCTTTTGTTTTTTTAAATTTGACGTCTTGAATTTGGCCATCGAATATGATATTATAATAAGTAAAGCGGTTGTCAGGTTTAATGAGAGTATGAGAGAAAATATTATAGATACAATTTTCAGGATAAGATGCAATCAGCGGATTTATGAAAAATATTTTGTTATATTAGAATTAAGTATCTTTATATTTTATTAATGCTTAAAATACATCGATTGTACTACTCTCTGACTCTCAATAAAACCTCCAGGCTAGGTTCATCTCTAGTCTTAGAAAGGTGAAATTGGGTTTGGTGCCTAGGATTTGCTACACTCAATCAAGTGGCACAATGCTAAAAGGAGAACGCCATATATATGAACAAGGCATGACATTACTAAATTACCTGCAAATACCTAAGCTCTACTTTAACCCACTGCAGGAATGTATCGTATTTCCCGAAACCCTGTACTATATCTAATACTTAGGTAAAGCCGAGTTCATTAATATATTGGCATTGGCTCTGTCAAGGATTTATTTATTTATTTATTTATCTCAACACCTCTATCATTACAGGTTATACCTAATGCGATAGTGTGGTCACCTTAATATTTAAAACTTATTACATACATCGTGATTCTTGCAAATTCACTCAGGGAGCAGGTAAAAATATCTATGCACTCAGCCACTTCATTCAGTATATGCAAGGTCCGCGTTATAGGGGCCTTGCCCAACAAATTCGTCCTGCCACTTGGCACTGCTAAAAGACGCGACCGCCTCCGCCGCAGCACATAGTTGTCGGGCACCCACAAGCTTAGCTCCTTCAGAACACCCGGATTCGACGTCTTACCACGCAATAATTTAATCATATACGTTGCAAGAGCCATCGCCCTTCTTGTCTCCAACTTATTGTATCTAACCATGCCTATAACAAACAAGGTCGGATACATTAATGGATAAAATGGATATACCCCATACAGTTTTAAGTACAAGAACCTAGTAAATTTGTTTTGTATACGATCCAGCATGAGACTATATTTAGCTTCATGTGGAGCCCATATGATTGCGTTACACTCTAACTGACTTCTTACAAGTGCGTTGTACAAATTAACAACCGCCGTAGTGCTTTCAAAAACTTCTGCTCTTCTCAGTATAAAACCTAAACTCCAATAGGCTTTTTTACACACAACTACGATGTGATTACGAAATGTCAGCTCCGTGTTAATGTGCACACCCAAATCGCGCACGGTTTCCGTTCTTTTCAGGAGTGTACTGTCCAGCTTGTAGTCATAATGAAGCGGTCTTTTCATGCGGGTAAAAGTTATTATCGAGCATTTTGAGATGTTAATATACAATTTATTTTGACTGCTCCATTCGGCCACTTTGTCCACTTCTCCCTGAAAACGCACACAGTCTTGCTCATCTTTTATAGCAAGAAGCAATTTGAGATCATCAGTGAATAACAGGCACTTGGCATCCCTGACAACGCCAGGAAGGTCATTAATCATTAGAATAAACTGAAGAGGGCCTAAATTACTGCCTTGACTCACTCCTGATCTGGTATAGTAGGGCTCAGACTTATAGCCCGGCACATTCGACATACTGTCGCCTTTCCTTCATATGATTGGCAAAGAATTTTAGTATGTAGTTTAGGAGTGCATCCGACAGCCGCCAGCTTAGTCAGTAAAATATGATCAACTAGATCAAAGGCCTTTTTAAAGTCAAAGTAGGCGGCGTCTACTTGCACGGATTCAAAATACGGTGACATTTGAAGGCTCAATAAATTCTTTAGAACATTTTGATCAATAACCCTCCTTCTGGCGCAGTCGGGTAAAAATACGTCCTTATGTGAACGGTTCAATAATATATGCTGTACATTAGGCAATAATATGTCAAATTCAAATTCAAAATGTTTTTATTATATAGGATTTAGTTAACATTGTTACAGAAATGACAGCAGTTTTCATTGTATTCCTCGCGTTTGCTTTGTTAAGTTTTCAAAATGAGCAAATACACGAGTATTCATGTGTTTATACATAATTGTGAATCCTACCCTATGCAGATAATATGATCTTAAATTTGTTCACATTATAATGTGCCTTTGGCTGTAGGTATACATGTTATTGAGAAAAAGCAGTCACATATTAATGATTCTAAATCTTGACTACAATTTTTTTTTTTTTAAAAAAACGTCGCCCCACACTAGTAATTTCTCCTGTATCGTGGGTGCGTTTCACAAACATGAAATATCACAAACACAAACACCCAGACTCGGGACAAACATCTGTGGTACGCACAAAGTTTTGCCCCGTGCGGGAATCGAACCCGCAACCCTTAGCGCAGCAGTCCAATCGCTTAACCACTGCGCTAATCAGGTCGTCATTTAATGATGCTACTATACTATAATAGCTACAATAATATGAAGCATAATAGCGTTCTTGTTTTTTGAAGCCTATATGGTCCAATATTTCAACGCACCTGGTGCATTTGAAATCGCACCTTACGGGTACGCTCACAAGAGCGCAATTCCTTTGTGTTCAAAATTTACCTGCACCACAGCTGCTCCAGCGTTAGGGTCTAGGGTGTAGTGTAGGGTGTAGAAGCAAAGTAAAATAAATAGTAACATAATTTTAAGAATCATTTATCGAATATATAATTGTTTAACCTTAATGTAGTGTTTTATATAATTTGTGGCGCTTTTCAAGTTGCAATACTGGGGCATGATAAATCTACGGAATCCTTAAATCCTGGATTGTAGGTAATAGGTGTAAGTAATTTGCTCAAAAAAAGGATGAACAAGAAAAAGGATATTACCCAAGAAAAAATAGTTATTACTCGCCTCTGAATATGAGTATAACTACACGCCTTCCTACGTAATTAGGTACACTGAGTTATCAGAAATAAAGAATTACAAGAAAAATAAAGAAAATAAAAAGACGGACTGATCGTATAGACACGCGTGTACTCATAAGCGCGGGGCGGCCCCAACTGATTTGAACTGATTTGCAACTTCAAGTAACTTGAAGTTGTCGACTGTTGTCGTACGCTGTATGTGCTTATCGCGTAGGTATATGCGAGTGACGGAGGCCTGACTCGATTGTACCTACTTAGTAGCAATGTTTTTAATCTTAATTGACTGCCTGGGAGACGAGAGGAGAGGGAGAGGGAATACCTGTCTTAACAAATTGCAAGGATGATCCGAAACTTCATTCGGTGCATTGGGTACATTTATTCAGGACAGGAGTACAATGCGCAGCGGTACAGACATAGATACATCAAGTGACACCCGTCTGTGAAACAGGCAGAGACGACGGATTTCCAATTGCTACGATCTTGGCATACGTCTATGGCTTCGGTTTAGGTATAGTTTCCGACCTTAGTAGAATCCCTATACACGGAATAATAGGGTGTGTTACTTTCTGTGAGGGATGCGCTGAAGACACAGCCCTGCACACGCTTGCGGAATGCGTAGCAACTAGCATAGGAGGAGCAACTTCGTTATCTGATCGTGGCGATTGGTAAACTTTCGCTTCCTAACGGTTTCCTACGTTAACGTGGCTGAAAGGGAAATGGAAGCATCAACCTCCATTCCCTTCCGCGACAGGCTAGCCGGCCGGAGAAAACATGACCTCCGGCCTTTGTGAGGGCGGTCTGCGAGCGAGGGACTAATAGCAGTTTGGCAACTGATCAAATAGGCCCAAGTAGGCGGCGCGCGCGTCTCGTGAAGGTACGTGTGGCACGTACAGGTACACCCATGCATGATGCACAAGAGACGGGTCGGGACCTAGCGGGAGATGCGGTGCAGCGTACGCACATTCCGCGTCCTCAATGGTCAATGGTCACAAAGGTAGTTAGCAGGACATCCCGGGCCTTTACCCAGTAGTAGTCAGGCACACCCCTCGTCCGCATTAGGACGGTGGAAGTCAGTGACGATTTCAGTGAGTGTGTGTGTAACAGGTAGGTAAGTACCTGCCTAGAGTAAGTATCATTATTTGGTCGGCAGATAGTATGCATAGTGTCATCAGTGCTGTTCCTGAGCGGCGGCACGTGCGCGGGCGCGCCGGGGCTGGTGACGAGCGCGGCCACGGTAGCGCTGGTGTGCAGCGCCGCCACCGCGCTGATATACGCGGGCGTGCTGCTCCACGTGCCGCACTATGCACCACAGGCTTATCTCTTTGCTGTTGGTATCCCTTACCTATAAACGATGCTAAACTGAGTTTTAAGTTAACCACATCTTAAGTCTATTGATATATCTATTCTTTGTCATACAGGCGACAGTGACGGTCAATTATTCATCATTGGTAATCTTTAAAAGTATGCGGGTTTAAAGATAGGAAGAATTGTAGACATTTACGCAAAAAAACACGTTCATCCACTTCGCTAATTGCGCGGTAGTGTCGCCATGAAGTGTTGATAAAAAGTGAGAATGTGCCTTTATCACAATACATATTGCTTATTTACAATTACAGGACATAATCATATCCACAGTGATGGGTGTCCTGCTGCTTATTACTGCGGTGCTAAGCATGACTGTCTGCGAGTTCAGTACCGTCATCAGCTACATGCATGGGGTATGCTATTATAATATCTCATGGTGTGGATGTGTACAAAAGATTTCTTCTGTACCTTTCGATAACAAGTGTTCTGTAACCAAAATGTGCAGCGTGATGATTGTCAACAACCATTCCAGCCACTGGCAGTAGTAAATGCGGGCATGGTGACAGCGAGCGCGGTGATCACGTACGTGACGGTGATGCGGCTGTGGGACGCCGCGCGCCCTCCGCGCGAGCCTGCGCGCCCCGCCCCCGCCGAGCTGGACGTGTAACCCGCTCCTACCGAGCTCTACATTTAGCCCACCTCGCCGAGCTCTACATGTAGCTCGCCCCACCGAGCTCTATGTGAAGCCCGCGCCCGCCGAGCTCTACATGTAGCTCGCCCCACCGAGCTCTATGTGAAGCCCGCGCCCGCCGAGCTCTACATGTAGCTCGCCCCACCGAGCTCCACGTGAAGCCCGCCCCCGCCGAGCTTTACGTTTAGCATGCTCCCGCTGAGCTATACGTGTAGCCTGTGGTAGTTAACTTTCCATAAAAAAACATTATTTTACATTCTAAATTGATGGCATGGCAACATGGATTAAGGATTCTCATGAGATTGTCCTATTTGCAGATGATACTTCTCTTTTATTTAAACTTAAGCGTTCTAACCAAGTTACCGAAGATGTAAATAGTGCTCTCTCTAAAGTGGTCCACTGGTTTAATGTTAATAATTTGCTTTTGAAAACTAAATGTATTAAATTTACTACACCAAATGTTAGACAAGTGAAAACCAGTGTACATATGAATAACGAAGAGTTGGAACTTGTGGATACCACTGTATTTTTAGGTATAACTTTAGATGCTAAGTTACAATGGGGCCCACATATACATAAGTTGTCTAAACGGCTGAGCTCTGCTGCATACGCCGTATTTAAAATAAGAAATCTTACTGATGTTGATACCGCTAGACTCGTTTATTTTAGTTATTTCCACAGTGTTATGTCGTATGGCATTCTTTTGTGGGGGAATGCTGCCGATATACAAACAATTTTTGTACTACAGAAGCGGGCTGTTCGGGCAATTTATAAATTAAGTCCCAGACATTCGCTAAGGGAAAAGTTTAAAGAGATTAGTATTATGACTGTCCCATCACATTATATTTACGAGAACTTGCTTTATGCTCATAAAATATTAATCTTTTTATTAGAAACAGTGATGTTCACAACATTAACACTAGAAATAAACACAAATTTGTTGTACCAGCCACTAGGCTTCAGAAAATTAGTAACTCATTCAAATGTCATTGCATACGTTTTTATAACAAGATTCCAAACGACATTCAAAACCTGAGTTTAAACAAATTTAAGTCGTTTATCAAGCAAAAACTATGTAGAAAAGGTTACTATAAAGTGTCTGACTATCTGCTAGATAAAAATGCTTGGGCTTAAGCCTCTTGTATTGTTTAATTTTGACATTTAATTTGTTTACCCTTTTTTACATATTTGACGCAAAACTGACATTGTTTGATTTTTTGATCCATTTTGTTTTGTTTTTTTATATTTTTACAAACTGACATAATGTATTTTTTTTTTCTTTATTCTCATTTTTATTGTTATATTAATGTACGATGTAGGATTTTTCCTTCTTAGATAGTTTCTTGTCTGGCGGTTTGAGTATCTTACACAGCCTACCCAAATGTCCTGCAGATGGTACTAGACGGGGCGTCTGTCAGGACAGGTTGACTCAAATCTGCTTTGGTTCTTTCTTTAAAAGACCATCACAGACGTCCTACATTGTACATGTCGTGTATTTGTAAATGTGAGCATTGTGTAGGTTTTTTTTCCTTCCTTTTTTTTATTCCTATGCGTGTCTGACGGTTTGAGTCTTTCATGCGGCCTACCCAAATGTCCTTCAGATGGTACGAGACGGGGCGTCTGTAAGGACAGGTCAACTCAAACTCGCCGTGGTTCTTTCCTAAAAATACCACTTCTCAGACCACCTACACTGCTCTCGCATAAAATATTGAGCTTGTCTGGACTTTAAAAGAGACCTTGACCCCTGAGTTTGTTTCGGTATTTCTTCTCAGTGGTAGTCAGATAGGAAATGCCGATGCCATCTAGTTTTTAAAAAAATGACGTGTAAAAGTGTTTTTTTTTAAACCTATTTACAGAAATAACATCATTTATCATGCAAAAAAGATACAAAAAGTCATATTATTTTACATTTCCAAATAAAGGACAGCATTCACAACAATCATTTAACTTTATATAAAACCAAGTAATTTAGCATTTTAACATTCCCAAAACCATTTTACATCTTATAGGTGCAATTAATCTTCAACATAATTTATACAGGCCCCTTCCCTTATTCTACTTGCAGGTATTAGCTACCGTGTGCACTCCTAAAATAGTTTTGTATTGACTGCACAACACTCTCAGCATTAGGTTTTGCTGCCACCCCAGCCACTTCCACACCAAGGTTCTCAATCTTGTGTGCTGTAGAGTTACCAATAGCGAAGTGAGGCAATTCAGAAAGCTTGTTGTCAAAGGTCTGCAGCTGTCGGTGTATGTACTCACATCCCGAGGGACTGAAGAACACCATGCAGCATGGATAATGAGATTTATCTAGCTCCATGAGATTTGTTTTTAAATTTTCATTCTCTTTTGTTTCATATACATTAAGTGGATCTATTTCGATACCTGATATCTGTAGGATATTTGGTAAAGTTTCTGATCTTAAAGTACCACACGGAAATAAAAACTTTGATTTGCTAGGGTTTTCTGCTACAATAATTCTTGCAAGATTTTCAGCATTTCCTGATATCATCCCCAGTGCTTCTAAGCCCAGTAAGAGTTTGATTTTGTGACAGCTGGCATCTCCTACAGTGTAAACTTTTTTAGTGTTCCATGTAACAAACTTGGAAGGGTCCCAACACTTTGAGACAGCCTCAATAGATCTGGGGCTGGTTAGTATTATACCTGTGTAGTCATTGTGTGCTAGTTTGACAGAAAGCTCATCTTTATTTAGAAGTTCGAACTGCAGTGGCTCCACAAACACAGCTTTGTAATCGTGGTCAAGGAAAGCTTTCTCATAATCTTCAGACTCGCTCTTGAACAGAACTACTTTCTTCATGATAGCCAATTATAAATTATTTGTCCAGTTTTCTGTTTAGGGCTTACTCCATTTATGAGCTGCCCCTGAATTTCAAATGAAAAGAAACAAATAAAGATTTTATAAACAAGTTGTATAATGATTTCAGTAGATACATAATTTCCTATTGTAACCAACATTAACACATTCAGTGCCCAGCACCCGGCTCACTACCCAAATTCGTTCGTGTGCCCACAACCCGCCTACCGAGTCGTATCTATACGTAGTTATAGATGAGTTGTCGCCATGCCCAGCACCCGCCTACCGGGTGCAAATCAAAACACGAGGGCTGCCAAAAATACGTAGTTTGTAGTTAGGTTGAATGTACTGTGACAAATTATTAATACGTAGATATATTTACGTATTAATATATTCAACTACAAATACAAATCTGGCAATTAATAATAACCCGAAAAATTAATTTGGGCAGCCCTGCGCTCTACTGACAACTTTTTTAGTGAACCCGGCTAGCGGGTGCTTGGGCGCAAGGGTCCCGTTACATCGTTATCGCGCCGATGGACTCGGCTGTCGGGTTGTTATGTATTTTTACCTAACATTTTCGGGCCTGCGGAGTTTATGATGTAAAATGAGCTTGGCAGTGAAAGTGTTAAAGGAATTTTTACCTGGTGACTATTGTCTTTTCTCATTAAGAGCATTTAAACTCAAAAAATTATTAATAAGCCTTTCAGTTTAACTTGCTATTATTTAGTTAAGAACTTATGGTAAGTAGGTATTCTGAGCTGTCAATTGTCATGTTATGATGTGACATAAATGACAGATTGTGTTTCGAACATTAAACTAAGAATATAATTTAATACTTTGATACATAATTTTTAGTTTAATTTTTTTATTTTGTATATATTAATTATTTTTAAGAATTGTAAATAACCTTGTAAATAAAATATTTTCAATAAATTATATAAATTACTATTTAATACATTGAACTTATTTACACTCCTTAAAAATAAAACATAACATAACATAACATAACATCACGCCTGTATTCCCCCGAAGGGGTAGGCAGAGGTGCACATTTTAGTACACCCACATTTCGCCAGTTATGTTTTAGGTCCCAATGTAATAGGGGGCGAGCCTATTGCCATCAACCGGGCACAAATCCAGACTCCGTGCTGCTACTGAGAATGACCTAATGGAAAAACCCAGTAACACTTTGCCCGACCCGGGATTCGAACCCAGGACCTCGTGCTCAGCAGTCGCACTTAGCGACCACTAGACCAACGAGGCCTTAAAAATAATTATATACAAAAGAAAAAATTGAAACTAACAATTATGTATCAAAGTATTACTTCTCATCGCTGTCGACTGGTAGGGTGCCCAAAAGGCTGGCGGCATTGCCACGTTGAATGGCAATGCTAATTACCCGTTACATTATTATACTCTGTGATGCTCATTCTTTGGCCGAAAAAAAATGTGAGCCGTCATGGGACGCCTGGCAGATGTGAAACACGATTAAATAAAACGCAGGTTATGTATACCGTAGTAAACAACAACGTCGAACTGAATGAGAAGCCACACCGTACACTCTACTACATATAAAAAAAAAATATATATATATATAAATGTTTACGTAAATATGCGTATTATTAGTTACAAATTTGGCCAAGAGATGGTGTTGTTAGTTGAGCGCCGGTTTCGCGGTGTTAAGATTTTCCGGCGCTTAACTAGCTCAATCATTATGTTTGTATTTTTTGTGAGCATCATCAACGAGCCGTCGCCACGGCAAGCGTCGCTACGCCATCAATTCGGTTTACAAGTGAGCCTATAGATGTTTCACATAAAAAAAAAAGTGTGAGCCGTCATGGAACGCCTGGCAGATGTGAAACATCGTGTGTGTACAAGTAATATGCATAAAAGATAATATTATTTTTAAAATATATATATATATATAATTATATATATATATGTATACCTCAGTATAGCGTGGCGACCCGTTGCCACGGCAAGCGTCGCCACGCCAACAATTCGGTTTACAAGTGAGCCTATAGATGTTTCACATCAAAAACATGCCAGCCTTTTGGTCACGTGAAGCGTCAACCAACCGTTTAGAGAGGTCTCTAAAAAGAAGACGCGCACTCGGACCCGAGTGTTTCGACCCCAAACGGCTCAAAAAACATGATTAAGTTTATTGTATCAGAGGTTATGAAAGTATAAATTGGTGTAACCTCAGAATAGCAGTATTGCTTAATATACTCTATGCGAAATAATACTTTATTTCGTCTTTGATTACTTAAAAAACTATTTATAAACTGAAGGCAATAGATTTCTTTTAAAGATGACAAAATAATGAATTTCACGATGATCATAATTATAATATTCATAATAATATTGTTTCGATAATATTCATAGATAAATAGTCCTCGGTTTTGATTAGGTCTGTGGTGGCTACATTGAGATAAATACACATGGAGGGACCCTACCTACAAAATTTGCGTGTATACCTACAAAACTTAGGTCGCACAAAATGGCGGCCTTTCCTAGTGATGTACTGTCTGGTATTTCTTGATCATATCGATTGTTGAAATGTTGACCTCGTTGGGATCCAATTATTAACAATAAGCTTTGTTAAACTGTAATCGATTGGAACTTAATTACGAGCATTACTATATTCATCATTTACCGAGATTATTAAGCATTTTAACTGTGTGTGGTGAATGTTAAAATTTAAAGGTATTTGCAGATTTTTTTTCTAATTATCTATTTATTAAAAGTGATTTTGTGAAGAAATAAGTCTGTTATATTTGCTATTTTAAAGTATATTGCAAAATATTTCAAAATACTAAACTTACGTACTTATTATTTTTCTAAAATCTAAACCTGTCTAAAAATGTATGTAGTCACAACACAACACCATTACCATGTCATTATTGTCTATATTCTAATCTATATACGTAGGAAATCTGTTGCCCAAATTTATACAATTTTAAAGAATTCATCATCATCTTCATCAGCCGGAAGACGTCCACTGCTGAACAAAGGCCTCCCCCTTAGAACGCCACAAAGAACGACAGCTTGCCAATTCCAAAGAATTAAATACACAAAATTAAAACTCGTCGTAACTTACAGAAATCCAACATCGATTCTATCATCGGATGACACATGACTAGCAAACTTATTTACAAACAATGTGTAAGTTTGATATAGAAAATAAGGTATTTATAGTTATAAACGACTAACTGATTTATTGTTTAGTCTACAATTATCATTTTGTATTAAAATTTATCACAAAAACCTCACAATATTTAACAATAACAGAGAAATACGGTTACTAACCTATAAAAAGTCAATGTAGGTTGATTTTGGCTTTTCCTTGGTTTACATTGTTTTATACAGCACGAGGGCATGATTGTTAGGTATCTGGCAAAACCTTGAATACAATAAAAAGTAAAACAAACGCATACTTTTCACAAATACAATAAAAACATCACAAGCTAAACACCAACTGACAGTAGATCTACCACAGATCTCGTACTAAACATGGGGCAGTAGCCTATTCGTAGCCACGCAAACTGAAATGATTGACGTCACAGAAGAATGTTGCCAAGATTCGAAGAGTCAAACTATTATTTATCTCTTTCAACTTATGCAGTAATGGCCTAGTTAAACAGAGACAACATGCTATTTAATGTTTATATGTCGATTTGGTGCATATAAGTATAAGGTATTTCTTCTATAGAAGAATAGGGCCCCTCCATGTGTATTTATCTCAATGGGTGGCTCTCAGAGTAATGACTAAAGCATTACTCTGAGGGGTGGCTAGTAAGGTTAAATGTCAGATTGATGGCGACAGCCTCAGATTCAATAAACTATGAATGGGCCATACCTACAAAATTTGCGTGTATACCTACAAAACTTGGAACTTAAAACGGCGATCTTGCCTAGTGATGTACTGTCTGATATATCTTGATTATATCGATTGACTAATTATCCCAAAGTACCCAAGGACTCGAATAAACTAAACCTAGCTTCAACAAATCTACAGTACACGTAGGAAATTTGTTGCCCAAATGTATATAGTTTAAATTAATTAAATACACAAAATTATATTATGTGCGTCGTAACTTACAGAAATCCAACATCGATTCTATCATCGCATGACACATCACTAGTCAACTTGTTTACAAACAATGTGTAAGTTCGTTATAGAAAATAAGGAATTCATTATTATAAACGACTCACTTATTTATTGCTTAGTCTACAATTATTATTTTGTATTAAAATGTAACACAAAAACCTTACAATATTTAATAATAACCGAGAAATATGGTTACTAACATATAAAAAGTCAATGTAGGTTGATTTAGCCTTTTCCTTGCTAGACATTGTTTTATACAGCACGAGGGTATGATTGTTAGGTATCAGGCAAATCCTTGAGCACAATGAATACTAATAGAAACGCTTACTTTTCACAAAAATCACAAGTTAAGCACCAACTGACAGCAGATCTACCATTAATCTCGTACTAAACATTGTGACAGTAGCCACGCAAAGTAAAATGAATGACGTCACAGATAAATTTTGCTAAGATTCGAAGAGACCAAATATTATTTATCTCATTCAGCTTATGCAGTAATGTCCTAGTTAAACAGATACAACATACGATTTAGCGTTTTATGTCGATTTAGTGCATATAAGTATTAGGCATTTTTTCTATAGCAGAATAGGGCCCCTCCATATATTCTTAGCTCAATGGCGACAGCTGACAGTTTGACTTTGACAACTGACAAGAGTATGACAACTATGACAGGCCAGGATTGAGTTAGTGTTTACGTTTCGTTAACTCCTTGAATATAAATTTGATAAGTATGAATGAGTAATAATATAGATTTACCCTCGTTCAATAAAATGTTAGATTAATAAGAGAAAAATTGCCTACTTTTAAGTATGAGAGTACGAAGCTATATAATAGAAAGAGAACAATATTTATTAAAGCTAATATAAACTGTTCCGACTAAAGAGTATATAACCACTTATTAAATCCAGAAGAAAAATTTGGATGTGTCATAAACTCATAATAACAGGACTGTAAATAATTAGGTAAAATTAACAATACCACAAATGAATGGACAATTTTATGTTCATAATACAGTACAGTGATCTTTTGTTATCGTGGTGGACGAATGTGGGTTACTAATGGCGATAAATGGTTGTTCGAGCGGACTGGTGGTGACGGCGGTGGTGGCGCTGCTGCTGCTCCCAGCACAGTATTATGTGCCGGACCTGTACGCAGGTGTGGAGGATCCGCTGACAAATCCCGAGCAGCCCGAAAGCCCCCCAAGCGCGTTCGCCTGGTTTGATCTCGCGTTTGTTCACTTGCCACCGCTGGACTTATTTGTAACTGTCACATTACTGCTCTTAGGATTATTAACATATCTTTGCGAGTGGATACAGAGAAAGCTGATGGAAAGGAGAATCGTTAAGGTGCGTTTATTCTAATTAAATTTACGTAATTTATTATTAGTACTTTTGGAGTGAGGAAAATGCTTTACGCATCCAGCATATGTAGGACTACGCTATAAACCTAATAAGATTAACAGTGGCCTACCCACTATAAAACCTCACAATACCTGCGCGGCTCTTTCGATGGCAGGGCCTGGGCTGGGTTAAGCCGGCAACGTCTACTATCCCCACCCAGAATTCGACTACAACTTTACTGAATAATTTGTAATAGTCGCGACGGCCTACGCCAATGTCGGAACCACAATGTACTCTACAGTCATCCTCGAATTTGTCATTGTTTGTACTGCCGCACTCAGATCAGAAGCTAACCACTTGTGTGATCTAATCATTCCTCTACAGTACGTTCAGCAGGAGTAAGTAGGTAGAAGACATTATAATAATTGTTCGCCGAGAACTAAAAAAGCACATGGCCCCTAGTTTTTTTTACACAGTGCCTCTGTTACTTTTATACCACTACTTGTTTTGGAAACAAGTACATAATGCATTATATAAGATTGCATGGGATATAACATAACTGATGAAATGTGGGTGTATTGACCATCTCTGTCTACCCTTTCGGGAAAGGGCGAGGTGTTATATTATTATGTTTATCATAAATTTAGTATGATGACAGGTGATATTCAGTAGAGACAGAATCCTAGTAGTGTAACAAATATTTATGTAGTGATGTAACATCTGCATAATTTACTTAAGTGGTGTGTGTTTAGCTGAACCAATACCTGGGCGCGAGCGTGGAGCGGCTGCGCGCGTGGGACGCGCAGCAGGAGCAGCTGGAGGTGACGCTGAAGCTGGTGCAGAATGCCACCTCCGAGTACAACCTGCTGCTGTACCTGCTACTGCGCCAGCACCGCTGCCTGGCCGGCCACAACGGACCACCCTCCAACTGCTTCTTCGACAAAGGCCTCGACGAAGATATCAGTTTTTTAAGGAATCCCACGCTCGATGTGTAACTCCTACCGCGCGTTTATTATTTAATAATTATAGTGTTGAGTTGTTTACGGTGCGGTTTTATTTACTGCTCTACGCTGCGGTCCGATACATTTGTCACCGGGTAGCGCACCTGCCAAATGTTCCGTGTAATTCTTAGTATTGCCGGGTCTGCGGCTGACTGGTGAGCTCGCGACCAGAACACAATTAGCCGCGTTTTAATCTATATCAATCTGTAAACGTACAAAACTCTTAGCTTAGCTCTTTATGCATGTAGTTGGAAGTGTTAGAACATGTAGTGAAATTACGACGGGTGAAGATGAAGTCAACCGAGCAAACTTATTTCTTTATCTATTTGCCATAAACAGGCCTGTATTCCCCGAAGCAGAGGTGCACATATAGTACACCTACATTTCGCCAGTTATGTTTATAGGTCCTAATGTAATAGGGGGCGAGCCTATTGCCACCCACCAGGCACAAATCCAGACTCCGTGCTGCCACTGAGAATTACCTAATGGAAAAACCCAGGAAGTTTATTTTCCAAACATGGTCAAATCAATTAACTACGATAAAAGTGGGGACTAGACTGTAACCGAAAGTAAAGTGGCTCATTATGCGGTCATATGTGCATATATTTATATTGGAGCAGGCGCATAATATATAATCAGACATGCATATAATTTATATGTGAGGAATTATTCTTGGGTTTTTACATTTTCACATTCATTAAATTAAATCAAAATACAGGTTTTGTTCATTACTCGATTGTTATCGAGAGTAAGTTATGGCCAGCGCAGACCGGGACGGGATGGCAAATGATTTTACAACGGCACGCCTGCTGCCCGAAACACATTAAAGATGAAGTGATTCTTTTCGAAGAAGAACGATTATTGAATTGATTCGAATCGCAACCTGATCAGTCGATTCACAAAAAAATTGAAGTCCAAAAGACGGATTTCTATATTTACGATGTAAAAATAATTTTCCATGTTATGTAATACAAGAAAGGTACTTCCTTTACTATCCTTTAGTTCTGGGAATTCAATTGTTTTTATAATCATACCAAAATACCGGGTTTAAACTTATTTTGAAAGAAACCATTTATTTTTTGGGCACGTTACCTTTTGACAACGATGAGGAATATACTTGTATGCTTTTCAACTGTTTATTTTTGTATATATTGTTTTTATTTTGTATTAGCATTAATAATATTAATAATATTGCGGGAAAGACGTGGCCTGAAATGGCATTGGACAGGGTTTTGTGGAGAAATAATGGGGAGGCCTTTGCCCAGCAGTGGGACACCGATCAGGCTAATTAAAAAAAAAATAATAGCATTAAGTTGTAAATAGTTTTTAAATATTTCATAGATTAGATTACAAAGATTATAATGAGAATTTAGTTATATTATGTATTTAACTTACAAGCATAAATAAGTTTATATTTTTAAATTTATTCGATACATTGAATATTTTAGATAATACATAATACAACATACCTACATTATTTATAACACACAGTAAGGGGCTATTCATTAATTCCGTAAGAGTCATTAGCTGGTTTTGGACCCCCTCCCCCCGGCTAATATTTATTACGTAAGAATCTAAACGAAAAAATGCAAACTTGTTTCGTTTATTACGCTTTGGTAGTAATAAATTTTGGTTTTGGGCCTTATCACACTAGCGGTTTGCGAGCGGCTGCCGGGCGGCGCGGGCGCACAGTGAATGCGTCGCGAACACGCCGCGGCTGCACATCGAAGACGTCGCGGACGCGTGGCAAATTCGCAACGTTTTCGTCGCGTGTTTGTAACAAGTTAACGACATTCAAGACACTCAGTAACAAAATGGATTCCGACGAGAAGACACCGCTGTTGGCTTTGTTACTTTGAAGACGCTGGAGACGAATATGAAAGCAGCGTCGAATTTGGGATGATCCACGTCCGCAACAAATCCGCTGCGCATGCGCGGCGTGTTCGTTGCGCGCCCGCTCCGCTTTGAGGACGCTCGCAATCCGCTAGTATGATAAGGCCCTTTGGTTTGATTGGGCATTTTTGTGATTTTATGTAAGAACTACAAGAGGGTGGGACCCCTTGGAAGAGAAAATAAGATATATCAATACGTTTGAATATCCATTGATAAAAATATATATTTTTTTAGTAAAATAATAAAAACCGCTTTCAAAAAACTCGCAACTTAAAAGTTTTAAATAATATTTTATCACTTCACTTTACATCCATTTTTAATCCAACTACTAATTTAGACAAAAACTAACCTATTTAAGATAATGCTCTAATACTATTAACAAAACGAAGGCATAGTATTTAACGATAACGATAAATTTAATCTTAGAAACTGGTAGGGGGAGTGGTCGACGCACCCCCTACCCCTCGATAGTGGTCAGTCATTAACTACACGTATAAACAAAGCAATATTACTTGTTACGACAACTCTACCGTTATCTCCATGAGTTCCGTCTATCTCTCCTATGAGTTCCGTTCCATATCTCCGAAGTTTATCATCAGATGCTAACTTAAAATGGGACCACCTGGAGATTATACTCTATCAATTATAAAAGTATTTCTTAAATCAATCCAGGTGTCTTCGAGAAATCGGGGGACATATGTACATAAAAAAATAAAAAGATTCCGGCGAATTGTAAACCTACTCCTTTTTTGAAGTCGGTTTAATATCCCTTGACATACCGTCCTGGTCTACGTTGCCCTTTACTAATTCATTTTCGTACTTACAAGCTATTTACAATGTAGCGACACCTACACGTCGAAGGATGAGTGACGTTGCGAATCCTGCATCGCGCTAGCAAAGTGATCGCATTCGCTAGCTATATAAAACAGCCGCCCCGAGTTGAGAAGTGGGGCGCCGCGGCCCACCAGGCACACCACCGCCTGGTTGGAAGATCTTCCCTTTTCGTTAGAGGAACTCCACATCCCTTCCTCCACAACAATATTAGGGAACATCAAAACTTGAGAGCGGATGGGTTGAGTATTGTAATAACGCGGGACTTAGCGTTTCTCTTCGTCTTCGAGGGTCGTGTGGTCGGTGCTGGAGGGTGCCGGAGGGTGCTGGAGGCCCGACGCGCGCGGCCGTGGAGAGTGACTTGGGGAATTCTCTTACAATTAGACAAGACGCGCAACGCGTGGTGCGCTGAACTCCGTCTTAACTTTGATATGAAACTTGTTTCTTGTCGGTTTTGCCTGCGAAGTTAGATGAAAGCGCCGTGTTTGTGGCTTATGTGTTGTGGATTGTTATGATTGCGGCCTGTAATGTAATGAAGTTTCCTTGACCGAAAGTTACGCTGTTTGTACTCGTGCTTATCACAGAGAAATCAGGAAATCGTTAGGTACTTTATTATTTCTAGTGTAGTTAGTAGTTACAACGTAACGCTCATTGTACTAAAGGATTTTATTCAGTTTGTGTCTAGAAGTTTGTTAGTGTGAGGTATTTATCCAGTTATAAGTATTACATATATTTTGGAATAGGGAATCATCACAATTGAAATAGATCTGATTAATTTGTAGGCGTTTAAAGTTAATATTATTGACAACTATCTAAATTAAATAAAGACAAAACGGTCTTTATTTAATTTAGATTCGCTCTTTGTCGGGGAGCGCTACCGAGTATCATGTGAGGCTATCGAGAATAGTAAATTTCAACGTTATAATAATTATCATCTCCCCTGCGTTGACATCTCTATATTATAAAAAATAATAATTTTAGTTTGGTAATATGTGAGGACTCGAATAGTAAGCGTATTATTAAACGTCGGCTCCCACAAGAAAGTTGCCCTACAAGAGATTTAAGAGTATTGTTTGGAGCGTCCGGTCTGGCTGGTCCGACCTTAGTGTGTCAAGTGTCGCTACCTCCCGGGTGGCCGTTAGCGCCGCATCAGTGCTCGCAGGGAGATTACATAAGTTTTATCTAATATATAGCAGTCGGCAGCGAGCCGGAAACACTCGGTCGTGTGCTAGTGCCACGCAGCGTGCGAAACTTGCCGACACCGCGCCGGCCGCGCTGGTGCCGCGTGACCAAGTCATGCCGTGTTTACGTCTACCAGCGTTACACACTCACAGCACATTACTTTTCCCATTGTTCATTATAGCTTGAGTTCCTTCCGCGTAAGCACTAAATAAGTAATAACATTCCTAATATATATAAGGTTAGTTGACAAAATCCATTGATTAAAATTTATTTTATTATATCAAGTATCTGTTTATCCTTCTAATCCTACTTCCTATCCTATTAATATTATAAATGTGAAAGTTTGTGAGTATGGATGTGTGGATGTTTGTTACTCTTTCACGCATAAACGGCTGGACCGATTTGGTTGAAATTTGGTATGTAGATAGGTTATACCTTGGATTAACATATAGGCTACTTTTTATCCCGAAAAAATGTCGCGGGTAACACCGCGGGGCGCAGCTAGTATTTGTATAATGTATAAGGCATGATGGGGTTGATGTATTCGTATGAATAATAACCCTATATTTAATAAATGAAAGTACAGAATTGCAGATGAAGACCCCGCCCGCGCCGCGCGGTCCGGTTCGCTCGCTCGTCTCCGGTCCGCGGGGTTGTAGCATGATTTACTAAGTAACGCACCTTCGTAATACATAGTTCTCTCCAAACACACAAGCTCCCTTTCTCACAAAATATATAAACTACCTGGTACGTGAAGCCACATCACTAGAAAACAGCCATGTCGACCTGTCGCGAAAAATACTTCGCGGGTCGGCCCCCTAATGTATTACCTTGAGACGAGCGAGAAATGGCCTCCGAGACCTGTTATCTCTTTGAATTGTAAAAATTCTGCCTCTACGCGAATCTAGCGGATGATGTAACATTTTGGGTCCCGTTTTAGCTTGCGGTGTGATGTCTTTTTGAAGTTAGTTATAATTTTTGTGAGCATTCGTTATTTCGTGCGTTATTGATGTCACGATATTGGCGGGGTTGAAAATATTATAATAATATTATATGAGATAGTATATTATAATAATTAATATACTATCTGAGGATTGGAATCTGGTGGTGTGTGGCATTACCCGAAGCCTCGCCACAACCTTTTCTAAGACCTGGGAGTCTTTGGAGAGGGAGAGGGGGTATTTAGTAGCAGTATGATTAAAATAAATATCAAACGATACCTCCGAGGCAAAGACAATAAATTAAGCTAGTAGTTACATAAATTGAATTTTATAACTATTTGGAAACAATAAACATAGCTACAAAGGTAGCGAGGCGCGCGGCGCGGCGCGTGGTGTTCACCGCTCGGCGGGGGCCGGCAGGGGCCGCCGGGCGCCGCACATACAATGGACGTGTGAAATATGTGACGCGCGACGCTTTGTATCTTTTCTACAGAACCGGGGAAATTTTAATTTGAACACAACCGCCGACATTGGCCATTAGGCAGAAGTTGTGGTGACAATGAACGCGCGCCGCCCGCACTAAACAATACCCCAACAAAAATGTCGCATAAAAGTGCAGCTGAATGTTTTATGTAACGTCGACTACTACCGCCGAGCGTTAAATGAGAATGTGGATTACAGCGCATTGTTACCGCTCGTGCGGACTTAGGATGGGTTAATACCGATATTTTAAAATATAAGGTAATATGAATATATTATTTGATTATATATATTATTGTCCTTGGACGACCGAGCGTGGTCCACGCTTCCAGTCCGTTTGGGTGGTTTAGGAGTTCGTACAGTTTCAAGTTTAGGTTTACCGGCATTTCTCTCCTCAGTCCACAGTACCGAAAAATTAACCTGAAGAATTCTAGCTTCTTGTCTGGTTGATTTTGAGGTATCGTGCTTGACTGAGACAGTAACAGCTTGGAAAATGGCTTGCCCAAATACTGATCTCCCGAACCAGCTTTTCTCCCAGAGGCAGTAAGACGAGCCGCTCTGCAGATTGATACGGAAGGAATTGATTAATACGTCAATCAATACTGCTGAGCCCGCTCGTCTGCTGGCTGTGGGCGAATGGGAGTCGGGCCTTTGGTTACAAGCACTTTGTTCCAATGTTGGGCGAAGGAGGAAGGAGGTTCACAGGGTTCGATTCTTGGTCTTTTCTTATTTCTCGTTTGTATAAATGACCTGCCTTACCTTTTTAAGGATATACATGATAATTATGGTACTGTTTGCAGATGATACCTCAATTTTAATTAAACTTAAGCGTCAACTTCTGTTTTGGAAGATGTAAATAATGCTCTCTCTAAAGTGGTCCACTGGTTTAATGTTAATAACCTACTTCTGAACGAGAAGAAAACTAAATTATATTATTAAACGAAAACTTTGTAAAAAAGGGTACTATAGAGTATCAGACTATTTACAAGACAAAATAGGCTCCGGCTCAATTAATCTATTGTTTTCACCGTGAAATTATATTTCAATGTTTTTTTTGTCTAAATAATTGACATTTCTTGATCATTTAATCTATTTTTTTTACAAACTGACATTTCACAAATCATTTTTAATGTGAGCATAATGTATCGTGTTTGTGGACTGGCGGCTCGAGTCTTTTTTACGTCCTGTCCCAAATGTCCTACAGATGGTACGAGACGGGGCGTCTGTCAGGGAAGGTCGACTCAATCCGGCTTTGGTTATTTCATCAAAAAACCATCTCAGGCTACCTAAGTACATTGTACATTTTGACATGTAATTATATAAAAATGTTAGGATTTTAATTGTGAGTGTCAGAATCATGTCGGATTTATTTTTCTTCTTCTTTAACATAATTTGTCTAACAGTTTGAGTATCCCACACGGCCTACGCAAATGTCCTGCAGATGGGACGTCTGTTAAGACAGGTCGAATCAAGCCTTTTTCGGGCGACCTACATTGTTCATACACAAACTTACGTTTGTCAGGACTTTAAAAGAGGCATTAACCCTTCAGTTTGTTTTGGCATTTCTTCTCAGAGGTCGGTCGAGTCGGTTAGGAAATGCCGACGCCATCTAGTTTTTATTTTATTTTTTATTGAATTTTGACGACATTATGCAATCGACTATATGGACGAGGTCAGCATCTTGCAGATTTGCACATACTCGTACACACTCCTCACTAGTGCAGTGTGGTGGAATTAGCGTTTTGGTTTAGCTATCGATACACTGCGCAGTAACATAGGTATTATAATTATGGTCTAACGACTACAGTTTTAGGCTGGATGCAGCCGCTCACCTATGGTCCTGTGTCGGGCTCGAACAAGTTACTGACAGAAACCTGATCTACGACTGCAAGTACAAGCCGGTGTCCGTTAACGGTTTCTGCGTGCGGACATAATTATATTAGCGATACACACAATAAGTAAGCTTATCTTTGTAGTAAACACAACAAACAGTTATCAAGTATCTTAGAAGCGAATGTGGTCCATTGTGTCGGCCAGTCTATTCAATAAATCGCGCAGGTCTTGTGCGACCAGGGTAGGTGCGGTGGGGGAGCGCCCGGAGAGGAGGGCACTCCCGGGCAAGGGGTGCGGCCGCTATGAGGTGCTCTTTTCAAGAAATGAGATTTATCGAAGTCAATGGGATGGAAATTAAAAAGACAACCAATATTTCCTCGAAGCGATTAAACAAAGTGGGAGCGGGACTCATTTATAAAACTGTACTCTTAATTAAAAATTCAGAAGAGATCGCGGACCAGCAGCCAGCGGGCGCGCCGCTACAATAACTGAACTTCTTACAATACTTGCCATTCTACAATGCTAATGCGAACTTAATCCATTCGCTGCACTCGACAACTCTGTTATGCATTTATTTTAAGTCGCTTTGACGATTTATACATTTTTCGTCGCTAAAGTTCAAATAATAGTTAATTAATTGTGAGGTCCACCAACCATTTCATGTGAAATAAAAATCTGTGGAACTTACAATCAAGTCTAGAGTTCCAGACATCTTGTAGCTATAAAGTCAACCGGAGGAATACCTGTATATATTTTTGTAAGATGTTTTTTCTCGAAAGTGGATTCCAGAAATCCTTCTGTGAGGCACGGTTCCCGGCCCGATGTCCGCGGTTCTGACTCGAGCCAATTTGTGAAATCCGGGATGAGTGGCGCGCACCTCAATCGGATATCGCTGAGGTCCTCACACTGTAATAACATTGAGACGATGTAATTTATTTGAACACAGTCAAATGTAACATAAACCAATGAGAAACACACATTTATGTGTGAGTTGCGCATTGGTGTAGACCTGCAATACGTGGCCGTTGTATTGTATTTTATTTTATTATCTTAAGAAAACTTACAGCTAATAGTTACAATATATAGGTACACTGTGCAAAATATGGCCAATTACAAGTTTCCATAAATATCTGTAAAATCAGTGAAGTAACTCTAAAGCGTAAACAGCGTTAAGGTACGTTAAAACTTTAAAAACTAATAAACAAATACACAAACTAAATATAAAGTATTCGCAAAAACTAAACACAGGCGATTAATTAAATTTCAAAAAAACGGTTAGTGAAGCTCCTTTTTAGTTTCAGAATGCTTGTACTAAACAAATCCAGGTCGAGCTCCCGACACGTTGTTATCAACAACTACAGTTTGCTCTGAAGCTTTGGCGTGGGCTGAGAGTGGAGGCAGAGGCTGGGCTGGAGAGGCGGACTTGACAAGAATTTTATTTTAAAGGTGGTTCAAGACTGACTTCTACTAAGAATACCGAGAACATTTTATTGGCATTTAAATTTTCTCGTCTCGTGTGCTGCTAAACGGTTTTACAAAAAAATATTAAATGCTAGACGGCCACATCAAAGGGTTCGGCGGTGCCTACCGGTTGTAATGAAGCGCCGCTACCAGAGCAGCCCCCCCTTCACCCCGCACCGCCCTACAGTCGACCAGATATAATAACGTAATGCACTCTTGTACTGAGTTTATTTTAAATTTTATTTTTATTTCTTGCGTGCCCAACAGGGTCCATATTGATCTTTTACAATTTTTTTTTCTACCATCTCTGTAACATATGGATTGCAATAAATCATTGAGTATTGAGTCGTATCTGTAACGGCAATGGTCACGTGACCACCACTACGGCGCGGCGCACAATCTATAGAAGTGGTTCGCAGCGTGCTGGCTTGCTGAGAGTCGCGCGGTGTGATAAGCATTTATCTTTAGTGTGAATAATACAGTTGTGGTCCCGGGTTCCGCGTTCCGGCCGGCCGTGACTGACGCCCGGCAGACAACGCTCGCTCCCGGCGGGGCCCGGCGGGGCCCGGCCTGATCCCCGGGCTTTGACCGCTTACTAAAAAGGGAATGTGTAATTAGATTGTCTTGTGTACGACAACATATTTAATAACGTTTTAATAATTCTGCTTGGGATATAAAAAGGTATTTGCGGGGAGAGTGGGGCACTCCGGTGTGGGCAGCGCGCGTTTTGAGCCCTTTGAACGTCTGTAATCATACACCCGCCCCCCGCCCCACCCCGCTCGCCCCTCAGTGAGCCCGCACCCCAGGCCCTCCTTCGTTACTGACGCTTTCCCAAAGTCGATCCAACGATGTTGGTGGGATTAGCGTCTGCGAGGACCTCGGCTACGGATTATGCATCACGTCATTCCGGGAACCCTACGGAATCGGTAACGTCACGTTTGTCACAGTCCAGTTTTTAGCTACAATTAGGAATTACATACGGATACACACGGATATGTTTCAAAGGTAGTAGACATTTTAAAGTCCAGTCGTCCTCACGCCGGTGACACAGCCGGTATTATTACAGTTAGAAGTAGGATGCAGGGCTCCCGGGCCGCTCGCGATCAAAGTAAGTCTCTAATACAACTTGCTACAGCAGGTACATCGGCGGGGTCTTTGGTTCCGCTCCTACAGACCGCGACGTAAACGAATTCGTTTAATATCTGAAGTAAAACTCGTTGCTCGCTTGGAGTACCGGCGTGACGCGGCAAACATTGGAATAGAACAAACAAATGTTTTAATGAAGCATTAAGCTTCTCACTGGTCCTAAATGCACTACTGCTGATATATCATACCTACTAATATTATAAACGCGAAAGTTTGTAAGTATGGATCGATGTTTGTTACTCGTTCACGTAATAACTACCTACTAAATGAATTTTAATAAAATTTCAATTGGAGGTAGCTAACGCTCTGGATTGACACTTTATCCCGAAAAAATGTAGCGGGTAAACTGCGGGGCGCAACTAGTGCTAGATATTTTCCTTTAGTTCAAGCTTGGCATCTACGTGCCATATTCACGGCGCAACGTGAGCGACGACGCAAGGGCTAAAATATATAATATATATGGCACGGCGGTTCGCACTTTACTAGGCAATACCATTTCCATACGCTCGTATATAGTGAGTACGTGGCGAGCGCTACTGTAGGAGCGGCTGCGGATAAATTACGGTTACGACGTTACGGAGCCACTAGTCACGTTACTGTAGCCAGCGACCACTAGTTACGAGCATTCTCTTGCTACGTCGTGGGTGTTACGTAGCAGACGTATTACTTACAGCTACGACGTAGCATATAGTTCGGCTCGGGTGTCTGTAGCACGATTACACCTCCTTGCGCGTCACGACGCGGCGCGGCGTAGCGCTCGGACCGGCCGGTAGCCTGGGACTTTAAGTAACCAAGCGCCAGCTACAACGTCGCTGCTTCCTCTAATGTGTCGTACTTTATTGTGACTCAGCTCTAGTTGAAAAGGGTTGGTTTAAGCGTAGTTCACACAAAGGTCCTCAGTGTGTATTTCTCAATATTATTATTTTTTCAAACCTCGCCCCACTCCATGACTTACTCCTGTATCGTGGGTGCGTTTTACGAACATGAAATATCACATACACAAGTACCCAGATTCGGGACAAACATCTGCGGATCGCACAAATTTTTGTCCTGTGCGGGAATCGAACCCGCAGTCCCTAGCACCAGCGCCAATCAGGTCGTCAATTACTGTGTGAAGACTACAAGTATTTTATTATGACTAAATGTTATTACGACAGTTTAGGACGATATAAGGGCATTGAATATTTCATATCTCTTTTGAAATTATTTACGATAGTGGTATCGTGTACAAGCGACATCTTCCGCCGGCGCCCCACGTCGTGGCCGGAGTAAGATATGTCGTAAACCCTCGTCGCAGAACCACTAAAGATACAAGCGCACGCCTGTCCTGAACAAAGCACGCCGCGACCCTCGTCAGGGGAGGCGGGACCCCAGCCCGGGACCTCGGCACCGGTGCCCGGGATACTCACTAGACCGATCCGCCTATCGAAACCGCTAATTAACCGCGGCAAGCAGTTAGTGGGACGTCACAGTTGGACTACTGGGAGCGGTTTAGTACTTTTTTGTATTTATTTTTAAATCGTTAAGTGCACGGGTGTGACATAAGTTACATTGACTATTGTTCCTGTAAGATGTGCAGAGCATCGACGTCGGCCTCGCTACGTATACCTTATAGCCATGACCGCACTGCACTGTGCGCACTGTGAGGGACGAGCTAGTGCTGTGAGTTACATTCATTATAATGGGAATTTACCCGCGACTTTCGCCGTACCGTGGCGCTGCTCTGTCCAGTTGACAAAGTCGCGGTTTCGAGTCCCGCTCGTGTCCATTTTTCAAGTTTCCTGCATTAATTTAGATTTAAGCTTAGCATTGGCAACTTGCTAAAATGACACCAAAAGTAATTTACTCACATCAAAAAATTTATTTTAAGGCAAGTACTCGGCCCAACAGTAAGTCATATCCCTTGAATATTGTAAGTGACGCCGGGCAAAACTTAACATGGGGCTCGGTACACGAGAGATCTATGATAGACAGATGTAACTATTCACACATGATCAGTAGGTCTTCACTAACACACCTTCACACACAACCGAAACTGAAACATGTGTCGCTGACCTTCTGGTTGTATGTGTGCGGCATAATTGATCTAAGGCTAGGGTGGCTTCCTGTTGTCCGCTGCAGTACCGGCACGGCGCGCGGCGTGGCGGGGCTCCCTGACCGCCTCGGAGCCCGGCCGGAGCACCGCTACCTCCGCTGGCGGGGCTGCCGCACTAACGCCTGGCGCTGAGAACACCCGCAGTTAAGCAGACAACAACGTTACATAAACACCGAGTGAGCATAAATGAGCCGGCGTCAACGTTTTGTAGCCTGAGAGCGCTGGCTTAAACTTCAAGTTCATTACTTATGCATTAACTTTGATCTTCCAGCAAGTTACGAGTCAAACTAGCGCCAAGATAAATACACGGAACTTCGCGTCAGTTATTATATAGTTTGGTTAATTTGCGAAACGGAATCGAACGACGAACAGGTCGGAACAAAACTGACCTTATGGCATTGTCCGGTGACGTGAGTACGAAACGAAACTGTTAACGGCGGCGGGGTATGTGGGCGGGGGGAGGGTCATTTCGCCGTGTACCGACTTTTCATCTCGGTCTAAATGAGATAATGCGCTTAGAGTTAATGGCCCGGGCAGACGCGCGCTAATTGAATAGAAAGCGGCACGTTAGCGGCGCAGCTGGCCGTCACTGGCCGTCACTGGCCGCTACGCGCTGCCCGCGCGAGCCGGCAGGCCGGTGGTCGTGGAGCGCGTGACGTCACCAGCATTAAGACACCACAGGTTTGTGTGACAGAGGTGTTTCAGGAACAAAAGTGCCGATTAACATACATCAAAACATACCTACCTAATATAATATTTATAAGACAGTTTTTAATCATACGATAAAAGTTAACGAGTCTTAACCGCGTACGTGATTAACGGTATCAATACCTATTTTCCCGACGTTTAGCCCGACCTACAAAGGCCGTGGTCACGGGTTGACTCTGAGTTTATAATCTCTAGGGTGGTTATGGTAAGTTCCGATGTTGCTGACTGGGTCTGCACCACGGTATGTGTTTAAACCGACACAGAAAGATAAATATGACAAACATAACATCACGCCTGTATTCCCCGAAGGGGTAGGCAGAGGTGAACATTTCACACTCACATTTCGCCAGTTATGTTTTAGGTCCCAATGTAATAGGGGGCGAGCCTATTGCCATCAACCGGGCAGAAATCCATACTCTGTGCTGCTACTGAGAATTATCTAATGAAAAAACCCAGTAACACTTTGCCCGACCCAGGATTAGAACCCAGGATCTCGTGCTCAGCAGTCGCGTTTAGCAACCACTAGACTAACGAAGCAGTCAGATAAATATGAATTAAACTTCAAAGTGAGTAGCTTCCCCGGGTCGATAACGACGAGGGCCTGACGTCGATATCGGTCACCACGTCTATATTTATGTCTCGGCGCGCATTACTAGGCTGACTGCTCGCTCACAGTTAATAATCTCTAAACAGTTTTCGTTTTTTCTAGCTACTCCCGGGCTTAACTCGGGAATCCATCCCCGCAGATTTGCGCAGTTCTAACGAGCTGGCCTATGGTATCACTGCTCCCGCTCTCCGGTTGGAGAATCCTCTCCGGGCCGTTCGGGGTCCATCTGCCCCTCGTATTCTGGGAAACTAGGCAACGCCACTCGTCCGCTTCTGAGTGGTGCGAGATTGAGTCGTGAGGGCTCGGGACGCTCTTAAGTCGGAGACGCGGCGTCGGCTTCGGACGGCAACGCGTGGAGCACTGTGAGCTCCGAGGAGTAAGTGGTACGGCGGTAGACGAGTTCCACCGGAAACGGCCACTAACGGAGGTTGCCGCCAACTCCGGCAACCACAAGGGCGGATACGTGCGGATCCTGAATGACATTTTTCTAAACTTGTATTTTCTTATGTGTATCGTGTATACTATCATATGCACTAAGTAAAAAGCTGTTATTTTGATGTTACAAACAGGCACTCCGATTTTATTTATATGTATTAATGGTAATAACACATTAAAAAAAATCAAGGAGATCACCAGCACACATCCTGGACGAATCCAGCACGAGTGTGACGCGCGTAACGTGTAGCACGAGTGTGACGCGTGTAACGTGAAGCACGAGTGTGACGCGTGTAACGTGTAGCACGAGTGTGACGCGTGTAACGTGTAGCACGAGTGTGACGCGCGTAACGTGTAGCACGAGTGTGACGCGCGTAACGTGTAGCACGAGTGTGACGCGCGTAACGTGAAGCACGAGTGTGACGCGTGTAACGTGTAGCACGAGTGTGACGCGCGTAACGTGTAGCACGAGTGTGACGCGTGTAACGTGAAGCACGAGTGTGACGCGTGTAACGTGTAGCACGAGTGTGACGCGCGTAACGTGAAGCACGAGTGTGACGCGTGTAACGTGTAGGACGAGTGTGACGCGCGTAACGTGTAGCACGAGTGTGACGCGCGTAACGTGAAGCACGAGTGTGACGCGTGTAACGTGTAGGACGAGTGTGACGCGCGTAACGTGTAGCACGAGTGTGACGCGCGTAACGTGTAGCACGAGTGTGACGCGTGTAACGTGAAGCACGAGTGTGACGCGTGTAACGTGTAGCACGAGTGTGACGCGCGTAACGTGTAGCACGAGTGTGACGCGCGTAACGTGTAGGACGAGTGTGACGCGCGTAACGTGTAGCACGAGTGTGACGCGCGTAACGTGTAGGACGAGTGTGACGCGCGTAACGTGTAGCACGAGTGTGACGCGCGTAACGTGTAGGACGAGTGTGACGCGCGTAACGTGTAGCACGAGTGTGACGCGCGTAACGTGTAGGACGAGTGTGGCGCGCGTAACGTGTAGCACGAGTGTGACGCGCGTAACGTGTAGGACGAGTGTGACGCGCGTAACGTGTAGCACGAGTGTGACGCGCGTAACGTGTAGGACGAGTGTGACGCGCGTAACGTGTAGGACGAGTGTGACGCGCGTAACGTGTAGGACGAGTGTGACGCGCGTAACGTGTAGGACGAGTGTGGCGCGCGTAACGTGTAGCACGAGTGTGACGCGCGTAACGTGTAGGACGAGTGTGACGCGCGTAACGTGTAGCACGAGTGTGACGCGCGTAACGTGTAGGACGAGTGTGACGCGCGTAACGTGTAGCACGAGTGTGCCGCGTGTAACGTGAAGCACGAGTGTGACGCGCGTAACGTGTAGCACGAGTGTGACGCGCGTAACGTGTAGGACGAGTGTGACGCGCGTAACGTGTAGCACGAGTGTGACGCGCGTAACGTGTAGGACGAGTGTGACGCGCGTAACGTGTAGGACGAGTGTGACGCGCGTAACGTGTAGGACGAGTGTGGCGCGCGTAACGTGTAGCACGAGTGTGCCGCGTGTAACGTGAAGCACGAGTGTGACGCGCGTAACGTGTAGGACCAGTGTGGCGGGTGCAGACGGCTTGGCGCACACGCTTGTTTGTATGAACAATAACACAGTTTTACTTAGTTTGGAGACTTGAAAGCGTTTCAGCAGTGCCAGGTTACAGGACAGAATTTGATCGGTTTCGAATTATATTGATGAACTTATGTATGAAAGTTGTTTTACTTTTGTATGAAATTACAGCCACAAATAACAACCGTATTGTTGTATTGTTAACCGTGAGTGAGTGCTAGCGACTGTCAATAACCACGTATTAATTTAATGCCCAATGCTCATGTTGAAAACAATCATAATACTTTTCCTTAGGATTCATTCAACAACGGTTAGGAGTTTGAGGTCAATGAAAGTCAATAAGCTTGCCCTAAACCAATATGGCCGGTCCGATGGCTACACAACGTATGTAGAGCTACACTTACTGTACCTAGTAGTGTGTATACAATATAAGGAGTGACGCTGACAAGGTAAAGATACAATGTTGTAGAGACGTCATGCGGCGAATAAAATCCTTCGCTCTTGTAACCGCGTGTCTGGGGCCTTTGCTGAGAGTGGCCTATTTATATCGGGAATATTATAAAATGGAAGAGGGCAACCCGGCTTGCTCCATTGGAGGCAATTTATAAAATGTATTGTGGAGTGCTGACAGGCGCCAGGGCCGGATGCGCGCGGTGCGGCGGTGATGTGCGGGCCGCGGAGTGCTCACATTAATATATTTGAAAAATATTCCACGTGGATGGGGCCTGGCATGTTGTTATAATACACTGAATCTTCGTACAGGTTCGAAACTTTGGCCAAAATGTAACGTACCTAATGATTAATAATTCATCAATCATGTTAGTTACCAATCTTAAATACAAGAGGCACAGTTATAGTGAAGACAATTGTTTACCAATTATTGAGCAATAATTAATTAGGCCCGCGGGTGTTCCGTGGCAGCGGTCCGGTTCGTCCCTGTACACGCCCCCCGCCGCCCCTGCACGCATGCCCCACTCCCCGCTCCCCGCCGGGCCCCTCACCGTAGTGCCGACTCAGCTACGAGCTACGACTTGCCAGTTCGCACCATCAGTCCTATTATTACAATCGATTCAAGTTCCATACATCTCGCCACGATATCGTGCTCTGTCACTGACCACTTCATCATCATTTTTTTTTGGATTAAGCAAAGTGATACTCGGAGTATACAGGACCGCGGCTCCTGAACGAGTTTACCGACAACATTACTATTCGGTGTGGTAATTGTAATTCCCAAGCAGTGAGCTCACGCCTCTACGCCTCTGCATGTATCACTAGTCTTACTCTCACCGCCCCTCCCCCCGCCCGGGAAGCTCGCGAGAATAATAATAAAAACAAATTTTACAACTTTTATCGACGGATATTCGGGTCCGAACGGTTCATGTCGACGCGAACCGAAACTTTTATATTGACTAAACAATTTCGTGTTTGTCCGCGCGAATTGCCAATAAAATGTTATGGCGCATGTAAATTAGTGACAATAAAGTGCGGTCGTGAGCCTGACGCCAGCCGTGCGGATCACGTGCGCGGCGCGGCGCCCAGCGCTCCTGCACGCTGCAGGCAGCGCATTGCCTAGTCATTAATCGTTCAGCGGGTCGTCACCGCGCCTCCTGCCGGGAGACTCCGCACACTACTCATTTGAGTTTCAGGTCCCTATGTACCCACTCATTACACATACATCATCATACACAACACAACAATGCTTTAGTATCGAGTCTCTGGCAGCGTCCCGCAGCGTGTGGATACTCTGAATACAATTGACTTAATATTCTCTCATTGTATCCCGAACGTTGAATGTCGGAATGTAGCGATTTCTAGCGGCTCGCGGCTCGGCACCAACTTTATCGAAACAACTCCCAGCCAGTAACATTGTTGTTCGGTTCCGAACTTTCTTGGTCTTTAAGCATTCTTTTAGAAGTTTTCAACTTTGAAATTTTAGATAACATTATTTCATGTGAAGCTAGTACAATTCTCCTTGCAAAGATAATTTAAACAAACATAAATTAATTCCTCCTGCCCCCTTCTATCATCCGACGAGCAGGGAAACAGCAAGGCGGCACCGATACACGGTGGAAGTCCCAAAAACACGTACGGTGCTTTTTGCGTCCACCTTTATTGTGCGAACCGCTAAACTATGGAATTCCTTGCCAGATTCCCTGTTCCCAGAGAACTGTAATTTAGCGGTTTTCATTAGGTGGGCGCGCTCCATCGTAGGCCACAATATCACTTATTATCAGGCGAATGATGGCCGAGCGCACAGCTATTCAGAATAAAAAATAAATAAAGAAAGCCTATATTACATAGCGTCTAAATTAAAGTATTATGTCACATTCAATGCGAAAATGTAATAACACTATAGAAAGTCAACTACCAAACATTATAATCAGATACGAGAAGGGCTCCCTGAGTGGATACCTATGCAGTAAGTTGTTGTATAAATTCATTTACATGGTCGGAGTATCAGGTAAAGGGCGAGGTGGGCTATGGCGAGGTGTGCTACATAAACAAGGCGATAGCATCGCTCTCGCCCCGCACTCGTCCCGCACTCGCCCCGCTCTCGCCCCGCACTCGTCCCGCACTCGCCCCGCTCTCGTTCCACATACTCCTCGCTTCAGTCCGATCCCTATATTGTTCGCCGGATGTTTCATATTTTATTTATTCGCAAAGGAAACGCCTCATAAACGGTGATTTTGAATGTCTGATGTGATTTAGTTGTTTACAGCACGGAGAGAGCCGGTGCTTCCTGCATAATTAATTAATTGTTGGAAGTCTGCCCCCCCCCCTCTCCCCGAGCTGCGCCTGTCGGGCTCTCGCGACGCGCCCGTGGTTTAATAGGGTGTCGTTGTCGGCAACACCACACAGTTTAGGGGATCCTTTTTACAAGTTGGTACCGAAGCATGTCAATTTAGCACAAACTCATGTTAAACCTTTAAGTCAATTCTAATGCGGCCTGTTCTTCGTCGAGCGATGGCAATTTATGCGTCATAATTATTTATTTGAAGTTCCATGAAGGGTGTGCGGGGAGTATGGGTACGGCTACGACCGAACAATATGTAATGTTGAATGTGTTTAGCTGAACGCCAAGCACCTCACACGCCCCAGCTATTTGTATCTACCTCTATAGTATTCCATAATAAGGTGTCGGATTGGCAACCCGTCTCTACATGATGCTATCCAACAACGTTGAACTCGAGGCAACACGAGCCGTGTGAGGCCGCCTTTGAAGTTAATATGATCGTCCCACTGGCCGCACTCAATTCCAAGTGTCAAAAGGTCCTAAATTAAAGGTATGTAAAGCGTTTCACACGTTCTTTGTCACAGCGACACGTTTGTAATGTTATTCGTAGTATTAACATTATAATTAATAATAATAATAAACTTGTGGATTCCGAGATACCATACTACAGGTATGTCCCCGACCCAGTTCTTGAAAATGATCATATCACATTGTACTGGGATCGATCTATCATCACTGACAGGACTATTGTTGCCAATAAGCCTGATATAGCCTGATATAGTGATAGATCGATTAGAACGCCGTGCAATGATTGTTGATATCACAATCCCACATGACGAGAATCTCGTGAAAGCTGAAAAAGATAAACAAATTAAATATCTTGATTTGGCGCACGAGGTTGTCGACATGTGGGAAGTGGATTCAGCAATCATTGTACCGATAGTCGTTTCGGCCAATGGCCTCGTGGCCAAGAGTCTCGACCAACACCTGAAGAGGCTCACGTTAGGCGGTTGGGTCAAGGGCTTGATGCAGGAAGCAGTACTCCTTGACACGGCACGCATTGTAAGGAGGTTCCTCTCTCTGGAGGCGTAACCACCGGTGGCTTGGACCCGGTTCCCGCTACTGGTTGGACCCTGTATTTTATATTTTTAAATTTTGTATTTTTTATATATAACATTTAAAAATGTATTTAGTATAAGATAATGAGTAAAAATAAAGAGAATAATAATCATTTATTGGGACAAAAACAAGTTTACAAAATTAATTGTGCATTAACAGTTACATTAGTTAGAAAAACTGTGTCGCAACTGTTAACCTCCAAGATGGGGACAGTGTTCCAACATAATATTTAAATCTAGGAAGTAAAATAATTACTAATAATTAAGGAAATGAGATTAAAGTATGTGTGATGTGTGTGTTTCTTTGTGCGTGTGCGCGCGTGTGTGTGTGTGTGTGTCTGTGTGTCTGTCTGTGTATTAATAAAAAATAATTTTAAGATTAAACTTTAACAAGATTTTCTACTTCTTCATAATTAAGGGTACTGAGCCAGTTATAAATTGCCTTCTTACATTCACGAATAGTTAAGGGATAAATTATAAGCAAAGTTTATGCTTCAAACATATTTTAAACGGAGCTTTGTTCACTGACGACTTGCTGCGGTCGTGAGGCTCCATAGTAAGCGCTGTAACTATCAATGTACTAAATGACTATGATTCTAAGTTCCCCCACATTAATTGAATCGCTAGTTAGTCCTAGCAGTATTATACTAAGTCGACGTGTATGTAAACATTGTCCGTGTATTGTCGTGTACCGGCACCGGGCCCGGGGTCGCGGGGGCGACACCGACGGTTTGTTTGTGTTGATCGTCCTGCACCGGCGCTCATATAATACTGCTACGGGAGGTAAGCAGCCGTCTCCCGGGAGCGACCGGGGCACGCGGTAACTGGTACGTCCCGTTGCCAATCTACGCCTGGACCAGTGAGGATATATTATATATACATTTATGTACAGGTACGAGGAAAAGATACAACATTCAATTTTACAGTTGTAATTAGTACATAATATATACGACAGTTAATGTTGGTAAATCGTAATAGGGTAGTTGACAGTGACACCATTAGCCAAAAATTTCAAGACACTCTAAAATAATGTTTTATTTTAGTCCTAAAACCCTATACATTTTAAAATTAACTGTAAAATTCAATAATTGTTTGCTTTGAATACAATAATTAGTAAGTTAATTGAGCTAATTTGGTAAATTTGTGACTTCAGAAGTTCCTATTTCCATACAAAATCTATGGAAGAATAACGTATTAACATTTCATAAAAATTATATCAATTCATTGATGGTGTAAAATACCCACTTAGCAAATGTTCCTAGCTCAGCTCATCGTGTGCTGGCAGTACATGCCGCCACCAATGTTTGGCTATCGTAGGCGTATTCCTTTGGGCGGCCGTTGGAGGAACACGTGAGGCTGCAGTTGCGCTGGCATACCGCTGGCTCAATATGCCGGTGGGCTGACTCGCAACGAGACGGCTGGACTTACTTGTGGGTCTGTAATGAGCAGCGCTCACGTGGTCGCAGGTCGATGTGTAAACTTGTGTCCGCGGCCGCCTCGGGTTCGTGCCAGTGTCCCTGTTATTGTGTTACGGCGGAGGTAAACAGTTGCCGGCGACCGTTTGGAGTTTCGAGCACGTGGCCTCTTTCTTATGGCTTTACGGGTTGCGGCTAATTACCCTTGAATTGCGGTGTTTGTATCAGAGGAATATTATACATGTTGATATGTGCTCATGTAGGCCGGGAGTGCACTCACTCAGTAGCGGGAACTAGTGACTTGCGAAAGTATCGCTACTCTCTACAAATACAAGCACCACGCTAATTAGTATCAGTACCAATATATTTCAGTTACCGGGTATGTGGTTATCTATCTGTTTCGTAAGTTACCACCGTTAGGCTGTTTACCTCTGAATGACCCTCAACTTAGCCCAGCTTGACGTAACTGGCTTCCCTCGAGGCAACTTACCCCCTTGTTGTTGATATTTATATCTCTACCTTAATCGACATAATACAATTTTCTTAAGCCACTGGCGTTTATAGCCTGGGATTTAATCTCTAAAGATCGAAGGAAGATATAATCTGCTTCAATCTAAATATTTTCAAAGTTACAATCGAAGGAGGTTCATAGTTTATTAGCCACGCCCGTCGCGCTGCCAAAGAATCATGTGTGCGACCAGCTTTATGAGAGATATATTTTGTTTGCAGACGAAGGCCATAACATGCTGAGCCTACACCACGTCACGCATACGTGTCGCAGTCGGAACGTAACCGTTACATTTTGTATGACGTACAGTGTTAAATATTAATTTGCATATTTATCTTTGTTTGTCGAATAAAATTTGCAATGTTTATGAATATGTAATGACTGACGCATTGGCTCTGCGTCATGTGGTTGTGTAGAGTAATAGAATAGAATAGAATTTATTTCTCAGTATATGGTACATTGGTCTTACATTAAATACAGTTTCACATACACTACCATTGCTGGTGCAGAAATATTACACAACTTATAATTACCATGCAAATCGTGAATACATTATAAACCAATGATGGCTCTGGCATCACTCTCGATTCGTAATTTAATTATTAATAATACAATGTTCTCAGCCAATTTCATTAGGTAACATTTGCTATTCAATAATTCATTAACAGAGTAAAAACACATGTCTAAAAGCCAGGAAAAGTTTATTTCTACATTGATTATACGGTACTGTTCTTAATTTAATTGGTATTTTATTGTAAATTTTGACTTACAATACGTGTTTCTGCTATACATTTATAAGGCTAAACTTTGAGTAGGTACACGTAATTTGCCAGGATTTTTTGTAGCCAGTTTTGGCGAAGCTTGCTCAAGTAATGGGAACAACTGAGGATATTTTTTTACAAATGTGCAGACTTCAAGTATGTACAGGCATGGAAGTGGCAATATCTTTTAAATAGTGGCCTACAATGGTCTAAATATCCTGGTCCTCATATAGCTCTGATATATTTTTTTATACTATGAAAGCTGTTCCTACGTCCACTGAGTTACCCCATATTACTAGGCCGTAACGCAATACTGATGAAACATACCCAATACCCATGGTAAGCACTGAGGGCTGTATTTTCGTCAGATGCTAATCTAAGTTTTCGAGGGGCATATACAAATGTATCTAGGTTGGTACATACTGTATCTATACGTTTTTTCCAGTCTAATTTATCGTCGATAACTATACACCAAGGAACAAAGCTGATGGTACTAGTTGCAAGAATGAGTTACCGTGTTGTAATACAGGATGCATTAGTGATGAGTTGCAGGTTTTAAATTGCACTACCTTTGTTTTGTCAACGTTAACATGAAGATTATTATTTCCTAACCATTTGATAACATTCCTTATTTCATTATTAGTATCTATTTCAATGTCGGCTATATTTAAACATCTTATGATTAACCTAGTATCGTCAGCAAATCGGATACATTTATGACTCATTGATTGTCCAAGGTCATTCATATACAAAATATTCCATTGTGGGACACCGCTATTATTATTTTCACTCAGTTCTGAGCTATACGTAGTTCTAGTACTCTTATCTATTCTAGAAATTACCGTTCTCTGTTGGCGATTTGATAAGTAGCATTTGAGCCAATTGTGTGCTTTACCTCTTATGTCATATCTCTATCGTCGTGTATGCGGGACAAAATCGAATGCTTTGCTCATATCTAGAAATACTGAAAGAGCAGATATTTTGTTACCTACTAATAGCTTCGGTAATGAGTTTCACTAAATTAAAGCAGGCTAGCGTTGTTGAATTGTTTTTTCTAAAACCAAACTGATTATCTAAGTTATTATGTTATATTTATTCACAAAGCTGCTGATTTTGTCATGCATTGCCTTTTCAAAGATTTTTGCGTAGATTGGTATCAGTGCTATGGGCCTATAGTAACACACATCCGTGCGGTTACCCTTTTTGTACAGTGGTTTAACAATAGATTATTTTAATCTTAATGGAGAAATGCCATCATTAAACGAGAGGTTAATGAGCTAACTGAGTGAAGGCGCTATAATTTTCGCACTTCATTGTATAATATGCATGGTTACTTCATCGTCATATCCCATAGATTGAGTGTTGTTTAACGTATTTATAATTTTTATGACATCAAACTTATCAACTGGAGTAAGAAATAATGTGTTATTATCAGAACTTATACCAATTGTGTCAGAATCGCGATTATTACATTAGTTATACTTGGATGTCAGCTCAATGAAATATTTGTTACATTCATAACAAATGTCAATAGGATTGTTAAATATGTTGCCGTCAATTGTCAATTCTGTTACAATATGTCTTTTTACTAATATTATTATTTTAACTATTTTTTAGTATTGTCCATGTGGGTTGGGTATGCACTTTATGCGTTTTTCACATTGTTAAAAAACTTATTGTTATTGTTTTTTTTATCTTGATATACAACTTTTTAAAACTTTGGTGTAATTAAGATATTTTTTCTTGTGATAGCTTTTGCTAATAGCATTGTGCTGATATTCGTAATATAAAGACCATTTTTGATACACGATATTTTTAAGCCTTTACTGAGCCATTTATTTTGAATCGGTTTGTTATTTATTTTAACACGTATTTCTTGAAAGCATAATTTGTAAAAAACAGTAAATAAATCGGCATTTTCATATGTGTCAATAAATTATAATTCCTTAAGATAGATACTAATTCCTAAGAATATTTGTTATCTTTAAGTAAATCAATATTCCAATCGCCGCATATAATGATGTTTTTTACTATTTTACACAACCGAATTTCAAGCCTATTAAAGAATATGCATACATTAGAGTCCGGGACTCTGTAGATAGACACTATAATTCAGTTATGACTTAGGATCTGTACGCCACAACATTCAAAGCAGAAGGCTGAAGTATCTTCTGTAGTAATCGACAATGGATTAAACATAATGCCTTCTTTTACTAAAATACATGTACCGCCGCGTTTTTGCCTTTGCCTTGAATAATTTGCCGCTAATTTATAATTTGTGAGTACCAGGTTACTTTCGTGCCCCGATTTTATGAAAGTTTCACTTAAACAAATAAAATCTATAACGCCAATATGGTTCGCTAAGCTAGATATGTTCTCTGAACTTGGTCGGTTACTGCGGTTATACGACTGTGATCTATTTTGTTTTGTTTTTTTTTTATATATTTTTTTACAAACTGACATAATGTATTTATTTTATTTTCATTATTATTGTTTTATTAATGTACGATGTAGGATTTATCCTTCTTAGATAGTTTCTTGTCTGGCGGTTTGAGTATCTTATACAGCCTACCCAAATGTCCTGCAGATGGTACGAGACCGGGCGTCTGTCAGGACAGGTTGACTCAAATTTGCTTTGATTCTTTCTTTAAAAGACCATCACAGACGTCCTACATTGTACATGTCGTGTATTTGTAAATGTGAGCATTGCGTAGGTTTTTTTTCCTTCCTTTTTTTTATTCCTATGCGTGTCTGACGGTTTGAGTATTTCATGCGGCCTACCCAAATGTCCTTCAGATGGTACGAGACGGGGCGTCTGTAAGGACAGGTCGACTCAAACTCGCCGTGGTTCTTTCCTAAAAAGACCACTTCTCAGACCACCTACACTGTTCTCACATAAAATTATATATACTGAGCTTGTCTGGACTTTAAAAGAGACCTTGACCCCTGAGTTAATTTCGGTATTTCTTCTCAGAGGTAGTCAGTTAGGAAATGCCGATGCCATCTAGTTTTTAAAAAGAAGACGTGTAAAAGTGTTTTTTTAAAACCTATTTGCAGAAATAAAATCATTATGGTTATGTTATAAAAAAAATATTTAAACGTGCAAGGAGAGAAATACTGGGTGTAATAATATTATATAAATATTACCTAATGTGTAATTGTTTAACTAAATAATTACACATTAATTCATATTTAACTTGTTACAAAAAGTCAATAATAAGCAGTTAGCACGTCTACACTATAAAATTAAAAAAAAACATAAGTAAATGTTGTTTTAGAGATCCGAACTCGGACCGCAATGAATAGGAATCCAATACTTAGTCTAAACAGCTAACGCAACATTCTAATTTAACGCGAAATTTTGCATTGCAATGGAAAGAATAGGTCGTCGCTACGACGCGTATTCTAAATGCGACAGAAATATAGTTTTATTTCGCGTTATTCTGTGTAATATTGAGACATCACTCACACACGATTTTTTTTTCTAACTTGTCTCTCGCAGTTAGCTCTGAAGGAGCTCTGACTGCTTAACCGGTCGTTTGGCGAGACCTAATAAAAGGCCTCCAGCCAGGACTCACACGCACACGCACTAGCCGTGGCTTGCTCGTACGGCTCATAGAGTACGAGTAGTAATCTTTAGCATGCCTATGCAATTATGACCGTTTACTGTACAACTTAATTCTAACACAAATTAAACATAACATCACGCCTGTATTCCCCGAAGGGGTAGGCAGAGGTGCACATATAGTACACCCACATTTCGCCGGTTATGTTTTAGGTCCCAATGTAATAGGGGGCGAGCCGATTGCCATCAACCGGGCACAAATCCAGACTCCGTGCTGCTACTGAGAATTACCTAATGGAAAAACCCAGTAACACTTTGCCCGACCCGGGATTCGAACCCAGGACCTCGTGCTCAGCAGTCGCGCTTAGCGACCACTAGACCAACGAGGCAGTCAAATTAAAATATACAAAAATAAACAGTACTATTGTAAGTAAAAGGAATACTTTACTCCCAGCCACACATACACATGTACACATACAGATATGTTTAAGGTTAAAGTTTCTCTGCTAATCCACCCTGTACCGATTGCTAACTTTACTGAAGCAACTTAACTGTGTATAAACAGTTTAGAATTTCCCAGTTTCTCAATGTTTTTGCTAGATTAGCGTCAACCCGAGCGCCGCGCGCCGCAGCCGCCGGGACCGCAGCTAGCGCTGAGTATTGCACCAGCTGTAGTGTGACTGTGATCCTACTTCGACGTCAGCGACTCAATTGACGACGTTCATCCGCGGCGATGCTGGTGTGTTTGCTTTACTTACTCTTGCTGCCGACTACGTAATGTACATGCGCACCGTTTTTTCCCTCTCACGTTGCATTCTCGCGATGTATTTTACCGTTGTTTTCTTTAGTAAGCATACAGGGTGGTAATATGACAAAGCAGCGAAATTGTTTTTGGCTATGTGTTAGTGAATGTGTAGAGTTTGTTTCAGTGCGGGGAGAGCGCGGGAGTGCGGAGGTGTGGGGGGAGGTGCGGTCTTGAAAATGATGGCACTCGTTACAGAAATTGCTAGCTACATGTTATGTGTAAAGTTATAATTATGACACAAGTCACGCCGTCACTTCCTGAAAGAGTGGCTCTCGGACACAACACCCATGTCCGCACATACCTGGTAGGCATTAGAGCTTGTCCAGATAAAGCGTTTTACGCGCGAGTCCACTCGCGCGTTGACACTCGCGCGTAACCGAGGTACTAGAGCTACATACATCCCGTCCAGATGCCTACGCGCGTATCCTCACTCGCGCGTGAAACGCGTGCAATGAGCGGGACTCTCGACTCGCGCGTCCTACGCGCGAGCGCCGCGCGAGTCGAGATACTCGGGCGCCTGTGCAGCGTCCAGTACTACGCGCGTGCCCGTGGCGAGTGGACGTATTTTGTTCACATAATTTTGACATGGAGTCAAATCTTCTTTGATAATTTCTAGTAAATCATCAAACGATGCTATTGACATCCGAAAGTAGTTGAAAAACTTTTCACTATGTTCTCTGAGTTTTGGGTATAAAGTTATAAACATACTATGCGTCATTCTGTCACGTAGAATGGGATGTACGTTAAATCGTCGACTTTCTCTTTGTTTACGACGTCTCCATCGACGGTATGCAAGCCACAAGACAACCGCTGTATCCGAGTCCATGTTTATAACTGCCCAAATCCGTCTCCATCACATGCGGGCGAGAACGCGCGTGATACGCCGCATCTGGACGCAATACAAATCAAAACGCTTCATCTGGACAGGCTCTTAGGTTACGTTAGCTGGCGACCGGGGCCTGGCGTGAACTACTATTTATTTTTATACGGAACTAAATGCGTACGAAGTTAATGAATAAGTACAAATGTTAGGGCCGCGCCGGCGACCGTTACCCTACGGGCCGAATTCACGTAATGATAGCATTTTATCTGTAGGGTTGTTAGTTGTGCGAACAACTACCGCAACATAAAACGTGATCATATTAATGTAATGCACAGAGCGGCGGGGCCGCGGGCGCGTGCTCGTAATGTTACTGGAAGGGGGAGCGGGAGGGGGACACCCAGTAAAATGGGCAATTAATAGGTATATGTAATTGGTGGCGACACAATTCTGGTTTAAGTGCAGGCTCATTTGCAAATCAGATTATAGGATAGGTATGATGCGCCTCCATAGCGCGCCCCGCGCCGCCCGGCCGCGCTGCACACGGGCTCGTCGTGTATAGGTGTGAACAAAAAGAAAAGAACTCTGATATTTAATCATTAAAGTGTAACATTCAACAGTCTACCTGTGTCAGATAATAATAATGTGATATTGTGTGGCATTAGACAGGTAATAAAAAAAAATCATAATGGTGTATTTTTGCGCTAATTTGTAGGCACAAAGGAAACCTTGCATTTTTTTTTTTGGAATTTAAAAATTTAATTTTTAATCTTGTTCTAGTGCATTGCTTATAAGTATTTTTTTTTGCAGTAGGGTTCTATTAAATTATTATTTATTTTATTTGTCCATGTAGGATATTATGTGGTATATGAACGTTTGAAGCTGGCTCTGCGGGTAGTGAGCTCGACATTACCCAGGATTGCAACGCCAATTATAAACCCGTGCGACACCCCCCCCCCCACACGACTCCCACACGCACTCCGCGACTCCCGCGTGAGCCGGTGATCGCGATTGCGGATGGGTTAGCTTTGTTTGCACGCGTGGCAAACACTTCTAGCGCCAGCTACAGCACACAGCACTGCGACAAGCGCGGAAGTGTTAACTGCGAGACATGCAAATAAACTACAGCACGTGACTAATAGAGTCGCAGTGCTACTGCACCCTACTGTTATATGTTTGTCAAGTAATACAACCAGCAAGAGCTTAGCGGCGACCCGTATTGGCCTGTGTGATTACTTAGCCACCAATAGCTAATGTAATAATAGCTAATGTAATAATAGCTAATAAATAGCAAATAGTGCGCTCAGAGCTCTGGCTGGCTGGCTGGTGGTGTTTACAACCTTCAGTGACGCGAAACAGTTTAAAATGTCGACGCTAGTCGCATCTGGTTTGGTAACTGCAGATACAAAAATACCTTAGGTACACTTCTATACAACTACTAGTAGAACACAGTCCGAGTCGCACACTATGGGACTGTTTGTTTGTCTGTGAACGACTGGACCTCCTGCCGGTACCTACAACGTCGGCTCCACGTGTGGCGACAATAAAACAAAATAGACGTCGTTAGCACCTCCTCTCCATGTTTAATGTTGTACATATTTTGTTAAAGCCTTTCCAGATTAGCAATGAGTAAATGATAAATTTGCTCTGTTCTTGATTGCATATTCAGCGCCGAAGTTAATTAGATGATATTCGAAGTGAGTCGTACATCAGTAAACAGTAGCGCGAGGTGAAGCCTGCTTGAATGAAGCTTAATGTGTTAGTTATCTTATTCGAATATTAATTAATATCTTAGATAATGGATGCATGAAAATGATCTCATTAGCAGGGCCGGATTTAAATTTGTGCCGCCCTGGAGCACTGAAGAAAATGCCGCCCTATGATTAAATTCATATATACATAATTTCAAAATATTTTTAATTCTTCAAAAAAAACTACATCAATTTATCAATTCCAGAAAATAAAAATATCAACTTTAATTTTTTCAAACCTTTATGGAAATAAATAAATTAAACTATTTGAACAGGTTTTACTTAAATTTCCTATATTATAATATACAAAATTTAATGTGATACATAATACTTAAATTATATTTCTTGAAAGATAAAATGTTTATTTAAAAGAATTAGTTAATTATATATTGTATAGAAAACAAAATCTCACTTTCCAAATTTTGCCGCCCTGGGCACTAGCCCCGACTGCCCCTAGTATAAATCCACCACTGCTCATTAGTCTGAGCACGGTGAGCGTGTGGTTTGATGCTCACGTATGTAGTGTGGGTGTGGGTGGGTATCATCGTATATCGTCGTTGTCTGATGTTGTCGGCGTCGTCCTTGTGTACAAGGAACATTAGCTCTTTTGTGTATAACACTGTTGCAGTATAATACTAAATGGTAATGTATTTGTGTTAATGGTGCTGATGATTACACGGATATCAGTGTTTCACTCAGCTCCTAATTTATTACAACGTCAAACTTGAGCTTGAATTTGTTGCAGTCTGGCTTGATAAGAGGCTGTTAAGATTATACAAACAATTTCTATGTTCAACGGCTAAACTGTAAATATTTTAGTTTGACGTAGATCATTAGTATAAGACTATGTCGGGGCAGCTGTCTGTTCACGACAAGCTGAAGCCGAGCGGTAGCGGCTAGCGGCGTGCGGCGTGCGGCGCGCGGCTTGAGGCGTGCGGCGGACTGCGGGCGGCGGGCGGCGGGCGCGATGTGGGGAGTGCAGACCGTCCATAACGGCCAGTAGTGACTTGCTAACAGTTTATATTGGTAGTGTCTATCGACTCGCTCCGGATGAAAATCTTTTAATACATTCCTTTGACCTGTTTTCCAACGCACCCTAAAGTTAACCAGAACTCGGCTGAGTAATTTGATAGGAATGATTTACAATAATGAAAGCAAGCGGAACACCAATTCTTGGTAATGAACAATGAGAACTGCGCCGTCGTCACCGTCGCCGTCGGTAATACAGTTGACTAACACAAGGAGCGGTGAAGGTGTCCCGAGCACGGCGAGGCCGCGTCCGGCTGGAACCTGACTAGCTCGGGCACAGCTGGTGCGCGATCAATTCTACATTTGGATATTGTAAGACTTTTATGTTTTTGTGTGTTACCCACTACATTCTTTCGGGATAAAAAGTAGCCAATGTGTTAATCCAGGGTGTCAGCTATCAAATTTTATCAATATCGTTCCAGCCGTTTGAGCGTGAAGAGGTATTAACATACAAACTTTCGCCTTAATGAATATCATTAAGGCGAAAGTTTGTATGTTAAGTGTGATGTGATTAGAAAAAAATGACAGACACGAACAGGAATCGAACACGTGACCCGAGGCGATCTGTCGCGCCGCTCTTCCAGATCTACGCAGGTCAGTTTGAATCCTGCTCGTGTCTTTTATTTTCCAAGTTTCTTAATCAAAAATAATATAATTATTAATTATACATCTGGTAGTTCGATCACAGCGCGTATGTATCTATTCGGTATTGTAAAGTCCGTCACAGCTTGGAGTGGGCGGCGAGCGTCGTAGCGCGACGTGATAAATTGAAATTGTGACAATATACCGTCGAAGTGCCGGCATGCTCGCACGGCCCACAGCCTCGCGCCGCACATAGCCGCGTTATTACGACATGCCTCACCAATCTCAGACGGTAAATATGAATAATCAGAGCATTCCCCGGAGCTCCGGAGCGGTGTCGCGGCCTAAAGTTACGATACGGTTATTAGGTAGAGTCCATGAGCGCACGGTGTACTTTGAACGAGGGAATATTCCAGTTTTACGCGTGACATAATGTGAGGTAATTCTGTTCGACAATCTGGTCCGCATCGGTTCGCGGCGTTTTTAAAAGAGGCTCGGCTTAATGTTTTCGACTCGCGCGTAAAATCGACAAATGAGGAAGGAAAAAATGTGGGAGCTGTGGCGGCCGGCCAAGTCGGCAGCACTGAGAGCAAGCCGGCGCGGGCGTCCGCCGGGTCTCCGTGTTGTCTTGCTTTATTTATTTTCTGCGACGGTCGCTGCACTTTTAGATCTCGCTCCCATCATAACTCTTTCTGCGTCGGCAACTTCTTGACTCAGTCTGTTCAGCTTCATTATTAGATTCAGCTATTTATTATTATTGTATTATATTCCCCATGGAGGTGCCGCTGCACGCTGCGCCAAGTGTGCTCTGAACGAATGCCGGCGAGATAATTATGTAAGTTTGATAAAGTCTTTCACTTCGAGATTATCAAACTTAATACTCTTTTTTATACTCAATTAACTAAATACTCTAAGATACTTGTAGTTGCACTGGAGAGTTTCATTATCAATGCAAATATACACGGCGTAATAAAGTTTGTTTTACTTATAAACCGTGCGGATGTCTAGCATACTAATGAGTGAACAGAGAGGCGGCGGCGGGAGGTGTGGCTGGTGTTCAGGAGAGTGCACTCACTCCCGGACCCAAAATTAAAATAAAAAAATGTTTTTCGCCCCCTTTACATTGGGACTTAAAACATAACTGGCGAAATGAGGGTGTACTATATTATGTACACCTCTGCCTACCCCTTCGAGGAATACAGGCGTGATGATGTTATGTAAAAATGTTTTTATTTCATGTAAACCTATTACAGGCACTTATGAAACGTTAGGATGCTAGTTGCTCGGTTCCAAAATGTCATTCCAATGAAGACGAACCGGCAAGAAAATCCAAATGTAGCCTTTGGATTTTCTTGCCGGTTCATAACATCACGCCTGTATTCCCCGAAGGGGTAGGCAGAGGTGCACATATAGTACACCCACATTTCGCCAGTTATATTTTTTGTTTTTTTTTTAGGTCCCAATATAATAGGGGGTGAGCCTATTGCCATCAGCCGGGCACAAATCCAGACTCCGTGCTGCCACAGAGAGCATTGCCTAATGGATAAACCCAGTAACACTTTGCCCGACCCGGGATTCGAACCCATGACCTCGTGCTCAGACCACGACAGACAACGACCACTAGACCAACGAGGCAGTCGAGGCACTCATTTAAAAATATACCTGCCTTTGGTTACAGGCACTTCCGTCGCCCAACATTGGAACAATGTTGGACGACAACACATTCCGCGTGGCTACTAGTTTACGCTTAGGGGCTCCAAGTGTTGCACCTCATCGATGTCACTGTGGTGAAGCAGTCGACAGCCTCGGACGGCATGGTCTATCCTGCAGTAGGAGTGCTGGTCGCATACCGAGACACGCTAACTTAAATGACATCATCCGTCGTGCTCTTGTCACCGCCGGCGTACCAGCCGTACTAGAACAAAATGGCTTGGTACGTGACGATGGAAAGAGACCAGATGGTATGTCGTTGTTACCCTGGAAATTGGGAAGGCCTTTGGTGTGGGACGCAACGTGCGTCGATACCCTTGCACCTTCTCATGTTTCTGGCTCGGCAATTTGCGCTGGCACTGCTGCTGCTGCTGCGGAGACCCTCAAACGGCGGAAATACAATAACCTGATAGGTAATTGTATTTTTGAGCCGTTTGGGGTTGAAACATTTGGGCCATGGGGTCCGAGCGCTCGTGCTTTGTTTAAAGAGTTAGCAAAGCGCCTAGTCGACTCCACACGTGACCAAAGGGCTGGTTCATTTTTTGGCCAAAGAATTAGCATTGCCATTCAACGTGGCAATGCTGCCAGTCTTTTGGGCACGTTACCGGTTGACATCGATGGGGATGAATTCTTTGATGCTTTTTAACTTTTTATTTTTGTATATATTGTTTTTATTTTGTATTAGAATTAAGTTGTATATATTTGTAAAATAGTACGTTAATCTATAATTAAATAAAGAGTAATACGAAAGGGTTATTATTATGTACAAATTGGTAAATTTATAAAGTTTCATTATGCGACAATAAAGTAAACTAATGTATAGGAGAAGGGAAAAAAATTACAGATTGGGCCAAAAACCGACGGTGCAATTAATACTACTGGCTAACACTATTAATTACATTGTAGTCACATTTACAATATGAAAGAAGACCTGGAATCAATTATATAAAATAAAATAATATAAATAAAATAATTGCCCGAAAACTGGGCAGTGGTAGAGGACCTACGAAAATAAAAGTGAAGTTAAGGGCCTTCAAAAGATTGAGGCTGAGGAACGGGAGAATGAGGTTACACTTGCCAGGGAAGCCACATGTGCAGAAGAAATTAACTCCAAGCTGTTCTGTCATTAACATACTCATATGCTTTATAATAAGCTTTGTTGATTAGAATTGCTTTCACGCATGTTTTAAATTTCTTACCGGTGAGATCAGTAATCGTTTTCGGCAGTTTGTTATAAAAACGTATACAATTACCGAGAAATGATATGGAGTTAGTTTTTGCTAACCTATATTTAGGCACTACTAATTTATGTTTGTTTCTAGTGTTTAAACAATCATAATCGCTATTCATACTAAAATTTTGCAAGTTCCTACGTACGTACGTGATGTTTTCTAGTAATATATAACATACATTTTTTTTCCCTAAGAGACACGCGTGGGCCCATATTATAGATGTGAATAGCTCTTTTCTGTGAACCAAAAATAGACTTGATTTCGGCCGCTCATGGTACAGCAGGATGCCATAAGACATAATGCTGTGGAAGTACGCAAAATAAGCTAATTTAGCCGTTGCTTCTTCAGTAATAGGGACAATAAGAATAAACACGTAGTACTAAATACATTTGTTTACCTCACTTACCGTGCAATATCTTTAATTACATAATATTTAGTTAATCTAAACTACAGCTAATATATAAAGAAAATAAATAATAACAATTAATACATAATTTAGAATACAACTATTAAAAATGTATAAATATATGAATATTAATAAATAAAATAAATATAAAACTACACACAAATAATACCTACTTAAATATCTAAATATAAGATTATCTTCCTTTATTTCAATATATTATGTTTCTAAAAAGCGCTCTTCATCCTCTCCTCTAAAACTAACTTGCTGTGCCCGACAGGGTCCATAATTGTTTCACTTTAATATTACCTACCAGCCATTGTATACATTATAATAATAATAATAATAATTTATTGCACAATTTCTGGCTTAAATGGCTACGTAGTTCACATGGTTGCCTGGCGTCTCAGTTTCAATTGGCCTTAGAATCTGGGTCGTTACCAGAGTTTCTAACGACAGGAGTTACCCATCTGCTCCACAAGTCAGGTAGTATCACGGATCCCAAAAATTATAGGCCGATCACTTGTCTGCCTACTATATATAAGCTTCTTACATCCATTTTGAAGACAAAAATTTGTCAACATATTGACAGTAACAACATCATGAATGTCGCTCAAAATGGATGTAGGAAGGGATCACGTGGTACTAAGGAGCTGCTCTTGATTGACATGACTATTAACAGACAGGTCAGACGTAATCGTAAGGATTTGTCGGCATGCTGGATAGACTACAAGAAGGCGTATGATTCCGTGCCCCATACATGGCTCATGAGGGTGCTGGAGTTGTATAAAATTGATGCAACTCTACGCGCCTTCTTGATGTCGTGTATGGGACAATGGAAGACAATACTTCAATATCCTGGATGCCGGCAAACCCGCGAATACGGCGACCCTATCAGGATTAAACGTGGGATATTCCAGGGTGACAGTTTGAGCCCACTGTGGTTTTGCCTAGCCTTGAACCCCCTGAGTACATTACTAGAGAGCTCAAGGCTGGGTTATCGGTTGAAAAGAGGAGGTCAGGTAATATCTCACCTTTTTTACATGGATGACCTGAAACTGTTTGCGTCAGGTAGTCTACAGCTGATGGATCTACTAAAAATCACTGAAAGCTTTAGTAGATCCATCAGAATGGAATTTGGCGCAGATAAATGTGCACTCATCCATGTAAAACGAGGAGAGGTTGTGGAATCTGAAGGAACACAGCTGTCAGATTCCACATACCTTAAAGCCCTCTCTTCAACCGAGACCTACAAATATTTGGGTATATCGGAATCATTAGGTATAAAAGAGACTGACATGAAACAACTGTTCAAGGAACGTTTTTATGGCCGCTTGAAAGAAGTGCTTAAAAGCCTTCTTTCAGGTGGAAATAAAGTGCGTGCCTTTAATAGTTGGGTCATGCCAGTCTTGATGTACTCTTTCGGTATACTCAAATGGACTCAGACAGAGTTAGACACCATGGATAGGAAGGTCCGAACAATGCTTACTGCATATCGAATGCATCACCCACGGTCTTCCGTGATGAGGTTGTACATCCCGCGAAAATGTGGGGGTCGGGGTTTTTTAAACGCTAAGACCCTCCATAATCGTGAGGTGTGCAACCTCCGGGAATACTTTTTAAAGACTGACGTGGGGATGCATCGAAATGTAGTTGCAGTTGATAAGGGCCTTACCCCGTTATCCTTGTCTAAAGAGAACTGGCGCAAACCTGCAGTACTAGATACAGATGATCGCAGGGAGGTATGGCAGAGCAAGGAGCTACACGGACGGTTCTACAAGGCTCTTCATGGACCCGATGTAGACCTTCTATCGTCCGTCTCTTGGCTACGCTTCGGTGATCTCTTTGGAGAAACCGAAGGGTTTGTTTGTGCAATTATGGACGAAGTTATCATGACGAATAATTACCGGAAATATATAATTAAGGATGGCACGGTTGACATATGTCGGGCATGTCACCGGCCGGGTGAATCCCTAAGACATATTATCTCTGGTTGTTCTCATCTTGCTAACGGCGAATACTTGCACAGACATAACCAAGTGGCCAGGATTATACATCAGCAACTTGCTCTGAAATATGACCTTGTAGAATCAGAGTTACCGTACTATAGGTATGTGCCCGACCCAGTTCTTGAAAATAGTCATGTCACACTGTACTGGGATCGATCTATCATTACTGACAGGACTATTGTTGCCAATAAGCCTGATATAGTGGTGATAGATCGATTGGAACGACGCGCAGTGATTGTCGATATCACTATCCCGCATGACGAGAATCTCGTGAAAGCTGAAAAGGATAAACAGATTAAATATCTGGATTTAGCGCACGAGATTGTCGACATGTGGGAGGTGGACTCGGCAATCATTGTGCCGATAGTTGTTACAGTCAATGGCCTAATGGCCAAGAGCCTCGACCAACATCTTCGGAGGCTCGCGTTAGGCGGCTGGGTTAAGGGCTTGATGCAAAAGGCGGTACTTCTTGACACGGCGCGTATAGTCAGGAGGTTCCTCTCTTTGGAGTCCTAACCACCGGCAGCTAGGACCTGTTCCCGATGCCGGTTGGCGACTATATTTTATATTTTTAAAAATTGTATTTTTTATATTATTTAAAAATATAAAATGTAAGGTAATATAAATAAATAAAGAGAATAATAATAATAATAAATCATTTATTTTCAGGCTTCAATGGCCCATAGATATATACCTTACAGACTAACATATATAAATTAAATACAAATTGTGTTAGTAAATAAAAAACTTAAAACTATGTTAATAGCACTTCACTTTGCACTTGTCTTCGTGCTCTCCTGTGGTACTGGTCCGCGGAAGCGACGGAACACCACGCCCTGCGGCCAAAAGTCTTCTTCCATGACGAGGGGCAGGAAACAGTTCGGTACTCGCACCATGAATGCCTTGAAATTTACATTCCGGCGCGACTCCAGTAACTGCACCCTCGGCCTGTACTTCGTCTTTTGGCGCACGTACTCAGCGATGTCCTCCTCCTTAGTGGTGTAGTGCAGGCGGGAGACGTACACCGGTGTGTTCGGCTGGGCAGCACGCACTGTGGTGTTGGGTTTCACAGGAGCTGTGCCGCAGCGGTTCTTGTTGGGTCTGCGACGGCGCTTCCTCCCTTGCACCTTCACAAAGCCATCTTCGTCTGCCCTCGCCATTTCCTTCTCGGAGACGGGCTTCTTTATGAGAGCATTGGGAGTACTCTCTAAAACACGCGCATAACTTTTTAATTGCGCTGGCGCTGCAGATCTTGACAGCTGTACGACGTGTTTGTCGGCGGGCGCGGGAGGCCCCGCAGGGACAGTAGCGAGCGGGCTGGGCGCGCGGGGTGCGCACTCTGCTAGCTCAGCAATTTTCGGCGTTGACAGCGGCGACGACAATACCGCTGACGCGAAACTGACCGCCGATGTATCAAGGGCAGCTCCGCGACGCGTGTTGACGTTCATTGCACCCGGTGTTGACCTAGTTTCCGTTACTGTGTTGCGTAAATCACTTAGTTCTTTTCGCAAGTCGGTAACAGTAACTTGGGATGCATCCAACCTTTTCTGCACTTCCGCTAGGCTAGCCTTGAGGACGACTATGTCCTTCAAAAGGCTGGTCACGTCGACGTGGTCGAAGGTTACGGGATGCAATAAAGTTATTGAGTATTGAGTATTAAGCTGTTTAATTCTTCTAACCGCAAACGCGGCTGCACTCAACCTCCTAGATAGGGCTCAGATGTGGGCGCCCCATTGCAGTCTGGAATCAATAGTAACACCTAGAAAAACGGTTTCCTGTGTTAGTTCAAGTTTTTCACCATCAAGCATTAGATTTAGATTAGATTGAGGCACGTAAGGCAGTGAGAACTTCAGACATTTCGTTTTTGATGCGTTTAAGAGTAGATTATTGACCGAAAACCAATTGGACAAAACATTAAGGCATTTAAATCAGGAAGATCTTGAACATTCCTATTAACACTAAAATGCTACTACACTAGTGACTACATCAGTGTTCCAGTGTGTCGGGGGACGAGTGATGCAGCGGTAGTTGCAGCATTGGTACTAGGGAGCGAGCTCAAGCTGTGACCTGGTGGACAGAAACAACTTGTCTTGTGTTGCCGCTTTATATATAATACTAGCTGTTGCCCGCGACTTCGTCCGCGTGAATTTCGTAGTATGAAAAATAGATGTTGGCCGATTCTCAGACCTACTCAATACGCTCACAAAATTTCATGAGAATCGGTCTAGCCGTTTCGGAGGAGTATGGGAACGAAAACTGTGACACGAAAATTTTATATATATAGATTATATTAATCTGTTATCAAAGTAAATTATGTAAAATGAATTCAAACCTTGCGTAAGTCGCTCTCTATTTGCTTGTTGTTAGGTAATCTATTTCTTTTGTGAAGCGAACTCGGAGAGGATTACTGCGTACTGAGAACCAAATTATCCTGAATAGATTTTCTAAGGGTATAAAGCTGGATTGATTTCCAAATTAGAGAGCTTTCGTATTTCAGGTAAACTGGCTTAGATTCGAGAAATAGAGACGCTACGAAACAAAGTAAAGACAGGATACACTATTATTATTATATTACATGTTATGTAGTGTAATAGATCTAGTAGGGGGCGTGGTCCGAGTAGCGCAGTGAGTCACGTGGCCGGGGTCGCAGAGCGAACTTTCTAGATTTCATTACATTACGCTTGTGTTGTAGCGTTAATTAATATGATGCGCTGGTGTCCGTCGCCGCGCGTGCGCGTGGCGGCTGTGCGGCATCAAACTACTGTGTATATGATACACAGGCCAGATACACAGTCTATTTTCTCTTATTATTCTGACCGTATGATGATGGACACGAGAGGAAGTTAACTGTGCTTGTGTCGGCTACTAACAGCAGGCACCGTCCGGGAGAAACCTCGTGTGTACCGTCTTTATTATCTTCATTAATTGTTTAAACTATTGGTTGGTGTCAATTTCTTTTACAAGAATATAACTTGATTGAAAGGTTCATTATTTTCGAAACTTTCCATGTTTCGTGAATCGCTCGGTAATCATTTCACTTGTTTTATTCGTATTCAATAATTATGTTGTTCTTGTTGTTGTTCAGATCGAATAGAATGATAAATGTATAGGGATGAATGTAATCTATGACACTATGACATAATAATGTCAATCTCATATATTTTTATGCTATTCGCTTTCTATCTGACTGCCTCGTTGATCTAGTAGTTGCTAAGCGCCACTGCTGAGCACGAGGTTCGAATCCCGGGTGTTTCTGGGTTTTCGGTTGATGGCTATTATAGGCCTCTATTATATTGGGACCCGAAAAACATAACTGGCGAAATGTGGGTGTATATGCACCTCTGCCTATCCCTTCGGGGAATACAGGCGTAATGTTATGTTATGTTACAGTATTATAGGTTGTAATAGTTATGTCTGATTTTTTTTTTATATGTAATTTTTATAATGTTACTTTTTTGATAATAATAATAAGTCTATACTAGTAATAATAATAGTTAAAACCCTCTAGGCACATCGTTACCTCAACATGAGAATAACGTAACACCGGAGGGGACAGTAGTAGCTTTACCAACCCTCGTGATAGAAATAAAAAATATATTACAAGGACTTGGACTAAAAGCACACAAACCGCAGGGCAGCTTGTGGCGAGCTGTTTGTGAGTGGCGACACAACGTGCTTGATACCCCAGAGAGCCGGGCAGGGACTCATCTCCGGTTTGCCCGATATGAGTAGCTGGAGTGGAAACCGAAGAGCGCCCGCAGGACTCTCAGCTCTTTCTTGCCTTAGTTGGCTGGTCAGAGAGGGGTCGCCAGAGCTATATGCTCGGGGGTGGAAGTGTCTAATGGCGTAATAGCGGGGAAACCCGCTCCGAGTCTTCGAGACGCGCGATGGTGAAACCGTGGCCGCACCGCTCTACACCCCTAGCCACTCACATCGGTGTTGCTCCCTGTTGCCTATAGTGGCGACTGTTTAGGGGGCCCATCTAGTGAGTGGCGAGTCACCGTCTGCTAATATACTGCATATTATATGGTTAAAGGCAGACGCCGTTGTTATTCAGAATAAACTAAAAATAACCATTACACGAAACATCCCAACACAATAGACCAAATCATTTTAGTATCCATTTTTCTCAATAGTCCCGCACCTTTTGGGGACTTTTCATGGCTGTTCTGTTATAGAGCAGTTGTGTGGTGTCCCTAGCTGGTGTCCCATCCCCTTTTAGATTAAAGTTCTCAACGGGCCTCTGCGTGTTGGACCTGTGTCCCCACGTAAGCCTTTTAAAAGTCCGGGTATCTTCCGCATGGATAATAAGTCATAAGTGCCTAGCTATCGCATTGGGTAGTACTCACCTGTAATGATAGTTTTAAGGTTTAGCTAAATAAATAAATAAATAATGTTTTCGATTCCTCTTCGTCCGTTTCACCACTTATCTACGATTATCTTTTATTATAGTAGTTTTTACATTTTCAACTTGTATATTTAATACCAGGGGTGCCCAGCGGTGTCACTCATACTAATAATAATAAGTTATTCCAAAAAACTTATTCAAAAAATTACATTATAGCATCTTACTTAAAATAAATACAAGTATCATAGCATAGCATATTGACTGCCTCGTTGGTCTAGTGGTTGCTAAGCGTGACTGCTGAGCACGAGGTCCTGGGTTCGAATCCCGGGTCGGGCAAAGTGTTACTGGGTTTTTCCATTAGGTAATTCTCAGTAGCAGCACGGAGTCTGGATTTGTGCCCGGTTGATGGCAATAGGGGGTGCCCTCTATCTGGCAGAAACTTGTTGCTCCGAAACCTATTTGGCATAACTCACTTGACATAAACTTTTTTAAACGAACATTATTAAGGTAGAAAAAATATTTAATATAATTGTTTTTTGGCCTAATGTTTTTATGTCCGAATTTAAAATGGGATACTTTTAAGATGGCAGAATTGTATTGGGCATAATTACCTTTGTCAGAGTTACAATTTTGTATAATTTCGTTTAGCATAACGTTTATTTAGAGCGCCGATTATTTGGCATAATTTGACTTAGCATACTACGAAGATCACAGAATTTCAATAGAAATAATTTTATTAGCCATATTGAAAAAAAAATATTGTTTTAAAAAATCACTATGGTGTGCTACAAAAGTTAGTGACAGAAATGAATCGCTGCAAAGCCGACTTCACGTAGTCTTGTCTGCCCTACCCCTAGAGTGTAATCTAAACCCGCGAAGGCGCGGAGGGACCGCCGGAGCCCCGCAGCGCCGGAGCCGTGACAGAAGCCATGTCTGCTGCATGTTGCATGCTTGCTGCATGCCTGCTGCATGTTGCATGCTTGCTGCATGCCTGCTGCATGTTGCATGCTTGCTGCATGCCTGCTGCATGTTGCATGCTTGCATGCTGCATGCTCGCTGCATGCTTGCTGCATGCTCGCTGCATGCTTGCTGCATGTTTGCTGCATGTTCCATGCTTACTGCATTATCTTACTGGCAGGGAAATAAAAACTACACAATTATGCTCAAAGTAAACTGTTTTATTGAGTGATAAATAATCAAAATAAACAAAATTAGACTAATCTTAAATTAGCTCCTATTGCTTTCAGATAGCCAGTTTCAGTGTAATAGTAAAGTGTATCCAGTATCCAGTAAAGTGATCAGAAAAATATAGCAATTAACATTTCCATCGTAATGTTGCGAATAAAAATAGTGTTCTTTAAATTTATTGTGGATATGAAATGCATGCCAAAAGATGATTCTGACTTACAAAATTATGGGTTTCGGTGTATGGTAAATGAGTGTATGCCAAACGATTTTCTGCGAAAAGAGGTTTATGCTATCCGTGGCTATGCGAAATAAAATTATGACGTAAAAAGTTCTGCTATAAAGGGTGGACCCGGCAATAGGCTCGCCCCCTATTACATTGGGACCTAAAAAACATAACTGGCGAAATGTGGGTGTACTATATGTGCACCTCTGCCTACCCCTTCGGGGAATACAGGCGTGATGTTATGTTTATGTTTTTGTGTTTTTTATCATAGCATAGCGCGGGTATCTTGCCTGAACTAGGTGGTCCTGTGTTGCACGCGATAAGGAAGTTAAAAAATTATCACATTATATTGTATAGGTACAAATGCTATGTACAAGTACCCTATGTCTTGTACTGTTCTCATACTGCCACCGTATATGCAAAAGTTAATGATGAATGGTATATGTATAATGTATATAATATATGTATGAAATGCTAACAAATAAACTTACTTTCGCATCAATAACATTAAAGTAAGGGTAAGCATACTCTGGTGTTTAGGGCACTAGGCCGCTGGATGACCTCAATTTTACAAAACATGTAATAGTGTTAATGCTCAGTGTATGGGATCGGCTCCCTCTGAAAGTAGCAAATAAAAACTCCCTACTCTCAATGGCACAGAAGCTATATTGTGTCCGTTCGTATGTAGGAGTCACAGCCGGGCTGAGAGGTACTGTCTGCAGGGTCTCCTAGTGAGAGGTTCGGCGCGGGTGGTGTGCGCTAGTTCGCTGGCTCGGTGTAATTGTAAACAAATTCCCCGTGTCTCCGCTAAACTGTTTGCTGGCGGGGCTTCGCGCGCTCCTCACTAAGCGTGCCACAATGAGGGCATACTTCAAAGGATAGCGAGTCTCCCCCCTCCCCCGCCCCCGCCACCTCCTAGCGACACTACGTAAGGAACTATGTACATACATGTGTGTGGCGTCATGTTGTGCTCATACACTGTCATATCAAAGTATACAGGATCACAGAGAACTAATTATATAAGTCACTCAGCAGCGGACAGCCGGGAGCAAAGCTGGCTCCACGAGAGCAGAGGGTCGTGACTTATTAGATAACCTTCAGGCGTAATGAATATCTCGCAAGTCACGGGACGAATATCTCGCAAGTCTGGGTGATACAGCGTGGACAGTACTAAGTCAAACAAAGGTTATTTCACAACAGGTTCATCATCAGCCGGAGGACGTCCACTGTTGACCAAAGGCCTATCACTTCATTTGCCATACCCGGAACTCTGACGACAACAGGTTGCATACACCTTATTGCCACATTACATCCCTCAGATACGATCTACGATCACCTAAGATCTATTTAATATAATAATGTCTGGTAATATGTGTATATAATAATATACATACAGTAAATACGTAAACATACGGATGTTATGTAGATTGTAGGTAATACTTTGAATAAATTAATTTAAATCATATGTTAATTAAAAACAAATATTCTTAGTGCTTGCTTGCGACGAGCTGAATATAACAATCTCTGAAATAGAATCAATAGTTTTCCTTTAAGAATCCAACATGTATCCAGTCTCGTTTTAATCCGAAACATTGAATGTAATAAATTATATTGTAGACCTATTGCATTATAAAAGCTGAACATGTTGTAAATAGCGCGCGGTCAGGCCCACTGCAGCTGCAGTCGGTGCGAGAAGTCGCGTGTCGCGGCTGGTCGCGCCGGGCCGCGCGGCCTACTGCGCACTCGCTTAATTAAAAAGAAACAAACGGAGCGTTCGCCGGGTGCCGGGGGCTCTTTTGTATCGTCGTTTACTTTTAGCCCCCAGCCGTCCTACAGCCCGACGTCCCCCCGCCCCCATCGCCGCCCGTCCTCTCTATTTCTTTATTTACCACTCTGTTACCGTGATCCGAGCTTTTATTCCTCTTGGTCTTTACTTTTTATTTGCGCAGTTCATAGATTTTAATTGCCTTCGAGTTGACCATCGGCGTCGATCTATTCATTAGCGCCGCGGTTCGCGCGTCTCACTGTTTGCGTATGGTCTATTAAGTATACATACGGTGTGTAGTTGTGTACACACTAATTGCGACTACTGGAAGCGTTTACTTTTCTAAATGAAGCATTCCGAGCGAGCCGGATATCAGTCTGTTACTCTATCGTCTATTTTAATTTTTTTTGAATTCAAACATTCAAGATTATTGAATTCTTACACAATATTATGTGCTCGTGCTGTAGGTCTACGGGTGTTCTTAATAGCAAGAAAATGAAAATGCCTAATAGCAACTTTTAATAGCAAGAAAAAAAAGCATCAATTAAATTAATAGATTATCAACTATATCGAAGGTAAAATAACTCTACCACGACAGTGCTGTATAATTTCTCTTGATGCCACCTTTCGAAGGTTGTAAACATTTGAGTATGAGTCAGTCTACGTGGGAGTCCACAGCGCGGGGTGTGGTGGTCGAGCGCCGACCGAGGGACGTACACATAGGGATCGTCCAATTCATTACGTCATAAACAAATGAACGCCAGGTATGCTTTCGGCGGGAGGTTTAGGTATATTAAGTTTCAACTGTATTTCACTAAAAGCCAAACTATCGACTTTTTTTGTTTAGGCGGCCTCTTAAATAGATTCTTGGAATTGGTGAAACTTAACTGCAGTATTATGGATAATTAATTTTCTTTGCAGAACATTTATAAACGCGCGCTCCACGGTGGCGTGCTCGACGAAAAATCTACTATCTAGTTATACGCTTGGTAATTATCTCTTGTTATTGTTTAATATCTGCGCTCGGCGGCGGCGGCGGCGGCGCGGGGCGCTTTGTATAAATTGTCTCTGGTGCGTCGCTCGCGGCGGTCCGCGAACCTTCAAGCGAACCGCTCAGGCTTTGAGTAGCGGGCGCGCGGGCGAGCGGGCGAGGAGGGGGAGGAGCGGGGAAGGGATGGATGGAGAGCTGAGAGCGCGGGTTTTGCTTACATTGTTAAGTCAAATGGAATTTTTCATTTGCTTTTTCTGTTCTTTTACAAGATCCGTTAGAATGCAGGATTGATCTGATTCGCATGAAACCACGTATGAACAAAGTATACATACAGCTGTATCGTTTTGTTTTATTTTATTCTCCCTTCAATTGTTTGTTCTGATTTCTATTGAAAATGTTTCTCGTTTCTATTAAAACTAAGATATAAATGTAATCTATGTTGTATTTGATCTAACTGTATTTGTACCTTTTATCAGTATCTACAGATTAAAACCCTTCGAAGCGCGAGATGTCGTATGATTACAAACTTACGGCTCTCGGCAAAATATGGGAATATCAATAGAGCGTCTCGTGTGTCGAGTACATTTTATATTAAACTTATATTAATATTAGAGTTCGAGTGACGTTCATGTTATATATGTAGGTTTGTGATAAAGTAATTCAGTGCTCGCATGACGTCACGCCGAACCAGGGATGTGTCCGGAACAGGCAGTCCGCACTGAATGTATCACCGCGGTGGGTCACCGTCGGCGACGTGCCCGGGCGCGGCCCCCGTCCCTGCGGCCTGCATTTATTCTGTATGCATAAATGAACAAAATGTACAGAGGCGGACTTAATAATAATTAATCTTTGCCAAAGGCGTTGTCTCCCAGTCAACGTTAGGACGGTGCAGAAAACATATTACCGTGGTAGGTGCGTCAAAGAAAGATCTACATACACAAACGTGTAACTATAAATACCTAATATAATATTAATGGTGAAAATCATCTCTCTCCTCATGTATCCCATGATGGGAGAGGAGAGATTTATGGAGATTAAAGTCGAATCGAATGCAGTTATTTAAAAGGCGGTCGAGTTTCTTGAAAAGATCTGCATCCAGGTCATAATAGCATACATCACCATAGTCAATTATAAAAAAGAGAAGCGTCTGCAGTAAGCTTTGGTTTTAGGTAGATGGAAAAAAATTCTCCATGCGGTCTTTTATTTATTTATTTATTCTTAGGAGAAGCTTACAGACTAATCATAATTTTAATAACTTAATGTATTTCTTAATTTGCTAACAACAAGCTTCCGCCGTTAAATGACTACATAATGTGGAAGTTACAGAAAAGTTAAACATTGCTGTATACATTGTTTCAATGAGACAGACCATACACAACAACATTATCGACAAAAAGTAAACATCGTTAATTTAGAACTGATTTTTCAATCGCCAGCCGACCTCCATCTAAGGAACAAATATGGCGATTTGACATATTTTCTATACAAAAGCTGTCAAAACGCCAAACATATTCATCAGACAAAAGCCACTCGGCGATTGAAGGATCAGCCCTTAGTGGAATAAATGAGTATATAGATATTTATATAGTGACATAAACGGATTAAAAAAAAAACATAATAAAAAGTTCGACATTCATATACGGGAGTCATCTATAAAGAATTGATTTGCTAGTAAGCGTTTTTACTGTGTTAGGTTTTGTACAAAAAAGATCTACATCTAAGTCTGTTGGCATATTATTGAATGTATGTGCTGCACGCAAGAGAAAGGTATTTTTTCTGTAATTCGTTGAAACAGAAGCAACCTGCATAAGCGGTCTACGTCTGAGCCCTAGAAGGTTAGTACGTAAGTGTAGCTACACTTACTTAGATAATAGTTCAGGGCAATCGATCGACCCATTAGCTATATTAACGAAAAATGAAATATCATTAATGTCACGCCTGTAGTGTAACGGTAGAAAGTGATATCTTTTACAACGGTGGTTGTAATCATCTGAATACTGCCGTGCTTTGTAGTCTAAGTATCTAAGGAATTTCTTTTGTACGGTTTCAATACGAGACTTATATATTTCGTACTGAGGGTTCCAAACTTGTGACGCGTATTCCAAGTGACTACGTACGAAAGCACAATATAGAATTTTTATAGTTTTTAAGGAACGGAAATCAGCCGAAACTCTTATAATAAATCCTAACGCCTTTGATGCTCGATTAACAATGTAATCGATGTGTTGATCAAACAAAAGTTTATGGTCCATTATTACTCCTAGATCCTTAATTGTAGTGACTTTGTTAAGTATTTGATGGTTTAGTTTATATTCGAAATTAATGATAGTTTTTGGTCGGGAGTACGTGATTTGGAAACATTTAGCAACGTTTAGCTGGAGTTTATTATGTCCACAATATTCTTCGAACCTTGTAAGGTCGTTTTGAAGTTGCTCAGCATCTGATATATTTTTAACAAGTTTATGTAACTTCATATCATCTGCATAAAGTAGGATGTAACTATGTTTGAAACACTTATGTATGTCAGAGATAAACAAGGTAAACAACAGAGGTCCTAAGATCGAGCCTTGAGGTACTCCAGAAGGAACATAATTCCAGCCAGATACGTACCCTTTTAGTACTACTGCCTGTGTGCGATTCTCAATATATGACGCAAACCACCGGTAAAGGTCTCCATGAATACCTGTCGACAATAATTTATCCAGTAGCACAGTATGATTTATTCGGTCAAAACATTTGGAATAATCTGTATATACATATAACATCCACTTGCGCACGCTGGTCTATGCCTTCAGATATAAATTCATGGGAGAGTATAAGATTCGAAGTTGTAGATCGGTTTCTAAGGAAACCATGTTGTTCTTCACCGAAGTTGCTTCTCACTGCTTCATATACTTGTTTATATATTATTCTTTCCAGAAGTTTAGAAAAAAGACATATTTTAGAAATAGGGCGGTAATCCTCTACATTTGCCCGATCTCCCTTTTTAAATACAGGAGTGATAAATACAGATTTCCATACCCTTGGTACAATCCCCTCTGAAACCGATCGCTTAAATAAGATACAAACTGGATCTACTAGGCTAACCGCACATTTGACTATACCTTTATTATACCTTTCTCCACGTTTTGTCTTCCGGTTCAGTCAAATAGCCTATAAAGTGGTTTGTTTAAAATACCCCAGCGTGTATAGCGTAGTTCCGTTGCTTAAAGCATCGCCTGCTAGAAGCAGCGAGAACTGTTTGTTTTAGCATGTAATTACTAACTACGGAATAACTAATTAGGGAATGTAAAATAACTGATGTTTGTCCTTCGGAAATGATGGCCAGGTACATACCTTTCATGCAATCCGCTTATGTTACAAGCTGAAGGGTGCTGCGCGCGCGCTCGCTTGTTCTTCATGACTTTGAGGACTGAGAACACTCACGGAACCCACCGCTGGCACCGTGAGGGCATGGCCGGCTCTGTTTTAGACTATTACTAGCTGCGCCCTGCGGTGTTACCCACTACATTCTCTGGGATAAGAAATAGCCTATGTGATAATCAATGGTGTCAGCTACCAAATTTGATCAGAATTCTATCAAAGTTACAAAACTGATTATTTTATGCATAAAAGTACAACTTATGAAGATTAAGTGGCAAAACCAAAATCTCGACAAAGTCTTCTACTTAATAAAAAATAAGTTGATCGGAATTGGTCCAGCCAGTTTGAGCGTGAAGAAATAACAAATGTACAAACACTCACGAACTGCCCTTTATAATATTATTGTGATGTGATACTAATACAAATAATGATAATTACTTTGCTGGTACGTTCAGTCAGCAACTGAATGTTTTTTTTAATAAACCGTTAATTTAATAACAACATTTTTACATATTGTAAAATGTCTTAAATATTCTCGGATTATCATTTGAACGTTTCTGTAATTTGAAACAATAACTTGGAATTGATGTTTTTTTTTTAATTATTTGCCATGAGGTTTGTAAACACGTTACGCTACTAATGATGCTCTACATCACAATAAGTTTAGAGGATATGAACCTTAGGCTGCTGCAGGGTCTGTATGTGCCAAACCCATCATAGGGTGGAGTGGGGTTTCTGCTCCCCCGAGTATGTGGCACGCTCATAGCAGGTCACAACAACGTAAACGATATCACTACACTCATTAAACACGCGTTGTATCACAATACAAAGCTCACTAATTAATCTGCTCAGTGTAAATAAAGTGGTCTGTATCATTAGCGTGGGGAGCCACGCTGCGTGTGTGTGTGTGCTCTACAATACATTCCAGTATTACTGCGCTTTCATGTTATTAATGATGCCTTGTTCGCGCATGAAGCGATCTCATTCAAGCAGATCTTGTTTTTACGAGGCCGCGCTCCAGCGCGCGCCTGCTCCTAAGCTCCGCAGTAAACTTGGAGGACTGTATCTAATTAATTTCTCTTAATTTAGGCTCTAGAATTATGGCCTAATTAATTTCCTTCATAAAACTTTTCCATCTTTCTGAAATACTGATAACTTGCAAATAATTTCGTGACGTTAACGCAAGCTGACGCGGCGCGACGTCGGCAATGTTTTGGCATTAACGTTCAGGATGAGCTATTACAGGCCGCACTTGACGAGGACAGACATCGTTTCTAATGCCTTCATCATCTGGTTCTCAACACACTCTCTGCCGCCGGCCGCGCACTCTCACCTATACTTATATCCGGCTGTTCATTACGGCGCGCGGCGTATTGTGCGGTGTATTCTATCTCCTACAACACCAATCCTTTAATATATCGCAACGCGAAGCATTTATATAATTTCATTAGTAATTCTGGAGAAATGTCGGCGAATAACATTTCTTTTCACAAAAGTTACGAAGCAGGAAAAAGCAAATAACCAATAATTTACAGCGCGGTAACGATCTCTAAGTAAAAGGGAGAAAGTTGCGGATTTATGAGTTCAATAGTCGGCGCGGTAAAGGAATAAATCATCCGCGCAGAGGAACGTCTGCGTCATCAAAGTGTGGTCGCACACCCGCACCGCACGGACCGCACGGACCGGACGGACCCACTGATTTCCATCGACAGTCGAGAACCTATATTTTATTTAAAAATAAATGAGGACTAAGCAAACGTCTGCGACGTGCATTTGTGTCGCCACGGTCATGTGCATGTAGCACGATCATCAACAAGAGTGTACTACCAAACATATACGCATATTGCATAGATAATAATAATGACTGTTTATTTTTAAATTGTACTAGCATGAAACGAAGCTCGCGGTCTGCGTGGGGCGGGGGGGGGGGAGCTCTCCGGACGACCACATTACCATAAAACTCGTTCCGACAAGCGTTTCATAAGCTCCGGGTCTCAAGTGATTGTCGCTGAGCTCCATTGATGACAATACTTTATAAAATCTCGGCCGTGCTAACCCACCTAGTGACAGGCGGCGCAAAACATATATGATCTAATATCAGTATTTGTAATACGTATAAATAAATGCCTGTTGTATATACTACATAACTATACTATTATATGTACATATATGTTATGTTATGCTAGTACGAATGATGCCAAAAGAAAAAGTGTTTAAAACCTCCTCAATACCATCGGTTTTATTGTGTACCGGAATTGAGTTTGAATGCGCTCCAAATGAGATGGCTCCAGGTATTTTAGAATCAGCTTGTTTTCAGAATTTGTTTTCAATATTGTTTATAGAAGCCGGAGCTATGAGCCCCGGAGCCCTCTCGCCGCACTCGCAGCGTACTCACAACGCTACTGTACACGGCATACGGGTACCACTCGAAGTTGTCCGAGAAAATAGTTAACGCAATCATAAATCAAGTCGAGTCGTCCTCGAGGGAGCCCGGAGCCAATGAGCCCGGGCTAAACGTCAGGGACAATTGATCGACGCGGTATAGTTTGTCTCCTCAACATGTTCAGCGATTTTACTATAATAACTTTCGTGAGTGTTATCCATATTATTTACTATATATTCCGGTTATACTCACGGGTGTATTCGGGAATGCCAGAGTCGCTCTGCCGCGTAACCAGCTCATGAATAAGGGCTCCGGTTGAGTCCGAAACTAGTCGGGCATTCCCGAATACACCCGTGAGTATAACCGGAATATATAGTAAATAATATGTTCAGCGATCGTTAAAACAAAGAGATTATTATAACTTTCGTGAGTGTTATCTATATTATCTACCTACTATATATACCGGTTCGACGCGCGACCCCGCCGCGTCACCTGCTTATGAATAAGGGCTCCGTTAGAGTCCGAAACTAGTCGGACATTCCCGAATATCGACGTGAGTATAACCGGTATATATGTACGTATAGTGAATAACAAAGAGATTAGACTCTCTCTCCAACTCATTGAGACTGGATTAATCTTATAAACTATACAAAACAATTTTATCAAAATCGTATAGGTTGGCGTAATGATATGAATATAAAAAAGTAATGATATATAAAAATATAAAAGCTTTATGAATAAAACGCCAAACAACTAATGACCAAGTTAATATTATCACGCTGCAAATCTTTTTAATGCCGTCGTGACACTCGAGATGCGTCCCATCCGAAGTTTGACCTAATTTGTTTGTCGTTAAGCGAGTATCGACCGGCATTCATTCTTGCACATTACTTATGCTAATATACGCGATTCCCAGTCGAGGACATCTGCGAGGCTCCCTCCTCATTAGGACTTAAAACTTGTCGCAGCGCGCGCTATCTGCTCGTCATGAATAACGAATGAACGATGTATGGCGCGGAAGCTGAGCGGGAGGGGGTGTCGGTACCCGGGGGAGGGGGAGAGGGCGAGGGGAGAGGAAGGGCTGATGTTCTATTGTTTTTGTTCGGACAATTAGCGAGCTTTGACGATCACGCGGCTTACTTTACCGCACGAGCTCTTGTAAAGCGATCCAATGTGAGGATTCATTAAGTGCACTTCATTAACTAGTCGAGGTCATGCCTCGCTCGTCCGCTGTCCTACCTTGACAGATTCAAAACCTTTTCTTTTTAAAGAAACGCAGCTCCTTACTATGAATTTCTCCTGTATCAATGGTGCGGTTGATTAAATATCACGTACACAATAGAACAATCACCTGCAGATCAAACAAATTTACGCATGTTGCTATCGAACCCGCAATCTTCAGCAGAACAGTCCAATTGCACCAAACAGGTCATCAAATTTTGTATAGGGCTACGTTGAGTTGTCGCGATTGAGTCGTATGTAGTGTAGATATATAGGTACATACATACATAGCAGTTTTGTTGTACATGATTATTAGATGGAATCAGTAGCTCTCCTGGAAGTTCACACAATCATAGCTAGTGGTGTAGCGCCGCGCAGCGTCAGTACTTGTCTAATACATGATGTCCGCAGAACAAGTTGTAGATATGCGTTGCATGTGAGTCGAGATCCGACAAATCAAATGTGTGTAGTTTGTAAACGTGAAGAAGTTGTCCCTGCCGTGCGGCGTGACTCGTGACGTGACGTGACGTGACGTGACGAGGGTCGCGCCGGCGCCGTGACGGTACTATTAGATTGCTTGTCTCCCGCGCTTCCTGCTGACTCTAACGTCCTTTGTTACTTGTCAAACTCACTAACTTATTTACGTACTTCTTTTGCGAGACGAATGATTGAAATTCAGAATAGTTGCACGGTTCCAAAATGCCATTCCAATGGAGAAGAACTGGCAAGAAACTCCGGAGGTTACTCATTTAAAAAATATAGTACAAATTGGTATATTAATAAAGTTTCATTATGCGACAACAAGGTAAACTAATGTATAGGAGAAGGGAAAAAAAATTACAAGTTGGGCCAAAAACCTACGGTGCAATTACTACTACTGGCTAACACTATTAATTACATTGTAGTCACATTTACAATATTAAAGAAGACCTGGAATCAATTATATAAAATAAATTCCCCGAAAACTGGGCAGTGGTAGAGGACCTACGAAAATAAAAGTGAAGTTAAGGGCCTTCAAAAGATTGAGGCTTTAAGAACGGGAGAATGGGGTTACACTTGCCAGGGAAGCCACATGTGCAGAAGACATTAACTCCAAGCTGATTGACAAGTGTTATGACTCACTTGATATTCGATTAATCGGCGAGGTTAATATATACATATACACAGATAGTGAGTTGTTTGCAGCGGGACTTGTTACGAAATATCTGGTATTGGACGTATTGGCCGCGGGACATGACGCCGGCGTCACGTGACTGGCGTCAGATATCAGATGTGTTACCGAGTGCTGACATACGATAAACAGACGTTTGTTATCCGTTTAAGTTATATCTCAGTTACGTAACTAAATCTAGAATCTTAGTTGAATCAAATTTAATTCCTTTTAAATGTAAGATTAGAACGTTTCACTGTAGAACTGTACATGACAAAAGTGTAAAACAAACTAGAACCACGTCGGGTACCTCCGAGCAGGGCTCGGCAAGCCTTTCGTCAGCCGCGCGCCAATTTCGAGTAAATAAATAAATTAGCATTTTAATTAGACATAAAGCAGAATGAAGCTTGTTAATGGGTGATCGGAACTCCCTCACGCTTCCGAGGCCCGGCCGCGTGTGTACTACAGTTTATTTACGAGGCCTTGTTCCTGCAGCCGCCACTACTGACTCGGGACGGTATACCTCCTCCGCATGGATGCTGCGGATGTCAATTAAACTAGGCGCAGTGACCTGAAGTTACAACAACTTAAGACAGGTTTTTTTAACATTATCTATTAAATATCAAATGAAAGCCTCAAAGTGCTATGACCTTGTAACAATGGAAACATTCGTGAATCAGGTTTACCGAGGTAGTGCAACAGTGGATCAACTGCGTAATAAACATATGTTACGTTACGTAAAATATTACGAGAATCACTCGGTAACGGTTACAGTTTTATATCTATCTGGACTAAAGGGAGGGGTTAGTGGGAGTATGCGCGTGTTAACGTGGTCAGCTTCAATTAAGTGGAATACAATATTCACAATGTCACCGGGAGCAGCTGCAGTTCAATGCTTTGTTTTGTAACGTTATGAGTGGTTCTATTTATTTGAATAGCTTTAATAATGCAATATTTGTGTACGGTCTGTAGACCAGTGCGTCAGCAAAGTTAGGTTAGCATTAATATAACTTGAACAGACTTCACTTACCATCAGCCGGCACGCAGCTCAGGTGCACATCACAGACTGACCACAGAAGGTTCACTCCACACAATGCGTAACGTTTATTGTTTCAAATGCCCAGAATTTTATGAGATTTTCCTACAGGTTGTTATTTGTTTAGGGGTTAGATCTATGGATCTTTTTCCGATTTTAAGTCATCGCTCCTCAGAGTATGTAGTGTTAGCTGGTAATGTGTGGTCGAGTGGGGCTTCTGTGTGTGTGTGTTGGGCAACTGGGCCAGTGACATCGTCGCAGCTATTTTTTGCTTGCTATTGATTTAGCTGTGCGGCTCCGTGCCGGCTCTGCAGGCACTCCGGAAATACAGCGCGACCTCTTTGTTTTGTTCGATCAAATTTACTTCCGGGAAGGTTATGTTATGTTATTATAAATAAAAAAGAGCTGTTAAGATTAATTGCTTAATTCAAATAAATTTCCGCGGGGTCACTGTTAGCCATGACAGCCATCGCTTGCGTAACTCTAGTTAGCTCTTGTTACACCGTTCCTGACGGGACTTTACTTCCGTCGAACCCTACGCATTGTTACTTTAACTTCACCAGCCTGATGTCATCATGATGCCGGTCATTCTTACTGAATCAGTCTCCGTGCGCGGCAGTCGGGCCCGCGCCGGAGCTCAGTACATGTGGCGCGGTTAACGAGACCTGGAGTCACAGACGAGGCCGGCTGATCAGTGGCGGCGGCGACGGGCTAAGCGCCGCCGTCTGTAGCGCGCACGCACCGGCGTGTGGGTGTGTAGTAGGTGCGAGCCTCGCACTACCACCGCACCACCCACTTAACTACATGACTGCAGTGTTCGTTCACATCCAAGTACTTTCAAATGAAATACATTTTTCGTCGAAATCGTCAATGTTCTATCTCAGTTGGGTCGTCTGTACTAATATTAGGTATAAAGAAGTAAAGTTTGTATGCAAGGGAAACCATCGCAACTATATGTTCGTTTTTAAATTCTGACATAGCTTGCGTACCCGTCTTTTTAATAATTATGAATGGATCTTAGGAGAAAATAAAATGCAATGGACATGGGCACCTACAGGGAAGTACACTAAAATAAATCCAAACAGACAAAATGGTGGGCTGATTCTAGTGATCAATAGTTTAGCAAAAGAAGCGTACAAACCCAGAAACTACGCCGTCCACACGGCGGTGGAGGCGAATGCCATTACCAACATACAACCTGTTATGTTTTATTCCGACCTAAACGCTTTTCGTCACCCGGTTGTGAACTAGGGCAGAACGAGGTCGACATCTGGTGATTGAATATTGCTCAAAATGTGACAAATTGCCAGCCCATCGCTTACCAGGCGTCTCACGTGACACGGTACAAGTAAATAACTTTGACGTGCACTGGAGCACGACAAACACCTCCCACTTTTCCTATTTTATATCAGGTTCGTTGGATGTCGACTACGGCGTTGCTACGCTGCTACAGTACTCCCGAGCTACGCAATTGTAGCCGCCTTATAAATCTACGGACCTACACAGTCGTAACTGAGTATTTAGGCTATGGAGCTACGCTGTTGTCGCCGAAATATAAAGCTACGAAGTTACGTAGTCGCAGCTGAGCTATGCAGAGATACGCATCCGTAGGAGACTTTTACTGTTACGGCGCTACGCTATCGTAGGCGATCTATATAATAGGGTTAGGTAAATTTAATGCAAAGGAGCTACGCAGTCGTAGACGATCTATAGTGCTACGGAGTTACTCATTCGTAGCTGAGCTATACGCGCTCCATATTTAGTCGCTAATCGATTGTAAATATCTTTGGGACAATCTGGCAATAATATTGTTTTAGCTAAAGCAATCATCTTTTTATGTCGCACGAGTACCGCGCGGCCGATGCAGCTCATCTCATCTATACACACTGACATCGGCGCCAGAGGTTTGCCGTCGTGGTCTCCAATCACCAGGATTTGTATATTTTTGTCAATCGGTTAATTAGTCCCCCGCTGATTGTATAATGACATCGTCCCGGTCGGAGCGCCGACCGGTTTGCCTTTGCCCTCTTAATTGATGGGTTTACTTTTTACATTTCAATCATAGGGGTAGACCTTGGCGATGGGCCTTTATTTTATTCATCCGACGAGTAACTTATTGCAGTATAATTATATTCAGTATGCGAGCGCCTACAACGTATGCCTATGGTGCTTGGTCGCTGTTTGCGGAAGCAGTGGGTAGTGTCAGTCTGATATGAAAGTAAGTACGTCACAGCTCGCACTACTGTCCTGCCGCATGTCCGGACAATGCTGCACACTATTACCCAGCTGAAGTTAACTGTAGGACGAGCACACGAGCGACGGCCGGGGGCGCCGCCACTCATGAAGGCACATGCCTGAGATGTGAAGTCCACGTACGAGTACATTCCTGAGAGCTGCGTGTGTAGATGTATCGTGATGATGTGTGTGTCGATGTTGTGTAACGGTGTCTGCCACTGACATTCACGGCAGCCCGTATTGCCGCTGTATTTCATCTTGGCGGAGACTCATATTAGAAGCGCGGCCGAGTGCTGTATGATGCCGCGCGACAACAACCAGAGAGGTGACGCAGCAGGGCTTCTTCTGACCGAGAAACTGTGCCGATGTGCTCATTATAACGTCTCACTGGTTATTTAGCCGTGTGTGACATAGCTCACGGACATACGGAAATTCGCCAAAGAACTAGAGTCACCAATGGGCAGGCCATATCGCTCGAAGAACCGATAACCGCTGGGGAAGAAAGGTTCTCGAGTGGCGACCACGAACCGGAAGACGCAGCGTTGGCAGGCCTCCCACCAGATGGACCGACGATATCGTCAGAATTGCGGGCAACCGGTGGATGGAATTGGCAAGCTGTCGTTCTTTGTGGCGTTCTAAGGGGGAGGACTTTGTCCAGCAGAGGACGTCTTCCGGCTGATGATGATGATGATGACATAGCTCATCACTCCGTAATCGTTTATAACTTGCCCTGTTACCTGTAGCAACAAGCGGACTCTTATTACTCCGCAACTAGCCAGGATAATGTAGAAGACAAGCTGGCGAGGACATTTGGGACTTTCTACCTTAGGAGAGTTAATGTAATTCCTAATTTTAGATGGTAAAGGTCCCTAAATAAATACGCGTCCATTGCTCTGGCATTAGAACACGCATAACTTCGCGATCCCTGTGAAATACCGTGCGCGTGTAAATATTTGTCCGACGACCGCGCAGGTATTTAGCGAGCAACCCTTTGTGCCGCCATTTGCGTCACCGGAGTGCTGAACTACCAGTGAATGCCAAACTAAGCTTTATACCTGGGCTGTAGAGATCATATTGGTGTACGTCGGTATCGCGTGAACTGACATTAATTAATGTAACCGAGAAGGTGTGTTTAACAAAAGCAAAGACACGTTTGTGGCGCTTTGTTGTGGTGACCGGACCTCACCGGACCTCGCCGGACAACGGCGCGCGCGCCGCACACGCTGAGTACTCTGTTTTATGTTCGGAGGCATTTCGCTTTGAGGCCGACGTCTGCTGATATTGTACACCACAGTACACGGAGTGTGGCTGTACTGACGCAGCATCTGAGGCCACAGACGAGCCTGAACTTTACAAAAAATATACATAAAAAATAAGTTACATTTTATTGGAACAAGGATGTTTGGAGGTTTCTTGTTTGTATTCCTTGCGCCGTAGGAAGAGTAACATACTAATACTATAAAGGCGAAAGCTGACACCCTGAATTAACATATAGGCATTTATACTGAGAAAACGTATCGGGTAACACCGCGGGGCGCAGATAGTCATATCATACACTGGATCCATGAATGCTCAGGTAACTGGTGTGGTCACTATAGCTTATTTAAATATACCTCGATGTGGTTTACAAAAGTTTTACACAATATGCGTTCTAGATTAATCGAATAGTTCTGAATAGTTATAATAGTTAGTTCTTTCCAAGAATATAAAATACTGACGCTTACCTGTTTGTATAATATTATTGAAACATGCAAATTTGTCCGAAAGCACCCTGAATACTACAGCACCCGCAGAAACATCCAAACGACATACAGCCTAAGACATAAAACTACTAAATATTAAATCTACCTACATGTCACCTACAAATACACTCGTCTAGCGTTTTGGTTATGTCAATAAAAATATATTGACTGCCTCATTGGTCTAGTGGTTGTTAAGCGCGACTACTAGTGCTGAGCACGAGGTCCTAGGTTCAATTCCCGGGTCGGGCAAAGTGTTACTGGGTTTTTTATTTAAAACAATTAAATATTAAGAAATGCAATTTAATATTAAGAAATGCTCCCATATTACATTTACTCGAAAATTAAAATTAATTGAGTCAAATTACAACATGAATGGTCAGTGTTTGAAAAAAGTTGAAGTCATCAGAGATCTAGGGGTGCTTCTCGATAAAAAACTAACATTTATTCCCCACGTAGACGCTGTAATAAAAAAAGCTGCTAAAGCTACTGGTTTCATCATCCGTAACGCTAAACCATTTACCCAACCCAAAACTAAAATATTATTGTTCAATTGCTTCGTTCGCAGTGTATTAGAGTACTGTTCGGTCGTTTGGCGTCCTCACTACGCGACACACACTCTCAGGCTAGAACGAATACAAAAGAGGTTTTTAAATCATCTGGCTTATTCCAAAGGTATTGCTAAAAGGATACGTAGTTATGCTAAACGCTTAGAATTCTTCAATATCAAAACGCTTGAAACGCGTAGGGACTCTCTCGACCTCCTGTTCTTATACAAGCTCTTAAATAATCTAATTGACTGTACACAACTTGTTTCTAGAATTAATTTTAATATACCCCACAAATATCCGCGGAAACCTATTAAGTTATTTCACCCACCCCATCGGAAAACAGTCCTAGGCATTAACTCCCCAATCCCCAGATTGTGTAGGCTCTTCAATAAATTTGACAGTAAATTAAACATCTTTAGCTCCACTCTTAATAGCTATAGGAGCCAAGTTCATAGGATCAGCATAGAATAATGTAGTTTCTGTGAAGGTATATACCTATACCTATTATTAAAAAAAAAAAAAAAAAAAAAAAAAAAAAAAAAAAAAAAAAAAAAAAGAACTTAATACCATGTAAAAGAGTATCTAATCTGTATTAGAATAATTTGTTGTCCGATTGTATTTTTTTAAGAACGCTGTGTTTGCCGAATTATATTGTACACAACGGATTTTTTACTATTGTGCATGTAAACTTAGTACGAAAATGTGTAACAATTGTAGGCGAATCAAATAAATAAATAAATAAAAACAAATTTATTTTTAATTTTTTTTTTCTGGAAGCATTCGCACGAATCGGACTCGTACGGAATGTGCGAATCGGCACTTTTTAAAAATATTTTATTTTTCTGTAGACAATTGCACGAAGTAAATTTATAGGTGTGCGAATCAACAACTCCAAAAGTATGTAGTAATAATACACTCAAGTACAGAAGAATTATGTATATCATTTATAATTCCCATGCTTGGCAAACGGCTTGGGGATCGCAGTATAGGTGGTGCAGTTAAAGAAGACGCTACTGCCCATCTTCTGGATTTTCCGTTTAGTCGCCTCTTACGACACCCACCGGAGAAAGGGTGAGCTCAATTCTATGCCAGATACCACACGGCACGATAGGAAATATGAATGTATTTTTTTTATACCAGACCTTAGATCATTATTATAATTGTAAAACAAAAATCAGCCCCGAATAACAAAAAATTACAGAGAAAAAGATTAAGTTTAACGAACTTTATTAATCATAAATAACAATACATAGTTCACTTATAAATGAGCTTAAAAGGATAATTATAACAAAATGTAAATAACAGTGATCGAGCGATTCTAGTGTCGTGGTGGCCTAGTGGTTAACATACCGGATTTGTATGCACAAGGTTGCAGGTTCAAACCTGGGCAAGTATCAATGTGACTTTTTCAATGTTATAAATACTTTTCTTAGTCAATCTAAGACACCATTGACTACCGGTGACGGAAAACATCATGAGGAAACCTGGATTTAATTATCTGAAATCGCCAACCCGCAGTGAGCTAGCGTAGTGATCAATGCTCAATCCTTCTCTATACGAGAAGAGGCCTTTGCCCTGCAGTAGGATAGTTATAGGCTGTTGTTATTCCTTATTATTAAAATAAAAACTATTAAACGTCCTCTAAACTCGCTATGACTTGATTTGAGGAATGGAAAATCACGTTCACAGAGACTCGTAGATTACTATTAGAACTTACATAAACTAAAAACAAATAAATATAGTAAATGAATACACAGTTAAACCACGGTAATCATATCCATACAGTGTTGTAAGTCGGCCGTATTTTTAAAATAAATGCCGACAGCCGCGCGGTACGTACACAGTCGATAGGGCTGCCCGCCTCCAGCATTTTAATTACATTTGCCTACTCTGTGTTTCCATTAAGTTATGTAATTGTAAATATACTTTTTTATATAAACAAATAAAATACTTTGTGAATTGTTCAATAAAAATGCGTGTTGTTTTTTATTTATTTATTTATTTATTTATTTATTTAGTGCATGGAGGACTTACAGCTAAGAAAAACAATCAATAACAACAAAAACGTTAGTCACCAGAAAGCCAATTACGAAAGCCAATTTGATTGATAGATTTAATTTAATTTAATTTTAAACTCTTAGGAAGACTTTCAGCTATACACATATAAATAGGTAGTAGAATATAACATTACAAGCTATTGAAAAGTCCTCACTTGTAGTGATAATCTAGGTTAATGGTACTTAATGCTAGATACTATAATATATATTGAAAAAGAAAAATATACATATGTATGTATTAAAAATAACCTGCCGATTCGAAAAACAAGGTATATTATTAGATTCAAATTACGAAAAATATAGCAAATCGAGCTTCTTTCTAAGAAGAGATACACTTGTTGCAAATATATCAATGTCATGAATACGGGCTATTGTGTTGTAATCTCTGCAAGTGCGATAGATGAAGCTGTTCTGACGATAATTAGTGGAAGCTACAGGAAGGGCGAAAAGTGATGGGCCATGTAATAAAAAAAAACATGTTTAAGTTTGAATAACCTAAAATAAACAAATCGGTCTTATAAATTTGCGACCGAAAAATATTTGCACCACGACTGAGACGTACTAAATGCTTTATTATTAAAATTTAAAGTATAAAAATCTGCATCTGGATCCGTTACTGACGAATTCATGCAACCAGAAACCCCACAATATATCCTACTCGTCATATTAAAAATGTAAATATGTACTTGAACTCATTTTTAATGAAAAAATCGCGCCGTTATTGTTAAAAAACCAACACACTGTCCGTTTGCGACTGCGTCACAGTAGCGACTGTCTGCATGCCGAGCGCATGCCGAGATGGAGGCGCGTAGGTATAGCTCGCACTTCGTCCGTTTGTATGAACTTGGAATACTGTATAGATAATATTACCGTGCTTAAAGTTATCATCATAATATGATTATCACTATCTATATCAAAATAATAATTATAAAACGTATAAGAGTATAAACAATAGTGAGATGTTCTTCTTAAGAAATATATAGTAGGTACCAACTTATAGAGCTTTATGTTTTATTTTTTGTATTAGATAATATTGCTGTCTCCCTCTTATTTCTTCTTATTTTTCTAGTTCCAAGCAAAATACCTAGTATCGACTTCAATTAATTCTTTAAATTATTTCCGAGACGAGTGAGAACGACTGTATTTTATATTTCTTGTTCTTAAAAATTAAACATGTGCCAATAGCCTACTAGAAACTTTGGGAGTTGTCGATCCGCACACCAATTAATCTACTTCGTGCGAATAGCCTACAACAAAAATAATATTAAAAAAAGTGTCGATCCGCACATTTTGTGCGGGTCCGATTTGTGCGAATCATCCAATAACCCTCTGGAAACCAAGTGCTACTCTACACCATAAAGAAATATTTTGACGATCAACTACAATAATTAAAATACACACCTTTATTACAATTTATACACAATAAATAAACAAATAATATTTATATTATATAAGTATAGGTACACATAAACGTACACCTACTTACATCCAACATATAAAAAAAACATCTATGTTGTTCAAAACCTTAATTACTTTTTTACTCTCTCTTTTCGTATTATCAATACTATAAACGTACGTACTTCTATTTGTATATATAGACATTACTTATTAGAATAAGATACATAGATATAAGTTTATAATAATGTAAATAATTAAGTTAACTCTGTTCCTCTGTCCGCTTTTTGTTGTGCCCGACAGGGTCCATAAAGATCTGAATTATTATAAGTCTATCTATGTACTATTATAGAATGCTTTAAAGTATTGAGTATTAATATCATCAGCGGTCGACATAAATGTATTTTTATTAAATTTCGTCTAAGTCGACGCAAATTTGAGAGAATAATCGAATAGTGACACGAACGAGCAGACGGCCACGAGCGGTCGTGATGTAATTATAAGGGGAGCTGATTTAGGAGTCCTTGGAAATGGGACAGCGCAGGAGTCTGCAGTAGATCGTAGATGTAGATAGAATAAATAATAACTGGGTATATCATCTAATAAGGTTTTATTGTGGAGACAATCTCGAAAATATGCTACTAAACTTGAACTCAAATCTAGTGTTGTGTGTACGAGTGTTTCGTGCTCGTGTGGGAGTGTGCGTGTGTGTGTGCACCGGCTGCCGTCTGTTTACTGTTCATAAACATTTGACGACGCCGCGTTATCGCACAAACGAACCGGTAATGATACCACTGAGCCACTTACTATTTATTTGCTAAGAAAAGTCTGACTCATTCTTTTTTAAGCGGTACTTTTATTCTGCGTTCAATGTCGGGGGTTTGTTTTCCACTAATATTTTGTTATATAATCTTCCGTACTACGTTCTGATATGCAATTCGTTTCAACATACTTGTAACGCTCCACAGATTTATTTCTAAAGGCGAGGCTTGTTTGTTCAGTGAACACTGAACACTAACTCCCTGTTAGAACTTCACCTCAACCTAATCCCATATCTTAAGATAGACCCGCCTAATCCATTATAAGCTACAAGTATAGAGTATCAGTAACAAGAAGTCTACATGCCAGAAGGTGAACTCACAACGACCCGCGACTTGCGACTGATTGACAAGAACGCTGCGGTGTGGGACCCTTTAGCTTTCTTAACTTAGTTGTACAATTAGCTCATTCAGCACAACTGATAACTGACTAACGAAACAATACAGACTTACCAGACTATCTTTAGTGCCAACAGTATCTTAAAACGGTAGTGAAGTCTGAGCCCACGTAGTCCTTCTGATTAGTTTATTGAATGTGTCCCAATTAGTAGATTGTGTGGCATTGTGGTTAAATCGCGTGTCTGTATAATGAGCCTCCATTAAATTAACTATTGCGTTATATTGATTGAATAAAATTAGAATGGTATGCCATGATGACATAACATAGTCGAGTATAGACTTGCTAAGTCTTGCTTGCCCAGACCCGCAGCACGACCGCCGCTCGCCTGAGACCATTCCCACGGAGCATGTCCCTGAGCCGGAGCGCAACCACCGCTCAGTACAAGGTCCGCAAATGCTTTGTCTGCGCTCTCTCACATTTTATCAAAAGGTTCGTCTATAAGAGTTGGTAAATGTTGTTCAAGCCAAATGAGCGAGTAGAGGTCACCCATCACAGACTCACAGTGTTCAACGCGCCTGCGTTAGCACTGATCTACTGAAGCTCCTTTGTTGTCGGCACATTGTACATTATATTGTCTTAGTTAACTAATGTGTCTCCAACGCTCTCGTGAATGTTCAGCTTAGATTGGATACGTCGCCATCAATTTACAACCCTCCTACAGCTGGAATACCACCCGCATTACCCTTGACGCTCAGTAGCCAACACACAACTTAGGAGTTTGGATATATTAGGGGTCCACACGCTCCTGCAACCACTGGTCACAAATATACTCACCTCCCTGCTGTTTCGACCTCGGTAGGCTTCTGCCTGTGTCCACAACGAGTCTGTAGAAGGCCGCGCAGTACAGCCACTCCGAACACGAGGATTTAAAACCGTCTTCCGTATTACATGTAAATGAGGGGCCGGAACCAGGGCCATGTAACTGCGCACATACCATTATATAGTCCACGAACTAGTAGTTAAGTAGTTCATTTATTCGTGCGGGGAGCCTCGGCCTGGCCCCGAGCGGGTTAACTGCCGAGTCTATCTATTGTTATAGGGAAATTAATGTCCTGAATCACGTAATACATAATAATGGTTGTAGGACTACTGGGTAATCAAAAACATCGAACGTTTTGTAACGTTACCTGGTTAGGAAATTAGAGCTCGTCGAGGTGCCATAGGAGCTGCGCGGGGCGGGGAGTCGCAAGGCGAGGACACGTGTTCGCAATCATCGACTGTACTCAAAGAAGTGCGCCAACTTCTGATTGCTTCGGGAAACTTTAGATTGCTCCGGTTTTAATTAAACCTCTTGTTCTCACGTCGTCTTATCTGCGAGCGCCGCGCCGCGCGCCGCGCTGTTCGGTACATGCGCCGCATGATTCACGTACGGCGTACATACAAGTATTTAACAATACTACTCTCAATTCAATTTTTTCTTATTACAGTTGCATGGCAACACGAGGCTCAAGCAATTGCCCCACATACATTGGTATTGCGGATAATTCAGTGCGTCTGGGACAGCTCTGTATGTGTTTGATATTTAAAATAGTATGTAGGTTACCACACAAAGGGGCGCAGAAGGACTACTTCGTACCAGTGACCAGAAGAAGTGGCACAAGGTCGTGCCCTGCTAAACAGGACAACACGGGCACCTTCCGCGACACCCGCGTGGCCGTGCCGCGCCCGTGTCGTGTGGAGTGGGCCTGCTGCGAGTGTCTCGCGACGTGCGGCCGCTGTGACCGTCATCCGCCCCGGAGCACCACGGGCTCTTACGACACAATTTATTAGCATTATGTAAACCTTGAATGGTTCCGTATAGTTGCACTCGTGCGGTTGAGCACAGCTTGTGAATGGTGAATAACGAGAGCGGGGTGTATTGTAAGGTATTCGAGGACTGAGTCGCCCCCGTCGTACTAATACCCCTCAAATTGAAACCTCACACGTAGTCCACGGGTGTTGCAAGCAGGCGACAACCAACCGGTGGTATGCCTTAGCCGCGGCTGGTGACCACCCACTGGAGTAAGTCGCATACGGACATTACTCGCAAGGGGTTGACTCTAACTACTTGAACTGGTCACTAAATAAGCAGCGAAGACGTACCTAGCCGGCAGTCATTAACGCTCCATTGGCGGTCGGCCAGCGGGAGCGTGCGCGTCGGCAAGCGCGCCTCGCACACACGCGGCAATGTACATGATACCACATGCATTTAAAACTTTGCCGTTGTTAGGAAAGTTACTGCTTGTTTGTGAGCAAATAAAAATAGCGGCGCGGGGTGGTGGGTGTGGCGGGCGGGGGTGCGGGGGCCGTGGTTGACCGACCTCTGCTCACTTAGCACTTCGAGTGACGCGTAGAAATGTAATTTGCAGTTAACGGCATTATTTGTCTTTGTATATTTTATAATATTCTTAATAATTATGTTCTATGCATAAACCGGTCAAGTGTTAATGTAGTATACAGGTGAATTTTTAGTCACCGTCTAAATTTTTTCTAGGCATTTGGTATCATTCAATAATTCCATTTTTGAAAATAAATCAATACGTAAAATTTTTATATTAAATCATTTTCTCGAAAAACTACACCTAGCGCGTACGCACGGCGTGGCGGTGTCCAGAAACATTAACTTTTTATAGATAACTTTGTGATGTTATAACTCAATATTTTTGTATTGAGTGATACTAAAAGAAAAAAACACGTATTCAATGATTTTCGCCAAAGATAAATATATCAAAATTTGGACGGTGACTAAAAGTTCATCCGGTATACATATACCTATACATGTTACGGTAAGTGTGATTAATTGAAAATTATTAATAATATTATCTATAATTATTAATAATTACCTCATGATTTGATAAAGGAGAAACCCATTTTTGGGCCTAGCCGTTTCACGAATCAGATATGTACCAAAAAAATCTACTATTTCGCTTAATTTAACCCATTTAAATCTTAGCCTCAATTATAATGGCCAAGTGTAGAAATTAAACAACCTTTGTAAACCGTTACAGCACTTATTATAATGAAATAATGCCCCATTATTTTAGTTGACTGCCTCGTTGGTCTAGTGGTCGCTAAGCGCGATTGCTGAGCACGAGGTCCTGGGTTCAAATCCCGGGTCGGGCAAAGTATTACTGGGTTTTTCCATTACGTAATTCTCAGTGGTAGCACGGAGTCTGGATTTGTGCCCGGTTGATGGCAATAGGCTCGCCCCCTATTACATTGGGACCTAAAAACATAACTGGCGAAATGTGGGTGTACTATATGTGCACCTTTGCCTACCCCTTCGGGGAATATAGGCGTTATGTTATGTTTATTTTAGTATAATTGTTATTTAGATATTAAAATCATTGTATAATGAAAAAAATCTGGAATCTAATTACTTTTTAACGTAATCACCATTAAAAAAATCCTTAAAGGAAATAAATAATTGATTGCAACATCGGACTCAACCTGGATGTTAAGAGGAAGAATAAAATCCAGGCATATGAGTAATAGGATGTCTTACGTTTATATATTAGTTGACAGCTCTTTAAGTGGAAGGGATGCTATAATCCAATATTACTGCACCTGTATCGTTGGCAAAAGAACGTTTGGGTCGATTTTGATTGGTCTGGGATCGATGCGAGTCTACATCTAGTTGCAGCACGACTGTCGGCTGACTATCTTAGGATCGATGCGAGTCTACATCTAGTTGCAGCACGACTGTCGGCTGACTATCTTAGGATCGATGCGAGTCTACATCTAGTTGCAGCACGACTGTCGGCTGACTATCTTAGGATCGATGCGAGTCTACATCTAGTTGCAGCACGACTGTCGGCTGACTATCTTAGGATCGATGCGAGTCTACATCGGGACTGTTTCATACAAGCATTATACTACTTTAGCATTTATTGGATCATATATGTTGATTATTGAGGGGCTCGTGGCTATGTGGCTACCACGTAGATCAGTCGATCTGTGAGGTCAAGCCGTGCTCGCCGCGGTCTGTCTTGTGAGGGAATAGGGCGCATACTTGTACACTATAAAACTCCTGCGTAGTTAGTTAGTCTCAGATGAGATAGGCCGCCTTGACCGGATTTCGGTCAGGAGAACTTTATTATTATTATAGATATTTTGAATCGACACAAATCGATATATCCACGTGATCCAGTACTACGGGAGAAGCCCTGCTCGTGCAGGCGTGGTGCGGCCGGGGGCCAACAGGAGTTATGGCCGCCGACTTCCGCCGCCCTCACCGCTCTATTTGTTACCAAAACAAACTGAAATTATAGTGGCGAAGCTCGATTTTAAATGATGTTTACATTAGTTCGTCGCTTTGCTAATTTTATTGCTTCTAGGTTATGTGTTGGTCCGGGAAACTATCCTGGCGACTATTGCATTCTTTTTAACCGACTTCTTACTTAAAAGCGTGGGGTGCTTTTTAAGATATTATCAAAATGATAATCACTCTACTCATATCTGTCAATAAAATATTTATAACTATTGACACCATGCACCCCACGCTTTTTATTAAATAAAATATTTTTTTTTTATTTACACCATTGTTAATTTATATTTATTGAAATTTTTAACACTATTCTTAATTTAAATTTATTTAAACTTATTTTCTATTTTTTAGTTCGGTTTTCGATAAAAATCGTGTTTTTTAGTTTTTTTTAACTATTATTTATTTACTTTTGAGTTTGTGTTTTTGAGGGGGTTTTGAATTTTATTTGATAATAATAACCGTCAACTCTCACTATCAAGTTCATGTGACTCATGCAATCCGCTCGCAAATGATTGACTAGAGCCACACTGACACGGAGACTGTATCGTTAGTAAGATAATCAATAAGTTAACAAAGCAGCCACGGATTTTACTGTCGACTCTTTATAGATAGATAGATTATAGATAGATATATAGATAGACAATGCTAATAGATGTATTCAGTGCATTTTGGTAATAAAGTGTAGCAAGCGCCTGCTTGCAGGACCCCAAGTTCCTTGCTTGAGCTGAACGAGAGACGGGCCGCGGACACAGTCGGATATGTTCAGCGCACCGTTGTGTTCAGCCTCGCAACGCGTAACGCGCAAACAATAAATTATGACAATGAATTAGCGGTGTGGGCCGTCCGCCATATATCTGGTGCGGCGCCCGTGACGCGTGTCGGCCGAAAGCGCGCCGCCGTGCGTCATACGAATCAATCGCTGTCGGCCTCGCGGCCAGCCCCGGCATTGTTTAATCTGCCGCGGCGTCTGTGACAGCGACCCGTTTCTTTATGGTATAACCTATCATAATATTAGAGCGAACAATACACCACGAGTGGTGCAGCGCGCGCAATATTAAATGAGTCTGCATATCGGGTTAGCGCAAACGGGGGTAGTAAACGATCACCACAGCCAGCTGCAGCGCCGCCAGCCAGCCCACACAGCACGCGCGGAGCGGAGTACCTGTGCGGCACACACCTACGGGGAGCAGCGCACTACTCGGGGTGATCAATTAACAAGGAATTAAAACATTGGTAACGGTACATTAAATCGGCAACCTCCGAATTGGTAGACAGCAGAATGCACTAGTATTGAGCAAGGAATATTCTGACGCAATCATAAACACCTTAGAGTCTGCGGCACTATATGCCGCATGACGACCGTCCTGTAGCACCGATCGCCGGCGACTCCCGCGCCACGGACGCGATGCATCACCGGCGTGGTGTGTACAGGACAGTACAGCTCCTGTAAGCCCGAGCTGTGCTCGGCCCACCGCCTGGAACTTTCCACGACGCCATTAGCAGCATTTAGTGAATCTAATGTATTTATAGTTAAGTGGAAGATGTGAAGTGCTCCTGCTTACGTTACAGTAATGGTAACAACGTTTGTGCATGTTCTCGGAGCTTGGATATTCAGACCTGCCGCCACCAGCCCACCACTTGATTCCACTTTATATATACATAATACGTAAAGTCACGCCTGTTATATGTAATTATTTAAACATGGTAAGGTTTCATCTCTTGTAATCATAATCATTGTCTCACGACTGAGTATGTGCTTGACACACTAAGCATGTAAAAGCTTTGAAAATGATAAGTTTAGAAGTCAACTCCGTAGTAAATAGTCGTAAATAATCTAGATACAAGTTTACTCGACAGTAATCGTCTGGAAGAACAAACAACCTGCGGCTTTACGAATAAGACTTTGTTACATACATTTTAAGACTATGTTAATGCGAGCCAGCCCCCCTGCACCCTCCCCCCGCCCCGTTTTTGCTGGGGAAAATAAATGTTGTTTCTAAACCCTATTTTAGAATAAGAATAAAATAGAATATGGTAGTTCACGCTAAACGCGGGAAACTTTTAAATACGTTAACTTAAATAATTAATAAAGATTAAAAAGAAAACCCACTTTAAGCGTGATCTAATTAGTAAGACGATATGACGATAGTTATAAATAGATACGATATGAAGATGTGTAGCTGTGCCACAGTACACGCCGCTGCGCCACTGCTCATCCGCGCGCGCTACCTAGACGACGACGTTGACGATTCTGAAAGGTCGCTCCGCGGCGGCTGGTTTATCTGCACGCGTCGCGTCGCGCGCTCGTCTCGGCCGCGCGCCGCCAGCGTGTCGGCGCGCCACTTAGAGCCGCCACTATTTATTTGTCGAGCAGTTAAACAGCCGCAAAAGCTGTCGCCGCTAAGTACTGGAGGATTTGCGTTGCTCCGCTGAGTTGTAGCGTGAGGTAATTGTAGAAAATGTTCGTTAAAACTTCTTTTACTGGCTGATAAAGTAGAAGCAACACAAATACTATCTTAATTGCTTGGCAGGAGAGCTAACGCTTACTTTGGTCAGTTGGTTTGTTTAGTTAGTTCATTGCTTTAAATAAAAAATACTAAGGAAGATAATAAAAGATAATTTAAAAATTAAATTGAATCCTATTTTATTTGTGTTATTGTGTGTAATGTGTTATTGTAGGTCCTTACATATTTGACCTTAGATGTGTACTGTGTAGTTACAATACATTTTAAGTGGGCGTAACACCGATAAACTGATTGCTCAGTCATTTGTTTGTGAAATAAAGTTTAAATATTTTTTTTCTATCTATTATATTATACTTAATTTGAAATGTGCGTAATTGTTATATTTAGTTATTACAAACAAACAACACTTAAACTACCAGTGAGTACAGTTCTCATGTAAATGCCATTAACTGACCTGCATGAAACACTTCAACGTTACCTAGGCTGAAGAAATAGAATAGAATAAATGTATTTGTTTAAACATGGGCAACATATTATATAAAAGTATTTGTTTAAACATGGGCAACATATTATATAAATGTATTTGTTTAAACATGGGCAACATATTATATAAATGTATTTGTTTAAACATGGGCAACATATTATATAAATGTATTTGTTTAAACATGGGCAACATATTATATAAATGTATTTGTTTAAACATGGGCAACATATTATATAAATGTATTTGTTTAAACATGGGCAACATATTATATAAATGTATTTGTTTAAACATGGGCAACATATTATATAAATGTATTTGTTTAAACATGGGCAACATATTATATAAATGTATTTGTTTAAACATGGGCAACATATTATATAAATGTATTTGTTTAAACATGGGCAACATATTATATAAATGTATTTGTTTAAACATGGGCAACATATTATATAAATGTATTTGTTTAAACATGGGCAACATATTATATAAAAGTATTTGTTTAAACATGGGCAACATATTATATAAATGTATTTGTTTAAACATGGGCAACATATTATATAAATGTATTTGTTTAAACATGGGCAACATATTATATAAATGTATTTGTTTAAACATGGGCAACATATTATATAAAAGCTCCTAATATAAAAATAAAGTCTCACTGTGTTTCGCCTCACTTGACATACTAATATTTGCTTAAAGCTATTACAACCATGAATTTAGACATAAACCCTTAACTAAAATTTGGCACATTTAACCATTATAAAGATAATGTAAACAAATACAGATTTATTTTTTAAGAACAATGTAATAAACAAATAAAAAAAAATCCTTCTATCATTATAAAACATTTCATAACATTTTATTTATTTATTTATCACATGTTTCTTTGCCATTACAGAATCTTATAACTCTAATGCGACAAAGTAATTTAAAAATATACTTAACTAATTATATCTTACATGCTACGCAGTATGTGGCCCTTGTAAACTCACTCATTGTACAGTTAAATATGTCTATGACATCCGCCACCGTGTTGAGAGTGCGCGCCCCAGCAGGTTAGTGCGCGCCCTCGGAACCACCAGCAGCTGTCAACAGTCCAGAAGGAACAGACAAGAACCCTAGCGCGCGCTGTGTGCTACTTTAAAAATTAATTGATAAGACAACTATTATAACCGTACACTGATCACAACTTTATATGTGTACTAGTTTAACTAGTTCTGTAGTAACTGGCTTATGAATTCATTATGCGACCGAATTCTTGAAATCTTTCTTGATATGCAATGAAACTTATCTTTGACTACTTTATGGTGCAAGCGCAGCAGGTCCTTCCCGTTACAAGACACAGCTCACATGTGAGGACACGACTCACCGCGGAGCTGCGCGTGCGGCGGCCGCGCGGCGGACGGCCTGCCGGCATAGCGCGCCTGCTACTGCGGTACTCATGGGCGTTCGTATCATACGGATGCGAACATAACCATTATTCGAACACTCCCTCTTACCCCCTCCAGAGTAATGTAACTATTTTTGTAAACTATCCCGTCCATAAAATGTTCTCTAATAGTTTCTGAGATAATGGAAATTGGATCTGGCGCTACGAAATGCTACGAGATGGGCTACGTGCTACGATCGGTTACGTTACCGTTATCCTTATGAATTACAGTAGGTGCTTGTTACATAAAAGGTATCGTTAGCTTAATGTATTTTATGCATAACTATGAAATATCCTTTATTTTTCAACTACCTAAATGTTATGAACTTAAAAGAAAATAAAAAGGAAGGCAGCGAGCAACATTAGAATGTATTTTACTTAATTGCTATTCCAGTGTCGCGATCCACTCGGGTGGTTGTTTATCGCGGCAATAAGGCCGCGCTCACACTGCACGCCGCACACAGCGCACGCGCGACACGCTCCGGCTGCGCGCGACCTACACTAATACGAGGGTCAAACTGAAAGTTCTTAGAACTAGCCACTTATAAACAATATAATAAAAAAATAATTCTAAAATTTGAAAATAGAACTCTTTGCCAATATTACTGAGTATATATTTCATTAATTTGTCATTTGTTTTACGATTTGGCGGCAAATTGAAAATTGTCTGTGTCACGTCAACATGAATTTAACACGAGAAAATTTTCGTGCAATGATTTTTTATGACTTTCGATGTCATTTAAGTCAACAAGAAAGTTATGATAGACTACGATTGACCTTTCACGATGAAGCCCCATCTCGTGCGACAGTTTACAACTGGTTTAATGAGTTTAAACGTGGTCGCACTAATCTCACTGATGATTTAAGTGAGGGACGGCCTTCTACGGCGACGACTGAAGATAACATCTGTGTTGTGCGGCGTATGATAGAGACTGACAAAAGAGTGACCTATCAGCAGATTCGGACAAGCTTAGGCATCGGTATGAGTCAAGTGCACAAAATCCTCCACGAACATTTAGCAGTCAGGAAGCTTTGCGCCCGGTGGATACCTCATAATTTGACTGAGGCTCAAAAACTCCATCGTGTGGATTGGTGCCGTAAAATGATTGAAAGATTTAACGGAGGTGACTCAAATGCTGTGTTCGACATACTAACAGGTGACGAAAGCTGGATTTACTGTTATGATCCTGAAACCAAAAGACAATCTGCTCAGTGGGTGTTTCCTTTCGAGAGGTTGCCAACTAAAGTGAAGAGAGATCGAAGTGCGGGAAAAAAAATGGTGGCCTCGTTCTTTGGAAGGATAGGTCATTTCGCAACAATTGTGTTAGAGGATCAAAAAACAGTTTCTGCAGAATGGTACACTACCAATTGTTTGCCACTTGTCTTGGAAAAAGTTCGAGAGAAACGACCTCGCAGTAGGATCCTCCTTCACCACGACAACGCCTCGTCGCACACCGCTAAGCGAACGATCGACTATTTGGCGACATCAAACGTTGAATTACTGGGTCACCCGCCGTATAGCCCCGACCTCGCCCCTTGTGATTTTTATTTATTTCCAAAAATTAAAGAAAAACTTAAAGGAAAGCGGTTTATGAATGCTGAAGAAGCGGTGGCTGCGTATCGCGATGCCATTGAAGAGAACCCTAAAGACGAGTGGGCAAAGTGCTTTTCCCAGTGGTTCCATCGCATGCAGCGGTGTATTGACGTGAATGGACAATATTTTGAAAAGATATAATAAAACTAATAACTGGCTAATGTAATCAGTTTTTGATTTTCTAAGAACTTTCAGTTTGACCCTCGTATTGTAATTAGACCTACACAAAAGCGCCTCTATCGCTGGCGACGGCCGGCTCACGCTTAGCTTTTATTATTTTTCTCCATTTTAGAATATTGCTTCCACACACTGATATGGAGCGGAGTTAACTTCTTTCTTACTAAATAAACGTGCGGTGAATAAGTTGTGAAGCGGCTCACGTCCGAGCTGTATTACGAGATCGTACTCGAGTAACGAGTACGTTCGACTCCGGCTGCCCGGAGTCCACCGACAGTGTCGCACACGACGGGCTCCTTACACTATGTACGACTACTCAACAGGACTATTATACCATTCATTTCTAATTAATTTGTTTTTGCTAATTTTCGTAAACCGTTTAAACAAACAATAAGATTGTATTGATTTAGAACGTTCGTTAACTAACCACTATTGCGTGTGTGAGTAAACTGCGACTGATTGCGTCTTTGACGGGCTTCGATTAGAAACTGATTGAGTCTAACATTTCCTTACTTTATTTAGTTGAGTACCTAAAACTATGAGCTATAGATTAACCATTATTTCACAATATCGTTAACTTAATTACAAACAATGATGATAAGGTACATGCCGACATTTGTTAACCATTTAGATTTACAGTTACCTTCACGAGAGACGTCGTGGAAACTTATCAGTGTTTCAACGTAATACTGATACACTAAGAAGTGCACTTAAACGGAGCAGTTTTTTCTTAACTTTGAGCGGCAACCCTCGGCGCAGTTTTTTAATCACGTTACAAAGTTCCAACGCTAACTAACTAGGCAACTGAAATTGGAAAAATAATAAGCTGGTGAGAGCGGCGAGCGGCGCGGGGCGGCGCGGGGCGGCGCGGGGCGGCGCGGGGCGGGGGCGCTGCAGCCGCGTGGTTCGCTCGCAAATGAACGTTTAGGGATTATTTCTTGGCGTCGCGGCGTCGCTCTAACGTTAAAATAAAAATATAAGTAAGGGTCGGCACTAATTGCTGGAATTGCGGAGCGGAGCGCGGCTCGCGCCTGACCCGTACTGCATAGGAACTAATGAGCCGCGGACACTCTTTGCCGACGCGGTACAATCAGGCCAACATTGTACTATTAACATTATCATTAAAATTACCGCTGGCATACACGCGGCGCATACACATTACACGTGCTTTCTGAGATACACCAGATATATAAACGATAACAACTCGAAATAACTCTGGCTCAGTACGACACGAAAACATAGTGTCGTCGGTAAAAGCCTGGCCGGGATGACTGAGCTGCATTAGTGCCGACCGCGGCGGAGACAATGCTGGATGACTTAATAAGCTAAACTACAATGCACAATGTGACGGCAGCCTGAATAGCGGTCTAGGAGCTGATTCCCTAAAGAAAGCACTAAGAGATCGTGAAGTTCTTCTCACTGCGGAATATCGAGAGACTGCTGCGAACTGTATTCGATGCACTTTCTGAACAAACATAGCCCACGCAGGTCGCCGCCCAACTGACAGTTCTGTGTCAGTCAGTGCCGCCATTACTGAAGCGCCTTCAGTAAATTAGACAATCACTTCTCACGCCAACTTCGATAGTATCATGAAGAGTATATCGAATGAAAACTATATCCATTTAACTTGCCACCAAGTTTACCGAGGTGTACGGGGAAGCGAGGGAAATTCATTAATATCGTCGCTTTGCTCAGCAAACTGCGCCTCGGAATAACGCCTCTATATGTATGGCGCTACGGTTTAAGGATGGCGTAAAAGATGGCGCCTTAGCAAGAGGGGCAGCTGTGCACGCTGTGCAATAACTCCCGGCCGCCGTCAGGGCTGCATTAACTGCAACAAAGAGTAATTTTATGAGAACGTAATACGTGAGCGCCGACTTTACGTTTTGTTAAAGCAATTCTATTGTTCTTTTCACCTGTTCCAGGTGTTTCAAATGGGAACAGAATACAGATGCGATGTTTTGTACGAATGACCCTAATATGAAACTTATCACGGTTAATCAATTCTGGGGCCCTACGGTTTATGGAACATTATCAGTGTCCTTTCTTTTTACCCGACTGTCAGGAGAGGTCTGTCTATGTTTTTCGCGCGAATCTTGTTTGGATGTAAATCCATATGTTATACAAATGAAGGAATTTAAAAGGAGATTACAAAAATATATGTAAGTTATATGTTTCGGTTTATTTAGGAATGATAAAAAACTGGCAATAAATGCATTAAATTGGTTGTATTATTGTTATTAAAGCTGACATTTTCTATACTTACTTATTTATAAAGTCTAACAAAAAGTCAAACGACCCGACTGCAAAAAACTGGAAAGAAAAAAGAGAGCCGAGAATAATTTTAAATGAAGGTTAAGACAACAGTGACTTCAACACTCAGAAGCCATTAAGAAGAATGGAGTCGCTCCACATTTCATACCTTCCGACTGTTAACCGTCACTTAAAATGAGTCTAGACTTGTTTGTTTTCTTTTCAGTTTATTGTAGCCGGGTTTGTTATGTATTTATGTTTCCCTTGCACCATATTCAGTCTGTCACATGCCAGCATTCACGAGTGTAGTCGGCGACAGCCCTGCCCTGAGGCTCCGCTGCGACCGCGAACTTCGCAAACAGTTGTATTATGCAGGGAAGTAAGTTTTAAAACGCCCGAATAGAGAACTATATTGTGGGATGCGCAGATGGCCGCGACACCCGGGGCGGCTGTGGGCTGGACTCGTGCAGCGTGGATGGTCACGTGCCGGTAGCCGCATAAATGTGTTTATAGTGGAAAAGTTACTGGAAAGTTCCTTGGCAGTCGGTAAAAAAATTAAACAAAGCATTTCATCATAGGGAATCGCCGAAAGCTTTAGGTTCAATTTTAATAATAAAAAAATGTGAGCCGTCATGGGACGCCTGGCAGAGTGAAACATACATATATATATATGTATACCTCAGTATAGCGTGGCGACCCGTCGCCACGGCAAGCGTCGCCACGCCAACAATTCGGTTTACAAGTGAGCCTATAGATGGTTCACATCAATAATAATCATTTATTCGACAAGAATATTGTAGAAAAGATGTTCAAAAAAAAAACGACATATCCGCCTTAAACAGGCATGCGAATATTATTTTAAGTTTAGCTTAAATCTAAAACATATGTAACTTAAACATAAACAATTTACAATAGGACTTAAAATTGTACTAATAACAGTAATTGAAAAAATATAAAAGCAATACGCTGCAGCACACGCACACGACCGGTCGCACAGTGAGCCGGCTCGCGGCGCCTCCTCTGCCGGGCCGCAGCTGTGACGTGGGTGACGTGGTCGGTTATATTTACCAGTATAATTTATGATATTGGCAACACTGTACTTTTCGTTGAGCGCGTCCGTCGTTAAGATTTAGCTCGAAGGATAAACTTTAAAAACGTTTATCCCGAATCCGCAATGTATTATATCACCGTCTGCGGTAGCTGCCACCGAGCCGGATATCAGCTAAATTTATCGAAGCCACAACAAATGTTCTCCGCACACAAAGTTATTGAAAGTTTACTTTATTCACTCCTTATTGCCGTATCACTCGGGCGGGTGCGCGCAGAGGGCGCGGAGACTAGTACGGAACATAGTCCTGTGAGTGCAACACCAGGGGCAGGGGTGGTGATGTCATCGACTGGTAACATACTGGAGTGGTGACAGACCAGTTAGCCTTCCCCGAGCTGGCCAAGTACCGTATCCTAAACCCGAGCATGCTCTCGAATTTATTCTAATTCTTCGAAACAATATTACACGTTCAGTGTCTAAGAGTAGTGACGAGTGCAGACAATACCGTTTACATCGCTTTACACGTCAAATTGCCTGTCAATGTTATTGAGACGGTAAGCATTCATATTCGCTTCGGATAACAAGCAGACGACGACCTACATATTAGAAGCTAGTGCCTCCAGGCTTCTAACGTGGATATAAATAGGTGTCTGTAAATTGAACTAGGTTTACGGATTTTATCGCGGTTTTTTAATTGATTTTTGGTCCCGACGTTTCGAATCCTTTACAGCATTCATGGTCACGGGCAGACTGAGGTGTTAAACGTCTAATTTAAACAATTACTATCAACTACCTTACATTTTAATTATTATTAACAATCCGATTTACGCAAAATGAGCTCACTGTGTCATTCAGTCTTGCAGTTTTGGGCTTGGAATTAACTTTAATAGATTCTATGATAGGATTCCAAGCAGATGGTATGTCCCAGCCAGTTGAGCGTCAACCTGCAGTACTACCATATGCCAAGGGAGTCACAGACAAGATTGGCTACATCTTGAAGCGTGCTTCAATCAAAACTTACTTCAAGCCGCCAAAGAAGATTAGCCAGTTCCTACCACCTGTCACGTGCCACATACCCCTACAAGATGCAGGCGTATACAAACTCGATTGTGATTGTGGTCTCTTTTACATAGGCCAAACAAAAGGAAACATAGGGACCCGCGTAAAAGAACATATCGCTGATATTAAGCACCGCCGTGCCAGGAAGTCTGCAATTTGTGACCATACACTGGACCAAGCCAATCATTACATTAGATTTGATAAACCACAAATCCTTGCCAAAGAAAATCGATTCCTTCCTAGGATGATACGCGAGGCTATTGAAATTAAAAAACACCCTAATTTCATTTGCTTGGAATCCTATCATAGAATCTATTAAAGTTACCAAGCGCAAAACTGCAAGACTGAATGACACAGTGAGCTCATTTTGCGTAAATCGGATTGTTAATAATAATTAAAATGTAAGGTAGTTGATAGTAATTGTTCAAATTTGACGTTTAACACCTTAGTCTGCCCGTGACCATGAATGCTGTAAAGGATTCGAAACGTCGCGTCGGGACCAAAAATCAATTAAAAAACCGCGATAAAATCCGTAAACCTAGTTTTATTTCAATGACTAATTATTCGCGTAAGTGATAGAAATCATTAGGTGTCTGTAAAGTTGAGTGCTGGCTATTAGTGGAGGATTGTGGTGGGGCCGGGCGCGCCTCGGAGAGCTAACAGCTCGTAAGTGAAATAAATATATTTAATGCGCGCTATGTTAGGGGAGGAGGCTTATGCCCAGCAGTGGGCCATTTAAAAGCTGATGATGATGATGTTAGCGCCCCGCTTCATTTGTTTTGGATCAATTGGTAAGAAGCGCGGCGAGTGTCGGAGGGCCTCACGTTGAATGTCTCGGGCCGCGCTCGCGTCTGTACTTAATTGCGTCCTCGACGTAAAGGTCTCTCGAGTTCGCGGAGACAATTGCCTCGCATGTACTACACAAGCATAAGCGCTGTTTGTTTCGCAGGCTCACGTAATATAATTACATAGCGGAACATGATGGCGGCGGCGAATGTGTGTTGGGTGACGTCGGTCGGCGCGGGATTGGAATATTAATACCTTTTGACGAGTCCTAATTCACTAGTTTTTGATGTTACCCTAATATTTAAATTAAATGGTCCGGTGAGTTGGTCAATTAACAAAGTGGATTATAATATTGATAATTGTGTAGCGGGGTTGTTCAGTACCCCGGGGGTGTGGGGTGCGCGATCAAATATGTGTGAAACATTATATTTATGAGCCATAATACTCAGTCTCAACTACAATTTCAAACGTAAAACGAAATATGATGCTCAAATGAGACACACATTTCATGCTTTTGTTCCCGCAGCGAAATGATGTAGCAGATCAGTACAGATCCGCCATGTACGCGACTATTACTACAACACAAGTGTGACACGTTGCTACTTACAGTGTAATGCGGTGTCTCGCTTCCACAACGTAAGCTGTTCAGCTTTAAGATTTCATGGTAAGAGGGCGCACAGTGCATAGCACCCCCGCGGGCGGAGCGCGCTGATCGCAGAGCCGCGCGCTGCAGGGGCTGGGCTGAGATAACATGCAGCTGGTATTTACTTCCATGCCAAACATCAAACGAATTTCAGGAATACTCGACCGAGTGATTTGAGGGTAACATCCTGGATCAGTTAGTCTAATAAAATGTGGTTCTCTAGACTCTAGAGAACCACATTTTATTTATTTACTTAGGAACAACAAACAGCAGTGTAATAATATGTAAACATTACAGAAAAAACTTAATAATAGAGGTGACAAATACACTACTCACAACGTTATCCACATATTACTATAAAGATATAATATACTAATTATTAGAAAGAACGAATACAAATGTAAAAATAAACAATTATGAACTTTTATTTTAAGTTTGCACAATCCTACAAATATATACTAATACAAACGAGAAGCGTCAACTAACCGTTTAGCAAGGTCACTAAAAAGAAGACGCGCACTCGGACCCCATGACCCGAGTGTTTCGACCCCAAACGGCTCAAAAATATAATTACCTATAAGGTTATTATATTTTCGCCGCTTGAGGGTCTCCGCAGCTGCAGCAGCAGCGCCAGAGCAAACCGCTGTGCTGGAAACATGAGATGGCGCAAGGGTGTCGACACATGTTGCATCCCACACCAAAGGCCTACCCAATTTCCATGGCATCAAAGACTGGCCTGTTTTTCGGCCAAAGAATTAGCATTGCCATTCAACGTGGCAATGCCGCCAGCCTTTTGGGCACCCTACCAGTCGACAGCGATGAGGACGAATACTTTGATACATAATTTTTAGTTTAAATTTTTTATTTTTGTATATATTTATTTTTAAGAATTGTAAATAACCTTGTAAATATTTTAAAGCTATTTTGAATACTAAATATACATATTCCTCAAAATAATAAAATAAATATGGTATGCACAAGTATAAAAACTAATACAAATATTATAAGCGCGAAAGTTAGTGTGGGTGGATGAATGTTTGTAACTACGTCATGCAAAAACTACCGTTGTAAATGAGACGCTGGTGGAGCCGAGGAGCACAACTACTGTATTATATTTCTTAAAAGACGGTAACACAATGTAGCAATTTATTATTTTCAGTGCACAATCAAAATATAAGCACATTGCAAACCCGACAAACTTTTTTCCCCATTAAGTGGGATGAGCCGCTCTGTAGGTTGACACGGAAACAATGAATGAATACGTCAATCAACACTACAGAGCGTGCCCGCTTGTTGGCTGTGGGTGAATAGGAGTCGGGTCTCTGGCTGCAAGCACTTCTGTCGTCCAGCATAGAAACAATGTTGGGCGACAATACTTCCCGCATCGCCACCAGCTTACGTTTAGATGCACCCTGTGTTGCTCACCGGTGTCACTGCGGTGAAGCTGTCGTCAGCCTCGAGCTCCACGGCCTATTCTGCGCCAGGAGCGCTGGTTGCATACCGCGGCAAGCAAATTTAAACGACATTATTCGTCGTGCTCTCGTCACCGTCGACGTCCCTGCTATATTAGAACCGAATAGCTTGGTACGAGACGATGGAAAGGGACCAGACGGTATGTCTTTGATGCCATGGAAATTCGTTAGGCCTTTGGTGTGGGATGCAACATGCACCCTTGCGCCATCTCATATTTACAGCACAGCGGTTTGCTCTGGCGCTGCTGCTGCAGCTGCGGAGACTTTCAAGCGGCGGAAATGTAACAACCTATTATATTTTTGAGCCGTTTGGGGTTGAAACACTCGGGTCATGGGGTCCGAGTGCAATTGCCATTGAACGTGGCAATACCGCCAGCCTTTTGGGCATCCTACCAGTCGACAGCGACGAGGAGGAATACTTTGGTGCATAATTTTTAGTTTTTTCATTTGTGCATATTTATTTTTGAACGTGGATTTTAATGTATAGATCTTAATTTTAAGTTAATAATATACATTATTTTATGATTTGTTTGATTGTCAACCTGCGCTGTACAAGGACGGAGACGGCTATCTACTGACTGAGTGAACCATACGATACTACAAAACGGAACAAACCAAGCGCTTCAGAAACTTTAAAGTAAATATTTAATTTTATATTTCGGTGTTAGAAAAGATTTTTGAAGATATTCATAATGTTTTATGCCGCGGGACCTACCCCGCGTCGCCGGCCTCTAACGTCGATGTACCGTGAGGTTAATATAATCACCGTGGAGTCGTACCTCATCCGAGAGTCCACGTGATGTGTGGATGTGAGAGGCAAGCACGCGCCAGACACTGGTTAATATATGGGCTTATTTTCGCCGATTGTGAACATATATTTATTAATCAGCTCGGATTGACTTCAAAAAACAAACACGGAAGGAGGGCGCAGCTCCCGCGAGGAAGCAATCAATAGCGGCATTCACTACACACTAATATAACCTAGCTCTGGGCGACAGACCGTAGGATTTATATAAGTAATCGACTCATATTTCAGTTTAACGATAGAAATTAACGAAGATGAGCGGCGCGCGGTGCGCGGTACAGCCGCACCGGGATGGAGGCATTAAGGCGCTATTCAATTACCGCCGTGTTTCGGATGGCCTCTGATGAGGTTAGTAACTGAACTAACCAACAACTGCGCACACCGCGCGGGCCACCCGCACAGGTTGTCAGTCCCGCCGCCGCAGCCGACCGGCAACACGACGTGTTCTGAGTCACTCACCCGTGAGTGGAGCTAGATCCTTTTTAGAATTTTATTTGGTTTATAAAATAATTCATAAAAAAGGGTCGTATAGAGGCCTAGTGGTTAACATACCGGATTTGTATGCACATGGTTGCAGGTTCAAACCCGGGCAAGTATCAATGTGACTTTTTCAATGTTATAAATACTTTCTTTTTATGCTAAGACACCACTGACTAACGGTGACGGAAAACATCGTGAGGAAACCTGGATTCAATTATCCGAAATCGCCAACCGGCAGGGAGCTAGCGTAGTTTTCAATGCTCAATACTTCTCTATACGAGAAGAGGCCTTTGCTCTGCAGTGAGACAGTTACAGGCTATTACTATTATAAAAGATATACTATTATAAATCAGCGGTGAGTTTTCACTTCGACGGTAACTCTCCGGATAATAGAAAAGTTATATAATAATTGGCGTTAAATAATGGGCACTCAGCTGATCGGTGTGCTCACTGAAATATGTGAGTGCTCGGGCGCCGCCGCTGGCGAGGGGCGCCTAACGCCGCGATCAATTACCGCTCCGCCGCGAATGAGCACCAGCATTTGTGGCCTTTAAGAATTCCCGTAGTAAAACGCAGTATATCCGAATCGCTATCGAGTATCGATAAATCGCTGTATCGATACAGCGCGCTCACCCGGAACCGTGCTATACGAGTTATAAGTAATGAATCGATTAACGCTCGATTTCAATAGCGCGTGGTGTGCGGTTAAAAACGTTTTACTGATGTTTATTGCTCGGTCGTCCATGTGAAGTGGCTTTATATCGAGTTGAGCACTCTATTCGCCGATACTTGTACAGTTTGTAACGAGTCTCAGCGGTGAGTGGTGAGTGAATTGGTTTCAGCGACAATTAAAGGTTGATGTGATTGCTTCGTGTTAGATTGTGTTTAGTAGGTGAGGTAGAAGCGGCTTCGACACGCATTAGTATTGAACGGGGCACAGATAGCGTCCCCACTCCTCGGTTGAATGATCTCCAATATAAGCGGGTGACTGAACTGATGAATAGCGAGTTGCTATTGTGGATAGGTATTACTTCTCGCGGGAACGAGGAATCTTACTCTATATTTCTTTCGTAAATCAATATAGAACCGGTTGTATTGAACGATATTAACATGACATCGACGTCACACCTGTGATCCCTGCGGATTAAGCGCGCGGCGCTCGCCGCCCGCCGGCGGGGGTCTCGGGGGAGCACATGTGCCGGATCGCCGTTTTACGGAAATAACATTACACCGCTGCCGCCGAGCGCACTATACTGTTATATGTTATAAGCTGACATGAATTCTACTCGCTTCGATGTAGTTTGGTGTCATTCATTACCGTTAATCCGAGCACGAGAGTGTTATCTGGGGCAGTCTGATCTCGGTATTTTTAAAACACCATTCAATGGATTTTAATACTTTGTTATGAACAGGTATCGGAGGCTATGCAACATGCTCGATGGCTCGTCTTATTTCTACTGTGTCCTGTAGGTACATGGGAGTGGCACTTGTCGGCACTGGCAGTATGGACACCACCGTCTAGTGAGCTAACAAATATATATAGTACTAGCTGTTGCCCGCGACTTCGTCCGCGTGAATTTCGTGGTATGAAAAATAGATGTTGGCCGATTCTCAGACCTACTCAATACGCTGACAAAATGTCATGAGAACTGGTCTAGCCGTTTCGGAGGAGTATGGGAACGAAAACTGTGACACGAAAATTTTATATATATAGATAATAACAAGTTATTATTTTCAATATTTTCATAGCGAAGGGTTTGTCTAATGGTTAGGTGCTCGCCGTACTATGCTATATGGCGAGACACGGAATATTCACTCCTTACAGCTCTCAAAAAAGTCCTAACAGTAAGGTTAAAAATGACAAAATCGTGTGTACAGTCAGAAATACACCGTGTAGGTGTGTAGAAGATGTTGCGTACTCTGTAGGAACTTTGGTTTTATTTTAGGAGAGTGTGGAAACTGGTAAGTACTGGACGATGAGAAGTGCCGGCTGCAGGCCTGCCGTGCGTGTGTTCGGCGGGCGGCGCCCAGCGGACTCCGCTCTCGTGTATTTTTGTTACAAATTGCTTTTAAAGTACACATCGAGAAAAAGCTAAGAACCGTCGCATTTGTCGAGAAATAAAAATGTATAAATATGTTTGGTAGGCTGTGGCGGGAGCACGGTGACACAGGCCGCATAACATAACACATTGTGGCATCGGGGAGGTTGGTCACTTGCAACAACTGATGCTGACCGGAGTGAGGAGTGCTTTGTTTATAACTCGAATCTTTTATACCATGTTTAGCATGTTACACTGCCGAGATATAGGTATGGAAGAACCGCAACATATACAAAGCCATGAAAATCCGCCTAGTTCAAGCACTTGTATTCCAGTTATTTCTTTGCGCCGCATGACCCTGGACCTTACAGGGAAGTGAGTACCAATGAGGCTATACTCTGAGAACTAGGCAATGCTTCAATTGAGCGTCTTGTAGTTCAAGGAAAGGCCAAATTCAAAGTGTTTTTATTTCATGTAAATCTATTACAGGCGCTTATGAAACGTTAGGATGCTAGTTTTCACCACCAAGCATTAGATTTAGATTAGATTGAGGCACGTAAGGCAGTGAGAACTTCAGACATTTTGTTTTTGATGCGTTTAAGAGTAGATTATTAACCGAAAACCAATTGGACAAAACATTAAGGGATTTAAATCAGGAAGATCTTGGACATTCCTATTAATATTAAAAATAAGAGAGAGGCCACGAGGTATATCCCCTATGAGATGGACCGATCAGGCTGCAATAGATGGGCCCTGGCACGAATGCACGAGGAAGGCAGCAGTAATAAGTGTGGCTCCTACACGTCAAGTGGCGACTACGACCAGTCTGTCAAGAGTGATAACGAAGAAGAAGAGTGCCGTGCGGCTGCTATTAAATCTGTTCATTAGAAGTAGACAATGGAACATGCAAAGTAAATCTGGTGCGCGGCGCGGGCAGCGCCAGCGGGAGGGGGGAGGTGCGGGGACACACGCCACGCTGTTGTGGGCGATAACGCTATATTATCAGGGGGAGGAGGTAGGTACGTGAAGTGAATAATAAACATCCGTTATAAATTCTGGCGCCGATATCAATTACCTACATTATATATTTGTAAAAAAAACATACTTACCCACCCAGGACAGGAGCGTCCAAGGTACAGCATATAAGTTGATTGTCTGCGAGTACAGACGATTAGCTTTATCGGAACTCAATCAACGAACGACCGAGCTAGAGATATTTATTCAAGAATTTAAGTAAATTGATAAAGGAGGTTTGAAAAATGATCAAATCCCGCTCGTATCCATCATTGTTCAAACTTCCTGTATCAATTTACTTATATTCTTGAATAAATATCTCTAGCTCGGTCGTCCGTTGATTAAACTTCCTTTATCAATTTAGATTGAAGCTTAGCATGGGCAACTTGCAAAAATGACACCAAATGTCATAGAATGTAAGTATTTTTATAGCAGGTATATTTTACAACATCGTTTTTATTCTGTCGCTACACAAGCCCGCCATAAGGTACACACAGGTCTGGTCAGTGTCATCGGAAAAGTTCGATATTTCCGAAAGTGGTGATAATATATCATAATATATTAGACGAGGTCAGCCCAGCCAGCCAATTGTATCATATTAGCTCTACAGTGTACTATATATTCCCGAGTATTGTAAGTTGTAACCAAGTGCAGCCAACTATGTTATGCTTCAGAATATCAGCGGAGTTGTGTCGCTGACAGGCGAGCGCGCCGAGCGCCGCCGCCCGTGTGTCGCACACGTATCAGCTTGCAGATAATGAAGGCGACTCACCGGCTGCTATAAATTATATATTATCTGTCATCACTATCTATAGAGCGGCCACCGAGCCCCGCCGCGTGGCTCCGGCTAGGTACCTGCTGCGTCGGCCATTTTTCTTATCTGTTTTCTTTGATTACAAAAACGTTAAGTCCCGTCGAGTAACTCGAGCTGATACTTTAGCCTGTCTTATTTATTAGAGATAAAACAGGTACAACTCCGATACCGAGATATCTTCCAGCGTAATTACCTATTTTATACAAACAAAAATATTGGGAAAATGTTATTTGAATACTTTTTATAAATATAATAAGCAGTTCACTCGGAGCTGGGTGTCGAGTGTTTTATTAAGCTTTGTTGTACCCATGTTATACTACTCTTGTTTGAATTTCGTGTAGAAAAGAATTCGTTTAATTAGAAAAAGATATGATCTCGCTTGAATTGGTTTCGCCTGTAGGCAGATGAGCGCATGACTCATCGCTATCGAGTGCAATCACGGTCGTGGCCGGGTTTACGTTGCCGGCGATGATAAACATCTGCCTTATATGGCGACAAGAAAAAACGGCCTGCGCACCAACCACTCAATTGATGCGTCTAGTGGTCGGTTTGCTTGGCTTGCTTGTCAGGGGCAGCCTGCATGCTGGAGGAGCGAACGTCGCGCCCAGCTCGGCGGGGACAGCCGGCCAGCGCCAGCGGACAGGAATTAATGAGCTTAGTTGTGCGACCCGACTGAGCGTTCGAGCCGGGATGACATTGAAGATTTTAACACAGCTATGGTTTTCGCTACGGCTACTGCTGCCTCTAAAGACGCATAGTAGACCTGTAGACCTTCCTACTAATATTATAATCGCAAAAATGAGTGAGATGAATGGGTGGAAGTGTGCCACTTTCAATCGTCCTGTGTTGTCTATAGTCCTGCCTGTGATCAATCAAAAGTTAGTGTGGTCGTAGGCAGGTAGCGCGCGGCGGCTGCGCACCCCGCCCGCTCCCCGGCCGCATCCCGCCCGCTCCCCGGCCGCACCCCGCCAGCACCCGCCGCGCCGCGCTCCACCACGCGCTTACTTAATTAATTCTCAAGTCGATCACGGCCGCGCGGATTGATTGCGGAATTTCAATTGAATTGTTACAAAGTTATTCGTTAATTCGTTTCAGTCTTCCATCATCGTAGCAGCGTCGGATATAATTCTCGTATCAAACAGACCACATTCTGGCCGCACACAGGCTGCGGAGCGCGTTGCGGTCGTCACCGAGCTGCAAATGAGATAAAGTCACATGTAACAGGGTGCGCGGGGAGCACGTGGTCGCCGGTATCTCCCGGACGCTGTGCCCGGGGCGCGTATTGCCATTGTGTATTTCAGTACAGACACCCATAGTCTGTACTCGATCACTTTGTGCTCTTAAAAATAACAAATACTCTAAAGCAAACTACATATGACTACAGACCAGTCTGTATAAGTACACGGTTTGTTCGCATATGTCTAAAGTATTGTAGGGTATGTGGGGCCATAAGACGTTAATTATATGTTGCAGTGTACTACGTAACAATATTGAACATAACTATGTTGTACGTGTTTATATTCTCTGAGGGAAGCTTCGTGCGACCCCCTCCATAGAAAAGGATACAACATTTTTCTTCTTCTAAAGATTTTCCGATCTCTATGCTAATTAAGTATATTTATGAACATAATTAAAAACTAGGTTTAAACGTTCTATATAAAACGTATAAGCCTAGGTATTTATTATGAAAATAACATTCTTAAATATAATGGAAATGGGGAAATATTTAGAAGTAGAAAAACGTTTCCTTCTTTTGTATCGAGGGCTCCGCAAAATAATTCCCACGTAATGACTGATGAAAAAAATGCAGTAGCTATGTAAATAAAACAATATTTAAAAAACATTAAAGTATTTATTTTTGGAAGGATAAATCAACATTATTAACTATTTAAAACGAAACCTTATTTAATGTTTTTTTGCATTTGGCTGATTTTTATTAATATTTTCAGGGAGATTATGATGTTTTTCCTTTCTCACATCTCTTCCACTTTGTATGCGCCCTTTTCCTTTAGAGATCTCTCTGTCCTTTCTCCTCGAAACAGATGTATGTTGAACGCCTATTTTCCTAGATCTACTCATTTTTGTTCTCTGAATGGCAAAATTTTTGGCTTGGTCTACGGTTTTACGTACTACGACCTTGGTTCTACTCATGCCATTGTACATACCACGGCAGCCAAATTGTCTGTACTCGTATGTGTTTTGCTCTCACGGATTAGAGCAAAGTGTATTTAATTTCAGTCTGTCTCTGTACTGATATGCAGTATGCTCTCTAGCTACAAGAGCATATTGCGTGCGATTACAGAGCAACCCCTGTCTGTGCTAGTATACATTATGGCAATACGCGGCCGGGGCGGGCGAGCGCCGCGCTGGGTACACTCACTGGGTATTACGAATTTTCTAATAATAAACACAAATCCTATTCGATTATGAAGCGTAACGAATTCTACGAAATTTGATAGCGCGTATAATTTGAAATCCTTTTAATTAATAACCCTTACTTAGTTTATTAACACTCAAGCTCCGCTAACTGTTCGAAATCAATGTATACTACATTCGGTGGTGAATAAACGTTACTTCATAAAATAGAAGAGCGACATATCGATTCTGCCCGTATTATTAACCTTGCGAAATTTGTTTCAGAGGCACACCTGTCGCTGCAGTCCTGCGAGTATCTGCTGACCTGTATAATGGTGATATGAGACTCGTGCTTCTGCCGTGTTTGACTAATCATGTTTGACAGTATGTGTACTGTGAGGCGTTCAGAGTACTTAGGAAATATAAGTCGTCTTGTGGCCGCCACGCCTGTCGCCACACTCAGACCGCGCACGCTACAGTTTCAGCGCCGATGATCGATGGCTTGAAGTTCGGCTTTCTGCGCTATCAATTTGTACACATTCATCCTTGTCAGCGTTTCCGACAGACAGTAGCCGAGTGAGCCCACCAGCACGTGGCGGAGCTTGTCGAGCTCTGGGCTGCGCTAACGATTACATGAACCGATGTTAGACTCGCTGGACTTTCTGCATGATGGGCACGTTTCCTACCCAGACAGGGGACGTTTTGTAGTTGTAGTCACCAAAGTTGAAGTCATAAATTATGTATAAATCTTACCTGTGACGTGGTCACATACGTACTGCGTAGCACTTAAAATAAGCAAATATCTATAATGATGTAGTTATCCCGAGTACAGACCAACCGCAAACTTAAACTAGTGAACCCTTGCTTGGTCGGGTTACCAACGTAAGTCACAGCTTTCAGAAAAGGAACCTCCGATAATTCCATATGTACATGATCGGTCTCGTCACTCGGCCCGGGCCCGCCGGGCTCCGACCGTGTCCTCACTTAATCCGGCCCACTCGGGGCCAGCTGTGCGTTATTCAAAGTTAATTTCATCCTAAATCGGGTCGAGTTCGAGCATAAATTTCCATTGAAATGTGTTCACCATGCGGCTGTGGTGGGTACTGCCACAAACACGAGTACCGCTCGCTTGTGCTCGCTACTAAACAAAACTATCATTAGGCACACAGAAATCCATCTTCATCAAGATTTTTTTTATAACGTTACTTTTATTGTCTTCGATCGAAGTCGGGAAGGTTAAACAGTAATATGAATGATGTTAAGGCTTGCTACTGTTCCGATCCGCGACCTTTAGATTTTCCTGGTATTATAAATTCTACGGTTGTAACCGGCATCCACTAATAAAGCGGGCACCATAAATGTAACTCAGAAGGTCCATTCAATACTATTCGATATTGACCATAACCACACAACACACGCTCTTATACACTGAGTTTTACACATCGCTACTCGCTTCTCCTTAGTGGTGATGTCAGATCTAGTTCTTGGACTTTATGTTAGTGCAGTCCTTTAGCCACGGACTGTGCGTGTGGCACGGTCCCTACAGCCGCCCGGAGCAGCCCCGGCGCGGGTCCGAGGAGGTCCGATCACACTTTATGATAAGTTCAGGAACTCTACAGTTTGTGGACCTGAGAATTAGATTTATGTGCGGTGTTGGTCGGCGAGCGCGGTGCGTGCGCGAGTGTCCTGTGGGAGCCTGTATATGTCTGTGTGTGTGTGTGTGTCGGTGCTCCGTCGCTAAGTTCCGCCGATAAATTTCCGAGGAGCCATAAAATGTCTATTTTTATATCGATTACATTACGATTCACCGGTTGAGATACGTTTACTGCCGCCGAGTAATTCTTATTATCTTTCTTGTGCCGTATACAATAAGTATTTACTTTGTTTGATTCTATATAAACGTCTGCGCATACATTTTTGCCGAACTCTCATTTAGGAACTAATAACCTTTTAGACAAGCGCAACATTAGGTATCTAAGTTACAGTCAATTCGGCGCCCCGCGGACGTCAACAAATTTGTTTGTAGTATTTATTATGCAAATAAATGTCTGTGCGTTATATTGGGCGCTTCACCTTGGGCATGGATTGCCTCGAGGTACGGGATGAAGGATTCACTGTTTGTAGCGATGAATAAATTAACAGAAGCATAATGTGTGCCCCCTCCCCCTCCCGCCGCCGCCCGCCGCCCGCCGCCCGCCGCCCTCCACGCGCGGTCCTGGCCTTACCTCACTGACGACTACTAGTCAACACTATATTAGGAAGCCTTAAATATTCATGTTAAGTATAAACATGGGGTACATAATATTCAAAATTTTTAAAATATAATTTACTATCCAACGATATCTTCTTTAAAATTACAGTTCGGCATTTTCTGTCCACCAGCTCCTTTGCAGTTAAATGCATTATAATGCTCAAACACAACGGTTTGGCTGGAGGCTCTTGGGTCTCGCCAAAATGTCCGGTAAAGTAGATAAAGCCTCCCTGGGGCAGCCTGCGGCAGACCAGATGGAAACAAAAACAAATGAAACGTAACGGTCACACTTGACTCCTAATAAATGGAAATACAGCCTGAAAAGTAGGTCCTAGCCGTTTGTAAGGCTGTGACTAAAACAAAAATAGTAATGCGGCAAGCACACGCCATACTAGTGTCCACGGGAAGTCGTGTCTCTTGCGATCGTCCGCACACGAAGCCACACCGAGACCTACATACAAAGGTTACAAGAAATCGGCACACAGTACTGTCTGCCAGCCCTTATTAGGAACACGCATACATCTCCACTGAGCTACTCCCACGTGCTGTATAACAATCGTCCGTCAAACAGCGGACGTGTGGAAATCCCAACACAATCAGTGTATCGACGCTCCATTGTAATTCCGCTCCATAAAGAATGTTGGTTCCGTTTACGAATTAACGCGATAATCTGGTTTAATATACTATAACATTCTAGCGGGCACACCGAGCCCGCGCCGCGCCGTGCGGCCGGGCGGCGGCCCCGGGGAAATACGCGCCGAGCGTGCGCCGCAGGCCGCGGGACTCGCGGGCCGCACGCGCAAACAGATACATATATAGTAGCATTGCATGACTTAATCCCGGTCGAGTGAGTCGTTCGCCGGCTCACATATAGCAAATACTGAATGCTGCGCGGCGTCTCAGTACCACTTACACGGGCGAGTTCTTATTTAAATAGATCAATTTTACAAAGTGCTGGCTTTGTCTACGTCTACGTCTGGCACAGCGGTCAGTGTGTGCCTGTAGTGTCTCACTGCATCCTGCATCAAACATACCTTTACCAGAGTCGCCTGGCTGCCCCTCCCCTCTCCTCACGGTGGCCCCCTGAGCGCCCGGGGCTTGGGACTGTTACTTATTGGACAATTCAATAATATCCAAACGATTTAATGATATTATGTAAGATAAGTATAATTTGGCATGTTACGTGACATTTGATCGTTATTTGTGTTCAGGCGGGAGCGAGCCGCCGGCGTGACGCTGCGCGCTGTGTCGTGGGTGCGTCCTACAAACACGAAATATCATGTATACCAACACTCTGACCCGGGACAAACATCCACGGACCAAACAAATGTTTGAACTGTGCGGGAATCGTATCCGCAACCGTTAGCGCAGTAGGCCAATTACTTAAACACGGCGCCGAACAGGTCGCCAATGATGACCCGAGTGACGTCCGGGCCTTGCCTGCGGTGACGTATCACTTATGTGAGCGTGCTCAGCGCACTGAGCTCGGATCACATGTCGATACGAATGTCAGTATATAAATAAGTAGCTGCAGTTACAGTATTTAAAACAATACTTTTTAACCTCCTCATTAGTTTAGTGATCGGGTCCGTTTGATGGCAATAGACTCGGCCTCTATTACGTTGGGTCTTATAACTTAACTGGCGAAATGGCCTTAAAAATGCTATAATGAGCAGCTCTGCTCACCTCTTTAGAAAATATAGGCGTGATGTTATTAACACAACAAATAATATACATTACAAAATCTCCCTTTCTGCCGATGATTCAACAATATGTATTATTATTGTAATACTGATCACGTTTTCACAGTTTCGTTACGACAAGGGCATCAGGCAATTTATGTCCGCATGAAATCCGTGCGAAACCAATCCCACCCGCAACGTTCCCACTACGACAGCCCGCGTCACGTCTGACGGACGACTCCGTACGAGTCACGCCGCGACTCGCATTAACATACACCACGCCCCCTCGTGCTCGCTGAGATGCTACGTAGCGCCGTAGCACCGGGCTACGACGTAGCGAAGCCGGATGCCGATGCTAAGAGTTCGGCGCGTATTTTCTTACTTCCAGCACATAAGCTACACTTTTATAAGCTACTCTCAAATTTCCTCTCCACGTCGCCGCCGCGTCGAGCTTATCTGAATAATGTCGGCAGGAAATTACTTTATTAATTCAGGCTAAGATGAAAGCGTTTTAACTGTAACTATAAAATTGTAATGAGATGATGATGAAATGTGTTCTTGATTTATGTTTCCTCAATACATAGTTAAGTTTGCGAACAGCGGCCGCCGCAGCAGATAACATCTCAGGGATAGCCGAGACCGACCAGTGATTAAGTTTTCACTAGCGCGGCCTGTAACGTTGTGAATAAATAATGCTTGTGTACGGAGGACGCGCGAGGATGGTGAGGTTGGACGTTGAATGAAATGTACAACGAGTTGAAATGACAGAAGTTATGTTGTTTTTATACTCGCGCTTGTCGTAACAGTGACCGCGCGCCAGCGTATGTACCGGTCGAGAACATCTCCACGTTGTGCTCACTCGGTCGCGTCAGAACGTTTCCTTATATTTTCGGAGCGGTTTGAAGTCATGTAGAAATGAATAATGGCGGGTGTTCCGCCGCCCGCCGCTGACTTATGTTCACCGACTCAAATGGTCGCTCATCAATTGTGAAAACATGGACTTGTTAGTATTCATATGCTACTGAGGTAATCATGGAGCTCTCTGCCGACGTCGACCCTCGCTGGAGGTCACGACGCAGCTAATCAACGACATGCTAGGTATAAGAGCGCAGACGGCCCATTTGATTTGCTAGTCGACGTCACTCATCACGACTGACCTTTCGAAAACCTCTATTTATTTGACACGTAAATGCAGTATACATTACAGTTAGAAACTATTAAGAGCACATTGACGAATTGTCGGCATGTGGCTTTAAGTACCTAACAGATTGATTCAGTTGCAAACACTGGCGATGCCGGGAGATTTTGTAAGATTTACAAATAATAATAATGTTACACGCCATAGATTCCCTAAGAGCTCACACACAGAGATTAACGTGTACTGGAGAGTTAACTTAAATTCTGTATCCATAATCAGGATACTAATTGTAGCTGTCTGCACTCCTTCTGCAAATGTAAATTATAACTGAGCCAAATTTCATACTTCTCCGTGAGTAATTCGCTTGAAATCGATACAAAGTTCTTACTTCACGTAATAGATCACAAAGCAAAATGTTTGATACCGTTTTAAGCACGATTTTCTGTAACCGTAGTAGCTGTGGCGTAGTAATTAAGCATAGTATTTAAGACATGGATCGATATTTAATCATTATTAATAAATGTATCGTTGAAGCAACAACCAACAAAAGTTTCATGTCGAGCTAGTTCCGTCCCCACATAGCTTCCTTATGCGTGTCCGGGTATATAACATTCCTGACCAAATTAAAGAACTTTTGACGCTCCGCTTCAGAGGGCTTTTCGCAGTTGTTAATTGAGTACTCCTTGTATAGATACTATTAAAGAGTTCCTCCGATTTAAATCATCTAAGTAAATAATAAAAACATGCATGTCATTATGTTATGATATATAAATATGCTAAAGTACTATTATAGTCAGATGAGTAGCGTTCGGGAAACAACGCGACATCTTCTCGTCCAAAATTTCGCAGTGTCTGAAGACGGTGTGTTGCCAGGGATGACGTACGGCTCCGAGACGTGGTCGCTAACGGTTGGCCTCTTGGAGAGGCTCAGAGTCACTCAACGAGCTATGTTGAAGGTTTCCTTGCGCGACAGGATCCGGAATACGCAAATTAGCCAAAGAATGTGAGTTACCGTACCGACAAAGCTTAAAGAATATATGCAAGTTGAAGTGGCAATAGGCAGGCCATTTCGCTCGAAGAGCCGATAACCGCTGGGGAAGAAAGGTTCTCGAGTGGCGACCACGATCTGGAGGACGCAGCGTTGGCAGGCCTTCCACCAGGTGGATGTTGTCAGAGTTGTGGGCAGCCGGTGGATGCCAATAGCAAGTTGTCGTTCATTGTGGCGTTCTGAGGGGTACGCCTTTGTTTAACAGTGGGCGACTTCAAGCTGATGATAATGACCACTATAGTATTGTAAGAACTTTTGTAACCAAATAAATCTTTGGCTAAAACACAGCGACCATTACCGTCGTTGCTCGTGTGTGCTGCGTACTGCTCTGCGGTGCGGGAGGGCGGCTCGCGAGTGTAACTCACTGGGCGGCCGGGGTATGGAGCGGGCGGCGTAGAAAAGGGGGGGGGAGAGGCTTACTCCGGGTGTAAGCTGATTAGCGCCAATGTGTGTTAAACACTCAACACGTTGATTCAGTCGCACACGATGACTACACCCACCGGCGATGAGTACTCAATAGATTTAAGGACAAAACGGCCACGATCCTCGGAACCCGGCACAGAACACAGCATGATAACGTTCAGAGCGACACACACCGCAGCCGGGGCAGTGCGCAGCTCCACGGCGGGTCCTCGGCAGAGATGTGATCGTGTGTTGCTGAGCCGAGCTGCTTAGCGGGCAAACTTCGATATAAATTTAATTACAGTAGTAGTAGTGCGTCTAGCACAGTGGCAATGGACAGTTAATTACACACAAACCAACATTTTAACCAGATTTATAATAAGTAATAATTAGGTCGAACTAAAATGCGTGTAGGCATAATACCAACCTTATATTTATTGTAATTCGCGTTGTTGAGAAAGGCATTACTGCTAACAGGGAGCCATGGATGCGGCACTACTGGCACAACGACTTTGTCCGAAATACGATCAACACCACGACCCGCGCACAATTGCTAGTTGTGCGCGGGTCGTGGTGTTGATCGTAACGCCACGTTGATCGTTGATCGTGGTAACTCAAACAACAAAATTGGTCAAAATAATACATGTAACCTGTTTCCGTAACCTTAACACAATACACACAGAGAGAGTCAGTCACTACCAAAGAAAACATTCGTCGGCGTTAATATAATATTAGCAGAGTGATGGAGATGTGTGCGACGCGTTATTTACACGCGTCACGTCAACAGGTGACGCGCGACGTGGCGGCTCGCGGGCCGGGCCAGCTGCTGCACACGCTAGCATTCATATTAACAACCGTTAACCGGCTGTGCGCGTCGCGGAACTCTCGCCTTGTGTTGCCTGTGCGTGGCTGACTCAGTAACTAGGGTAACCTAGCACATGCCTGACTACGGGGCTGCTTATCCGGGTCGACTGTGACTCGATTTGTGTAGTAGCTTCTTTAAGTTTAATTTGTTATTGATTTGTAGTGTCAAATCAAACAGGCGACCAGATTGGCGTAGTGGCTAAGCGATTGGACAGTTGCGCTAAGGGTTGCGGGTTCGATTTCCGCACGGGACTAAAATTTGTGCGAACCGCAGATGTTTGTCCCGAGTCCGGATGTTTGTGTATGTGATATTTCATGCTTGTGAATCGCACCCAACATATAAAAGAAATTCCTAATGTGGGGCGACTATTAAAAAAATAAAAAAAAACAATGCGTAGTGGTCTCATTGTTAGACGAGTAAATATTCAGTTAAGTCAATCGATGCACAGAATCAAATTCTTGCAAACAATCACTTACATTGTCTATGACTCCGCCTCCGGGTGCGGGGGCTTAGGCTTAGGGTATAACGTCTTAGAATATTGTCGTGTTGACTGTACTAAAGATTCCTTTCTAGTTGTTTCCATATAACTGATGGCTAGGTGTTCACACGATACTCGGAAAACTCGGGCTGTATTGAGAGAGTGGCCCCGCGGTGCTGCGTAGGCTTAGCCCGGGATAACCTTGAGTTTCCAGGTTACCCTCGGGCTTAGGTCTGGCTCCAGTCATCTGACTGAATATTATTATATTTTTATTCAACGTAGCAATTACTAATCAGATTGTTAACTAGTTTTGTTGTATTGATTTTCTTTGTTGGTTGGATATTTTACCGAGACCTTCTCGCAATGCTTAATTAACAATTCTTTATAAAAAAATATCAAACAAAAGTGTGCTATTTATTTAGTTTAGTTTCTTAGTGGGGTGCTGCTTCGTAACTAATCAAATCATATTTGTAGGCTCGAATTTGAGATTTCGAGCCGCACGATAACAAAACAAGGAACTTATACATAAAGTCTACAGTAATTATAATTTGAGACTGTCTAAAGGCCGCCATCACTCGGGTGGCCCGAAGAAAACCCCGTCTTTACCTGGGCCCCGAGTCTGCTATTTTTTATAACTTCGTCATTCCAACGTTATTCCAACACGATGCCATTGTCATTTTGTTAAAAGTTTGTAATCTACTAAATTCATAATGGCCGATCATTGTCTCGTAAAAGAATGGAGGTAATTCTACCAGATTACCATTCTATGTCATTTATTTCAATGAAGTGTCAGTGGTCGACTATTGGAAAGTCATAATGATGCTTTTAGGTTAGTAGATTACCAAACTTGTCAAAAGCGACAATTATGAGATCAATGATCGATCATTCTGACGCTATTGTAATAGCAGACTTGAGGCCCTGATGCGGGCGACGCGGAAGGTGTGCAATACAGAAGTGGTCTGATAACCTTGACACCAGACATATTATATACGCAGGGCTACAATCATCATAATACTATTTACAATAGGTCTATACTAGGTGCTCATGTATGTATTCGGGAATCCCCGACTAGTTCCGAACTCGAGTCAGTGATCATCGTCCTCACACCGCCGCGCCGCCGCGCCGCGCCCGCGCCGGGCTGCTCGCAGCGCGCCCGCCTCGTGTCACGGTGAGCGACGAATGCGAAGAGAATAAACAAACAGCCGATCAGTAAAGCGATCAATATAGCCTTACAATTTTGATTTAAATATTTATTATTAAATGATAAATGATTTTATTTCTGTAAATAGGTTTAAAAAAAAAATAAGGTTAATAGTTTATTGTAAGAAGTTTTTGAGCCTTAAAGAAGATCAAAAGAAATTAGAATCGGGTATCAAACAGAAGAAATACAAACAGCTTTAGATATTTGTATAAGTCAAGTACAGGGAGAAGAGTATTCAGAAGAAGGAAGGAGGACACTGTAAAGAACACAAGCACATTAAAAACATTGAACCCATTTATTGATAAGCAACATAATTATCCTCAGGGTGGGCGGACGGCTACAATATGCTGACGTCGACGAGAACTTCAAACATCCTGTTATTTTAGGCAAAAGGAAGGGTCTCGACTCTCGTACGACTTATGAAAACAATACACGGTGGAATAAATGACTTACCTGATGAGCAAATACTAGATCGTCGGCTGCAAGAATCTTGTAAAACTACATAATATACATAACTGCCTTACGTGGACGCGAGCTGCTAGTAGACAACGATCATGGTCGACTTACCTGAACAACGTGTCCCCCAGCTAACGCATTTTCTCGATGCGGAGTGGACTTTGCTGGCTCGGTGTATGTGTTCAGTTCTAAGGGGCGTGGAGCTCAGACACGTAAAGCGTATGTCTGCATCGTCATCTGCATGGCTATCAAGGTTATACATCTGGAGCTTGTCAGCGATTTGACAGCTGACGCGCTTATTACGGCGTTCAAGAGATTTGTCGTTAGACGAGGAAAGTGCCACGAGATATCGAACGATAATGGTACTAATTGTGTAGCTGCCAACAATGAATTGCTTGCTATGTGGAAAGAAGCATATTTTGAATTTCCCCGGTTATATAAGTAATCAACTAGCATCTGAGGGCACGCAATGGCATTTCACACCATCATACAGTCCTAACTTTGGAGGGCTGTGTGAAGCCGGAGGTAAATCCGTAAAACAGCACCTAAGAATAATTCGTACTTCAAGGTTAACATTTGAAGAGTTCGCGACAATGCTAACACAAATAGAAGCGTGATTAAATTCTCGACCATTGACACCTATAGCTACAGCTATGGATATAATAGACAACATGCAAGTGCTCACACCTGGACATTCCATGATTAAAGAAGCACTGGTTAGTGCTCCAAAACGCAGCTATAAAGCTGACAATATCAACCCGTTAAACCTCAGACTAGTAGGAACTTGGATAAAAAAACGATGTGTTAAACAGACGGCAACATATACAGAGATTGGTTCAGATATTTTAGAAACGCTAGCAGACTCAATATTTGATTCGATTAAATCAACGACCGAAGTGGTTACGGAAGATACCAGAGTTTGAGGTGGGCGGTATAGTGCTGTTAAGAGGGGAAAACACGTGGCCATGATCACATGACGCGGGTCTACACGGTTCGATGTAATAGTAACAATATTCAAAGATCCGTATCTAGCATGCGTGTATTGCCTGTAAATACTATAGATTCAATTTGAGTTTGTATAAACATAAAAATTGTATTCCTTGTTGCCGTAGTGTATTATGTTATGTAATATCCCACCACTGATTTACAGGGTTAACACAAATAGTATTCATGTAACTACAAATGTTGGTTTGTTATTTATATTCATAGAAATATGTGTAATTACTACAAGTTTATATTATTATTTGTTTATATTACAAGCAACTACTACGATGTGATTGTTAAACACTTTCAGATAGCCTTAATTGTGCGACTTATATTTACACAGTCCTTTTGATGGGCGCCATGTTTACCTTATAAACAATTACCTATATAGGTCCTTACCTATATAGGTAAGTAATACTTAGACCTACTTCACTGCGAAAGCCGTGATACCATAAGCAAGTAAGCCGTAAGGTATTTTGTGTCCAATACAACTTTGTACTGACCGCACGTCGTTTTATTCTAAATCATCAACCAAAAGAAAAGTATTTTATGTTGGTTATTTTTCTTTTATTTTAACATGTAAATGCATATTAGGTGTCATAAAATATATTAATAATTTAGGATACGTTTGTTTTGTTTTTTATGTTGTTCATATTTTATAACTGTTTACTAGGTATGTTATTATAGTTATGTTAGTTCGTAGCATTCACGTAGCATGGCTTTGTATATACTGTAATAGTGTTATGTTATAAAAATAATCTTATATATAAAAATGAATTGCTGTTCGTTAGTCTCGCTAAAACTCGAGAACGGGTGGACCGATTTGGTCTTAAAATTTTAAGATTTTGGGTAATTTTAGTCTTAAAACACGCGTAGAAGTTCAGGGAAGCTTTAAAAGGTGAGAAAGCGGTACATAGGTCGCCGCGCAGCTAATAAATAAATATTTGAACGCTCCCCGTACCTGCTGCTCACTGGTCACTGGAGATCTTCCTACTTCATTAATCATCTTTAGGACAGGAATATATTGATATTGCAACAACAGCGTATACATGTCGCACGACATAGAACCCAGCGATGACGTAACCGTCACAAACTTACTTACAGAAGCTCGGTAGCGCCGACAGTCCCGGGCGGGGAGCCGGCGGCGGCGCTCAGGAATTTACAATTACTTACATTTTTTTGCTCGTTGGAGGTCTGGCGGCGCAGGCGCTCAGATATTCTCTCACACTGTTCTCCAGACACAAAGAAACAAGTATTCGCCTGCGGAGGCACGGGAAGCCAATAAAAGCGACGGTTAAACATACCAATGTACATGTACGACCCCGAGCATAGCTGGCGCGCTTGTTCAAGCTTCCAGTGCAGAAAGTGATTGTTCTCGTTCGTGTGGCCGCAGCCCTGCGCGCTGATACTTCCTCAGGTGATGTATAAACCGTCAAAATATTTTGATCATTGGGTCAGTCGTTGGTGTTAATTCGGAATGGCAACTACTTGGAAGGCGATACAATAAATTTGGAAAAATAATAAATCTTCTGTGTATTTATTTATTTTTTTAGTTTATTTATTATTGACCAATTCCCGATACTTTCTTGACACTGTAGGAGGTGTAATGTTTGAGACATCGTACATGTTTAGCAGAACAGGCGTCCTCGAAGAGCTCGCACTGCTGCAGCAGCTGCAGTGGAAATATGTGTTAACACTGCGTGCCGTTTGGATGTCGCTGTGACGCGCCGGCAACAACAGCGAAGCTCCCGCGCGAGGGCAGTTCATTTAACTAAGTGAGGTGCAGCCAGTGTGCCGGCTCGCACGCCGCCGCCGCCGCCGCCGCTCGCAGTGCGCTCCGCAGAAGGCACACCGCAGCGCTGGCGCCGCAGCGAGGTGAATAAGGCACGCGATCGCACCTCATGAGCCCACTGGTGCCGTCGCTGGCAATGGTATGTCTGCCGATTTCAACACATCTTATGAATCTAACTGGTGACTGCGGGGACTTATAATGTTTTCGGTTACAGGTTCCTGCTACAAAGGTCGGTAACAGCAAGCATGTGCATGGTGCAGAGATTGTGTCAGACCCAGGTGCAAGACAGTTGTTGTACGAAGTAAAGCTTCTGAGCGTGCGGGGGCGGGGGGCACGTGCTCCGGGGCGCGCGGGACTGGCCTCATTAGCTAATTAACAGGACGCGAGCTGTCTCGTGTTTCGAAGTTTTACTCGTGGTTTTGTGTCGAGACACTCGCCGCTCTCAATATCAACATCTTCATTTTTTACTTTAACTGAAGACAAGATGACAAGTGTCGGGTGAAGTCACTCTTGTAGTGAATGCGCTTCGGTGCGGTAAGGAAGAATTATTATTGCAAGTTGCTAGAAACAAAAAAACAAATATAAAGCAAGGTGGTCTGCTAATTATCAGCTATCAACGGCAGCCCGTAGCCTGCCATGTGACTCATGTTCAAGAATTTAAGTTCATAGCAAAACGAGGATCTAACGATAATAATATACTTTATATATTCATTCTATTACAGTAATTTCTAAAACAATGGCCGGCAATGTTGTAATTTAAAGCGGCATTTATATGAGCGAGCGAGGCAATTGCATCCTCACGAGCGGCGCGTTGAAGGGGGCAGCGGAGTGCGGGGGAGTCGGCGAGGAGGGGGGTGTTAGGAAGCGAGAAAACCTTCATTGTTTCCCGCAGCACCACTAGCATTACGTATTTACGTCGCGTTTCAACTATCATGAACAATTTCAAAATTCAAATAACTTACCAAAAGCGCCGTGTTTGCTCCTGTTTATTCCACATTTTTTTTATTAATTTACATTATATATAACGTTTTCTTATGCTACATAGTAATAAAATAAACATCTAACAACAAAAAAAAGTCTTAAAAATTATGCAACGAAGTATTCCTTTTCGTCGCTGTTGACTGGTAGGGTGCCCAAAAGACTGGCGGCTTTGAATGGCATTGCTCATTCTTTGACCGAAAAACAAGCCAGCCTAATGTACTTATATTGAATATGCATGTATTTTTTTTACTATAAGTACCTTAAACCATTGTTATAATTGTAAAATAAAAAACAGCTCCAAATAACGAAAATTTACGGAGAAAATAAATGTTATCTTAATGCGCCACTTTAAACGCCCATCATTTTGGCGCGCTTGGCGTGACGTAAGTCTTATCTAAGTATCAAACAACTAGTAATTTATCAATGTTTTGTATTTTACAACTACTATAACTTCAAAACTAACATAAAACCAACTTATAAGTACTGTATTAAAGAACCTAAATGTAAAATACACTTTCGATATCGTATAATTTGATGTCACAAATCACAATACGCGTGACTGCTAGCATTGCGTTCCATATGATTCCCGCTCATTTGTGGCACTTTTCAATAACTATTTTTAAAATCAGAACGAAATTATTTACAAAAACATTGTAGATATAATTTTATAAATATATATGGCTCATATTTGTATCACATGCATATTCCCTATTGTAATGTAGTGATTACGTCATATCCATACAAGCATGATTTTAACAAAATAATGAGTAGAAAGATATTCTCATTACGTAAGCGAGGCTGTGTCGGCTGTCGGCGAGTGACGGGACTAGAGATGGATGGGTGAGCACGGGAGAAGACAACACAAGCTTATTTCATTTAGAGATGATTGTATTGTGTGCTGCTTTCATTTCGTATTTCTTACCACACATATTAATAATATTATAAATGTTTGGCATCAGTCGTGTAATTCTCCTAAACCAATTAAAGTTTCAGAACAAGCGCATACTTTCCAGTCATAAGCTTCATTAAGGGTTACTTATTCACTCGGAATGAAAACAAAGTGTGTTCGACAGTAACGAGGTCTGTTGTGGGTCGGTGCGCGGGCGCCGCAGCTCTCCGCGCGCTCGGCCCGGCGCGGGCGCGGCGCCGCCCGGTGCTGCGCTCCGGTTCCTGCATACTATGAGGAGCTCACACCACTTCATAACAAACAACATGATGTCAGCGAGTTTCTGCAATTTGCTTTTTACATAATATTTTATTAATTACACTTTTATATAGGCATATTTATTAGTTGTCGATAGTCTTGTATATAACCCCTTACATACTTATAAACTTCACCTTTTTATACAATTAGTAAGTATAGACTTATTATATGTGAGCATGTTGCGGGAGCATCCGCCACTGTCGGTACGCTAGAACACTAGGGTGACTGTTTCTCTATGTTCACCAGCCGTCCGCTCCCCACTCCCCGGGCCCCTCTCTCGCCCGCGGCTGTCACGGGTGAAGCACGCGACGCGACGCGGCGACGTTTCAATAAGATTACGGGTTAAAAGCGCGCGCGTGGCTCGCGCCGCATGGCTATGTGCTCCATCCCTTACATTATGGATATACTAGCCCACAGCTCACGTACCACTACAGAAAGATTTTCTGCGTCTTAATATTCAAATTTACTTTCACTTTAAAAGGTTTATGAGCTTTAAGTTACGACCTTCCTTGTAGAGTACCTTTACTATGATTTCTGTAACAATACTGAAATATTTGAATCAATGTGAGCATTTTTTAATATATTGCGTAATATATAAAATACATGAAAAATAAGGAATGTTTTAGGGCGGGAACCGTCGTGGAACTGTTGCTAAACGACGCGGACGGTCCAGGTACGACGGGAGACCGCTCACGAGGCGGCCTGACGCCGGTCGCCGCATGATGGAGGCGGCGCACCTTCTCAGTGCCCGGGACCCGCGGCCCGCTGCCGCGCCACGCGCCACTCGCTGTTAGCGATCCGTCTTAGACAACTGTAACCTCGACTTCAGTGTGGCTACGTTCGTGCTACGCCGTAGCTAAGATATGCCATTGTAAACTGAAATACGTTGTGATGAATATAGTCGATTTACGAAGCACGTCACTAATGCAATTCTGTAGATATCGCTAATGCTCAGAACACTCCACTCGCGTCACTTTGAATGTAAATGGCGCAGCGAGGCTACGCAAGTGCTCCCATAATGGCAGCGACTGTTACGTTATATTGAGGAGCAAAATGTTTCACTAATGCCAGTATAATCGCGCTCCTTACCGAGCCACGTACTCGCCTGGAATACAATATAACCTATTTTGAGGTTTATAATAAACGGTTCCGGTGAAGCAGATGTATGATATATAAAAAGGAATAAAAACATGAATCATTCTTTAATATGTATAAGGCGTAATATTATAAGAAAGCTGACAATATTGTGGAAATATCCTAAAGCTACGCAACGAACTTTTTGTTGTTCTATAGTAAAAGTCCTTAACACGGAGTGAGAGTGAATAGTAGCGAGCCTCACAACTTGTCTGTAACTAAGACTGATTCGATTCATTTGCAATACAATGCATTGGAATTAGAGGAGAAAAGCGGCGGAGCATGCGGGGTGAGGGGTGCCGGCGGCAGCGGAGCGGAGATTCCAGATTTATAGTTTAGAGCAAACAGTGAGCCGCCAACCACTGCACTGCTGAAATAGACCATGCACTTCAAGTGGCCTCTAGCACCACGTGACATATTATGTTCGGCCCTCACACTATAGGTTTCTCAAAGTACACTGGATCGCAAAAATTCCGGGTCGCTAATAAAATCCGTGATATCTCCATACCTAGATAGCTAGAATAAATAATATGTAGTAAGCTGGTTACTAATGCCTGCTATAAATCTCTAGAGGTTTCATAATTATGTACAAGTTACAGATTAACAAAAGAGATCGAGGTGTTGAAGTGTTTGTACAGTAACGCCACCATGTCGATTCGGCTACAGGACGAGAGCACGAAACCAATTCAACTGCAGCGTGGTGTGAGACAGGGAGACGCTATTTCTCCGAAACTGTTCAGAAATGCGTTGCAGGACGTTTTCAAGCTCTTGATGGGCAGCGTTCGGGAAACTACGCGACATCTTCTCGTCGTCTCAGAGCCATACGTAATCACTGGCAACACACACTGGTCAGACACTGCGGAATTTTGGAAGAGAAGATAACACATAACATAAAACATGTGTGGTCGCTAACGATTGGCCTTTTGGAGAGGCTCAGAGTTACTCAATGAGCTATGGAGAGAGCTATGCTCCGGGTTTCTTTGCGCGACAAAATCCGGAATACGGAAATTCGCCAAAGAACTAGAGTCACCGACATAGCTCGAAGAATATGCAAGTTAAAGTGGCAATGGGCAGGCCATATCGCTCGAAGAACCGATAACCGCTGGGGAAGAAAGATTCTCGAGTGGCGACCACGAACCGGAAGACGCAGCGTTGGCAGGCCTCGCACCAGGTTTCGCAAGATTAGTCTTATCTATTTAAAAAAATAACACGCCATTTATTAGTGACCCGGAAATTTGGCGATTTAGTGTAATACTGATAACACGAGGTTACAGTAAGCAGCATAAGTTGTGTACAATTAGCAATCGGTGCACGGTGTATGACTGTTGTTTTAACACGCGAGGCCAAGCCCGAGGGTACGGTCGGGGGGAGGAGACCCCCCCCCCCCCCCCGACCGTACCCTCCTACTTTTCTCCGTCGGTTCCCTTACGGCAGAACCTAATTACAAGTTTGTCCGGCCAAAGCGTCGATCCCATGATCTAAGAAGCAGTAACTGTTCGAACTAGTTAGCGGGAGGTGATACACTAAGTTTTTGCTGTCCCTTATATTATTAACAGGCTGAGATATAGAATATTTAATTGTTATATACATCAGAAAAAAATTTTGTTGTACACATTCTAAAGAGGCCTTTGTTCAACAGTGGACATCTTCCGGCTGATGATGACACATAAGCAAATGAACGCCGAGCGAGAAGGCTCTTCGGGTCCTTAACTATTCTATACGCATAACTATAATATCCGGATAGCAGCTCGAGCTAGCGGCGCTCACACACCTCCGATCATCTTTAGTGACAGCCGAGGGTCCCCGGACGGCGGCGGGAGGCGCGCGGGTCCGTCTCTACAGCTGTGGCTGTGTGCCAGCAGTGTAATGTACACCACCGCGATTACTACAGGAACCCCGCGCCGCTAGCCGCGTGTGCGCTGTGCGAGCCGCAGACTAATAAGTGTCCGCTAGACACGATACATCATAACAAAGGTCAGGGCCGTTTAGTGTTAGCTGATAATATATAGCGCTGTCAGCCGGAGATATATATTGCGATCCCTCGTCCTCGTTACCCTGACGGCTCGGCCGCCGCCGCGCGCCGCACCGGGCCGCACTCAAACCATAATATAACTATAATGATGTCAACATCCGTGAAACATATCTCTCATAACGGCTTCCACTACTCTCCAGTAACCTTACGAGACGCTCTTCTACACTTATCAGCTGATTATGGGGACACGCCATGATTAAATCAGTATCCGGCAGACAGGACATAAGCAAATATTATGTATGTATATTAGGTTGCTATCTGCATGAATATATCCTTTAGTCCGTCGCCTCGGACAGGTCGCCTGAATCTCAGAATCGATGGAAGCGATCTCTACAACCAAAACAACTGAGCGCTTGAAATATACGTCCCAAAGAACTTTTTATATTGAACGACTTCTCAAATGACGGCGAGAAGTTGCTGTAACTTTTAACAAAAAGCCTACAGAATAATGAGTCAACTTGTAAGCTAAATCGGTACAAAGTCACGTTTTGAAGGCGCCTTCATTGTTTCTGTGACGAGTATTCTTTACTACGTATATGTATGTACCTGTGTACATACGTGAGAGCCAGCCTGCTGCGGAGAGTCGGAGACTGCAGGAAGTGTCAAGACGTTCGCCCCGTACTGTCTACTAATATAATGTAAAGATTGAACGAGATCCAAGACATTTTTAAACTTATAGCCAGCTAGGTGTGACACCATGCTGTGAACTAATAACGTGCTTTTCTTCGCCGGTGGCCTTAAATGGCGTAGAGCAATGTGCTGACGTCACGTGCGAGCTGTCGTCGCGTAAGATTACTCTAATTTCGTTTGACGAGTGCTCGGTGTGACCAACATCCCGCGACGCTCCATTTTGTTTCAGCTGAAATAGTATAAAGCTACAATAAATCATTGGATTGGTTAGCGGCGGCGACCTTTATGTCTGCAAATAGGTTTTACAAAGCACTTTTACACGTCACTGTTTTAAAACTAGATGGCATTCGCATTTCCTAACTGACTACCTCTGAGAAGAAATACCGAAACAAACTCTGGGGTCAAGGACTCTTTTAAGTCCAGACAAGCTCAATAGTTTGTGTGAGAACAGTGAAGGCGGACTGAGAAGTGGTCTTTGTAAGAAAGAACCACGGCGAGTTTGTGCCGACCTGTCCTTACAGATAACGTCTCGTACCATCTGCAGGACATTTGGGTAGGCTGTATAGATACTCAAACCGCCAGACAAGAAACTTTATAAGAAGGATAAATCCTACATTGTACATTATTTTTTATTTGATATATAACTAAAATACATTATGTCAGTTTGTAAAAAAAAAAAAACCAATGTGGATCAAAAGATCTAACAATGTCAGTCAGTACATCAAATATGTAAAAAACGGTAAAAAATTAAATGTCAAAACTAAACAATACATGAAGGTAAGCCCAAGCATTTATATTCAGCAGACAGTCAGACACTTTATAGTAACCTTTTCTACATAGTTTGTGCTTAAGAAACGACTTAAATGTTTTCAAACTTAGATTTTGAATGTTGTTTGTGATCTTATTATAAAAACGTATGCATTGACATTTGAATGAGTTACTAATTTTCTGAAGCCTAGTGGCTGGTACAACAGATTGTTTATTCCTAGTGTTTATGTTGTGAACAATTAAACATCACTGTTTCTAACAAAATGATTAATATTTTTATGAGCATAAAGCAGCTTCTCGTAAATATAATGTGATGGGATAGTCATAACATTTGACGACCTGATTAGCGCAGTGGCTAAGTGATTGAACTGCAGCGCTAAGGGTTGTGGGTTCGATTCCCGCACGGGGCAAAACTTTGTGCGAACCACAGATGTTTGTCCCGAGTCTGGGTGTTTGTGTATGTGTGTGTGTATTTCATGTTTGTGAAACGCACCTACGATACTCGTACAGGAAAAAATCCTAGTGTGGAGCGACGTTTTTAAAAAAAAAAAAAAAACCAATGCATTTAAACATTTCCCTTATCGAATGTCTAAGACTTAATTTATAAATTGCCCGAGCAGCCTGCTTTTGCGGTACAACAATTATCTGTATATCGGCAGCATTCCCCCACAAAAGACTACTATACGACATAACACTATGGAAATAACTAAAATAAACGATTTTAGCGGGGTCGCTCTCAGTTAGGTTTCTTATTTTAAATACGGCGTATGCAGCAGAGTTCAGCCGTTTGGACAAACTTATGTATATGTGGGCCCCATTGTAACGTAGCATCTAATGTAATGCTTACAAATACATATATTATTTATACCAGTGCCGCCTAACCTGCTCTGCCAGGCTGTATGAGTGCTGGCACGCCGCACGGGCGAGGGTTGTCAGCGTGCGTGTCGACCAGTACAAGACCAACAGCTGCTCACCTGAGCAACTGTTCGCGTCTGTCAGCTCTCCATGGCATGGTTTAATTTGTTGTTTCCTGTGCAGGCCGCAGTACGCCCATTCCCAGTATTTATAATTAATTGCCTGTTTCTCAGCCGACATGTTTGAGAGACTGCGAACGTTTCCGCGCCTCGATTTATTAGTGGCCGTCGGTCGCGTTCCACCGCCCCGCGCCCCCGCGCCCCCGCACGCTCTGCCAGGCTCGCACTGCTGTCCACTCGTTATTAATGAAGATCCCTTGTATTTGCACACAGTTTATACACTGTAACTTATCTAGTCCTTAGTCGCATTCGTCGATATCTTTTGTACCATACAATCACGAAATATCGCGCAACATACATGGGAAAAATTCGGATACCCCATGGCACGAAGGACCTACTTTTTTTGTTGACGTCAATGTTTCAGCCACCCTGTACATGTAGGCTTACCGAGACCGGGTGCGGTAATAACTAGCATAATAGTCGAAATAAATTACTATCTGTAAGCATGATAAAATGTCCAAAAAAATAACTTAAATTAGGTACTGGATAAATTTAAAGAATTTTCCACCTTGCTGTCTTTGAACATCAATTTTAGCCAAAGTAGCCCCCATGACTGCCTCGTTGGTCTAGTGGTTGCTAAGTGAGCACGAGGTCCTGAGTTCGAATCCCGGGTCCGGCAAAGTGTTATTGGGTTTTTCCATTAGGTAATTCTCAGTAGCAGCACGGAGTCTGGATTTGTGCCCGGTTGATGGCAATAGGCTCGCCCCCTATTACATTGGGACCTAAAGCATAACTGGCGAAATGTGGGTGTACTAAATGTGCACCTCTACCTACCCCTTCGGGGAATAAACCTATAATTAATTTTAAGATTTTAACTTCTCATAAATTCTTTGACCTTAAACGTTGAATTTTCTGATTCTGACTATAACCGTTTCTTATTGGTTAAATTAATTCGCTAAATACAAACATTGGTAGCTCTAGCTTCAAAACTGTTGATTCATCCCCTTTTTTACCCCCTTAGAGGTTAATTTAATAAATTCCCTTGATATGATGTTAATTTATTTCTACCTATATATATCTAATTTCACGATTTTAACTTCTTATAAAATCTCTCACCCCTTTTAGTGTTGAATTCTTCAATTCCAACTATGCACGTTTCTTATTCGTTAAATCAATACGCTACATACCAAGTTTGATAGCTCTAGCTTTAAAACTAGCGAAGGTTCATATTTAAATGATTTTATTTTTTTGCTTATAAAATGAAATCATTTAAATATGAAACTTCATTCATATAAACTTTCAACCCCGATTTAAACTATTCAGAGGGATAAATAAAAAAAACGTATGCTCTGTAATTTTTTGGGTTTTATACATTCTGCACGCCAAATGTCATCAAAATCCATCCAGCGGTTTAATGGTGAAGGCGTAACAGACACACAGACAGAGTTACTTTCACAGGAGCCAAGCTCTTCTGTGTCGCCGAGTTTATTAAACAACTGAAAGTCGCGACAGCTGCGTACTTGAGACAAGATCCGCGGCTCAATGGTGCGACTCGGCCGCGTCATTAGCAACCCCCATCTAATTAAATTCCACCACGATGGGAGGGGAATTCTTCAGCCGCATCAAACGCCTCCAGCCCGCGCAAACTGACGCCGCACGTTGATACACACGCGCTGTTCAGTGCGTTTTTACCGAGTAGTACGTTTCAGTTAGTAGACGCATCCTCAATCCTCTGTATCGAAATATTGTATTTTAAACACGACATCATCGTATGACGACCCAGGCAGTCAGGCACCCACCAATAATGTCTGTACTCAAAGGATTATATTATGTATCTCATTTTATTTACTCGGGCTATCAACCATGCGGAAGATACCCGGACTTTTAAAAGGCTTACGTGGGGACACAGGTCCAACACGCAGAGGCCCGTTGAGAACTTTAATCTGAAAGGGGATGGGACACCAGCTAGGGACACCACACAACTGCTCTATAACAGAACAGCCATGAAAAGTCCCCAAAAGGTGCGGGACTATTGAGAAAAATGGATACTAAAATGATTTGGTCTATTGTGTTGGGATGTTTCGTGTAATGGTTAATTTTAGTTTATTCTGAATAAAAACGGCGTCTGCCTTTAACCATATAATATGCAGTATATTAGCAGACGGTGACTCGCCACTCACTAGATGGGCCCCCTAAACAGTCGCCACTATAGGCAACAGGGAGCAACACCGATATTATGTATATTATTATTATTTGTAATTTATTTATTTATGACATGAAGGATTCTTTCGAATATTGTAGCTGCAAATAAAAGCATTGCCTTAAAAGTGGTTTTTTAATACGGATGTTAATGTAATAGCAAGAACAGACACAAGTCAAAACGAGTCAACAACAAGTCGGAGCGCGAGGGGCCCGAGTGAACGTTAACATAGGATGATTAATGCGTGTGCTCGCGCGCAGCAGATTTCCCCGCTGACTGCGCCCGCCGCGCTCCCCCCCCCCCCTCCGCCGGGCGGTGCAGTGCCGTGCCAGAGAACAGATTGTTACGTGCAAAATAAAACAGTTAATTTAATTTGATTGTATTTCAGACGAGCAACCATGAGTGTCTGTAAGGCGTCCCACACACACGCCTGTAGACAAGTGCTAGCACGGACGGTAGGCCGCTTCCCGCGCCTGCCCGCGCACACGGCAGGAGCTGTGCGGAGTGACGTTTCCATGCCTTTTATTTTTCTTATAATAAGTGACGTCTAGTTAAATAGTATTAAATAAAAATCATTCATAGCAGAATTTTACGCTGTATAATCTTTTTAGTTTTTTGACGTTATATTTTTTATAACGTATAAATATTACTTCTTGAAGCCTGTCAAAGTTACACAGAAAGGAGTCCCGGAGTGACGCTACTAAGTTGCAGCTCCGTTTCATCTCCTGTTAAGTCTGCTTAAATTGTTAATTAATACAAATGGAGTGATGTTTCTTTCCAATTAGAACTTAAACGTGGGTGTGATTGTATTATAAATCCTCACAAAGGTTTGTTGGTTTCTATGTGTATTGAAAGGATTTCGTTTGACCTATAAGAAACTTTATCGACAGCAATTGTTGGCATAGTCTACAGGAAAATTTAAAAAATCGGCCAAGTGCGAGTCGGACTCGTGCACGAAGGGTTCCGTACCATTGACTCGCTAAACAACAGTAGGTACACAAATTTAATATCGTTAACTTTTTTAGTTTCTCTTGGCCTGGAGACACACCATACATTCATTGTACAACACTAAACAACCAACCGAAAATATATCCCTTTTAGAACATAATCCGCTAAGAAAGGATTTTAAGAAATTGCTTCTCAAGGAGGATTGAATAGGAAAAGTGTCCGACTGTCGTCCAATGCTCGGTGTACAAAAGAAACGGGTGTTGTGTTACGTCTTAATCTCCAAAGAGTTAGAGTGATGAAGTTTGTACGACGTTGTATGTAGGTACCGGGACTTATTACATGACATCATGAGCTTGTAGATACTAAGTACTTAGTTGGTCCTGGAGGACGACATCTTGAACAGTACCGGTGGCACGTCATGCTGCTATGTGGTGGTCGGCTTCGGCGGCACACTGTACTGTGTATTGTACAGCGGTGTGACGTCACGCGCCCAGCCCCGCGCGCCCCGCCCGCACCGCACACCGCGCACCCCGCGCACCCGGCACCCCGCAGCCCTCACCCCGCCCATACCCGCGCCGCACTTCAGCGTTACAGTCGATAAGAGTACCATGCTACACCAGGAGCTGACACGGGGTTTTGACAACATTTTCATTTGACGTCATGTAGTCAAATATAAAACACATTATTAACAGGTTTACAGTCCCACGGCAGACCTCGGCGTGGTTAATATATTCGCGGATCGGAGGTACATTCATCATTCTCCTCAACATCATCATTAGTGACCATGGGTCTAGCGAGCATCCTGGCGGTCAAATGCCCGCACAAACAAGGTATTCCCAGTCTTTTACAAGCTTATTATTATACAAATATACAATGAACTAAGATAAAGAGTCACTAAAAGAAAAATCAGTTCACAAAACAATTTTCATAACGTTAAATGAAACAATCAAAATAGAGCAGTGAGTTCACGATACCGATCTCACTTATTTACTAAAACTCTTGCAACCCTGCTACAACTATGAACCATCGCAATCATTCAATCACCATCACCTACCGTGATCCATACAAATCAAAAGTATTAGGATGTTGAAACGGCGACAAACTCCAAAAACGTAACGTAGTCGTAAGAATCATCAAAATCGGTCGATGCCTTTTATTTAAAGAGTGTCGCAGAGAAATGAACACAATTGGCTGATTAAATTGCAACGACTCTTGCTGAAAACTGAGCCAAAAACCTTATTTCACTTGTTTTGTAAATGTATACGCATTAGTATGTATTTATGGCAACAGTTAACTTTAAACATTACTTTTCCGCTCATAATGTTGTGGACAAAGAACGCGCAGAATGCGTTTTTAGATATTATTTTCTAAAAACGGGTTGTAAACGTATCTTAACGTAACGTTTTCTAAGCTTTCCAGCCAATGACGCCGACTTTGAAGTTTTCTAAAGAGTACAGCTCCTGGTGTAGTTTGGAGTTTCTCGTAGTGGTAAATGCGGGCGCGCTCGCCTCTAGTAGCCGCGCGCCCGTCGCGTCGAACACACTGTCTAGCCTGCGCTCCACCGTGCGCAACACGAGCCGCGAAACACGCGCCGCGTGACGTCGCCGACACGACCGAGGCCACCAAGCCCAGTGCATGTGCTCAGTGTGTGTGTGGAACATGTGAGTGAGTGCGGCCCGTACCGCCGGCCCCCAGCAGCGCGCCGCCCCGGCTCAGGCCCGACGGCCCGCGTCCCTGCTGCCGGCGCTCGGCACCGAGCTGTTGACACTTCGGCTCTTACTGCTCACCCAGGGCTACATGCTGAAGCTTACCATTCCGTCGACATATGAGTACGTCACGATCCCAAAATACTCTGATCTCACACCTACCTTCAGCTTGTTTGTGATACGTATTTGATTTTATTTAGATAGTAGAAGGTAAATATAACTTTCTAATTTCGACTTAGTACATGTTTAACGAATAAAGTACGCAGGTCGTACATATATGCATCTGCATGATTTAACGGTGAGCAACAAAGATAATACCTCAGATACCTCACGACCACTGCAGTTCATTAAAACCCAATAGAACCCGTAGCCTTGTCCTGCGGGCTCGCGCGGCGCGGGCGTATCTCTCCCCAGCCGCATGCCCGACACCGTAACACAAGTAGTACTTCCGTCATCAGGTGTAATAGGATGCCACTGTAGGGAACACTAGTGACTAGTGTACCACATACTCGTGACGTGACGTGCGAGCTGCGCGATCGCTTACGTTACCAGTAAGTGTCCGTGCAGAAACTGAGAAACAGTCTGCCTCAGTCCAGTATATTTTAAGTATTTTTTATGTGTCCGACTGCTGGCCAATTATTCTTCCATAATTCCCTGTCCAACGCCATTTCGTGCCATGTCTTACCCGCAAAGATGTCCAAGTATAGTTAAATACATATTACAAATAAATAGCACGCACTGTACAACGTACATCCTTAGAAATACAACGTGTAAAGCCGGGCACTCACTAGCGAGCTGTCGAACAGATCCAGTTCGAGGCTCGATGTGAACGCGGCGAACGATCTTCACACGCCACGCTCTGTAACCGTAGCCGCTGCACGTTACTGTAACTAAAACACGTTGTGTAGAGTTCCTGTCGCGTAAAAATTACGCTGAGCGACTGTGACATGTTTGACGGTTACCTTGCGACTTGAGTCTTCTTCTGAAATTATTCTTAACTAGCTACATTTCCATACATTATTTGTAAAACTGATTGATTAAGAGTACCTTGGTATGGTATTGCTGGGCATTTTCCGCACTTAGCCTCTTTAGTGGGCCATTGTGCGTTAAAAAGTATGAGTACCTTATCATGTATTGTTTTCCGTTCTTCTTCATTGGAAGGGAAACCCAGGAATTGGCACCTTGAGCACATGAGTAGAGAACAGGTCTAGTCTGGTCGAGACAAACATAATTACATATATTACATATGTAAATATATATATAATATGTAAGTTCCTATGAGGCTGGCATAGTCACCTAGAGTGACTGAAGCCTTCCTTGGGCAAAAAAAAGATTGAAAAAAAAAACTGTTTATCGCATTGATAGGAGTTTTTTTTTTAATGGGCCCAATCAGATCGGAATCAAATTGTGGTGTTTAGTAAAGAAATGCTTGTTGATTTGTTCCTAAGAGTATTAAGATTACAAGGTTGTTATCAGGAATATCTTCTGTAACCGGAATAATAAGACAGCGAGATTAAAACGTGAATCTGACACAACCAAACATCTTGTTTATTCCGAGTCATATAGGACTCGGTAGCAGAATATTTTGTCACATTTTATCTATATGTATAGGTAGTTGTATACCTTATCTGAATAAAAATACGTCGTTGACACAGGTGTATATAGGTTGTACACTTAGTGATGGTTTGAAGCTGGTCATGTATGGATAACAGAAACATAGGATAATGTCATCGTAGGTATTGGTATACGGCTTGCAACAAAAGTATCCAGCAAGAAGAGCAGCTGTCTTAGAAAATGATGTCAATATTTTCTGTCCGAGGAAAATAGGCTATGAAATATGTTTATATGTTTCAGGAGTCATGAAGTCAATAATATAAATTATAATATTGTTATTTTATTGAATTCATGATAAGTAAGGGAAACCCTGTAAACGAAAAAATCTGTTTTCCCGCTTTTTCAAAATTTGCCCGCAGAATACTAAATATTTTTTAAATTCAAAAGTAGCCTTTATCCGACCTTGGAATATCAATTGGATGGAAATCTGTCAAGCCGGCGCGGAATAGCCGTAACCCGCGAATATCCCGCGATTTTCTCACATTTTTCTTGTTTTTCCACGGATCCCTAAACAGTTTTGGAAACTAAAGTAAGCTATGTTAGACCCCGGACCATAAGTTACCTGCCATTAAAAGTCCCGACAAAATGTGTCCAGCTGTTTCGGAGATTAGCCGAAACAAACGGACAGACTGTGAATTGCGGTTTTGTAATAGGTATCGTGTAAACTATCATAATATGCATTGAGTAAAAACCTGTTATTTTGATGTTACAAACAGATACTTCATTTGTGGATTGATACTCGTCATTTATGAACCGATTTGTAAAATTATATTTTCTTTTAAGTTGTTTATAAAAACAGTGAAACAAGAACAATAATACTATTCAATGCTAAATAATTTTAGATATTTACATGATTTTTACCTAACTATTGGTGCATACAACCCTAATTATTTTTTTATAATTTTACCAATTGTATAATGTATAACTATATCGCATGTCTTTGAAATATAGTTTGTTAACCTCCAATTGGTTAACCTTAAAACTAAACAAGCGTCGATGGTTGATCCACGCGCGCACCAGAGTATCGTGAATGTTAAGTTGTGCTTGAGAAGTCGCGCGACAGGTACACGGCGGCTCGGCTCGGGCTCGTAAAAAACACATCAATCTCAGTGCATGAGAGGTCATCAATCATTGGCACTAGTTCGTGCCCTGCAGTGATTCCCCCCCCCCCCCTCCGCGCCGTACGCCTAGCGACCCCAGCAGCAAGTTACATTTCCTGGGATGTTCCACTGTCTACGATCATCACTACGACTGTTTGAAAAATGATATTAAACCTGTTCTTCGAAGGGGTTGGTAGTATAGAACAGGCACATTGCACTAGTTATGTTAGGCGATGGCCAGACAAAGACGAGTCGCAGATGCCCCCTCTGATTTATTTACACGACGCTTACTCGCCTGCGCCCTATTGCAAAACATACAGAAAGTACGCGCTTTGCGACCAGTAGAACAACGAGATAGTTTATGAAAGTAAATAAGAAATAATAATATGTAATACATTTTGAGTGGTTATTGGTGTGCAGGTGTCGTGGCAGGCGCAGGCGGGGCGTGATGTAGAGCAGCGCGCGCGCGGAGGGCAGCGACGGCGCCGGCATGGCGGCGCGCGCGCTCACTGTGGCGCTGCTGGCCGCGCTCGCCGCCGCCGCCGGCCCGCACGCCGCGCTCCGTCAGTACCGCCGCACTCCCCGCGCACGCGCACCCTCCTCGTGCGCGAGCCGCCAGCCTCTAACATGTGTATGTGTGTGCAGAGCGAGCGCGACGCGTGCACCGCGACGCCACCGCCGTAGAGGCGCCGGACGTGGCGGGGGCGCCGGTCGGACTCAGCGCGGCCGAAGCGGCTCTGGAGGCAGCAGAGCTGGAGATGGCAGAGGTCGCGGAGGTGCCGGCGTGGCGTGAGCTTTGGTACGGCTCGCTGGAGGCGCTGCACCGCGAACCCACCATCAACAACACACAGGAAGACGTGCTGGTGCAGCTCGGTGCCGTCGCCTTCCTGCACTGCCCCGTGCGCAACCTCGGCGAGCGCGGCGTTAGTATCCCCCTCTCCCCCGACAAGCGCGGATCCTCCTCCCTCTCAGACTATAAGTGTGTGTTGTGCGCAGGTGTCGTGGGTGCGCCGCCGCGACTGGCACATCATCAGCTCCGGCATGCTCATGTACACCAACGACGAGCGGTTCCAGGTACTTTACGACGCAAACACTTACAATATATATTATGTTGAGTTTGTCATTACAGTTGTCTTTCACCGCGATGGATGGCATTGTTAAGTTTAGGTTGACTTAGGCCGATAATCCGAGGCCCTCTTTTTCCATGGGCCTCGGAAAGCGCCACCCGCTGGGTCCTACATCATCGTTGGGGGGGTTACCATTAATATAGGGTCCACCAAGCGGTATCTCGGGCTATTGCTCGATGGCAGGTGGACCTTCAACCCCCATTTCGAGCGATTGGGGCCCAGAGTGACCGCTGCGGCGGCCGCCTTGGGGCGGCTGCTACCGAATTTGGGAGGGCCGAAACAGAGTGTTCGACGTCTGCTCATGGACGCGGACGGCGTAGCCCGGTCGATGGCGCTCTACGGAGCACCGGTCTGGGCGGGGTGTCTGTCAGCGCGTAATGGCTGTCCGGGTCATCCGCGGCTACCGCACGGTATCAGACGAAGCAGCGTGCCTGCTAGCGGGCCCCCGCCCAGAGCCGTTGAACGGCACCTCAAGGAGCTCCGTAGAGCCCTCGTCCTGGAGTGGACAGGCCGTCCGCCCCCAAATGCTGAGGCGGTTGAACAGACGTCACTGAACACTCACGTTTCGGCTGACACAGGTACTGTCGGGGCATGCCTGCTTCGGCAGATACCTGTGTCAAGTGGCTGGCAGGGAGTAGTCCACTTCCTGCCACCACTGTGGGGGCAACGAGGACACGGCGCAGCATTGTCCTGCTTAGGCTGTGCAGCGCCGGACACTCGTTGCAGAAGTGGGGTCAGACCTTTCGCTCCCAGTTATCATCGGAGAAATGGTAGGGAGTGAAGGGTCCTGGAGCGCCATCGCAGACTTCTGCGAAGAAGTGATGGCGCTCCAAGAGGCCGCTCTTACAATCCGCGCCCGAAGACCCCGGCGGCGGGGGAGGGCCGACAACGCCCTCTATCAGCTGCCATAAGACTCGGCCTCAGGGCGGCAGACATGGGCTAAACTGCCGCTCACCCAACAGCCTGAGTCGCGTGTGCGCCCACAAATGGCGCACACTTAAGGTGAGCTGGGGACATACTAGAGTCCCCTGTCTTAGGAGGCCTACGGAGCTTGGGTTGGGTGACCCATCTCCGCACTCAAAAGGGCCTCCGCTGAAGTCCTGCAGCCCCCTCCTATACAAGGGGGCACCAAGGAGTGTCCGCCCCTCTTTACAGGGCGGACAGCGCTGGCGGGGTTGGCGGTAGAATGCTGCAGCGATCCCGCCTCCCCGCCATACAAAGCGCAGAGCAGGCAGGTGAGGTTTTTAGTAGCCCACGGATCTTATTGGGTTCGGGGGAGAGTCCCACATACCCCCGTCGTCTCCCAACGGCGGGGGATACGTAACGCATTTCCCTCACGGTAAAAAAAGGTGTTTTCTTTGACCTACATCATAAATACCAGGCGACCGCTTCAGACATTTTTGTGAAAATATACAATACTAGCTGTGCCCGCGACTCCGTCCGCGTGGATATTCGGAAACAGCACTAGTATTCTATGATTGTTTTCTCACCCGGACTAAGTGACACAATATATGTATGTCTTAACTATAATATGACATTGAATATAATAATATAGTATTTTTTAACACTAACGCAAAATTGGACGGTAATAATGCAATTAGAACAATTCTGTCGTACATGATTTTGACGAATCTTAAACCGTTTACGCAGCGCACGCAGGGGAAGCTGTCGAATGGAAAAAAAACAACCCGATTTTGGAACATTCTTCATTGGTGCTCCGCTCCCATTGACCGTAGCGTGATGATATATAGCCTATAGCCTTCCTCGATAAACGGGCTATCTAACACCGAAAGAAATTTTCAAATCGGACCAGTAGTTCCTGAGATTACCGCGTTCAAGTAAACAAACAAACAAACAAACTCTTCAGCTTTATAATATTAATTAATTAATTAATAATTAATATAATAATATAACATATAGTATATAATAATATATAATATAAATTAAAAATTAATAAATATAAATAATAATAATAAGTATAGATAAGTTTATATAAATTACGTGCAATGAAGTTTTTGTGATATTAATGTTTTAATTAAGTACCTACTGTAAAATACGTACCAATTAGTCTTAATACAAACCTGCCTAGTATTATTTTCTGTTACCTTTGTTGTGTTATCTTTATTTGTAATTTTATCTGGTTTAAGTACCACAAAACATAGTGCTATTACTGTTTATTTAACATCTGCATTCTATGTAATAACCACAGATAAACATTGATTTCATTGATTTATTTATCATCATCTATATTTCAGGTGTTACACAGCGAGGGCTCTGATGACTGGATCCTTCAGATCAAATATGTTCAGAAACGAGACAACGGCACATACGAGTGCCAGGTGTGTATGGAGCGTAGTGTATGTGAGTGCTGCGAGCCTCCACGTGAGTACTCATGGACTGCTGTCCGTGTGTGGCAGGTGTCGACGGGGTCGGGCACGCTGTCGCGGCTGGTGCACCTGCACATCGCCGTGCCCGAGGCCTTCATCCTCGGCGCCGACGAGCACCACGTGGACGCCGGCTCCACCATTAACCTAGTGTGCATCATAGAGAAGGTGCCGGAGGACGCGCTGCACTCAGCGGTGGAGGGTACAGTGTCGAGCGGCTGTATGACGCGGTGTGTTTGGTAACGCAGAGTCCGGTGCCGCCGCAGTACGTGTTCTGGTACCACAACTCGCGCATGATCAACTATGACGCGGCGCGCGGCGTCACCGTCGTCACCGAGCCGGGGCCCAAGACGCAGTCGGCGCTGGCCATCCGCGCGGCCGGCGCGCAGCACTCGGGCAACTACACGTGCTGCGCTGCCAACACCGAGCCCGCGCACATCTACGTCTACGTGTCTGAAGGCAGTGAGTGCGAGCGAGCCAGCCTGCGAGCGCGGGTGAGCGTGAGAGCGAGTGAACCAGCGCTCGTGTTTCAGGTGACAAGATGGCGGCCACGCTGAGTCGCAACACGAGCGGCGCGCGGCGCGGCGCGGCGGGCCCGGCGCTGCTGGCGAGCGTGCTGCTAGCCGCCGCCGGCCGGGCCCGCATGACCGTCGTCCACGCGCAGCACTCTTAGTCTAATTCAATATATTGATACTTTGTAAATATAGAACACCTGTATTTGTACACAGGCCTTGTAAGTTGTAAGACAACCGAAACGAATAATATTTACTACTTGTACTGTATCAGTTTCACAAACTGTTTGGTGTGGCCCGGTTTGGCCCGGCCGCCGGAGCCCGTGCAGTGGCCAGTAGTAATGTTATTCAGCAGGGTTTTGTCAGTTGTAAGAGTCGCGGCGCGCTGAGCCTTCGCGCGTCGTTGACTTGGGAACTAATCGTTGCTCACGACGCCGGCGCCGTCGGCAGTCATACTCTTATAGTGTAAATAGTCTATTACATCACCCAGTGTCGCTCTGACATTTGTTTGTACAATAGGCAGATTGCAGCTGGCAGTCGCCAGAGGTGGCGCTCCTTTAATGTTAGCCCGAGTGGAGGGCATCGACATCTGCCTGCACATGTGGCTACAACACCCGAGCCGCGCTGCCTGGCCGCACCGGCGTCGACGGGAGGATGCCTCACCGGTCACCACCGATGTCGGTCGGCGTCAGTGCCGTTTATTACATATGCTACGCTGCTGCGGTAGCTGTCTTTACTGACATCCAAGTCCCAAGGATCCAAGAGGCCCGAGCCGCCGCCCTACTGACACAGTTTTCGGGGGCTTGTGAATGTATTGCCGGTCCAACATTTCATTATTAGCAACTGTAAAATATTTACCTTGTTTTATTCATAACTAGCTGACCCGGCGAACTTCGTACCGCCTAACAGTCAATGAATGTCTCGATTACCATTTACTTTCGTGATTAAGTATTGCAATCTAATTCTTGGAATTAACTGACATTGATTCAAATGTAAAATATAGTGTCTGTTCAATCATTATAATTAGTGTAAGGTAGGCACAAACTAATTCCACGTACACAATAGTATACAATGAATTAAGACATCGGGACTCTTGATTTTGTATGAAATTTCTACATTCGCGACACACATCTCCGATGCAACGGTACATACAATCTATGCGGCCTACTAAGCGTTGCCTAACGTTGCGTACGTGGGGCCATTTAGTTACTACCTTTATCATCACTGACACCAATATGTCCTGATTTTAGTTATAGCATAATAAAGTGTAAAGTATATATCCCTACTTGAATTGAAACAACGACATTGTTATTGTACTAGTCTAGTGATCTCCAGTCAAAGGTGTTGCCAGAACCACATCTCCGCGTGGTCGGGCTCTCCCGTATTTGACATACTGCTCGTGACGCGACCTTAAGAGGGGACTATGATGCGGCGAGGCGGCGGAACTTAACATTCGACATCATTTCTCATGACTTCCATTATAATTACGAAATAAAAGAAATCAATTAAGATATGAAAGACTTAGCTTTGAGTTTTATTTCACCTTCGTTTTAGTAAATGTTGGATACGACGTTGCACGCATAGCGCAGAGTAGAGAGTAGATAGATTTGACATTTATTTGGTGAAGTTGATAATGCAATTCATAACAGCAGGCATTATACCCTACAGAGTCCAACAACTATGGAAAAGGATTAGGATGTTTCGGTCAGGAGTCATGGTCCTCACACCTTCTACCTAGCCTATTCTAATAGTAGTGTAGGTGCGAGTACAAGCAAAATGTTGTGCGAGGCACAGGAGGTGGCGGTTTGGTTAAAGATGGCCAGATGGTCACCCTCCATGGTCAAACTAAAAGAAAGAAGACTACTACAAATCTTACATAATAATTTGATCTATTTATTTAACATTAACAATAATTATTGCTATTTTATTGTGTATTTATTTTAGTGGCTTGTTCAATTATTTTTATAATTGTTGGATAGTTATAAAATATTCTTTATTTAATTATAGATTAACATACTATTTTACAAATATATACAACTTAATTCTAATACAAAATAAAAACAATATATACAAAAATAAAAAGTTAAAAAGCATCAAAGAATTCATCCCCATCGATGTCAACCGGTAACGTGCCCAAAAGACTGGCAGCATTGCCACGTTGAATGGCAATGCTAATTCTTTGGCCAGTTTATAAATGCAAAGTAAAATTACACTAAGTGCTATTACGCACTGTCGACTGGTTGCCGGCGACTCGGTCGACGGCGACTGTGACTCACTGTACTTTAAATAGGTGTTTACGCACTTGGTCGCCAGTCACCCACCTATATTTTGGTCGCCGAGGGACCGAGTCGCCGGCGACCAGTCGACAGTGCGTAATGAATCTAAGACAAAGAGCGATACGTCTAGGGATGCGTCTCGGTCAGGGCCATCGATTGGTGTAACTCACAGGTCCTCCTTAATCATTTTTAGTTATCGTACACACACACACACACACACAATCTCAATATGGGACAGGTGGAAATCGGTGCCAAATCGCAACATTCAAAAACTAATTCAGACAAACAAATCGAGTCGGTGCATAAATGACAGAGTTCTGAGGTAACAAACATAAAAATAAATACAGTCGAATTGGGAATCTCGTCCTTTTTGAAGTCCGTTGAAAATCACTTCTACACGTTATATTATTTTATAAAACTAGATGGCGCCGTCGTTATGCTACTGAGAAGACGTACTGAAATAAATTCCAGGATCAAGTTCCCTTTTGAAATCGTGTGAGAGAGTGAGAACGATGTAGGTGGTCTGATATATTGATGCATTTTAAAGAAAGAGCCACAATTATTAACATTAAGCCATGTTAAACGATTGGAACTTAATTACGAGCACTAGTATATTCATCATTTACCGAGATTATTAAACACTTTAACAGTGTATGGTGAATGTTAAAATTTAAAGGTATTTGCAGAATTATTTTCTAATTATCTATTTATACAAAGTGATTTTGTGAAGAAATAAGTCTGTTCTATTTGCTATTTTAAAGTATATTGAAAAATATTTCAAAATACTGAACCTACGTACTTACTATTTTTCTAAAATCTAAACCTGTCTAAAAATATATGTAGTCACAACACCATTACCATGTCATAAATGCCTTATATTCTAATCTATTGACTCATTATCCCAAACTACCCAAGGACTCAAATAAACTAAATCTAGTTTGAACACATCTACAGTATACGTAGGAAATCTGTTGCCCAAATTTATAGAATTTTAAAGAATAAAATACACAAAATTATAACTCGTCGTAACTTACAGAAATCCAACATCGATTCTATCACCGCATGACACATCACTAGCAAACTTGTTTACAAACAATGTATAAGTTCGATATAGAAAATAAGGTATTTTTATAGTTTAAACGACTAACAGATTTATTGTTTAGTCTACAATTATCATTTTGTATTAAAATTTATCACAAAAACCTCACAATATTTAACAATAACAGAGAAATACGGTTACTAACCTATAAAAAGTCAATGTAGGTTGATTTTGGCTTTTCCTTGCTCTAAATTGTTTTATACAGCACGAGGGCTGAATAATTGTTAGGTATCTGGAAAAACCTTGAATACAATAAAAACTAAAACAAACGCGTACTATTCACAAATACAATATAAACATCACAAGCTAAACACCAACTGACAGCAGATCTACTACAGATCTCGTACTAAACATGGGGCAGTACCTATTCAGTAGCCACGCAAACTGAAATGATTGACGTCACAGAAGAATGTTGCCAAGATTCGAAGAGTCAAACTATTATTTATCTCTTTCAACTTATGCAGTAATGGCCTAGTTAAACAGAGACAACATGCTATTTAATGTTTATATGTCGATTTGGTGCATATGAGTATAAGGTATTTTTTCTATAGAAGAATAGGGCCCCTCCATGTGTGTTTATCTCAATGTGGAGGCATGCCTACTTCAGTCAATTATAGGCTACACTCATGGTGCAGTCTGTTGCATTGCAGGTCCGAGTCTCTTATTGCTGTTATAGTGTTATGGTTCTAAAGCAAATCAGAAAGAGAGAAAAGTATTGTTTATACTTTCTTCTCTGTCGAATTGTTAGGCAATGTTGCCATATACATAGCATTTTTCCCACTTATATGTTTTTGAGACAACATTGAAAACTTTTTTTTTTTTTTTTTTTTTAAACAAATTATCACATTCGATATATTCATTATAATCAATACGGTCAATTTATGATTTCTTATGATAAAAATAATTGTATATAAATTAAAATACAGATTTAAACAGTTTTAGTACGGGTACAAGGTTTTATAAATCTGGCAACTCTGCAGTCGGCTACATGTCATTTACGCGCGCGATTGCCTTACTATTGCAAACAATGTTATTAATTTCTTTAATTGTGATTTTATAGAAATTGTTACTTATTATATATGTAATAATTGCGTTGTAAGAATATCGATAAAATACAGTGTTTAGTTTGTGGTGAAAATGCAAAATGTTGCATAAATTATATGCAGACTTAAAGTTTTCGTTTGTTGACAAAACAATTATATGTTTGTAGTGGTAAATAAAAGTTCAAAGTGACGAAAAATTTGCCTAGAAATGTCAATAGGAGATTCGTGGAGTTGAAAGTATGTGAGTAAGTAATTCATTTATATGTTTTTCGATAAATAGGTACTAAGTAGTTTTGTTTTAATAAACAACGACTTCACGAGCATACATATTTATATACCTATATCATTACGAGCGAATTGTATTATTATCAGTCCCATAGTTTGTTATTATCAGTATAGATAGATAGATAGATAGATAGATAGATAGATAGATAGATAGATAGATAGATAGATAGATAGATAGATAGATAGATAGATAGATAGATAGATAGATAGATAGATAGATAGATAGATAGATAGATAGATAGATAGATAGATAGATAGATAGATAGATAGATAGATAGATAGATAGATAGATAGATAGATAGATAGATAGATAGATAGATAGATAGATAGATAGATAGATAGATAGATAGATAGATAGATAGATAGATAGATAGATAGATAGATAGATAGATAGATAGATAGATAGATAGATAGATAGATAGATAGATAGATAGATAGATAGATAGATAGATAGATAGATAGATAGATAGATAGATAGATAGATAGATAGATAGATAGATAGATAGATAGATAGATAGATAGATAGATAGATAGATAGATAGATAGATAGATAGATAGATAGATAGATAGATAGATAGATAGATAGATAGATAGATAGATAGATAGATAGATAGATAGATAGATAGATAGATAGATAGATAGATAGATAGATAGATAGATAGATAGATAGATAGATAGATAGATAGATAGATAGATAGATAGATAGATAGATAGATAGATAGATAGATAGATAGATAGATAGATAGATAGATAGATAGATAGATAGATAGATAGATAGATAGATAGATAGATAGATAGATAGATAGATAGATAGATAGATAGATAGATAGATAGATAGATAGATAGATAGATAGATAGATAGATAGATAGATAGATAGATAGATAGATAGATAGATAGATAGATAGATAGATAGATAGATAGATAGATAGATAGATAGATAGATAGATAGATAGATAGATAGATAGATAGATAGATAGATAGATAGATAGATAGATAGATAGATAGATAGATAGATAGATAGATAGATAGATAGATAGATAGATAGATAGATAGATAGATAGATAGATAGATAGATAGATAGATAGATAGATAGATAGATAGATAGATAGATAGATAGATAGATAGATAGATAGATAGATAGATAGATAGATAGATAGATAGATAGATAGATAGATAGATAGATAGATAGATAGATAGATAGATAGATAGATAGATAGATAGATAGATAGATAGATAGATAGATAGATAGATAGATAGATAGATAGATAGATAGATAGATAGATAGATAGATAGATAGATAGATAGATAGATAGATAGATAGATAGATAGATAGATAGATAGATAGATAGATAGATAGATAGATAGATAGATAGATAGATAGATAGATAGATAGATAGATAGATAGATAGATAGATAGATAGATAGATAGATAGATAGATAGATAGATAGATAGATAGATAGATAGATAGATAGATAGATAGATAGATAGATAGATAGATAGATAGATAGATAGATAGATAGATAGATAGATAGATAGATAGATAGATAGATAGATAGATAGATAGATAGATAGATAGATAGATAGATAGATAGATAGATAGATAGATAGATAGATAGATAGATAGATAGATAGATAGATAGATAGATAGATAGATAGATAGATAGATAGATAGATAGATAGATAGATAGATAGATAGATAGATAGATAGATAGATAGATAGATAGATAGATAGATAGATAGATAGATAGATAGATAGATAGATAGATAGATAGATAGATAGATAGATAGATAGATAGATAGATAGATAGATAGATAGATAGATAGATAGATAGATAGATAGATAGATAGATAGATAGATAGATAGATAGATAGATAGATAGATAGATAGATAGATAGATAGATAGATAGATAGATAGATAGATAGATAGATAGATAGATAGATAGATAGATAGATAGATAGATAGATAGATAGATAGATAGATAGATAGATAGATAGATAGATAGATAGATAGATAGATAGATAGATAGATAGATAGATAGATAGATAGATAGATAGATAGATAGATAGATAGATAGATAGATAGATAGATAGATAGATAGATAGATAGATAGATAGATAGATAGATAGATAGATAGATAGATAGATAGATAGATAGATAGATAGATAGATAGATAGATAGATAGATAGATAGATAGATAGATAGATAGATAGATAGATAGATAGATAGATAGATAGATAGATAGATAGATAGATAGATAGATAGATAGATAGATAGATAGATAGATAGATAGATAGATAGATAGATAGATAGATAGATAGATAGATAGATAGATAGATAGATAGATAGATAGATAGATAGATAGATAGATAGATAGATAGATAGATAGATAGATAGATAGATAGATAGATAGATAGATAGATAGATAGATAGATAGATAGATAGATAGATAGATAGATAGATAGGTTTTTTTTTTTTTTTTTTTTTTTTTTTTAGTGTTTGTCTTTGTTCCCCTAACGAGGTCAGGGCCTTTAGTATGCTGGGTTTAATTTCTTCCAGTTCTTAATTTGGGTTTTGTGGAGATTAAGGGTTTCTTGCATTCCTGTTGTACTTTTTTAATATTTTTTCTTCAGTTTGATGATGGTGCTTCTTTCTTCCTTTTAAAATATATTTTCCCATCTTTTGCCTGCTTCTTCTTTCCTCCTGTATATGACCGTCACTGTATACTCATTATACAGTGGTGTCATATTTTGCCTTTTCGTTCTTGTTTCCAATTTTGATTTTTTATTCTTCTAAAGTTTCCTTCATTTGTCTTCTCTTTTCTTTTCAGCTGTGGCGTTTCTTGCAGTGGGTAAGTATATTTCAATTTGTCTTTTGTATTTATGTATTTAGTTTCTGTTTCAGGTGCTGTGATCGTGTTCTTAATGTGTCTTTGTCCATTTTGCTGTTTTCTTCCCATCAGTTCCTCAAACCACAACGACGAGTTATGTTTTTTAATACTATTTTCATTTATGACGTTTTTGAGTTTATTTGATTTGAACTTTTGTTTGTCTATTTTGTATTCTGCTATTAATTTTATTTTTATGTTTCTAATTTTTGAGATTTTTGTGTTATTAACAATTTGGGGTTGTTTCGCATGAAGCAACTTCAAATTTATTTCTCGTGGTTGTTGACTGTCTAATTTCTTGTTTTTATATTTGTTTTGTTTTGTTTCAGGTTCGTCGCTGCAGGAGGTTCGCTGTGAGACAACGTTAGCAATATTGAATGCTAGCGCGGGCGAGCGCGTCCCATTTCTTCTTGACTGGGCAGTCTATGCTGAAGGCGTTGTGCTTGCAGTCTGCTAATTTGGCCTCTGTGCAATTCTTGCATATCGGCGCTTCGCCCGCTGCTAACTTTGGGCACTCGGTCCTAAGGTGCGGGTCACAACAATGACTGCATAGATCGTCAGATTCTATGCAGTGCTTTTTGCTGTGCCCGTACCCCAGGCACCGAGTGCACTGTATCAATGGCGTCTGGTCGAAGACGTGGACATTTTGAAGATCGATCTTCAGCTTTTGCGCTTCGGTCGCTCTCTTCCAGATAATGGGGGAGACGCTGAGAACCACGTGATTTGTGTGGGGGTTTCTCGCCTTTTTCCTGAACTTAATGTTCATTCTGTCTTCCTCGCTGTCGAGGCTGTCAAAGATCCCCCGGTTCTGATTTCTGAGGGCTTTTAGGAGATCATCCTCGCTGTGGATTAACAGCACATCCCTCAGAATCAGAAGCGGGTCCTTGTTTTTGACCTCCTCGACAACGAGGTTTTGCCCGGCAGCTTCCAATCTGTTCTTGACCTTATTTCTTTCCTCCTTACTTCTACACCCCATTATGATTTTCCTGTCCTTTGCTTTCCTTACTCTCTCCACTTGTACCCATCCTTCCTTTGCATCTATGGCCTTCCTCACTTTCTCTAAAATATCCTCTCCCGTTTCCATATCGTCCGTGGATGTGACAACCACGGAGTGCAGAGTTGGTCGGTTTAAATCCGGCCTAGTCTGTGGCTCCGTAGTTAGCACACTCGCGTACGTAGCCTTCTCGAGTACTTCTTTGTGACTGTCTACTATTATTTTCCTCAGTTCCTCTACTTTCCTTCCATTTTCCACTAATATTGTTCTGTTTTCTTCCAGCTTTTCGAGGATAAGGCTCTCTTCTCTTCCTTTCTTCTTTACTTCTTCTTCTTCCAGTCGTACTATCTGTTTTTCCCTTTCTGGCCCTTTCCCCACTTCTCCTTTTCCCTTTCGTATCTTGTTGGTTTCGGCTTCAGCCTCCTTCACGAGTTCGTACAGCCGGTCGATCGCTTTTGTGATGCCCTCTTTTAGGTCAGTCTTGAGGTTTCTTGAGGTGGAGAGGCACAGTTTCGCCCTGTTTAGGCATGCTCTGGCCTCCTCCACCCTACTGACACGGGTGTTAGTTGGTGGTACTTCAACTGCTTCGACTGAAACTCTGCGAGCTGGTGCTGCTTTTCCCTCCTGGGAGGGCGCGGGTTTCAGTCTCGGCTTTTGAGGGGCCGCCGGAGCTGTTGCTGCAGAAGAAGGAGGGGAAGATTCTGTGGGTGTCACCCTACCGGCAGACTCCCACTCTCCGATGCTGCGTCGCACCTTCGATGGTTTAGGCGGGCTTGGCTTGTGTGTCGGAGAGTGCGACTCCGCGTCCGAGGCTTTCTTCGCTGGTGTTCTGAAGCCGAACATTATTTCTGCCTATACCCAACCTTGTGTAAAATTTGCCGAATCAAATTAAAATACAAAACACTGACGTCGGTATCTTCGGTGTAAAAAGCCGAGATGTCAATAAAATTGTCGGTATCTTCGGTGTAAAAAGCCGAGATGTCAATAAATTTGTATAACACGTATGAGTGTTTGCTCCGGTGTAAAGGCCGGAGTGTCAATAAAAGTCCAGTGTTTTGCAGAAGTCTCCGGTGTAAAGGCCGGAGTGTCAATAGACTTAGAGTAGATGATTAAGTTTTAAAAATAAAGTTTGTGATTGTTTCAGTCCGTCAAAGTTTGTATATAAAAAGTGTGTATATAAGTCCTTTAGTGTCTGTATATTGTTAGATAGATAGGTTAGGTTAGGTTAGGTTAGGTTAGGTTAGGTTAGGTTAGGTTAGGTTAGGTTAGGTTAGCGCCATCACGGAGTTTTGTGAGGAGGTGATGGCGCTCAAAGAGGCAGCGGAGAGAGAGCGGGAGATTGAGCCCGCTGTCCCGATCCGTGCCAGGAGAGTCAGGCGAAGGAGGGCAGACAACGCCCTCCTCCAACCGCCGTAGTATGGCCGAAAGGCCTCGGGGCCCCACACAATGGGCCCAAGGGCGCGCGCTACCCCAAGCGCTGCGCATAAGGGATGACGGTGAGGAGTTGGACTAGCTGACTCCTCGCCGTGCGAAGGCCTGCGGAGACTGGGTTGGGAGACCCACCTCCGCATTGCACTGGCCTTCGCCGAAGACCTGCTGCCCCCCTAATCCCCGGGGGGGCACTTACAGCGAAGGCCGCCCTTTTCAGGGCGGCAGCGCCGGCGGGGTTGGCGGTAGAGTGCGAACAGCGATCCCGCCTCCCCGCCATCATAGGCGCCAGCAGGCATGTGTGGTTTTTAGTGGGTATACCCTCATGGACTGGCCTTTTCGGTTCATGGGGGGGAGTCCCACATAACCCCGTCGTCTCCCAACGACGGGGTATGCGTAACGCATTTTCCGCACGTTAAAAAAAAAAAAAAAAAAAAAAAAAAAAAAAAAAAAAAAAAAAAAAGGTTAGGTTAGGTTAGGTTAGGTTAGGTTAGGTTAGGTTAGGTTAGGTTAGGTTAGGTTAGGTTCCCGGCAGCTTCGGCTGGTCGAGTTTCTGGTCTCGGACCGGGCGCGTCCCCAGGTGGCGGATAGGGGAATGCCGTGCAGATATGTGCGGTACCGGTTTTACCGGCGCGGACCAAAACCAGACACGTGGGATCGCTCCTCTCGCGAGGCGCGATCGGTGCGGCGGGTTCCGGTCAGTCACGCGTAGACTGGCCGAACGGCGACTTCGGTCACCGTCGGACAAACCGTAAACCTCACTGAGAGGAACGGGGGCTCGCATCGGCTTGCCGGGACGAGCTACGAGGAAAGCACCTCTATAAAAAACTAGACGTAGGCGTCTACGGACGCGGAGTCGACGGGTCTGGTGGCCGCGTGTGCGGCCGGCGGACTGGCAGCAATGCCAACGTCGTGTATATCGTAAACCTGCTCAAGTCTCTTGGGCAGGAACGAGGGTCTTGGCTTAATTGCCCGGGCTGCGAGGAGTAAACCTCTATAAAAAATCCCCGAATCCTAAGTTTTTGTGCGCGGCGATGGGACGGATGGCTGATGGGATCTTCAGTTTCAAGCGCACACACTCCAGAGAACCGGCGGACTCTCTGGCAGTATTACGCTTACCCAGGTACAGGGGGCACTGCCTGGGTGGACCGTTTATTTCCCCCATACTCGTGGGAACTTTATGGAGAATTTTATCATAAACCCAAAAACCCAAAACGTAGAGGAGGGTGCGGAGTCTGACTCCGCATCGAGCTTTTTAAGCTTGGAGGATGTGGTGGTTCGCAACGAATCCGGAAATTTTTACCGGACAGGAAAGCGGACACTACGAGATAGGGAGTCGGCATCGTCTGGTGACGACTCCAGGCTAGCGCCCAGAACGACGCGTTCAGGGCGCAGTACCCCAAAGCGGGGACGAGGGCGGCCCCCAACGACCGGCGAATATGTTGGCCTGGGGAAAGCCCAAGCGGCACTTAATGCCGAGAAGGAGAAGGCGCTGAGGTTGGAGGCTGAGGATGACGTCATTCAGGCCACCAAACGTGTCCAAACCTCACGGGCACACGTCAAGGCGCTGGTTGATGGCAAAGGCAAACTTTGCGAAAAGTCTGTGTCGGCCATCAACAAATCTGCGCAGGAGGGCATTGACGCCATCCTCAAGGTTGCGAGCAAGTCGCGCAACCTCAAGGGCCCCTTCCAAGGTGCCCTAAACCAAGCGGCGGCCCTCATGAAAGAGGTTGTGGAGACGCTGAGTTCTCGCTCCGTCTCCGAAGAGACGACTCTGCTGCAGGCGGAGTGTGCAAGGCTGCAGATAGATAACGCTCGCATGCAGCGCGAGATGGAGGAACTCCGCAAGGAGTTTAGGGAGCTGCGTCAAGAGGCAACGCTGCAGAGGGCGGCTCCAGTCGCTCCTGCCTCGAATGCGCAACCTGTCGACCCACCCGTTGACGGCGACGAGTTGGAGCGGAGGATCATGGTTCGACTTGGAACCATGATCGACGCCAAATTTGACGCTCTCAACGACAGGTTGCTGCCGGAAGTGCGGCTGCGGCCGCCGTTGGCTGCCGATGCCAAAAGGGCGGCACAGGCACCAACGCTGTCGACGGGGGTGTCAAAACCGCCGGCGAAATCGGCACAACAGTCGGCCAAGTCTGCTGAGAAGCAGCCCCCGACTACGACCCCAGTCCAGGGGAAGAAGAAGGGGAAGAAGGGACAGAAGGGTGTGGGCTCCTCAAAAGAGCCCATTCATGCCGCACCCTCCGCCCAGTCGAGCGCTGAGGCCAGCACATCTGCGGCCTCACAGCCCACTGTGGGTACCAACGCCGATGGAGGTTGGATCACAGTGGGCAAAAAGGGCAAGCAGGCCCGTAAGCCCAAGGGGTCCGGCAAGCAAAAGTCGGGCCCTAAAAAGGGCAAGAAGAAGGGCGAGACGGACTTGCGCCCTCCCCGCTGCTCGGCTGTAGTCATTCAACTGCAGCCTGGGGCGGCGGAACGGGGCTTGTCCTATGCCGCGGTCCTCACTGAGGCCGTGGAGAAGGTCCCGTTAGAGGATCTGGGCCTCGCCGGCTTGCGGTATAAGACTGCAAAGTCGGGGGCCCGGATCTTCGAGTTGCCAGGCACCACAAGCGGCGATAAGGCCGATGCCCTGGCAAACCGAATTCGGGCGGCCTTCAACCAGGCGGACGTGAGCGTTCACAGGCCCGTGAAATGCGCAGAGCTGCGCATTAAGGGCCTGGACGACTCCGTCACGACGGAGAAGGTGGTCGCAGTCGTTGCGCGCGAGGGTGGCTGTGCGCCCGAAGCTATCAGGGCATCGGACGTGCGCCGCAGTAACGCAGGGGTTGGCTCCGTTTTGCTGAGCTGCCCCATCGCCGTCGCAAGCAAGGTGTCGCGCAAGAAACGCCTCACAATCGGGTGGGTCTCTGCTCAGGTTAAACTGTTGCAAGCCCGCCCGAAACGGTGCTACCGGTGCCATCTAATGGGGCACAACAGGCGAGACTGCACCGAAGAAGTGGACCGCAGCAGTCAATGCTTTAAATGCGGGCAGTCTGGACACGAGCTTCAAGCGTGCACCGCAGAGAAGCACTGTCCAGCATGTTCTGCTGCGGGGCGTCCCGCCGGCCACGAAATCGGCACGAAGGCTTGCAAACCCGCAAAGGCTTCCAAGCCTACAACGAAAGGGGGGAAGAATGCTGCGGCTCCGCGGCTGACCCCTGCTCCAGCTGCTGCAGTAGCCGGGGATGAGGTGGTAGCCATGATCACCAGTTAATGGCCCACCGATTCCTGCAGGCAAATTTGAACCACTGCGCCCGAGCTCAAGACCTTCTGGTTCAGAGCATGGCGCAGTGGTCTATCGATGTTGCGGCGGTCGCGGAGCCGTATTTCGTTCCCCCCAGGGACAACTGGGTGGGTGATGGAGCAAGCCTAGTCGCCCTGGTCTCGCGGGCTCCTCTTCGGGTGGTCGCTAGGCGTCCGGGCTGCGTCGCAGTGTTGGCAGAGAACACCCTCGTTCTGGGGGTGTACTTTTCGCCTAACAGGGTCTTCGCCGAATTCGAGGCGTTTCTCGATGATGTGGGGGCCCTGATTGGGCGGAATCGCCCCCTTCCGGCGATCGTTCTCGGGGATCTCAACGCCAAATCAACGGCTTGGGGTTCCCCTGCCACCGATGCGCGAGGCGCACTCGTTGAGGAGTGGCTAGTGGCGGTGGGACTGTGCGTCCTCAACCGGGGGTCGGTGCACACCTGCGTGCGGCAGCTGGGCGGGTCCATTGTGGACGTCTCCTTCGCAAGTCCAGTTGTCGCGGGCAGGGTCACCGGCTGGAGAGTGTTAGAGGGGGTGGAGACATTATCGGATCACCGCTATATCCGGTTCGACGTCTCCGCCCCTTCAACGTCGTCGTCGTCGTCGTCATCATCGTCGCGTCCGATGTTTCCGCGATGGGTGCTCCAGAAGCTGGACAAGGATGTGCTGCAAGAGGCAGCCATCGTTCAGGCCTGGGTCGGCACGTCAGTGGCGTCCGTGGGGGTAGACGAGGAGGCGGCTTGGTTCCGGAGCGCAATGTCAAACATCTGTGACAGCGCAATGCCCCGGGCCAAGTCGCGGCCCTCACGACGTCAAGTCTATTGGTGGTCAGCTGAGCTGTCGGAGCTGCGCGTGGCGTGCGCCGAACACAGGCGTGCGTACACGCGCCAGCGCAGAAGGCGCAATGTCGACCGCGCTCTGGAAGCCCGGCTCTACGCCGCCTACCGAGGGGCCACAATGGCCCTTCAACAGGCGATCTGCCGGGCCAAGGACGCGGCCCGCGAAGAACAGCTGGCCACCCTCAATGCAGACCCGTGGGGGCGCCCGTACCAATGGGTACGCGGCAAGCTCCGCCCTTGGGCGCCCCCACTGACCCAGACCCTGGATACCCAGTTTCTGGACACCGTGACGACGACCCTCTTCCCGACGAGGACGCACCACACTCCCCCGCCAATGCATAATCCGCGGGCGACCGGGAGTGATGACGGGACCGTGCCTGCAATCACATCTGCAGAGCTAGGGGCGGCGGAGCTTCGGCTTAAAGCCAAGAATACCGCCCCCGGTCCCGACGGAGTGCCCGGCCGCGCATTGGCCCTGGCACTCAAGGCCCTAGGGCCCCGACTACAAGGGTTACTCGACGCCTGCCTGCAGCGTGGAGAGTTCCCACAACAGTGGAAGGCAGGCAGGCTCGTCCTGCTCCGGAAGGAGGGGCGCCCCGTGGACGCTCCATCCGCTTACCGGCCAATAGTGTTGCTTGACGAGGTGGGAAAGTTCTTCGAGCGAATTATCGCCGCTCGCCTCGTCAAGCACCTTACAAGGGTAGGGCCCGATCTGTCCGACAACCAGTTCGGATTCCGGGGGGGTCGCTCGACCGTTGACGCGATCCTGCGCGTCAAGGCCCTCTCGGACCAGACAGTATCGGGCGGCGGGGTGTTGTTGGCGGTGTCTCTAGACATCGCCAATGCCTTCAACACCCTGCCATGGAGTTGCATTGCGGCGGCGCTCCAATTTCACGGAGTGCCTGCATACCTGCAGCGTGTAGTCGGGGCCTATTTGGCCAACCGGGCCGTGGTCTACGAAGGCCGTGGCGGACTGGTCACCAAGGAGGTGACTTGCGGTGTTCCTCAGGGGTCGGTCCTCGGACCTCTCCTGTGGAACATCGGCTACGATTGGGCCTTGCGGGGCGCCACTCTCCCGGGCGTCAGCGTCGTTTGTTACGCTGACGACACACTCGTGTTGGCCCGGGGGAAAACACATCGCGAGGCGTCCCTGCTCGCCACGGCCGGAGTGGCCCACATGGTCGGGCGCATCCGCGCTCTAGGTTTGGAGGTGGCGCTATCCAAATCCGAGGCCCTCTTCTTTCACGGGCCCCGGAAAGCGCCACCTGCTGGGTCCCACATCGTCGTAGGGGGGGTCACCATCAATGTAGGGTCCACCATGCGCTATCTCGGGCTGGTGCTCGATGGCAGGTGGACCTTCGACCCCCACTTTGACCGATTGGGGCCCAGAGTCTGTGCAGCTGCGGCTGCTTTGGGGCGGCTCCTCCCGAACTTGGGAGGACCGAAAGTGAGTGTCCGGCGCCTCTTCATGGGGGTTGCCCGCTCGATGGCGCTGTATGGGGCGCCAGTCTGGGCAAATTGTGTAACGCCGCGCAGCGCCGCTTCCTTGCGGCGGCCGCAGCGTGCAATTGCCATCCGGGTCGTCCGCGGTTATCGCACCATTTCGCACGAGGCAGCATGTGTGCTGGCCTCTGCGATGCCGTGGGACCTGGACGCAAGAGCTCTTGCGGCCGCCTACAACTGGCGCAAGGAGCTGGCTAGCCGCGGCGAAAGGCCCCCGCCTCGAGCCGTCGAGCGGCACATGGAGGAGCTCCGCGGAGCCCTCGTATTGGAGTGGGCGGACAGGCTTTCCCGGCCTACAGCCGGTCTTCGTACTGTCGAAGCCGTCCGCCCTCACCTCGTGGAGTGGCTGAGGAGGCGCCACGGGGCACTCACATTTCGAGTGACGCAGGTGCTGTCGGGGCACGGCTGCTTCGGCAGTTACCTGTGTCGGATGGGCAGGGAGCCGTCCAGGGCCTGCCATCATTGTTCGTGCGGCGAGGACACGGCGCAGCACACGCTCGAGCATTGTCCGGCTTGGGCTGTGCAGCGCCGAACACTCGCCGCAGTCGTTGGAGTGGACCTCTCGCTTCCAGCTGTCGTGGAAGAGATGGTAGGGAGCGAGAGGTCCTGGAGCGCCATCACGGAGTTCTGTGAGGAGGTGATGGCGCTCAAAGAGGCAGCCGAACGAGAGCGGGAACTTGATTCCCCTCTCCCAATTCGTGCCAGAAGGGCTAGGCGGAGGAGGGCAGACAACGCCCTCTTCCAACCGCCCTAGTGTGGCTGCATAGCCGGGGCCCTACTCCTTGGGCCCAAGGGCGCGCGCGACATCACGCGCTGCGCGACAAGCGAAGACAGCGGGGAGTTGGATTAGCCAACTCTTCGCTGTGCGAAGGCCAGCGGAGACTGGGTTGGGAGACCCATCTCCGCATTGCACTGGCCTTCGCCGAAGTCCTGCTGCCCCCTCCATCCGCTGGGGGGCGCAAATAGTCGAAGGTCCGCCCTTTTCAGGGCGGACAGCGCCGGCGGGGTTGGCGGTAGAGTGCTTATAGCGATCCCGCCTCCCCGCCATCATAGGCGCCAGCAGGCATGTGTGGTTTTTAGTGGGTATACCCTCATGGACTGGCCTTTTCGGTTCATGGGGGGGAGTCCCACATAACCCCGTCGTCTCCCAACGACGGGGTATGCGTAACGCATTTTCCGCACGTTAAAAAAAAAAAAAAAAAAAAAAGGTTAGGTTAGGTTAGGTTAGGTTAGGTTAGGTTAGGTTAGGTTAGGTTAGGTTAGGTTAGGTTAGGTTAGGTTAGGTTAGGTTAGGTTAGGTTAGCCGGATCCATGCCGTGGGACCTGGAGGCCAGAGCCCTTGCGGACGCCTATTACTGGCGCAAGGAGCAGGCGAGTCGCGGCGATGGGCCTCCGCCCAGAGCCGTTGTACGGCACCTCAGGGAGCTCCGTAGAGCCCTCGAGCTGGAGTGGGCGGCCAGGTTGGCCCGCCCGACGGCGGGACATCGTACGATCCAGGCCGTCCGCTCCCAGATTCTGAGGTGGTTGGGCAGGCGTCACGGGACACTCACGTTTCGGCTGACGCAGGTACTGTCGGGGCATGGCTGCTTCGGCAGTTACCTGTGTCGAGTGGCTGGCAGGGAGGAGTCTACCTCCTGCCACCACTGTGGGGGCAACGAGGACACGGCGCAGCACACGCTCGAGCATTGTCCTGCTTGGGCTGTGCAGCGCCGGACACTCGTTGCGGAAGTGGGGTCGGACCTCTCGCTCCCAGTTATCATCGAAGAGATGGTAGGGAGTGAGGGGTCCTGGAGCGCCATCGCAGACTTCTGCGAAGAAGTGATGGCGCTCAAAGAGGCCGCGGAAAGGGAGCGGGAACTCAACTCCGTGCTCCCGATCCGCGCCCGAAGACCCCGGCGGCGGGGGAGGGCCGATAACGCCCTCTACCAGCCGCCATAAGACCCGGTCTCAGGGCGGCAGTCAGGGCAGAACTGCCGCCCGCCCAACAGAGGCCCGGGTCGTGTGTGCGCACTACTACGCGCACACTGAAGAGGTGCAGGGGACATCCACAGTCCCCTGCCACAGGAGGCCTGCGGAGCTTGGGTTGGGAGACCCAACTCCGCACTCAAAAGGCCTCCGCTGAAGTCCTGCAGCCCCCTCCTATACAAGGGGGCACCAAGGAGTGTCCGCCCCTCTTTACAGGGCGGACAGCGCTGGCGGGGTTGGCGGTAGAATGCTGCAGCGATCCCGCCTCCCCGCCATCCAAAGCGCAGAGCAGGCAGGTGAGGTTTTAGTGGGTAGGCCCCTGGATCTTATTGGGTTCGGGGGAGAGTCCCACATATCCCCGTCGCCTCCCAGCGGCGGGGAATGCGTAACGCATTTCCTCACGTTAAAAAAAAAAAAAAAAAAAAAAAAAAAAAAAGGTTAGGTTAGGTTGCCCCGGGCCAAGTCGCGGCCCTCACGACGTCAAGTCTATTGGTGGTCAGCTGAGCTGTCGGAGCTGCGCGTGGCGTGCGCCGAACACAGGCGTGCGTACACGCGCCAGCGCAGAAGGCGCAATGTCGACCGCGCTCTGGAAGCCCGGCTCTACGCCGCCTACCGAGGGGCCACAATGGCCCTTCAACAGGCGATCTGCCGGGCCAAGGACGCGGCCCGCGAAGAACAGCTGGCCACCCTCAATGCAGACCCGTGGGGGCGCCCGTACCAATGGGTACGCGGCAAGCTCCGCCCTTGGGCGCCCCCACTGACCCAGACCCTGGATACCCAGTTTCTGGACACCGTGACGACGACCCTCTTCCCGACGAGGACGCACCACACTCCCCCGCCAATGCATAATCCGCGGGCGACCGGGAGTGATGACGGGACCGTGCCTGCAATCACATCTGCAGAGCTAGGGGCGGCGGAGCTTCGGCTTAAAGCCAAGAATACCGCCCCCGGTCCCGACGGAGTGCCCGGCCGCGCATTGGCCCTGGCACTCAAGGCCCTAGGGCCCCGACTACAAGGGTTACTCGACGCCTGCCTGCAGCGTGGAGAGTTCCCACAACAGTGGAAGGCAGGCAGGCTCGTCCTGCTCCGGAAGGAGGGGCGCCCCGTGGACGCTCCATCCGCTTACCGGCCAATAGTGTTGCTTGACGAGGTGGGAAAGTTCTTCGAGCGAATTATCGCCGCTCGCCTCGTCAAGCACCTTACAAGGGTAGGGCCCGATCTGTCCGACAACCAGTTCGGATTCCGGGGGGGTCGCTCGACCGTTGACGCGATCCTGCGCGTCAAGGCCCTCTCGGACCAGACAGTATCGGGCGGCGGGGTGTTGTTGGCGGTGTCTCTAGACATCGCCAATGCCTTCAACACCCTGCCATGGAGTTGCATTGCGGCGGCGCTCCAATTTCACGGAGTGCCTGCATACCTGCAGCGTGTAGTCGGGGCCTATTTGGCCAACCGGGCCGTGGTCTACGAAGGCCGTGGCGGACTGGTCACCAAGGAGGTGACTTGCGGTGTTCCGCAGGGGTCGGTCCTCGGACCTCTCCTGTGGAACATCGGCTACGATTGGGCCTTGCGGGGCGCCACTCTCCCGGGCGTCAGCGTCGTTTGTTACGCTGACGACACACTCGTGTTGGCCCGGGGGAAAACACATCGCGAGGCGTCCCTGCTCGCCACGGCCGGAGTGGCCCACATGGTCGGGCGCATCCGCGCTCTAGGTTTGGAGGTGGCGCTATCCAAATCCGAGGCCCTCTTCTTTCACGGGCCCCGGAAAGCGCCACCTGCTGGGTCCCACATCGTCGTAGGGGGGGTCACCATCAATGTAGGGTCCACCATGCGCTATCTCGGGCTGGTGCTCGATGGCAGGTGGACCTTCGACCCCCACTTTGACCGATTGGGGCCCAGAGTCTGTGCAGCTGCGGCTGCTTTGGGGCGGCTCCTCCCGAACTTGGGAGGACCGAAAGTGAGTGTCCGGCGCCTCTTCATGGGGGTTGCCCGCTCGATGGCGCTGTATGGGGCGCCAGTCTGGGCAAATTGTGTAACGCCGCGCAGCGCCGCTTCCTTGCGGCGGCCGCAGCGTGCAATTGCCATCCGGGTCGTCCGCGGTTATCGCACCATTTCGCACGAGGCAGCATGTGTGCTGGCCTCTGCGATGCCGTGGGACCTGGACGCAAGAGCTCTTGCGGCCGCCTACAACTGGCGCAAGGAGCTGGCTAGCCGCGGCGAAAGGCCCCCGCCTCGAGCCGTCGAGCGGCACATGGAGGAGCTCCGCGGAGCCCTCGTATTGGAGTGGGCGGACAGGCTTTCCCGGCCTACAGCCGGTCTTCGTACTGTCGAAGCCGTCCGCCCTCACCTCGTGGAGTGGCTGAGGAGGCGCCACGGGGCACTCACATTTCGAGTGACGCAGGTGCTGTCGGGGCACGGCTGCTTCGGCAGCTACCTGTGTCGGATGGGCAGGGAGCCGTCCAGGGCCTGCCATCATTGTTCGTGCGGCGAGGACACGGCGCAGCACACGCTCGAGCATTGTCCGGCTTGGGCTGTGCAGCGCCGAACACTCGCCGCAGTCGTTGGAGTGGACCTCTCACTTCCAGCTGTCGTGGAAGAGATGGTAGGGAGTGAGAGGTCCTGGAGCGCCATCACGGAGTTCTGTGAGGAGGTGATGGCGCTCAAAGAGGCAGCCGAAAGAGAGCGGGAACTTGATTCCCCTCTCCCAATTCGTGCCAGAAGGGCTAGGCGGAGGAGGGCAGACAACGCCCTCTTCCAACCGCCCTAATGTGGCTGCATAGCCGGGGCCCTACTCCTTGGGCCCAAGGGCGCGCGCGACATCACGCGCTGCGCGACAAGCGAAGACAGCGAGGAGTTGGATTAGCTAACTCTTCGCTGTGCGAAGGCCAGCGGAGACTGGGTTGGGAGACCCACCTCCGCATTGCACTGGCCTTCGCCGAAGTCCTGCTGCCCCCTCCATCCGCTGGGGGGCACAAATAGTCGAAGGTCCGCCCTTTTCAGGGCGGACAGCGCCGGCGGGGTTGGCGGTAGAGTGCTTATAGCGATCCCGCCTCCCCGCCATCATAGGCGCCAGCAGGCGTGTGTGGTTTTTAGTGGGTATACCCCTGTGGATCGGCCTTTTCGGTTCATGGGGGGGAGTCCCACATAACCCCGTCGTCTCCCAACGACGGGGTATGCGTAACGCATTTTCCGCACGTTAAAAAAAAAAAAAAAAAAAAAAAAGGTTAGGTTAGGTTAGGTTAGGTTAGGTTAGGTTAGGTTAGGTTAGGTTAGGTTAGGTTAGGTTAGGTTAGGTTAGGTTAGGTTAGGTTAGGTTAGGTTAGGTTAGGTTAGGTTAGGTTAGGTTAGGTTAGGTTAGGTTAGGTTAGGTTAGGTTTTTTTTTTTTTTTTTTTTTTTTTTTTTTTTTGTAAGTTTTCGTTATTTCCTCCGATGTGGTGGTCGGAGACTTTGTGTTGGTTATACTTATTATCATCTATTTCTTGTTTTGTATATTTAATAATATAAGTATTTATTTATTTTTGTTTGTCTTAAAAATAAATATTGTATTTATCTTGTCTTATTCCGTGTTATTGCATCTTTAGCAATTTCTGTGCAATAGTTTAGTAGGTATGGTCTTGTCTTCTTGTTTGACATTATTATATGTATGGTTTCAGTTGTTAATTTCATATCTATTTCTTTTTCTAAGTTGTATCGTTTGGTTGTAAATTTCGGACATTCAATTAGTAGGTGTATTATTGTTTCATCACTTTGTTGATCGCATATACACGACGGATCTTCTTTACATTTAAATCGTGCAAGGTATGCAGAGAATCCGCCGTGTCCTGTCATCACTTGTACGAGTATTGGATTAAGCTTGACTTTTCTTATTAGATTATAGGCTGATGTTGCATTTGGTAAGAATATTTTGGTTGTTGCTGCTGTCTCTCCCTCTTCGTAGCGTTTATTCCATATTTGTAACGAGTGCTGTCGGATTTCGTTCTTTATATGCGAAATGGGACGACTATCGTATGATGCTGATACTCTTGTGTAATGTGCCGCTTCTTTCGCTAGAACGTCAGCGCGTTCGTTTCCAGGGATTCCCGTGTGTGCTTTTACCCAATATAACTTTATATTACGTCCGGTCCTCGTCAGTGCTGAAATATTCGATCTTGTTTTGAAGGCTAGGGGGTGGAAGGTGTCTGGATTTTTGATTATGTCCAGGGCTGATCTGGAGTCGCTCAGCACTCCTATCTCATCCTGCTTGAGTTTATGCGCTAACTCAGTGGCTTGATACAGCGCATACAGTTCTGCTTGAAATACGGTGCAGTGCGACTCCAGTTTCATTTTCTTTGTTCGCTTCTCTATCCCATTTATCATACATGTATATGCAGCTCCTACTTTATCATCTACTTTACTACCGTCCGTATAAATTTGGACGTTTGGAAGGTGCTGTTCTTCGATATTCTCGGGCTGCATATCGCTGAGAATTTCATAGTCGATATCCGGTTCCAAGGCTGGGTGTTGGGCCTGTTTGAAGCAGATTCTGTCCTCTATCTGCCGGATTTCGTCTTCGTGCGTGAGTTCAGGTCTTTTGGCGATATATAGTTTAGCCGCTTCGCGAATTCGTAGATCTAAAGGGATTAGTCCAGTCAGTACTAACGCCGCGTTTAAGGACACTGTTCGGTACGACTTGCATATCTTTTGGGCGAATCCCCTCTGGATTGTATTTAATCGTTTTTGTGTCCAGACTTTTTCGGCTGCGGGTGCCCAAGCGCTTGCGGCATATAGAATTATAGGCTCTATGACTGCGATATATATGGTTCTTACTATTTCAGGGTTTAATCCCCAATCTATTTTGGCAGTTCTGGATACCATCTTAAAAATGTTTGCTGTTTTTCTGCATATGTGGGTTATGTGACTATTGTAGGTTAATTTTGCATCTATTATAAGTCCTAAAATTTTGATCTCATTTACTAATTGAATGGGTTTCCCACCCATGCTAATGTTTGGGGCGTCAAATTTGAGTTTATTTGTTATAAGCATAGCTTGTGTTTTATGGGCAGCGAAATTTAACTTATTTTTGAGGCCCCATTCATGAACATACGTGAGAACTCCCATTGCTTTTGCTTCTATATGTCTAGTTTGCTGGCCGGAGAATAACAAAACAACGTCATCCGCAAACGCTTGACAATATACATCTTGTTGTGTGAGGGTATCTAAAAGTGGGTCGAGAAGTAGGTTCCAAAAAGTTGGACCTCCTATCGAGCCTTGTACGCATCCTTTTGTCGTTGGTTTTCTTATTGATTCACCCGCGTAGTTAACTATAACAGTTCTATCTTCAAAATAATTGTCTATCATGCGACGCAGATTTTTAGGGCAGCCTTTCCGTGCAAGTTGGCATTTGATTGCAGGCCACCACGCATTATCAAATGCTCCTTCAATATCAAGTGAAACGACTATTGTTATTTCTTTATTTTTTAAGTTCTTTCTAATTTGTTGTGTGAGATCGTATAATGCATCCTCGGTGCTGTGCTGTTGGATAAATCCATATTGTTTCGGGTTAGTTTTAGTTTGTGTGTGCCATTTAACTCTTTTGATCATCATTTTTTCTAAAAATTTTCCTAATACTGATAGAAGGCCAATTGGTCGGTAGGATTTGGCTTGTGAGTAGTCGGTTTTACCGGGTTTTCTTAACACCACAATAGAAGCTTCCTTCCAGGGTGATGGGAAACATGCTAGGGCAAGACATCTATTGGCTATTTCCAAAAATAGAGGCAATCTGGCGTATATCGCTGCGCAGCATATATCAGCAGTCAATCCATCGGGTCCAGGTGCTTTTTTAGGGTTGGAACTCCTTAGAGCTCTCTTTAGTTCGGCTTCTGTGAATGGTGGGTCTTCTGTTTCTGTTTCCGTTGGTGTATCGTTGTTAATTTCGTTTGCTTCTTTTCTAGTACTCGTGTGTATGTTGTTATCTGTATTATAATTGTCTTCAGGAAAAAAGGTTCTGCTCAACAACTCTGCTGATTTGACTGGACTTAAGACTGAACCGTCGGCTACTAATAATTGGTCTTCTTGTTTTTTGGTAGAGCTCTTTATGACGCGGTATATGCTGTCCCAAAGACTCTCTCTATCTTGTTTGGAACAAAATTCCTTCCAACTCTCCGTTTGTGCACGATTTGCTGTGTCTTCATAGATCTTTTTACTTTGCAGGTACTCTTCGACTACGTGTGTTCTTCGGGAAGGAGCTGCGCAGGATATTCTTCGTCTCTTCGTGGTGACTTCAGCCTTCAATCGCTCCAGTTCGTCGGTCCACCAAGGTAAGTACTTTTTGTTACTTTTTCTTTTTATTAATGGTATTGTTTCTTTACAGGTTTCCTTTATGCAAGCTATGTATTTCTCTATTATGTTCTCTAATTCAGTTTTATTTTGTGTTAATTTAATGTTTTCTTCCGTTATGCAATGAGTGTCTAATAGCCTTCTGATTGTATTTGTGAACTGACTCCATCTTACTTTTCGGGTGTTGTAAATCCGTGTAGAGTATTTTGGTTTTAGTTCCGAGGGTTTCTCAAGGCACATATTAAATGTGATGGCATTGTGATCAGAGCTAGTGACTGATTTATCAACTTTCCAACCTTCGATTCTTCCTAGCAGTTCTACTGAACTCGCCGTGATGTCGACGTGGCTTGTAAGAATACGTGTACCTCGGACTGTGTCGAAGGTTGGGTCGACCCCTTGGTTTAGTATGTGCAAGTCAGTTTCGTCTAGAAATTCCCTGATCGTCTCTCCTCTACTATCCTCTTCTGCGCTTCCCCACCATGGGCTCCACGAGTTGACATCGCCTCCAATAAGTATCTTATCAGTTCGCAGTTTGTCCAATATGCGACCCAGCTGCAAGAGGTATGGATCCAGCGGCTGACTTCCCTCGAAATATACTGAGATCACTCCTATTACCCACTTATTGGTCTTGAGAAGTGCGGTCGTAATATTTTCAGTATTAAGAGTTGGATCATTCAGTATATCGATATCGTCGTCAAATATGATGATCGCTGACTTGTTTTGTTTGGTTCTATGGGGTCCGCATTGGATGACTCTAGTACCAGTATATTGCTTCAACTCTCCTGTGGATCCAACGTAGGGCTCTTGAACCAAAGCAATGCTAATTTTGCGTTTGAGCGCCTCTTGCATGAGTTCTTGAGTTGCAAGTCTCTTCCGTTGAAGGTTGGCCTGTATTACTTTATATACCTTTTGAGTACAGTCGAATGTTGAGGTGCCGTTGGCGTTAACAGTAGGATACAGTAGACCTCGCTATTGCGTCCCACTTGCGGCGAATGGGACAATCTTGAGCGAAGGCGCTATGTGCTGTGTCTTGGTACTTGGCGGTTTTGCAGTTACAGCAAACTGGCGTTTCTGCGGCGGTGTAGCTTGGGCAATCTGACCGTAGATGTGTGCCCCCGCAGTAACTGCAACGGTCTGAGGTATCAGTACACGTCTTGCGGCCGTGTCCATACCCTAAGCAGCGCGTGCACTGGATAAGTGGGGATTGGTCCATGACAGATACATATTGCAGATCTATATGGACTCTGCCTGCTGCCGTTAGCCTCTGCCACATCTTAGGGGACACCTGAAGCACGACGTGGTTTTCGTGTGGGTTCCTTGCCTTTCTTCTGTACCTCACGCTGGCTTTGATGTCTTCCCCAGATAAATCGCCTAGAATGCCGGAGTTCTGATTCTTGAGAGACGCTATTATGTCCTCATCCGTGTTATAAGATAACAAGTCCTTAATTATTATTAACGGCTCTCTATTCTTAGCTTCCTCTACCTTGAGGTTGCCGTTGCCAACCAATTTCTGTGTCATCTTGACGAGGTCATCTCTATTACAGCAACTCAGTACAACCTTTTGGTTCTTGGCCTTACGGACTCGCTGTACCTGGAGTCCGCACGTCTTCGCATCTAACGCCTGCCTAACTTTGCCGAGCACCTCATCACTGGTGTCTTTCTCTATATCAGACGACACAATGATGGAGTGATTAGGCAAGTTACTTCTTAAGGTGCGGCCAGGACGAGACAGGACGTCGGCATAGGATGGTGTTGCCTCTTTGATGGACAATATCTGTCGGCCTGTGTCGTCCGCAGCCCGGCGTAACTCTTTTACTTCCGACAATAACTGACTCCAGTCAGCACTCTCTCCCGGCAATGGTAATGCTCCCCGTTCGGCATTTAATTTCTCGACAACTTTGGCAGGTAACTCGCGGCGGAGGGTTTCAAGCTCTGTGAGGACTCTTCCCATTGAAGCGGAGCTATTGGGTGCTTGCGTGCCAGTTCCAACCAATTCTGTGAGACGTTTCGAGTGGTCCCGTTCCAGTCTGAGCAACTCCTCCTTCAGCTCTAGTCTAAGCTTCTCTACCTGTAATTGCAAACTCTGACGGGTCTCGCTTAAATTGACAACCATGTTGTGCAATCCAGTCAGACTATGAATGACGCACTCTTTAATTGAGGTCTTCAAATTACCGGACATGTCCAGATTAGACTTGGCGTCATGCAGCAATTTGTTAGCCAGAGCAGTTATATTCTGCTCCTGCATTGCTTGGTGATAAATTTCTGCTGATACTTCTTGCTGTTGTGACATTGACATTGTGATAGAACTAACTAATTAATTAATTAATTAATAATTATTCAGAAGAAGACAGAGCGTAAGTGAGTAGATAGAGCGTAAGGAAACGGGGAGCTAGGTTGCGTTTAAGTAAGCAAGTAAGTATAAGTATGTATGTATCTTATGTAAATGAATTAACAAAGTTGAAGAAATTATCAAATTTAATAAGTTATAAAATTAGAATTTTAGGAGCAATACCAATAATAGGATAGATATAATTAGTAAGATATACAGTTCTAATATATGTGGAACGAAATAGCAATAGTAAGTACTAGTAATTATAGCAATATGTAGAATTAAAACTGTTTAAACATGTGACAATTACAATAGTTGTAAATACAAATTTTAAACAAGTTAAATGACTCTAAATTAAATATTACAAAAAATTCAGGGGCAAAGCGCTTATGAAATATGTAAACTACACACTATAACTGAATTTTAGGAAGTGATAATGAACTGGAATTTACGATAGGGACTAAAAACTTGAATTTTGAAGTTGACTTTAAATTTACGTAAAACTGAAAATGGTTTATTGAAGATAACTCAAAAACTAAGAAAGTAATGTGCGATTATTATGCACCATAAAATAGGGGAAAACAAGACGGAATTTTCGAGATATCAAACGTAGGAATCGGACAATAACTAGTACTTTGGGTTAGGTTAGGTTAGGTTAGGTTAGGTTAGGTTAGGTTAGGTTAGGTTAGGTTAGGTTAGGTTAGGTTAGGTTAGGTTAGGTTAGGTTAGGTTAGGTTAGGTTAGGTTAGGTTAGGTTAGGTTAGGTTAGGTTAGGTTAGGTTAGGTTAGGTTAGGTTAGGTTAGGTTAGGTTAGGTTAGGTTAGGTTAGGTTAGGTTAGGTTAGGTTAGGTTAGGTTAGGTTAGGTTAGGTTAGGTTAGGTTAGGTTAGGTTAGGTTAGGTTAGGTTAGGTTAGGTTAGGTTAGGTTAGGTTAGGTTAGGTTAGGTTAGGTTAGGTTAGGTTAGGTTAGGTTAGGTTAGGTTAGGTTAGGTTAGGTTAGGTTAGGTTAGGTTAGGTTAGGTTAGGTTAGGTTAGGTTAGGTTAGGTTAGGTTAGGTTAGGTTAGGTTAGGTTAGGTTAGGTTAGGTTAGGTTAGGTTAGGTTAGGTTAGGTTAGGTTAGGTTAGGTTAGGTTAGGTTAGGTTAGGTTAGGTTAGGTTAGGTTAGGTTAGGTTAGGTTAGGTTAGGTTAGGTTAGGTTAGGTTAGGTTAGGTTAGGTTAGGTTAGGTTAGGTTAGGTTAGGTTAGGTTAGGTTAGGTTAGGTTAGGTTAGGTTAGGTTAGGTTAGGTTAGGTTAGGTTAGGTTAGGTTAGGTTAGGTTAGGTTAGGTTAGGTTAGGTTAGGTTAGGTTAGGTTAGGTTAGGTTAGGTTAGGTTAGGTTAGGTTAGGTTAGGTTAGGTTAGGTTAGGTTAGGTTAGGTTAGGTTAGGTTAGGTTAGGTTAGGTTAGGTTAGGTTAGGTTAGGTTAGGTTAGGTTAGGTTAGGTTAGGTTAGGTTAGGTTAGGTTAGGTTAGGTTAGGTTAGGTTAGGTTAGGTTAGGTTAGGTTAGGTTAGGTTAGGTTAGGTTAGGTTAGGTTAGGTTAGGTTAGGTTAGGTTAGGTTAGGTTAGGTTAGGTTAGGTTAGGTTAGGTTAGGTTAGGTTAGGTTAGGTTAGGTTAGGTTAGGTTAGGTTAGGTTAGGTTAGGTTAGGTTAGGTTAGGTTAGGTTAGGTTAGGTTAGGTTAGGTTAGGTTAGGTTAGGTTAGGTTAGGTTAGGTTAGGTTAGGTTAGGTTAGGTTAGGTTAGGTTAGGTTAGGTTAGGTTAGGTTAGGTTAGGTTAGGTTAGGTTAGGTTAGGTTAGGTTAGGTTAGGTTAGGTTAGGTTAGGTTAGGTTAGGTTAGGTTAGGTTAGGTTAGGTTAGGTTAGGTTAGGTTAGGTTAGGTTAGGTTAGGTTAGGTTAGGTTAGGTTAGGTTAGGTTAGGTTAGGTTAGGTTAGGTTAGGTTAGGTTAGGTTAGGTTAGGTTAGGTTAGGTTAGGTTAGGTTAGGTTAGGTTAGGTTAGGTTAGGTTAGGTTAGGTTAGGTTAGGTTAGGTTAGGTTAGGTTAGGTTAGGTTAGGTTAGGTTAGGTTAGGTTAGGTTAGGTTAGGTTAGGTTAGGTTAGGTTAGGTTAGGTTAGGTTAGGTTAGGTTAGGTTAGGTTAGGTTAGGTTAGGTTAGGTTAGGTTAGGTTAGGTTAGGTTAGGTTAGGTTAGGTTAGGTTAGGTTAGGTTAGGTTAGGTTAGGTTAGGTTAGGTTAGGTTAGGTTAGGTTAGGTTAGGTTAGGTTAGGTTAGGTTAGGTTAGGTTAGGTTAGGTTAGGTTAGGTTAGGTTAGGTTAGGTTAGGTTAGGTTAGGTTAGGTTAGGTTAGGTTAGGTTAGGTTAGGTTAGGTTAGGTTAGGTTAGGTTAGGTTAGGTTAGGTTAGGTTAGGTTAGGTTAGGTTAGGTTAGGTTAGGTTAGGTTAGGTTAGGTTAGGTTAGGTTAGGTTAGGTTAGGTTAGGTTAGGTTAGGTTAGGTTAGGTTAGGTTAGGTTAGGTTAGGTTAGGTTAGGTTAGGTTAGGTTAGGTTAGGTTAGGTTAGGTTAGGTTAGGTTAGGTTAGGTTAGGTTAGGTTAGGTTAGGTTAGGTTAGGTTAGGTTAGGTTAGGTTAGGTTAGGTTAGGTTAGGTTAGGTTAGGTTAGGTTAGGTTAGGTTAGGTTAGGTTAGGTTAGGTTAGGTTAGGTTAGGTTAGGTTAGGTTAGGTTAGGTTAGGTTAGGTTAGGTTAGGTTAGGTTAGGTTAGGTTAGGTTAGGTTAGGTTAGGTTAGGTTAGGTTAGGTTAGGTTAGGTTAGGTTAGGTTAGGTTAGGTTAGGTTAGGTTAGGTTAGGTTAGGTTAGGTTAGGTTAGGTTAGGTTAGGTTAGGTTAGGTTAGGTTAGGTTAGGTTAGGTTAGGTTAGGTTAGGTTAGGTTAGGTTAGGTTAGGTTAGGTTAGGTTAGGTTAGGTTAGGTTAGGTTAGGTTAGGTTAGGTTAGGTTAGGTTAGGTTAGGTTAGGTTAGGTTAGGTTAGGTTAGGTTAGGTTAGGTTAGGTTAGGTTAGGTTAGGTTAGGTTAGGTTAGGTTAGGTTAGGTTAGGTTAGGTTAGGTTAGGTTAGGTTAGGTTAGGTTAGGTTAGGTTAGGTTAGGTTAGGTTAGGTTAGGTTAGGTTAGGTTAGGTTAGGTTAGGTTAGGTTAGGTTAGGTTAGGTTAGGTTAGGTTAGGTTAGGTTAGGTTAGGTTAGGTTAGGTTAGGTTAGGTTAGGTTAGGTTAGGTTAGGTTAGGTTAGGTTAGGTTAGGTTAGGTTAGGTTAGGTTAGGTTAGGTTAGGTTAGGTTAGGTTAGGTTAGGTTAGGTTAGGTTAGGTTAGGTTAGGTTAGGTTAGGTTAGGTTAGGTTAGGTTAGGTTAGGTTAGGTTAGGTTAGGTTAGGTTAGGTTAGGTTAGGTTAGGTTAGGTTAGGTTAGGTTAGGTTAGGTTAGGTTAGGTTAGGTTAGGTTAGGTTAGGTTAGGTTAGGTTAGGTTAGGTTAGGTTAGGTTAGGTTAGGTTAGGTTAGGTTAGGTTAGGTTAGGTTAGGTTAGGTTAGGTTAGGTTAGGTTAGGTTAGGTTAGGTTAGGTTAGGTTAGGTTAGGTTAGGTTAGGTTAGGTTAGGTTAGGTTAGGTTAGGTTAGGTTAGGTTAGGTTAGGTTAGGTTAGGTTAGGTTAGGTTAGGTTAGGTTAGGTTAGGTTAGGTTAGGTTAGGTTAGGTTAGGTTAGGTTAGGTTAGGTTAGGTTAGGTTAGGTTAGGTTAGGTTAGGTTAGGTTAGGTTAGGTTAGGTTAGGTTAGGTTAGGTTAGGTTAGGTTAGGTTAGGTTAGGTTAGGTTAGGTTAGGTTAGGTTAGGTTAGGTTAGGTTAGGTTAGGTTAGGTTAGGTTAGGTTAGGTTAGGTTAGGTTAGGTTAGGTTAGGTTAGGTTAGGTTAGGTTAGGTTAGGTTAGGTTAGGTTAGGTTAGGTTAGGTTAGGTTAGGTTAGGTTAGGTTAGGTTAGGTTAGGTTAGGTTAGGTTAGGTTAGGTTAGGTTAGGTTAGGTTAGGTTAGGTTAGGTTAGGTTAGGTTAGGTTAGGTTAGGTTAGGTTAGGTTAGGTTAGGTTAGGTTAGGTTAGGTTAGGTTAGGTTAGGTTAGGTTAGGTTAGGTTAGGTTAGGTTAGGTTAGGTTAGGTTAGGTTAGGTTAGGTTAGGTTAGGTTAGGTTAGGTTAGGTTAGGTTAGGTTAGGTTAGGTTAGGTTAGGTTAGGTTAGGTTAGGTTAGGTTAGGTTAGGTTAGGTTAGGTTAGGTTAGGTTAGGTTAGGTTAGGTTAGGTTAGGTTAGGTTAGGTTAGGTTAGGTTAGGTTAGGTTAGGTTAGGTTAGGTTAGGTTAGGTTAGGTTAGGTTAGGTTAGGTTAGGTTAGGTTAGGTTAGGTTAGGTTAGGTTAGGTTAGGTTAGGTTAGGTTAGGTTAGGTTAGGTTAGGTTAGGTTAGGTTAGGTTAGGTTAGGTTAGGTTAGGTTAGGTTAGGTTAGGTTAGGTTAGGTTAGGTTAGGTTAGGTTAGGTTAGGTTAGGTTAGGTTAGGTTAGGTTAGGTTAGGTTAGGTTAGGTTAGGTTAGGTTAGGTTAGGTTAGGTTAGGTTAGGTTAGGTTAGGTTAGGTTAGGTTAGGTTAGGTTAGGTTAGGTTAGGTTAGGTTAGGTTAGGTTAGGTTAGGTTAGGTTAGGTTAGGTTAGGTTAGGTTAGGTTAGGTTAGGTTAGGTTAGGTTAGGTTAGGTTAGGTTAGGTTAGGTTAGGTTAGGTTAGGTTAGGTTAGGTTAGGTTAGGTTAGGTTAGGTTAGGTTAGGTTAGGTTAGGTTAGGTTAGGTTAGGTTAGGTTAGGTTAGGTTAGGTTAGGTTAGGTTAGGTTAGGTTAGGTTAGGTTAGGTTAGGTTAGGTTAGGTTAGGTTAGGTTAGGTTAGGTTAGGTTAGGTTAGGTTAGGTTAGGTTAGGTTAGGTTAGGTTAGGTTAGGTTAGGTTAGGTTAGGTTAGGTTAGGTTAGGTTAGGTTAGGTTAGGTTAGGTTAGGTTAGGTTAGGTTAGGTTAGGTTAGGTTAGGTTAGGTTAGGTTAGGTTAGGTTAGGTTAGGTTAGGTTAGGTTAGGTTAGGTTAGGTTAGGTTAGGTTAGGTTAGGTTAGGTTAGGTTAGGTTAGGTTAGGTTAGGTTAGGTTAGGTTAGGTTAGGTTAGGTTAGGTTAGGTTAGGTTAGGTTAGGTTAGGTTAGGTTAGGTTAGGTTAGGTTAGGTTAGGTTAGGTTAGGTTAGGTTAGGTTAGGTTAGGTTAGGTTAGGTTAGGTTAGGTTAGGTTAGGTTAGGTTAGGTTAGGTTAGGTTAGGTTAGGTTAGGTTAGGTTAGGTTAGGTTAGGTTAGGTTAGGTTAGGTTAGGTTAGGTTAGGTTAGGTTAGGTTAGGTTAGGTTAGGTTAGGTTAGGTTAGGTTAGGTTAGGTTAGGTTAGGTTAGGTTAGGTTAGGTTAGGTTAGGTTAGGTTAGGTTAGGTTAGGTTAGGTTAGGTTAGGTTAGGTTAGGTTAGGTTAGGTTAGGTTAGGTTAGGTTAGGTTAGGTTAGGTTAGGTTAGGTTAGGTTAGGTTAGGTTAGGTTAGGTTAGGTTAGGTTAGGTTAGGTTAGGTTAGGTTAGGTTAGGTTAGGTTAGGTTAGGTTAGGTTAGGTTAGGTTAGGTTAGGTTAGGTTAGGTTAGGTTAGGTTAGGTTAGGTTAGGTTAGGTTAGGTTAGGTTAGGTTAGGTTAGGTTAGGTTAGGTTAGGTTAGGTTAGGTTAGGTTAGGTTAGGTTAGGTTAGGTTAGGTTAGGTTAGGTTAGGTTAGGTTAGGTTAGGTTAGGTTAGGTTAGGTTAGGTTAGGTTAGGTTAGGTTAGGTTAGGTTAGGTTAGGTTAGGTTAGGTTAGGTTAGGTTAGGTTAGGTTAGGTTAGGTTAGGTTAGGTTAGGTTAGGTTAGGTTAGGTTAGGTTAGGTTAGGTTAGGTTAGGTTAGGTTAGGTTAGGTTAGGTTAGGTTAGGTTAGGTTAGGTTAGGTTAGGTTAGGTTAGGTTAGGTTAGGTTAGGTTAGGTTAGGTTAGGTTAGGTTAGGTTAGGTTAGGTTAGGTTAGGTTAGGTTAGGTTAGGTTAGGTTAGGTTAGGTTAGGTTAGGTTAGGTTAGGTTAGGTTAGGTTAGGTTAGGTTAGGTTAGGTTAGGTTAGGTTAGGTTAGGTTAGGTTAGGTTAGGTTAGGTTAGGTTAGGTTAGGTTAGGTTAGGTTAGGTTAGGTTAGGTTAGGTTAGGTTAGGTTAGGTTAGGTTAGGTTAGGTTAGGTTAGGTTAGGTTAGGTTAGGTTAGGTTAGGTTAGGTTAGGTTAGGTTAGGTTAGGTTAGGTTAGGTTAGGTTAGGTTAGGTTAGGTTAGGTTAGGTTAGGTTAGGTTAGGTTAGGTTAGGTTAGGTTAGGTTAGGTTAGGTTAGGTTAGGTTAGGTTAGGTTAGGTTAGGTTAGGTTAGGTTAGGTTAGGTTAGGTTAGGTTAGGTTAGGTTAGGTTAGGTTAGGTTAGGTTAGGTTAGGTTAGGTTAGGTTAGGTTAGGTTAGGTTAGGTTAGGTTAGGTTAGGTTAGGTTAGGTTAGGTTAGGTTAGGTTAGGTTAGGTTAGGTTAGGTTAGGTTAGGTTAGGTTAGGTTAGGTTAGGTTAGGTTAGGTTAGGTTAGGTTAGGTTAGGTTAGGTTAGGTTAGGTTAGGTTAGGTTAGGTTAGGTTAGGTTAGGTTAGGTTAGGTTAGGTTAGGTTAGGTTAGGTTAGGTTAGGTTAGGTTAGGTTAGGTTAGGTTAGGTTAGGTTAGGTTAGGTTAGGTTAGGTTAGGTTAGGTTAGGTTAGGTTAGGTTAGGTTAGGTTAGGTTAGGTTAGGTTAGGTTAGGTTAGGTTAGGTTAGGTTAGGTTAGGTTAGGTTAGGTTAGGTTAGGTTAGGTTAGGTTAGGTTAGGTTAGGTTAGGTTAGGTTAGGTTAGGTTAGGTTAGGTTAGGTTAGGTTAGGTTAGGTTAGGTTAGGTTAGGTTAGGTTAGGTTAGGTTAGGTTAGGTTAGGTTAGGTTAGGTTAGGTTAGGTTAGGTTAGGTTAGGTTAGGTTAGGTTAGGTTAGGTTAGGTTAGGTTAGGTTAGGTTAGGTTAGGTTAGGTTAGGTTAGGTTAGGTTAGGTTAGGTTAGGTTAGGTTAGGTTAGGTTAGGTTAGGTTAGGTTAGGTTAGGTTAGGTTAGGTTAGGTTAGGTTAGGTTAGGTTAGGTTAGGTTAGGTTAGGTTAGGTTAGGTTAGGTTAGGTTAGGTTAGGTTAGGTTAGGTTAGGTTAGGTTAGGTTAGGTTAGGTTAGGTTAGGTTAGGTTAGGTTAGGTTAGGTTAGGTTAGGTTAGGTTAGGTTAGGTTAGGTTAGGTTAGGTTAGGTTAGGTTAGGTTAGGTTAGGTTAGGTTAGGTTAGGTTAGGTTAGGTTAGGTTAGGTTAGGTTAGGTTAGGTTAGGTTAGGTTAGGTTAGGTTAGGTTAGGTTAGGTTAGGTTAGGTTAGGTTAGGTTAGGTTAGGTTAGGTTAGGTTAGGTTAGGTTAGGTTAGGTTAGGTTAGGTTAGGTTAGGTTAGGTTAGGTTAGGTTAGGTTAGGTTAGGTTAGGTTAGGTTAGGTTAGGTTAGGTTAGGTTAGGTTAGGTTAGGTTAGGTTAGGTTAGGTTAGGTTAGGTTAGGTTAGGTTAGGTTAGGTTAGGTTAGGTTAGGTTAGGTTAGGTTAGGTTAGGTTAGGTTAGGTTAGGTTAGGTTAGGTTAGGTTAGGTTAGGTTAGGTTAGGTTAGGTTAGGTTAGGTTAGGTTAGGTTAGGTTAGGTTAGGTTAGGTTAGGTTAGGTTAGGTTAGGTTAGGTTAGGTTAGGTTAGGTTAGGTTAGGTTAGGTTAGGTTAGGTTAGGTTAGGTTAGGTTAGGTTAGGTTAGGTTAGGTTAGGTTAGGTTAGGTTAGGTTAGGTTAGGTTAGGTTAGGTTAGGTTAGGTTAGGTTAGGTTAGGTTAGGTTAGGTTAGGTTAGGTTAGGTTAGGTTAGGTTAGGTTAGGTTAGGTTAGGTTAGGTTAGGTTAGGTTAGGTTAGGTTAGGTTAGGTTAGGTTAGGTTAGGTTAGGTTAGGTTAGGTTAGGTTAGGTTAGGTTAGGTTAGGTTAGGTTAGGTTAGGTTAGGTTAGGTTAGGTTAGGTTAGGTTAGGTTAGGTTAGGTTAGGTTAGGTTAGGTTAGGTTAGGTTAGGTTAGGTTAGGTTAGGTTAGGTTAGGTTAGGTTAGGTTAGGTTAGGTTAGGTTAGGTTAGGTTAGGTTAGGTTAGGTTAGGTTAGGTTAGGTTAGGTTAGGTTAGGTTAGGTTAGGTTAGGTTAGGTTAGGTTAGGTTAGGTTAGGTTAGGTTAGGTTAGGTTAGGTTAGGTTAGGTTAGGTTAGGTTAGGTTAGGTTAGGTTAGGTTAGGTTAGGTTAGGTTAGGTTAGGTTAGGTTAGGTTAGGTTAGGTTAGGTTAGGTTAGGTTAGGTTAGGTTAGGTTAGGTTAGGTTAGGTTAGGTTAGGTTAGGTTAGGTTAGGTTAGGTTAGGTTAGGTTAGGTTAGGTTAGGTTAGGTTAGGTTAGGTTAGGTTAGGTTAGGTTAGGTTAGGTTAGGTTAGGTTAGGTTAGGTTAGGTTAGGTTAGGTTAGGTTAGGTTAGGTTAGGTTAGGTTAGGTTAGGTTAGGTTAGGTTAGGTTAGGTTAGGTTAGGTTAGGTTAGGTTAGGTTAGGTTAGGTTAGGTTAGGTTAGGTTAGGTTAGGTTAGGTTAGGTTAGGTTAGGTTAGGTTAGGTTAGGTTAGGTTAGGTTAGGTTAGGTTAGGTTAGGTTAGGTTAGGTTAGGTTAGGTTAGGTTAGGTTAGGTTAGGTTAGGTTAGGTTAGGTTAGGTTAGGTTAGGTTAGGTTAGGTTAGGTTAGGTTAGGTTAGGTTAGGTTAGGTTAGGTTAGGTTAGGTTAGGTTAGGTTAGGTTAGGTTAGGTTAGGTTAGGTTAGGTTAGGTTAGGTTAGGTTAGGTTAGGTAGGTTAGGTTAGGTTAGGTTAGGTTAGGTTAGGTTAGGTTAGGTTAGGTTAGGTTAGGTTAGGTTAGGTTAGGTTAGGTTAGGTTAGGTTAGGTTAGGTAGTTAGGTTAGGTTAGGTTAGGTTAG